>CP136058.1:495306114-496556114 GCA_032464435.1 Aegilops umbellulata
AACATTTTCATTGGACCCGATGCACTAGGTATGACACCTAGATCAGATATGAACTCCTTCATCCTGACTCCTTCATTTGCTGCTTCCGAAGCAGCTATGTACTCGGCTTCACATGTAGATCCCGCCACGACGCTTTGCTTAGAACTGCACCAACTGATAGCTCCACCGTTCAATATAAATATGTATCCGGTTTGTGACTTAGAGTCATCCAGATCAGTGTCAAAGCTTGCATCGACGTAACCATTTACGATGAGCTCTTTGTCACCTCCATAAACAAGAAACATATCCTTAGTCCTTTTCAGGTATTTCAGGATGTTCTTGACGGATGTCCAGTGATCCACTCCTGGATTACTTTGGTACCTCCTTGCTAAACAAATAGCAAGGCATGCATCAGGCCTGGCACACAGCACTGCATACATGATAGAGCCTATGGCTGAAGCATAGGGAACACCTTTCATTTTCTCTCTATCTTCTGTAGTGGTGGGGCATTGAGTCTGACTCAACTTCACACCTTGAAACACATGCAAGAACCCTCTCTTTGCTTGATCCATTTTTAACTTCTTCAAAACTTTATCAAGGTATGTGCTTTTCGAAATTCCAATTAAGCGTCTTGATCTATCTCTATAGATCTTGATGCCCAATATATAAGCAGTTTAACTGAGGTCTCTGATAACCCACAAGTATAGGGGATCGCAACAGTTTTCGAGGGTAGAGTATTCAACCCAAATTTATTGATTCGACACAAGGGGAGCCAAAGAATATTCTCAAGTATTAGCAGTTGAGTTGTCAATTCAACCACACCTGGATAACTTAGTATCTGCATCAAAGTGTTTGTAGCAAAGTAATATGATAGTAGTGGTAACGGTAACAAAAGTAATATTTTTGGTGTTTTGTAGTGATTGTAACAGTAGCAACGGAAAAGTAAATAAGCGAAGAACAATATGTGAAAAGCTCGTAGGCATTGGATCGATGATGGAGAATTATGCCGGATGTGGTTCATCATGTAACAATCATAACATAGGGTGACACAGAACTAGCTCCAATTCATCAAGGTAATGTAGGCATGTATTCTGAATATAGTCATACGTGCTTATGGAAAAGAACTTGCATGACATCTTTTGTCCTACCCTCCCGTGGCAGCGGGGTCCTAGCGGAAACTAAGGGATATTAAGGCCTCCTTTCAATAGAGAACTGGAACAAAGCATTAGCACATAGTGAATACATGAACTCCTCAAACTATGGTCATCACCGGGAGTGGTCCCGATTATTGTCACTTCGGGGTTGCCGGATCATAACACATAGTAGGTGACTATAGAGTTGCAAGATAGAATCAAGAACTCACATATATTCATGAAAACATAATAGGTTCAGATCTGAAATCATGGCACTCGGGCCCTAGGGACAAGCATTTAGCATAGCAAAGTCATAGCAACATCAATCTCAGAACATAGTGGATACTAGGGATCAAACCCTAACAAAACTAACTCGATTACATGATAGATCTCATCCGACCCATCACCGTCCAGCAAGCCTACGATGTAATTACTCACGCACGGCGGTGAGCATCATGAAATTGGTGATGGAGGATGGTTGATGATGACGACAGCGACTAATCCCCCTCTCCGGAGCCCCGAACGGACTCCAGATCAGCCCTCCCGAGAGGTTTTAGGGCTTGGCGGCGGCTCCGTATCGTAAAATGCGATGAATTCTTCTCTCTGTTTTTTCTCCCCGAAAGCAAATATATTGAGTTGGAGTTGAGGTCGGAGGAGCTCCAGGGGGTCCACGAGGTAGGGGGCGCGCCCTAGGGGGGCGCCCCCACCCTCGTGGATAGGGTGTGGGCCCCCTGGTCTTCATCTTTTGCAAGGATTTTTTATTATTTCCAAATAGACGTTTCGTGAAGTTTCAGGTCATTCCGAGAACTTTTGCTTCTGCACATAAATAACACCATGGAAAGTCTGCTGAAAACAACGTCAGTCCGGGTTAGTTCCATTCAAATCATGCAAGTTAGACTCCAAAACAAGGGCAAAAGTGTTTGGAAAAGTAGATACGATGGAGATGTATCAGTCTTCCATTGAAAAACTCTTATTCAAGTATCCTTTTATGCTATCCAGAAATTCTATATCATTTCCAATCAACAATATGTCATCCACATATAATATTAGAAATTCTACAGAGGTCCCACTCACTTTATTGTAAATATAGGCTTGTACAAAAGTATGTATAAAACCATATGCTTTGATCACACTATCAAAACATTTATTCCAACTCCGAGATGCTTGCACCAGTCCATAAATGGATCGCTGGAGCTTGCACACTTTGTTAGCATCCTTTGGACCGATAAAACCTTCGGGTTGCATCATATCCAACTGTTATTCCAGAAATACATTCGGCAATACAGTCTTTACATCTATTTGCCAAATTTCATAATCATAAAATGCAGCAATTGCTAACATGATTCGGACGTACTTAAGCATCGCTACGGGTGAGAAGGTATCATCATAGCCAACTCCTTGAACTTGTCGAAAAAATTTCGCAACAAGTTGAGCTTTATAGACAGTAACATTACCGCTAGTGTCTATCTTCTTCTTAAAGATCCATTTATTCTTGATGGCTTGCCGATCAACGGGATAGTCAACCAAATTCCACCCTTTGTTCTCATACATGGATCCCATCTCAGATTTCATGGCCTCAAGCCGTTTCGCGGAATCTGGGCTCATCATCGCTTCCTCATAGTTCGTAGGTTCGTCACGGTCAAGTAACATGACCTACAGAATAGGATTACCATACCACTCTGTTGTGGATCTTACTCTAGTTGACCTACGAGGTTCGGTAGTAACTTGATCTGAAGTTACATGATCATCATCATTAGCTTCCTCACTAACTGATGTAGGAGTCACAGGAACAGATTTCTGTGATGAACTACTTTCCAATATGGCAGTGATGACCCATAAGTATAGGGGATCTATCGTAATCCTTTCGATAAGTAAGAGTTTCGAACCCAACGAGGAGCAGTAGGAAATGATAAGCGGTTTTCAGCAAGGTATTCACTGCAAGTACTGAAATAAGTGGTAACAGATAGTTTTGTGATAGGATAATTTGTAACAAGCAACAAGTAACAAAAGTAAATAAAGTGCAGCAAGATGGACCAATCCTTTTTGTAGCAAAGGACAAGCCTAGACAAACTCTTATATGGAGAAAAGCACTCCCGAGGACACATGGGAATTATCGTCAAGCTAGTGTTCATCACGTTCAAATGATTTGCCTTCGATACTTTGATAATTTGATATGTGGATGGACAGGTGCTTGGGTGATGTTCTTACTTCTACAAGCGTCCCACTTATGATTAACCTCTATTGCAAGCATCCGCAACTACAACAAAAGTATTAAGGTAAACCTAACCATAGCATGAAACATATGGATCCAAATCAGCCCCTTACGAAGCAACGCATAAACTAGGGTTTAAGCTCCTGTCACTCTAGCAACCCATCATCTACTTATTACTTCCCAATGCCTTCCTCTGGGCCCAAATAATGGTGAAGTGTTATGTAGTCGACGTTCACATAACACCACTGGAGGTTAGACAACATACATCTCATCAAAATATCGAACGAATACCAAATTCACATGACTACTAATAGCAAGACTTCTCCCATGTCCTCGGGAACAAACGTAACTACTCACAAAGCATATTCATGTTCATAATCAGAGGGGTATTAAAATGCATAAAGGATCTGAACATATGATCTTCCACCAAGTAAACCAACTAGCATCAACTACAAGGAGTAATCAACACTACTAGCAACCTACTAGTACCAATCCCGGACTTGGAGACAAGAATTGGATACAAGAGATGAACTAGGGTTTTGAGAGGAGATCGTGTTGGTGAAGATGTTGATGGAGATTGCCCTCTCCCAATGAGAGGAGCGTTGGTGATGAAGATGGCGATGATTCCCCCCCCCCGGAGGGAAGTATACCCGGCAGAACAGCTCTGCCGGAGCCCTAGATTGGTTCCGCCAAGGTTCCGCCTCGTGGCGGCGGAGTCTCGTCCCGAAAGGTTGCTTATGATTTTTTCGTCGACGAAAGACTTCATATAGTAGAAGATGGTCACCGGAGAGCCAACAGGGGGCCCACGAGGCAAGGGGCGCGCCCTGGGGTAGGGCGCGCCCCCACCCTCATGGACAGGTGGTGGCCCCCCTGACGTATTTCTTCAGCTCAGTTTTTTTATTATTTCCAAAAATGACTTTCATGGAGTTTCAGGACTTTTGGAGTTGTGCAGAATAGGTCTCTAATATTTGCTCCTTTTCCAGCCCAGAATTCCAGCTGCCGGCATTCTCCCTCCTTATGTAAACCTTGTAAAATAAGAGAGAATAGGCATAAGTATTGTGACATAAAGTGTAATAACAGCCCATAATGCAATAAATATCGATATAAAAGCATGATGCCAAATGGACGTATCAACTCCCCCAAGCTTAGACCTCGCTTGTCCTCAAATGGAAGCCGATAACGATAAATATGTCCACATGTTTAGAGGTATAGGTGTCGATAAAAAAAAGACGGACATGAGGGCATCATGATTATTCTCATAACAACAACATGTATGGATATTGTCATATGATTTCTTATGCCCAAGTAATAATCTATTCACAATGCAAAAGTACGAATCATAAACTTTATTGAGAACCAACAAACTATGATCTTAGTCACTGAGGCAATTGCAATTTATCATAACATCAGAAAGAGTCTATGTCAGAGCTTTCTAGCAAGTCCACATACTCAACTATATTTTAGTCTTTCATAATTTCTAACACTCACGCAATACTTGTGGTTACGGAGTTTTAACCGGACACAGAGAAAGATAGGGGCTTATAGTTTCGCCTCCCAACCTTTTACCTCAAGGGTAATGTCAACAATAATAACTCATGCTCCCCTACATACAATTAGATATATCTATCAGGATCTTTCCAACACCATGTGCTTGCCAAAGGATAAAATGTAAAAAGGAAAGGTGAAGATCACCATGACTCTTGCATAAGGTAGAAGATAATATTAAAAGATAGGCCCTTCGCAGAGGGAAGCAGAGGTTGCCATGCGCTTAATCTCAATGCGAAAGAACTTCACTTTATATTGCCACTTGTGATACGAACCTTTATTATGCAATCCGTCGCTTTTATTTCTTCCACATCACAAGATCGTATAAAGCTTATTTCCTCCACACCAATCAATCATACCTATTTAGAGAGCAATTTTTGTTGCTTGCACCGATGACAACTTACTTGAAGGATCTTACTCAATCCATAGGTAGATATGGTGGACTCTCATGGAAAAACTGGGTTTAAGGGTTTTTGGAAGCACAAGTAGTATCTCTACTTGGTGGTAAGAATTTGGCTAGCATGAGGGGGAAAGGCAAGCTCAACATGTTGGATGATCCATGACAATATACTTTATCTCGGATATAAGAAAACATAACCCATTACGTTGTCTTCCTTGTCCAACATCAACTCTTTAGCATGTCATATTTTAATGAGTGCTCCCAATCGTAAAAGATGTCCATGATAGTATATTTATATGTGAAACCTCTCTTTCTTTATTACTTCCTATTAATTGCAACAATGACCAAAGCTATGTTTGCCAAATCTCAACAATTTTTAATCATCATACTCTTTCTATGTGAAGTCATTACTCTCGATAAGATCAGTATGATCTCTTTGTTTCTTTTATTCACTCAAGATCATAGCAAGATAATTAAGCCCTTGACTCAACATTAATCTTTATTATATAGCTCACAGACTCGATTACAAAGAGAGATCATAAAGCAAAACTCGAAACTAGATCATGCCATAAACTTTGTTCTACTAGATCAAGATAACACTAATAGGATCGAACTAAGAAAAACGGTAAAGATAGAGGTGTGATGGTGATACGATACCGGGGCATCTCCCCCAAGCTTGGCAGTTGCCAAGGGGAGTGCCCATACCCATGTGATTATGTCTCCTTCTTCGGGGATTGTGTAATATTCTTGGCGATGATGCCTCTCAAGATACCATTGTCCTCCTCTAGCTTATAGACTTGCTTCTTGAGGTCCATTATTTCCTTACGAAGCTTTCCTGTAACGGCTAAGGCTACTTGCACCCAAGGGTGTTGCATAGCTGCAGGAGAACAAGCGACACTCTTCTTCATATTTTCATTAGAAAGAAATCTAACATTGGAAGGGATAACCGAGTTTGGAATGGCTGAGCTCTGTAGTTCTCCCATCATGAACCCAGCTCGGAGGCAAGAAGTGACTTCTTGATCCTCCATGGCATCTATTCTCATCAAATCAGCCTCCATCCCTTCCTCCGTTGCTGGCCCAAAGTGGTCAGCATCGCTGTTTGTCCTTGGTTCCGATGCCGGATGAGACACCCGGCTCTCCCCGACTGACTCTTGAGAAGACATATCGCTCTATTCTACAACAGCAACAACTCGAAACAAGAACAGAGAATATTTTCGTGATACAGGAGTCAAAACCTTTGGGAGATTATATAATGAACTTTTACCGACCAAAATACGTATCGTGCAAGAAAACGGAGTCTGGAGAGCACACGAGGTGCCCACGAGGTAGGGGGGCACGCCCAGTAGGGTAGGGTGCGCCCTCCCCCCTCATGGAGCCCTCGTGTCCTTCCCGGACTGCTTCTTATTTTTCTAATTTTCTAAATATTCCAAAACAGAGAAATATTGCCATAAAGACTGTTTTGGTGTCGGTTTACTTACCGTACCACATACCTATTCCTTTTCGGGGTCTGAAACGTTCCAAAAGTGTCTCTTATGTATTCCTCTGGGATTACGGTTTCAATAACGTTGGTTTCAATATTTATGGGATTACCTGAGATATAATGTTTGATTCTTTGACCGTTCACTACCTTCGGATTTGTGCCTTCAAAGTTTTTGATTTTTATGGCACCGGAACAATAGACCTCCTCGATAACGTAAGGACCTTCCCATTTAGAGAGAAGTTTTCCTGCAAAAATCTTAAACGAGAGTTGTATAGTAATACATAATCACCTACATTAAACTCACGCTTTTGTATCCTTTTGTCATGCCATCTTTTAACTTTTTCTTTAAACAACTTGTCATTTTCATAGGCTTGGGTTCTCCATTCATCAAGTGAGCTAATATCAAATAACCTCTTCTCACCGGCAAGTTTGAAATCATAATTGAGCTCTTTAATAGCCCAATATGCCTTTTGTTCTAGTTCGAGAGGTAAGTGACATGCTTTTCCATAAACCATTTTATACAGAGACATACCCATAGGATTTTTATATGCAGTTCTATAGGCCCATAAAGCATCATCAAGTTTCTTGGACCAATTCTTTCTAGATCTATTAACAGTCTTTTGCAAAATTAATTTGAGCTCTCTATTACTCAATTCTACTTGACCACTAGACTATGGGTGATAAGGGGATGCAATTCTATGATTAACATCATACTTAGCAAGCATTTTACGGAAATCACCATGAATAAAATGTCAACCACCATGAGTCATTAAATATCTAGGGACTCCAAACCTCGGAAAAATAACTTCTTTAAGCATTTTAATAGAAGTGTTATGAGCAGCACTACTAGTTGGAATAGCTTCTACCCACTTAGTAACTTAATCGACAGCAACTAAAATATGTGTATAACCATTAGAGGCAGGAAAAGGTACCATATAATCAAAGCCCCAAACATCAAATTGTTCAATAACAAGCGAATAATTCATAGGCATTTCTTGACGTCTACTAATATTACCAATTCTTTGACATTCATCACAAGATAAGACAAACTTATGGGCATCCTTGGAGAGAGTAGGCCAATAAAAACCATGTGTATGTCGTGGAGGTCGTCTCCTCTGGCCATGTGTATGTGGAGGATATAATCCTCAATCCAGACTCGAGGGTCTGTTGTTCCGTCGTACGCCTCTACGTTTACGGGTTTGAATCCCGCTGGAAATTCATGGTCCAGCACCTCATTGGTGAAACAGAGGGGGTGTGCGGCACCCCTGTATTTGGGTGTGCTGTGTTGTTCGGATATTTGTTGCGTTACATTGCTTACTAGAGATTGCTTTCTTGGCCCGTAGATAGACCTGGCTGGGCCATCCTTTTGATGCGAATCCTTGGGTGGATCGCGTGTTGGTTTCTGTGCGGCGCCATTTGCCGCTCTATGTTGGCCATGGGGTCGTCTATCCAACCGGATGGCTTCCTTATTTTTTGATTTTGTTGGCTCTAGGGCCTCCTCATCAAATTCGGGCAGTAGCTTTCGCTTCGGGTAGCTCTTTGTGTGACGACGATCGCCGTATTTGTCTGTGGTGTTGAGTACTTTGCTCCATCTGATTCGGAGTGCGTCTTCCGCAGTTTTGAGCTTCCGCTTCTGCTTTTTTAGGCTACGCGCCGTGGCGACGAGCCTTTTGCGGAGGTTTTCCTCTTCCAGGAACTTATCCGGCGTGAGGTCATCCAGACTGTTATCTTCGCCGGGGACGGGTTGTGCGGTTTGTTTATCCAAGTTGCCTTGTTTGGACAGTTGCTCGATGCCATGTTCATCGTTCGTCGGCTTGCCCTGCTCTGTGGCTGGGTCTGTATGACCGCAGTCTCTGTCGGGGCGAGGATTGGAGCGGCGCTTACGCCGCCGCTTTGACTGATTTTCGGAGGCACGACCCTTCGTTGCATCATCCCTTTCTTCCTCGTCGTTTCCTTTGGGTGTGTCCACCATGTATACATCGTAGGATGAGGTGGCTGTCCAGTGCCCTATAGGCGCTGGTTCATGTTCGTCTCCTACATCATCGTCCATACCGTCGATGTCTTCGGAGTCGAAGTCGAGCATGTCGGTTAAATCATCGACAGTGGCTACGAAGTGGGTGGTGGGTGGGCGTCGAATTTCTTCGTCGTTCACATCCCAACCCTGTTGGCCATAGTCCGGCCAGGACTATCCTGACAAAGAGAAAGACTTTAGTGAATTCAGAATGTCGCCGAAAGGCGAGTGCCAAAAGATACCCCTGGCGGTGAATCCCATGATCGGCGCCCAATCGGATTCGATTGGCAGGGGCACGGAGGGTTCGAAGTCCAAAAAAGAGTCCGGCACCCTGGAGTCACGGGTTTCGCAGAGGATAAGGCTGGTGTTCCGCTCGATCGCCGTTGAGGCTGCGGCCCCCGAGGCAGTGTCTAGCCACTCGTCCTCAATCGGCGCAGACGGCTCCGAGCTACGGGTCGGAGCTGATGCGGGCGCGGCCTCCAGGGCACTGTTCGGCGGCAGAGCTAGGTCATACCCATCGTGACAGTGCGGCGCGCTTGGCTGTGGCTCGAATCCTTCGAACATCAAGTCTCCGGGGATGCCGGCCGTGTAGTTCAAACTTCCCAATCTGACCTGATGGCCAGGGGCGTAGATTTCAATCTGCTCCAGATGGCCAAGCGAATTAGCCCGCAATGCAAAGCCGCCGAATACGAAGATCTGTCCGGGGAGGAAGGTCTCACCCTGGACCGCATCGTTGTTGATGATCAGAGGAGCCATCGGGCCTAAAGGTGACGACATAGAGGAACTCTCAATGAAAGCACCAATGTCGGTGTCAAAACCGGCGGATCTCGGGTAGGGGGTCCCAAACGGTGCGTCTAGGCGAATGGTAACAAGAGAGAAGGGACACAATGTTTTTACCCAGGTTCGGGCCCTCCCGATGGAGGTAAAACCCTACTCCTGCTTGATTAATATTGATGATATGGGTAGTACAAGAGTAGATCTACCACGAGATCAGAGAGGCTAAACCCTAGAAGCTAGCCTATGGTATGATTGTTGTTCGTCCTATGGACTAAAACCCTCCGGTTTATATAGACACCGGAGAGGGCTAGGGTTACACAGAGTCGGTTACAATGGAAGGACATCTACATATCCGTATCGCCAAGCTTGCCTTCCACGCCAAGGAAAGTCCCATCCGGACACGGGACGAAGTCTTCAATCTTGTATCTTCATAGTCCAAGAGTCCGGCCAAATGTTATTGTCCGGCTATCCGGACACCCCCTAATCCAGGACTCCCAGAACACCCATTAGAGGAAGCAAAAGGTCCCATATAACCAAATCCCCAAACATCAAATGGTTCAACAGAAAGTGAATAATTCATAGGCATTTGTTGACGCTTACCGATATTACCTATTCTTTGACATTCATCACAAGATAAGACGAACTAACGAGCATCCTTGAAGAGAGTAGGCCAATAAAACCCGGATTGCAATACCTTGTGAGCAGTTCTGTCTCCCGCATGATGTCCTCCATAAGCTTCGGAGTGACATTTTAGTATGATTTGTCCCTGTTCATCTTCAGGTACATAACTTCTAATAGTACCATCTGCTCCTTCTTTATAAAGATGTGGGTCATCCCAAAAGTAATGTCTTAAATCATAGAAGAACTTTTTATTTTGTTGGTATGTGAAACTAGGTGGTAAATGTTTAGCGACAATATAATTAGCATAGTAAGCATACCAAGGTGTACTATTAGAAACATTTATTCCAGCTAATTGCTCATCAGGAAAACTATCATCGATAGTTAGCGGGTCATTAAAAATATTTTCAAGTCTAGACAAGTTATCAGCCACGGGGTTCTCCGCTCGTTTTCTATCAGTGATATGCAAATCAAATTCTTGTAGCAAGAGAACCCACCTAATGAGTCTCGGTTTAGCATCTTTATTTTCCATAAGATATTTAATAGCAGCATAATCGGTGTGAACAATTACTTTTTTGTCTACTATATAGGATCTAAATTTATCACAAGCAAACTCCACCTCTAGAAATTCTTTTTCAGTAGTAGCACAATTTCTTTGTGCACTGTCTAGAGTTTTACTTGCGTAGTGAATAACATTTAATTTCTTATCAACTCTTTGTACTAGAACATCATCAACATCATAATCATTAGCATCACACATAATTTCAAAAGGCAAGTCCACTCAGGTCGTTGAACAATAGGTGTAGGAATTTAGGCTTTCTTGAGTGTTTCAAAGGCTTCTAGACAATCATCATCAAAAACAAAAGGAATATCCTCTTGCAAAAGATTTGTAAGAGGCCTAGAAATTTTAGAAAAGTCTTTGATAAATCTCCTATAGAAACCAGCATGACCAAGGAAACTACGAATACCATTGATGTCTTTAGGACATGGCATTTTCTCAATTGCATCAACATTAGCTTTGTCCACCTCAATACCTCTTTCAGAAATTTTATGGCCCAAAACAGTACCTTCGTTAACCATAAAGTGGCACTTCTCCCAATTCAAGACAAGATTTGTTTGCTCACATCTCTGCAAAACTCGATAAAGATTGCTTAAACAACCATCAAAAGACTTCCCATAAACAGAAAAGTCATCCATAAAATCCTCAACAGTCTTTTCACAAAAGTCAGAGGATATATCAGTCGTACATCTTTGAAAGGTAGCAGGTGCATTGCATAAACCAAAAGGCATACGTCTATAAGCATAAGTTCCAAATGGACAAGTAAAAGTGGTCTTTTCTTGATCAGGTTGAGACATAGTTATTTGTGAAAAACCAGAATATACATCAAGGAAGCAAAAATATGTGTGGTTAGATAATCTTTCTAGCATTTGATCAATAAAAGCAGAGGGCCAGAGGGTAGTGATCTTTTCTAGTTGCTTTGTTTAATTTTTTAGAATCAATTACCATTCTATAGCCTATAATAATTCTTTGTGGAAGTTCATTCTTATCATTAGTAATAATAGTAATACCTCCTTTCTTAGGGACACAATGGACAGGTCTTACCCATCTACTATAAGCTATAGGATAGATTAAACCTGCTTCCAAAAGTTTTTAATATTTCCATTCTTGCCACTTCTTTCATCTTCGGATTTAACCGACGTTGGTGATCAACAACGGGTTTAGCATCAAGTTCCATATTAATCTTGTGTTGACATAGAGTGGGACTAATGCCCTTAAGATCACCAAGAATATATCCAATAGCAGATCGGTGCTTCCTTAGAACTTTCAATAATCTTTCTTCTTCATGTTCTGAAAGGTTAGTACTAATAATAACATGATATATCATCTTCTCATCAAGATAAGCATATTTCAAAGTGTCAGGTAATTGTTTTAATTCAAACACGGGATCACCTTTAGGTGGAGGAGGACCTCCTAGAGTTTCAATAGGAAAATTGTGTTTAAGCAGAGGTTGTTGTTCGAACAAGATTCTATCTATTTCATTTCTTTCGTGCATATGCAAATCATTTTCATGGTCTAGCAGCTCAAAAGGATCAGTAGGAGGTACAACAATAGAAGCAAGGCCAATTATTTCATCCTAACTAGGCAATTCTTTTTTTATGAGGTTTTCTAAGAAACTTGGAAAAATTATACTCATGAGACTCGTCACCAAAGCTACCGCCGACAGTTTGTTTCTCAATCTATTTTAGCATTAACGGTGTTCAAGAAAGGTCTACCAAAGATAATGGGACAAAAGTCATCTTGTGGGGAACCAAGAACAAGAAAATCGGTAGGGTATTTTATTTTCCCACACAAGACTTCAACATCTCTAATAATCCCAAGTGGTGTGATGGTGTCTCTATTAGCAAGTTTAGTAGTAACATATATGTCTTCTATCACAGCGGGTGCTATGTCATTCATAATTTCTTGATATAAGGTAAAAGGAATAGCGCTCACGCTAGCACCTATGTCGCATAAACCATGATAACAATGATATCCTATTTTAACTGAGACAACATGCATGCTAATAACATGCTAATAACATATATGTCTTTTATTTTGGAAGCAGGTCTATGTTTATCTTTTTCATCGGGTTTGGCAATTCTAGCAGCTTCATCACAGAAGTAAATAACATGCTCATCTATATTTTCAACTAGGAGATCCTTAACCATAGCAACACTAGGTTCTACTTTGATTTGTTTAGCTGGTTTAGGTTTTCTAATGTAACTTTTATTTACCATAGTTGAAACTTTAGCATGTTCCTTCATCCTAGCAGGGAAGGGTGATTTTTCAATATAAGCAGTAGGAACAACTGGATCAACATTATAAATAATAGTTTCATCTTTAGCTTTTAATGGTTCTTTAATTTCTTCTTTAATAGGTGGGTGATATTTAAACTACTTCCCCTTAGGGAGATCAACATGAGTAGCAGATGATTAACAAAACGAGGCTACTATCTCAGAGTCAAGTCCATATTTGGTGCTAAACTTTTGAAAAGCATCGGTATTCATAAAAGATTTGACACGATCAAACTTAAGTTTAATACCTGACTCTTTACCTTCGTCGAGTTCCCAATCTTCAGAGTTGCGTTTAATTCTTTCTAAAAGATCCCACCGGAATTCAATAGTCTTCTTCATAAAGGAACCAATACAAGAAGTATCAAGCATGGATTGATCATTACGAGAAAGCCGAGTGTAGAAGTTCTTAATGATAATTTCTCTTGAGAGCTCATGATTGGGGCATGAATATAAAATTGAATTAAGCCTCCCCCAATCTAGAGCGATACTTTCTTCTTCACGAGGCCAAAAAATTATATATGTAATTCCGGTCACGATGAATTAGATGCATAGGATATATTTTTGGGTGAAACTGTAATTTCAATCGATTCAAATTCCAAGATCCAATATCATCGCATAGCCTATATGATGCCAATGCTTTTCCCTTCAAAGATAAAGGGAAATCCTTCTTCTTAGTTTCATCTCCGGGTAAACCTGCAAGCTTAAACAATCCACAAATTTCATCCGCATATATCAAGTGCATATCAGGATGTTCGGTTCCATCTCCTGCATAAGGATTAGCTAGTAGTTGTTCTATCATACCCAAAAGAATTTCATATTCAATATTTTCAGTAGGTGAAGTAGGTTGAGGGGTGCGTAATTGTGGTTCTGATCGAGGTGAAGATACCCTGTACAAACCCCTCAAAGGATTGTTCTCCATAGTAACAAGTGACAATAAATTTCAGCACGTAATAATAATTTTTCCCTACCAAGAGCGCCTCACTCCCCGGCAACGGCGCCAGAAAAGAGCCTTGATAACCCACAAGTATATGGGATCAATCGTAGTCCTTTCGATAAATAAGAGTGTCGAATCCAACGAGGAGCAGAAGGAATTGACAAGTGGTTTTGAGCAAGGTATTCTCTGCAATTACTGAAATTATAAGTAGCGAGTAGTTTGATAGCAAGATAATTTGTAACGAGCAAGTAACGGTAATAGTAAAAAAAAGTGCAGCAAGGTAGCCCAGTCCTTTTGAGGCAAAGGACAAGCCAAAATGGTCACTTATGATAAGCAAAGCGTTCTTGAGGGTACACGGGAATTTCATCTAGTCACTTTGACCATGTTGGTTTGATTTGTGTCCGCTACTTTGATAATTTGATATGTGGGTGAACCGGTGCTTAGGTGTTGTTCTTACTTGAACAAACATCCTACTTATGATTAACCCCCTCGCAAGCATCCGCAACTACGAGAAAAGTATTAATGATAAAATTTAACCATAGCATTAAACTTTTGGATCCAATCGGTGCTGTATGGAATAGCACATAAACTAGGGTTTAAGTTTCTGTCACTCTCGCAACCCATCATCTAATAACTAGGGTTTGAAAGGAGATGGTGCTGTTGAAGATGTTGATGGAGATTGCCCTCCCCAAGATGGGAGAGTTGTTGGTGATGATGATTTCCCCCTCCGGGAAAGAAGTTACCCCGGCGGAATTGCTTTGCCGGAGGGCAAAAGTGCTCTTGCCCAAGTTCCACCTCAGACGGCGCGCTTTGTGCCGAAAGTCCTCTCCTTAGTTTTTTTCTAGGTAAAATTGACTTATATACTAGAAGATGGGCACCGGAGGTGAGCTGGGTAGGGCACAACCCACCAGGGTGCGCCTGGGGGGCCTGGCGCGCCCTGGTGTCTTGTGCTCACCAGGTGCCCCCCCTCCAATAGTTATTTTCTCCAGTATTTCTTATTTATTCCATTAAAATTCCTCGTGAAGTTTCAGCTCATTTGGAGTTGTGCAGAATAGGTAGCCTGCCGTAGCATTTTCAGGTCCAGATTTCCAGCTGCCGAAATTCTCCCTCTTTGTGTGTACCTTGCATATTATGAGAGAAGCCATTAGAATTACTCCGAAAAGCATTATTATGCATTAAAACATTATAAATAACTGTAAGAAAACATGATGCAAAAATGGACGTATCAAGCATCTCATCGCACGATGGCCTAGCGGTGCACAAATCACCGAGCAAGTAATTTGAGCATGAGCCGGATATGCTTTAGCTTTGTTGGTCACTCGTCGGACATGTATTGTTTTGTTGCTCACTAGACGGATATACATTGTTTCACTTTGTAGCCTACTCATGCTTGTGTGGTGTACAAGAAATTGGAGAAGAAGTCCTTCAGCGCCATGCATTGCTGGTTGAAATTGAATGGGAAACCAAAGTGGTACCGTTTCATTGCCAAGACCGCCGCCCAAACCAATGAGGAAGAAACCAGTGACCCTACCGACCCAGCCCAAGAACCGCTGAATAAGGTTAGAAGAAATTTATGCGTCAAAAAGTGGGAGGAGGAGAGGGCGGAGCGAGAAGGTGTGGCAGCCAAGTTGACAGAGAGGTTCGAGGAGATCTTGGCGAAGAAGGAGGAGGCATGCGTGAGGCGCTTAGACATCAAGGAGGAGAGGAAGGAAGAGAGGTTGAAGTAGTTGATGGAGGCAACGAAGAAGAAAATCAAACTCGAAGAGAAGAGGAACATGATCGAAGAGAGGGAGGCGGCGCTGGAGGAGAAGAAGGCCGCCTCGAGGAAAAGAGGGTCAAGATCGCCACCAATGCGGAGGATGCAAGATGTTGACCTTGAATATCGACTCTTTAGATGCCGACCCTAGAATTATAATGCAATCTGTCCGCTATCAGATGTTGGAGCGGTAGAAAGATGAGTTCGCGGCAGCGGAAGATGAGGACATGGCGGAGGTGGACGCGGAGACGGAGGCAGACGCGAAGGCTGCCTACGCTGTGGCTACGGCACCTCCTTGATTGGGGAGCAGCTTGCTGTGATAGCCGGTCTGGCAGGGCAGAAGTGCACGGACTACCAGACTGATGTTCTTTGGCTTCTGGCATGTAAAAACTAAGCGTATTTGCCTGTTTTTGGTTGTGATCGGGGATGCGATCCGGCGCGGCTGTGATCCGACGCGTTGTGTGGACAAGCGTACATTTGAATTTGAATTTGCTAACGGTACGGTTGCGTGGCGGCCTCCCGCATCCGTGTCTGCGGATGGATGCGGGAGTAAATTTGTGGGTTGCCGTTACAGACTTCTCAAATCCAAATCAAGGAAATCCAAATTTATTTATTAGTATATCTATCAGAATATTTTACAGACTTATTTTCGTCTCGATCTTGATGATGTAAACTGGTACAAGAGATAACAATATATAATCCATCACAAAGTACGCTCGATCCGATCGAGCACATGCCATTGTCTCCAACAAGCAATGTCAACTTAGCATGGTTTCTATTCCTTCTTCCTTGTTCTGAGATTGCCTATCACACAGTGTCTGTTTTATTTTAGTGTAATGATCAGTGTCGTTCAGCAAGTTCAGTGTCGAAAGGAACCACTTGGCCTACTTCTCTACCCACGCGTTCCGCAAGTTCAGTGTCGTCTATCCCGGCGTTCCGCAAGCTCAATTTCCACGTCCACACCTACTCCCTCCGTTCGGTATTACTTGTCTCGGAAATGGATATATATAGAACTAAAATACGTCCAGATACATCCATTTCTGCGACGAGTAATTCCGAACGAAGGGAATAGATGGCGGTGGCAATGTTCATGAGCCGGCGACTGTACTCAGCGATAAACAGATCGCCCTGCTGGAGGTTGTTGAACTGTCCGCCTAGACACATTGAGCGGGAGACAAGGTTGGCGGGAAAATAGCGCTCGAGACGCACCTAGACGTACAGGGTAGTGGCGTCCTCGGTCATTAGGACGTCAAGGCGGCCGTCGTAGTTGTAGGGATTGTGAAAAAGTCATGGCAATAATACATAGGTGACGTCAATTGCGGTGCTACTCAGGTATCCTGTTTTGAGCTCAGAGGTCTCGAATATGGTCGAACTATTTTTGTCCGGGTGAAAATCTAGATTCTCACCTTATGTGGTTGGATTCAGTGACGGAGGCTGCTTCATTCTTGAAGGTGTTGTTGTTGAAGAATCTCGCCGTCTATGTGATGTCATGATATGGTTGGTGTAGATAATATGGTCATTGTTGCAGTTTGCCAAGCGCGGATCTGATTGTTTTGGTTTTCTTCTCTTGTCTACGCATGGCTTTGGTCTTATATGACTTTGTTATTCGTTGGGGCGTTTTGGTGTATGTCGGTGTTGGGTTTTTGCTCATTGTGTTTTTGTATCCTTCGGATGTTTCATTTTGAACCAATAAAATCCATATTTTGTCAAAAAATTGGAACGTCAAGGAGGTTGTCAATGATAATGGTATACATGGTACCATAGGAGCACGGAAATGTCCGCCCAATGCCATTACAGATCGTTGTTGTTAGGGTGGGCAGTCGTGTAGATGTAATCCAGTCTGCCGTACTTGCTGGCGATGAATCCGAAGAAGTTATTTTTTTTTTGAAACGAGGCAAAAGATCTGCCATTTTTATTGATTAAGAAAAAAAGGATTGGCCGATTAATTGACGGAAAGCCGGGTTAAAACCGATACAACTCAACCCACATGACATGGGAACCACCGGTCAACCTGGCCACCGACATGGCATCACAGAGCTATAAACAGCTGCACATAAATTATGACGGCACATGCCAACAGAAGGCCACACGCGTGAACAACCGATAGCACCAGAAGAGGTTCCTTCAGCAGGATCGAGAGAGAAGCGGATGTATGAGGTGACATTGGTATTGTGGATAATAACGGAAGGATTAGAAACTATGGGATGGGTGAGGGTGCTTAGAGCGCCGGCGGCCGTAGAATGGAGCGCCGACAAGGTTTGGGTAGTGGCGGGAGGCAGGGTACTAGGGTAGAGGAAGAGAACGCCGGTGCGGTGTTAGCCACTGTGCCGACATGGCTTTGATTACCAAGCTAGATGATTAATCTCTCCGTAATGATTGCATTGCATCTGTGGGTTCACTAACAATATGTAGGAGAGAGAGGGAGAGAACTCAATGATGGTAGTGTTGCAGAGAGAGTGAGAGAGTAGCAGAGGCAGACGCAGGTGCATGCTAACTACTAGTATAACAGTACTGATGCTCAAAAAAAAACAGAAGAACGTGCCTAAAGGAGTATTTAACAAAAAACTATCACAATTCGTGAAACCATGCCTACAAACTATTAATTTATAAATTTGTGTCGAAAACTATCATTTTTTCACTAATTCCTGACAAAAAACATCAGTGTCCGGTTTAGCCGAAATTAAACTCGATTATGACCGGGCTGGCCCACACGTAAGCGTTGACCGTTACATTGACCGTTATGACATGCAGGGCCCAGTGGTCGGTGTCCCATCTAATTGTGAATATACAAATTACTAGTTAGGATAATCTAACCGTGCAGGCCCACTGGTTAGTGTCCCGTCTAATCCTAACAACCCACTAACACATTGCTATCCTACCCAAATAGTAATTTTGTCTCAAAAAAAAAAAACCGCAAGCCCGATTCCCCTTTCCTCCTTGCGTCGCTGTGGCCAGGACATTGGCGGCCGCAACGCCGGAGTACTGCTAGCCGAGATGTGCCGCGGGGAGACCCTAGGGCGCCGCCCGGGGAGCCGCTTGATGTCGCGCCGCGGGAAGGCCCCAGGCCGCCGCCCAGTCGCTTACCGTGCCTGTAGGTCGTGCCGCGGGGAGGCCCCAAGCCGCCGCCTGGGTGCTCGCCTCGCCTGCAGGTCGCGTCGTCCTCCAGATGCAGCCGCGCCGCCGGAGTACTTCATCTTCTCCGCCTCCGGTGAAGGCTGCCGCCGCCTCGATCTGCTGCTGTCGAGGGCCACGTGCTACAACCCCCGGAGGGACCTGCTGCTGGCGTCCATGGCGGAGCTGATGTCACCGGAGCGGCTAGTCTCCGTCGTCCCTCTTGCCATCATTCGCCGCCGGCGACATCGACTACCCCTGTTCTTCCTCCCTGGAGAATTTTAGTGGACGGAGATAGAAATGACATGTGGGCCTTATATGTTGGCGGTCAAACTTAACGGTGCTGACTTTTTCAGTTCTGACGTGTGGGCCAACCCTGTCATAATCAAGTTTAAACGAGTTGAATCGGGCACTTTTCATACATGATAGTTTTTAGTCAATGATTAGTGAAAAGGTGGTAGTTTTCGGCACAAATTTGTAAAGTGGTAGTTTGTAGGCACGATTCGATGAATTGTGGTAGTTTTTTGTTAAATACTCTGCCTAAAGACAAGGGACCGGTAGTTACAACATATGTACACGTACGGTGTTTGATATCCATGTTGGATAACCCATAAGGAATGTAGAGTATTATGGATGGTTTTTTTTCTTTTGCGAATGAGAGTGTGTTATGGATGTCAGTTGTACCCACACCCAATAATTACTACTATCAGGTACAGTATCAATTAGGTACTTCTTTGCAATAAGTATCAAATATGTTCTTGATTGTCCACGCAAAAGAAAATACTTGATTATAAGTACTACCCCGTCCCAAATTAGTTGAGGTATTCCTTTAGTAGTTCGAGCCCTTCTATCGCATTAGCATTGCTCTGTGTGAATTTCATACATCCTGTTATTTGTCAGAGGAGGCAAATAGAGCGCGAACGTGCTGGGTGGAATGCAATATTGAGTATGCACGCTTATAGGCCTTTTTTTGAGAATCGCTTATAGGTCTTTTTTAGGGGATGCACACTTATAGCCGGGCATGGGCCAGTGGGCCAGCGGCCCACACAGCCTAACAGGGCCTGAATTTGAGAGCACTTCACTTCGAAGCTAATCCAAATACAGCCCAGCAGTGCCCAATTACACAAGCTGACTCTGGTTGTCCAACGTGTGAGATAAATGGCGATCCTATTTGGCGCTGCATGCGCCCGTTAATGTGTATTTTGCAAGCGGGCGCTACGCTGGGCCGGCCCAACAAGCTTTCGCTTCTGTGTGTTCTTGTGTTAAAACCGCAAAAGAGCATTACTACTGAATGCGTGCGGCAGGATTAGAACCCGCACCGGAGGGATTCCGTTCAAGATGCGACAACAACCCCACCCACTTCACCTCTGCGATAACGTAGATCTTCTTCCTAGTTTTGTTCATTCGTTTTCGTTTTTCTTAATTTTTTTTCTGATCCCATTTTTCTGTTTTGTTTCTTTTTTCCTTTAGTTTTTCATTTTCCTTTTCTATTTTTTTAATTCTGTGAAAACAATCACCAGATTTTTATTAAATTTTTTTTAAATTCGGTGAACTTTTTTAAAAAAAATTTAGAAAATTCAAATTCGACGAACTCTTTTCTAATTTGATGAACTATTATCATAATTCATGAAGTCTTTTCTAATTCGATGAACTTTTATCAAAATCCATGAATTTTTTTAAATATTCTTGAACTTTTATGGAAGTTGATGAATTTTTTTCCATTTTCTTGAACTATTTTGAATTTTGTGAACTTTTTCAAAATTTTCATGTACTTTTTCGATCCATGGACTTTTCTCGAACTCGTGAAATTTTTTAAATTCGTTAAATTTTCTGAAATTAGTGGACCTTTTCAAATCCTGTGAAATTTTTGGGGGCTCTTTTTAATACCTGGACCTTCTTTTTTGAAACAAATTCGTGAACTTTTTTTTAATTTATGAACTTCTAAATTTTGGACTAGGGTGGCTGCCATTGTCCTTAAACATCCCGCGGTACTGTGGATCAGTATTATGAGGTGGCTCTAGTGGTTAGCGAAGTGCGTGCAGCGGCGCGAGTTCGAAGCCACGACGCAACAAAATTTTCGAGGATTTTTTCGTTGTTGTTGTGTGTTCATGGGCCGGCCCACCAATCTGCCATGGTGAGCGCCGGTTTGATTCGGCGGCACTGAACGCGTTGAATAGGAGGTCCCTGAGATAATGGGGTTGTCTGATTCACTACCTGCTGGCTTTTTTTAATACAGTACAACCAAAGTCGTTCACATACATGAGCATACACTCATTCATATGAACGCACACACGCATACCCTATCCCTATGAGTATTTCCAAGAGGCTGAGCCGGCATCGGATATTGAGATTTTATGAAGTCACCACACGCGCCTTGCAGTCCATAGAACGTCTTCTCCCACTGAACGAACATCGTCGTAAGCCTGAAATTAATTCAGAAATATTGCGAGCACCTGTCAAGTCTAGGGCTTGAACACCTGATGGCTTTCAGCTTGACCTGAAGCTTGGTTGTGAATCATTCATTAGTGTTTCATTTGCTTCCTCAAAAAGTTCTTTCTAAAAAAAGTGCGTAGGTCCTTGGCTTGGAGAACCAAGCATCTTAGGAGGCGTTTGGTAACACTCAACCAGGCCGGCGCGGTGCAAAAATAGCCCATTTGATAGTCTGGCCTGCATACAAATCTTGGTCCGCATGATATTTAAAACATCTCCCAGCTAGGTCCGCTAGGAACGGTTGAATCAGTGTTTCCTCTCAGCCAGGCTCATGCCGTGTCGGCGGGATGTGGCGCCTAGCTCATGCGAGCAGGGATATATCGCGAGCTCACGCGCGTCCCCGAAAATGTGGTCGGAGGAATTGGGACACCTCCCATCGAGTCGGTCGCCTATTTAGCCTCCTTCCGCTCACCACTGAAACCCTTACCACCATCCCCTCCCCTTCGAGCTCTCGTCCCACTCAGATTCTTCATCGACGAGTAGGTAAGTGGCGCGCCTTCTTTGGCTGATGGTAGACGGCAACGGCGATTTGTCTTCCTCCTCTTCTCTGACCTGTTCTACGCCTCCACCCGGCTTCATGATGGGTGTAAGTTCGACCACTCCCTCCTCCCTACTTGTTCGATCTGAGATCTGTAGGCATATGGTAGCATTGTAGATTGCCGATCTGTGAGCATGTGATGTTGTGGTAGATAGTGGTGATGGATTTGTAGCATGCTAGGTTTTCCTTGTAGACTTTGAAGATGTTTATGTTATTTCCCATGTCGGTTTTGATGATACTATGGTAAATGTGGTACTAGCTTGTGAATCAGAGCATCAATAGTATGCTAGTTTGCATGTAGGGTCGATACGTAGTTGTGGTAGTGTGTTGAACTACATGGTATGCTTTGAGCTTAAAGATCAGTCAATGTGCAGTGTGTTGAACTTCATGATCCATGTGTACTATGCTTACAATTCATGTGTAGTGGTCTTTCTTACTATGAAGGTGTGTTCAACTAGTCCTCATGCTAGGGCTTGTAGGACATGAGCACCCAAGAATTTGGTCAAGCCATTATCTTGTCCCAGAACTTCTTGATGTCCTATATTGAGGGGCCTTCTAGGCATCCAACATTTTTGCTAGCACTACCTTATGTTGTTGCTGTTGCACGTAAGGCAACCATCAAGGCTTGAGAAGACAAAGTTGTCTGACAAGGGGGGCTCAATGAAATTGTAGTCATTCATGTCCAACTTCATGCTTAATAAGATGTCTTAGCTCATATCCAGTGGGGTGAGGACAGACAAGGACTTCAAGGAGGTGCACTTGAACTCTGTTCCAAAGAATGTCTTAGAGTTAGTGGGTCCAAGTGTCCAGACTCAGAGACCTTAGGTCCCACAATGGAATTGGGACACCTCCACGATCCTATTGGAGTTATAGCACTACTAAGGCCACATCGCGGTTCGCTCACATGCCACTTGTTAAGCTTCCTAACATGCAAATCACAACTAACCACGTTGTGTTAATTTCCTAGAACCACCCCTAGGATGTTGAGTTTCTCAACGCTCCCATCTAGAACTACTGGTAGATGCATGAGATATTCTCATATGGGCTGGCTACCGGCAACCATACCATGGGTTTTAGTGAGTCTCACGGTTCGCCTACGCATGCATGAGTATCCAGACACCCAGGAATCAGATATTTTCCTCCTTGACACTCAAGAGAAGGCTACTAGTCAATCATGTTCATGTGATTCATAGGAAGAGGAAGAGGGGTTGCTTGATGGACGAGGAGATGAACGTCTTTAGCAGGATGACTAAGGCCATCAAGAAGGTGGCAACTGTCATTAGGAAGAGCAAGCATGTTGATTTCCACCCTTCCCTGTATAGCGCCGACATGGATCAAGGTTGCTTTAGTCAGGAGGCTCTCATGGTGGCTCTTAGCAACCTTCTGTACGACAGGGGCAGATGGTCGTTGTTGGGGAACGTAGTAATTTCAAAAAAAATCCTAGGCACACGCAAGATGGACGAGGAGAGTGTTGTCCACGTACCCTCATAGACCGAAAGCGGAAGAGTTATGACAATGCGGTTGATGTATTCGTACGTCTTCACGATCGACCGATCCAAGTACCGAACGTACGGCACCTCCGCGATCTACACACGTTCAGCTCGGTGACGTCCCACGAACTCACGATCCAGTAGAGCTTCGAGGGAGCTTCGTCAGCACGACGGTGTGATGACGGTGATGATGAAGCTACCGACGCAGGGCTTCGCCTAACCACTACGACGATATGACTGAGGAGGATTATTGTGGAGGGGGGCACCGCACACGGCTAAGAGATCAATGATCAACATGTGTGTCTATGGGGTGCCCCCCTCCCCTGTATATAAAGGAGTGGAGGAGGGGGAGGGCCGGCCCTCCTATGGCGTGCCCCATGGGGAGTCCTACTCCCACCGGGAGTAGGATCCCCCCCTTCCATGTAGTAGCTAGGAGTAGGAGAGAAGGAAGGAGAGAGAGGGAGAAGGAAAGAGGGGGCGCCCCCCTTCCTAGTCCAATTCGGACTAGAGGGGGAGGGGGCGCGCGGCCTGCCCTGGCCACCCCTCTCTCTCTCCACTAAGACCCATAAGGCTCGTTACACTCCCCGGGGGGTTCCAGTAACCCCCTGGTACTCCGGTATATGTCGAAACTCACTCGAAACCCTTCCGATGTCCAAACATAGTCATCCAATATATCAATCTTTATGTCTCACCATTTCGAGCCTCCTCGTCATGTCCATGATCATATCTGGGACTCCGAACTACCTTCGGTACATCAAAACACATAAACTCATAATACCGATTGCCACCGAACGTTAAGCGTGCGGACCCTTCGGGTTCGAGAACTATGTAGACATGACCGAGACACGTGTCCGTTCAATAACCAATAGCGGAACGTGCATGCTCATATTGGCTCCTACATATTCTGCGAAGATCTTTATCGGTCAAACCACATAACAACATATGTTGTTCCCTTTGTCATCGGTATGTTACTTGCCTGAGATTCGATCGTCGGTATCTCAATACCTAGTTCAATCTCGTTACCGGCAAGTCTCTTTACTCATTCCGTAATGCATCATCCCGCAACTAACTCATTAGTCACATTGCTTGCAAGGCTTATAGTGACGTGCATTACCGGGAGGGCCCACAAATACCTCTCCGACAATCAGAGTGATAAATCCTAATCTTGATCTATGCCAACTCAACAAGTACCATCGGAGGCACCTGTAGAGCACTTTATAATCACCCAGTTACGTTGTGACGTTTGGTAGCACACAAAGTGTTCCTCCGGTATTCGGGAGTTGCATAATCTCATAGTCATAGGAACATGTATAAGTCATGAAGAAAGCAAAAACGATCAAGTGCTAAGCTACCTAAATGGTTCAAGTCAACCACATCATTCACTAATGATGTGATCCTGTTAATCAAATAACAACTCATGTCTATGGCTACGAAACTTAACCATCTTTGATTCAACGAGCTAGTCAAGTAGAGGCATACAAGTGACACTCTGTTTGTCTATGTATTCACACATGTACTAAGTTTCCGGTTAATACAATTCTAGGATGAATAATAAACATTTATCATGATATAAGGAAATATAAATAACAAGTTTATTATTGCCTCTAGGGCATATTTCCTTCAGTCTCCCACTTGCACTAGAGTCAATAATCTAGATTACACACTAATGATTCTAACACCCATGGAGTCTTGGTGCTGATCATGTTTTGCTCGTGAGAGAGGCTTAGTCAACGGGTCTGCAACATTCAGATTCGTATGTATCTTGCAAATCTCTATGTCTCCCTCCTTGACTTGATCGCGGATGGAATTGAAGCGTCTCTTGATGTGCTTGGTTATCTTATGAAATCTGGATTCCTTCGCCAAGGCAATTGCACCAGTATTGTCACAAAAGATTTTCATTGGAACCGATGCAGTAGGTATGACACCTAGATCAGATATGAACACCTTCATCCAGACTCCTTCATTTGCTGCTTCCGAAGCAGCTATGTACTCCGCTTCACATGTAGATCCCGCCACGACGCTTTGCTTAGAACTGCACCAACTGATAGCTCCACCGTTCAATATAAATATGTATCTGGTTTGTGACTTAGAGTCATCCAGATCAGTGTCAAAGCTTGCATCGACGTAACCATTTACGACGAGCTCTTTGTCACCTCCATAAACGAGAAACATATCCTTAGTCCTTTTCAGGTATTTCAGGATGTTCTTGACCGATGTCCAGTGATCCACTCCTGGATTACTTTGGTACCTCCCTGCTAAACAAATAGCAAGGCACGCATCAGGTTTGGTACACAACATTGCATACATGATAGAGCCTATGGCTAAAGCATAGGGAACACCTTTCATTTTCTCTCTATCTTCTGCAGTGGTCGGGCATTGAGTCTGACTCAACTTCACACCTTGTAACACAGGCAAGAACCTCATCTTTGCTTGATCCATTTTTAACTGCTTCAAAATTTTATCAAGGTATGTGCTTTTTGAATTTCCAATTAAGCGTCTTGATCTATCACTATAGATCTTGATGCCCAATATATAAGCAGTTTCACCGATGTCTTTGATAACCCACAAGTATAGGGGATCGCAACAGTTTTCGAGGGTAGAGTATTCAACCCAAATTTATTGATTCGATACAAGGGGAGCCAAAGAATATTCTCAAGTATTAGCAGTTGAGTTGTCAATTCAACCACACCTGGATAACTTAGTATCTGCAGCAAAGTGTTTAGTAGCAAAGTAATATGATAGTAGTGGTAACGGTAACAAAAGTAATATTTTTGGTGTTTTGTAGTGATTGTAACAGTAGCAACGGAAAAGTAAATAAGCGAAGAACAATATGTGAAAAGCTCATAGGCATTGGATCGGTGATGGAGAATTATGCCGGATGCGGTTCATCATGTAACAATCATAACATAGGGTGACACAGAACTAGCTCCAATTCATCAATGTAATGTAGGCATGTATTCTGAATATAGTCATACGTGCTTATGGAAAAGAACTTGCATGACATCTTTTGTCCTACCCTCCCATGGCAGCGGGGTCCTAGCGGAAACTAAGGGATATTAAGGCCTCCTTTTAATAGAGAACTGGAACAAAGAATTAGCACACAGTGAATACATGAACTCCTCAAACTATGGTCATCACCGGGAGTGGTCCCGATTATTGTCACTTCGGGGTTGCCGGATCATAACACATAGTAGGTGACTATAGACTTGCAAGATAGGATCAAGAACTCACATATATTCATGAAAACATAATAGGTTCAGATCTGAAATCATGGCACTCGGGCCCTAGTGACAAGCATTAAGCATAGCAAAGTCATAGCAACATCAATCTCAGAACATAGTGTATACTAGGGATCAAACCCTAACAAAACTAACTCGATTACATGATAGATCTCATCCAACCCATCACCGTCCAGCAAGCCTACGATGTAATTACTCATGCACGGCGGTGAGCATCATGAAATTGGTGATGGAGGATGGTTGATGATGACGACAGCGATGAATCCCCCTCTCCGGAGCCCTCAACGGACTCCAGATCAGCCCTCCCGAGAGGTTTTAGGGCTTGGCGGCGGCTCCGTATCGTAAAACGCGATGAATTCTTCTCTCTGGTTTTTTTCTCCCCGAAAGCAAATATATAGAGTTGGAGTTGAGGCCGGAGGAGCTCCAGGGGGTCCACGAGGTAGGGGGCGCGCCCCCACCCTCGTGGATAGGGTGTGGGCCCCCTGGTTTTCATCTTTTGCAAAGATTTTTTATTATTTTCAAATAGACATTCCGTGAAGTTTCTTCTCATTCCGAGAACTTCTGTTTCTGCACATAAATAACACCATGGAAAGTCTGCTGAAAACAACGTCAGTCCGGGTTAGTTCCATTCAAATCATGCAAGTTAGAGTCCAAAACAAGGGCAAAAGTGTTTGGAAAAGAAGATACGACGGAGACGTATCCGTCTTCCATTGAAAAACTCTTATTCAAGTATCCTTCTATGCTATCCAGAAATTCTATATCATTTCCAATAAACAATATGTCATCCACATATAATATTAGAAATTCTACAGAGCTCCCACTCACTTTATTGTAAATATAGGATTCTACAAAAGTATGTATAAAACCATATGCTTTGATCACACTATCAAAACATTTATTCCAACTCCGAGATGCTTGCACCAGCCCATAAATGGATCGCTGGAGCTTGCACACTTTGTTAGCATCCTTTGGATCGATAGACCTTCAGGTTGCATCATATACAACTGTTATTCCAGAAATCCATTCGGCAATGTAGTCTTTACATCCATTTACCAAATTTCATAATCATAAAATGCAACAATTGCTAACATGATTCGGACGTACTTAAGCATCACTACGGGTGAGAAGGTCTCATCATAGTCAACTCCTTGAACTTGTCGAAAACCTTTCGCAACAAGTTGAGCTTTGTAGACAGTAACATTACCGCCAGCGTCTGTCTGCTTCTTGAAGATCCATTTATTCTTGATGGCTTGCCGATCAACGGGCAAGTCAACCAAATTCCACCCTTTGTTCTCATACATGGATCCCATCTTAGATTTCATGGCCTCAAGCCATTTCGCAGAATCTGGGCTCATCATCACTTCCTCATAGTTCGTAGGTTCATCACGGTCAAGTAACATGACCTCCAGAACAGGATTACCGTACCACTCTGCTATGGATCTTGATCTAGTTGACCTACGAGGTTCGATAGTAACTTGATCTGAAGTTACATCATCATCATCATTAGCTTCCTCACTAATTGATGTAGGAGTCACAGGAACAGATTTCTGTGATGAACTACTTTCCAATAAGGCAGTGATGACCCACAAGTATAGGGGATCTATCGTAATCCTTTCGATAAGTAAGAGTGTCGAACCCAACGAGGAGCAGAAGGAAATGATAAGCGGTTTTCAGCAAGGTATTCTCTGCAAGTACTGAAATAAGTGGTAACAGATAGTTTTGTGATAGGATAATTTGTAACAAGCAACAAGTAACAAAAGTAAATAAAGTGTAGCAAGATGGCCCAATCCTTTTTGTAGCAAAGGACAAGCCTAGACAAACTCTTATATGGAGAAAAGCACCCCCGAGGACACATGGGAATTATCGTCAAGCTAGTTTTCATCACGTTCAAATGATTCGCCTTCGGTACTTTGATAATTTGATATGTGGATGGACTGGTGCTTGGGTGATGTTCTTACTTGAACAAGCATCCAACTTATGATTAACCTTTATTGCAAGCATCCGCAACTACAACAAAAGTATTAAGGTAAACCTAACCATAGCATGAAACATATGGATCCAAATTAGCCCCTTACGAAGCAACGCATAAACTAGGGTTTAAGCTTCTGTCACTCTAGCAACCCATCATCTACTTATTACTTCTCAATGCCTTCCTCTAGGCCCAAATAATGGTGAAGTGTTATGTAGTCGACGTTCACATAACACCACTAGAGGTTAGACAACATGCATCTCATCAAAATATCGAACGAATACCAAATTCACATGACTACTAATAGCAAGACTTCTCCCATGTCCTCAGGAACAAACGTAACTACTCACAAATCATATTCATGTTCATAATTAGAGGGGTATTAATATGCATAAAGGATCTGAACATATGATCTTCCACCAAGTAAACCAACTAGCATCAACTACAAGGAGTAATCAACACTACTAGCAACCTACTAGTACCAATCCCGGACTTGGAGACAAGAATTGGATACAAGAGATGAACTAGGGTTTTGAGAGGAGATGGTGCTGCTGAAGATGTTGATGGAGATTGCCCTCACCCAATGAGAGGAGTGTTGGTGATGACGATGGCGATGATTTCCCTCTCCCGGAGGGAAGTATCCCCGGCAGAACAGCTCTCCCGGAGCCCTAGATTGGTTCCGCCAAGGTTCTGCCTCGTCGTGGAAGAGTCTCGTCCCGAAAGGTAGCTTATGATTTTTTTTCCTGGACGAAAGACTTCATATAGTAGAAGATGGCCACCGGAGAGCCAACAGGGGGCCCACGAGGCAGGGGCGCGCCCTGGGGGGTAGGGCGCGCCCCCCACCCTCATGGACAGGTGGTGGCCCCCCTGGCGTATTTCTTCCGCTCAGTATTTTTTATTATTTCCAAAAATGACTTTCGTGGAGTTTCAGGACTTTTGGAGTTGTGTAGAATAGGTCTCTAATATTTGCTCCTTTTCCAGCCCAGAATTCCAGCTGCCGGCATTCTCCCTCCTTATGTAAACCTTGTAAAATAAGAGAGAATAGGCATAAGTATTGTGCCATGAAGTGTAATAACAACCCATAATGCAATAAGTATCGATATAAAAGCATGACGCAAAATGGACGTATCAACTCCCCCAAGCTTAGACCTCGCTTGTCCTCAAGCGGAAGCCGATAACGATAAATATGTCCACATGTTTAGAGATAGAGGTGTCGATAAAATAAAAGACGGACATGAGGGCATCATGATTATTCTCATAACAACAACATGTATGGATATTGTCATATGATTTCTTATGCCCAAGTAATAATCTATTCACAATGCAAAAGTACGAATCATAAACTTTAATGAGAACCAACAAACTATAATCTTAGTAACTGAGGCAATTGCAATTTATCATAACATCAGAAAGAGTCTATGTCAGAGCTTTCTAGCAAGTCCACATACTCAACTATCATTTAGTATTTCATAATTTCTAACACTCACGCAATACTTGTGGTTACGGAGTTTTAACCGTACACAGAGAAAGATAGGGGCTTATAGTTTCACCTCCCAACCTTTTACCTCAAGGGTAATGTCAACAATAATAACTCATGCTCCCCTACATCCAATTAGATATATCTATCAGGATCTTTGCAACACCCTGTGCATGCCAAAGGATAAAATGTAAAAAGGAAAGGTGAAGATCACCATGACTCTTGCATAAGGTAGAAGATAATAATAAAAGATAGGCCCTTCGCAGAGGGAAGTAGAGGTTACCATGCGCTTTTATGGTTGGATGCACAAAATCTCAATGCGAAAGAGCGTCACTTTATATTGCCACTTGTGATATGAACCTTTATTATGCAGTCTGTCGCTTTTATTTCTTCCACATCACAAGATCGTATAAAGCTTATTTCCTCCACACCAATCAATCATACCTATTTAGAGAGCAATGTTTATTGCTTGCACCGATGACAACTTACTTGAATGATCTTACTCAATCCATAGTTACATGGAAAAACTGGGTTTAAGGGTTTTTGGAAGCACAAGTAGTATCTCTACTTGGTGCTAAGAATTTGGCTAGCATGAGGCGAAAGGCAAGCTCAACATGTTGGATGATCCATGAAAATATACTTTATCTTAGATATAAGAAAACATAACCCATTACGTTGTCTTCCTTGTCCAACATCAACTCTTTAGCATGTCATATTTTAATGAGTGCTCCCAATCATAAAAGATGTCCATGATAGTATATTTATATGTGAAACCTCTCTTTCTTTATTACTTCCTATTAATTGCAACGATGACCAAAGCTATGTTTGCCAACTCTCAAGAATTTTTAACCATCATACTCTTTCTATGTGAAATCATTACTCCCGATAAGATCAATATGATCTCTTTGTTTCTTTTTACCTTTTATTTTTCTCTTTTTCATTCAAGATCATAGCAAGATAATTAAGCCCTTGACTCAACATTAATCTTTATTATATAGCTCACAGACTCGATTACAAAGAGAGATCATAAAGCAAAACTCGAAACTAGATCATGCCATAAACTTTATTCTACTAGATCAAGATACTACTAATAGGATCGAACTAAGAAAAACGGTAAAGATAGAGGTGTGATGGTGATACGATACCGGAGCATCTCCCACAAGCTTGGCAGTTGCCAAGGGGAGTGCCCATACCCATGTGATTATGTCTCCTTCTTCGGGGATGGTGTAATATTCTTGGCGATGATGCCTCTCAGGATACCATTCTCCTCCTCTAGCTTATTGACTTGCTTCTTGAGGTCCATTATTTCCTTACGAAGCTTTCCTATAACGGCTAAGGCTCCTTGCACCCAAGGGTGTTGCATAGCTGCAGGAGAACAAGCGACACTCTTCTTCATATTTTCTTAAGAAAGAAATCTAACATTGGAAGGGATAACCGAGTTTGGAATGGCTGAGCTCTGTAGTTCTCCCATCGTGAACCCAGCCCGGAAGCGAGAAGTGACTTCTTGATCCTCCATGGCATCTATTCTCATCAAATCAGCCTCCATCTCTTCCTCCGTTGCTGGCCCAAAGTGGTCAGCATCGCTGTTTGTCCTTGGTTCCGATGCCGGATGAGACACCCGGCTCTCCCCGACTGACTCTTGAGAAGACATATTGCTCTATTCTGCAGCAGCAGCAGCTCGAAACAAGAACAGAGAATATTTGCGTGATATAGGAGTCAAAACCTTCGGGAGATTATATAATGAATTTTTACCGACCAAAATACGTATCGTGCAAGAAAACGGAGTCCGGAGAGCACACGAGGTGCCCACTAGGTAGGGGGCGCGCCCTCCACCCTCATGGAGCCATCGTGTTCTTTCCGGGCTGCTTCTTATTTTTCTAATTTTCTAAATATTCCAAAACGGAGAAATATTGCCATAAAGATTGTTTTGGAGTCGGTTTACTTACCGTACCACATACCTATTCCTTTTCGGGGTCTGAAACGTTCCGAAAGTGTCTCTTATGTATTCCTCTGGGGTTACGGTTTCAATAACATTGGTTTCAATATTTACGGGACTACCTGAGATATAATGTTCAATTCTTTGACCGTTCACCACCTTCGGATTTGTGCCTTCAAAGTTGTTGATTTTTATGGCACCGAAACGATAGACCTCCTCGATAACGTAAGGACCTTCCCATTTAGAGAGAAGTTTTTCTGCAAAAAATCTTAAACGAGAGTTGTATAGTAATACATAATCACCTACATTGAACTCACGCTTTTGTATCCTTTTGTCATGCCATCTTTTAACTTTTTCTTTAAACAACTTGGCATTTTCATAGGCTTGGGTTCTCCATTCATCAAGTGAGCTAATATCAAATAACCTCTTCTCACCGGCAAGTTTGAAATCATAATTGAGCTCTTTAATAGCCCAATATGCCTTATGTTCTAGTTCGAGAGGTAAGTGACATGCTTTTCCATAAACCATTTTATACGGAGACATACCCATAGGATTTTTATATGCAGTTCTATAGGCCCATAATGCATCATCAAGTTTCTTGGACCAATTCTTTCTAGATCTATTAACAGTCTTTTGCAAAATTAATTTGAGCTCTCTATTACTCAATTCTACTTGACCACTAGACTATGGGTGATAAGGGGATGCAATTCTATGATTAACATCATACTTAGCAAGCATTTTAAGGAAAGCACCATGAATAAAATGTCAACCACCATGAGTCATTAAATATCTAGGTACTCCAAACCTCCAAAAAATAACTTCTTTAAGCATTTTAATAGAAGTGTTATGAGCAGCACTACTAGTTGGAATAGCTTCTACCCACTTACTAACGTAATCGACAGCAACTAAAATATGTGTATAACCACTAGAGGCAGGAAAAGGTCCCATATAATCAAAGACCCAAACATCAAATGGTTCAATAACAAGGGAATAATTCATAGGCATTTCTTGACGTCTACTAATACTACCAATTCTTTGACATTCATCACAAGATAAGACAAACTTACGGGCATCCTTGAAGAGAGTAGGCCAATAAAAACCAGATTGCAATACCTTATGTGCAGTTCTATCTCCAGCGTGGTGTCCTCCATAAGCTTCGGAGTGACACTTGCGTACGATCTGTTCCTGTTCATGCTCAGGTATACAACATCTAATAACACCATATACTCCTTCCTTATAAAGATGTGGGTCATCCCAAATGTAATGTCTCAAGTCATAGAAAAACTTTTTCTTTTGTTGGTATGTGAAACTAGGTGGTATAAATTTAGCAACGATGTAATTAGGATAATCAGCATACCACGGAGTACTACGAGAAGCATTTATGACATTTAATTGCTCATCAGGAAAGCTATCATCAATAGGTAGTGGGTCATCAAGAACATTTTCTAACCTAGACAAGTTGTCTGCCACGGGGTTCTCAGCTCCCTTTCTATCAACAATATGCAAATCAAATTCTTGTAGCAAGAGAACCCACATAATAAGTCTAGGTTTAGCATCTTTCTTTTCCATAAGATATTTGATAGCAGCATGATCAGTGTGAATAGTTACTTTAGAATCAACAATATAAGGCCTGAACTTATCACAAGCAAATACAATTGCTAAGAATTCTTTTTCAGTAGTAGCATAATTTCTCTAAGCATTGTATAGAGTTTTACTAGCATATTGAATGACATTTAATTTCCTATCAACTCTTTGCCCTAGATCAGCACCTACAGCATAATCACTAGCATCACACATAATTTCAAAGGGTAAATTCCAATCAGGTGGCTGAACAATAGGTGCAGAGATCAATGCTTTCTAAAGTATTTCAAATGCTTCTACACAATCATCATCAAAGACAAATGGTATATCTTTTTGTAATAAATTAGTCAGAGGCCGAGAAATTTTTGAGAAGTCCTTAATGAACCTCCTATAAAATCCGGCGTGACCAAGGAAACTTCTTATACCTTTGATGTCCTTGGGACATGGGATATTTTCAATGGCATCAACTTTGGCTTTATCAACCGCAATACCTATTTCGGAAACTTTATGCCCCAAGACAATACCTTCATTAACCATAAAGTGGCACTTTTCCCAATTCAAGACAAGATTACTTTCTTCACATCTCTGCAAAACTCGATCAAGGTTGCTCAAGCAATCATCAGAAGAGGATCCATCGATGGAAAAGTCGTCCATGAAAACCTCACAAATCTTTTCACAAAAATCAGAGAATATAGCCATCATGCATCTTTGAAAGGTAGCAGGTACATTACATAAACCAAAAAGCATACGTCTATAAGCAAAAGTACCAAAAGGGCAAGTAAAAGTAGTATTTGATTGATCATTGGCTGACACAGGTATTTGAGAGAAACTAGAATAACCATCTAGAAAGCAAAAATGTGTATGTTTAGATAATCTTTCTAGCATTTGATCGATAAAAGGTAAGGGGTAATGATCCTTTTTAGTAGCCTTATTTAATTTTCTGAAATCAATTACCATCCTATAACCTGTAATAATTATTTGCGGAATCAATTCATCTTTATCATTAGGAACGATGGTAATACCTCCCTTATTAGGGACACAATGGACAGGACTTACCCACTGACTATCAGCAACGGGATAAAACTGCCGCAAGGAGCTTTAGTATTTCCTTTCTTACCACTTCCTTCATCTTAGGATTTAGTTGTCGTTGATGATCACGAACTGGTTTGGCATCTTCCTCCAAGTTTATTTTATGTTGACATAGAGTGGTACTAATGCCCTTAAGATCATCAAGACTATATCCAATAGCAGCACGGTGCTTCTTCAGAGTTTTCAATAATATCTATTCTTCATGCTCTGAAAGGTTAGCACTAATAATAACAGGATATATCCTTTTCTCATCAAGATAAGCATATTTAAGAGTATCAGGCAACGGTTTAAGCTCAAGCACGGGATCACCCTTGGGTGGAGGAGTATCCCCTAGGATTTCAACAGGAAAATTGTGTTTCAAGATAGGTTCCTGTTTAAAGAATACTTCATCTATTTCCCTTCTTTCATTTATAAACATATCATTTTCATGGTCTAGCAAATATTGTTCTAAAGGATCACTAGGAGGTATGGCAATAGAAGCAAGACCAATAATTTCATCCTTACTAGGCAATTCTACTTCACGGTGTTGTCTACTAAATTTAGAGAAATTAAACTCATGAGACATATCACCCAAGCCAATAGTAACAACACTCTTTTCGCAGTCTATCCTAGCATTAACTGTGTTCAAGAAGGGTCTACCAAATATAATGGGACAAAAGCTATCTTGTGGGGAACCAAGAACAAGAAAATCAGCAGGATATTTAGTTTTCCCACACAAGACTTCAACATCTCTAACAATTCCAATGGGTGATATTGTTTCTCTAGCAGGTGCAATTTCATGCATAATTTCTTTGTATAAGTCATGAGGTATAGCACTCTAGCACTAGCACCCATATCACATAAGCCATGATAACAATGATATCCTACTTTAACAGAAATAACAGGCATGCCTACCACATGTCTATGTTTATCTTTAGCACAAGGTTTGGCAATTCTAGCAGTTTCACCGCAAAAATAAATAACATGCCCATCAATATTATCAGCCAAGAGATCTTTAACAATAGCAATATTAGGTTCAACTTTAATTTGCTCAGGAGGTGTATAAGTTCTAATATTGCTTTTACGAACCATAGTTGAAGCTTTAGCATGATCCTTTATCCTAACAGGGAAAGGTGGTTTCTCAACATAAGAAGTAGGAACAACAGGATCATTATAAGTGATAGTCTTTTCTTCAACTTTAGTAGGTGCAGCTACTTTTACTTATATGAGAGGATGATATTTAAACCACTTATCCTTGGGAAGATCAACATAAGTAGCAAAAGATTCACAGAAAGAAGCTACTATCTCAGAGTCAAGTCCATATTTAGTGCTAAATTTTCGGAAAACATCGGTATCCATAAAAGACTTAACACAATCAAACTTAGGTGTCATACCTGACTCCTTACCTTCTTCAAGATCCCAATATTTAGAGTTGCGTTTAATTCTATTCAATAAATCCCATTTGAATTCAATAGTCTTCATCATAAAAGATCCAGCACAAGAAGTATCGAGCATGGTGCGATTGTTTTCAGAAAGACGAGCATAAAAACTTTGAATAAATATTTCTCTTGGGAGCTCATGATTGGGGCATGAATATAACATTGATTTAAGCCTCCCCCAAGCTTGAGCGATGCTTTATCCTTCGCGAGGCCAAAAATTATACATATAATTGCGATCACGATGAACAAGATGCATAGGATAAAACTTTTGATGAAATTCCAATTTCAATCGTTTGTAATTCCATGACCCCGTATCATCACATAGCCTATACCATGTTGATGCGTCTCCCTTCAAAGATAAAGGAAGACCTTCTTCTTAACAACATCATCGGGTATACCTGCAAGCTTAAATAATTCACAAACTTCATCCACATAGATTAGATGCTCATCAGGATGCTTTGTTCCATCTCCTGCAAAAGGATCAGCTAGCAGTTTTTCTAACATACCCGAAGGAACTTCAAAGGGGACATTTCATTTTCAATAGGTTCAGTAGGTTGAGGAGCAACTCTTTTCTCTACTGGTCGGGGTGAAGGTACCCCGAACAAGCCCCTCAGAGGATTACTTTCCATAGTAACAAGTGCAGTAAATTTCAGCACACTATATAAATTTTTCCTTACCAAATTCCACCTACCAAAGGCGCTTCACTCCCCGGCAACGACACCAAAAAAGAGTCTTGATGACCCACAAGTATAGGGGATCTATCTTAGTCCTTTCGATAAGTAAGAGTGTCGAACCCAACGAGGAGCAGAAGGAAATGATAAGCGGTTTTCAGCAAGGTATTCTCTGCAAGTACTGAAATAAGTGGTAACAAATTGTTTTGTGATAGGATAATTTGTAACAAGCAACAAGTAACAAAAGTAAATGAAGTGCAGCAAGATGGCCCAATCCTATTTGTAGAAAAGGACAGGCCCGGACAAACTCTTATATGGAGAAAAGCGCTCCCGAGGACACATGGGAATTATCGTCAAGCTAGTTTTCATCACGTTCATATCATTCGCGTTCGGTACTTTGATAATTTGATATGTGGCTGGACCGGTGCTTGGGTGTTGTTCTTACTTGAACAAGCATCCCACTAATGATTAACCTCTATTGCAAGCATCCGCAACTACAACAAAAGTATTAAGGTAAACCTAACCATAGCATGAAACATATGGATCCAAATCAGCCCCTTACGAAGCAACGCATAAACTAGGGTTTAAGCTTCTGTCACTCTAGCAACCCATCATCTACTTATTACTTCCCAATGCCTTCCTCTAGGCCCAAATAATGGTGAGGCGTTATGTAGTCAACATTCACATAACATCACTAGAGGTTAGACAACATACATCTCATCAAAATATCGAACGAATACCAAATTCAGATGACTACTAATAGCAAGACTTCTCCCATGTCCTCAGTAACAAACGTAACTACTCACAAAGCATATTCATGTTCATAATAAGAGGGCTATTAATATGCATAAAGGATCTAAACATATGATCTTCCACCAAGTAAACCAACTAGCATCAACTACAAGGAGTAATCAACACTACTAGCAACCTACTAGTACCAATCCCGAACTTGGAGACAAGAATTGGATACAAGAGATGAACTAGGGTTTTGAGAGGAGATGGTTCTGGTGAAGATGTTGATGGAGATTTACCTCTCCCGATGAGAGGAGCGTTGGTGATGACGATGGCGATGATTTCCCCCTCCCGGAGGGAAGTATCCCCGGCAGAACAGCTCTGTCGGAGCCCTAGATTGGTTACGCCAAGGTTCCGCCTCGTGGCGGCGGAGTCTCGTCCCGAAAGGTTGTTTATGATTTTTTTTCCTGGATGAAAGACTTCATATAGCATAAGATGGCCACCGGAGAGCCAACAGTGGGCCCATGAGGCAGGGGCGTGCCCTGGGGGGTAGGGCTTGCCCCCACCCTCGTGGACAGGTGGTGGCCCCCCTGATGTATTTGTTCCGCTCAGTATTTTTTATTATTTCCAAAAATGACTTTCCTGGAGTTTCAGGACTTTTGGAGTTGTGCAGAATAGGTCTCTAATATTTGCTCCTTTTCCAGCCCAGAATTCCAGCTGCCGGCATTCTCCCTCCTTATGTAAACCTTGTAAAATAAGAGAGAATAGGCATAAGTATTGTGACATAAAGTGTAATAACAGTCCATAATGCAATAAATATCGATATAAAAGCATGATGCAAAATGGACGTATCAGGGAGCAGGTACAGTTACCTCATCAAGTTCTACTTTCCTCCCACTCACTTCTTTCGAGAGAAACTCCTTCTCTAGAAAGGATCCATTCTTAGCAACGAATGTATTGCCTTCGGATCTGTGATAGAAGGTGTACCCAACAGTCTCCTTTGGGTATCCTATGAAGACACATTTCTCCGATGTGGCTTCGAGCTTATCAGGTTGAAGGTTTTTCACATAAGCATCGCAGCCCCAAACTTTAAGAAACAACAACTTTGGTTTCTTGCCAAATGATAGTTCATAAGGTGTCGTTTCAACGGATTTAGATGGTGCCCTATTTAACGTGAATGCAATCGTCTCTAAAGCATAACCCCAAAATGATAGCGGTAAATCAGTAAGAGACATCATAGATCGCACCATATCTAGTAAAGTATGATTACGATGTTCGGACACACCATTACGTTGTGGTGTTCCGGGTGGCGTGAGTTGCGAAACTATTACGCATTGTTTGAAATGAAGACCAAACTCGTAACTTAAATATTCTCCTCCACGATCAGATCGTACAAACTTTATTTTCTTGTTACGACGATTTTCCACTTCACACAGAAATTGTTTGGAGTTTTCAAATGTTTCAGACTTATGTTTCATTAAGTAGATATACCCATATCTTCTCAAATCATCTGTGAACGTGAGAAAATAACGATACCCGCCGCGAGCCTCAACATTCATCGGACCACATACATTAGTATGTATGATTTTCAATAAATCTGTTGCTTGCTCCATTGTTCCGGAGAACGGCGTTTTAGTCATCTTGCCCATGAGGCATGGTTCGCAAGTACCAAGTGATTCATAATCGAGTGATTCCATAAGTCCATTGGAATGGAGTTTCTTCATGCGCTTTACACCAATATGACCTAAACGGCAGTGCCACAAATAAGTTGCACTATCATTATAAACTCTGCATCTTTTGGCTTAAATATTATGAATATGTGTATCACTACTATCGAGATCCAATATAAATAGACCACTCTTCAAGGGTGCATGACCATAAAAGATATTACTCATATAAATAGAACAACCATTATTCTCTGATTTAAATGAATAACCATCCGCATCAAACAAGATCCAGATATAATGTTTATGCTCAACGCTGACACCAAATAACAATTATTCAGGTCTAAAACTAATCCCGAAGGTAGATGTAGAGGTAGCGTGCCGACCGTGATCAAATCGACTTTGGAACCATTTCCCACGCGCATCGTCACCTCGTCCTTAGCCAATCTTCGCTTAATCCGTAGTCCCTATTTCGAGTTGCAAATATTAGCAACAGAACCAATATCAAATACCCATGTACTACTGTGAGCATTAGTAAGGTACACATCAATAACATGTATATCACACATACCTTTGTTCACCTTGCCATCCTTCTTATCCGCCAAATACTTGGGGCAGTTCCGCTTCCAGTGACCAGTCCCTTTGCAGTAGAAGCACTCAATCTCAGGCTTAGGTCCAGACTTGGGCTTCTTCACTTGAGCAACAACTTGCTTGTCGTTCTTCTTGAACTTCCCCTTCTTCCCTCTACCCTTTTCTTGAAACTGGTGGTCTTGTTGACCATCAACACTTGATGCTCCTTCTTGATTTCTACCTCCGCAGCCTTTAGCATTGCGAAGAGCTCGGGAATTGTATTATCCATCATTTGCATATTATAGTTCATCACGAAGCTCTTGTAGCTTGGTGGCAATGATTGAAGAATTCTGTCAGTGACACTATCATCAGGAAGATTAACTCCCAGTTGAATCAAGTGATTATTATACCCAGACATTTTGAGTATTTGTTCACTGACAGAACTATTCTCCTCCATCTTGCAGCTGTAGAACTTATTGGAGACTTCATGTCTTTCAATCCGGGCATTTTCTTGAAATATTAACTTCAACTCTTGGAACATCTCATATGCTCCATGAAGTTCAAAAATGTCGTTGAAGTCCCGGTTCTAATCCGTAAAGCATGGCACACCGAACTATCGAGTAGTCATCAGCTTGCTCTACCATATGTTCATAACATCTGGCGTTGCTCCCGCAGCGGGTTTGGCATCTAGCGGTGCTTTCAGGACGTAATTCTTCTATGCAGCAATGAGGGTAATCCTCAAGTTACGGACCCAGTCCCTGTAGTTGCTAACATCATCTTTCAACTTAGCTTTCTCTAGGAACGCACTAAAATTCAACAGAACAGCAGCACGGGCCATCTATGTACAACAACATAGACATGCAAAATACTATTAGGTAGTAAGTTCATGATAAATTAAATTCCAATTAATCAAATTACTTAAGAACTCCCACTTAGATAGACATCCCTCTAATCATCTAAGTGATCACGTGATCCATATTTTTTTTATTGCTCCATGCTATATTATCTACTGTTTTGGACATTATTGGGGTTTATTATCCACTTCTATATTATTTTTTGGGACTTGCCTATTAATCGGAGGCCCAGCCCAGAATTGTTGTTTTTTGCCTATTTCAGAGTTTCACAGAAAAGGAATATCAAACGGAGTCCAAACGGAATGAAACCTTCGGAAACATGATTTTTAGGAAGATTATGATCCAGGAGACTTCGTGACACCCAAAAAAAACTTTTGGCCTTGTTTTATTAATAATTTTTTTTCCAGGAATTAAAACTTTTACTTTTTGGGCTCCCTTTTGATTTTTGAACCATTTCTCTCCCTTGTCATTATGTAGTTTTTCCCCCCATAGTGAAAACTTTTCAAACATGTTATTTGACTTGTTCAACCTTTCAAGAAAAACTTTTCTTGCATTAGAACTAATTACATAATTAATTTGCTTGGTCTTTATTTTCTTGAAAAAATGATTTCCCATGGCTAAATGGCCATATTTGAATTACAACCTCTTTAAAAATGTATTCAAAAATCCCACTAAAATTTGGAGATGTCATGTGATGTTTTTAAACCACCTTTGTGCAAAAATATCTTTTATTCTTGAAACAAATTGAGCTCTACACCCAATTTTCTTCTCTGGTCCAGTGGGCAATTTTGCACTACAACCCATTTAAATACTTCTTTCTAGCCTCCACCAAAATTATGGGATGTTAGTAGCAGCATATGATTCAACTTTATGCAAAAACCCAGTGATGTTACTTGAAAGTTTTGAGTCTATCAACCTCATCTTCATTCTGGTCCAACATGATGGTTTGTACAGCAACCATATTCTTGCTTACTCCTTGGCCCTTGAGATTTCTCATGCTTGTAGTGCACCTTGCCAAACCCTTAAGTCCAGGAGAGTGGGCCCATTGGATGACTCTAAGTGCTTGCAATCATGCCCTTTCCTTTCTGTCCAAAATTGTAGTTTTGCAAAACTTGCACTAGCAAGTTTCTCCTTGTGGAAAACTAACATTACCACTCTCTCTTGCAACTAAAGAGACCCCACTCTGGAAGTTTTGGCCACTCCAAGAACTGCCTAAGTGCCCTTAGCATTTTGTCAAACACCTTATGGGCATGATCAGTTTTGACATGGGTTTTTGTTTGCTCTATGAACTTGATCCCCTGACCAAACCAGCATGTCCAATGGTGTTTCCCTAGCCTATAGCCCCACCCTGCTAACCCTCTTGTGGTTTGGAACCCCCCCAGCACGCCATGGCATTTCGCCGAGCAGCTGGTGGGCGTGCACTGGGCGCGCCCAGAGCGCGCCAACTGCAGCCGCACACCCGAGCCGCCGCGTCGCGCCCCTGGTCTTTACCCGCCCTGCAGAGCCGCGCCACGCGCTCCCCTACTCGCCACAACACGCCAGCCCGCCCTGGCGCCCTACAACGCCGCCGCCAGAGCACTTTTGGCGGCACGCCGGCGTCGGCAGTGCGCCTCTGCCACGGGAAGCGCCGCCCAAGCCACCCCGGCTCGCCACCTGCCCCCTTGAGCTTCGCAAGCTCATCCACAAGGGTGTCGCCTAGCTCTCGTCCCCGCCACGTCCCCCTGCAGCTACAGAACGTCGGTTCGCCGGCGATCTTATCCCCACCGCCGTGGAACCGACCTAACCACGCTATAAAAGGACGCCCCGAAACCATCCGAGCACGCATGTGACCTCAGGCTACCCCCATGGCACCCCCACAGCCCGCAATCGTCGGGGAAACGCCGTCTTCCCCAACTCCGACCACCACAGCCGCCGCCACGTCCCAGCTCCGTTCACCGAAACCCGAGCCCCTCCCGTCAAACTAATGCCACCAAACGACTCCAATCCATCTTGCAGAGCCGCCCAGACCCCCAGCCGCGACGGGGAGCCACCGGAGCCACAAAAGCACTTTGCTCCCGAAGCCTCCTCCGCCGCGAAGCTCGCCGCCGGTAGCTCCCTCCGTCCCCACCTGCCTGGCGACCACCGGGAGGACCGCCCTGGAGTGGCAGATCCATCCCCGCCCTCGGGGCCCCGCGAGGAGCCGCCAGTCGCCGGCGACGATCGCCGGAGCTCCGCCTCCGCTCGGGACAGAGGAAGGAGGGGGAAAAAGACAAGTCAAACCTGACTAGTGGGCCCCCTGGACCCACCGTCAGTGACACCCCGCGCTGTCCAAAGCGTATACTGTCCGAAGCGTTTTCTTTTATATTAAAAAAAAACAGATTTGACCAGAACTTTGACTATCTATAACTCTTTAAATATAACTCCAAATTAATTGATTCTTTTTCCTACATCTCTCAAATTCTGTATAGTTTATTTTAAGATTTATTTGAAAATTTTCCAAACAACTTTTTTGTACTATTTTTGAAATATGTGTTATTTGCATAATTTTGAAAATAGGATTTTTGGAGAGAGGAAGAAAGCTTTCAAAAGTTTTGGAGAGCACCCCACCTCTCCACACCTTTAAGGCAAGCATTCTGAACCCCGGAATAATATTTTTGGTGTGTTAGTTGACACGTTTATAACACCAACTTAATTCGGAGTGTTGTTATTTCATGGGATATGATCATTTGGCATGGATGCATATTGGTGATTTTCCTTGCTGTTGGAAATGAACATACATGTGTTGGTAATCATCCTCATGTGCCTTACATGCATGCCGGTAAGGAATCCGGGAAATCCTCTGCCTTGGGTAGGCGTGAGCTTGTCGCCGGTCTCTGTCGGGACGGTTATATCCGGTATGGCATTGCAAGATATAATGATTGTTGATTTGTTGGTTGAAATAATTTTGTTACTCATGTCATGCACGAAACTCATAGGCCTCCTGAGTCGGCCATAGATCGAGTCTTGTTCCGGTAACCCCCATACTTGTTTCGTACTACCACTGGTCCCTACCGTAGGTGGGGTATGGTTCAGTAAGTTGTTAACCCTTGTCTTGGCACACACCGTACATAGAGGCCATGGTGGAAGTTACTGGCTGCATCCGGTAGGCATGCCACCTGGTCCGTGGGCATGGGTGTATTCGGTTGGGACCGAGAGGGGGATACCCCTTAGAGCGCGCAATAGAAATTTGATCCCATGCTACGCGAGGTTGTAGCCTCCCCACTTAGAGTTTGCTTGACAGGTGTCGTGGGTGATTCCAGACACCGGTGAGTTAAGCTGGTGTGTGCAAGTTAGGTGAGTTTTCAATCAAAAGACCGTAGACGGAATTAGTCCCGACGGACTAAAGGAATCCGTTACTCGTGGGTAAAGAGTACACCCTCTGCAGAGATATTTAAACCTATTCGAATAGCCGTTAAGGATTACAGTCTGGGATGGGTCAAGTGTCGGTCTTAGTGTCGGTCTTCGGAGGAGAAACTACTAAACCCGAATATTGATTATGACTTGTGATATATGATGATTATGATTATTACTATCATTAAGGACTAACCGTTTGCATGATTTGAAATAATGGATATCCCTGGGACGGTACTACCTCCGGGATATTCACTAAGATTATAAGCCCTTTCTGTGGTGTCACACAGATGCCCGACCGCGGCATTTCTTTTAAAGCCCTGTATGTGGTGTCGCTAAGACGCCCGACTGCGGCATTTCTTTTAAAGCCCTGCATGTGGTGTCGCTAAGATGCCCGACTGCAACATTTCTTTTAAAGCCCTTTATGTGGTGTCGCTAAGACGCCCGACTGTGGCATTTCTTTTAAAGCCCTTTATGTGGTGTCGCTAAGACGCCCGACTGTGGCATTTCTTTTAAAGCCCTTTCTGTGGTGTCGCACAAACGCCCGACTGCGGCATGCTTGTTGATTATTCCATAAATTTTAATACTACTATGTTATTACATATTCATATATAACATGCTTGCACGCATCAGAGTTTTATTTATCTTTTGTGAGTAACGTCATGAGCATAAAATATTTTCAGCACATCATTGTTATATTATACCTATGTTCATAATGTTTGTGAGTACATTTCAAAGTACTCACTGGCTTGTCCCTGGCTATTGTCTTGGCCGGATTGCTTGCTCGGAGAGGAGCGTTGTGATGACAGCCTTGGAACCTAAGCAACGGTGATAGCAGCCTCGCGAAGATAGGAGTTTACCTGGTCAGCTGTTCCCGTGGGAAATGGAGTCCCATAGACCGTGGTGATCCACAAACCGCTTCCGCCCTCAACCACTAGAAACCATTTGATGTACTCATAGGCCACAATGGTCCTGTACTACATATTTCGTTCTTTCCCTTGGAATTTCTGTAACAAGTTGGTGCCTCATCAGCTAACAGTAATCCTGGGGCTGGTGAGTACAACGGCCCTTTTCTGGAAATTAAAGCCCGGAAAACCGGTCGTGACAGACTTGGTATCAGAGCCAGGCTAACCATTGGCTAATCCTATCCTAGCCAGGTCAATAAACCTAGGCAGACCAACCCACCGAGCCTTAACCAAACCCCAGCCAAGCTTCTCATGCAAGATAGCCCCACAGTGACCCGACACCTTTTGGCAGTCGGTGCCCAACCTATCAACCCAACCTGTCGCTCATTCGCCAGTGACCGAATCCTAAATAGTCTTTCTCGCAGGCGTGCGAAGGAAGACTCCGTTCCCTTTTCTATAAAAGGGCACGCTAGCCTCAACCCAACACTGCACAGCCGCTACCTCAAACCGAGCCACAATGCCTGGCCTCATCGTGCACAATGAGACCACAACAGCCAAACTTGAAGGTTTTGTGACTATACTCGCAAACCTCACCCGTCGTGCCTATGCGTTAGAAGAGACCCCAGAATATGTTGTGTACCAAGGATCCATGAGCGGTGAGAGCCGACAATTCTGGGCCACTGTGCACATCTATGGTAGGGGTCTAGCACCCGAGCGCCCCTACAGGTTCACTGGAAGGACAACTTCCTTTGAGCCACAAGCCATTCAACTAGCTGCTCGAGAAGCTATAATTCATCTCCGGCACTTGTCGCCCAGACTTAACTGTCCCTCGTTCCACCACTACCCCAGAAGTGAAGGGTATGGTAGACCACCCCAAGTTGCCAACGGAGATCACGAGACAGATCCTGCATTGTTGCACCTAGTGCGCTACGTAAGTGCACTAGAGGAACTATGCGATCAGGTCACTATTGATCTTATCGCAGCTCGTGGAGAGCTGGTTCGTCGAGCCCCGGCGAGAGAAGAGGACGAGCCCAACGCCGACAACCCAGTCGTACTAGTTGGACAACCGATCGAGTCCCTGAGGACAGCTCCAACCATCGGCCAAGGTGCTGCGATAACCCCAGAAGTACTTCGTCGCATATTGGGAGCACCCTCCAACGGGGTTGTGGCCAACAATCCCCGAGATGGTCATCATCGCTACACCGAGCCTGCAGCTGCTCAACCCACTCCAGCTAATTCCGACGGCGAGACCCATGGAGAAGCCTCAACATCCACCAGGCACGCCCGCTTGGATGTAAACGAGGTAGACTATGTCGCCCGAGTCGTATCGAGTTCCAGTGTATTCTCGCTTGTAATCGTGTGACCTTGTAAATAAACGCCGCCTGTCGTTGAACCCCTGCAGCCTTGCATGGGTATGCCAGCATTTCTATCCCAGACACAGTTACCAACCCCCCCCCCCCCCGACGACCCCCACAGTAACACGTCACTTTAGTGAAATATGTGTATCTGTGGCTTGACTCCGACCCGTGGAGCAGAGCTGGAAGTTTCCTTAACATTCACCATGGTAAAAGTGACCCAGCTCCGGTGCTATAGAAAGGCTACCACGTGACCTTGCCAAATCACCTCTCACTTTGTGCCCCACCCTCGCAACCATTTCTTGCCATGCCGAGCCCCAGCATATACCTGAGAACCCCAGATGCAACCCCGGGTAGTTTTGTCAAGATATTGTGGGATTTTACCTGCAGTACCATGGGCGCTAACCAGCCACCCCAGTACGAGCTGTTCAAATCGAGAATCACCTCTTCCACCTCGAGATATTGGGCAGCAGTGCACATCCCTCCCGTAAACTCAGACCAAGACCCAACGGAGGTCTCCTTCCTGGGGAAATCTATGCCAACCCCGCTTATGGCCATAGAAGCTGCTGCATACGAAGCGCTTGCTAGCCTTCGATTCGCGGTACCCTATGCCAGCGAACGAGGGTATTATTACTTTCCGAGCCGTGCAGCACCCGGTGGAGTAACATCTTTTCCCGATGGACGAATTGAGAGAGACCCAGTCTTGGCCAACCTTGTCCAGTACGTCATTGCTCAAGAGCATTTAACCCAACGTGTGATGGGTTATCTCCAGAGCCTCACGGATTTAAATCCACAGATCGCCATCGGCAGATCACTGAGGCCCGACCAAGAGAGACACATTCATCGACTGGTCAGTCCCCTTCCCCCGATAGAAGAGGAATGTGTCCCCGTACCAGAGACGTTTTCTCGGGACCCCGTTCAGTTACCATTTCCAGTTTAGACGTCACTGCTGTGTTCATTATTGCAACATTTAATTGTGTATTGTGACTTGTGCATGGTAACCTGAGCTTGCGCGACGAATAAATTATCTGGCTTCTACTAATATGTATAGTTTTGTTGTGACTTATGCTCCTTTATTTTAACCGTTCTCCCTCGCGAAAAATCCCGGAGAGGTTTTGTTTTTCAAAACAACCCTTAGCAAATCTCGAGGACGAGATTTTTCTTAAGGGGGGTAGTGTTGTGACACCCAAAAAAAAATTTTGGCCTTGTTTTATTAATTAAAATTTTGCCAGGAATTAAAACTTTTACTTTCTGGGCTCCCTTTTGATTTTTGAACCATTTCTCTCCCTTGTCATGATGTAGTTTTTCCCCCCATAGTGAAAACTTTTCAAACATGTTATTTGACTTGTTCAACCTTTCAAGAAAAACTTTTCTTGCATTAGAACTAATTACATAATTAATTTGCTTGGTCTTTATTTTCTTGAAAAAATGATTTCCCATGACTATATGGCCATATTTGAATTACAACCTCTTTAAAAATTTATTCAAAAATCCCACCAAAATTTGGAGATGTCATGTGATGTTTTTAAACCACTTTTGTGCAAAAATATCTTTTATTCTTGAAACAAATTGAGCTCTACACCCAATTTTCTTCTCTGGTCCAGTGGGCAATTTTGCACTACAACCCATTTAAATACTTCTTTCTAGCCTCCACCAAAATTATGGGATGTTAGTAGCAGCATATGATTCAACTTTATGCAAAAACCCAGTGATGTTATTTGAAAGTTCTGAGTGTATCAACCTCATCTTCATTCTGGTCCAACATGATGGTTTGTACAGCAACCATATTCTTGCTTACTCCTTGGCCCTTGAGATTTCTCATGCTTGTAGTGCACCTTGCCAAACCCTTAAGTCCAGGAGAGTGGGCCCATTGGATGACTCTAAGTGCTTGCAATCATGCCCTTTCCTTTCTGTCCAAAATTGTAGTTTTGCAAAACTTGCACTAGCAAGTTTCTCCTTGTGGCAAACTAACATTACCACTCTCTCTTGCAACTAAAGAGACCCCACTCTGGAAGTTTTGGCCACTCCAAGAACTGCCTAAGTGCCCTAAGCATTTTGTCAAACACCTTATGGGCATGATCAGGTTTGACATGGGTTTTTGTTTGCTCTATGAACTTGATCCCCTGACCAAACCAACATGTCCAATGGTGTTTCCCTAGCCTATAGCCCCACCCTGCTAACCCTCTTGTGGTTTGGAACCCCCCAGCATGCCATGGCATTTCGCCGAGCAGCTGGGCGTGCACTGGGCGCGCCCAGAGCGTGCAAACTGCAGCCGCACACCCGAGCCGCCGCGTCGCGCCCCTGGTCTTTACCCGCCCTGCAGAGCCGCGCCACACGCTCCCCTACTCGCCACAACACGCCAGCCCGCCCTGGCGCCCTACAGCGCCGCCGCCAGAGCACTTTTGGCGGCACGCCGGCGTCGGCAGTGCGCCTCTGCCACGGGCAGCGCCGCCCAAGCCACCCCGGCTCGCCACCTGCCCCCTTGAGCTTCGCAAGCTCATCCACAAGGGTGTCGCCTAGCTCTCGTCCCCGCCACGTCCCCCTGCAGCTATAGAACGTCGGTTCACCGGCGATCTTATCCCCACCGCCATGGAACCGACCTAACCACGCTATAAAAGGACGCCCTGAAACCATCCGAGCACGCAGGCGACCTCAGGCTACCCCCATGGCACCCCCATAGCCCGCAATCATCGGGGAAACGCCGTCTTCCCCAACTCCGACAACCGCAGCCGCCGCCATGTCCCAGCTCCGTTCACCGAAACCCGAGCCCCTCCCGTCAAACTAACGCCACCAAACGACTCCAATCCATCTTGCGGAGCCGCCCAGACCCCCAGCCACGACGGGGAGCCATCGGAGCCACAAAAGCACTTTGCTCCCGAAGCCTCCTCCGCCGCGAAGCTCGCCGCCGGCAGCTCCCTCCGTCCCCACCTGCCTGGCGACCACCGGGAGGACCGCCCTGGAGTGGCGGATCCATCCCCGCCCTCGGGGCCCCGCGAGGAGCCGCCAGTCGCCGGCAACGATCGCTGGAGCTCCGCCTCCGCTCGGGACAGAGGAAGGAGGGGAAAAAAGACTAGTCAAACCTGACTAGTGGGCCCCCTGGACCCACTGTCAGTGACACCCCGCGCCGTCCACGTGTTTAAGTGAAGGCGTAAAACTCCCCAGTACGTTTTCCTTGCATCAAAAGCGTATTCTGTCCGAAGCGTTTTCTTTAATATTAAAAAAACAGATTTGACCAGAACTTTGACTATCTATAACTCTTTAAATATAACTCCAAATGAATTGGTTCTTTTTCCTACATCTCTCAAATTCTGTATAGTTTATTTTAAGATTTATTTGAAGATTTTCCAAACAACTTTTTTGTACTGTTTTTGAAATATGTGTTATTTGCATAATTTTGAAAATAGGATTTTTGGAGAGAGGAAGAAAGCTTTCAAAAATTTTGGAGAGCACCCACCTCTCCACACCTTTAAGGCAAGCATTCTGAACCCCGGAATAATATTTTTGGTGTGTTAGTTGACACGTTTATAACACCACCTTAATTCGGAGTGTTATTATTTCATGGGATATGATCATTTTGCATGGATGCATATTGGTGATTTTTCTTGCTGTTGGAAATGAACATACATGTGTTGGTAATCATCCTCATGTGCCTTACATGCATGCCGGTAAGGAATCCGGGAAAGCCTCTACCTTGGGTAGGCGTGAGCTTGTCGCCGGTCTCCGTCGGGACGGTTATATCCGGTATGGCATTGCAAGATATAACGAGTGTTGATTTGTTGGTTGAAATAATTTTGTTACTCATGTCATGCACGACACTCATAAGCCTCCTGAGTCGGCCATAGATCGAGTCTTGTTCCGGTAACCCCCATACTTGTTTCGTACTACCACTGGTCCCTACCATAGGTGGGGTATGGTTCAGTAAGTTGTTAACCCTTGTCTTGGCACACACCGTACAGAGAGGCCATGGTGGAAGTTACCGGCTGCATCCGGTAGGCATGCCACCTAGTCCGGGGGCATGGGTGTATCCGGTTGGGACCGAGAGGGGGATACCCCTTAGAGCGCGCAATAGAAATTTGATCCCATGCTACGCGAGGTTGTAGCCTCCCCACTTAGAGTTTGCTTGACAGGTGTCGTGGGTGATTCCAGACACCGGTGAGTTAAGCTGGTGTGTGCAAGTCAGGTGAGTTTTCAATCAAAAGACCGTAGACGGAATTAGTCCCGATGGACTAAACGAATCCGTTACTCGTGGGTAAAGAGTACACCCTCTGCAGAGATATTTAAACCTATTCGAATAGCCGTTAAGGATTATAGTCTGGGATGGGTCAAGTGTTGGTCTTAGTGTCGGTCTTCGGAGGAGAAACTACTAAACCCGAATATTGATTATGACTTGTGATATATGATGATTATGATTATTACTATCATTAAGGACTAACCGTTTGCATGATTTGAAATAATGGATATCCCTAGGACGGTACTACCTCCTGGATATTCACTAAGATTATAAGCCCTTTCTGTGGTGTCGCACAGACGCCCGACTGCGGCATTTCTTTTAAAGCCCTGTATGTGGTGTCGCTAAGATGCTCGACTGCGGCATTTCAAAGTACTCACTGGCTTGTCCATGGCTATTGTCTTGGCCGGATTGCTTGCTTGGAGAGGAGCGTTGTGACGACAGCCTCGGAACCTAAGCAACGGTGATAGCAGCCTCGTGAAGATAGGAGTTAACCTGGTCAGCTGTTCCCGTGGGAAATGGAGTCCCATAGACCGTGGTGATCCACAAACCGCTTCCGCCCTCAACCACTAGAAACCATTTGATGTACTCATAGGACACAATGGTCTTGTACTACATATTTTGTTCTGTTGCTTGGAATTTCTGTAACAAGTTGGTGCCTCATCAGCTAACAGTAATTCCGGCGCTGGTGAGCACAACAACCCATTTCTGGAAATTAAAGCCCGGAAAACCGGTCATGACAGACTTGGACCCTACGTCAAGAAACAAGGGAGGAGGCCACGAGGTAGGGGCGCGCCTACCACCCCCAGGCGCGCCCTCCACCCTCGTGGGCCCCCTGTTGCTCCACCGACGTACTCCTTCCTCCTATATATACCTACGTACCCCCAAACGATCAGATACGGAGTCAAAAACCTAATTTCACCGCCGCAGCCTTCTGTACCCACGAGATCCCATCTTGGGTCCTGTTCCGGAGCTCCGCCGGAGGGGGCATCCATCACGGAGGGCTTCTACATCAGCACCATAGCCTCTTCGATGAAGTGTGAGTAGTTTACCTCAGACCTTCGGGTCCATAGTTAGTAGCTAGATGGCTTCTTCTCTCTTTTTGGATATCAATACAATGTTCTCCCCCTCTCTCGTGGAGATCTATTCGATGTAATCTTCTTTTTGCGGTGTGTTCGTTGAGACTGATGAATTGTTGGTTTATGATCAAGATTATACATGAACAATATTTGAATCTTCTCTGAATTCTTTTATGTATGATTGGTTATCTTTGCAAGTCTCTTCAAATTATCAGTTTGGTTTGGCCTACTAGACTGATCTTTCTTGCAATGGGAGAAGTGCTTAGCTTTGGGTTCAATCTTGCGGTGTCCTTTCCCAGTGACAGTAGGGGCAGCAATGCACGTATTGTATTCTTGCCATCGAGGATAACAAGATGGGATTTTTATCATATTGCATGAATCTATCCCTCTACATCATGTCATCTTGCTGAAAGCATTACTCTGTTTTCTTGAACTTAATAGTCTAGATGCATGCTGGATAGCGGTCGATGAGTGGAGTAATAGTAGTAGATGCAGGCAAGAGTCGGTCTACTTGTCTCAGACGTGATGCCTATACACATGATCATACCTAGATATTCTCATAATTATGCTTAATTCTGTCAATTGCTCAACAGTAATTCGTTCACCCACCGTAAAATACTTATGCTCTTGAGAGAAGCCACTGTGAAACATATGGCCCCCGGGTCTATCTTTATCATATTAATCTTCCAATAATTAGTTATTTCCTTTGCTTTTTACTTTGCTTTTATTTTACTTTGCATCTTTATTATAAAAATACCAAAAATATTATCCTATCATATCTATCAGATCTCACTTTCGTAAGTGACCGTGAAGGGATTGACAGCCCCTTTATTGCGTTGGTTGCGAGGATTTTATTTGTTTGTGTAGGTGCGAGGGACTCGTGTGTGGCCTCCTATTGGATTGATACCTTGGTTCTCAAAAACTGAGGGAAATACTTACGCTGCTTTACTGCATCACCCTTTCCTCTTTAAGGGAAAACCAACACAATGCTCAAGAGGTAGCAAGAAGAATTTCTGGTGCCGTTGCCGGGGAGTCTACGCAAAAGTCAACATACCAAGTACCCATCACAATCCCTTATCTCCTGCATTACATTATTTGCCATTTGCCTCTCGTTTTCCTCTCCCCCACTTCACCCTTGCCGTTTTATTTGCCCTCTCTTTTCCGTTCACCCCTTCTCGCTCGCCATATCGGAATAAAAAAGAATTGGGGGTCCTCTCCCAAGTTCTAGTGCCTTAGACAATCCTGCTATCTTATCTAAACTCATAAATCAGAATGCTATGCAAAAACTTGCGGGAGTTATCAATGAGAACCTTAGTAATTTTAATGAAGATGATTCTGGAATTTTTCGTTATTTACTCGATGAATCTTTGAAAGATGCTTGGGATAGGCTGTTAAGGATCCGGGCTAGTTATGTACCCCAATATCAAATTGATGTTTACTTAAAAAGCTTTTATGTTGGGTTGCCTGCTTCGTTCAAACAAGTTTTAGATTCTATTTTTGAAGAAGGTTTTCTTGAAGGGGACCCCATAGATACCTATGAGAGGACTAAAACTATATTTGGGCACCCCATTAACGAGAAAGCTTAAATCACATCTCTTTTGCTTTCTTACCAAAACGAATCTATTAAAGAAATAAAAGCTAGCCCAGATGCCAATTTCAGCAACATTCTTAATCTTTCTTCTACCATTAATGGCCATCTACTTTGTCAAAATAGAAGGATTAATTCCATAGATAACAAGTTTGCCCTTTTTTCCTAAAACCAAAGATGGCAATATCTAGATTTATCATTGCTATTATGCCTAGCTAGGGGCATTAAACGATAGCGCTTGTTCGGAGGCAACCCAAATTTTTTGTTGTTTTTTTTCTTTTTGCTTATGTTTAGGAATAAATATCTGTTCTAGCCTCTGGTTAGATGTGTTTTTATGTTTTAGTTAGTATTTGTGCCAAGTTAAACTTATAGGATCTTCTTGGATGATAGTTATTTGATCTTGTTGTAATTTCCAGAAACTTTCTGTTCACGAAAACAATTGTTAAAAATCACCAGAACATGATAAAATACTGATTCCAATTGTTGATGATCAATAAACAAATTATCTAGGTCGCCCTATTTTGGTAGATATTTTGGAGTTCCAGAAGTTTGCGTTAGTTACAGATTACTACAGACTATTCTGTTTTTGACAGATTCTGTTTTTTGTGTGTTGTTTACTTATTTTGATGAATCTATGGCTAGTAAAATAGTTTATAAACCATATAGAAGTTGGAATACAGTAGGTTTAACACCAATATAAATAAATAATGAGTTCATTACAGTACCTTGAAGTGGTGTTTTGTTTCTATTGCTAACGGAGCTCACGAGATTTCTGTTAAGTTTTTGTGTTGTGAAGTTTTCAAGTTTTGGGTGAAAGATTTTGATGGATTATGGAAGGAGTGGCAAGATCCTAACGGAGCTAGCGGTCGATGAGTGGAGTAATAGTAGTAGATGCAGGCAGGAGTCGGTCTACTTGTCTCGGACGTGATGCCTATATACATGATCATACCTAGATATTCTCATAAGTATGCTCAATTCTGTCAATTGCTCAACAGTAATTCGTTCACCCACCGTAAAATATTTATGCTCTTGAGAGAAGCCACTAGTGAAACCTATGGCCACCGGGTCTATATTCATCATATTAATCTTCCAATACTTAGTTATTTCCTTTGCTTTTTACTTTGCTTTTATTTTACTTTGCATCTTTATCACAAAAATACCAAAAATATTATCCTATCATATCTATCAGATCTCACTTTCGTAATTGACCATGAAGGGATTGACAACCACTTATCACGTTGGTCGCGAGGAGTTATTTGTTTTGTGTAGGTACAAGGGACTCGTGCGTAGCCTCCTACTGGATTGATACCTTCGTTCTCAAAAACTGAGGGAAATACTTACGCTGCTTTACTGCATCACCCTTTCCTCTTCAAGGAAATCCAACGCAGTGCTCAAGAGGTAGCAAGATGGAGTAGTTTTCAATGGTGAACATCACTATGTTGATCATATCTACTATATGATTCACGCTCGACCTTTCGGTCTCAGTGTTCCAAGCCATATCTGCATATGCTAGGCTCGTCAAGTTTAACCTTAGTATTCTGCGTGTGCAAAACTGGCTTGCACCCGTTGTTAGTGAGCTTATCACACCTGATCATCACGTGGTGTCTCGGCATGATGAACTTTCGCAATGGTGCATACTCAGGGAGAACACTTGTACCTTGAAATTTAGTGAGAGATTATCTTATAATGCTTCCGTAGAACTAAGCAAAATAAGATGCATAAAGGATAAACATCACATGCAATCAATATAAGTGATATGATATGGTCATCATCATCTTGTGCCTTTGATCTCCATCTCCAAAGCACCGTCATGATCACCATCGTCGCCGGCGCGACACCTTGATCGCCATCGTAGCATCGTTGTCGTCTCGCCAACTATTGCTTCTACGACTATCGCTACCGCTTAGTGATAAAGTAAAGCAATTATATGGCGATTGCATTTCATACAATAAAGCGACAACCATATGGCTCCTGCCAGTTGCCTTTAACTCTATTAAAAAACATGATCATCTCATATAATAAAATTAGCATCATGTCTTGACCATATCACATCACAACATGCCCTGCAAAAACAAGTTAGACGTCCTCTACTTTGTTGTTGCAAGTTTTACATGGCTGCTACGGCTGAGCAAGAACCGTTCTTACCTACGCATCAGAACCACAACGATATTTCATCAAGTATGTGTTGTTTTAACCATCAACAAAGACCGGGTGTAGCCACACTCGATTCAACTAAAGTTGGAGAAACTGACACCCGCCGGCCACCTGTGTGCGAAGCACGTCGGTAGAACCAGTCTCGCGTAAGCGTACGCGTAATGTCGGTCTGGGCCGCTTCATCCAACAATACCGCCGAATCAAAGTATGACATGCTGGTAAGCAGTATGACTAGTATCACCGATAATTCATCCTGGAGCCCGGGCTCATCTGCACCTGATAAACAAAAAATTCAAAAAAAAATACTAGAAAAATTCAAAAAAATCCAAAAAAAATCGAGTGGTAGATAAGTTGATGCGTGAGGTCCGCTCCAAAATTTAACCCATTTGGACATCTGAGTAGGCCTCGGCAAAAAAGACAAATCGGGTCAAAACAGTTTGTGAACAGTAAACTTTTTCACAGACCCCGATTTTGTCTTTTTTGCACAGACTTGCTCAAATGTCCAAACGAGTTGCATTTTGCAGCGAACCTCACGCCCCTAATTATCTACCACCTGAATTTTTTTTGGAATTTTTTGAATTTTTTTAGTATTTTTTTTGATTTTTTCCGTGAGCGCGGGTGCAGATGAGCCCGGGTGCAGATTCGCCGCACCCTAGTATCACCCACAACTCACTTGTGTTTGTCTCGTGCATATAACATCTACGCGTAAACCTAGCTCGGATGCCACTGTTGGGGAACGTAGTAATTTCAAAAAAAATTCCTACGCACACGCAAGATCATGGTGATGCATAGCAAGGTTGTCAGAATCGCGATTTTGAATCGGATCGGAGCACTGATGGTGGGATCGCAAATCGTAAAAACGCAGATTCTATGAAATAAAATCGTAGAATCATAGGGGTTAGTTTGGATCGTAAAGTCATAGAATCGTATAACAGAATCGCGAACGAGAGGAGAGAGTGTTGTCCACGTACCCTCGTAGACCGAAAGCGGAAGCGTTATGACAACGCGGTTGATGTAGTCGTACGTCTTCAGGATCGACCGATCCTAGTATCGAACGTGCGGCACCTCCGTGACCTGCACACGTTCAGCTCGGTGACGTCCCACGAACTCACGATCCAGTAGAGATTCGAGGGAGAGCTTCGTTAGTACGACGGCGTGATGATAGTGATGATGAAGGTACCGGCGCAGGGCTTCGCCCAAGCACTACGACGATATGACCGAGGTGGGTTATGGTGGAGAAGGGGCACCACACACGGCTAAGAGATCAATGATCAACTTGTGTGTCTATGGGGTGCCCCCCTCCCCCGTATATAAAGGAGTGGAGGAGGGGGCGGCCCTCCTATGGCGCGCCCCATGGGGAGTCTTACTCCCACCGGGAGTAGGATTCCCCACTTCCATGTAGTAGGAGTAGGAGAGAAGGAAGGGAGAAAGGGAGAAGGAAAAAGGGGGGCGCCACCCCCCCTTCCTAGTCCAATTTGGACTAGAGGGGAAGAGGCGCGCGGCCTGCCCTGGCCGCCCCACTCTCTCTCCACTAAGGCCCATAAGGCCCATTACACTCCCAGGGGGGTTCCGGTAACCCCGGAACCCCCCGGTACTCCGGTATATGTCCAAACTCACTCGGAACCCTTCCAATTTCCAAACATAGTCATCCAATATATCGATCTTTATGTCTCGATCGTTTCGAGACTCTTCGTCATGTCCATAATCATATCGGGACTCCGAACTACCTTCGGTACATCAAAACACATAAAGTCATAATACCAATCGTCGCCGAATGTTAAGCGTGCGGACCCTACCGGTTTGAAAACTATGTAGACATGACCGAGACACATCTCCGGTCAATAACCAATAGCGGACCTGGATGCTCACATTGGCTCCTACATATTCTACGAAGATCTTTATCGGTCAAACCGCATAACAACATACGGTGTTCCCTTTGTCATCGGTATGTTAATTGCCCGAGATTTGATCTTCGGTATCTAAATACCTAGTTCAATCTCATTACCGCCAAGTCTCTTTACTCGTTCTGTAATGCATCATCCCGCAACTAACTCATTAGTCACATTGCTTGCAAGGCTTATAGTGACGTGCATTACCGAGAGAGCCCAGAGATACCTCTCCGACAATCGGAGTGACAAATCCTAGTCTTGATCTATGCCAACTCAACAAGTACCATCGGAGACATCTCTAGAGCACCTTTATAATCACCCAGTTACGTTGTGACGTTTGGTAGCACACAAAGTGTTCCTCCGGTATTCGGGAGTTACATAATCTCATAGTCATAGGAACATGTATAAGTCATGAAGAAAGCAATAGCAATATACTAAACGATCAAGTGCTAAGCTAACGAGATGGGTCAAGTCAATCACATCATTCACTAACGATGTGATCCCGTTAATCAAATGACAACTCATGTCTATGGCTAGGAAACTTAACCATCTTTGATTCAACGAGCTAGTCAAGTAGAGGCATACTAGTGACACTCTGTTTGTACATGTATTCACACATGTACTCCCTCTGTTTCTTTTTACTTCGCATATAAGATTTGGTCAAAGTCAAACTACACAAAGTTTGACCAACTTTATATTAAAAATTATGAACATTTACAATACTAAAACTATATAGTATGAAAATACGTTTCATGGTGCATCTGATAATATTGATTTCATATTGTGAATGTTTATATTTTTTAACATAAAGTTTGTCAAACTCTACAAAGTTTGACTTTGACCAAACCTTATATGCGGACTAAAAAGAAACGGAGGGAGTACTAAGTTTCCGGTTAATACAATTCTAGCATGAATAATAAACATTCATCATGATATAAGGAAATATAAATAACAACTTTATTATTGCCTCTAGGGCATATTTCCTTCAGTCTTGGGCTCGTTCGCATAGGGGAATACCATGGGGTGCTCTAGATTGGGAGTTTAACTAGGTAAGCACTACCAGTAGTGTTGTTTTGGGTCGTGGTGGTGGTGGTTACAGCATGCATGATGATGACAGAAGACGACGATGATGATGTACATTTTGTGGTAGCTAGGTCATCAAAATTGATAATGTCATGTATATTCTCATGAGGTGGTATATATTAATACCGCATGGTGATGGTGAACTTGCAGTGATAGGATCACACCATATTTTTGGTGTTTTGGTAGGATGACACCATATTCAGTAAATGTTGGGTACCTAGTGTTTATGTAGGAGTGGATGTATTTTTTAAAAGGTTTTGCTAAGTCTCAAGCGCTTGAAATTTCTTAGATATCAATAGATTTAGATAAGTGTAACTTATTTCCCTGAGCAGTGCAACTTGCACTTTCCTAGAAAAGTGCAAGTGGATGAAAAGGTGCGAGTTGCATTTTTTCACTATACTAAATTTATAGTTTTCTGAATTAATCGGGACTTAAGATGAAATTCTCCATCCAATTGATCCCATAATTGTTGCCCTGATTATATAACTTTCTCTTAATGATGTGATAAGTTCAATTTGAATCCATGGAAATTTTCTTTCTCATTCATAATAACATTTGTCCTCCACGAGCTGTTTTTTTATTCCAAAAATTATTTGAACTATATTGTATAGACTAATGAAATTGTGATTCTATGTTTTAGAGTCTACTTCCACCTAGACAATATTTCTTTTTCTTTTTTGATATGAAAGATCTGGAGAAGCTGATGTAATTCTAAACATCAAGATAATTAAGGATGAGAGTGGGATTACATTACCTCAATCTCACTATGTTGAGTAGGTCTGCAGTCGGTTTGGTTTTATAGATAGCAAGACTTCTCCAACACCTTATGATCCTAGTGTGACACTTCAAAAGAACATGAAAGAAACGAGAGATCAACTAAGATACTCTAAAATTATCGATTCACTCATGTTTTTAGCTAGCGCAACATGGCCAAATATTGTGATGTCTCGCGACAAAAATTAGCATTCACCTTAAGCTCATGAAACACAATTTCCCAAAAACAATAGAATTGTTTGTCTGTTGTCCTGATGATGATTTGCTGACTTGTTTTATAGTGGTGAGGAGACTTATCTTCTTAATTAATCGATGAGGCAAAACGTTTGCCTCCGTTTTGGATATTACGGAAATTGCTAATGGAGCTCGAGCTCCATGGAGCCCTTAATTTGAAAAAATTCAAAATTCAAACTTTTAGATTTAAAAAAATCTGAAATATTCACTCTGAAAATATTCAAATATTTTTTACACGAGCTACACAAAAATGACAAAATCAAGTATTTCTAGCACCTGTACTACTAGAAAAGTATATGATTTTGTATTTTGTATAGCTGACCCACGTATTTCATGATGAAGTTTCATACAATCTAGTATGCACCTATGTGTATTTATTTTCATATTTTCTTTGAAATTTAGGAAGTTGATATTTGAAAAATTCAGGCTCCATGGAGCCCGAGCCAAAATTCCACTCTCCTCATACATTAACCTTATATATAAAGAGGGGAATTGTTAGATCTAATCTCCATCCCTCTTTTTTTGGCGGGTAGATCTGATCACCATCCTGATGTGCTTTGGAAATCATGAAATTTTGTGAAGGCGATGTCACGAAGTAAAACACAACAAATGTCCTGGAAAAATGTTTTATATAAAATGATAAGATCACACGTTTTGTAACTACTTCGTTGTAAAACTCCCTTATTGGTAAGTACGCAACTGAAATCTTAGAAGAAATCCATCCAGATAACCACCTTGCTGAATACAATACTTGAATTACACTTTGAAGACAAACAAAATCATACGGTTCATGGACCAATTTCAATTTGTCTTAGATATGCAATCCATAAATTTCAGGGAAATACGATCAAGTCTAGCTTATATATAATAAAACCAAGAAAGTAGAGGATTCGAACAATTGAACTTAACGAAATAACTTCAAAACGTTTCCTGATTCACTTCAGAACCCAACCCCTAATTCTAGAGCCTCAGGGTCAGATCAATCCCGTCGGCAGTCTCTTCCTGATCCACTTCACGCACGCCTTCCTGGTGTCCACGGTGGCCTCCATCTCCAGTCCCGCGGTAGCCGCCGGCCACACGCGTCGACACAGCAGATGACGGTTGAAACGGAGCAAGCCCGGTACCAGTCTGCCATTGCCACTGCAGCGAAGGAGGCACGAAGTGAACCGAGGGGTAGTGGGCGGCAAACAGATTCTCATGGAGGTAAGCTCTGCCCAAGGCGGTGGAGTCCTCCGACGAAGCCCAGATGCGCGCCCACGATGACGCGGGAGGACGGTCTATGCGTGCCTTCTTGTTGACGGGGCCGGGTGGCGCCCACAGGTGCCTGTGCACCGTCTGGTGCCCGGACCGCCCCTGCACGGTGGTAAACGTGCGCGGGCAGTACTCGCACTTGAACCTGGCCTTCTGCACCTCGTTGCCGGAAGTCGATGACACCGTGCGAGACGACCTTTGGCTCGTGTACCCTGCCTTGCCATCCTCGGCACGGGTGGCCAGCGGCAGGGACTTGTCATTGTCGGCAGGAAAGGTGGACACGGAGGAACCAGAGGACTCCATTTTTGCAGATGCTCCAGATGAGACGTACTACTACTGATCTTGTTGTGTGCTTCGGCTGCTTGCTTGCGGTACTCCACGGTGGAGGTTTTATAGTTACGGAGCGGGGTGTGGGATTGGCTAAGATTGGAAGAAAACATGCTGGTGGCGTTATTTCTAGCAGTGCAATCATTTTCATAATTCTCTACAATTACTCGTATATTTATGGCCTCCCAAATAAATGTATCCTCCCCTTCAAAAAAATTAAATGTATTTTCCTTTTCTAAATGGAAATGTATTTCCCCTTAATGACGATAGGAACTCAATTTGCATTGACCGGTTACGATTCCCACGGCGGATCGGCTCTCAGTGTGCATTTCCCATGACACCGGTCGGCTGACATTTTTCTCCGGCATATTCGTAATGTCAAAATGAGATTGACACTGAAAATGAAGAAACAAAATTTTATGGCAGACCAGCACTGATGGGTTAAGCTTGCAGTCGGTCTGTGTTATGATATCATCACCGGACAGCCAATTCTAGAGGCAGGTCGGTGATGACTCCAAGTGTGTACATAACCCTGCACTCTTGAAAACTTAACCATATCCCAGCCTTCAGCCGCCGTCCGCCTCATCATCCCTTACCCCTTCCCTCCCCCCCCCCCCACACACACATCGCCGGACGTACTCTGCCCCTGGCCGCGCCCTCCCCGTCGATGCGCCATGTAGAAGGTGCCCGCATAGGCACGTGGGTGCAGGTGCCATCTCATGCCCATGGTCCGGGTGCGTGACAGACGGTGCAAGGCCTGGTGTCTGAGCAATGCTCGCGGGTCTCCCAGGCCGCCGTGGGCGGCCGTTGACCCCGGCATCACTGCCATGTTCTTCGGCCATGGCAGCGTCTATGATGGTGAGCTTTAGTACACTCGTAGTTTCCCAGTTCATGTCTAAACTAGTTTTTTATGATTGTGAATGTATTGTTTGTATGTGGGGCTAACCTATGCAATGTATGAGATTGTTTGTATGTGTAACCCAAGAAATGCAATGTAAGATATTTTGTATATGTGCATATCAGATGTATTATTGGAAATATGTGTATGTGATGTTGTTACTTGTATGGTTGTGAAGGTGGGCTGTACTGCTAGCAGTAGAGCATTGCAGCATTTTACTTCTAGCAAGAATAAACAGTACTGGCTGGCCTCTAGACTAATGATGGTTAGTGCTAATACTCTTGTTGTAGCACTCTTCTATGGAGAAGTGACAGGTCAGGCGGTCTGTGATGATAGTTATCACAGATGGGTCAACTGTGGCACTATGGCCATGCCGGCGGCGAGTTCCTCCTTCGCGGGTCAGTGCTCCTCAAGGAGGCGGAGGTTGTAGCCCTAGTCGGCATGTGCTTCCCGGAACTCGGCCTCCCACTCCGCCCACACCATGTCGGTGTATTGAGAATGGGCCTCATCACCCACGGTGATGCTAGCTTGGACCGGTGAGGAGGGTGGCAACGACTCGTCCTCCATTGGGATGTCGTCAGCCACCGTCTGCCTGCCGGCCTGCAAGCCAGCAGCAATGGAGGCCATCTCTTTCTTCTTCTAGGATGAGAGGTTGTGCCAAAGGGCTTTGGAGTGCGAGGAGGCCATGGCGGGCGTGGTGCGGAGAGGAGAGAGGGGCCGGAGGAGAATGGCTGCGGCTATGACCGGGGCTGGAGTTTATATACCGGGCGGATGGCAATGAGCCGCAGCGGTGCGGTTAATGGTAGGTGGCAGACAGACAGACGGGTGTGTCGGAGTAGGTTCCTCGGCAACCGCAAATCATTAATGTAGGGTGACGGACCGACAGGGAGTAGTTTGAACGTGGAGCAGTCGCGTGCACCGGGAAGCGAACGGCCGGGGCACCGCTTCAATGCTGGCAACAGTGAGAGATCGCGTCCGCTCTGACTGGGCATGAATGTGGTACTGGCGCCCTGGAGCGGCGTTGGCCTCTTTGGGAGGGAAGCGAGCACAGACGAGGGAGGGAGTTAATGGTGGGACTGGGTAGTTAGAAGCGGGCATGGAAGCTGTCCGGACGCCCGCAACCCCCCCCCCCCCCCCCCACTCCCCCCAAGGTGAGAACGATAACCTATTGTCTAACCATTTATCATTGCACACGTGCATATGAGTTTTCCACTTAATTGCGTATTCCAGGATCGTAACGGTTATAACATGAAATATAAACTCTTAATTATGAATAATGGAAATATAATAATACAAGATTATTTCCTCTAGGGGATATTTCCAACACGTGCAGGTGCCATCGCATGCATGTGGTCCGGGTGCATGTTAGCCGGTGTAAGGCCTGGTGCCTGCGCAATGCTCTCGGGTCTCACGGGCCGCCGTGGGTGGTCATTAACCCCGGCATCACTGCTATGTTCTTCGGGCGCGACAGTGTGCATGATGGTGAGCTTTAGTACACTCGTAGTTTCCAGTTCATGTCTAAACTAGTTTTTCACGATTGTGAATATATTGTTTGTATGTGGGGCTAACCTATGCAATGTATGAGATTGTTTGTATGTGTTACCCATGAAATGCAACGTAAGAGATTTTGTATATGTGCATATCAAATGTATTATTGGGAATATGTATGTGATGTTGTTAGTTGTATGGTTGTGAAGGTGGGCTGCACTGCTAGCAGTAGTACTACTCGACTGCTAGCATTGCAGCATTTGCTTTTAGCAAGAATAAACATTACTGACTGGCCTCTAGACTAATGATGGTTAGTGATAATACTTTGTTGTAGCACTCTTCTATGAAGAAGTGACAGCTCAGGCGGTCTGTGATGATAATTATCACAGATGGGTCAACTGGCACTATGGCCGTGCCAGCAGTGAGTTGCTCCTCCTGTGGGTCAGTGCTCGTCAAGGAGGCGGAGGTTGTAGGCCTGGTCGGCATGCGCTTGCTGGAACTCGGCCTCCCACTCCGCCCGCACCATGTCGGTGTAGTAAGCATGGGCCTCGCCCATGGTGATGCTGGCTTGGACCAGCGAGGAGGGTGGTGTCGGCTCATCCTCCATTGGGATGTCGTCAGCCACTCAGCATGCCGGCCTGCAAGCCGGCAGCAATGGAGGCCATCTCTTTCTTCTGATAGGATGAGAGGTTGTCCCAGAGTGCTTTGGAGCACGAGGAGGCCATGGAGGGCGTGGTGCGGAGAGGAGAAAGGGACCGGAGGAGGATGACTGCGACTATGGCCGGGGTTGGAGTTTATATGGCGGGCGGATGGCAATGAGCCGCGGCGGTGCGGTTAATGGTGGGTGTCAGCCAGACGGACGGGTGCGTCGGGGTTGGTTCCAAACTTGTTAGTACATGACAGTCCTAGTCCATCACAGATCACCCAAAAAATGTCATGCGTGCCCACCCATGACGGATCCAAAATCCGTCATGTATATCGCGTCATAATTTGATATCGTACTTTCCATGACGGTTCTTGGCCGTCATGGATCTGCCCCAGGCCCGCCAAGCCCAAACCAGGCTGTGACGGAACAGACCATCACCGATTTACATGACATGGCTGCGACATGGCGTCTACCTGGATCTGACGTGCAGGATAACATGGCCCATGTTGTAACCAGCCCAGTTAGGGATTTGGCCCAATTTCGTGGAAAGTCCAACCAAATAATGTTTATCTTTCACCTGCCATTAGCGTACCTATTTTTTATTCCTACTTAATAGCCCTTTTTTTGTCCTGCCTGTTTTCTCAATGCAACAGAATTTACAATAGGATAACCGAATTATATTCATTCAAAAATAGCAATTGTTCACATGACAATACACAGTTCCAACATGACTTCAAAACATCACAAGCATATCTAGAAAGCGCTTTAAGCATTTTTGTTGAAGAAAATAGTAACATGGCTTCAAAGAATATGCACTACTAGCAGATTTTTAGTCTCCAACACTTCACCACCGCTTCAAGGCAGCTTCCGAACCCAAATAATTCCCGCTGAAACAGTTCAATCTCCAAGAACACGGATTAACTGCCAAACCTGCATAAAATCAAAACACTCAAAGGCAAGACCATTTTAAGCAAAATGATGATCCACAATTCAATATGAGATGTGATAAAGAATTGAGACAGAGCAGATGTTGAATAATACCAAGAATTAGAGAATATGCTACTAATAACACTAGAAATTTGAGACTGAACAAATGCGCTATGTAGCCGATCTAACACTCCTAAATCTGAAGCAAAAACAATATACCATTTACTATTAGTAATCTTAAATAAAAGCGCGCAATCTTCACTTCCATCGCTCCTTCAGATTGTAATTCTGTGTACACGCATTTCCAGAAATACAGTTGTACAAAATTCATCACCTCTGCTGTAATAAGCGAAGAAACTCAACATCAATTAAACTGTTAGCTTGCAAACCAAAAGAAGAAGGGAAAACAGAAGGATTATTTATACAACCATATTAAGAAGTCAGGTAATCATTGAATTAGAGATCAAGGCAGTAATGAAAGTCAAATGACAAAGTAACAAAACACAAAAAAATGTGTCAAATAAAATTCAAATGATAAAATAACAAAACACACATCACAGAACTAAGTATTATAGCAACAGTAGTTGAGGCCATACAAACCTGTCAACTACACTTTGTAAAATCATTTCGTACCATAGGTGCAAACCTAACCACTACTAATGATGTCTACACTCAAGACATTCCATTTCTTATGCTCATTCAGTCAATGCACCAACACTCATTGAAGGATAAAAGCTACGGAGAAGACCATATACCTGGTATAGTTAAGAGTTAGCTTTGGTCAGGTTTATAAGGTTACCAAATGTTGGGCACCATCTGTAATTAAGAGGACAAATCTTCAAGCTCTACACATATCTAACTCTGCACCAGTTTCTAATATAAATAAATAAAACAGAGTAAAGGGCAGGAAAAATATATTTTACAACTTGTTTAGATGGAGGTATTTAGTACATAACAGAACAAGAAATTCATCATCAAATTGTGATGTATATTAAATTGAGCAAAGATCATGTGGCATAAATTGCATCAACTTATTGTGTGGAAATCGATATGATGGCATTTTTCACCACATAACACAGAGGAAGTTTGCACATAATATATAACAGAGAAGCAGTGTAATAGCAGGCCTAGTTAACAAACAATCTACTCTTTGGTAGATGGATTCAGTGAGATCAATGAATTACTTTCTCTCCATAAAGAAGAAAAATCGAAGGAACCAATAGGAGCATCTCATGGGCATTTACTTATTAAACTAGTAGTTGCTTAACTAACTAGCAGATCTCACAAATTCTACACTACTAGTGCTCGCACAGTGAGAAAAGAAAAATAGCCAGCAGTAAGAAGTGTTGTGCTCATGAAGTAACTCAACCAAAAAAAGTTCAAGACCTGGATTCCAAATTATCTTCTTCAGTGACACAGGGACATAAGCATGGACTGAATTTTTTGTTAGAAGAACAAGCATGGATTACGTGTATTTCCAGTCAAGTTTACTTCCAGCGATCATAATTCACAAATGTAAATTGAGCGAGTGCCATAGCAGAACATAAGGGCAAATAGATGTTTGAGTAAAGTGTATGCATAACATACAGAGCATGTGCAGGAAAGGGCAGTGTAGATATAATCACCAAGCAAAAAATGTTTCTGGTCCATGTGGATGTGCAAATTATGTAGGCAAGGGCAGTGCAGATATCACTAAGTAAAAAATGGTTTTAGTTGTACAAAGACCATTAGATGCCCTGACTCATATGGGATCCATCACCATTATGTGCATGCAGAAGATTGGACACTATGCAGTAAAATGAACCTGGCACTGAAAAACCTGAATATTCAGTGCCCTATCCAAACTTCATAGATATTCAAGAATGGCGTTCTTGGTGAGCTCGCCGGGGATGATGAGGCGGACGGAGGACGTGGGAGGTGGCAGGCATGGCACTTTTTCTCAACAAAATACATGCAACAAAACTGCAGATAAGTGTACCTACAGAATCTGCAGATATCAGTTTTTCTTCATTTAGATATAAAATGGTATGAGTTTCTCAATTGTAAAAGCTGGCAAATAAATGCTGTAGGCAATTACTATTCAAAAAATCAGACAACATACATCAGACTTCTGAATTAGCAGTGTACAACTACAAAGCAATGCCTGAACTGCAACAAGAAAAGAAATTTACCTAATACTTTTTGCTTCCAGTACAAAAGATGAATGTGCGGCACAATGTAATTAGGAAGGAAGCAGAACATCTACACCTACAAAGCACAAATAATCAGTAATGAACAAGCAGCCCAGGAAGTGGTGCTCGTGCCTTCTGCTATTCGTTTTAATGACGGACATGGCAGATGCCCAGATTTTTTGCCTGTATCGATTCAGCCTGGCCAACGAAGCCTGCAGCCGTCCTCTACCAAGAATGGCTACATCCATCCATGGAGATGAACAGAGGGGGGCGGGAGGGTAAGTTACTGTATCACCTAACTACGTGGCAGTGGCCAAACTAGTATTAGTGGTCGATAGATTAACGCAATTAAACGCCATCGGGTATGTACTTCCTTTGTTTTTATTTACTTTGCATATTAGCTTGGACTGAAGTCAAATTTTATAAAATTTGATCAAATTTATAGAAAACAATATGAACATTTACAGTAACAAATTTATATGATGTGAAAATATATGCAATGATGAATCCGATGATATATATTTAGTGATGTATATGTTAATATATTTTTTTAAAAACTTGTTGAAAGTATATGAAGTTGACTTTAGACAAACCTAATATGCAGTGTAAAAAAACGGAGGGGGTATATTACTAATTACATGATGCATGGGTTTTAGTACATGATAAACAAATAAATACATAATTAACATTTTGCTATACAGGATGAATATATTTTTTAATTACATCATGAACAACTTTTTAATGAGTGGCAATCATTTTCTTAAAATACACAATGATTTGAAAAAAAATTAGGAGGAACCTTTTCCGAAAAACAAGAAACAAATAAAATATTAAACAAAGTTTTTGAATACATGGGAAAACATCAAATGATAGTCTTTGTGAAATAGACGATGATTCTTCAAAATGTAAGGGATTTGTTTTTCATGCCCCTGATTCCTTAGTATCACTCAGACAAGATATTTACAAAGTAGGCAATCTCCAAAACCTCACAAATTGCTTGGTTCCTTCACATATTGAAGGCTCCCAAGCACACCTAGGGGATCTAACCTCCTCCAAAAGTAGCAGCATAAGGTTGCTTCATGATGAATCTCTGACTTATGCTTCAAAAACATAATCTCCTCCACACTTAAACTCTAATAGGATGGATCCTTGGATATGGATAGGTTGAGTATTTGAATGGTAGGCTTGGACATAAAGGGGAAAACACATCAGGGGATAAGATGCACTTTCACATACTACCCTTCGCATCATCTTCGGCTAGCATTCACTATCAAATATCTCGGTCGCCTTTGTTTGCTCCTTGGAAATGGAGTGCCCTGGAATCAATGGGGTCATCCTTCAACATCATATGAGATTTGACCAAATAAGAGCATCACGAATAGTTCCACTTCCATAAAAGTTTCAGGTCTGAGGGGAGTTGGGTCCAAAAAAACCTGAACAGTTCATGTAAAAGCAAAAAAAAGGACTCGGTATAATCCCTCCTTCTAGGGGGAGATAGCCCTTCCCCTAAACATTATGTAAAACTTCCGTGTCAGCGCGCCGCCACCAGAATCCACCACGTCGAGCCAGATCCACCGTGTCGCCATCGCGCCGCCCACCGTCGCCAACCACCGCGATCTGCTGTCTGCCGCCATCGCCACCGCCAAGTACCAATTTTAGGGGAAGATTTTACAGAAAATACAAAAGCAGCTTACCTGTCAACCTCCCCTAGGTTATATGGACACCCTGTAAAACCATATTTAGGGAGAGTTTTTCATGGGGACTGTTGGTGAGGCTCTAAGTTGGATATTGTCATCGCTCACAATCTATCGCCACACCAATTAGCATTCACCTAAAGCACATGAAAACCCATTTCCCAAAAAAAATAGAACTATTTGCCTGCCGTCTTGATGATGATTTGCTGAGTGGTTCTATGGTGGTGAGGCGATTTGTTATTCCATGAATCTAAGAGATGAAGATGATAGCATGTCTCCATGAGTTCATATTACAGAAATTGCTAATAGAGCTCGAGCTCCATGGAGCCCTTAATTTGAAAATCAAATTTGTTAGGTTTTTAAAAATTCTTAAAAAAACAAGTCTAGAAATATCAAAATACGTTTTTACGCGAGCTACACAAGATGATAAAATCACGTGTTTCTAGCACATGTACTATTCACTATAAAAGTACAAGATTTTGTATTTTATACAGCTCACGTCAAAAGGTATTTCGTGATGAGATTTCACACAAATCTGGTATACATCTATAAGTACTTGTGTATTTATCTTCAGATTTTTTTTAAAAAAACTTAGGAAGTTTATAGTTTGTTCTATTTTTTTTTAATATTTCAGGCTCCAAGGAGCCTGAGACCAAAATGTATACCCTTATAAAGAGGGGAATAGTTAGATCCAATCTCTATCCCTGATCTGCTTCAGAAATCATGAAATTTTGTGATGGTGATGTCACGAAGCCAAACACAACGAAAATCCTGGAAACACGTTAAATATATAAATGATAAGATCACATATACCAACTTCGTTGTAAAACTCCATTATTGGTAAGTACACAACTGAAATCTTAGAAGAAATCCATCCAGATAACCACCTTGCTGAATACAATACTTGAATTACACTTTGAAGACAGACAAAATCACACGGTGCATGGACCAATTTCAATTTGTCTTAGATATGCAATCCACAAATTTCAGGGAAATACGATCAAGTCTAGCTTATATATAATAAAACGAAGAAAGTAGAGGATTCGAACAATCGAACTTAACGAAATGACTTCAAAACGTTTCCTGATTCACTTCAGAACCCAACCCCTAATTCTAGAGCCTCAGGGTCAGATCAATCCCGTCGGCAGTCTCTTCCTGATCCACTTCACGCACGCCTTGCTGGTGTCCACGGTGGCCTCCATCTCCAGTCCCGCGGTAGCGGCCGGCCACACGCGCCGACACAGCAAATGACGGTTCAATTGGAGCAAGGCCGGTACCAGTCTGCCATTGCCACTGCAACGAAGGAGGCACGAAGTGAACCGAGGGGTAGTAGTGGGCGGCCAACAGGTTCTCATGGAGGCAAGCTCTGCCCAAGGCGGTGGTGTCCGACCAGGAAGACCAGATGCGCGCCGACGATGACGCGGGAGGATGGTCTATGCGTGCCTTCTTGTTGACGGGGCCGGGTGGCGCCCACAGGTGCCTGTGCACTGTCTGGTGCCCGGACCGCCCCTGCACGGTGGTAAACGTGCGCGGGCAGTACTCGCACTTGAACCTGGCCTTCTGCACCTCGTTGCTGGAAGTCGATGACGCCATGCGAGACGACGTTTGGCTCGTGTGCCCTGCCTTGTCATCCTCGGCGCGGGTGGCCAGCGGCAGAGACTTGTCGTTGTCGCCGGGGAAGGTGGACACGGAGGTACCAGAGGACTCCATCTGCAGATGGTCCAGATGAGACGTACTACTACAGATCTTGTTGTGTGCTTCGGCTGATTGCTTGTAGTACTCTACGGTGGAGGTTTTATAGTTACGGAGCGGGGTGTGGGATTGGCTAAGATTGGAAGAAAACATGCTGGTGGCGTTATTTCTAGCAGTGCAATCATTCTCATAATTCTCTACAATTACTCGTATATTTATGGCCTCCCAATTAAATGTATTTATTTTTCTTTTTTCTATTTTTCCTTGGATTGGTTGAAACGTATTTCCCCTTGATGACGATAGGAATTCAATTTGCATCTCTTTTCGTTTTGGGCCACTAGAGGCCCAGTTTTGTTTCGTCCAATTTCCCATTCCGGCCAACGTGCTAGAACGGTCCATTATTTAGTAGCCCATTGTAGCCAAAGCTCATTTTGGAGTGGGCCAGTAAATCCACAACCCATATATATCAAGCACATGCAATATGTTTGGAGAAATGGTCTAGAAAGTTACTTAATTTATTACATAATCTCATAAGTATATAATTAAGTTACAAAATGCGTTTGCACACAAAATTATGACATACCTAAGAGCTCAGGAAACGACAAGTTCGCCAACTGAATCACCATTTTGACAGAGATTTGAGAAGGGGGTTTACCCAAGGCATTTGCATACCAGAAGCTAGAGAATATGACCAATCAACTCTTGCTTCTTCCTGACTTCCTCCGTCTCTTATTTTGTTTTGATGATCACCTGCATGTTTTCCTCTTCGTTGCTTCCTCGAGAGGTTGACTGCATCTCATAACCCAGCTTCACCTATCATTTGGCATCCATAGTGGGGTGAATAGACTAATAAAAATTTATCACCACAATATAGAGACCTTCCTAGTTTTAGTACTTTGCATATTCACATATAGCTAGCGGTTGCCTAAGATACCCTACACATGCAAGTCTACAAAAAGTAAAGAGCAAGGAAAATAACTTGCAAGTAAGTAAAATTAGGTGAGTTCTGAAACTGCGAAAACTAGCGCAGTGGTTACTGGCGATGTTTGTCTATGGTTCAGACAATTTGAGCTATCCTACTCCAAGTTAATGGGGGCTTCGAATAACAAAGGCTCTAAGACCAGAAAGGTCTCTATTGAGTTGCCCAAAATCGCTCACCAAGCGCAAACCAACCTATTCCACCATGGATTATAGAACACAAAGGTCAAGTGTCACTCGAGGAAGATCTTTATGAAGTAGGCGATCTCCAAACCCTCACAAATTGCTTGGCTCCTTCACATATTGAAGGCTCCCAAGCACAGCTAGAATATCTAACATCCTCCAAAAGTACCGACATAAAGTATCTTGGTGATGAATCTCTTACTTACGATTCAAAAATTTAATCTCCTCCATACTTAAACTCTAACAGGATGGATCCTTGGGTGTGGAGAAGTTGAGTATTTGAATGGCAGGCTCGAATGCAAAGAGGAAAACACATCGGGGGTAATAGATGCACTTTCACATATATTTTTATTTATGTGGATGATCTCATTATTGTTAGCTCCCTGGCGGCTACTACACTTCTGCATCATATTCGGCTAGCATTCACTATCAAGTATCTCGGTCACCTTTGTTTTCTCCTTGGCAATGAAGTACCCCAGAATCCAAAGGGTCAACCTTTAACAACAATTATAATTCAACCAGATAAGAGCATCACTAACAGTTCCCCTTTACTGTAAAATATTCTGGTTTAGGAGTAGTTGGGCCAAAAAACAATACTCCAGCAGTTCCCATGAAAGCAAAAAAATAATAAGGACACGGTATAATCAACCCGACGCCCCTCCATCTAGGGCGAGATGGCCTTTCCCCTAAACATTTCCGTAAAACTACCACGTTAGCACGCCCCAAGAATCCACCGCTCCGCCTCCAACCACCACTGTTGTTGTCTCAGCTGACCATCATCGTCAAGTGGCCTGCCCGCCAACCCCCCCCCCCCCCCCCGACACACACACACACGCACACTGACCACCGCGATTTGATGTCCGCCACCGCCAAATGCCATTTTTAGGGGAATATTTTTATGGGAACTGCAAAAGCAGCTCACCTGTCAACCTCCCCTAGATTATTTGGATACCCCATAAAACCATGTTTAGGAAGAACGCAACTATTCACACCTCGAGCTCATATGCTCCCTAATGAATAGTAAAATTGAAAAATAGTAAAAACCATCAATAAAATCTGAATTCTTTTTTGGTGCGAACTTTGACAAATTTTCTCAGTTCATGCATATTTTCAAACTGAAATAACATTTCTGGAAGTTGTGGTAAAAAGAAAAAAAGAAAATTGACACTCCAAAAATGAAACATTGTGGACTGTTTTTTTCCATGACTTGCATGAATGTTATTTGGGGGTGAATATTTACAAGCACTAGGTACATTTGTTGAAAGATTGCACCCAAGAAAATCAAGAATTTTTCGAATGTGTTCTCATTTTTTTCAGAATTTACTGTTCATCCCGAGCTTAAATGAGTTCGGGAGTAGAACGGTACTTTCGATTTAGGGGGGAGTTTTTTGTACGGAAAATGTTGGTGAGGTTCTAAGTCAGATATTGTGATCTCTCAGGACACAAATTAGCATTCACCTTAAGCACATGAAACACCATTCCCCAAAAAACAATAGAATATTTGTCTGCCATCTTGATGATTTGTTGAGTGGCTTTGTAGAGGTGAGGAGATTTATTATTCCATGAATCTAAGAGATGAAGATGATTGAATTTCTCAATGTCACATATATATAATAGTTCATATTACAGAAAATGCTAATGGAGCTCGAGCTCCATGGAGCCCTTGATTCGAAAAATTCAAAAGTCAAGTTTTTAGGTTTTAAAAAATTCTGAAAAGCATCCACTCTAAAACTATTGAAATACTTTTTTCACGTGAGCTACAGAAAAATGATGAAATCACATATTTCTAGCACATGTACTATTCACTATAAAACTACATGATTTTGTATTTTTGTATAGCTCACATCAAAAAGTATTTTGTGATGAAATTTGACACAAACTTTGTATACAACAATAAGTACTTGTGTATTTATTTTCAGATTTTTTTTGAAAAATAAGAAGTTGATTTTGAATTTTTGAAAATTTCGGGCTCCATGCAACCCGAGAGCAAAAAATCCACTATCTTCATATTATACCCTTATAAAGAGGGGAATAGTTAGGTATAATTTCTATCCCTGATGTGCTTTGGAAAGCATAAATTTTGTGAAGGCGATGTCACAAAGTAAAACACAACGAAAATCCTGGACACACGGTTTTTCTTTGTATAAAATGATAAGATCACATATACCTACTTCCTTGTAAAACTCTCTTATTGGTTAAGTACACAACGAAAATCTTACAAGAAATCCCATCCAAATAACCACCTTACTGAATACTTGAATGAAACTTTGAAGACAAACTTACCACTAAGTACACATGCCCAATTGCAATTTGCCTTACATAGGCATCCATAAATCACAATGAAATACGATCAAGTCTAGTTTATAATAAAACTGAGAAAATAGAGGATTTGAATAATCAAACTTAACGATGTAACTTATTAAAAACATTTCCTGGTTCACCTCAGAACCCAACCCCTAATTCTAGAGCCTCGGGGTCAGATCAATCCCGTCGGCAGTCTCTTCCTGATCCACTTCACGCACGCCTTGCTGGTGTCCACGGTGGCCTCCATCTCCAGTCCCGCGGTAGCGGCCGGCCACACGCGCCGACACCAAAGATGACGGTTGAATTGGAGCAAGGTCGGTACCAATCTGCCATTGCCACTGCAACGAAGGAGGCACGAAGTGAACCGAGGGGTAGTAGTGGGCGGCTAACAGGTTCTCATGGAGGCAAGCTCTGCCCAAGGTGATGGTGTCCGACGAGGAAGACCAGATGTGCGCCGATGATGACGCGGGACGACGGTCTATGCGTGCCTTCTTGTTGACGGGGCCGGGTGGCGCCCACAGGTGCCTGTGCACCATCTGGTGCCCGGACCGCCCCTGCACGGTGGTAAACGTGCGCGGGCAGTACTCGCACTTGAACCTGGCCTTTTGCACCTCGTTGCTGGAAGTCGATGAAGCTGTGCGAGACGAAGTTTGGCTCGTGTGCCCTGCCTTGTCATCCTCGGCGCGGGTGGCCAGCGGCAGAGACTTGTTGTTGTCGGCGGGGAAGGTGGACACGGAGGAACCAGAGGACTCCATTTCTGCAGATGCTCCAGATGAGACGTACTACTGATCTTGTTGTGTGATTTGGCTGCTTGCTTGCAGAACTCCACGGTGGAGGTTTTATAGTTACGGAGCAGGATGTGGGATTGGCTAAGATTGGAAGAAAACATGCTGGTGGCGTTATTTCTAGCAATGCAGTCATTTTCATAATTCTCTACAATTACTCGTATATTTATGGCCTCCCAATTAAATGTATCCTCCCCTTCAAAAAAATTAAATGTATTTTCCTTTTCTAAATGGAAATGTATTTCCCCTTAATGACGATAGGAACTCAATTTGCATTGACCGGTTACGATTCCCACGGTGGATCGGCTCTCAGTGTGCATTTCCCATGACACCGGTCGGCTGACATTTTTCTCCGGCATATTCGTAATGTCAAAATGAGATTGACACTGAAAATGAAGAAACAAAATTTTATGGCAGACGAGCACTGATGGGTTAAGCTTGCAGTCGGTCTGTGTTATGATATCATCACCGGACAGCCAATTCTAGAGGCGGGTCGGTGATGACTCCAAGTGTGTACATAACCCTGCACTCTTGAAAACTTAACCATATCCCAGCCTTCAGCCGCCGTCCGCCTCATCATCCCTTACCCCTTCCCCCCCCCCCCCACACACACATCGCCGGACGAACTCTGCCCCTGGTCGCGCCCTCCCCTTCGATGCGCCATGTAGAAGGTGCCCGCATAGGCACGTGGGTGCAGGTGCCATCTCATGCCCGTGGTCCGGGTGCGTGACAGACGGTGCAAGGCCTGGTGTCTGCGCAATGCTCACGGGTCTCCCAGGCCGCGGTGGGCGGCCGTTGACCCCGGCATCACTGCCATGTTCTTCGGCCATGGCAGCGTCTATGATGGTGAGCTTTAGTACACTCGTAGTTTCCCCGTTCATGTCTAAACTAGTTTTTTATGATTGTGAATGTATTGTTTGTATGTGGGGCTAACCTATGCAATGTATGAGATTGTTTGTATGTGTAACCCAAGAAATGCAATGTAAGAGATTTTGTATATGTGCATATCAGATGTATTATTGGAAATATGTGTATGTGATGTTGTTACTTGTATGGTTGTGAAGGTGGGCTGTACTGCTAGCAGTAGAGCATTGCAGCATTTTACTTCTAGCAAGAATAAACAGTACTGGCTGGCCTCTAGACTAATGATGGTTAGTGCTAATACTCTTGTTGTAGCACTCTTCTATGGAGAAGTGACAGGTCAGGCGGTCTGTGATGATAGTTATCACAGATGGGTCAACTGTGGCACTATGGCCATGCCGGCGGCGAGTTCCTCCTTCGCGGGTCAGTGCTCCTCAAGGAGGCGGAGGTTGTAGCCCTAGTCGGCATGTGCTTCCCGGAACTCGGCCTCCCACTCCGCCCATACCATGTCGGTGTATTGAGAATGGGCCTCATCACCCACGGTGATGCTAGCTTGGACCGGTGAGGAGGGTGGCAACGACTCGTCCTCCATTGGGATGTCGTCAGCCACCGTCTGCCTGCCGGCCTGCAAGCCAGCAGCAATGGAGGCCTTCTCTTTCTTCTTCTAGGATGAGAGGTTGTGCCAAAGGGCTTTGGAGTGCGAGGAGGCCATGGCGGGCATGGTGCGGAGAGGAGAGAGGTGCCGGAGGAGAATGACTACGGCTATGACCGGGGCTGGAGTTTATATACCGGGCGGATGGCAATGAGCCGCAGCGGTGCGGTTAATGGTAGGTGGCAGACAGACAGACGGGTGTGTCGGAGTAGGTTCCTCGGCAACCGCAAATCATTAATGTAGGGTTACGGACCAACAGGGAGTAGTTTGAACGTGGAGCAGTCGCGTGCACCAGGAAGCAAACGGCCGGGGCACCGCTTCAATCCTGGCAACAGTGAGAGATCGCTTCCGCTCTGACTGGGCATGAATGTGGTACTGGCGCCCTGGAGCGGCGTTGGCCTCTTTGGGAGGGAAGCGAGCACAGACGAGGGAGGGAGTTAATGGTGGGACTTGGTAGTTAGAAGCGGGCATGGCAGCGGTCCGGACGCCCGCAACCCCCTCCCCCCCAAGGTGAGAACGAGAACCTATTGTTTAACCATTTATCATTGCACACGTGCATATGAGTTTTCCACTTAATTGCATATTCCAGGATCGTAACGGTTATAACATGAAATATAAACTCTTAATTATGAATAATGGAAATATAATAATACAAGATTATTTCCTCTAGGGCATATTTCCAACACGTGCAGGTGCCATCGCATGCATATGGTCCGGGTGAATGATAGCCGGTGTAAGGCCTGGTGCCTGCGCAATGCTCTCGGGTCTCCCGGGCCACCGTGGGTGGTCATTAACCCCGGCATCACTGCTATGTTCTTCGGTCGCGACAGTGTGCATGATGGTGAGCTTTAGTACACTCGTAGTTTCCAGTTCATGTCTAAACTAGTATTTCATGATTGCGAATATATTGTGTGTACGGGGGGCTAACCTATGCAATGTATGAGATTGTTTGTATGTGTTACCCATGAAATGCATAGTAAGAGATTTTGTATATGTGCATATCAAATGTATTATTGGAAATATGTATGTGATGTTGTTAGTTGTATGGTTGTGAAGGTGGGCTGCACTGCTAGCAGTAGTACTACTCGACTGCTAGCATTGCAGCATTTTGCTTTTAGCAATAATAAACATTACTGACTGGCCTCTAGACTAATGATGGTTAGTGATAATACTTTGTTGTAGCACTCTTCTATGGAGAAGTGACAGCTCAGGCGGTCTGTGATGATAGTTATCACAGATGGGTCAACTGGCACTATGGCCGTGCCGGCAGTGAGTTGCTCCTCCTGTGGGTCAGTGCTCGTCAAGGAGGCAGAGGTTGTAGGCCTGGTCGGCATGCGCTTGCTGGAACTCGGCCTCCCACTCCGCCCGCACCATGTCGGTGTAGTAAGCATGGGCCTCGCCCATGGTGATGCTGGCTTGGACCAGCGAGGAGGGTGGTGTCGGCTCATCCTCCATTGGGATGTCGTCAGCCACTCAGCATGCCGGCCTGCAAGCCGGCAGCAATGGAGGCCATCTCTTTCTTCTGCTAGGATGAGAGGTTGTCCAGAGTGCTTTGGAGCGCGAGGAGGCCATGGAGGGCGTGGTGCGGAGAGGAGAAAGGGACCGGAGGAGGATGACTGCGACTATGGCCGGGGTTGGAGTTTATATGGCGGGCGGATGGCAATGAGCCGCGGCGGTGCGGTTAATGGTGGGTGGCAGACAGACAGACGGGTGCGTCGGGGTTGGTTCCAAACTTGTTAGTACATGACAGTCCTAGTCCGTCACAGATCACCCAAAAAATGTCATGCGTGCCCACCCATGACGGATCCAAAATCCGTCATGTATATCGCATCATAATTTGATATCGTACTTTCCATGATGGTTCTTGGCCGTCATGGATCTGCCCCAGGCCCGCCAAGCCCAAACCAGGCTGTGACGGAACAGACCATCACCGATTTACATGACGTGGCTGCGACATGGCGTCTACCTGGATCTGACGTGGAGGATAACATGGCCCATGTTGTAACCAGCCCAGTTAGGGATTTGGCCCAATTTCGTGGAAAGTCCAACCGAATAATGTTTATCTTTCACCTGCCATTGGCGTACCTATTTTTTAGTCCTACTTAATAGCCTTTTTTTTGTCCTGCCTGTTTTCTCAATGCAACAGAATTTACAATAGGACAACCGAATTATATTCATTCAAAAATAGCAATTGTTCACATGACAATACAGAGTTCCAACATGACTTCAAAACATCACAAGCATATCTAGAAAGCGCTTTAAGCATTTTTGTTGAAGAAAAGAGTAACATGGCTTCAAAGAAAATGCACTACTAGCAGATTTTTAGTCTCCAACACTTCACCACCGCTTCAAGGCAGCTTCCGAACCCAAATAATTCCCGCTGAAAAAGTTCAATCTCCAGGAACACGGATTAACTACCAAACCTGCATAAAATCAAAACACTCAAAGGCAAGACCATTTTAAGCAAAATGATGATCCACAATTCAATATGAGATGTGATAAAGAACTGAGACAGAGCAGATGTTGAATAATACCAAGAATTAGAGAATATGCTACTAATAACACTAGAAATTTGAGACTGAACAAATGCGCTATGTAGCCGATCTAACACTCCTAAATCTGAAGCAAAAACAATATACCATTTACTATTAGTAATCTTAAATAAAAGCGCGCAATCTTCACTTCCATCGCTCCTTCAGATTGTAATTCTGTGTACACGCATTTCCAGAAATACAGTTGTACAAAATTCATCACCTCTGCTGTAATAAGCGAAGAAACTCAACATCAATTAAACTGTTAGCTTGCAAACCAAAAGAAGAAGGGAAAACAGAAGGATTATTTATACAACCATATTAAGAAGTCAGGTAATCATTGAATTAGAGATCAAGGCAGTAATGAAAGTCAAATGACAAAGTAACAAAACACAACAAAATGTGTCAAATAAAATTCAAATGATAAAATAACAAAGCACACATCACAGAACTAAGTATTATAGCAACAGTAGTTGAGGCCATACAAACCTGTCGACTAAACTTTGTAAAATCATTTCGTACCATAGGTGCAAACCTAACCACTACTAATGATGTCTACACTCAAGACATTCCATTTCTTATGCTCATTCAGTCAATGCACCAACACTCATTGAAGGATAAAAGCTACGGAGAAGACCATATACCTGGTATAGTTAAGAGTTAGCTTCGGTCAGGTTTATAAGATTACCAAATGTTGGGCACCATCTGTAATTAAGAGGACAAATCTACAAGCTCTACACATATCTAACTCTGCACCAGTTTCTAATATAAATAAATAAAACAGAGTAAAGGGCAGGAAAAATATATTTTTACAACTTGTTTAGATGGAGGTATTTAGTACATAACAGAACAAGAAATTAATCATCAAATTGTGATATATATTAAATTGAGCAAAGATCATGTGGCATAAATTGCATCAACTTATTGTGTGGAAATCGATATGATGGCATTTTTCACCACATAACACAGAGGAAGTTTGCACATAATATATAACAGAGAAGCAGTGTAATAGCAGGCCTAGTTAACAAACAATCTACTCTTTGGTAGATGGATTCAGTGAGATCAATGAATTACTTTCTCTCCATAAAGAAGAAAAATCGAAGGAACCAATAGGAGCATCTCATGGGCATTTACTTATTAAACTAGTAGTTGCTTAACTAACTAGCAGATCTCACAAATTCTACACTGCTAGTGCTCGCATAGTGAGAAAAGAAAAATAGCCAGCAGTAAGAAGTGTTGTGCTCATGAAGTAACTCAACCAAAAAAAGTTCAAGAGCTGGATTCCAAATTATCTTCTTCAGTGACACAGGGACATAAGCATGGACTGAATTTTTTGTTAGAAGAACAAGCATGGATTACGTGTATTTTCAGTCAAGTTTACTTCCAGCGATCATAATTCACAAATGTAAATTGAGCGAGTGCCATAGCAGAACATAAGGGCAAATAGATGTTTGAGTAAAGTGTATGCATAACATACAGAGCATGTGCAGGAAAGGGCAGTATAGATATAATCACCAAGTAAAAAATGTTTCTGGTCCATGTGAGATGTGCAAATTATGTAGGCAAGGGCAGTGCAGTTATCACTAAGTAAAAAATGGTTTTAGTTGTACAAAGATTGGACACCATTATGGGATCCATCACCATTATGTGCATGCAGAAGATTGGACACTATGCAGTAAAATGAACCTGGCACTGAAAAACCTGAATATTCAGTGCACTATCCAAACTTCATAGATATTCAAGAATGGCGTTCTTGATGAGCTCGCCGGGGATGATGAGGCGGACGGAGGACGTGGGAGGTGGCAGGCATGGCACTTTTTCTCAACAAAATACATGCAACAAAACTGCAGATAAGTGTACCTACAGAATCTGCAGATATCAGTTTTTCTTCATTTAGATATAAAATGGTATGAGTTTCTCAATTGTAAAAGCTGGCAAATAAATGCTGTAGGCAATTACTATTCAAAAAATCAGACAACATACATCAGACTTCTGAATTAGCAGTGTACAACTACAAAGTAATTCCTGAACTGCAACAAGAAAACAAATTTACCTAATACTTTTTGCTTCCAGTACAAAAGATGAATGTGCGGCACAATGTAATTAGGAAGGAAGCAGAACAGCTACACCTACAAAGCACAAATAATCAGTAATGAACAAGCAGCCCAGGAAGTGGTGCTCGTGCCTTCTGCTATTCGTTTTAATGACGGACATGGCAGATGCCCAGATTTTTTGCCTGTACCGATTCAGCCTGGCCAACGAAGCCTGCAGCCGTCCTCTACCAAGAATGGCTACATCCATCCATGGAGATGAACAGAGGGGGGCGGGAGGGTAAATTACTGTATCACCTAACTACGTGGCAGTGGCCAAACTAGTATTAGTGGTCGATAGATTAACACAATTAAACGCCATCGGGTATGTACTTCCTTTGTTTTTATTTACTTTGCATATTAGCTTGGACTGAAGTCAAATTTTATAAAATTTGATCAAATTTATAGAAAACAATATGAACATTTACAGTAACAAATTTATATGATGTGAAAATATATGCAATGATGAATCCGATGATATATATTTGGTGATGTATATGTTAATATATTTTTCTAAAAACTTGTTGAAAGTATATGAAGTTGACTTTAGACAAACCTAATATGCAGTGTAAAAAAACGGAGGGGGTATATTACTAATTACATGATGCATGGGTTTTAGTACATGATAAACAAATAAATACATAATTAACATTTTGCTATACAGGATGAATATATTTTTTAATTACATCATGAACAACTTTTTAATGAGTGGCAATCATTTTCTTAAAATACACAATGATTTGAAAAAAAATTAGGAGGAACCTTTTCCGAAAAACAAGAAACAAATAAAATATTAAACAAAGATTTTGAATACATGGAAAAACATCAAATGATAGTCTTTGTGAAATAGACGATGATTCTTCAAAATATAAGGGATTTGTTTTTCATGCCCCTGATTCCTTAGTATCACTCAGACAAGATATTTACAAAGTAGGCAATCTCCAAAACCTCACAAATTGCTTGGTTCCTTCACATATTGAAGGCTCCCAAGCACACCTAGGGGATCTAACCTCCTCCAAAAGTAGCAGCATAAGGTTGCTTCATGATGAATCTCTGACTTATGCTTCAAAAACATAATCTCCTCCACACTTAAACTCTAATAGGATGGATCCTTGGATATGGATAGGTTGAGTATTTGAATGGTAAGCTTGGACATAAAGGGGAAAACACATCAGGGGATAAGATGCACTTTCACATACTACACTTCGCATCATCTTCGGCTAGCATTCACTATCAAATATCTCGGTCGCCTTTGTTTGCTCCTTGGAAATGGAGTGCCCTGGAATCAATGAGGTCATCCTTCAACATCATATGAGATTTGACCAAATAAGAGCATCACGAATAGTTCCACTTCCATAAAAGTTTCAGGTCTGAGGGGAGTTGGGTCCAAAAAAACCTGAACAGTTCATGTAAAAGCAAAAAAAAAAAAAGGACCCGGTATAATCCCTCCTTCTAGGGGGAGATAGCCCTTCCCCTAAACATTCTGTAAAACTTCCGTGTCAGCGCGCCGCCACCAGAATCCACCACGTCGAGCCAGATCCACCGTGTCGCCATCGCGCCGCGCACCGTCGCCAACCACCGCGATCTGCTGTCTGCCGCCATCGCCACCGCCAAGTACCAATTTTAGGGGAAGATTTTACAGAAACTACAAAAGCAGCTTACCTGTCAACCTCCCCTAGGTTATATGGACACCCTGTAAAACCATATTTAGGGAGAGTTTTTCATGGGGACTGTTGGTGAGGCTCTAAGTTGGATATTGTCATCTCTCACAATCTATCGCCACACCAATTAGCATTCACCTATAGCACATGAAAACCCATTTCCCAAAAAAAATAGAACTATTTGCCTGCCGTCTTGATGATGATTTGCTGAGTGGTTCTATGGTGGTGAGGCGATTTGTTATTCCATGAATCTAAGAGATGAAGATGATCGCATGTCTCCATGAGTTCATATTACAGAAATTGCTAATAGAGCTCGAGCTCCATGGAGCCCTTAATTTGAAAATCAAATTTGTTAGGTTTTTAAAAATTCTTAAAAAAACAAGTCTAGAAATATCAAAATACGTTTTTACGCGAGCTACACAAGATGATAAAATCACGTGTTTCTAGCACATGTACTATTCACTATAAAAGTACAAGATTTTGTATTTTATACAGCTCACGTCAAAGGTATTTCGTGATGAGATTTCACACAAATCTGGTATACATCTATAAGTACTTGTGTATTTATCTTCAGATTTTTTTAAAAAAAACTTAGGAAGTTTATAGTTTGTTCTATTTTTTTAATATTTCAGGCTCCAAGGAGCCTGAGACCAAAATGTATACCCTTATAAAGAGGGGAATAGTTAGATCCAATCTCTATCCCTGATCTGCTTCAGAAATCATGAAATTTTGTGATGGTGATGTCACGAAGCCAAACACAACGAAAATCCTGGAAACACGTTAAATATATAAATGATAAGATCACATATACCAACTTCGTTGTAAAACTCCATTATTGGTAAGTACACAACTGAAATCTTAGAAGAAATCCATCCAGATAACCACCTTGCTGAATACAATACTTGAATTACACTTTGAAGACAGACAAAATCACACGGTGCATGGACCAATTTCAATTTGTCTTAGATATGCAATCCATAAATTTCAGGGAAATACGATCAAGTCTAGCTTATATATAATAAAACGAAGAAAGTAGAGGATTCGAACAATCGAACTTAACGAAATGACTTCAAAACGTTTCCTGATTCACTTCAGAACCCAACCCCTAATTCTAGAGCCTCAGGGTCAGATCAATCCCGTCGTCAGTCTCTTCCTGATCCACTTCACGCACGCCTTGCTGGTGTCCACGGTGGCCTCCATCTCCAGTCCCGGGGTAGCGGCCGGCCACACGCGCCGACACAGCAAATGACGGTTCAATTGGAGCAAGGCCGGTACCAGTCTGCCATTGCCACTGCAACGAAGGAGGCACGAAGTGAACCGAGGGGTAGTAGCGGGCGGCCAACAGGTTCTCATGGAGGCAAGCTCTGCCCAAGGCGGTGGTGTCCGACGAGGAAGACCAGATGCGCGCCGACGATGACGCGGGAGGATGGTCTATGCGTGCCTTCTTGTTGACGGGGCCGGGTGGCGCCCACAGGTGCCTGTGCACCGTCTGGTGCCCGGACCGCCCCTGCACGGTGGTAAACGTGCGCGGGCAGTACTCGCACTTGAACCTGGCCTTCTGCACCTCGTTGCTGGAAGTCGATGACGCCGTGCGAGACGACGTTTGGCTCGTGTGCCCTGCCTTGTCATCCTCGGCGTGGGTGGCCAGCGGCAGAGACTTGTCGTTGTCGGCGGGGAAGGTGGACACGGAGGAACCAGAGGACTCCATCTGCAGATGGTCCAGATGAGACGTACTACTGCAGATCTTGTTGTGTGCTTCGGCTGCTTGCTTGTAGTACTCTACGGTGGAGGTTTTATAGTTACGGAGCGGGGTGTGGGATTGGCTAAGATTGGAAGAAAACATGCTGGTGGCGTTATTTCTAGCAGTGCAATCATTCTCATAATTCTCTACAATTACTCGTATATTTATGGCCTCCCAATTAAATGTATTTATTTTTCTTTTTTCTATTTTTCCTTGGATTGGTTGAAACGTATTTCCCCTTGATGACGATAGGAATTCAATTTGCATCTCTTTTCGTTTTGGGCCACTAGAGGCCCAGTTTTGTTTCGTCCAATTTCCCATTCCGGCCAACGTGCTAGAACGGTCCATTATTTAGTAGCCCATTGTAGCCAAAGCTCATTTTGGAGTGGGCCAGTAAATCCACAACCCATATATATCAAGCACATGCAATATGTTTGGAGAAATGGTCTAGAAAGTTACTTAAATTATTACATAATCTCATAAGTATATAATTAAGTTACAAAATGCGTTTGCACACAAAATTATGACATATCTAAGAGCTCAGGAAACGACAAGTTCGCCAACTGAATCACCATTTTGACAGAGATTTGAGAAGGGGGTTTACCCAAGGCATTTGCATACCAGAAGCTAGAGAATATGACCAATCAACTCTTGCTTCTTCCTGACTTCCTCCGTCTCTTATTTTGTTTTGATGATCACCTGCATGTTTTCCTCTTCGTTGCTTCCTCGAGAGGTTGACAGCATCTCATAACCCAGCTTCACCTATCATTTGGCATCCATAGTGGGGTGAATAGACTAATAAAAATTTATCACCACAATATAGAGACCTTCCTAGTTTTAGTACTTTGCATATTCACATATAGCTAGCGGTTGCCTAAGATACCCTACACATGCAAGTCTACAAAAAGTAAAGAGCAAGGAAAATAACTTGCAAGTAAGTAAAATTAGGTGAGTTCTGAGACTGCGAAAACTAGGGCAGTGGTTACTGGCGATGTTTGTCTGTGGTTCAGACAATTTGAGCTATCCTACTCCAAGTTGATGGGGGCTTCGAATAACAAATGCTCTAAGACCAGAAAGGTCTCTATTGAGTTGCCCAAAATCGCTCACCAAGCGCAAACCAACCTATTCCACCATGGATTATAGAACACAAAGGTCAAGTGTCACTCGAGGAAGATCTTTATGAAGTAGGCGATCTCCAAACCCTCACAAATTGCTTGGCTCCTTCACATATTGAAGGCTCCCAAGCACAGCTAGAATATCTAACATCCTCCAAAAGTACCGACATAAAGTATCTTCGTGATGAATCTCTTACTTACGATTCAAAAATTTAATCTCCTCCATACTTAAACTCTAACAGGATGGATCCTTGGGTGTGGAGAAGTTGAGTATTTGAATGGCAGGCTCGAATGCAAAGAGGAAGACACATCGGGGGTAATAGATGCACTTTCACATATATTTTTATTTATGTGGATGATCTCATTATTGTTAGCTCCCTGGCGGCTACTACACTTCTGCATCATATTCGGCTAGCATTCACTATCAAGTATCTCGGTCACCTTTGTTTTCTCCTTGGCAATGAAGTACCCCAGAATCCAAAGGGTCAACCTTTAACAACAATTATAATTCAACCAGATAAGAGCATCACTAACAGTTCCCCTTTACTGTAAAATATTCCAGTTTAGGAGTAGTTGGGCCAAAAAACAATACTCCAGCAGTTCCCATGAAAGCAAAAAAATAATAAGGACACGGTATAATCAACCCGACGCCCCTCCATCTAGGGCGAGATGGCCTTTCCCCTAAACATTTCCGTAAAACTACCACGTTAGCACGCCACAAGAATCCACCGCTCCGCCTCCAACCACCACTGTTGTTGTCTCAGCTGACCATCATCGTCAAGTGGCCTGCCCGCCAACCCCCCCCCCCCCCCGACACACACACACGCGCACTGACCACCGCGATTTGATGTCCGACACCGCCAAATGCCATTTTTAGGGGAATATTTTTATGGGAACTGCAAAAGCAGCTCACCTGTCAACCTCCCCTAGATTATTTGGATACCCCATAAAACCATATTTAGGAAGAACGCAACTATTCACACCTCGAGCTCATATGCTCCCTAATGAATAGTAAAATTGAAAAATAGTAAAAAAACCATCAATAAAATCTGAATTCTTTTTTGGTGTGAACTTTGACAAATTTTCTCAGTTCATGCATATTTTCAAACTGAAATAACATTTCTGGAAGTTGTGGTAAAAAGAAAAAAAGAAAATTGACACTCCAAAAATGAAACATTGTGGACTGTTTTTTTTTTCATGACTTGCATGAATGTTATTTGGGGGTGAATATTTAGAAGCACTAGGTACATTTGTTGAAAGATTGCACCCAAGAAAATCAAGAATTTTTCGAACGTGTTCTCATTTTTTTTCAGAATTTACTGTTCATCCCGAGCTTAAATGAGTTCGGGAGTAGAACGGTACTTTCGATTTAGGGGGGAGTTTTTTTACGGAAAATGTTGGTGAGGTTCTAAGTCAGATATTGTGATCTCTCAGGACACAAATTAGCATTCACCTTAAGCACATGAAACACCATTCCCCAAAAAACAATAGAATATTTGTCTGCCATCTTGATGATTTGTTGAGTGGCTTTGTAGAGGTGAGGAGATTTATTATTCCATGAATCTAAGAGATGAAGATGATTGAATTTCTCAATGTCACATATATATAATAGTTCATATTACAGAAAATGCTAATGGAGCTCGAGCTCCATGGAGCCCTTGATTCGAAAAATTCAAAATTCAAGGTTTTAGGTTTTAAAAAATTCTGAAAAGCATCCACTCTAAAACTATTGAAATACTTTTTTCACGTGAGCTACAGAAAAATGATGAAATCACATATTTCTAGCACATGTACTATTCACTATAAAACTACATGATTTTGTATTTTTGTATAGCTCACATCAAAAAGTATTTTGTGATGAAATTTGACACAAACTTTGTATACAACAATAAGTACTTGTGTATTTATTTTCAGATTTTTTTTGAAAAATAAGAAGTTGATTTTGAATTTATGAAAATTTCGGGCTCCATGGAACCCAAGAGCAAAAAATCCACTATCTTCATATTATACCCTTATAAAGAGGGGAATAGTTAGGTATAATTTCTATCCCTGATGTGCTTTGGAAAGCATAAATTTTGTGAAGGCGATGTCACAAAGTAAAACACAACGAAAATCCTGGACACACGGTTTTTCTTTGTATAAAATGATAAGATCACATATACCTACTTCCTTGTAAAACTCTCTTATTGGTTAAGTACACAACGAAAATCTTACAAGAAATCCCATCCAAATAACCACCTTACTGAATACTTGAATGAAACTTTGAAGACAAACTTACCACTAAGTACACATGCCCAATTGCAATTTGCCTTACATAGGCATCCATAAATCACAATGAAATACGATCAAGTCTAGTTTATAATAAAACTGAGAAAATAGAGGATTTGAATAATCAAACTTAACGATGTAACTTATTAAAAACATTTCCTGGTTCACCTCAGAACCCAACCCCTAATTCTAGAGCCTCGGGGTCAGATCAATCCCGTCGGCAGTCTCTTCCTGATCCACTTCACGCACGCCTTGCTGGTGTCCACGGTGGCCTCCATCTCCAGTCCCGCGGTAGCGGCCGGCCACACGCGCCGACACCAAAGATGACGGTTGAATTGGAGCAAGGTCGGTACCAATCTGCCATTGCCACTGCAACGAAGGAGGCACGAAGTGAACCGAGGGGTAGTAGTGGGCGGCTAACAGGTTCTCATGGAGGCAAGCTCTGCCCAAGGTGATGGTGTCCGACGAGGAAGACCAGATGTGCGCCGATGATGACGCGGGACGACGGTCTATGCGTGCCTTCTTGTTGACGGGGCCGGGTGGCGCCCACAGGTGCCTGTGCACCATCTGGTGCCCGGACCGCCCCTGCACGGTGGTAAACGTGCGCGGGCAGTACTCGCACTTGTACCTGGCCTTTTGCACCTCGTTGCTGGAAGTCGATGACACTGTGCGAGACGAAGTTTGGCTCGTGTGCCCTGCCTTGTCGTCCTCGGCGCGGGTGGCCAGCGGCAGAGACTTGTCGTTGTCGGCGGGGAAGCTGGACACGGAGGAACCAGAGGACTCCATTTCTGCAGATGCTCCAGATGAGACGTACTACTGATCTTGTTGTGTGCTTTGGCTGCTTGCTTGCAGTACTCCACGGTGGAGGTTTTATAGTTACGGAGCGGGATGTGGGATTGGCTAAGATTGGAAGAAAACATGCTGGTGGCGTTATTTCTAGCAATGCAGTCATTTTCATAATTCTCTAAAATTATTCGTATATTTATGGCCTCCCAATTAAATGTATCCTCCCCTTCAAAAAAATTAAATGTATTTTCCTTTTCTAAATGGAAATGTATTTCCCCTTAATGACGATAGGAACTCAATTTGCATTGACCGTTTATGATTCCCACGGCGGATCGGCTCTCAGTGTGCATTTCCCATGACACCGGTCGGCTGACATTTTTCTCCGCCATATTCGTAATGTCAAAATGAGATTGACACTGAAAATGAAGAAACAAAATTTTATGGCAGACGAGCACTGATGGGTTAAGCTTGCAGTCGGTCTGTGTTATGATATCATCACCGGACAGCCAATTCTAGAGGCGGTTCGGTGATGATTCCAAGTGTGTACATAACCCTGCACTCTTGAAAACTTAACCATATCCCAGCCTTCAGCCGCCGTCCGCCTCATCATCCCTTACCCCTTTCCTCCCCCTCCCCCCCCCCCCCCCACACACACACATCGCCGGACGTACTCTGCCCCTGGCCGCGCCCTCCCCGTCGATGCGCCATGTAGAAGGTGCCCGCATAGGCACGTGGGTGCAGGTGCCATCTCATGCCCGTGGTCCGGGTGCGTGACAGACGGTGCAAGGCCTGGTGTCTGCGCAATGCTCGCGGGTCTCCCGGGCCGCCGTGGGCGGTCGTTGACCCCGGCATCACTGCCATGTTCTTCGGCCGTGGCAGCGTCTATGATGGTGAGCTTTAGTACACTCGTAGTTTTCCAATTCATGTCTAAACTAGTTTTTTATGATTGTGAATGTATTCACTACTAGGAAAAAGCCTAGTAGTAGCGCAGGTCAAAAGCTAGTAGCAGCGCGGGTGCCTGCGCTACCACTACGATGCTACAGCTAACTAGTAGTAGTAGCGCGGTGCATCCCGCGCTACTAGTACGTGTTAATAGTAGCACGTGTCTGTGACCCGCGCTACTACTGTTAATTTGAAAAACCAAAAAAAAATCTCGACCCCATGACACGCGCACGTTGGCCGGGAGCAAGGAGATCTCGGCCATGACGCGTGCCTCGTGGGAGCCGTCGAGGGCGGCCGCGGAGGCCAGCCCGGCGTGGGCCGGGAGCTGGAGGGCCTGCATCTTGGCATCGTGCATGGGGAGCAGCACCTCGTGGCGGCCGTTGCCGTTGAGGTCGGCGGCGAGCAGCGGCGGGAGGCGGTCCACGTCTCCTGGAACGAGAAGTCGCTATCGTGCTTCCGGAGGAGGAGGGGGATGGGTCAGCTAGGTTCCGGATCAAATCGAAGAGGTGGGAGGAGGAGGGCTGACCTGGAGCAAGAAGAAGACGGTGAAGGCGGCGAGGAGGAGGATGCCGAGGTCGCACTTCCGCATCTTGGCGACGGCGAGGAGCTCCGGCGACCGCCCACCGGAGGGATCTTGGAGAGGTAGGGGGAAGAAAGTAGAGTGTACCAGCGGCGGCCATCGCTGGAGTATGAGGGAGAGACGAGGAAAGTGAGAGAGGGGGAAAGTGAGGGAGAGAGGAGGGATTCGGCTAAGGATACGGGGATTTCACCTACCTCGTACTTAGTAGTAGCGAGGGGTATAAAACCGCGCTACTACTATCAACTTAGTAGTAGCGCGGGTTTGTACCCCTCGCTACTACTATGGCATGCCCGGGAGGGCACGGTAGAGACCGCTTAGTAGTAGGGAGGGTTAAAACACCGTGCTACTAGTATCAACTTAGTAGTAGCGAGGGGTAAAAACCCGCGCTACTAGTAAGTAGCAGTAGTGAGGATTATAAACCCTCGCTACTAGTAAGCGTCTGCCTATAAGCTTTTCCCTGGTAGTGATTGTTTGTATGTGGGGCTAACCTATGCAATGTATGAGATTGTTTGTATGTGTAACCCAAGAAATGCAATGTAAGAGATTTTGTATATGTGCATATCAAATGTATTATTGGAAATATGTGTATGTGATGTTGTTACTTGTATGGTTGTGAAGGTGGGTTGTACTGTTAGCAGTAGAGCATTGCAGCATTTTACTTCTAGCAAGAATAAACATTACTGGCTGGCCTCTAGACTAATGATGGTTAGTGCTAATACTCTTGTTGTAGCACTCTTCTATGGAGAAGTGACAGGTCAGGCGGTCTGTGATGATAGTTATCACAGATGGGTCAACTGGCACTATGGTCGTGCCGGCGGCGAGTTCCTCCTCCGCGGGTCAGTGCTCCTCGAGGAGGCGGAGGTTGTAGGCTTAGTCGGCATGCGCTTGCCGGAACATGGCCTCCCACTCCGCCCACACCATGACGGTGCATTGAGAATGGGCCTCATAACCCACGGTGATGCTAGCTTGGACCGGTGAGGAGGGTGGCAACGACTCGTCCTCCATTGAGATGTCGTCAGCCACCGTCTGCCTGCCGGCCTGCAAGCCGGCAGCAATGGAGGCCATCTCTTTCTTCTTCTAGGATGAGAGGTTGTCCCAAAGGGCTTTGGAGTGCGAGGAGGCCATGGAGGGCGTGGTGCGGAGAGGAAAGAAGGGCCGAAGGAGAATGACTGCGGCTATGACCGGGGCTGGTGTCGGTGTACAAAAAGAGGGGTGCATTTTTGTACCCCTATACCTGTGCACGGGCAGTCGGAGTCGCGCCTATGGTCGCGCCAAACAGAGCAGGGGAGGTGAGCCAGGGTAAGACCGAAGCTCAAGACAATCAGAACAACGCCAAGGCCAAGACCACAAAGAGCAGAGGGATGAAGCATGTTCCCCCGGCAAGACCCTTGCCGGGGCGGCCTCAACAGCCCCGGCAAGATCCTTGCCGGGCAAGCTCGCCCCACACCAACAGAGCAAGCCACCCTTGAGCCCACGGTCCCCAACGCCATCATCCACGTGGGGCAAAGGCTCGGGAAGGCGCCTCTATGGTGGCATGAAGATCTTTGTGGAGACATATTCAAGATTAGATGAGGATTAGAAGACGACGATCCTCGGCAAGATCCTTGCCGAGGAAGGCCACCAGACCCTGGCATGGCCCTTGCCGGGGACGACAGCGCGCCACGGCAAGACCCTTGTCGGGCCGCACGACAAGACCCTTGCCGGGCCACACGGCAGGGCCCTCACCAAGGACGCCAGCAGGGCCACCGCCAGGCCCACGCCAACCAAGCTTCCACCACCGTTCACATGCAGCTGCCAGCCCAACCAGCTGGGCGGGCACCTGCGTGGCAACATGCAGCCCCCAGGCCAACTCATCGAGCGCCTGCGTGGCGGCATGCTGATCTTCATGAAGGCTCCACCACCGCGCCACCTCAGCTGCCTGCCTACCTACATGGCGCCGCACGCATCACTGGCCAAGGCGCGTGTCGAAGCAAGGAGGAGCGGCGACGGATGGGACGGGCCTTGCCCCCGTCCCCGATAAAGCAAGGGGACACCTAAGCTACGCACTAAATGTGTCTTGTCCTGTAATACGAGCGATAAGCTCAGAGCACTGTATGCATTTCCACCTCCTGTGTGCCATTGTGGTAGCCCCTTCCAACTATAAAGGAGGCCCATGGCATACTGGAGATGGATTTGGCTCTTTTGAACCACGCACTGACCACAGCTAGTTCGAGAGATCAAGAACTGTTTGAAATACACCCACCAAAGCAGGACTAGGTTTTACGCATCCTCGCGGCCCGAACCTGGGTAAACGATCCTTGTGTTGTCTACTAGCCCTACTCTTCTCGCAACCCTGCGCCCCGGCAACCGTAGTAGGGATTCTTGTGATCCCATAGGTGTCGTTCCACACCGACATCTTTGGCGCGCCAGGTAGGGGCGCAATTGTGAGAATCTGGTCTGGTAGTTAGCCTAGTAGTTCTTCATCGCCCTTGGCTCCTGAGAAGAAGGCGGCCGGAGGAACGACGCCGGCTCGGCAACTGAAAAGCTAAGTCATTCAGAGCCTTGGGTTATTTCCTTTTACACTTAAGGTTATCGTCCTCGGAGATCTTGCCTATGTATGGGAAACCTGCACGCAAAGGGGGCCCCCGCAGTTGGCAATGCCCTTGTTCTGTTTCGAGTCCGCTCAATAGCTCAAAGCGGCCGCGTCGAGAGTGGCGGGATAGCCTTCCGCACCTGGCAACGCTCCTGACTCTGACTCGAGTTAAACTCGACAGTTCGGGCGGCCGCCATAAGGGCGGTAAGGTGGTTTGCCTGGCAGCGAGCACACCCGGCAAGCCAATGGGGATCCGTCCCCAAGACGCTGCCCTGGGTTTACGCGCCGGCAAGCCTACCCAGTTACGTAGGGTGGCCATACAAGGAAAAATCGAACAGGAAAATAACATGCATGATACTAACAGTGCTGCAGAGTTATGTTACATCAAATTGTTGCTGCAGTTCTAACTAGAGATAGTGATTGTCTTGGTTGTGAACCTACAGCGGCGATAAAGAATGGGATGCCTAATCCCGTCGCTGGTCCTCCACCCTCTGAATTCCGCCGACTCGGCTGGTGATGGGCTTGATGCGCTCCCTGAGCGGCGCGAGGTCAGTACCCTCCGGCAGGCTCTCCAGCGCGGCGTTGAAGTCGAGGTCGGGGTACCAGTGCACCACCTTGGTGAGAACCTTGGTCGTGGCACCCTGGCAAAACCTCTGGGACTCGTCGGCCAGTGAGGTCGCCCGGTTGGCGTGGAGCCTCTCCAGAGCACCGACAACCTTCTCAAAGAACATGGTCAGGCTGCAATTGGCACTCCCGCTCCGCTCCGGGACATACCTCACGTCCGGCATCACCATGATGGCCAGCTGCGCAGCGGCCTGGTTGGCGACGGTGGCGAGGCAATCGAGCCAACGGTTCTCGCCCGCCATGTTGAGGGAGTCCTAGATTAGGGGGTGTTCGGATAGCCGGACTATACCTTCAGCCGGACTCCTGGACTATGAAGATACCAGATTGAAGACTTCGTCTCGTGTCCGGAAGGGATTTTCCTTGGCGTGAAAGGCAAGCTTGGTGATACAGATATGTAGATCTCCTACCATTGTAACCGACTCTGTGTAACACTAACCCTCTCCGGTGTCTATATAAACCGGAGGGTTTTAGTCCGTAGGACAGAACAACAATCATACCATAGGCTAGCTTCTAGGGTTTAGCCTCCTTGATCTCGTGGTAGATCTACTCTTGTACTACCCATGTAATCAATATTAATCAAGCAAGACGTAGGGTTTTACCTCCATCAAGAGGGCCCGAACCTGGGTAAAACATCGTGTCCCTTGTCTCATGTTACCATCCGCCTAGACGCACAGTTCGGGACCCCCTACCCGAGATCCGCCGGTTTTGACACCGACATTGGTGCTTTCATTGAGAGTTCCTCTGTGTCGTCACCATCGGGAAGGACGCCTCATCCCGTCTTTAAAGACGGCACCGTTGCAAAGGGAGCTTTGGCTGTCGGCCAAACTCTCCGGCTAGTGGTTTTCTTATGACCGCCTGTTCTGCTTCTGCGCCGATGATGACCTCTCGGCCATCAAAAACAATCTTCATGTCAGCTCGGAACTCGCCGAGCAGTTAGATCCAATGGAGCTCTCCTCCATAAACGAGCTCTTGGATCGCATCGCCGCCCTGGGAGTCGCTACGGATCACGACCAGATTGGGATTAAACCTGATCTGAGAGAGATTAACTCTCCCCAAGTCACCCATCACGTTGCCGTGATAGAGGGACAGTGCGGCGACCCTTCATCTATCTTAAGGACTAGCTACGTCCGGATTCCTGATCCCTCCAAGACGGATACCCGCGGAGGGGAGGATATCACTCAAGACCTGAACTTAGAGTCAGGCGACGGGCTGGATTCATTGGACAACATCCAAGAATCCAAATTTCCGAGTTCGGAAACTCCTCGGCCTCTGAGTCTCAAATTGGGTGGGGTTTCGGATTTAATTCCTACCACCCACCCGAACATAAGTGATCTATCCCAAATCAGGCAAACGCCCGAAGAAACAGTACATCATTACTGGGCGAGATTCCTCCTGGTTAGGAACGGGATAAAGGATTGCCGCGAGGAACACGCAATCTCAATCTTCTGCAATAATTGCATGGACAAGGGAATCCGCAACGCCATAAGTCGCCGTGATATTACATGCTTCGCTGACTTGGCGTCCGTTGTACGAAAGTACTGTGTGATGGAAAGCGCCTGGAAAACCGAAATAAAATTTTGGGACGATCCGGCCCTGAAAACAAACCCAGTCCAAAATAAAAGGGTGCATCATCTCCAGACACCCGCGTCAAACACCAAAAAGCAAAAACCCTCTACAGGGCATGGAACCGTACTGGAAGGATGGCTTAATGGACCCTGTAAATGTTGGAAATATGCCCTAGAGGCAATAATAAAAGCATTATTATTATATTTCCTTGTTCATGATAATTGTCTTTATTCGTGCTATAATTGTGTTATCCGGAAATCGTAATACATGTGTGAATAACAGACAACAATATGTCCCTTGTAAGCCTCTAGTTGACTAGCTCGTTGATCGACTGATAGTCATGGTTGCCTGACTATGGACATTGGATGTCATTGATAACGAGATCACATCATTAGGAGAATGATGTGATGGACGAGACCCAATCCTAAACATAGCATAAGATCGCATAGTTCGTTTGCTAGAGTTTTCCAATGTCAAGTATCATTTCCTTAGACCATGAGATCGTGTAACTCCCGGATACCGTAGGAGTGCTTTGGGTGTGCCAAACGTCACAACGTAACTAGGTGACTATAAAGGTATACTACGGGTATCTCTGAAAGTGTCTGTTGGGTTAACACGGATCGAGACTGGGATTTGTCACTCCGCTTGACGGAGAGGTATCACCGGGCCCTCTCGGTAATGCATCATCATAATGAGCTCAATGTGATCAAAGTGTTTGATCACGGGATCATGCATTACGGTACGAGAAAAGTGACTTGCCGGTAACGAGATTGAACGAGGTATTGGGATACCGACGATCGAATCTCGGGCAAGTAAAATACCGATTGACAAAGGGAATCGTATACGGGATTAATTGAATCCTCGACATCGTGGTTCATCAGATGAGATCATCGTGGAGCATGTGGGAGCCAACATGGGTATCCATATCCCGCTGTGGTTATTGCCCGAGAGCCGTCTCGGTCATTTCTGCATGTCTCCCGAACCCGTAGGGTCTACACACTTAAGGTTCGGTGACGCTAGGGTTGTGAAGATATGTATAAGCAGTAACCCGAATGTTGTTCGGAGTCCCGGATGAGACCCCGGACGTCACGAGGAGTTTCGGAATGGTCCGGAGGTAAAGAATTATATATAGAAAGTGCTGTTTCGGCCATCGGGACAAGTTTCGGGGATATCGGTATTGTAATACTTAGATGACTAGAAGAGGGATGTCTATCTAAGTGGGAGTTCATTAAATAATTTGATTAAATGAACTTTATTATCATGAACTTAGTCTAAAATATTTACAATATGTCTTGTAGATCAAATGGCCAACGTAGTCCTCAACTTCAACGCGTTCCTAGAGAAAACCAAGCTGAAAGACGATGGCAGCAACTATACGGACTGGGTCCGGAACCTGAGGATCATCCTCATAGCTGCCAAGAAAGATTATGTCCTACGAGCACCGCTGGGTGACGCACCTATTCTCCCTGCAGAACAAGACGTTATGAACGCTTGGCAGTCACGCTGCGATGATTACTCCCTCGTTCAGTGCGGCATGCTTTACAGCTTAGAGCCGGGGCTCCAAAAGCGTTTTGAGAGACATGGAGCATATGAGATGTTCGAAGAGCTGAAAATGGTTTTCCAAGCTCATGCCTGGGTCGAGAGATATGAAGTCTCCGACAAATTCTTTAGCTGTAAGATGGAGGAAAATAGCTCTGTCAGTGAACACATACTCAAAATGTCTGGGTTGCACAACCGCTTGACTCAACTGGAAGTTAATCTCCCGGATGAAGCGGTCATTGACAGAATCCTCCAGTCGCTTCCACCTAGCTACAAGAGCTTTGTGATGAACTACAGTATGCAGGGGATGGTAAAGACCATTCCTGAGGTATATGCTATGCTGAAATTAGCAGAGGTAGAAATCAAGAAGGAGCATCAAGTGTTGATGGTGAATAAAAACACTAAGTTCAAGAAGGGCAAGGGTAAAAAGAACTTCAAGAAGGACGGAAAGGAAGTTGCCGCACCCGGTAAGCAAGTTGCCGGGAAGAAGCCAAAGAATGGACCCAAGCCCGAGACTGAGTGTTTTTATTGCAAGGGAAGTGGTCACTGGAAGCGGAACTGCCCCAAATACTTAGCGGACAAGAAGGCCGGGAAAACAAAAGGTATATGTGATATACATGTAATTGATGTGTACCTTACCAGTACTCGTAGTAGCTCTTGGGTATTTGATACCGGTGCAGTTGCTCACATTTGTAACTCAAAACAGGAGCTGCGGAATAAACGGAGACTGGCGAAGGACGAGGTGACGATGCGCGTCGGGAATGGTTCCAAGGTCGATGTGATCGCCGTCGGCACGCTACCTCTATATTTACCAACGGGATTAGTTTTAAACCTCAATAATTGTTATTTAGTGCCAAGTTTGAGCATGAACATTGTATCTGGATCTCGTTTAATTCGAGATGGCTACTCATTTAAATCCGAGAATAATGGTTGTTCTATTTATATGAGAGATATGTTTTATGGTCATGCTCCGATGGTTAATGGTTTATTCTTAATGAATCTCGTACGTGATGATACACATATTCATAGTGTGAATACCAAAAGAGTTAAAGTTGATAACAATAGTCCCACATATTTGTGGCACTGCCGTCTTGGTCACATAGGTGTCAAACGAATGAAGAAGCTCCATGCAGATGGACTTTTAGAGTCTCTTGATTATTAATCATTTGACACGTGCGAACCATGCCTCATTGGTAAAATGACCAAGACTCCGTTCCCAGGAACAATGGAGCGAGCAACCAACTTATTGGAAATCATACATACCGATGTGTGCGGTCCAATGAGTGTTGAGGCTCGCGGTGGCTATCGTTATGTTCTCACCCTCACTGATGACTTGAGTAGATATGGGTATATCTACTTAATGAAACACATGTCTGAGACCTTTGAAAAGTTCAAGGAATTTCAGAGTGAGGTTGAAAATCAACGTGATAGAAAGATCAAGTTTCTACGATCAGATCGTGGAGGAGAATACTTGAGTCATGAATTTGGCACACACTTAAGAAAATGTGGAATAGTTTCACAACTCACGCCGCCTGGAACACCTCAGCGTAATGGTGTGTCCGAACGTCGTAATTGCACTCTATTAGATATGGTACGATCTATGATGTCTCTTACCGATTTACCGCTATCTTTTTGGGGCTATGCTTTAGAGACTGCCGCATTCACTTTAAATAGGGCTCCGTCGAAATACGTTGAGACGACACCGTATGAATTATAGTTTGGGAAGAAACCTAAGCTGTCGTTTCTAAAAGTTTGGGGATGCGATGCTTATGTCAAGAAACTTCAACCTGAAAAGCTCGAACCCAAGTCAGAAAAATGCGTCTTCATAGGATACCCTAAAGAAACTATTGGGTATACCTTCTACCTCAGATCCGAAGGCAAGATCTTTGTTGCCAAGAATGGATCCTTTCTAGAGAAAGAGTTTCTCTCGAAAGAAGTAAGTGGGAGGAAAGTAGAACTTGATGAAGTGTTACCTCTTGAACCGGAAAATGGCGAAACTCAAGAAAACGTTTCTGAGGTGCCTGCACCGACTAGAGAGGAAATTAATGATGATGATCAAGATACTTCTAATCAAGGTCCTACAGAAATTCGAATGTCCACAAGGACACGTTCCGCACCAGAGTGGTACGGCAACACTGTCTTGGAAATCATGTTGTTAGACAATGGTGAACCTTCGAACTATGAGGAAGCAATGGTGGGCCCGGATTCCGACAAATGGCTGGAAGCCATGAAATCCGAGATAGGATCCATGTATGAAAACGAAGTATGGACTTTGACTAACTTGCCTGTTGAACGGCGAGCCATAGAAAATAAATGGATCTTTAAGAAGAAGACAGACACGGATGGTAATGTGACCATCTATAAAGCTCGGCTTGTCGCTAAGGGTTATCAACAAGTTCAAGGAATTGACTACGATGAGACTTTCTCACCGGTAGCGAAGCTGAAGTCCGTCCGAATCATGTTAGCAATTGCCGCATTCTACGATTATGAAATATGGCAAATGGACGTCAAAACGGCATTCCTTAATGGTTTCCTTAAGGAAGAATTGTATATGATGCAGCCGGAAGGTTTTGTCGATCCTAAGAATGCTGACAAGGTGTGCAAGCTCCAACGCTCGATTTATGGGCTGGTGCAAGCATCTCGGAGTTGGAACATTCGCTTTGATGAGATGATCAAAGCGTTTGGGTTTACGCAGACTTATGGAGAAGCCTGCATTTACAAGAAAGTGAGTGGGAGCGCTGTAGCATTTCTCATATTATATGTAGACGACATACTTTTGATGGGAAATGATATAGAACTCTTGGGCAGCATTAAGGCCTACTTGAATAAGAGTTTTTCAATGAAGGACCTTGGAGAAGCTGCTTATATATTAGGCATCAAGATCTATAGAGATAGATCGAGATGCCTCATAGGTCTTTCACAAAGCACATACCTTGATAAAATATTGAAGAAGTTCAATATGGATCAATCTAAGAAAGGGTTCTTACCTGTGTTACAAGGTGTGAAATTGAGCTCAGCTCAATGTCCAACCACGGCAGAAGATATAGAAGAGATGAGTGTCATCCCCTATGCCTCAGCCATAGGTTCTATTATGTATGCCATGCTGTGTACCAGACCTGATGTAAACCTTGCCGTAAGTTTGGTAGGAAGGTACCAAAGTAATCCCGGAAAGGAACACTGGACAGCGGTCAAGAATATCCTGAAGTACCTGAAAAGGACTAAGGAAATGTTTCTCGTTTATGGAGGTGACGAAGAACTCGTCGTAAAGGGTTACGTCGACGCTAGCTTCGACACAGATCTGGATGACTCTAAGTCACAAACCGGATACGTGTATATTTTGAATGGTGGGGCAGTAAGCTGGTGCAGTTGCAAGCAAAGCGTCGTGGCGGGATCTACATGTGAAGCGGAGTACATGGCAGCCTCGGAGGGAGCACATGAAGCAATTTGGGTGAAGGAGTTCATCACCGACCTCGGAGTCATACCCAATGCGTCGGGGCCAATCAAACTCTTCCGTGACAACACTGGAGCTATTGCACTTGCCAAGGAGCCCAGGTTTCACAAGAAGACTAGGCACATCAAGCGCCGCTTCAACTCCATTCGTGAAAATGTTCAAGATGGAGACATAGAAATTTGTAAAGTGCACACAGATCTGAATGTCGCAGATCCGTTGACTAAACCTCTCCCTAAGGCAAAACATGATCAGCACCAGAACTCTATGGGTGTTCGATTCATCACAATGTAACTAGATTATTGACTCTAGTGCAAGTGGGAGACTGTTGGAAATATGCCCTAGAGGCAATAATAAAAGCATTATTATTATATTTCCTTGTTCATGATAATTGTCTTTATTCGTGCTATAATTGTGTTATCCGGAAATCGTAATACATGTGTGAATAACAGACAACAATATGTCCCTTGTAAGCCTCTAGTTGACTAGCTCGTTGATCGACAGATAGTCATGGTTTCCTGACTATGGACATTGGATGTCATTGATAACGAGATCACATCATTAGGAGAATGATGTGATGGACGAGACCCAATCCTAAACATAGCATAAGATCGCATAGTTAGTTTGCTAGAGTTTTCCAATGTCAAGTATCATTTCCTTAGACCATGAGATCGTGTAACTCCCAGATACCGTAGGAGTGCTTTGGGTGTGCCAAACGTCACAACGTAACTGGGTGACTATAAAGGTATACTATGGGTATCTCTGAAAGTGTTTGTTGGGTTAACACGGATCGAGACTGGGATTTGTCACTCCGCTTGACGGAGAGGTATCATCGGGCCCTCTCGGTAATGCATCATCATAATGAGCTCAATGTGATCAAAGTGTTTGATCACGGGATCATGCATTACGGTACGAGAAAAGTGACTTGCCGGTAACGAGATTGAACGAGGTATTGGGATACCGACGATCGAATCTCGGGCAAGTAAAATACCGATTGACAAAGGGAATCGTATACGGGATTAATTGAATCCTCGACATCGTGGTTCATCCGATGAGATCATCGTGGAGCATGTGGGAGCTAACATGGGTATCCAGATCCCGTTGTTGGTTATTGCCCGAGAGCCGTCTCGGTCATGTCTGCATGTCTCCCGAACCCGTAGGGTCTACACACTTAAGGTTCGGTGATGCTAGGGTTGTGAAGATATGTATAAGCAGTAACCTGAATGTTGTTCGGAGTCCCGGATGAGACCCCGGACGTCACGAGGAGTTTCGGAATGGTCCGGAGGTAAAGAATTATATATAGAAAGTGCTGTTTCGGCCATCGGGACAAGTTTCGGGGATATCGGTATTGTACCGGGACCACCGGAGGGTCCCGGGGGGTCCACCGGGTGGGGCCACCTGCCTCGGGGGGCCACATGGGCTCTAGGGGGTGCGCCTTGGCCTGCATGGGCCAAGGGGAACCAGCCCCTAGAGGCCCATGCGCCTAAGGGGGGGAAACCCTAAAGAGGGGGGGCGCCCCCTTGCTTGGGGGGCAAGCCCCACCCTTGGCCGCCGCCCCCCCAGGAGATTGCATCTCCTAGGGCCGCCCCCCCTAGGGGACTATATAAAGGGGGGAGGGGAGGGAGGCAGCGCACCCTTGCTCCTGGCGCCTCCCTCTCCCTCCCCAACACCTCCTCCTCCTCCGTTGAGCACGGCGAAGCCCTGCCGGAGTACTGTAGTTCCACCATCACCACGCCGTCGTGCTGCTGCTGGAGCTATCTTCCCCAACCTCTCCTTTGCCTTGCTGGATCAAGAAGAAGGAGACGTTACGCTGACCGTACGTGTGTTGAACGCGGAGGTGCCGTCCTTTCGGTGCTAGGATCTCCGGTGATTTGGATCACGTCGTATACGACTACCTCATCCCCGTTCGTTGAACGCTTCCGCTCGCGATCTACAAAGTGGTATGTAGATGCAATCTCTCTCCCTTGACTCGTTGATTAGATGAACTCATAGATGGATCTTGGTGAAACCGTAGGAAAAATTTTAATTTTCTGCAACGTTCCCCAACAGTAAAATTCACAGTACAGAGGGCGCCACACCAACTCACAGCCTTAGAGCATGTTGGATACTCCGGCAGGTGGCCAAAATTGGCGAAGATCTCCTAATTCCGGAGGCCACAGAAAGCCACCCCAGGGACACCAATATGGTATTAACAGTCTTCGAGGCTTTCGCATCAAATAATATGCGAAAAAGAACACTCCGCAGCCTTGCTGAAGTCTACCAAGTAGAAACAATAAACCCATGGAGTGACACGGCTATTACTTTTAATGCCAGTGATGAACCTAAATTCCGAACAGCCTGAGCACCAGCCGCATTGGTCCTCAGTCCAATAGTGGACGACTTTCGCCTCACCAAGGTACTCATGGATGGAGGCAGCGGATTGAACCTCATTTATGAGGAAACCCTTCAAAAAATGGAAATAGACTGGAACCGCATTGAGCGGAGTAGTACAACCTTTAGAGGAATAATCCCCAGTCGGGAAGCGCGCTGTACAGGAAAAATCACACTAGATGTGGTGTTCGGCATGCCGGATAATTACAGGTCCGAAGAGGTCACGTTCCATGTAGCTCCGTTCAGCAGCGGATACCACGCCCTGCTAGGGCAGGAAGTGTTTACAACCTTCCAAGCAATACCCCATTACGGGTACATGAAGCTCAAGATGCCCGGGCCGAACGGAATTATCACTCTCGCTAGTGATCCGGACATAGCACTCTGTGCCAAAAACAAGACAGCCGCACTGGCCCTTGAGGCACTATCCGAAGCCCTAGCGACTGAGGAACTGAGTGCGCTGCGCTCCACGGTGAACAGGGACGATGTGATACTCGACAAAAGATCCAAGTCCACCTCCTTTAAACCAGCGGACGAAATAGTCAAATTCCAGGTCCATCCAACGGACCCCAATAAAACAGCTTCTATTGGGGCACAATTAAACCCTGATGTAGACGCTGCACTGCGAGAGTTCCTACGTGAAAACTGGGACATCTTCGCCTGGCACCCTTCAGACATGCCAGGGATCCCAGGCAGGCTGGCCGAGCACAGCTTAAATATCCTAAAAGGATTCAAACCTGTCGAACAAGCTCTTTGGGGTTTTTCCGAACCTAAGAGACAGGCCATGGGAGAGGAGCTAGCCAAGCTATTGGAGGCCGGATTCATCAGAGATATAAAACCTCCGGACTGGCTAGCAAACCTGGTGATGGTAGCAAAGAAGGACAAATCCTGGCGCCTGTGCGTTGATTTTAAAGACCTTAACAAAGCTTGCCCAAAGGATCCCTTCCCCCTCCCCCGCATCAATCAAATTATCGACGCTACCGCAGGACACGATTCGTTGTGTTTCCTCGACGCATATTCCGGCTACCATCAAATCAAGATGGCAGAGTCAGACCAAGCCGCAACGGCATTCATCACACCATACGGCCCATTCTGCTTCAACACAATGCCCTTCGGGCTCAAAACCGCCGGGGCAACGTATCAGCGCATGATTCAGACATGTCTGGCAAACCAGATCGGCAAAATAGTGGAGGCATATGTAGATGATGTGCTCGTCAAAACAAGACATGTCGAATCTCTAGTAGACGACTTGATGCTCACATTTGATAAACTCGGAACATACGACATCAAGCTCAACCCGGAAAATGTGTTTTCGGCGTTCCAGCTGGAAAGCTCTTGGGCTTCATTGTATCCGGTAGAGGAATTGACGCAAATCCAGCCAAGATCCAAGCTCTGTCACAATTGGATATCCCAAAGGACCTCAAACAAATACAACAATTAACCGGATGCGTGGCGGCTCTAAGCCGCTTTATCTCCCGCTTGGGAGAAAAGGCACTACCCCTCTACCGCCTCCTTCGGCGCACCGAACACTTCGAGTGGACGGATGCAGCCACGGCCGGACTCGACGAAATAAAAGCCATATTGGCAACAAACCCAGTCCTGGCCGCGCCAAACATTGGCGAACCAATGCTATTGTACATTGCAGCAACACATCAGGTCGTAAGCGCAATGCTCGTCGTCGAACGAGAAACGGACGGACACAAATTCCCCCTTCAAAAGCCAGTCTATTATGTGTCCACTGTCCTCACTCCGTGAAAATCACGGTACCCGCATTATCAAAAGATTGCGTAAGCGGTATTCATGGCATCCCGGAAGCTGAGACACTACTTTCAAGAGTGTTCAATAACAGTAGCCTCGGAAGTACCACTCAATGATATTATAAACAACCGTGACGCAACGGGACGGATTGCAAAATGGGCCATTGAGCTCCTCCCGTTCGACATAACCTATAAGCCACGGCAAGCTATCAGGTCGCAAGTTTTGGCCGACTTCGTCGCAGAATGGACGGAGGCCGAACTCCCTAAAGAGTACGGCACATATTCAAATTGGATCATGCATTTCGATGGCTCCAAGATGTTGGCCGGTCTAGGGGTTGGCGTCGTTTTGACGTCCCCCACAGGAGACACAATTCAATATGTACTCCAGATTATGTACACGGACTCCAACAATGCAGCCGAATATGAGGCCCTTTTACATGGTCTCCGGATGGCAGTATCCATGGGCATCCAACGCCTAGAGGTGCGCGGGGATTCGAACCTCGCGATATCCCAAATAAATGGGGACTTCGATGCCAAGGATCCAAAAATGGCAGCTTACCGCAACGCCGTCTTAAAAATGTCAGCTCGGTTTGAAGGGCTTGAATTTCACCATATAGCCCGGGAAAATAATCAGGCGGCAGATGTCCTGGCAGGCATCGGCACAAAACGCGATGTAGTCCCCCCCCAACATCTTCTTGGAAAGGTTGTTCTAGCCATCCGTAGTATGGGAAGGGGAACCGAACAATAACAGCCCGGACCCAACCGCACTGCCCGACACCGAACAATCAGACATAATTGGAGGCTCTGCCAATGAAATTACACCTTCAGCCCACGCAATAATGGCCGTCATCGCCCCGTGGACAGAACCATTCCTAGCCTACCTTACTAGGCAGGAACTCCCAGAGGACCAAAACGAGGCACGCTACATACTGCGGCGATCTAAAGCCTATAAAGTCCATGAGGGAGAGCTTTATAAGAAAAGCACTACCGGAGTCCTTCAAAGGTGCATCTCCGAAGAGGAAGGGCGGAACCTGCTGGCTGAAATTCACGCCGGACTCGGTGGTCATCACACTGCAGCTCGGTCCCTCGTAAGCAAAGCTTTCCGTACAAGCTTTTATTGGCCGACGGCCCGGGCAAACGCTCAGGACTTAGTCCAATGATGCGTCGGTTGCCAGCTTTTTGCAAACCAAAGCCATATGCCACCCACCGCCCTCCAAACTATCCCCATCGCTTGGCCCTTCACGGTCTGGGGGCTTGACATGGTTGGACCCCTTAAAGGCGGAACCCACAAGAAAAAATACTTACTGGTCATGGTGGATAAGTTCACCAAATGGATAGAAGTCAAGCCTGTTAAGACGGCCGAATCCGGACCGGTGATAGACTTTATATCCGGGGTTGTACACCGTTACGGCGTCCCCCACAGCATCATCACCGATAACGGCACGAACTTTACGGCCGACGAGGTAAGACTCTGGTGCAAAAACATGGGCATCAAGCTCGATTATGCTTCCGTCTATCACCCACAAACTAACGGCTAGGTCGAATGTGCAAATGGTCTTATCATGAGCGGCATCAAGCCCAGATTAGTGCGGTCCCTCAAGGAATCTAACACGCACTGGGTAGAGGAGCTCGACTCCATACTCTGGGTGTTGCGGACCACGCCGAATCGCACCACCGGATACACACCATTCTTCATGGTGTACGGCGCAGAGGCAGTTTTGCCTTGCGACATAATTCATGACTCACCTCGAGTGCGCATGTATGAAGAAAGAGAAGCCGAGCTCGATTGGCAGGACAATTTGGATGCATTGGAGGAGGAGCGTGACGTGGCAAAAGCCCGTTCCGCATTCTATCAACAGCAGGCTCGAAGATACCAAAGCAGAGAAGTACGGGCCAAAAATTACAACGTTGGCGAATTAGTTCTACGCCTACGGGACAAGAAAAAGGACAAACTCAAGCCCAAGTGGGAAGGTCCCTTCATAATTGACCAAGTCCTGACTGGTGGAGCGTACCGCCTGCGAGACGCATCGGATAACCGACTCGAGCCGAACCCATGGAACGCAGCCCGTCTCCGAAGATTCTATGCCTAGCGCCGGACTCTGTGTTCGTCTCCTTCCTCTGTCCATTTTTTACATACGGTCTGTCTTACATTTCTCTCCTTCTCCCCTCCCTTTCTCTTATAGCCTTTAAAGGCTCATCAAATGATGTGCTATTCGCACTTATTAAACCTGGGGGCTTCTTTTAACAGAAGCTTATTTATACGGGCTTTATGCCCAACGCATGTGTTACACTTCCGCTTGTACCTTTTATTTCACCATTATATGCATCGATATGACTTAAGTTTTGGCCAAGCTGGGTTGCCTGGCTCCTGTGCTTACCCCTACGTTCCCGATTGTTCGGCTAGGTGGTAAAGGGAGCACCTCTGCGATTGTTACTGCCGGGTCAGCCGGATGTGTACCTCAGACTAGGTGAAGCCGAAAGCTAGCGTTCTTAAGGGAATATTCGATCGGTGACCTAAAAGATGATCTTTTCACTTATTTATTTATGCGCCCCTAGATGCTTTTTCTTGCGTCTTTTTTGCAGAATGGACATGCACTTTAGGGCATGCCTCCCAGGGAAAGGAACCCTTAACGGAACTATTCTCCCTGGAAGATGTTTCTTACTAACCATTTAATATAACATAACTAGTTGGGCACTTGTCTGTTCAAGCACTAATGACCCCTACGCCTGGTCTCCATGCATACCCCGGTTCTTATATAACCGCGAGGGTAGTCGGACACACTCCGGACCGTCAGGTCCCGAGGTTGAAGCGAAAAGGTCGGCCATGACAAACGATCTACAATCCGGCTAGAAGGCATTCCAAACGTCAATTAAAATTACATAGTCATTCTGACTGATTGTATTCCTCTTCAATACAATCTAACAGGCTGTCTAGTTTATAGTCCTGCTGGGAATACTTCGCGGCCAATTCTACTTGGCCGTATACTAAGCTTACAGGGATCTCCTTCCCATCGGGCCCCACAGGTCTGACCTCGGCCATGTGGTTGGGGTCAGCCTTCATGTACCGCATCTTCACCATGGCCCAGGCCTCCCTAGCGCCTTGATGGCAGGCCGATATCTTCCACAATCGGAAGCGCCGCCGCACTCCCTTCAGCTTCTCTGCAAGCTCTCCAAGGCCTTCGGGCATGGAGATGGATGGCCACAAGGCATGGGCGATGCCTTGCATCACCTGCCGAACTCGCTCATGCAGTTGCGAAAGCTCGGGAAGAAGGTCACCCGTAGAACCGGGCATCTCCTCTGCAGGACGACCTGTTAGCACACCAACAAACATTACTCTGTTAGTCGACTTCTTTGCCGAACTTTTTTTCAAAGGTTCGTTCAAGCACTTACTAAATATGCCGCGCCGAAGCCGCAGATTCTCCTTAACGGAGTCTGACAGCTAGGCACGAACATCTTTCAGTTCAACGCCCGGCTTGGTGTTGGCATCTTGGAGATCATTCTTCTCTCACCTCACCCTTGTCAGCATGCTCTCACCAGCCTTTAACTGAAGTAGGACTTGTTGCCTTTCCTGATCTAATCCGGCGCCGTCTGCAATTTCGTTTGTCAGATTTGCACACACGCCGCACTTCACAAAATACTTATATATTGAAAGTATATATTACCAACGGGGGTCTCCTTGGGCTCCCCTGTCGCGGCTAGTGCGGCCTCAAGTTGGGCTTTGCACTCTTCTAGCTCCTGGGACAGTTGGGTATTCTTTTCTGCAAGACCCTGCATTATTAAATGATCCTTAAATCAGTTCTTGTAACTGTTTTAAGTCTCGGGGGCTACTGATATATATAACCATTAAATTTTCTCACCCGTATGTCTTTTACATATTGCTCCGTGGCTCTGGCTAGACCATTTTGAGCGGCACGGAGGTACGCATCTCCCGAATTGAAGGCATCCAACGCCTCTTGGGAGAAACAAGCGTCACGGAGAACTGTCCGGCGACGCCTGTGGTTCAGGGCACTCTCCACCTCCGAATTAGTGGCAGACAACCTGTCCACATCCTCCGTCGGAGGAGCGTCCGGTGCACGCCTCGTGCTCGCCTCCGCCCCCGGACCAGGCTTTGGAGCCTTGCTAGTGGAGGCGCGATTGGCAGCCTCTCCAGATATAGTCCGGCGAGGTCTCTTTGTCCTAAAGAGAGCACGAGTGTTAATATGCCTTGAAGGTATAACACCTGGGATAAGAGGGTGCGCTATACCTTTGCGCTGACGCCTCGGTCCGGACTGCACCTCTTTTCTGCCCATGGGACCCTGCAGCCCCTCGTTGGCTTGTCGCCGCAGGTTCGGCCTCCCGTCTCAAAAACCTCCCCTGCAAAGCACGGTTGTAATCAGGAAACTGAAAACACGAGAGGGTGGACCCCTTTTCGGGGTACTGGGACTTCAATCTCAGTTACCTGGGAGGCCGGGATTAGCCCTGGGTAATCGGCCGTAATGGCCACCAAGGCGTTGTCCTTGCTCAATTGATGGAACACTCCATCAATCAGCTCCACAGATAAGTCCGGATCCTCTTGCGAGGCCGGGTCGAGGGACCGTCCCGGATCCTCGGGCTGTGGAGAAGGGTTGTTTATTTCTTTAACAGCCTGGCGCAGTTCCTGCGTTGAAGTCGTTAGACTGTATACTTAAACGATGGGAATATAAAGCGAATGGGCAAGTAAAAGTGTCCACTTACCCAACTCGGAGGATTGTACATAGTAAATCCGCCCTGTGGGTTGACATGGAGAAATTCCTCCTCTTCTCCCTTGTACAAAGCGGTCAAGATCTTTGTCAGGGAGGCAGCCGAATCCGGTCCCTTACGACCGTGACGGGTGGCGTCATCCTCCCCGTTGAAGTCCCACATGGGGTGGCCTCTATACTGAAGCGGCTGCACCCCCCGCATGATGCATGCGGCCATGACTCCTATCATGGTTAGTCCGGAATGAGCTAATAATCTTATCCGGCCCATCAGGTAAAGGACGTCCCTGTCACTTTCCCTCTGAGGGCTCCGTGGACGCCAGCTTAGGCGCTTCTTCAGGGAGCAGTGTCGAACTCTGGAAGGCCGATCCGAACAGGGTCCGGCAGCGGGATGTCCTCTATATAAAACCATTCCGAAGGCCAATTCTCGGACGCCTTCTTTGGGGTTCCGGATAGATATCCGGTCCCAGCGATGCGCCACACTTCGGCTCCGCCCACTTGATATATTGACCCCTCCTGAGAACGGGGCACCAGGCAGAATAGCCTCTTCCACAGCCCGAAATGAGCCTCAACACCCAAAAACAGCTCGTAGAGGGCTACGAAGCCCGCGATATGCAATACGGAGGCAGGCGTAAGATTGTGTAGCTGGAGGCCATAGAACTCCCGGAGCCCCCGGAGAAACGGATGGATTGGAAATCCGAGCCCTCTTATTAAATAAGGGACAAGGCATACCCGCTCTCCTTTGGAGGGATTAGGGGCGCTCTCCGCTTGCTCTCCGCCATTATAGGTGGCAGGACCGGCTCGAACCGGGATCATATAGGCCGGGGGGAGAAATCCCTTGGTCTGGAGCGTCACTAGCTCGCTATGCGGGACGGAGCATCTCTCCCAATCTCCATGCTGAGGGCCGGAAGGGCGAGAGGAGGAGTTGCGACAGCTGGCCATGGAGGAATGGACCTTTGTCGGATGCGCTCTGATGAACACTCGCGGAGGGGAGAAGGTGTGGTTTGGATCTAAATCCTCGTCCCGTTAAATAGGCGGCTCATTTGCGCGGCTAGGGGTGTGAATGTAAAAACACCCAGACTTTTCGTATTCGTTTGACATGTGGGAGACGGCCATTATTGGGCATAGAAGGCAAGGAGCGCAACATTTACAAGAAACCGGACTTTATTCAACGGGTACACGGAATTTGGAGGAGAACCCGCCTTGCAATGCCGAAGACAATCTGCGCGCCAGACTCATCGTCATTGAAGCCTGGTTCGGGGGCTACTGAGGGAGTCCTGGATTAGGGGGTGTTCGGATAGCCGGACTATACCTTCAGCCGGACTCCTGGACTATGAAGATACAAGATTGAAGACTTCATCCCGTGTCCGGAAGGGACTTTCCTTGGCGTGGAAGGCAAGCTTGGCGATACGAATATGTAGATCTCCTACCATTGTAACCGACTCTGTGTAACCCTAACCCTCTCCGATGTGTATATAAACCGGAGGGTTTTAGTCCGCAGGACAGAATAACAATCATACCATAGGCTAGCTTCTAGGGTTTAGCCTCCTTGATCTCGTGGTAGATCTACTCTTGTACTACCCATATCATCAATATTAATCAAGCAGGACGTAGGGTTTTACCTCCATCAAGAGGGCCCGAACCTGGGTAAAACATCGTGTCCCTTGTCTCATGTTACCATCCGCCTAGACGCACAGTTCGGGACCCCCTACCCGAGATCCGCCGGTTTTGACACCGACACACATGATCCGCGAAGTTGAGGCCCTCGTTCGTCCACAACTGCTTCTCGGCCTCCAGCTCCTTGGCCAGGGTCCCCTCTCGGGTTTTGGCCTCTGACAGCACCTTCTCGATACCCTCCAGCTTCAGCTTGAGGTCTTTAATGGAGTTGTTGGCCTCGGAGAGCTCCCCAGCGCGCCTTGCTGACGACCACGCCGTGCGCCTCTGTCAGGGCACTGTTAAGTGTGTTCCTCTCCTGGGACAGCTTTAGGGCCTGCTCCTTCAGCCCATCGCGCTCCGCCTCCAACTCCCCCACCTTGCCGGCGTGAACCTGGGCCTAGGCATTGAGTGCCTCTTTGTGCCTCTGCTCCAACTCACTGGTCCACTGCAAGACAAGCTTCTCCACCTCTGCATCCTTGCCGCGAAGCATGGCGGCAAGCCTCTCCTCGCGTGCAGCGAGGTCCTCCTCCTGGGAGTTCAACGCAGCCTCATGCTGGATCCGGGCGGCTTCAGCGGCCGCGGCCAAGTTCCTCACCGTCTCTTGAGCTTTCTCGACGTCGGCGAGCTTCATGGTGAGCTCCACATCGCGCTTGGCCAGCTCGCCCTGGGCGGCCTTGAGCTTCGTGTGGGCCTCGCGGAACCAGTCATGCGTCTCGGCAACGCGCTTCTGGAGGTCCGCCTCCACCTTCTCCACCACCATCGTCCTGGACTTAGCCTTGTGCAGGTGGGCGCGGTGGAGCGCCTGGAGCTTTCGGAAGCTGGCGCCCATGGCGTGGAGGAGCCGCTCTTCCTGCGAACCGTCGCCGCCAACGATCGGCTCGTCGACGACATCGAGCCCGGCAGCGGCTAGCACTTCGTCGTCGAACACCTCTCCCTCAATGGGTGCCTGGTGATCGACGCGCCTGGAAGGTGGACGAACAAGTCGTCGCTCACCCTCAGGTACTTGTCGGAGCCGGAAGCAGCAGAAGAGGAAGGCTGATCATCAGCCACCTCCTCCTCCTCCTCAGCAGCGGCAGCCTTGCCGGCCTCCCCGGCAGGCCCCTTGTCGGTCTCCTCAGCGGCAGCCTTGTCGGCCTCCCCGGTAGGCCCCTTGGCGGCATCCTCGGCAGCACCCTTGGCGGCCTCCTCAGCGGCGATCTTCTCGGCGTCCGCCTCGGCGGCCTTGGCGACGTCCTTGATTATGGCGTCCACGTCCTCTGGGTTCACCGAGGAGGAATCTGGATGCCGAAGAAGGTGGTGAGTCAAGGCCAGGACCAAGAGCCGGAAGGAAAAAAGAAGCAGGAACGAACGGCGAACGACTTACCTGTGCCAGTACCCGGCTGGGAAACGGAAGTCCCCTCCACGCCAACATTTGGCGTCGAGGAAAAGCCGCCGGCGCCCAAGTTCTCCTCCTCCTCCTCCATGTGTGTGGGCCCGGTGCCTGGCGCCCTTAGCGGGGACGCCCCTCGGGGCGGCGTGGTCGATGGGGGTGGCGTGTTGGGAGTAGCCCTATATGGCTCCTCCTGCTGTGGCTCCCCTCCTGCATACCTGGCAAGGTTAGCACCAAAGTGTCGTGCCCCTGACACATGTCGACGGGGGAAGAGTGATGAACTTACGCTGGGGGCTATGCCGGGGGCTGCTGTCCGGGCTGCTCAACACCACCAATGACGCCCCCGAAGTACCAACTGGGGGCTGGCCACCCGCCGAGTCCTTGGCCCTCTTCACCCTCTGGGCCAACGTCTCCACATCCCTGCAAAGATGAAGATAAGTCAAGACGAGCAACACAAATTGAGGAGGCAGAGATGACGAAAAGGAACCAGATACTTACTCGTCGTTTGCCTCCTCTTCTGTTGTTTTCCTCTTCCTCCTCGGGCTAAGGGATCCATAATCAAAAGTAACCTCTGTATCAGCATCCGCCGGAGGAGGAGAAGGAGGTGGTGTCTGGACACGCGTGGACGAAGAAGGGGCGGCTGTCTTCTTATTCACCGCGGCCTTCACCGGCTTCTTTGCCGCTGCGGCCCTTGTGTGGCGCCCGGACGCCTCCAAGGTCAGCCGTGGCCGCACAGCTCTGCCGGGCCGGACCGGCTCGCCGGAACTGGCCCACCGAAGGACTCGCCCTCTCCCCATGGCCGGCGTCGGGCCTGCGATCTCGGCCTCCTCCTCCGACGACTCGCCAGTCACATCTTCAACCAGAGGAGCCTCGGTGTCGGCGCTGTTGGCTCCCCCGGCGACCGTCGCCCACCGGGCAAGCTCCTCCTCCTCCACGGCCGTCCCGGCCTTGTCCTCCACACCGTCGGCGCTGCCGGCCTCCCTGGCAAGCTGTGCCTCCCTCGCCCTGGTGGCGATGTAGTCAAGCTCCGCCTGGGTGGTGTCCTAGACAAGCAGCCGCTCGGCGTCGGCGTTGACATACCCCTCGTGCAGAGTATCAAAGAACTGCTGCACTTCGGCGTCCTCCAGCTCCTTCCAGCTCGGGTCGGGGCCATGCGCGTTGCAATCCGGCATCATGGCAATGATATCGGACCGGAGCGAGTTGTTGCACAACGGGACCACCCCCATCGGCAGATTGAACAGAGGCCCCTTGAGGACCTTGTCGGCCTTCGCGGCGGCCCTCGCGACCTTGTCGGTCTGCTCGACCTCGCCGTCGCGGCCCACGTCGAGCTGGAAGAGCCGCTGGCAGAAATGGGCGTGTCCCATCACTGTGAAGTTGTGGTCGAGGCCGGGACGAAGCCGCATGATGTAGGCGGGGTTCGTAAAGAGCCAGGCTGGCCTCCAATTGTTATGGAGTGGAGCGATCCGGTGACGGATGAAGTCCGCCCCACTCATCTCAAGGGTGAGCCCGGCCTGGGTAAGCCGGAGAATCCTGGTGGTGGTGACCGTGAGCTTCTCGTCGTCGGCGTCGACGTCGCTCCAATCGCTTCCGCGGACCGGCGGCGCCCGGCGAACTCCGCAGAACGCCGGCGGGTCCTTCTCTTCGATCCAGCACCACCGGCCCCGCCATTCTTCCCACCTCTCCTTCATGGCGCCGTCCGGGTACGCTCCATTGGATCTTGGGATCCAGGCGATGCAACCCGAAATGGCGCCTCCCGTCTGGATCCGAGGGAAGAAGTAATGGCGAAGAGCGCCGTATTGGGGTGCACCCCGGCGAAGCCTTCGCAGAGGTGCGCGAAAAGGGCCATGCACGCCACCGCATTCGAGGTAAAATCCAAGAGGCGGAAGCCAAAGGTGTGCATGATATCACTGAAGAAATCGGAGAAGGAAGGACAGAGCCCGCAAGAAAAATAATCGACAAAGAAGGGGTATCGATTTGGGGTAGCCTCGGCGCAGTCGGCAGGGATGACGCGCGTGGCTGGATGCCCTGAATCCCCCCCCCCCAGTCTTCACTCCCCACAGGGGCCTGAAGGAGTCCCGAAGCTCGAACACGTCAACTGTCGAGGGGAAGAAGGCGGACTGCGTCCGCTGCACCGCCAGCGCGCTCTCCGGCGGCTCCGCGGCTCCGGCCTCCTTGGCCACTCCCTTGCCCTTGGTGGATTTTGGCGCCATGGCGGCTGGGGGAGGAGGGCAGGATAGAGGGTGGCAGAAGCGCAACGGCGGCGAGCAGGACCGAAGCTTGGAGAAGAAGAGGAAGGCAGACAGAGGTTTCCGAGATTGGGGTTGCACGAAGGGTAAAAGAAACAGTGCGCCCGCGGTTATCCCTTTTTATGGGGAAGCCGCGGGTCGCGCTGCCCATTTACTGCGATGTGACGCATGCGTGCAGGAACTGCCTCACGCATGCCGCCCACGTCACGCACACCCCTCCACGCCGCGCCGCGCCGCGCGCACGGGTCGTGGGAAGCGAAGCGCGTGAAAAGTCTTACCATGGTAAAAACCGCCCCGCCTGCCCGCACACCGTTTTGGGCCTGGCCCAACAACGTGTCGCGCTTATGTGTGGCCCAGGCCTGGGGGCTCCTGTCGGTGTACAAAAAGAGGGGTGCGTTTTTGTACCCCTATACCTGTGCACGGGCAGTCGGAGCCGCGCCTACGGTCGCGCCAAACAGAGCAGGGGAGGTGAGCTCGGGTAAGACCGAAGCCCAAGACAATCAGAACAACGCCAAGGCCAAGACCACAAAGAGCAGAGGGGCGAAGCAGGTTCCCCAAACAAGACCCTTGCCGGGGCGGCCTCAACAGCCCCGGCAAGATCCTTGCCAGGACAGCTCGCCCCACACCAACAGAGCGAGCCACCTTTGAGTCCACGGTGCCCAACGCCATCATCCACGTGGGGCCAGGGCTCGGGAAGGCGCCTCTGTGGTGGCATGCGGATCTGTAACGACCTGACCAAAAATCGGTCAAGTCTCTGTGTAGCTGTACCATCCCAAGATCATGCTGGCACACACAGTACATTGATGCAAAGATTCAAAGTTCAATCACACCTGAATTTATTACACGATTCTCATATCGAGTCTTTATTACAATAGAATAAATTCGGCCGAAGGCCAACTCATGAGAAATAAACTAAATAAAGCTGCGAAAGCGTAGACGAATAGCGAGTCCATCCGACTCCATAGGGCAATCGCCAAGCGTGGATCGTAGCCTCACTCCTGGTCGGAAAACTCCTCTGCAACATAAGACGTTGCAGCCGTGTAGGTCAGCATTTTGAATATGCCGGCAAGTCATGGAGAAAACAACAATAATAATGCTAACACTATATGCAATTTGGCTGTGGGGCTCTAAGTTTTATGTTTTTGCGAAAAAGCCAATTTTTCCCTATGACAAAGGACTTGCTTGCAATTACTACAAAATGTTGGTTGTTATTGAGATGCTTCTACCAACCAATGTCTCATTCCCAATTATTAAATAACCCATCAATTAATTTATTATGTTCGGTGTTGAGATTTCCGAAATACTACAATTTCCAGAGGCTCATTTGTCCGTAACCGGGGACACGGCTAATCGATTAGGTTGTTACTCTGCAGAGTCTTGTGCACTTTACCCGCAAGAAACGTTCCCTCCTTTATGTCCTCGCACTGCCTGATGTTTGAAGACGGGATGAACGAAACAGGGTCTTCCGTAGAGTTCTCTGGGCACTGCCGGTGCCCATCCATGTCCTACCGTTCTCCTACATCTGCTGGCACCGTCCGTCCAGAGTCACGCCTAGGGTCAACCCAGCCAGATCCCATAATGGCTTGTGGCTGCACAGGTAAGCATCCGGTCAAGGTGTATCCATCCGTCTCTTCGTGGCTGGGTGAAGCTTTCCGCAAGATGTCATGGCGCTTCTCCATGCATCCCGGCCATCCGCTGGTTTCTGCAGGGTGCCCGTCAACCGTCCTCAACCCAGTAGTGAATTTGAAGTCCATCTTGAGCTTGAAGTCATGGGTTTGTATCATCTTGACTCTCACATCTCCCTTATGAATCTCTCAACCAACCCCGTCTACGAGCATAGCAAAATAAACTACATCGTCCCGGGCAATGGTAAGGGGAATTGGGTTCATCCTACCTCATGATACTACTCAAGAACATAACTTAAAATTCTCCTACTGCATGCATGGTGGGGAGGCATAATTCTAATGCAACAAAATCATAGGTATTGTAAAACATGATCAAATGACTTGCCTGGTTGACGGTCTTCGAAAGCTAGCGACTCGAGATAGCAAGCTTCGCACTCCGGGAATTCTACCGAGTCAAACAATAGCACAAATAAGTATAGCACAATATAACATAACAACAAGTTGAAGTAAAACTCCTAAGCACTCAAACCAAAACCAAAGAAAAACTCGGAGAAAGCAATCAAGGTTTTCATCATAACAAGCAACAACTAAGAAATAATTTTACACAACTAAAACTTTTCTTAACATAACCTAAGCATTGGTTTTGCTAACTAACAGAAGGCAAAACATCATACAAACTAGTAGCAAAATAATCACATCAAAAGCTATTATGGAACTCCTATTATGCCTAAAGCAATCCTAGCAAAGAAAAATAAAATAATATTTTTTTCTACCGTAAATAAAAGTTCATCCTCTGTAGATACAGAAACTAATCTAAAATAAACTATAACATAATAAAAAATAAAATAATTTACTAACTAGAACAGTAGGAAAACAGTAGCTAGCTAAAATAAACAAGAAAAACTTGATTTCGACTAATCTATTTTTTTCATTAAATCTAAAACACCCAAACAAGTTCCTAATGCTAGGCATGGTCAAAACTAAGCTTTAGAAAAAATAATCAGTAAAAAAATAATCCTAACTCCATTTATGGCAGAAAAACTAATCTGAATAAAACTAATATAAAACAATTTTTAAAAACTAAAACATGGCCGAATCTATTTTCTACAGAAACTACAGGAAATTTGCAAACTAGAGCAAAAAGAATCAACTAAAAATATTAAATAACCTAGAAGTTATAGATTTTACAAAACTGGAACTATTCTGTTAAAAACAGAAACGAAAATTAAACATAAAAAAATACTAAAGCACTAACGGGACGTGGGCTAACTAAAAGACGCTCTGGTCACTATATAACTAAAACGTCTACGGGCTATAAGAAATAAACCGCAACGGCCGGTCTAACTAAACCGCAACTAAATAAACCGATCTAACCGGGAATAAACCGAACGAAAACCGGTCTACTTAAATTAAACCTAACCATTCACTATATCTAATCTACGCCGTTGATTGCAGATCGAACGGTGGAGGGGCCCCGGTGGCTTACCGCAGCGGTTGACGGCGACGGCGACTCGGGCGGCGACGGCGCGGCTGCTCCGGTGGTCTTGGGTGGCGGCGGAATCGTCGGGCGGGTGCGGCAGCTCGAGGGGAGGTCGGGGATGGAGTTAGTGGAGCTCGGGGACGACGGAGGCGGTCGGGGCGATGACGGTGAGGCTCGTGCACTCCGTGGCTCCGGCGAGGTGCGGCGAGCTCGGGGTGGTCGGCGTCGGGGTTCCTGGAAGGAAGAGGGGATGTCAAAGAGGTGCAGAAGGAAGAGGGGGTCCGGGTGAAGGTGCTTGGAGGTAAGGGAATTCTCACCGGGGTCGTTAGCAGCGGCGAACCGAGGCGGCGGCGGTGAGATGCATTCGGATAGTGGCGGGGCTGTGGTGGGTTTTCGAGTAGGGTTTTAGGGGGATCGGGGGAGGAGATGCGTAGGTATTTATAGGACATCAACTTGGAGGAGGGGGCAGCTTCGGAGCGCGATCGCGGCAAGATCGGAACCGCGGCAGCGCTCGGGCGTGCTCCGGAGCGGCATAGCGTGGGCGAGGGGAAAGAGAAAGGGTGGGGCCGGTGCGTCGGTGAGAGAGGGAGAGAGGAGTGCGAGCGGGCGACCGAGGCGGAGTGGGATCGAGCGTGCGGCGTGCTGGGCTGCAGCCTCGGCGCGGGTGGGCTGTGGCCTCGGCGCTGGGCCTGCTGGCCTGGCGCCTGGCGCGCGGTTGAGTGGCGCTCGGCACTGGCTGGGCCGATTGGCCTGGCTGGCGCCTGGGGCTTTTCCTCTTCCTTTTTTTTGAATTAAGTCAGAGAGAAAAAAACTTAAAATAAGAGAAACTATAATATTTTTATATAGGACATATATATATATATATATATCAATAAAATCAGAAAAACAAATCCTACAGCGTGAACATTTTTCCAGAGGCAAAACAGAAACTAAAATAAAAAACATTTTTGTAGATTCCAAATAAAATCAAATTTGAATTCAACCTTTTTGGCAATATTTTCTTCTGACATTTTTCTTTGGAGTGTCATGTTTACTCCTCTCATACTTTTTCTCAAGTATTTGTCAGGTACTTCTGAAATAAATTTCAATTGCCAAAATCAAATTCAAATTCAAATAAAACTCAAATGCCTCTGAAATTTCCAAATGCCACTCAATTCAAACAAAATGCATAGATGCTTAGCTATAATTGTAAAACATTCCAAATTGAAGATTTGGGATGTTACAAACCTACCCACCTTAAGATGAATCTCGCCCTCGAGATTCGGATTAGCTAGCAAATAGGTATGCGTGGTCTCGGCGGAGATCTTCTTCTCGCTCCCAGGTGGCTTCCTCCTCGGATTGATTACTCCACAGAACCTTGCACAACTTGATGATCTTGCTACGGGTAACTCTGTTCGCAGTCTCGAGAATTCTGACGGGTTTCTCCTCATAAGTCAGATCACTGTCGAGATGTATTTCAAAGGAATATCGGCCATCTCAGCATGGCATTTCTTCAGCTGGGAAACATGGAAGACATCGTGAACTCCTGACAACCCTTCCGACAATTCCAGCTTGTATGCAACTTCTCCTCTGCGTTCGAGGATTTTGTAGGGGCCAATGAATCGTGGTGCTAACTTTCCTTTAACACCAAACCTCTTGATTCCACGAAGTGGGGACACACGGAGATATGCTCGATCTCCCGCTTCGTACGTTACTTCCTTGCGTTTACTGTCGGCATAACTCTTCTGTCTCGACTGGGCTATCTTGAGTCTATCTCGAATCAGCTTGACCTTCTCTTCAGAGTCTCTGATAAGATCGGAACCAAAAAGGTTTCGGTCTCCAACACCATCCCACAGCAATGGGGTTCTACACCTCCTTCCGTATAGAGCTTCGAAAGGGGCCATCTTCAGACTTGTCTGATAGCTGTTGTTGTACGAGAACTCTGCGTATGGCAAATTATCATCCCAGCTAGACCCATAGTCTAGCGCACAGGCTCTCAACATGTCCTCCAAAATCTGGTTGACTCTCTCGGTCTGTCCATCTGTCTGTGGATGAAAAACTGTACTGAACTCCAGCCTCGTACCCAAAGTTTCATGCAACTGATTCCAAAACTTTGAGGTAAATTGCGTTCCTCTATCTGACACGATACTCCTCGGAACTCCATGCAGACATACGATCCTGGTCATGTATATCTTGGCTAACTTAGCGCTGGTATAGGTAGTCTTCACGGGAATGAAATGAGCTACCTTGGTCAGGCGATCAACCACTACCCAGATAGAATCATAACCTGAACGGGTCCTGGGTAATCCTGTGATAAAATCCATTCCAAGTTTCTCCCATTTCCACTCGGGAATAGGAAGAGGTTGAAGTAACCCTGCCGGCTTCTGATGTTCCGCCTTTACTCGTTGACAAACATCACATACTGCTACGTACTCGGCAATATCCTTCTTCATACCTGTCCACCAGAAACTTTCCTTCAAATCCAGATAGATCTTGGTGTTGCCTGGGTGAGTCGAGTACGGTGAATCATGGGCCTCCTGAAGAATTAACTTCCTGACCTCTGGGTCATTGGGCACATATATGCGATCCTCAAACCATAAAGTTCCGTGCTCGTCTTCATGAAAACCCTTAGCCTTTCCGTTGCTCATCTTTTCCTTTATCTCTGCAATTTCCTTGTCCGTCTTCTGGGCTTCACAGATTCTTTCGATCAAAGTGGACTGAATATCCAGGGTGGTGACATATCCTCTCGGTACTATCTCCAGTCGGAGTTCTCTGAGATCGTCGGCTAATTCCTGAGGTAATCCTCCAGCTATGAGGGTGTTCACATGGCATTTACGGCTGAAGGCATCTGCTACAACATTAGCCTTCCCTGGGTGGTAATGCAATCTCATGTCATAGTCCTTGATCAACTCTAGCCATCTCCTCTGTCTGAGGTTTAACTCCTTCTGCGTGAAAATGTATTTCAAGCTCTTATGATCCGTGTAAACATCACAACTGTTTCCGATAAGGAAATGCCTCCAGGTCTTGAGTGCATGCACTACGGCTGCTAACTCCAAATCATGTGTGGCATAATTCATCTCGTGAGGTCGTAGCTGTCTGGAGGTATAAGCTACAACTTTTCCTTCCTGCATGAGTACTCCTCCGAGTCCCTGACGATAAGCATCACAATATACCTGGTAATCCTTGTGTATGTCCGGCAAAATCAGCACTGGGGCTGTAACCAGACGTTTCTTCACCTCCTGAAAATTGGCTTCACAATCCTCGATCCAAATGTATTTGGCGTCCTTCTTCAACAGCTCAGTCATGGGCTTGGCAATCTTCGAGAAGTTCTCAATAAACCTCCGATAATATCCTGCGAGTCCGAGAAAACTGCGGATCTCCTTGACTGAGGTGGGTGACTGCCAATCGGTGACTCATACAACCTTGGTGGGGTCGACTGCTATTCCTTCTCCTGAAATAACATGTCCGAGGAATCTGACTTCCTTCAGCCAAAATTCACATTTGCTGAACTTGGCATACAATTGATGTTCTCGGAGTTTCTCCAGAACTAGACGCAAATGTTCCTTATGCTCTTCCTCGCTCTTGGAGAAAATCAGTATATCATCGATGAACACCACGACAAACTTGTCCAGATATTCCATAAATACCTTGTTCATCAAATTCATGAAGTATGCAGGGGCATTAGTCAATCCAAATGACATGACGGTATACTCATATAATCCATACCTGGTGGTGAAAGCTGTTTTGGGTATATCCTGTTCACGAATCTTCAACTGATGATACCCTGATCGAAGATCGATCTTGGAGAATACCTTGGCTCCAACTAGCTGATCAAATAAATCGTTAATCATCAGCAGAGGGTACTTGTTCTTGATGGTCACGTCGTTCAATGAACGATAATCCACAACCATTCTCAGGGTTCCATCCTTCTTCTCTACCAAAAGAACTGGGGCTCCCCAAGGTGACGAGCTTGGCCGAATATATCCCTTCTCCAATAATTCCTTGATTTGCTTCTTGATCTCTTCCAAATCATTCGGGGGCATCCGATAAGGTCTCTTGGATATTGGGGCTGTGCCGGGCAATAACTCAATCAGAAATTCAATGTCTCTGTCCGGTGGCATTCCTGGTAATTCCTCTGGAAATACATCAGGAAAATCTTGCACTACGGGCACTTCCTCCTGAACAACTCCCGTGAGGGAATTCACCTGATGCTTCGTCGGGGTGCGTCTGGATACATACTTGATCCTTTTCTGCTCCGGGGTGGTGAGCAAAATCGTCTTGCGGGCACAGTCGATGTTTCCTTCAAACTTGGTCAACCAATCCATGCCTAGGATTACATCCAAACTCTGGTATTCCAGTACTATGAGGTCTGCGGGAAAATCATGATTTCCGATGTTGTGGGTCGAATGACAGCCTAAGCCTGCCGTCATCTCTCCTCCTGGGGAAGTGACCTGAAGCGGGGTTCTAAGGGTTCTAGTGGGCAACCCATACTTTTCCACAACTACCCTTGATATGAATGAATGCGTCGCACCAGAATCAAAGAGTACCAATACTGGACGTGAATTTAATAAAAACTTACCAACCACAGTTTCTGGCTGATCATAGACGTCCTCCACCACGATGTGGTTCACCTGAGCACGAGGAAAAGGATTGGGCTTCTTTGCTGAGCTTCCATTGCCGTTGCCGTTTCCATTCCTCTGCCTGGCCTCCGGGCAGTCGGTGGCATAGTGTCTTGTTTTCTAGCACTTGAAACAGGTGATATGACTTAGATCCTTCTGAGCCGGAGCGGGACGGTGCTGGTTGCCATTGCCTCCATTGCCTGACTTGGAGTTGTTGTCGTGGTTGCGGTTGTTCCCATTTCCTCCATGGTTATGTCCTCCATGATTATGTCCTCCATGGGTGTGATGGGTATGTCCTCCCGAGTATGGTATGGGGCATAGCGGGGCTTCTGCTGAGCTCCGGAGTTGTACTTTCCCTGGCCATATTTCCACATGCGGCTATCAATCTGCTGCTGCTTGCCTTCAAGTATGGTGGCCTTGTCTACCAGCTCCTGGTAGTTGTTGAAGGTAGCCACCATTAGCTGCATTCCCAGCTCATCATTGAGTCCCTCGAGAAACTTCTCCTGCTTTGCGGCATCTGTGGCCACATCATCTGGGGCATAGCGGGCTAACTTGCTGAACTCATCCACGTACTGCCCCACAGTACGGTTCCCCTGGCGTAAGTTGCGGAACTCACGCTTCTTTGGACTCATGGCTCCAGCTGAGACATGAGCGGTGCGGAAAGCCTGCTGGAACTGATCCCACGTGATGGTGGCGATGGGATAAGTGGCGGTGTAGTTCTCCCACCATGAGGCTGCAGGTCCGTCAAGCTGATGTGCGGCAAAGCGCACCTTCTCTGCATCTGTGCATCCAGCAATGGCTAACTCCCTTCCGACTTTGCGGAGCCAATCATCGGCCACAATCGGCTCAGTGCTGCTAGAGAACACTGGCGGATTCAGCCTTAGGAAGCGGGTCAAGTTGTCAACAGGGGGGGTGGTGGATTGTTGTTGTTGTTGTTGTTGTTCTGGTTCTGGATGAGTATCTGCATCAGGGCATTCTGCTGCTGGATCAGCTGGGCGAGCTCCGGCGGAAAGTTGGAACCGGGGTCACGTCTCGGAGGCATCTGGTGTTTTGGAGTGGATGAGAAATTAGAATAGAACAAGGGTCTAATGAGAAAATAGCACAACCCATATGAATGCACAATCATAATCACACCAATCATTTATTCATTCGTCTCAAACAAGGTTCATTCTCGGATTACAAAATCTCACGACTAATCGAAATAACGGCCTAATTGATCAACGGGAAAAAATAACATGGCGGACGACTAAATGTCTTCATCAATTATCCTTGCGTCCTCCGGTGCGGCGTCCTCTGGTGCGTCGTCCCCTGGTGCGGCGTCTCCTCTTGCGGCTTCCTTCGGTGGAGCTCTCTTCATAATCCTGGTCATTGCTCACGAGGGGTCCATCATCTCCACTCGGAAAAAGGTCTTCTCCCAGGTCCATCTTCTCCTCTAATGCGGCAACATCAATCTTCAGCTTGTCGACTCTCTCCATGAAATCCTTGACTTCATCCTCATGCTCATAGTGGGCTTCACGTGTTGCATCCTCCAGTTCAATTTCACGAAGATGCAACTTTTGGACCGTCTTCAAGCTCCTGCGCATCTGAACCTCTAGAGCCCTGATGTGAGCCTCCAAGTCTTGGACATATGAGCGAACGGAGTCGTCATCTATGGTGCGGATGATCTCTCCATCTGCAGTCCTGCGAGAAATCATGGTATGGTCTGATCCAACGAGCTCGACCTTGTATTCCTCCTGGATGCATCCAAGTGCACTATGAACTGCTATGTCTCTCCCGAGGATCCAAGTGGGAGCAGTGAACCTGAAGTCAACGGGCGCCGAGAGACTTCCGAAAGTCCTCCCTGGTATGTGCACCTTAATCCTATAGCGACGGTCTTCTGGAAATGCCATGATAGGGGTCCCGGTGATAGACGGCAGAGCAATCTTCAATTCCTTGGTGATCTGGACCAGCCTCCTGCCGAAAAGCATTGTCTCATCTGGCTGGCAAAACTCCGGGAGCAGAACTGGGATGAACTTGACGGCCATCTAGAATGTTGAAAATCGGAGAGAAGTCAGAAATGAATAGGGGAGAATTACGGAATGATAAGGACATGAAATAAAATAGTCTCTTCCTATGGTTTTCCAATCCTAGGGGTTACGTCCTACGGTCAGCGTGAGCTCTGATACCATCTATGTAACGACCCGACCCAAAATCGGTCAAGTCTCTGTGTAGCTGTACCATCCCAAGATCATGCTGGCACACACAGTACATTGATGCAAAGATTCAAAGTTCAATCACACCTGAATTTATTACACGATTCTCATATCGAGTCTTTATTACAATAGAATAAATTCGGCCGAAGGCCAACTCATGAGAAATAAACTAAATAAAGCTGCGAAAGCGTAGACGAATAGCGAGTCCATCCGACTCCATAGGGCAATCGCCAAGCGTGGATCGTAGCCTCACTCCTGGTCGGAAAACTCCTCTGCAACATAAGACGTTGCAGCCGTGTAGGTCAGAATTTTGAATATGCCGGCAAGTCATGGAGAAAACAACAATAATAATGCTAACACTATATGCAATTTGGCTGTGGGGCTCTAAGTTTTATGTTTTTGCGAAAAAGCCAATTTTTCCCTATGACAAAGGACTTGCTTGCAATTACTACAAAATGTTGGTTGTTATTGAGATGCTTCCGCCAACCAATGTCTCATTCCCAATTATTAAATAACCCATCAATTAATTTATTATGTTCGGTGTTGAGATTTCCGAAATACTCCAATTTCCAGAGGCTCATTTGTCCGTAACCGGGGACACGGCTAATCGATTAGGTTGTTACTCTGCAGAGTCTTGTGCACTTTACCCGCAAGAATCGTTCCCTCCTTTATGTCCTCGCACTGCCTGATGTTTGAAGACGGGATGAACGAAACAGGGTCTTCCGTAGAGTTTCTCTGGGCACTGCCGGTGCCCATCCATGTCCTACCGTTCTCCTACATCTGCTGGCACCGTCCGTCCAGAGTCACGCCTAGGGTCAACCCAGCCAGAGCCCATAATGGCTTGCGGCTGCACAGGTAAGCTTCCGGTCAAGGTGTATCCATCCGTCTCTTCGTGGTTGGGTGAAGCTTTCCGCAAGATGTCATGGCGCTTCTCCATGCATCCCGGCCATCCGCTGGTTTCTCCAGGGTGCCCGTCAACCGTCCTCCACCCAGTAGTGAATTTGAAGTCCAACTTGATCTTGAAGTCATGGGGTTGTATCATCTTGACTCTCACATCTCCCTTATGAATCTCTCAACCAACGCCGTCTACGAGCATAGCAAAATAAACTACATCGTCCCGGGCAATGGTAAGGGGAATTGGGTTCATCCTACCTCATGATACTACTCAAGAACATAACTTAAAATTCTCCTACTGCATGCATGGTGGGGAGGCATAATTCTAATGCAACAAAATCATAGGTATTGTAAAACATGATCAAATGACTTGCCTGGTTGACGGTCTTCGAAAGCTAGCGACTCGAGATAGCAAGCTTCGCACTCCGGGAATTCTACCGAGTCAAACAATAGCACAAATAAGTATAGCACAATATAACATAACAACAAGTTGAAGTAAAACTCCTAAGCACTCAAACCAAAACCAAAGAAAAACTCGGAGAAAGCAATCAAGGTTTTCATCATAACAAGCAACAACTAAGAAATAGTTTTACACAACTAAAACTTTTCTTAACAGAACCTAAGCATTGGTTTTGCTAACTAACAGAAGGGAAAACATCATACAAACTAGTAGCAAAATAATCACATCAAAAGCTATTATGGAACTCCTATTATGCCTAAAGCAATCCTAGCAAAGAAAAATAAAATAATATTTTTTTCTACCGTAAATAAAAGTTCATCCTCTGTAGCTACAGAAACTAATCTAAAATAAACTATAACATAATAAAAAATAAAATAATTTACTAACTAGAACAGTAGGAAAATAGTAGCTAGCTAAAATAAACAAGAAAAACTTGATTTCGACTAATCTATTTTTTTCATTAAATCTAAAACACACAAACAAGTTCCTAATGCTACGCATGGTCAAAACTAAGCTTTAGAAAAAATAATCAGTAAAAAAATAATCCTAACTCCATTTATGGCAGAAAAACTAATCTGAATAAAACTAATATAAAACAATTTTTAAAAACTAAAACATGGCCGAATGTATTTTCTACAGAAACTATAGGAAATTTGCAAACTAGAGCAAAAAGAATCAACTAAAAATATTAAATAACCTAGAAGTTATAGATTTTACAAAACTGGAACTATTCTGTTAAAAACAGAAACGAAAATTAAACATAAAAAAAATACTAAAGCACTAACGGGCCGTGGGCTAACTAAAAGACACTCTGGTCACTATATAACTAAAACGTCTACGGGCTATAAGAAATAAACCGCAACGGCCGGTCTAACTAAACCGCAACTAAATAAACCGATCTAACCGGGAATAAACCGAACGAAAACCGGTCTACTTAAATTAAACCTAACCATTCACTATATCTAATCTACGCCGTTGATTGCAGATCGAACGGTGGAGGGGCCCCGGTGGCTTACCGCGGCGGTTGACGGCGACGGCGACTCGGGCGGCGACGGCGCGGCTTCTCCGGTGGTCCTGGGTGGCGGCGGAGTCGCCGGGCGGGTGCGGCAGCTCGAGGGGAGGTCGGGGATGGAGTCAGTGGAGCTCGGGGATGACGGAGGCGGTCGGGGCGATGACGGTGAGGCTCGTGCGCTCCGTGGCTCCGGCGAGGTGCGGTGAGCTCGGGGTGGTCGGCGTCGGGGTTCCTGGAAGGATGAGGGGATGTCAAAGAGGTGCAGAACGAAGAGGGGGTTCGGGTGAAGTTGCTTAGAGGTAAGGGGAATTCTCACCGGGGTCGGTAGCGGCGGCGAACCGAGGCGGTGGCGGCGAGATGCGTTCGGATAGTGGCGGGGCTGTGGTGGGTTTTCGATTAGGGTTTTAGGGGGATCGGGGGAGGAGATGCGTAGGTATTTATAGGACATCAACTTGGAGGAGGGGGCAGCTTCGGAGCGCGATCGCGGGAAGATCGGAACCGCGGCGGCGCTCGGGCGTGCTCCGGAGCGGCATAGCATGGGCGAGGGGAAAGAGAAAGGGTGGGGCCGGCGCGTCGGTGAGAGAGGGAGAGAGGAGTGCGAGCGGGCGACCGAGGCGGAGTGGGATCGAGCGTGCGGCGTGCTGGGCTGCAGCCTCGGCACGGGTGGGCTGCGGCCTCGGCGCTGGGCCTGCTGGCCTGGCGCCTGGCGCGCGGTTGAGTGGCGCTCGGCGCTGGCTGGGCCGGTTGGCCTGGCTGGCGCCTGGGGCTTTTCCTCTTCCTTTTTTTTGAATTAAGTCAGAGAGAAAAAAATTAAAATAAGAGAAACTATAATATTTTTATATAGGACATATATATATCAATAAAATTAGAAAAACAAATCCTACAGCGTGAACATTTTTCCAGAGGCAAAACAGAAACTAAAATAAAAAAACATTTTTGTAGATTCCAAATAAAATCAAATTTGAATTCAACCTTTTTGGCAATATTTTCTTCTGACATTTTTCTTTGGAGTGTCATGTTTACTCCTCTCATACTTTTTCTCAAGTATTTGTCAGGTACTTCTGAAATAAATTTCAATTGCCAAAATCAAATTCAAATTCAAATAAAACTCAAATGCCTCTGAAATTTCCAAATGCCACTCAATTCAAACAAAATGCATAGATGCTTAGCTATAATTGTAAAACATTCCAAATTGAAGATTTGGGATGTTACAGGATCTTTGTGAAGACATATTCAAGATCAGATGAGGATTAGAAGACGACGATCCTCAGCAAGATCCTTCCCGAGGAAGGCCACCAGACCCCCGGCAAGGCCCTTGCCGGGGACGACAGCGCGTCACGGCAAGACCCTTGCCGGGCTGCACGTCACCCTTGCCGGGCTGCACGGCAGCCTTGCCGGGCCACCCGGCAAGGCCCTCACCAAGGACGCCAGCAGGGCCACCGCCAGGCCCGCGGCAACCAAGCTTCCACCACCGTTCACATGCAGCTGCCAGCCCAACCAGCTGGGCAGGCACCTGCGTGGCAACATGCAGCCCCCAGGCCAACTCATCGAGCGCCTGCATGGCGGCATGCAGATCTTCGTGTCCAAGCAAGGAGGAGGGGCAACGGACGGGACGGGCCATGTCCCCGTCCCCGATAAAGCAAGGGGACACCTAAGCTATGCATTAAATGCGTCTTGTCCTATAATACGAGCGATAAGCTCAGAGCACTGTACGCCTTTCCACCTCATGTGTGCCACTGTGGCAGCCCCTTCCAACTATAAAAGGAGGCCCATGGCATACTGGAGAAGGATTCGGCTCTTTCGAACCACGCACTGACCACAGCTAGTTCGAGAGCTCAAGAACTCTCTGAAATACACCCACCAAAGCAGGACTAGGGTTTTACGCATCCTCGCGGCCCGAACCTGGGTAAACAATCCTTGTGCTGTCTACTAGCCCTTCTCTTCTCGCAACCCCGCGCCCCGGCAACCGTAGTAGGGATTCTTGTGATCCCATAGGTGTCGTTCCACACCGACAGCTGGAGTTTATATATCGGGCGGATGGCAATGAGCCGCAGTGGTGCGGTTAATGGTAGGTGGGAGACAGACGGACGGGTGTGCCGGAGTAGGTTCATCGGCAACCGCAAATCATTAATGTAGGGTGACGGACCGACGGGGAGTAGTTTGAACGCGGAGCAGTCGCATGCACCGGGAAGCAAACGGCTGGGGCACCGCTTCAATGCTGGCAACAGTGAGAGATCGCGTCCGCTCTGACTGGACATGAATATGGCACTGGCGCCCTGGAGCAGCGTTGACCTCTTTGGGAGGGAAGCGAGCATGGACGAGGGAGGGAGTTAATGGTGGGACGAGGTAGTTATTAGTGGATGTGGCAGTGGTCCGGACGCCCGCGACCCCCCCCCCCCAAGGTGAGACCGAGAACCTATTGTTTAACCATTTATCATTTCACACGTGCATATGAGTTTCCCACTGAATTGCATATTCCAGGATCGTAGCAGTTATAACATGAAATATAAACTCTTAATTATGAATAATAGAAATATAATAATACAAGATTATTTCCTCTAGGGCATATTTCCAACACGTGCAGGTGCCATCGCATGCATGTGGTCCGGGTGCATGATAGCCGGTGTAAGGCCTGATGCCTGCGCAATGCTCTTGGGTCTCCCGGGCTGCCGTGGGCGGTCGTTTACCCCGGCATCACTGCCATGTTCTTCGGTCGCGAGAGTGTGCATGATGGTGAGCTTTACTACACTCGTAGTTTTCCAATTCATGTCTAAACTAGTTTTTCATGATTGCGAATGTATTGTTTGTATGTGGGGCTAACCTATGCGATGTATGAGATTGTTTGTATGTGTTACCCATGAAATGCAACGTAAGAGATTTTGTATATGTACATATCAAATGTATTATTGGAATTATGTATGTGATGTTGTTAGTTGTATGGTTGTGAAGGTGGGCTGCCCTGCTAGCAGTAGTATTACTCGACTACTAGCATTGCAGCATTTTGCTTTTAGCAAGAATAAACATTACTGACTGGCATGTAGACTAATGATTGTTAGTGATAATACTTTGTTGTAGCACTCTTCTATGGAGAAGTGACAGGTCAGGCGGTCTGTGATGATAGTTATCACAGATGGGTCAACTGGCACTATGGCCGTGCCGGCAGCGAGTTGCTCCTCCGTGGGTCAGTGCTCGTCAAGGAGGCGGAGGTTGTAGGCCTGGTCGGCATGCGCTTGCCGGAACTCGGCCTCCCACTCCGCCTGCACCATGTCGGTGTAGTAAGCATGGGCCTCGCCCATGGTGATGCTGGCTTGGACCAGCGAGGAGGGTGGTGTCGGCTCATCCTCCATTGAGATGTCGTCAGCCACTCAACATGCCCGCCTGCAAGCCGGCAGCAATGGAGGCCATCTCTTTCTTCTGCTAGGATGAGAGGTTGTCCCAGAGTGCTTTGGAGCGCGAGGAGGCCTTGGAGGGCGTGGTGCGGAGAGGAGAAAGGGACCGGAGGAGGATGACTGCGACTATGGCCGGGGTTGGAGTTTATATGGCGGGAGGATGGCAATGAGGCGTGGCGGTGCGGTTAATGGTGGGTGGCAGACAGACGGACGGGTGCGTCGGGGTTGGTTCCTCGGCAACCGCATATGATTAATGTAGGACGACGGACCGACGGGGAGTACTTTGAACATGGAGGCGTCGCGTGCACCGGGATGCAGCACGGCCGGCGCGCCGCTTCAATGCCGGCAACAGTGAGAGATCGCGTCCGCTCTGACTGGGCATGAATGTGGTACTGGCGGCCTGGAACGGCGATGGACGTTTCGGGAGGGAAGCGCACACGGGCAAGGGACGGAGGGGGTTAATGGTGGGACAGGGCAGCCAGAAGCGGACATGGCAACGGTCCAAACGGCCACAACCCCCCCCCCCCCCCCCGGCCCCCAACACACACACACATACACGGGAAAAGTACGTCCTGACCGTTGAGTGGACCGATACAGGACTACCTTGGATGGCAAAAGTCATTCCGACCACGCGGTCCGAACGGTTGTGAGTGGTTTCAGGGTCGGCCTCGGAAATGCCCTTAAGACTTAACCCTATCGCAGCCCTCTGTCGCCGCCCGCCTCATCATCCCCTGCCCTCCCCATAGCCGTAGTTATGCTACCCATGCTCATGCCCTACCTGTCGATGAGTCGTGCAATACGTGCCCATGCGTGCAGGTGCCCTCACATGCCTATGATCCGGGTGCCTGATAGCCGGTGTAAGGGCTGTTGTTTGCACGGTGTTCTCAGGTCTCCAAAGCCGCCGTGGGCAGTCGTTGACCCCTGCATCACTGCCATGTTCTTTGGTCGCGGAAGCGTCCACGATGGTGAGTTTTAGTACACTTGTAATTTTTGGGTTCATGTCTAAACTTGTTTTTTATGATCATACATATATTATTTGTTTGTGGGGCTACCCTATGCACTGTATGGGATCGTTTGTATGTGTTACCGATGAAATGCAACATAAGAGATTTTGTATGTGCATATAAAATGGATTATTGGAAATATGTGTATGCGATTTCGAGATTTATATGGGTGTAAAGCTGGGCTACACTGCTAGCGGTAGTACTAGACTGCTAGCAGTGCAGCCTTTTGCTTCTAACTCTCGGTGTAGCACTCTTCTATGGAGTAGTTTCAGGTCAGACCGTCTGTAATGATATTTATTACAGATGGGTCAACTGGCTCGTGTGTGATCTCAATGCCATCACTGACCCCGAGGCACTGACCGGCCAGAAGCGCGTAAGTGATGATGCAATTTGGTCGATCAGTGTTATTCGAATCCGCAGTAGTGGAAATAGGGCAAAAAAGTTGCAATGATGAACAAAGCAAATGTAGTTACATGACAGCCATAGATATCTTGAGAGGAAAACGCAACTTAGGAAGAATGGTTGTCCATATAATTTATTGCCTTTGGTCCAGTCTTTATGGCCTTAATATCATCCCTGGTTGCGGCATGTATGCGAGGGAAGTAGACAATTGAGTTGCCTCAATAAGCGGCAGCTGAGAGGTAATGCTACGTGGGGGGCCGCCCACCATGGTAAATTACTCTATCACCTAACTACGTGGCAGTGACCAAACTAGTACTAGTGGTCGATAGATTAACGCAATTAAACGCCATCGGATATGTAGTTCATTCGTTTTTATTTACTCAGCATATTAACTTGGACTGAAGTCAAACTTTATAAAGTTTGACCAAATGTATAGAAAACAATATGAACATTTACAGTAACAAATTTATATGATGTGAAAATATATGCAATGATGAATCCGATGATATATATTTGATGATGTATATGTTAATATATTTTTCTAAAAACTTTGTTGAAAGTATATGAAGTTGACTTTAGACAAACCTAATATGCAGTGTAAAAAAAAGGAGGGGGTATATTAGTAATTACATGATGCATGGGTTTTAGTACATGATAAACAAATAAATACATAATTAACATTTTGCTATACAGGATGAATATATTTTTTAATTACATCATGAACAACTTTTTAATGAGTGGCAATCATTTTCTTAAAATACACAATGATTTGAAAAAAAATAGGAGGAACCTTTTCTGAAAAACAAGAAACAAATAAAATATTCAACAAAGATTTTGAATACATGGAAAAACATCAAATGATAGTCTTTGTGAAATAGACGATGATTCTTCAAAATATAAGGGATTTATTTTTCATGCCCCTGATTCCTTAGTATCACTCGGGCAAGATATTTACAAAGTAGGCAATCTCCAAAACCTCACAAATTGCTTGGTTCCTTCACATATTGAAGTCTCCCAAGCACACCTAGGGGATCTAACCTCCTCCAAGAGTAGCAGCATAAGGTTGCTTCATGATGAATCTTTGACTTATGCTTCAAAAACATAATCTCCTCCACACTTAAACTCTAATAGGATGGATCCTTGGATATGGATAGGTTGAGTATTTCAATGGTAGACTTGGACATAAAGGGGAAAACACATCAGGGGATAAGATGCACTTTCACATACTACACTTCGCATCATCTTCGGCTAGCATTCACTATCAAATATCTCGGTCGCCTTTGTTTGCTCCTTGGAAATGGAGTGCCCTGGAATCCAATGGGGTCATCCTTTAACAGCATATGAGATTTGACCAAATAAGAGCATCACGAATAGTTCCACTTCCATCAAAGTTTCAGGTTTGAGGGGAGTTGGGTCCAAAAAAACCTGAACAGTTCACGTAAAAGCAAAAAACAAGGACCCAGTATAATCCTTCCTTCTAGGGGGAGATGGCCCTTTTTTGAAAATGGGTCATGCCCCCGGCCTCTGCATCATGATGATGCATGTGGCCCTCTTATTAAAAATCCAGAAGGTAACAACAAAAAGGTCTTACAGCTCGCAAACAGAGCGAAACAAAGTAAAGAAACGACAAAAAGTACAGGCAGACAATAACAACCGATACGGTAATAAGATGGATAAGCTCCCTAGACTCCTATCTTGTTATGCGAGCGCCATACGAACCGGTTGAAGATAACCCGAGATACCATCTCCCATTAGTTGCACCTAGTAACCAAAGGCTCCCTGGAGTCCATAGGAGTGAGTAAGTACCACGTACGGATCCAAGCTTTAGCTCTGAAGATAACCTGCAAAAAAGTTAAGTTGTGTTGTCTGTTAAAAATCATATCATTCCTGCAATTCCATATAGCCCATAATAGCGCACATATTCCAATCCGAATACAAGCTGCAGTAGTCTGTTCAACCCCAGCTAACCACGTCCCAAACAAAGACGCAATATCTACTGAAGGGTTGATATTGAAAGCTATATGAATCGTTCTCCACAGTAACTTGGCAACTGGGCATTCAACAAATAAATGTTGTATTGTTTCATCATGCGCACAAAAACAACACCGTGGATTGCCTACCCATCGTCTCTTAATTAAGTTGTCCTTTGTGAGTATCACTTGCTTGTGGACAAAACCACATGAAAATTTTAATACGCAAAGGAACCTTAACCTTCCATATGTGTAGTGACCTTGAGAGGGGGCCAGAATTAATCAAATCCGTATAAAAAAGATTTCACCATAATATCCCATTCTTAGTTAACTTCCATTGTGTTGAGTTCGGTAGGTCGGAGAGTTGAACATCTATCAATCTCCAAACCAGGTGCATCCAGGCGGTCCATCTCTCGCCTACTAACGCACGTCTGAACTGGATGTTCAAGGGAATAGTTTGAAGGACGATGCCTACGTAATCCTCCTTACGTTACACAATATTATAGAGGGTTGGATATTGTACGGCCAGAGGCGTCTCTCGTAACTACATATCCTCCCAATATCTTGTTGACATACCGTTGCCTACCAAGAATTTGACCCTACGAAAGAACATGTCCTTCGTTCTCATAAGTCCCTTCCAGAACGGCGAGTCAGTCGGTCTCATGGTAACCTAGGCTAGTGTTTTCGAGTGCAAATACTTATTGTGCAGGATTTGAGACCACATACCCTCCGACTCTGTCTCTAGCCTGTACAACCATTTGCTCAGAAGGTATTTATTCTTAATTTCTAAGTTCTCAATACAAAGACCCCCTTGGTCTTTAGGTCGGCAAAGGATAACCCATCGCGCGAGACGGTATTTCCTCTTGGCCTCATCAGACTGCCAAAAGAAACGGGATCTAAAGAAATCAAGTCGCCTTCGGACCCCTTTAGGAATTTCAAAAAACGAAAGTAGAAACATCGGCATACTAGTCAGTACGGAGTTGATCAACACTAGTCGACCTCCATATGACATCAGCTTGCCCTTCCAGCAGCTGAGTTTTTTTTTCAATTCGTTCTTCAATACATCATTTCCATTCTTTGTTGGATAATTTACGGTGATGAATCGGGATTCCCAAGTAACTAAATGGTAAAGCACCTAATTCACATCCGAACAATTGTCTGTAAGTGTGTTCCTCATCTTTGGCCTTCTCAAAACAAAACACCTCGTTCTTATCAAAATTAATTTTTAAGCCAGACAATTGTTCAAATAGACACAAGATAAGTTTCATGTTACGTGCTTTAGCCAAGTCATGCTCCATGAATAGAATAGTGTCATCAGCATATTATAGAATGGACACCCCTCCATCAACTAGATGAGGAACTAGACCCTCTACATGGCCACGCTGCTTGGCCCTGCCAATAATGATGACCAACATATCGGCCACAATATTGAACAGAAGAGGTGACATGGAATCCCTTGTCTCAACCCCTTATGCGTCTGAAAATAGTGACCAACATAATGGCTTGGTTGAATCATTGAGTGAGCAATTTGTGTCAGTCTATTGGTTCCCACCTTTGTGAAAATCTTGAAACTCACATTTAGCAGACAAATGGGCCGGAATTGTTCGATCCGAACAGCCTCATTTTTCTTAGGTAGCAACGTCGTACCAAAGTTGAGGTGGAACAACTCCAAATGGCCGTCAAAAAAGTCGTGAAACATAGGCATAAGATCATCTTTAATAATATACCAACATTTCTTATAGAATTCAGCCGGAAACCCGTCTGGTCCCGGTGCTTTATTCGGCTTCATTTGGGTTATGGCCTGATGAACCTCTTTCTCAGTAAACGGTGCAGAGAGAACATAGTTCTCTGCTGCCTGTAATTGAGGTATATCATCAATCACAGACTCATCAAGAGATACCGTAGATAAATTCGGGGGAGATGGCCCTTCCCCTAAACATTCTGTAAAATTGTCGTGTCAGCGCGCCGCCACCAGAATCGACCACGTCGAGCCAGATCCACCGTGTCGCCATCGCGCCGCCCACCGTCGCCAACCACCGCGATCTGCTGTCTGCCGCCATCGCCACCGCCAAGTACCAATTTTAGGGGAAGATTTTTATAGAAATTACAAAAGCAGCTTACCTGTCAACCTCCCCTAGGTTATATGGACACCCTGTAAAACCATATTTAGGGAGAGTTTTTCACGGGGACTGTTGGTGAGGCTCTAAGTCAGATATTGTCATCTCTCACAATCTATCGCGACACCAATTAGCATTCACCTAAAGCACATGAAAACCCATTCCCCAAAAAACAATAGAACTATTTGCCTGCCGTCTTGATGATGATTTGCTGAGTGGTTCTATGGTGGTGAGGCGATTTATTATTCCATGAATCTAAGAGATGAAGATGATCGCATGTCTCCATGAGTTCATATTATAGAAATTGCTAATGGAGCTCGAGCTCCATGGAGCCCTTAATTTGAAAATCAAATTTGTTAGGTTTTTAAAAATTCTTAAGAAAAACAAGTCTAGAAATATCAAAATACGTTTTTACGCGAGCTACACAAGATGATAAAATCACGTGTTTCTAGCACATGTACTATTCACTATAAAAGTACAAGATTTTGTATTTTATACAGCTCACGTCAAAAGGTATTTCGTGATGAGATTTCACACAAATCTGGTATACATCTATAAGTACTTGTGTATTTATCTTCAGATTTTTTTTTTGAAACTTAGGAAGTTTATAATTTGTTCTAATTTTTGAATATTTCAGGCTCCAAGGAGCCTGAGAGCAAAAAGTATACCCTTATAAAGAGGGGAATAGTTAGATCCAATCTCTATCCCTGATGTGCTTCAGAAATCATGAAATTTTGTGATGGTGATGTCACGAAGCCAAACACAACAAAAATCCTGGAAACACGTTAAATATATAAATGATAAGATCACATATACCAACTTCGTTGTAAAACTCCCTTATTGGATAAGTACACAACGAAAATCTTAGAAGAAATCCCATCCAGATAACCACCTTGCTGAATACAATACTTGAATTACACTTTGAAGACAGACAAAATCACTCGGCCCAATTGCAAGGAGTGGCTGTTGGCGTTACCTTTGCTGAATACTTGAATTACACTTTGATGAAGACAAACAAATCACTCGGCCCAATTGCAATTTGCAATTTGCCTTAGATAGGCAGCCATAAATCACAGGGAAATACGATCAAGTCTAGCTTATTCGAACAATCACATGAAAACATTTGCTGATTCACTTCAGAACCCAACCCCTAATTCTAGAGCCTCAGGGTCAGATCAATCCCGTCGGATGTCTCTTCCTGATCTACGTGTTGCCGGTGTCCACGGTGATCTACGCCTTGCTGGTGTCCACGGTGGACCTGTTTGCCGCCGGCCACACGCGCCGACAGAACAGATGATGGTTGAGTTGGAGCAAGCCCGGTACCAGTCTGCCATTGCCACTGCAACGAATGAGGCACGAAGGGGGACGAGGGGTAGTACTGGGCGGCAAACAGGTTCTCATGGAGACAAGCTCTGCCCAAGGCGGTGATGTCCGACGACGATGCCCAGATGGGCGCTGACAACGACGCGGGAGGACGGTCTATGCGTGCCTTCTTCTTGACAGGGCCGGGTGGCGCCCACAGGTGTCTGTGCACCTTCTGGTGCCCGGACCGTCCCTGCACGGTCGTGAACGTGCGCGGGCAGTACTCGCACTTGAACCTGGCCTTCTGCACCTCGTTGCTGGAAGTCGATGACGCCATGCGAGACGACGTTTGGGTCGTGTACCCTGCCTTGCCATCCTCGGCACGGGTGGCCAGCGGCAGGGACTTGTCGTTGTCGGCAGGGAAGGTGGACACGGAGGAGCCAGAGGACTCCATTTTTGCAGATGCTCCAGATGAGACGTACTACTACTGATCTTGTTGTGTGCTTCGGCTGCTTGCTTGCAGTACTCTACGGTGGAGGTTTTATAGTTACGGAGCGGGGTGTGGGATTGGCTAAGATTGGAAGAAAACATGCTGGTGGCGTTATTTCTAGCAGTGCAATCATTCTCATAATTCTCTACAATTACTCGTATATTTATGGCCTCGCAATTAAATGTATTTCCTTTTTCTTTTTTGACTTTTTTGGACTAATCGAAATGTATTTCCCTTTGATGACGATAGGAATTCAATTTGCATCCCTTTCGGTTTTGGGCCACTAGAGGCCCAGTTTTGTTTTGTCCAATTTCTCGTTCCCGCCAACGTGCTAGAACGGTCCATTATTTAGTAGCCCATTGTAGCCGAGCTCATTTTTAAGTGGGCCAGTAAATTCACAACCCATATATATACGGAAATACTAACGCCCACACGTGTGGCCGTTTGCATCTCGCCCACACGCGTGGATCCACGTCCGTTTGTGGTTGCGCGAAACTTGGCATGTTTGTGGTGCCACGTAGGACTGGGCTGGTGTATGGGCATTCATCCAGTCGTCCACACGTCCATTTTCACCATACGGACGGATCGGTGTGTGGGCGTTTAGCAGTTCACCCACACGTCGGTTTTCACTCACGCACAGGGGCTGGTGTGTGAGCATTTATCAGTTCGCCCACATGTCTGTCTTCTCTCCCACACCCAAAACTGCCAGTTGCCATGTGTTTTGCAGGGTATATGACAACTGCCCTAGTGTGCTTATAAGCAGATAGCAACTCTCTTTTTACCCGAACATGTCAATTACCATATGTTTTGCAGGGTACATGGCAACTGCCCTAGTGTGCCTGTAAGCAAATGGCAACTCTCTCTTTACCCGAACATGTTATTTTGTCATGTCTCTTTGTAGCGCTACACGGCAACTGCCTAGTGTTAGTAGGTGGCAACTCCTGAAGTTTTCAAATCAAGACAACTGTAGTAAACCAGACCATACATGTCAACTGCCTAGTGTTAGTAGGTGGCAACCCCTGAAGTTATCAAATCATGGCAACTATAGTAAACCAGACTATACATGGCAACAGTTGCAGTTGTCCAAAAATGGCATCTGGCACTTGACCTGAGATGGCAACTGCAGTTGAGCAACCATAGCAACTGCAGTTGTCCGACATGACAACTGTTGTTCACCGACATGGTAACTGCAGTTAAACGAACATGGAAGAGGGTCCGGACCATGGCAACTGCGGGGCGCGTGGTGACTGTCACGCGGGGCGTGCGGGACCATGAGGTAGGAGGCCTGACGTACGGGCGTGTGGGCATTACTTGTTTTGCCCACACGTATGCATGTGGGTTGATCCTCTTAGACACCACACAAAACGTGTGGGCAAACCCCTTAACGCCCACACGTGTGACAATTATCGTCTTAAGCAAATGCAATAATTTTGGACAAATAGTCTAGAAAGTTACTCATGTTATTACATAATCACATAAATATATAATTAAGTTATAAAATGTGTTTACACACAAAATTATGGCATATATCTAGGAGCTCGGGAAACGACAAGTTCACCAACAGAATCACCATTTCGACGGAGATTTAAGAAGGGGGTTTACCCTAGGCATTTGCATACCAGAAGCTAGAGAATATGACCAATCAACTCTTGCTTCTTTCTGACTTCCAGCGTCTTTTATTTTGTTTTGATGATCACCTGCATGTTTTCCTCTTCGCTGCTTCCTCGAGATGTTGACTACATCTCATAGGCCAGCTTCACCTGTCTTTTAGCCGGTCGTTGAGCCTCAAGAACTTTAACAGTTGGTGACTTTGACGATTGCATCTAATCTACATTATGCGGCCATGTGCATGTGGCACTGCTCAAGGAGGTTACCTTGGAAATGACCTCAAAACTTGATCTTGGGATTGCCCCTTCTGCCATCATAATCTCAGTTGTAGTCACGAACATTACTGCATATCGACATACTACTAACCCCTCATCACTGGCCGGCCTATGGCCACGCGTCACTCCTGAGGGTCATCACCGACAGGACAGCGTCGGCGTGTCAGTGTTAAGCCTGTGCGGGTCATCCATGATTGTTAACACAAACAGGTTAAATTTTGGTCGGTCAATGATGTTGTCCTCCTCAGTCGTTGGGAGGTCGAAAGTTCATCACAGATTGATGTCGAAATTTGCTCGTCGGTGCTATTACGTAATCCCCCCCCCCCCCCCCCCCCCCCACTCCAGATGATGGTCATTGTTGTCAATCAAACATCAGCCTCTTTTCCCCGCGGAGAGATTTATGTGAAACGAAGTATTAACCTATCCATGCCTCATCGATTACCAGCAACATTGTTCGGCTACCAATGCGTGCGTTCCCAACAAGCATGCATTGGCTAGCTCTCAGTGTGCATTTTCCATGACACCTGTCAGTCGACATTTTTCTCCGACATATTAGAAATTTCAAAATGGGATTGATACTGGGAATGAAGAAACAAAATTATATGGCAGAGGAACACTGACTGATTAAGCTTGCAGTAGGTCTGTGTTATAATATCATCATCGGACTGCCAATTATGGAGGCCGGTCGGTGATGACTTCAACTGTGTGTATACACCCCCCCACCACCACCACCACACACACACGCACACACTCTTAACACTTAACCCTGTCCCAGCCCTCCACTGCCGCCCACCTCATCATCCCCTGCCCTCCACATCACCGGATGTATGCTACCCTTGGTCACACCCTCCCCGTGGATGCGTCGTGCAGTAGGTGCCCGCAGGCATGTGGTTGGCCTGTGCGTACAGGTGCCATCGCATGCTCGTGGTCTGGGCGTGTGACAGCCGATGCAAGGCTTGGTGTTTGCGGGGTGCTGTCAGGTCTCCTGAGACGCCATGGGCGGTCGTTGAACCCGGCATCGCTGCTATGTTTTTCTGCCATGGCAGTGTCCAGGATGATGATGAGCTTTATAGTACACTCATAATTTTTTGGTTCATGTCTAAACTAGCTTATTATGATTACAAATAAATTGTTTGTATGTGGGGCTACCATACACAATGTATGAGATTGTTTGTATGTCTAACCCATGAAATGCGATGTAAGAGATTTTGTATATCTGCATATGAAATGGATTATTGGAAATGTGTGTATGCGATGTTGTGATTTGTATGGTTGTGAAGCATTTTTTTTACTACTAGCAGTAGTACTAATAGACTGCTAGGCTAGCAGTGCATCCGTTTGCGTCTAACAAGAATAAACGTCACTAGTAGGAAACAAGGCATCAGTCCATGTTCCAGAGGGCCTTTAGCCCCGGTTCTGGAACCGGGACAAAAAGGTCAGGACTAAAGCCCAAAACCTTTAGTCCCGGTTCGCTTACGAACAAGCGAACCGGGACAGAAGGGGCTCCACGTGGCCACTGCAGGGCGCTCAGGCAGGAGGACCTTTAGTCCGGGTTGGTAACACCAACCGGGATAAAAAGGCATCCACGCGTCAGCAACTGACAAGAGCTGGGATTTTTTTAAAGAGGGGGATTGGGTGTTTTGGAGGGTTAATTTAGGGGTTTCATATTGTGTTAGCTAGCTAATAGAGAGAAGTGTCCTCTCTTTATCCGTGCATGATCGACGCTAGCTACTATATGTATAGAGAGAACTCGACACGCTAGCTAATAAGCAAATGAAGGAACCATTAATTACACAAGATCGTCATGAACATATACAGAGAGGAGTGACCTCTCTTTCTCCAAGAGATTGGTTGAACAACAAGTTTTCGTATATCTATCCAACGCTACTACCTACATATATACAATATAAGATCTCTTACAATCCCTAACATCTAAAGTCTATATCAATTTCCACATGGTATTCTCCGGCTTTATGTATGACGTGGTCAAGAAAGAATCCCGCCAATTCCTCTTGAATTGCTCGTACGCGATCATGTGGTAGGAGTTCATCCCGCATCTGCCAGATCTAATTTAAAGAAGGGGGTCAATACAAATATATGAATGAAACTCAACACAAATGATGGTAATAGAATAAAATTGTAAATATTATTGTTTACGTACTTGATATTGTTTTTCAGAGTAGCCCTGCTGAGAGGTCGCGTTGTAGATGAATTCGCAAACGTAGTATCCACAAAAATCATTCATGACTTCCTGCCACAAGCACTTTATGAGAAATAGAGTTCAGTCAAACTGATAATCAAGCATGATAAATGGTATTGATGAAACTAGAATCAATGGGAGATGCACGGAACTATCTAGTAGTACTTACTTTCAGGTGTGTAAATCGCAGCTCCCTCGGCAGTCCCAGAACAATTCCGGTGAACTCTTTCCAAACCCTGTCAGACAAAGAAAATAATTACTTGATATCGGGAAATGAACAAAGTTGCCGATATGATGCGTTAATGATCAATTGAACTTACTTCCGGAGCATTTTAGTCATGTTCACATAGTCCTGGGGATCTTTTCATCTCGAGTCTAAGACGGTTACTACTCCCCGGTCAAGCTTAATCTCTAGCAGAATAAAGTGGAAGATGTGCACACATGCATAACTCATCAATTACATTACTATAAACTCGAGTAAGGGAAATCGAATATGCACAAGACAGTAACACTCACTTGAAGTTGTAACAAAAGAGTATTTTTCTCTTTGTTTTGATTACGAAGCAACGATTGTAGCAAGTTGTCCTCGGTATCTGTGACTCTGTTTTTAACCGACCATTCATTTATGGTATTTGGGATAATGAAACCAATGTCGTAGATTTGTGCTCTTCTGCATTCGACGATCTTCAATCTGCATAATATAGTGAGGATAATTTGTTGGGGAACGTAGTAACTCAAAAGAATTCCTACGAGCACGAAGATCTATCTAGGAGAAGCATAGCAACGAGAGCGGAGAGTGTGTCCACGTACCCTCATAGATCGAAAGCGGAAGTGTTAGTTAACGCGGTTGATGTAGTCGAACGTCTTCACAATCCAACCGATCCAAGTACCGAACGTACGGCACCTCCGTGTTCAACACACGTTCAGCACGATGACGTCCCTCGATCTCTTGATCCAGTAGAGGGTCGAGAGAGAGTTCCGTCAGCACGACAGCGTGGCGACAGTGTTGGTGATGTGATCTGCGCAGGGCTTCGCCTAAGCACTACGACAATATGACCGAGCTGGTAAACTATGGAGGAGGGCACCGCACACGGCTAAGAAACAACTGGTGTGCCTTTGGGGTGCCCCCTGGCCACGTAAATAAAGGAGGGGGAGGAGGAGTCCAGCGACCAAGAAGGGCGCGCCAAGGGGGAGTCCTACTTAGACTCCTAGTCCAAGTAGGATTCGCTCCCCCCCCCCCCCGCCTTCCTTCCACCGGAGAAGGAAAGGGGAAGGGAGAGAGAGGGAGAAGGAAAGAGGGGGTCGCGCCCCCTCCCCTTGTCCAATTCGGATTGGGGCAAGGGGGCGCGCGCTGATATGTCTCCAACGTATCTATAATTTTTTATTGTTCCATGTTATATTATATTCTGTTTTGGATGTTTGAAGGGCTTTATTATACAGTTTTATATTATTTTTGGGACTAACCTATTAACCGGAGGCCCAGCCCAAATTGTTGTTTTTTTGCCTATTTCAGAGTTTGGCAGAAAAAGAATATCAAACGGAGTCCAAACGGAATGAAACCTTCGGGAACGTGATTTTCGGAACGAACGTGATCCAGAGGACTTGGACCCTACATCAAGAAAGCAACCAGGAGGGCACGAGGTAGGGGCGCCTACCCCCCCCCCCCCCCGCACGCCCTCCACCCTCATGGGGCCCACGTTGCTCCACCGACGTACTTCGTCCTTCTATATATACCTACGTACCCCCAAACCAACAGAAGCATCCACGAAAACCTACTTCCACCGCCGCAACCTTCTGTACCCATGAGATCCCATTGAGGGAGTCCCGGATTAAGGGGTCCTCGGGCGTCCGGCCTGATATCCATGGGCCGAACTGATGGGTCGTGAAGATACGAAGACCGAAGACTATATCCGTGTCCGGATTGGACTTTCCTTGGCGTGGAAGGCAAGCTAGGCGACCAGCTATGAAGATTCCTTCTTATGTAACTGACCCATGTAACCCTAGATCTCTCCGGTGTCTATATAAACCGGAGAGCATAGTTCGGATAGGACACATTAATTACCATATATTCACATAGGCTAGACTTCTAGGGTTTAGCCATTATGATCTCGTGGTAGATCAACTGTTGTAATACTCATATTCGTCAAGATCAATCAAGCAGGAAGTAGGGTATTACCTCCATAGAGAGGGCCCGAACCTGGGTAAACATCGTGTCCCCCATCTCCTGTTACCATCGATCCTAGACGCACAGTTCGGAAACCCCTACCCGAGATCCGCCGGTTTTGACACCGACATTGGTGCTTTCATTGAGAGTTCCACTGTGTCGTCGACGCAAGGCTCGATGGCTCGCCTCGTCATTAAAGACAACATTACTGCCGGGGTAGTTCTGGCCCCGGGTCAAACCCTCCGGCTGGGCGACTTCACTATGATCGCCCGTTCGGCCGCGGAGCCGACGATGACCTCTCGGGCCATCAAAAATCCCCTTCGCATCAACTCCGAGCACTCCAAGCAGATGGATCCACTTGAGTTCTCGTCCTTAAACGAGCTCCTAGATCGCATCGCCGCTTTGGGAATCGCCACCGACTACGATCAGATCGGGCCTAAAACCGATCAGGGAGAAACCGAAACTCCGTCGGTCACCCACCAGATTGCGGTAGTCATGGAGCAGGAAGGCGAGTCCTCTTATATATCGAAGAAGGACTATGTTTGGATCGCCGTTCATGAAAAGTCGGATACTCAACCGCGAAAGGATGCAACCAGCCCTCCGAACATAGCATCGGACAGCGGTCCCAAACAATCAAAAGATATTCTGGAACACGGACTGTCCAGTCCGAAAGGTCGTCATATTTCGGACAATCAATTAGGTCGGGGTTCGGATTTAATTCCACCCACCCACCCGGACATAGAGGCTCTCATGAGCATAAAACAGCAGTCTCAGGAAAAGGTCCACCACTTCTGGGTCGGATTCCTCCTTGTCAAGGACAAGGTAAAAGATTGCCATGACGAGGACGCAATATCGGCATTCTGCAAAAATTGCGCGGACGAAGGAATCCTCAACGCCATCAATCGCTGCTGCATACCGAAATTTGCTGACTTAGCAACCATCGTACAAAAGTACTGCGCGATGGAAAGCACCTGGGAAACTCGGGCAGCTTGCTGGGAACCACCAGCCCCAACCCAACTCCCCCTACAGGCGAAAAGGGCGTACCCTCGTGGCACGCTCAGTCCCACAATCAAAAAACACAAAGCCGCCATACGGCACGACACCGTTCTGGAGGGATGGCTCGATGGCCCATGCAAAATACATGTAACAATAGATACCGTAGCAACCCACAGCCTTAGAGCATGTTGGATACTACGACAGGTAGCCAAGAGCGGCGAGGACATCCTGATAAAGGACGCCCCAGAACAGTACCCCCCAGAAGATGACGACCCAAGAGTATTGACAGTCTTTGAGACATTCGCTTCAAATAACAAGCGCAAACGGGCACTTCGAGAGCTCAACGAAGTCTGCCAAATTGTTGTAATAAACCCATGGAACGACACGGCTATAACATTCAACGCCGGTGATGAACCAAAGTACAGAACAGTACGAGCACCAGCCACGTTAGTCCTCAGCCCCACCGTGGACAGGTTTCGACTCACCAAGGTCCTCATGGACGGTGGAAGCGGACTAAATCTCATTTATGAGGACACACTCCATAAAATGGAAATAGACAGGAGCCGCATCAAACAAAGTAACACAACATTCCGGAAAATTATTCCTAGTTGGGAGGCGCGGTGCACGGGAAAAATCACACTTGACGTGGTATTCGGCACGCCGGAGAACTATCGGTCCGAAGAAATAACCTTCCAAGTGGCCCCTTTCGGCAGCGGATATCACGCCTTATTGGGGCGGGATGCTTTCACATGCTTCCAAGCTATACCTCACTACGGATATATGAAGCTCAAAATGCTCGGACCAAACGGCACTACTAGGGAAAACCTTATACACAGAATGTTACCAGTAGCGCTTGTTAAAATGAGGCGCTACTGCTACTTAGCAGTAGCGCGTCTGCTAGAACGGCGCTACTGTTACCCGCTTAGTAGTAGCGAGGCAGGAACAGAACGCGCTACTACTATAATTGCCACACCGTTCCCGACGTGCTAGGTATAGTAGTAGCGCCCTTCTACGAACAGCGCTACTACTACAGATTTTAGCAGCAGAGCGTTTTGCCTTCCCACGCTACTGTTAAAGCTATTTTCACCGAACACCCCACGCGGCCTGATTCCCTCTCCTCTGCTTCCTCCCCCAATTATCCTCTACTATTCCTCGTCGCCTCCGCCTCGCTGCCGTCTCCCCCGACACCGCCTCGCCACTGTCTCCCCCAACCCCGCCTCGCCTCCGCCTCGCCGCCGTCTCCCCCGACCATGGCTCGCCGCCGTCTCCCCCGACCCCGCCTCGCCGCCGTCTCCCCCGACCCCGCCTCGCCGCCGTCTCCCCCAACCCCGCCGTGCCTCGGTGCTGCCGTCTCCCCCGACCCCATCTCTCTCCCCGCCCTCTGTAAGCACTCTCCCCTTCTGATCCCTCTTCTCTGCTTAGTATGAACCCTAGCTATTTAGTGCTAGTTAGTATGAACCCTAGGCTATTTTTAGTGCTAGTTAGTTAATTACTCATATGGTAATTAGGGCAGTAGTTCCGGGGTACTAATTAGTTAGTAAGAACTAGGTACTAATTAGGTATTAGTTTATTTTTATTTATAGTAAGTTTATTTTTAGTAAGAACTAATTGAATTAATAGAACTCGTTAGTAAGAACTTGTTGCTATTTTTTTAGTTAAAGCAATTTTTCCCGCATCAACGTCGACGATGCCTATCCCGCATCCTCGTCGTCGAGTCGGCGGAGGATGACACCTGCTTGACTAGACGGGCCATGTCCGGGACTGGGCTCTGCCGGGGTGGTACTGGGACGCGCTACCTACCGGGAGGCGCAGGTTGGTGAGGAGCCAGCCTGTCGTTGACCCGAACCTTCTTTGGTGGCGGTCGCGTGGGCCAGTGATGGTCCAGAGGCTCGAGGACCCCGCGGAGGTGGTGCGTCACCGTGTCAGTGAGGAGGACGCGCACGTCCGTCCCTACTTGTTTGCGTTGGAGCACAGGTTCTCCAATACCTGGCAGGTTCTTCAGGGATCTCACTGGAGCTATGATCCCGTGATGGTTCCTTCTGTGTGGGTGCCCACCGCCTGCGCCGATACCCGTCGTGTGCTAGGGTTTTAGTTGTATTAGTGATGTTATATGTATGACATTATTCGGGATGTATTAGTGATAATATTCGACGATGTATGGACGCATGAGATGATTTACTTTTGCTTATTGAATGCATGCTAATTTGAGTCCTATAAGATATTTTGAAATGTATATCTTGTGTTGCTCAAATAGGATATGTGCTTGCCCAAGTGGCCGGTCATGTTTGCAGGTTACACCTCCGAGTGGCCTATGTCTTGCCGGAGTGTTGATTCATTTCCATTCCGGCAAATTTCAGGCCCTCGATATGTCCTATTTTAGCAAAGGTCATGCCGGATTTTTCCGCGAATTTTGGCATGACTTGTGCTAGAATATGTAGGAAATATCGAGTGCCCCGGATTTGTGTGTTGAGTATCCTGGTAGTTGTCTTCAATCAATTTTAAATTAATGTTTTAACTGTGAGCATAGGAAATGTCTGACGACGAAAAGGATTTCGGTATTTGCAAATACTGCGAAGACGAGCGCGGCCTGTGCGACGGAATCTTCCTAGATGATGATAGGCGCTTCAGCATCAAGTTGGACGAGAACTTCGAAGTGGATACAGTAAGTCACAACGACAAGTCTTTTTTCGTAATTAAGCATGACATTTGCTTCATTTGCTTCAACTTATAATTTAAGCATGACATTAAGCATGAAAAGTCTTTTTTTTACTATTCTACTAGCGTATCCCCTGCCATGCAAGAGTTTTTGTATTGGATAAGATAGGTTTCAGTCGTACTATGGAGGAAAAGAAAATTTACTTGAAGACCGAGCATGGTTATATTTTCAATGTAAAATTACACAATTGAGACGACTACACCTATTTTGGATGCAAAACATGGCGATCAGTATGCAAGACTTATGCATTTGAGCTTGATATGGTTATCACCTTTGATATTCGTCCGGAAGATGATATTGAAGGTAATACCGACATCTGGGTCGATGTGCAGACGCCTCCAGTTATACCATTATGTAAGTTTCTCAACCATATTTATGTCTTTGATATTGTTTATTCAAAAATAGTTGACAACTAATTTGTAGTGTCAGCTTATTTCGGTGCAAAACATGTCCAGCGCTTGGTAGACAGGACCTACTACTGTCCCGGGGCTGAACTAAACTCTGAGGAGCTAAGTCATTATGTTTCATGGCTTGAGGATCTTGATACTGTCAAGACAAATTTTCTTCCTGCACTTAGAAATGTTAGTACTGAAAACGTGCGACCAGTAGTGTTTGTAATGAACTACGGTCACATCTATTTAGGAAGGATGGCAAGATTTTTACTATTTATCCTCAGTGCATCTTTTCCATACATTATTTTTGAAGCTAAACTTCATTGCTAAGTATGTTACCATACGATGTTCTTCAACAGGGACTCCCGATGAATGTTGTGCCTTATGGGATCGAGACTAAAGGTACCATGTGTATTATTAGCTTACGGCCAAGATATCCTACAGATTACTTTAGTGCATTCAAAATTAGCGACGGATGCTTAATAGTGCAAGACTGGACCAAATATGTGATGGGGGAGCGCGGAGAAGTACTAGGGGACAGCAAACAGATGCGCTACCCACGATTAGGAGACAGGTTCATCTGCATGCTCCAACTTGATCAAGGAGTAGAGCTACACATGTTTTATGTTATTTTACCTAAGAGAGAGCAGCAGGAGTGATTAGCTAGCTAGAAATGAGTTTGAGGATGATGATGTGCTACACTATTACTATGATGATAAAATAGCTAGTGTTGGTGGTAATGACTATGATGATTATTATTAGCTAGTGTTAGTGTTGATTAAATAAATATTGTTGGTGGTAATGACTATGATGATGATTAAATCGCTTGTGTTGGCGGATTAGATTCAAGTTGAGGCAACATGTGGTGCACATCGAAAGTACTACTAGTCCAAACTAGATCAAGTTTGTATTAGTAGTATACTTTTGACATGCACCACATATTGCCTCCACTTGAACCTAATCCACCTTCATTTGACACACTGTTATGGACATAATGATGTAAACCTCATAACGGCAGACATCCTTGCTCGCATCGGCGCAAAGCGCGACCCCGTCCCACCTAACATCTTCCTCGAAAGTCTCTTTAAGCCATCCATGGTGTGGCAAGGGGGAGACAACAACGACAGTCCCGTTCCAAACACAAACACAGATAGCGAACACGCCGACATCATCGGAGGCTCAGCCACGGAATATCACCATCGGCCCACCTCATCATGGCAGTAATTGCCCCATGGACCGAACCATTCTTGGCCTACCTTAATAGGAAGGAGCTCCCAGAAGATCAGAACGAGGCTCGCCGCATCGTCCGGCGTTCGAAGGCCTATAAAGTTCACGAAGGAGAGCTTTACAAGAAAAGCACTACCGGAGTCCTTCAAAGGTGTATCTCCGAGGAGGAGGGGCGGCAACTCTTGGCAGAAATTGACGCCGGTCTCGGTGGGCACCACGGCGCAGCTCGGGCACTTGTCAGCAAGGCCTTCCGAACAGGATTTTATTGGCCTACGGCCCGGGCAGACGCACAGGACCTCGTCCAGCGCTGCGTTGGATGCCAACTCTTCGCCAACCAAAGCCATATGCCCCCAACCGCCCTACAAACAATCCCCATTACATGGCCCTTTGAAGTCTGGGGCTTGGACATGGTTGGACCCCTTAAAGGGGGAAGCCATAAGAAAAAAAATCTGCTGGTCATGGTGGACAAATTCACCAAGTGGATAGAGGCTAGACCAGTCAAAACGGCCGAGTCCGGACCGGTGATCGCATTTATATCCGATGTGGTGCATCGTTATGGTGTACCGCACAGCATCATCACTGATAACGGTTCCAATTTCACAGCTGATGAGGTGAAAACCTGGTGTGCTAATCTGGGCATTAAGCTCGATTACGCCTCTGTCTACCACCCGTAAACAAACGATCAAGTCGAGCGACCTAATGGTCTTATTATGAGCGGCATCAAACCCAAGCTAGTGCGGTCTTTGAAAGAATCAGACAAACACTAGGTCGAGGAGCTTAACTCCGTACTCTGGGGGCTGCAGACAACGCCCAACCGTACTACCAGATACACACCTTTCTTCATGGTGTATGGTGCAGAGGCAGTATTGCCCTATGATATTATACATGACTCACCTCGAGTGTGTATGTACGAAGAGAAAGAGGCCGAGTTGGATCGACAGGACAGCCTAGACGCCCTGGAGGAGGAGCGCGATGTCGCCAAAGCCCGTTCAACATTTTATCAGCAGCAGGCTTGAAGATATCAAAGCAGAGAAGTACGGGCCAAGACTTACAATGTTGGCAAATTCGATCTATGCTTGCCGGAGAAGAAAAAGGACAAACTCAAGCCCAAATGGGAGGATCCCTTCATAATTGATGAAGTTCTTACCAGAGGAGCGTACCGTCTTCGTGACGCATCAGACAATAGCCTAGAGCCGAACCCCTGGAACGCGGCCAGACTCCGAAGGTTCTATGTCTAGCGCCGAACTCTTTGTTAGTATCCTTCTCCCCTATAGTTTCCATTACTTTTTCTCCCTTTTACACAATTCTTCTTTTCGCCTTAAAGCTCTCATTCGGCTCGACCGAACACTGCTGACGTACACATTTTTACATATGTATGCCCATCATACCTGGGGGCTTCTTTAACAGAAGCTTGTTAATACTATTTTCTGAGCATCAAGCTCATCATACATATGTGTTCTTCCCGTATGTCTTTTCTTCACCATTATATGCATCGATATGACTTAAGTTTTGGCCAAGCTGGGTTGCCTGGCTCCTGTGCTTACCCCTACGTTCCGGATTGTTTGGCTGGGTGGTAAAGGGAGCACCTCTGCGATTGTTACTGCCGAGTCATACGGATGTGTACCTCAGACTGGGTGAAGCCGAGAGATAGCGTTCTAAAGGGAATATTCGGTCGGTGGATGAAAAATATTCTTTGTACTCACTCTATTATGAACCCCCAGAAGCTATAAACATTGTGATTCTTACATCACAATTCGGACATGCCTACTGATGCATGCACACCTAGGGAAAGGAACCCTTAACGAAACTATTCTCCCTGGAAGATGTTTCTTATACTCTCAATGTAATATAACATCACTAGTCGAATACAACTTGTCTGTTCAAGCAACTTTGACCCCTACACTTAGTTTTCCACGCATACCCGGCATGTTCGGCTGTAACGGTATTCGGAAACACTCCGCACCTTCGGGTCCGGAGGTTGAAGCGAAAAGGTCTGCCATGACAAATGATATGCAATTCAGCTAGAATTCCACATGGTGAGGAAAGTACATAGCCATTTGGACTCAAACCACTACAAAAAAAAAGACACATCCGTGACATTTTGGGCCGAAAGAAAAAAAATTGTCATACATATGACACTTCTATGACGATAATTGTGACAAAACCCGGTATCATCATAGATGTGGTGGGCTCCTACTTCTATGACAAAAATTCATGACTGAAAATGGGCTTTTCGTCCTGGGCGGGCCGGAGACGTAGCTGCATGACATTCTTTGGGCTGTCCACAACGGAAAAATCGTGGTAGAAGCGAGGGCGAGGAAAATTTCGGGGAGTTCCCGGTTACGGTGGGAGGTCGGGGGCCGAGCGATGCGCGTTTATCTCGTACACGTACGCGCGTGTGTGCGAGGCTTGGCTCTAACTGAACCCGAGCGAGGCGTTGGGCTCTAACTGAACCCGAGCGATTGCACTGCAGGCTACGCGTTACTGAACCCGAGCGATCGATCGATGGCTGTTAACTGAACCCGATCGAGCGATTCCTTCGCTACTGCTGCTAACTGAAGCCGATCGATGCTGCCTCTGGGATGAACAGTGAGTGTTGCGGGGGGGGGAGGGGTTGGATGAACAGTGAGCGGTGGCGTTGCCTCTAGATGAACAGGACCCCGTGGTGTGGTGGAGGGCTGGATGAACAGTAGGCGGTGGAGGGGTGCCCATGGAGGGGTGGTTGAACAGGACCCCGTGGTGTGGAGGGCTGGATGAATAGTAGACGGTGGAGGGGTGGTTGAACAGTAGCCGGTGGAGTAGCGTGCGGTGGAGGCTGGATGAACAGGAGCCCGTGGAGGCTGGAGGAGGTCGACGGTAGCCCGTGGAGGCTGGAGGAGGTCGATGTTGGAGATGAATAGTATCCCATGGAGTCCCGTTTTGCGGTACGCCACACCCCTCCCGATAAACAGGACCTCCGTTTCGACCGTAGCGCTCCAACACAAGTCCGTTTCGTCCGTTTTGCGGTACGCCACACCCCTCCCGATCAACAGGACCCCCGTTTCGACCGTAGGAGGTTCGTTTCGTCTGTTTTGCGGTATGCCAGACCCCTCCCGATGAACAGGATCCCGTTTCGAATGTGGCCGGTCGAACACAAGGCCGTTTCCTCCGTTGTGCGGTACGCCAGGCCTCGTTTCCATCACCTGTTCCATCCAAGCCCTCCCGATGAACACGACCACGAATTCCGTTCCGACCCAGCCGATTGGCTCCCATGTGTTCCGTTGCCTACCGATGAACACGACGCATTCCGTTGCCTCCCCATGAACACGACGCCTGTTGCCTCCCCATGAACACGACGACGACGTTGTTTCTCTATTCCGACCCAGCCATGTACACGAGCCCTCGCCATACGTATGCGCGAGTAGGCGTTCGAGACCTTGCCCGTATGTACACATATGTGGCCGTATTTTCTTTCATGCACCCTGGCCGTTGTACGTACGTGTACATGCTACGTGCGCGCCACTGATACGTCTCCAACATATATATAATTTTTTATTGCTCCACGCTATATTATCTACTATTTTGGACTATATTGGGCTTTATTTTCCACTTTTATATTACTTTTGGGACTAACCTATTAACCGGAGGCCCAGCCCAGAATTACTGTTTTTTGCCTATTTCAGTGTTTCGAAGAAACAAAATATCAAACGGAGTCCAAACGGAATGAAACCTTCGGGAACGTGATTTTCTCAACAAATAAGATCTAGGAGACTTGGATCCTCTATCAAGAAAGGAGGGACGCGGTCACGAGGGTGGAGGGCGCCCCCCTAGGGCGCGCCCCTGCCTCGTGGGCCCCCCTTTGCTCCACCGACGTACTCCTTCCTCCTATATATAACTACGTACCCCCAAACGATCAGATACAGAGCCAAAAACCTAATTCCACCGCCGCAACCTTCTGTACCCACGATATCCCATCTTGGGGCCTGTTCCGGAGCTCCGCCAGAGGGGGCCATCATCATGGAGGGCTTCTACATCATCATAGCCCCGCCGATGAAGTGTGAGTAGTTTACCTCAGACCTTCGGGTCCATAGTTGGTAGCTAGATGTCTTCTTCTCTCTTTTTGGATCTCAATACAATGTTCTCCCCCTCTCTCGTGGAGATCTATTCGATGTAATCTTCTTTTTGTGGTGTGTTTGTTGAGACGATGAATTGTGGGTTTATGATCAAGTCTATCTAAGAACAATATTTGAATCTTCTCTGAATTCTTTTTTGTATGATTGGTTATCTTTGCAAGTCTCTTTGAATTATCAGTTTGGTTTGGACTACTAGATTGGTTTTTCTTGCAATGGGAGAAGTGCTTAGCTTTGGGTTCAATCTTGCGGTGTCCTTTCCCAGTGACAGTAGGGGCAGCAAGGCACGTATAGTATTGTTGCCGTCGAGGATAACAAGATGGGGTTTTTATCATATTGCATGAAACTATCCCTCTACATCATGTCATCTTGCTTAAGGCGTTACTCTGTTTTTAACTTAATACTCTAGATGCATGCTGGATAGCGGTCGATGAGTGGAGTAATAGTAGTAGATGCAGGCAGGAGTCGGTCTACTTATCTCGGACATGATGCCTATATACATGATCATACCTAGATATTCTCATAACTATGCTCAATTCTGTCAATTGCTCAACAGTAATTTGTTCACCCACCATAGAATACTTATGCTCTTGAGAGAAGCCACTAGTGAAATCTATGGCCCCCGGGTCTTTTCTCAAAATATGAATCTCCAATCACTTTATTATTGCTTTGCTTTTTACTTTGCTTTTTATTTTACCTTGCATCTTTATATCAAAAATACCAAAAATATTCTCTATTAGATCTCACTCTCGTAAGTGACCGTGAAGGGATTGACAACCCCTAATCGCGTTGGTTGCATTGAGCTATTTGTTTTGTGTAGGTACGAGGGACTCGCGCGTGGCCTCCTACTGGATTGATACCTTGGTTCTCAAAAACTGAGGGAAATACTTACGCTACTTTGCTGCATCATCCTCCCCTCTTCGGGAAAATCCAACACAGTGCTCAAGAGGTAGCAGCCCCTACTACGACACGTGCGCGCCTCTACATCCACCAGTATATATGTACGTACACGTTGGCGAACAGAATGACAACGCTACATACGCTTTGACCAGGTGGGTCCCGACTGTCAGGCACTTCCTTGCGTGCGAAGATGTAGTTGGTGGGTCCCAGCAGTCAGGGGAAACGTTTTTTCACGAAATACGGTTGTCGATGTACAAAAAGGGGGTACACTTTTTGTACCCCTATAACTGTGCACGGGCAGTCTGAGCCATGAGCACCGTCACACCAAGCACGGCAAGGGAGGTAAGCCAAGGTAAGGCCGAAGCTGAAGGGAAGCAGAACGACGCCAAGACCACAAAGAGCAAAGGGGACAGAGCAGACCCCCCCCCCCCAGCAAGATCTTTGCCGGGGGCAGCTTTAGCTAACCCGGCAAGACCCTTGTCGTGGTAGCTCGCCCCGCACCTACAGAGCGAAGTCACCCTCGAGTCCACTGCCCCCATGGGGCAAGGATTTGGGAGACATCCCCGTGGTGGCATGCAGATCTTTGTGAAGACATTCAAGATCAGATACCCACTTCAGAAGATGATGATCCTTGGCGGAATCCCAGCCAAGGAGGACCACAAGGCCCCCACCAAGAGCCTTGCCAGGGATGACAGCAGGCGCCGCGGCAAGACCCTTGCCGGGGCCGCAGCAAGGCCCTTGCCAAGGACGTCGTGGGGCCACCATCAAGCCCGTGCCAGTCACACCCCCGCCGCCGTTCGCATACAGCTGCCGACCCAACCAGTTGGGCAGACACCTGCGTGGCGGCATGCAGATCTTCGTGGAGACCCACCACTGCGCCACCTCAGCTGCCTGCCTGCCTACATGGCACCACAGGCACCGCTGGCCAGGGCGCGTGTCGACGCAAGAGGGAGCGGCGACGGACGAGAAGGGGCTCTCCCCCGCCCCCGATAAAGCAAGGACACCTAAGCAAGGCACATTAAATGTGCCTTGTCATGTAATGCGAGGGATAACCTCGCACTACTGTATCCTTTCCACCTCCTGTGTGCCACTGTGGCAACCCCTTTCCTATAAAAGGAGGCCCAAGGCGACCAGGAGAAGGATTCGGCTTTTTGGAGCTCTCGACGCCCCATAGCTAGCTCAGGAACTCAGATATACAATCCACCAAAGCAGGAATAGGGTTTTACGCATCCTTGCGGCCTGAACCTGGGTAAAGGAACCGTGTGCTATCTGTTTGATCCGCTCTTTTCACAACCCCGTGCCCCACGACCGTAGTAGGGATTCCTGTGATCCCATAGGTGTCGTTCCCCACTGACATCTTTGGCGCGCCAGGTAGGGGGCGCAGTTGTGAGAATCGGCTTTAACAGTTAGTTCGACGCTTCTTCATCATCATGGCGCCCAAGAAGAAGACGACGGTGGCGGTTGGCCCGTCGGAGGCCGGGCATCCCGTCCCGACGCGGGCGAGCAGCGGACCGGTCGCAGAAAGGACCCGGGGCGCTGTTCGCGAACACCAACACCGTCCCAGCAGCCGAAGTTTGGGAGGCGGTGATGTTCGTGCACCTGGTAACGGGCCGCATGCCGCCAAATCCAAAGACGTAGCCGCGCCCTCCACGGGTGGCGCGGGGCCTTCCAGGATCGCTGCCGCCCCGCCCGAGGACGACGCAAGGGCTTCCAAGACTCCCACGCTGGCGCCGACGACGCGCTCCTCTCAAGAGGCGCGTGACGAACGGCGTAATCGCATCGAAGACCCCGGGCGTCGCCACGGGAAGATCCCCGAGCGCCACTCCCGGGATGTAGAAGACCTGCCCGCTCGCCGAGGCGCTAGTGAAGATGGCATGCGACCGCGTGATCGTGATAGAGCTCCTTCTGACATGGTCAGAAGTCGAAGCGTGTCGCGATCTGTGCAGGTTTCACTGCCACCGACGCCAGCAGAAGCCTTGGTGCGCGCGCAGTTGCTCCTCGATTTTCCTCCCACTACGGGGAAACTCAACGAATGGAGAGCCACCATCCAAAGCCTTGTTGCGGTGGCCAACAAAGACGAACCAAACCCGACGGAGCCCCCGGGTCGATGTTCCGACGGAGTCCCGCGTACCAGTGCCAGGAAAGCTAGCGGCGCCGCGACCACGGTGCATTCGCCTCCTCCTCGCCCGGTACCACGGACACTTGCCCGTCGCGACGTTACGGGCGACGAAATCTCCATAGCGTCGTCCGACCCGCGGACCCACCGTGACCAGCGTCAGGTCCTTCGGGGTCGGGAACATGAAGACGCTCGGACCACTATCGAGCGCTGGCGCGGAGCGCGCCACCAGTCAGACAGGCGAGCAGGGCCCGCTGTGGACCACCCAGCACCAGAGAGCCCTGGAGGCCTACCTTACGAGGTAGGCTACCCGGCTTTTACCCGTGAGCTGCGGCAGTTCCAGTGGCCCACTCACCGCACCTTCAAACCTGACGTGGGCAAGAAGTACGGCGGCAAGACCCACCCGTCCGAGTTCCTCAGCATCTACACCATCGCGATGCAGGCTGCCGGAGCCCGCGACGATAAGGTGCTTGCGAATTACTTTCCGTTGGCTCTTAAACCCAACGCCATGTCATGGTTGATGCACTTGCCGGTAGACTGCATTTCCTCCTGGTCGGATTTGTGCCATGAGTTCGTGGGCGCCTTCACTGGCGGTCACCAAGCTCATGGCCAAGCAAGTGATCTGCACGTCATTCCCCAGAAGGGAGGCGAGAGTCTCCGCAAGTACATACAGAGGTTCAGCCGGATACAGTACAACATCCATGATGTTCATCCTGCCGCCATCATTAGCGCGTTCCATCAGAACATGCGTAACCGCAAGATGCGCGAAGAGCTGGCAATGAACAAGGTGAAAGATGTAGAGAACTCTATGTTCTTGCTGATAGATGTGCCCGGGCTGAAGAGGGAAGGAAGTACCCCGGCGAAGATGCTGGCGTGGAAACCGACTCCTCAGATGAGGATACTGCCGCCCCGGCGAAAAAAGGCCGACGCCGCAACAGGAAGCGCAAAGGGAAAGCCGTGCTTGCCGTCGAGGGATCTGATGACACCGGCTCCACCAAGAAAACCAAGGCAGATGACCCCGGCAAGGAAATTGCCGGATGTGTCGCCTGCCGGGCCTTGGCGGCCACCGAGAAGTCAGGAAACTCCAACAAGCGGTACTGCAAGATCCATCGCACCAAAGGCCATGCTCTCCAAGACTGCCGACAGGTTGAGCTCCTTGCTGAGAAGCAGAGGGCTGAATATGAGAGGCGGGACAAGGAGAAGGGCCAAGACGGTGCTGAGGGGTCCGGCAAGAAGCGTGACGGCTAGGCGGGCCGTCGCGGCAAGGATAAACAACAGGAGAGGCCCACCCGGGGCCGTGACAGGAAGCCAGAAGACGACGATCACGAAGAGGACGACGAGTCCGGCGACCAAGAGTATCAGAAAGCTACAGAGGCCATGTGCGTCGACGACGGCGCCTCGTTGCATACTTCTCACCGCCGGCTTAAACAGTGGGCGCGAGAGATTACAGCGGTAGAGCCGTCGTTTGATGCCCAAAGGCCGCTGAAGTGGTCCAGCACACCTATCATTTTTGACACTGAGGATCACCCTGATCGCACTACTGCGGTCGGGTGCTTACCATTGTTGGTTTCACCAACAATACATAACCTCAAGGTGACAAAGATGCTAGTCGATGGCGGGGCCGGTCTGAACTTGATCTCGCCTGCCGTGATCGGGAAACTGCAGATTCCTGACGGAGACCTCGAAGAGACGGGACGGAGAGGATCGTGTGTGATGTTGCCAAGATCCCCTTGCCCTACAACGGGATCCTTGGTCGCCCTGCGCTGGCCAAGTTCATGGCGGCATCACATTACGCATACAACACCCTGAAGATGCCAGGGCCCGTGACGATCATCACCATCCCCTCCGACAAGAAAGATACGCTGATTTGCGCTGACCAACTATACCAGCAAGCAGTTGCAGCAGCTGCCGCCGCTAGGGCACTTGCTCCTACCACTGGGACCCCGGGAGGGAAGAAGAAGAAGAAGGCCGGTGAGACCTCGGACACCCACTCCGGCAAGCGCACCTCTTCGGAGTGTAGCGCTGCCGTCGAGGACGTGCCAAAGAGCTCCGTCGGCGGAAACAAGAAGCCTAGGGCCATTCCGCCGGGAACCAAGAAGGTTTCTTTCAATGAGGACGGCATGGGAGGAGCTTTCACTATAAGCTCCACCCTTGACGACAAATAGGAAGACGCGCTCGTCACCTTCCTGCGGGCGAATGTCGATGTGTTTGCCTGGCAAGCCTCCGACATCCCCGGCGTTCCCAGGGAGGTGATTGAGCACCACCTTGCTATCTGTCCTCATGCGCGGCCCGTCAAGCAGAAGGTCAGAAAGCAAGCTTTGGAATGACAAGAGTTCATCACAGAAGAGATCCGGAAACTGGAAGCAGCGGGTTTGGTAAGAGGAGTGCTCCATCCAACGTGGTTGGCCAATCCGGTCGTAGTGCGCAAGGCAAATGGGAAGTGGAGGTTGTGTATTGACTACACAGATATCAATAAAGCTTTCCCTAAAGACCCCTTCCCGTTGCCGTGCATCGACCAGATTGTTGACTCCACGGCTGGGTGTGATCTATTGTCATTCCTCGACGCCTACTCCGGCTACCACCAGATCTTCATGACAAGAGAAGACGAAGAGAAAACAGCATTCATCACCCCATGTGGTACGTATTGTTTCATACGGATGCCTTTCGGGTTGAAGAGTGCTGGTTCGACGTTTGCAAGGGCGGTCCAGATTGGTTTTGAACCCCAGCTCCATAGAAATATGGAAGCTTATATGGACGACATAGTGGTCAAAACCAAGGACAGGGCAACCCTCATCACAGATTTGCAAGAAACATTTGCAAACCTGCGCAAGATCAATCTCAAGCTGAACCCCAAGAAGTGCGTCTTTGGCGTCCCGTCCGGCAAGCTTCTCGGGTTCTTTGTGTCACAGCGTGGGATAGAGGCCAACCCGGACAAGATCAAAGCTATAGAGCAGATTGAAGCACCCATGCGAATCAAGGATGTGCGTCGGCTTGCTGGTTGTGTTGCTGCCATGGGCAGGTTCATATCCAAGTCTGCCGAACGCGCCCTCCCCTTTTTCAAAATCCTGAAAAAGGCGGGCCCGGTGCTGTGGACGCCAGAAGCCAAAGCAGCATTGCAAGATTTGAAGAAGTACCTCTCCTCCGCGCCAACACTAGTTGCGCCTAGGCCCCAGGAGCCGTTGCTGCTATACCTAGCGGCAACAAACCAGGTGGTCAGCTCCGCACTAGTAGAGCAGAGAGAGGTTGACGACGAGGTAATGGCAGCGACAGAGCCTGACACCACCAATGCGGAGACGACACAGCCAATCGAAGTGCCGCCAAAGAAGAAAATGATTGCAGCACCCGGTCTACTTTGTTAGCTCCCTCCTGCAGGGGGCTAGATCAAGGTACTCCGGCGTGCAGAAACTGCTCTTCGGCCTCCTCATGGCCTCGAGGAAGCTGCGTCACTACTTCCAGGAACACGAGATCACTGTCGTCACTCGCCTCCCTCTGCAACGGATATTGCACAATCCAGATGCGATGGGGAGGATTGTGGAATGGGCACTAGAGCTGTCCTGCTTTGGCCTCAAGTTTGAAAGTACTTCGACGATCCAGAGCCGAGTCCTGGCGGAGTTCATTGCAGAGTGGACCGCAACACCTGACGAAGAAGCCCAAGAGACTGCTCTCCCCGGCAAGGAGGCAAGTTGCAATTGGATCATGTACTTTGATGGGGCTTTCTCCCTACAAGGTGCCGGGGCTGGCGTACTACTCGTCGCCCCCACCGGAGAGCACCTCAAGTACGTGATCCAGATGCACTTCCCGAGGGAGGTGTCAACAAAAAATACGGCGGAGTACGAAGGGCTGCTTGCTGGTCTTAGGATCGCGGCGGACCTCGGAATCAAAAAGCTCATCGTTAGGGGCGACTCGCAGCTTGTCGTCAAGCAAGTCAACAAGGATTACCAGAGCCCGTTGATGAAGGCCTACGTTGATGAAGTGAGAAAGCTGGAAGAGTGTTTCGACGGTATACAGGCTGAATACGTTCCCCGAGCAGAGAACGATATCGCCGATTACCTGTCAAAGCGCGCTGCCCTCAAGCTACCTGTGGAACCAGGTACCTTTGTGCTTCAGCTAACTCAGCCATCCGTTGATCCATCAACAGAGCAGAACAAGGGGAGGAAATCAGGGCCCGGCAAGTACTTTCCCGCCGAGCTCCCCGGAGCCGCCGGCAAGGATGTTGCCGAGGACACTGAGCCCGCCACGGGATGGCTAGCTCTGGCGGAGCGTCAAGCTCTTGTCATCGAGACAGCCGCTCCTATAGCGGAGGAGATGCCTTTAATCCTCGCCGTCGAGCCCCAGGCTCCAGCGGTATGATCGTTGTTCTTGGTCCTACGGACTAAACCCTCCGGTTATATAGACACCGGAGGGGGCTAGGGTTACACAGAGTCGGTTACAAGAAAGGAGATTTATATATCCGTATTGCCAAGCTTGCCTTCCATGCCAAGGAAAGTCCCATCCGGACACGGGACGAAGTCTTCCATCTTGTATCTTCATAGTCCAATAGTCCGGCCAAAGGATATAGTCCGGCTCTCCGGATAACCCCTAATCCAGGACTCCCTCAGTAGCCCCCGAACCAGGCTTCAATGGCGATGAGTCCGGCGCGCAGATTGTCTTCGGCATTGCAAGGCGGGTTCTTCTTCAAACTCTGAGTATCTGTTAAATAGTGTCCGGCTTCTCGTAAATGTTGCGCTTCTTGGCTTCTATGCCCAATAATGGCCATCTTCCACGTGTCAAGTGAATGTGAGGAGCCAGGGCGTTTTTATGTTTACCACCCTAGCTGTGTGAATGAACTGTTTATTTAAAGAGACGAGGATTCTAAGATCCAAACCACACCATCCTCCCTCAGCGAGCATTCATCGGAGCGCGCCCGAAAAAATCCATTCCAACATGGCCGGCCAGCGCAGCTCCTCCTGTCGCTCCCGCAGCCCCAAGCCCGGAGATTGGGAGAGGTGTTCTGTCCCGCACAGCCAATTAGTGAAGCTACAGACCCAGGGATTTCTTCCCCCAGCGTATATGGTCCCGGTTCGAGCCGGGCTCGCCACCTATAATGGCGGGGAGCAAGCGGAGAGCTTTCCCAACCCCTCTAAGGGAGAGCGGTTATGCCTTGTCCCTTATTTGTTAAGGGGACTCGGATTTCCAATCCATCCGTTTCTCCGAGGGCTCCTAGAGTTCTACGGCCTCCAGTTGCACAACCTCACCCCTGCCTCCATACATATCGCTGGCTACGTAGCCCTTTGCGAACTGTTTATGGGCTGCGAAGCTCATTTCGCGTTGTGGAAGAAGTTGTTCTGCCTTGTGCCCCGTACACAAAGGGGATCAATATATCAAGTGGGCGGAGCCGAAGTATGGCACATCGCCGGGACCGGATACCTATCCGGTACCCCGAAGAAGACGTCCGAAGACTGGCCTTCAGAGTGGTTTTATATGGAGGACGTCCCCATTCCAGATCCTATTCGGATCGGCCTTCCCGAGTTTGATAATGCTCCCTTGAAGAAGCGCCTGAGTTGGCGGCCATGGAGCCCTCAGGAGGAAGATGATAGAGACGTTCTTTACCTAATGGGCCGGATAAAGGTATTGGCTCAATCAGGACTGACCATAACCGAGGTTATGTCAATATGCATTATGCGGGGGGTGCAGCCACTTCAATATCGAGGCCACCCTATGTGGGATTTCAACGGGGAAGATGATGCTACCCGCTGCGGCCGCAAGGGGCCGGACTCGATCGCTGCCCTAGCAAAAATCTTGTCCGGTCTGTACAAGGAAGAGGAATAGGAGTTCCTCCGCATCGAACCACAGGGTGGATTCTCCATGTACAACCCTCCGAGCTGGGTAGGCCACCACTTTTATGCCCACCCATTCCGTATTTCTGCAGTTAAATATTTTACCTTGCAATTTCATCGCAGGAGCTGCGTAAGGCTGTAAGGGAGATCAACAGCCCACCTCCACAACCCGAGCATCCTGAGCGGTCCCTCGACCCCGGCCTCAAAGAGGACCCGGAAATATTCGTGGAGCTGATTGACAGGGTATTCTACCAATTGAGCTGCGATGATGCCATGGTGGCCATTATAGCCGACTACCCTGGGCTACTCCCAGCCTCGCAGGTAAATGTGACCAAAGTCCCACCTTTGAGAAGGATTTCCTTTTATGCACTTCACCTACCGTATACAAACGGTATTTTATAGGGAAGGCCCTCGGGACGCCATGCCGAGCCCGCGGCGATCCGCCAACAAGGGGCTCTAAAGCCGGACAGACTAAAAAGGAAGGCAGTCCGGACGGAGACGCCGGTGCAGAGGTATGATGCAACACCTCACTCCGCGGTTGTCGTCTTTTAAAACATAATAACACTCGTGTTTCCTAGAAGGAAGAACGCTCGCCGGATCATATCCGGAGATGTCGCCGATCACGCTTCTAAAAGTCGGGCTCCAGGGCCGGATACAGAGGCGGAGGCTAACACAAGGCACACGACGGATGCCCCGTCTATAGAGGATGCGGATAAGATATCCGCTACAAATTCCGAAGTGGAGAGCGCCATGAATCACAGGCGTCGCCGAGACGTACTCCGTGACGCTTGTTTCTCCCAAGAGGCTTTTAATGCCTTCAACTCAGGAGATGCGTATATCCGTGCAGCTCAAAATGGTCTAGCCAGAGCCACGGACCATTATGTAAAGGATATACGGGTAAGAAGATTTGATGATTATATATATATATCAGTAGCCCCTGAGACTTGAAACAGTTAGAGTAACTGATTTAAAGATCATGACTTATACAGGATTTGACCGAGAAGAATACCCGATTATCCCAGGAGCTGGAAGAGTGCAAAGCCCAGCTTCAGGCCGCACTTGCCACAGAAGAGGAGTCCAAGAATACCCCCGCTGGTAACTACTGGGTTTATGCTGCGAATCCGCAGGTACCAGATATTTGTGTGGCGTGCCTGCAAGTCTAACAATAGTTTTTGCAGATGACTCCGGAGTAAATCCGGAGGCCGTGCCAAGGAATGCGAAACGTGTTGAACGATAGCTAAATGCTGGCGAGCGCGTGCTATCGTGCATCATTGAAGAGAAAAATAATCTCCGAGGCGCTAATACCCAGCTGAGCGTGGAACTGAAAGATGTTTGAACCCAGCTTGCGGACTCCGTGAAGGAGAATAAGCGGCTTCGACGCAGCATTTTTAGTAAGTGCTTAAACGAACCCTTGAAAGAGTTCGGCGAAGAGGCCGGCTAACAGAGTTATGTATGCAGGTATGCTGACGGGTCGTCCCGCGGAGGAGATGCCCGGGTCTGCGTGTGATCTTCTACCCGAGTTTTCACAACTTCACGAACAAGTTTGGCAGGCGATGCAGGGTATTGCCCAAGCCTTGTGGCCATCCGTCTCCCTGCCAGCAGGCATTGGAGAGCTTGCGGAGAAGCTCAAGGGAGCGCGGCGGCGCTTGCGATTATGGAAGATATCGGCCTGCCGTCAAGGTGCTAGGGAAGCCTGGGCCATGGTGAAGACGCGGTATACCAAGGCTGACCCAAACCACATGGCCGAGGTCGGACCTGTGGGGCCCGATGGGAAAGAGATACCCGTTAGCTTAGTGTACGGGCAAGTAGAATTAGCCGCAAAGTATTCCCAACAGGATTGTAGGCTAGACAGCCTGTTGGATGGTATAGAAGAGGAATTTAGTCAGTCTAAGTGACTATGTAAGTAAAGTGACATGTATAATGCCCTCTAGCCGGATTGTAAATCATTTGTCATGGCGGACCTTTTCGCTTCAACCTCGGGACCCGATAGTCCGGAGTGTATCCGAATACCCGCTCAGTTATGTAAGAACCGGGGTATGCGTGGAAACCAGGCGTAGGGGTCATTAGTGCTTGAACATACAAGTATCCAACTAGTTATGTTATATTACATGGGTAGTAAGAAACATCTTCCAGGGAGAATAGTTCCGTTAAGGGTTCCTTTCCCTGGGTACGCATGCTCTAAAGTGCATGTCCGAACTGCGAGAAGAGACGCAGGAAAAACATCTGGGGGCACATATGGAAAATAAATAAAAATCATCTTTTGTTCACCGACCGAATATTCCCTTAAGAACGCTAGCTTTCGGCTTCACCCAGTCTGAGGTACACATCCGGCTGACCCGGCAGTAACAATCGCAGAGGTGCTCCCCTTATGCCCTAGCCGGATTAACGGGAACGTAGGGCATAAATACAAGAGCCAGGCAACCCAGCTTGGCCAAAACTTAAGTCATATCGATGCATATAATGGTGAAGAAAAGGTACATGCAGAAGAATAACACATGTGCAGGGCATGAAGCCCAGATAAATAATTAAGCTTCTGTGTAAGAAGCCCCCACGTATAATGAGCATGGTTAGCGCGTCAATAGTGTGCAAGCAAGGCACAAGTTGGCCCTTGAAGGTTTTGAGAAAAAAAGGAAGAAAGAAAGAAAGAAAGAAAAGACAGATAATGTATATGCAAAAATGGACAAAGGAAGGAGACGAACATATAGTCCGGCACTAGGCGTAGAATCTTCGAAGCCTGGCTGCGTTCCATGGGTTTTCCTCAAGTCGATTATCCGAAGCATCCCGCAGACGGTACGCTCCACCGGTTAGAACTTGGTCAATAATGAAGGGGCCTTCCCATTTGGGCTCGAGCTTGGTCTTTTTCTTCTCCGGCAAGCGTAGAACTAGTTCGCCAACGTTATAAGTTTTGGCCCGTACTTCTCTGCTTTGGTATCTTCGAGCCAGTTGCTGGTAGAATGCAGAACAGGCTTTGGCCACGTGGCGCTCCTCCTCTAGGGTGTCCAGACTGTCCTGCCGATCGAGCTCGGCTTCTCTTTCTTCGTACATGCGCACTCGAGGTGAGTCATGAATTATGTCGTAGGGCAGAACCGCCTCAGCGTCGTACACCATAAAGAAGGGTGTGTGTCCGGTAGTACGATTCGGCGTGGTCCGCAGCCCCCAGAGTACGGAGTCGAGCTCCTCTACCCAGTGTGTGTTAGATTCCTTTAAGGACGGCACTAATCTGTTGGAAATATGCCCTAGAGGCAATAATAAAATGGTTATTATTGTATTTCCTTGTTCATGATAATTGTCTATTGTTCATGCTATAATTGTATTACCTGGAAACCGTAATACATGTGTGAATACATAGACCACAACTTGTCCCTAGTAAGCCTCTAGTTGACTAGCTCGTTGATCAATAGATGGTTATGGTTTCCTGACCATGGACATTGGATGTCATTGATAACGGGATCACATCATTAGGAGAATGATGTGATGGACAAGACCCAATCCTAAGCATAGCACAAGATCGTGTAGTTTGTTTGCTAAGAGCTTTTCTAATGTCAAGTATCATTTCCTTAGACCATGAGATTGTGTAACTCCCGGATACCGTAGGAATGCTTTGGGTGTACCAAACGTTACAACGTAACTGGGTGGCTATAAAGGTGCACTACAGGTATCTCCGAAAGTGTCTGTTGGGTTGGCACGAATCAAGACTGGGATTTGTCACTCCGTATGATGGAGAGGTATCTCTGGGCCCACTCGGTAATGCATCATCATAATGAGCTCAATGTGACTAATGAGTTAGCCATGGGATCATGCGTTATAGAACGAGTAAAGATACTTGCCGGTAACGAGATTGAACAAGGTATAGGGATACCGACGATCGAATCTCGGGCAAGTAGCATACCGATAGACAAAGGGAATTGTATACGGGATTGATTGAATCCCCGACATCGTGGTTCATCCGATGAGATCATCGTGGAACATGTGGGAGCCGACATGGGTAACCAGATCTCGATGTTGGTTATTGGTCAGAGAGTTTTCTCGGTCATGTCTGCATGATTCTCGAACTCGTAGGGTCTACACACTTAAGGTTCTGTGACGCTAGAGTTGTTATGAGAATTAGTGTGCAGTTACTGAATGTTGTTCGGAGTCCCGGATGAGATCCCGGACGTCACGAGGAGTTCCGGAATGGTCCGGAGGTAAAGATTTATATATGGGAAGTCCTAGTTTGGCCACCGGAAAATGTTCGGGATTTTTCGGTATTGTACCGGGAAGGTTCTAGAAGGTTCTAGAGTGAGGCCCACCTGCATGGGGGGACCCACATGAACATGGGTATTGGGGGCAAGGCCCCACACCCCTGGTCAAGGCGCACCAAGATCCCCCCTTAGAAGGAATAAGATTATATCCCGAAGGGATAAGATCAAGATCCCTAAAAAGGGGGGATAACAATCGGTGGGGAAGGGAAATGATGGGATTTCTTTCCCCCACCTTTGCCAACGCCCCAATGGACTTGGAGGGCAAGAAACCAGCCCCCTCCACCCCTATATATAGTGGGGAGGCGCATGGGAGCCACACCCCTTCCCCTGGCGCAGCCCTCTCCCTCCCCAACACCTCCGTAGTAGTAGTAGTGCTTGGCGAAGCCCTGCCGGAGAACTGCAAGCTCCACCACCACGCCGTCGTGCTGCCGGAGCTCTCCCTCAACTTCTCCTCTCCCCTTGCTGGATCAAGAAGGAGGAGACGTCCCCGGGCTGTACGTGTGTTGAACGCGGAGGCGCCGTTGTTCGGCGCTAAGATCGGAATCAACCGCAATCTGAATCGCTACGAGCACGACTCCTTCATCCGCGTTCTTGTAACGCTTCCGCATCACGATCTTCAAGGGTATGAAGATGCACTCCCCTCTCTCTCTCTCTCTCGTTGCTAGTCTCTCCATAGATTGATCTTGGTGATGCGTAGAAAATTTTAGAAAAATTTTTAATTTCTGCAACGATTCCCCAACAGTGGCATCATGAGCTACGTCTATGTGTAGATTTTGTGCACGAGTAGAACATAAATTAGTTATGGGCGATGATTTGTTCAATTTGCTTGCCGTTACTAGTCTTATCTTGATTCGGCGGCATTGTGGGATGAAGCGGCCCAGACCGACCTTACACGTACACTTACGTGAGACAGATTCCACCGACTTACATGCACTTGATGCATAAGGTGGCTAGTGGGTGTCTGTCTCTCCCACTTTAGTCGGATCGAATTCGATGAAGAGGGTCCTAATGAAGGGTAAATAGCAATTGGCATATCACCGTTGTGGCTTTTGCATAGGTAAGAAACGTTCTTGCTAGAAACCCATAGCAGCCACGTAAAACATGCAACAACAACTAGAGGACGTCTAACTTGTTTTTGCAGGGTATGCTATGTGATGTGATATGGCCAACAGGATGTGATGAATTATATATATGTGATGTATGAGATTGATCATGTTCTTGTAATAGGAATCACGACTTGCATGTCGATGAGTATGACAACCCGCAGGAGCCATAGGAGTTGTCTTAATTTATTGTATGACCTGCGTGTCAATGAAAAACGCCATGTAATTACTTTACTTTATTGCTAACCATTAGCCATAGTAGTAGAAGTAATAGTTGGCGAGACAACTTCATGAAGACACGATGATGGAGATCATGATGATGGAGATCATGGTGTCATGCCGGTGACGAAGGTGATCATGCCGCGCCTCGAAGATGGAGATCAAAAGGCGCAACATGATATTGGCCCTATCATGTCACTTTATGATTTGCATGTGATGTTTGTCATGTTTACATCTTATTTGCTTAGAACGACGGTAGCATAAATAAGATGATCCCTCGCAAAAATTTCTAGAAAGTGTTCCCCCTAACTGTGCACCGTTAAGAAGGTTCGTTGTTTCGAAGCACCACGTGATGATCGGGTGTGATAGATTCTAACGTTCGCATACAACGGGTGTAAGCCATATTTACACATGCGAAACACTTAGGTTGACTTCACGAGCCTAGCATGTACAGACATGGCCTCGGAACACAAGAGACCGAAAGGTCGAACATGAGTCGTATAGTAGATACGATCAACATGAAGATGTTCACCGATGATGACTAGTCCATCTCACGTGATGATCGGACACGGCCTAGTTGACTCGGATCATGTATCACTTAGATGACTAGAGGGATGTCTATCTGAGTGGGAGTTTATTGAATAATTTGATTAGATAAACTTAATTATCATGAACATAGTCAAAAGGTATTTGCAAATTATGTCGTAGCTCACGCTTTGGTTCTACTGTTTTAGATATGTTCCTAGAGAAAATTTAGTTGAGAGTTGACAGTAGCAATTATGCGGACTGGGTCCGCGAACTGAGGATTGTCCTCATTGCTGCACAGAAGGGCTATGTCCTTAATGCACCACTCAGTGTGTTGAACCTCGAGCGTCGTTTGTAGATGTTGGGAAACATCTTGTATACACGTTTTGATGACTACGTGATAGTTCAATGTGTAATACTATCGGTTTAGAATTGTGACATCAAAGACGTTTTTTGAAATGTCACAGAACATATGAGATGTTCCAAAGACTGAAATTGGAATTTCAGACTAGTGCCACCGTCAAGAGGTATGAGACCTCTGACAAGTTTCTTAAGCCTGCAAACTAAGGGAGAAAAGCACAATCGTTGAGCATGTGCTCAGATTGTCTGAGTACTACAATCGCTTCAATCGAGTGGGAGTTAATCTTTCAGATGAGATAGTGATGGTTCTCCATAGTCACTGCCACCAAGCTATTGGAGCTTCGTGATGAACTATAACATATCAAGGATAGACATGATGATCCTTGAGCAACTCACGATGTTTGACACCGCGAAAGTAGAAATTAAGAAGGAGCATCAATTGTTGATAGTTAAACCACTAGTTTCAAAAAAGGCAAGGGAAAGAAGGGAGTTTTTGTTACGTGCTAAATAAGGAAAGTGTTTTTTTATTATAACTGCATTAGGTGGATAAAAGGTTTATCAATTGGATACAGGGTTGGTATTTTTGTTTCTACGTGATTGTATTTTGAAACTCCATGCGTGTAACCACGCTCCTTCGAAAACTACGTGCCGTCACTGCGTGTAGTCGACGGGTAGCTTTTTGATCGAAGTAGCAATTGAGACACTCGCAAAAAAAAAAAGTAGCAATTGAGACTTTAGAATTAGCCTGCAGAATGTCTCAAACTTCTCAAAACCGGCAACAACTATACAAAAGCTACCTGACAGAGTATACGTACAGGAATCTGCCTAATCCAGTGTATCTTAGCCCACCAACGACGACAACGTAATCACCATCACTGCGGCTCAACCAGGATTTGATCAGATAATGAGGAGGCAAATGCAGCAGCTAATACGGCGTAAATGCACACTAACTTGGCAGCAAGAACAGCAAATGACAGTATGCCTTTACTCTGAAGAACCGAGGAGAGCTGCCTTGCCTTTATCCTCCACTCCAGCTACTACACAAATTAGAACTGTACAAAGTTTTGAAGCATAGCGTTGTGAATGGATCACTCGTCCAGCACCCTTCTATATATAGCACGCGAGATGAATGCAAAGGCGCCGGGAAGTGGCGCGCCGTGTCGGGTTACGCGGTGATAGCCGCCGTGGGTAGCTCCGCTCGATGGAGGCCACTGGATGCGCTGCGGACGTCTCCCTCGATCCCTTGACAACGACCTTGGTCGGCAGCTATCTGCCTTACCTTACTCGCGGACGCCGTTCAGGCGTTCGACGACGATGATCAGTCCATACTCCATACACGCCGCCGTCGCGGTTCGCCTCCATGGCCGAGAACATCTGCCGGACTATCGGTACAAACCTGGATGCAGAGCGGCCTCCTCCTCCTGGACGTCAGTGACCTCCAGGTTCCAGTGCCATGCCGAGGTCCTTATGTACCGCACGGCGCCCCGGACGCGAAGTCGCCGCTCACCCCGAGCCTCCTCCTCTGCGCTCGAGCCCAGCGGCAATTTTGCTAAGGGCCCGAGGCCAACCACCACGCCTGCCACGGCAATTTTGCTGCTCTGGCCGCTCCGCCGCTGCCGGCGGGCCCAAGCAGATAGGTCCTCTGAGCCAGAGGACGGCCTCGTCGCTGCCATCGGGGAGGGTGAGCGTGCCATCGCGAGCGCCAATGCCGCTGCCAGAGTCAACCACGTGGCAGCAGGCGCCGCGTGGGAGGGGAAGAGTTCGTGCAATCTATGAGCATGCCGTCCGGGGGGAGCCCTCCAAGTACCTTCGAAGCGGCGCCAAGCCGACCGTGCCGACGTCGTCGTGTTTGCCGACCATGATGAAGACCACGTCGGAGGCCACGGTCACGGAGGTCGGCGAATCCACCAGACTCGCTAGACGGTGACCAGGGCCTCCTCCTTGGGCGGCGTGTGCACGTACGTTGTCACCGTGTACAGACGCTCAGCAGCGCTCGCTGAAGCTCCATGGTGCTTCTAGGAGAACAAGAGGAGGACTGGAGAAGGCAGGCCCTCGGCTGATCTCGACGGGGGTGAAGGGGATGGAGCCGCTGTGGAAGATAAGAGAGAGAGGGGGGGAGAGGAGACGGTCGGCCGGCGCTCGTGGGCACCAGTGATATCCGCCAGCCGCAGCCTGACGCAACTCACGGCCAAGCCCGACACCACCGCGTTCATGGCCGCCGGCATGGTCTGCACGCATCTCCATCTGTGCACCTTCCTGTGGGAGTATCGCCGCCAGAGCGCGTCCGACGACGGCGTGAACAACTCTGGCTAGGATCGCTCCGTCGGAGCCGCGGGCAATACCCACACCATGTTCGACCGAAGGACGACGTTGGGAGTGTGGAGGTTTTTATATAGAGATAAACAACGGTGAAATAAGATTCGACGGGATCCTTCGGGAGACTCGAGGACTCTCCGATCATCCAGATACCAATCGAATAAGATTCGACGGGATCCTTCGGGAGACTCGAGGACTCTCCTATCATCCAGATACCAATCGAAGGCACCGTTAAATCAATACGTATCAACGTCCCAGATCCAACCACTCCCGTGGCAATGTCCCTATTAGCCAACAAACATGGAAAGAAAAATATCTACCCGATCCATCCAAACAGAAACTGCCCAACCGGACGTAGTCAAATCAAATTAGCACGACCAAAGCGGCATCGATGATAAACAGAAAGCGGCATGACTACTGACCAACAGCGGCCAGAACAGAAGAAAGCAACGCATCAATTGGGCAACAGCGGCCGGGAGACAAATGCATGACCAATTCAAATACGTAAAAGCATCAAATTCCAACGTGACAGCGACGCAAAAGAAGCACGCAAGAACATCGAACACATCAGCCTACCCCACATGCAGTACAAAAACGCTAAACCAACCAAAGCGATAGCTACACCCGTTCAAAAAATTTGAATCAAAAACCTATATCCACAAGGCCTTTGTACACCACCGTGTACCAAAAAAATAGCACGTGCCACTATCACAATTCACCATGGGTCATTGTCAACCAAGTGTACGAATATGAGAGCAAAAACCTTGCCAGATATAGAGGCTTGGGTATGTAGTATGTCCCATGTATGTTGAGAGAAATATAATTAGTGTGATTTGATGAGGTGGCATGTGGGTGCGTGGGTTGTGAGGTGTGCATGTTGAGAGAGAATATAAATAGCATTTCCATGCATATGAAGAGAAAATAATTAGTAGGTGATGAGATGGCATATGTGGTGACGTGGCATGTGTGCAAGAAATGAGATAGTGGGGATGAACTATATACTCCCTTCTTCTATCTATATAGGGTCTAATGCGTTTTTCAAGGCTAACTTTGACCAAATATTAAAAAAATATATATGACATGCAACTTACACAAAGCATACCATCAAATTCATCTGTTAAAAGAGCTTTCAATGATATAATTTTCACATTATACATCTCATTTAATATTAATTTTGTTAATAGTTAAAGACGGTCTTGAAAAACGCATTAGGCTCTATATAGATGGAAGGAGGAAGTATGTAGGATGCCTTTGGTCTGGTCTTTATGACCTTAATATTATCCCTAACTGCGGCAGGAAGTGGACAATTAAGAGGTAATGCTATGTGAGGGACCGTCCACCGTGATAAATTACTCAATCACCTAACTATGTGGCAGGGAGCCAACAAGTACAAGTGGTCGATAGTTTTGTTAAGGATTAATTAAATCCTAATAATCCATGCTTAGGTCGGTTGTTTAGTTTAGCAACCGCCAGTTACCGACTATATAATTACCGCCTCTGTACATGGGTATAAATACCCTATTCTTCAGTCAATGAAATCACTGTTCATTCATCTATCTCCATTCGCTCCTCTCTCTCTCTCGTTTTACTCTTCACACGTTATCACGCACGCCTCTTCCAGAGAGCAATTAGGCCAAGAACTCGACTGCACCAGCGTCCCTGGCCATCGGCCTGATACACGGCTGTGGCAGCCCGACGGCGTGGACACCAGCAGCGGCACCCTTCCAATTGGCGGCGGCGGCTGCCGGCCAACGTCAGGCACACGACAACGGGGGCGGAGAGAGGCGCAGCCCCTCGAGGCACGAACGCCTAAAACAGCCAGAAGGGAAATCTATCACGAAACACTAATTCCGTTTAGTTTTTGTTCTTCCCGTGATCTGGAAATTAACTGCACTTTTCTGCACATACTGGATCGCTTCATCTGAGCATGTGGGCATGGTGAGATGAATAGGTGGCTGAAGCATCAACCGGAAGAAATCCTTGATAAGGAAGAGAAAGCTTCAATCAAGAACGTACCATCCAGACATGCAAAGGGAAGAAGAAGGTACCATGTCTTTTTCTAATTTCTTGAACTGGAACTAGCGGCCACTGCTGCTCGCCGTCTCGCCTTCTCACCATCACTGTAGCGGCAACAACCTCGTCGAGGACGCACGCAGAAGCACCAGTCCTCTGGGCGCCGCGGACACCACAGCCATGACACGCCGCTCCTCCGAGCGGCCCTCGGCCCAGCTCTCCGCAGCGCAGCCACATCACGCGGTGGAGGTGGCCCGCGCTCAAGTCCGAGCAACGGCGGCGTCCTCGCGTACGAGGTTTGGTGGCGCCTGGATCCTCTCCCTGGCCCGGCGAGCCCTCGTGTCCGCCGCCGACGGCGGTAATTTTCCCCCTCAGGAACCGCACGAGAAGAAGATTGGGGCAACCTTATCCATTCTGGCGATTTTCAGTTCGGTTCTCCAACTTCCTAGTATTCACATATTAGTATCTATAGTACATCTTCAGGCCACAGACTTTACTGTAATTTACATCTGTGCAACTAGGATTTTTGAAATAATTTTTCAGGCCATAACAACTGGAGAATAGCCCAACAGATTTTCTGCTTGGATCCTCAGATCTAATTGAGTTCAATCTCTGTGTTTCCTATAAATAGCAGTTTATCTCCCTAGTTATACTGTAAAATTTACATTAGAGAGACCCTATCCCTCTGTATTGTATTTACTATATGTAAGTGATTATTCTAGACAAATTTTCTAGAATCTGTTACATGTTCAATGTGTTTGCTTTTCAAGCAATCCATAAAACATGTTTATTTTAGTGCAACAGCTATGTTTTGCAATTGAATTTGTTTCTCTCTCTTGCAAATCTTGACGTAATTTCAAAACAAGGATTACGAGGTGCCATACTTAATATGACTACCTCAAATCTCATTTGTAGATCACAAGGTATTGATGGCATCTACTGCATAATTTGCAGATTATCCATCACTATTGTGAGGTCTACATCCTGTCATTTCGACAAGATGATTACCTTCAACGTGCTCTATCAAATAAATATTAAATTTAATGTGACTACCTCAAATTTATTTGCGAATCATAAGGTGTTGGTGGCATCTACTGCATAATTTGCAGATTATCCACCACTACTGTGAGGTCTACGTTTTGTAATTTTTACAAAATGATTACCTTCAAAGTGCTCTTCCAAATAAAAAAATTATATTTAACATAAGGTAATAAAAACCGTGAGCATGTACTGACGAAAGTCAGATTATGCATCCTATTACTGCGAGATCTACACCGCATCCAGTGATTATCTTCAAAGTGTTATCCTATATAAATTGGGGTCTACACATATGAGTGAATAGCATCAGCTATCATAAAATTTGCTCCTCTGAAGCAATTATTATTGTTCACTAAAAATATTTACTCTCATAGTAAAATAATAATGATCACCTTACATGTTAAAATGGCATTTTCTTCTAGTATCAACTATTTAAGCATCACTTTGCTTGAATAAGTCGTGGAAAATTACACAAATATTATTATTTTTGATGATATTGTCGTCCATACATCAAGTGACTAATCAATGTTAAAATTACAAAGTCCATGTTTTGGTCGTGGCTCTAAAAGTCACACATTTTCCTCAAGAAAGAAGCCAAAACATTAGCAACGATTTTGTCACATGAAATACATTGAAGGTTCACACCCCATGTTCACCAAGCATCACCTTGGCGGATTGTGCTCAACAAGATCATTTCATCCATATATATCTTTTACTCCAATTAAATAATACATGATCATTTCATGTAACACATGGCTATTCTATTGATAGCTAAATACGCACATATGCATTTTATATGTCAGCAACTTCACTCAGTTCTCAAACTAAGTACATAATGGATGAATATTTATTCATCTCCAATATTTCCCTTAAGAGAAACATGCTGCCATGAGTACATCGCGAATGATCACCCATTCGTTTTTCAAGACCTCAAGTCTACCGCATCTCACAATTCTGTCATTTAATCAACTTCAAGTTGAGATCCCATGATCAAATATTTTCATATGTAATCCGGTTGAAAAGCCCTTAATACCCTTTACATCCTCATATGATGGTATTATCATTTTTCCATGATGGAGAAACATGGAATTTCTTAAAATCATCAGATTCACCCAACGGGTTCTATTCCATTATTTGTCATTCTTGCTAGTACTTTGTATTTTGTGCAACTTAGTGCTCACAAAACAGAAGCATGAGGACTCAAAGTAAGTGGAGGCTAAAAGACAATCGAAGACAGAATTACCTCTTAATAGGGAATACATTGTTTTCAAATGATCGAAAGACAACTCTCAAGTTTGTCAAATGTGTGGTTATATAAATATTTGACCTACGATTACCAAATCCTCAAACATATGGTTGAACCACACTGCAAATTTATTAAAAAGGCCAATAAGTTCAATGGGATAAATTTGAAAATTTGCAAATAACAACCAGATTCTGGTAAAGAATTGTTCTCAGAATCTTCATCACAAGGAGGACCAAAATCTAGTGCAATAAAAGGATGGTGAATTCCATTGCAAAGATGATATGTTTGCGTAATAAATTTTTCAATAATATTGGAGACCTCTTGTAATCTCTTAATTATCCAAAAATATTATTAGCATATACTTGTTCTGCTATAAGTAGTGCGATGTCCAATATCTTATTTCCCGGACACGATATTCGATAATTTTTGAATGTATGAATCAAGTCATACTCAATATTGTTGCGTACATAATAATTTTCGAGATATTAATAAATTTAATGTTTGGCTTGGTAGCCTTAACCATCCTGGTTTGGGGATGATCAGAAAATTATTGACAATCCTGTTGGTCACAACTTATCAAGTTACATATTTTCCCAGTCATCAGATTTTATGTGCACCGCATGTGCCATAGGGGAAATAAGTTTTAAGGCACTCTCACCTTAAAATTCTAAGCAGATCATTTATAGTTCCTTGAACACATTCAAAAGATATATCTGGATTGCTTAACCATTATCTGGGATAATTTAGATACTTCATGGTACTCATATACACATTCATAAAATGTTTTTAAGTGTGTCTCTTATCACACACAACCATGCATGATCGTACTAAATAAATTGCTCAACTTATCAAAGTAAGAGCAAATTCTCTTGAAAACAGGATCTATAAACCCATTCGAATGAACAATGTCGTTGAACTCATTCAATGAGCAGTTTTTTGCATTAAATACTTTATGTACATACCCAAAATGGTTTAGCTAAATTTCTTATCAAAGATAATCAAATTAATTACATGACCACTTTTAAAGAATTGTAAATTTACCAGCCTCTTGCTGGACACATACGGCCTTACACACCGTAAGTATGATCTAAGTCATACCAACTGCATATCATACTACTTTCCCCATGTAGTTACTACGTGGAAATCAACAAAGTATTTCCCATCTGCGATAATTCGGTTACATACCGATATCACCACTCCAGCGTACATCAATGGGCCCTCACAAAAAATATTAGGGATCTATGTGAGGAATAAAAAAATTATCCGTCAATCAAAATTATTCATAGCCCGTATGCTGATTGCATCAGCAATAAGGATATTTTCTGGCATTAGGGGGAGATAAGTACCACAAAGAATGCCGAGAAATAAATTAGAAATGTTATTGACATTCAATCCTTGTATCCACGTACTCAAAGAATCTGAACTAGAAGTTTAGAGAATCATATATTTGCAACACATTGCAAATCCGCCACAGACATTTACTGATGACATGGTGTCACTAAATTCTATATTCCTGCAGTAAAGTGTCAGGAAGAGTGGAGTTACCTGACAAACCACTCTTCTCCCCAAATGGGAGCAAGAGGGGGAGAAAATCTGACAACACGAGATATAACTTCTCATATGCTTCCGCGGAAACAAAGGAAATCAAATCCTTAACCAGTAAATGTGATTCAACATCAAGTTGAAAGACACCTCACTGGATGCTCATCATCTAAAGCCCGTCATGAATGTGCACAAATGTTTTGATGCCGGGACATCGAAACGCCTTGACTCCATTTGTTATAGGAAATCACAAGGAGTTAAAAAGGAATGAATATAATATCCACAAACTTCAATGATTCCATTAGAATCATATAAACTAAAGACTACATTTGTCGACATATATTTCTTCTCAAATTGCTAAAACCTTATGGGCCCTGAACCAAAATCCATGGTAGAGTGCCTCTTGCACTCATATTGGTTCACATAAAAGGAAGCAAGTAACGAAGAATAGCACTCGCTCTGCAAACGAGTAGTATTTACCGCAGTAATACCTACTCATCATAAGTATCTTTCGCATGGAATACTAAAAAAACTTCTCATCTATAGACAAAGTCAATGAGGTGGTGAGAAAGCGAGGCTTGTAGCAAAGGGTTCACGTAGAGACCCGACATCGATTACGATGTAACATACCCTCTTGGTATAAGTGGAATTATGTTTCGATACTAAGTATAATTGGCAATAAAAAAATATTGTCCATGCAGTTGATGGATGAGTGGCTACATACTCATATGAGTCACTCATTTCGGAAGTCTCTATTGAAGTCCCTGAAGGGCTTATACTTCCGAATCCAAAAGCAAATCGCAACAAGTTTTGTGTAAAACTAAAGTCACTCTGTGACTTGAAATAGTCGAAAATCATATGGTACTACTGACTAAACGATTTCCTTATTCAAAAGGATTACTCGAATAAAGATGATTATTTACATGTTTAATAAAGGAATCCCAAATTTGATTCCCTTGCATCACCTCAGTGTATATTGATGATTTCGTCATCAATCTTTATACAATACATAAACATACACAAAATCATCTCAAGACGGAAAATTTGGATTCAACCAAATTTACCTTAAGCTTACAACTTGAGCATTCTCTCAAGAATACATATCAGTCTACATATATCCAAAACATATACGAGAAGTTCAATGTGGATATATCATGCCAATAAAATACATGTAATATGATCATACTATCCCTGATATATTACAAATCCATTCATACCTAGGGGTGATAATTAAGTGATAACAGGACCTAAAGTTCTACATCTCACTAACACTAAAGCACTCATACAATTGCAAACTACGTCAGGCCTGGCACTATATTTGCTATCTTTGTTCAGAGTGCAACCCCAACAAAAGGTATAAGGTCGATATAAGAAATATCAACTTATATATCTAGCTCACAATAAAGCTTGGACAATTCCATCAGGAAATCTAAATATGATCATGATATGATGTAGTGACATTGGCTCTTTATTTGATCCCAACAGTGCCATATTAACGACTGAATTCATTGGAATAGTCTTCTCATGAAAGTCATCTAAATAGAATTTAATGACTATTTCCACTCATCATTCTAACATAATTGCTTTATCTAAAAACATTGCAAAATATGCATGGCTTAGTAGAATGATTAACCACACTCAAAATCATGTGGTTGAGATTCATCAGAATTGCATAACTTGATTTTATCAAGATTCTACCACTTGTGTTACTCAATATGTACAGGTTATATGAAGAGCAACATCATAAAACACATTGCTCGAAAATCACTTATCCTCATGAATTATAGAAAGTGAGGAAACAATTTGCAAACAAAATATTGGAAAATCCAACGGATTGTTCATAATGTTATGATCATGTCAATGGAATTGGTCGGACACATCCTCCAGATTTGCAACGTTCAGGGGGAGTAATCTCCCAAAGTATAACCCGTTAACAATCATCAGATTGCATATATTGTACTCTTTTTCCCTTCATGAGTTTTTCCCTAATGGTTTCTCATAAAAGGTTTTTAATGAGACAATATGAACACAAGTATGCATATATGTCGTATCAGTTTCTCCTTATATTTTTCCCATTGGGTTTTAAAGGAGTTTTCAGTGACATATCAGATCACACTCTTTTCCTTATGAGTTTTCTCTCAAAGTTTCTCATAATGGTTTTTAATGAGGCAATATCTTTTTAAGATAATATGCAATACTTTCAAGTTTTCCCCATTGGGGTTTTTAAAGGAAAGTATACAAAGCATATTTATTGTTCTCTAAACTCACCAATGATTTTTCTCCTTCTTCAAAGGTTTTTCTCATATGAGTTATCAAGAGACAATAATCATTACATGTTGCATCATTTTCTCCTTATTATTTTTCCCACTGGGTTTAAAGGAGTTTTAGCAACATATCTACACTATTCTCCTCATATTTTTCCCACAGGGTTTTTGGAGGAGACTTTAAAGATTATACAAGCATTTCTGAAGATGAAGATGATGAGCATTCTCAAGGGCGACCATATAAATTAGGAGGAGTCTATCAAGATGATGCATATTCATCTAGTGAAGCATAGATTAGGGGGAGTGTTAAGGATTAATTAAATCCTAATAATACATGCTTAGGTCGGTTGTTTAGTTTAGCAACCGCCAGTTACCGACTATGTAATTACCGCCTCTGTACATGGGTATAAATACCCTATTCTTCAGTCAATGAAATCACTGTTCATTCATCTATCTCCATTCGCTCCTCTCTCTCTCTCGTTTTACTCTTCACAAGTTTAACGCAATTAAACGTCATCGGGTATTACCATGTATATTACTATTAATTACATGATGCATGACATTTAGTACATGATAAAAGATAATTAAATAATGAACATTTTTCTATACACGGTGAATATATTTTAATTACACGATGAACAACTTTTCGATGTGTGAAAATCATTTTCCTAAAATAGACAATGTTTTGAAAAAAGATAGGTGGAACTTATTCTGAAAGTAAAAAAGAAAAAAATATTAAACAAACATTTAGAGCACATGGAAAAACATCACATGATAGACTTTGTGAAGTAGACGAAGATTCTTTTAAATATTGCGTATTTTGAAAATAGCTGATGAAGTTTCTTCAATACAGTGAATACATTTTAATGTGGATATACAAAATAGTTGAAACATACATAAAGATTTTATATCCATGAATATTTACCTTTTTTAGAAAGGGGAATATATTAATATCACATAGATACCAATTACATTCAGTCTTTGCACCTACAGGATGTCGCAAAGACATCCAGGATGCACACAACCAAAGAAAAACAGAAAAGAAATAGAAAAACAAAAGTCCCACCACAGAGATCGATTTCTCTCAGTAGCCGCACATAAACCACCACCAAATACAACACTTAAAAATATAAAAGGTTTCCAAAAGCAATGTCTCCAAGAAGGAAACAGTGCACAACCACCACCGTTGCCTGATCCAAGATCATAGGTTTTCACCCTGGAGAAGTTCGAACTCTTAAAACAATTCTTTCAGCAAGGCAATTACCAGACATAACCAATAAAGGTCAGACCTTAGGTTTTCACCCTGAAAATTACGGCTCGGCACCCGAGGAGCACCCGAGGAACATTTTCTTACATGCAGAAACATTTTCTTTTTCTTAAAAATATATATTCCATTACAAAGAATAAAAAGTAAAATCAAAAATGTTAAAAGAACCCAAGAAAAGGGGAATCATCGCCTAGAATGAGCAATCCACGTAAACTATATTTTTATTTTGTTGAGGGGTACGGAAAATATAGATTGTTTTTAAGTTTAGGGAAAATATAAATGCATCCTGAAACTCGTGCAAAGGCCACACGCTTGGCTTTGGGAGTCCCACTCGTTGGCCCACCACACCCTATTTATCTCCATAAGCACGAAATCACTAATTAACGAGTACTCCTTCTAAAGATCACTTCCACCTCCTCAAGCTGCAACAAGTGGTGTGCATTATGTGTGTCACTCATCGCAACCTGGGAGTTTTCCCTTTGTTCATAGATCCATTTATTCAAAACGATTATTTATTAAACCATGCGTCCAAATCTTGAACTGTTTTCACTGTTGGATTTCTCGCGTCAATATCTTCAAAACTAAATCCATTGTTGATAGGTTTTGCAGAACATTTTTTCACAAAAAAATGGACGAAAAACCAAACGAAAAAACCGGACCGGGAGCACTTTTTTTGCTTTCCGAGAGGCACGGTCGTGCCTCTCGCGGAAGAAAAAAAAGAGGAAACGTGTTGTTCCCCATTTCTGAGAGGCACAGCCGTGCCTCTCGCAGAAGCAAAACCATGCCTCTCGCAGAAGCAAAACCGTGCCTCTCACAGGAGGAAAAAACACGTTTTTTTTTGTTTTCGAGAGGCACGGCCATGCCTCTCGCGGAAGCAAAACCATGCCTCTCACAAAAGCAAAATCGTGCCTCTCACGGAAGAAGAAAAAAAGATAAAACGTATTTTTTTCGTTTCCGACCGTGCATCTCGTGGAAGCAAAATCATGCCTCTCGCGGAAACAAAATCATGCCTCTTGCGGAAGGAAAAAAAGTGAAAACGCATTTTTTCGTTTCCGACAGACACGGCCGTGCCTCTCGCGGAAACAAAATCTTATCTCTCGCAGAAGCAAAACTGTGCCTCTCGCGGAAGCAAAACCATGTCTCTCGCGTAAGCAAAGCCGTGCCTCTTGCGAAAAAGAAAAAAAAAATGTTTTTTCGTGTAAAAAAACTGAAAAAAATTGTCCAAAATCTAAGGAAGGTTGGTGAAAAACCGAAAGCCGAAAAGAACCATCTAAAAGGCAAAAACACGCGTGCGAAAAAATAAAATAAAGAAAAAACAAAATCTGGAGGAAGTGCCCAGAACGCGACACCTGGCGGTGGCTGATAGCGCGCAAAGTGGCGCGCTCTCAGCTATCCCCAAGTGACCTTTGGGGAGACTGGGAATGAGCACTCTTCAGTTAGTTGCTCTCCCATAAGCGTCGCTTTCTACTGTTTTGGTAGAAAAATGCACACTTCGTTCTGACCTTGGTGGCCCATTTGTTCTTCGTACCGCACGTTTGTTTTTTACCATCAGTTTTCTCGGCTTTTATATTTATATTTTAGGCCCATTCATTAGTCTGTATTTTTTGTTTTCATATTTCCTTTTTGTTTTTATAATTTTTTATCTTATTTTCAACTTTATTCTTAAATTTTATTTTCATCTTCATAATTTCCCTTTTTATAATTTATTTTTTAAAATTGTGGTTTTTTTCAAAATCACAAATATTTGTAAAACCAAGGAATATTTGTTAATTTATGAAAATATAACTCGTGAATAATCCTCCAAATTAGTAAACATGTTTCCAACTCCATGAACATTTATTCTGATCTGTGAACTTTTTGGAAATGTGTAAATTTTTTGGGTTCATGAGTTATTTTCCGAAATTCACTAAGTTTTTAAAATTCATGAACACTTTCTAAAATCATGAAGTTTTTTCTCAATGCATGAAATTTTTACAAATTAGCAAAATATTCAAATTTCTAGGATGTTGTTTCAAATTCGGAAAAAGAAATCAGGTTTGAATTCACATTCATTAAAATTACAAAAATTGGTAAAAAAGTATTTCACAAATTTTTCAACAGATGTTTAAAAAACTAGCTAGTTTTTTTACGAGTCCAGCAATCGAAAAAAAACAGACAAAAACCCAGGAGATAGGGGCATGCACGCAAACCAGTTTGCTTGATTGCTAACCGGCGCTCAAAGTGCTAAGATCTCCTGAACAACACATGCACGCGTCCAGTGGCGGATCCAGGATTTGAAGTTACCTGGGGCGGATTTCTAAAGGAAATAAAAAATTGAAGCAACAATACAATCAAATAAGCAAATCAACAAAATTAATTGGCCAAGAATAGGAAATGCATTCAGACAAGACGATCATCACAATGAATTGTTCAAATTGAGTAGTTTCACTCTAAAGAATTAGGCGAAAAATATATAACGCAAAAAATTACGTAAAGTCTAACTTTCAAGAATTAGGCGAAAGTAACAACAAAATAAAGAACGATAGAAAAAGAGGAGAGGACATAGCGAAGAACCTGCTCCTTGCGGTCGCTTACTGTTTTTAGCGGGGCGTATGGCCACGGCGACTATGCAGACAATAAGGAGAACTGGAGGACTCGCTTCCCCTTCTTCATCCAGCACTATTGGTTGGACGGACCTGGGCAGCGCCCGGCAAGATGGCAATGGAGGCGAGGGGCCAGGGCGTGATTGCATGAGGGGTGACTATCAGTTCCACGCTCGATGGGAATAAGAGGAATTGGCTGCGTATGAAAACTAATGGGCTCATTTACTTTTTATGTTGGGCTTACTTGACTAGCCCATATCTAAATCCGCGAATCGCTACCTGGGTGACTCCTGGCGAATCGTTTCTTTCCTCATTCTTTGTCAAGCTCGACCTCATGTGAAACCTTCGACCGAATCTGCCCGCCTCCCATGGTGTCCACTGGCCAAAAGCAGTAGGGGTACCCTAGGTTCCCAAAATTTACCTGGGGCGGCCGTCCCTACATGACCCCATGCTGGATCCGCCCCTGCACACATCAAACTGGAGTAGCTTCGCACAGGAAGGAATGCAATTGGGTGGGCCACTCACATTTGCAGTTCGACCACGAAAAACGTTAAAAAAACAGACACTGTAGCATCCGGTACTATAAATAATATATGGTGAACATTTTCTTAAAACATGATTATTTTTTTGTAATACATAGTGAACTTTTGTATAATACACAAAAAACGAACAAGGAAAAAGGAAAAGAAAGGAAATAGAAACCAAAAATAGAAAAATAGAAGAAACAGCGAAGCCAACTGTGGCCCGGTCCAAGATGGGCCGTCGAGGGGTTCCCTTCAGCGAGACACCTCGCTGAAGGGAACCGTCAGTTGGGCTAGCCCAGGCACGTGGGAAACAACAGCCTTGTTTTCTATTTTTTTCACGTTTTTTGTTTTCTTTTTTGCTTTTTTTACTTTTCTTTATACTTACAAATATTCTAAATAAATATATTACAAAAATAATTATTCATAAAAACATTTGAAAATGTTGACCAAGCATTTGAAAAACATTAAATGTGTATCAAGAAAATGCTTATCACAAATATGAAAATTGTATACAAAAATATATATTTTGTGTGAAAAAATTTAATAATGTATATAAAAAAGTTATTAAAGCATTTGAGAAAATTTTGAACAAGTGTTTTAAAAATTTTAAGCAAGCATTTGCAAAATTTTAAATGTGTATAGAAAAATGATGAATATGTATTTCAAAAATAATGAAACAAATTTGATCACGCATATAAAAATTGTTAATCAACCATTAAAAAAATGTTGAACAAATATTTGCAAAATTTGAAATATGTATAGAAAAAATGTTGACCGTGTAAATATTGATCACGCAGATAAAATTGTTAATCAAGCATTTGTAAAAATATTGAACAATTATAAAAAATGGTAGTCAAGCATTTGAAGAAAATTAAATGTGTATAAAAAAATTTTGACCATGTATTAAAAATTATGACATTTTTTATCATCTATATAAAAAATTAACAAAGCATTCGAAAAAATGTTGACTATGTAATTAAAAATGATATATTTTTAATAATATACGTATCAAAAATGTTAATAAAGCATTCGAAAAAGTGTTGAACAAGTATTTAAAAATTGTTAATAAAGCATTTAGAAAATGTTAAATGTGTATAAAAGATATTGACCATGTGTTCAAGAAAAGTTAATATTTCATTTAGAAAAAAGTAATCAAGCATTTATGAAAATGTTAAAATGTGCATTGAAAAAATGTTAATCTTGTACTTTTAAAATGTTGATCAAGCATGTGTAAATTGTTAAAAATGTTTATAGAAAAAATGTTGACTATGTATTAAAAAAAGTTAAACTTGTATTGAAAAAATGTTAAATGTGTAACAGAAAAATGTTATTTACATGTATGAAAATGTAGAATGAAAACAAAAGAAACAAAGAAAACAGAGAAAGTAAGAAAACAAACCCAAAAACAAAGAAACATGTAGAAAGAATAAAAAAGAATGAAAGCAAAACAAAAAACCGGAGAAGTAAAAAAGAAAAGAAACAAAAAATGAAGATAGCATTGAAACCCGAAGAAACAAATGAAAAAAACAACAACAAAATAGCCCCTGGTATACGTCGAATCCTCGGGATATCCGAGGTCGAACAAGCAAATATTCGGCTTTTTTTAAAGGAAAGCCCTTCATTTTACATGGACAACCGCTACTGGTCATATAGAGTTTGACGCTGCCATCGGTTCACCGACCAGTTTACGCTTGTTGTGACAGTCAACTTTCAGCTTTTCTCCAACTGAGGTACTTGACCGGATAAACCAGAAGTTACAATCACAGTGGTGCTTCCTTTACCTCCTAGCCAAACAAAGCGGGAACGTAAGAGATAAGCACAGGAGCCGAGCAACCCAGCTATTAACAGAAGACACAACTCAAAACTGATGCATATGATGCAAAGTACCGAGGATGTGGGGCCGAGGTCTTCTGTAGAGTACCTCGGATGTTACAGGGTGTCAGCTTGATTTTACAGCCCCCCGTAAGGTTTTATGGTGCCTTAAAGGCATCCATCACTTGTATCGTTTACAGTTGTGTTTCAAGAGAAGGATAAAAGGATGTGACATCAGGCCATCTCTTATAAAAAGGATCGAACCAATCTGAACTATATAACATAAAGGATACAAGATATCAATATGAAAGATAGGCGAGAAGGGTAGCGCGGCTAATTATCGGATGGTGGGCTTGACGTCCTTTATTGTCCTGCTGGCGTGCATCCTCCATCTTGTTAAACAGCAGTTCCTCATAGAGTCCGGGGAAAGACATTGCCACTTGTGAAGGGATCGTCGTTTCTTGAATTCATTGGAAATGGTGATTTAGCAGAGGTTTATTGAATGCGGATCAAATGCCATTGGTAGTCAGCCCCCGGCCGAGTCTTCCCTATGCTTAAGAGCAGGGTGTGAATTTACCGCCAGGGATGCAGGAAAACGTGTCAGTTTACCTGACCCGTTACCTAGGATGTTGTGATTCACCAGCTCCCATGGGATTTTCAACGCAAAGTTGTGTGTCCGAGGGACACAAACCTCGATCATGGAAATGGGGCAGTGGAGCGCGCGTCCCTATTTGGGGTCACCCTTTTTGTGTGCTCAGGTGAAGTTTACACTTCTTGAACATTTCATGTGGCCCTGGCCGCTTGACACCGCTCGCGCTCTTGACACTTCCTCGGTTGTGAAGGACGCTGTTTGTTCCTCGGTTTGGAGGGAGCGTTTCGTGTTTCCATTGAATGACGTCGTTCGGCCCTGGCATCTTAAGCTTTCAGTAAGTGTAGTGAGGGACGGCGTGGAATTGAGCAAAGGCGGTCTGTCCAAGGAGTGCATGATAACCTTCGAAAGGGTATGTTGTCGAAGATTAATTCTTCGATGCGGAAATTATCGGGTGTGCCGAAGACAACATCCAAAGTGACACTACCAGAGCAGTGTGTCTCAATTCCCGGTATGATACCTTTAAAGGTCGTAGTATTGGGCTTGATTCTGGTCAGATTCGTATGCATATCTTGACGGTATTGGCGTATATCAAGTTGAGACTAACCCCGCAAAAGGACTCGGGTCATACGAAAGTCGTCCACTATGGGATCGAGTACCAGAGCACAGTGCCTCCATGATGGATACTTGTCAGATGGTGTCTTTGGTCAAAGGTGATGAAAATTTCTGACCACGGTTGTAAGTTGGCATTGCTAGCTCTGCTACCTCTTGAGCACTGCGTTGGTTTTTCCTTGAAGAGGAAAGGGTGATGCAGTAAAGCAGCGTAAGTATTTCCCTCGGTTTTTGAGAACCAAGTTATCAATCCAGTAGAAGGCCACGCACGAGTCCCTCGCACCTACACAAACAAATAAAATCCTCGCAACCAACGCAATAAAGGGTGAGGGAGTCCTGGATTAGGGGGTCTCCGGACAGCCGGACTATATCCTTTGGCCGGACTATTGGACTATGAAGATACAAAATTGAAGACTTTGTCCCGTGTCCAGATGGGACTCTCCTTGGCGTGAAAGGCAAGTTTGGCGATACGGATATGTAGATCTCCTCCCTTGTAACCGACTATGTGTAACCCTAGCCCCCTCCCTTGTCCATATAAACTGGAGGGTTTAGTTCGTAGGACAACAACAATCATACCATAGGCTAGCTTCTAGGGTTTAGCCTCTACGATCTCGTGGTAGATCAACTCTTGTAATAATCATATCATCAAGATCAATCAAGCAGGAAGTAGGGTATTACCTCCATCGACAAAGCCCGAACCTGGGTAAACATCGTGTCCCCCGCCTCCTGTTACCATCCGCCTTAGACGCACAGTTCGGGACCCCCTACCCGAGATTCGCCGGTTTTGACACCGGCAAAGGGGTTGTCAATACCTTCACGGTCACTTACGAAAGTGAGATCTGATAGATATGATAAGATAATATTTTTGGTATTTTTATAATAAAGATGCAAAGTAAAATAAAAGGCAATGAAAATAGCTAAGTGTTGGAAGATTAATATGATGGAAAATAGACCCAGGGGCCATAGGTTTCACTAGTGGCTTCTCTCGAGAGCATAAGTATTACGGTGGGTAAACAAATTACTGTTGAGCAATTGATAGAATTGAGCATAGTTATGAGAATATCTAGGTATGATCATGTATATAGGCATCACGTTCGCGACAAGTAGACCGACTCCTGCCTGCATCTGCTACTATTACTCCACACATCGACCGCTATCCAACATGCATCTAGAGTATTAATTTCAAAAGAATAGAGTAATGATTTAAGTAAGATGACATGATGTAGAGGGATAAACTCATACAATATGATATAAACTCCATCTTGTTATCCTCGATGGCAACAATACAATACGTGCCTTGTTGCCCCTACTGTCACTGGGAAAGGACACCGCAAGATTGAACCCAAAGATAAGCACTTCTCCCATTGCAAGAAAGATCAATCTAGTAGGCCAAACCAAACTGATAATTCGAAGAGACTTGCAAAGATAACCAACCATACATAAAAGAATTCAGAGAAGATTCAAATATTGTTCATAGATAAAATTGATCATAAACCCACAATTCATCAGTCTCAACAAACACACCGCAAAAGAAGATTACATCGAATAGATCTCCACAAGAGAGGGGGAGAACATTGTATTGAGATCCAAAAAGAGAGAAGAAGCCATCTAGCTAATAACTATGGACCCGAAGGTCTGAGGTAAACTACTCACACATCATCGGAGAGGCTATGGTGTTCATATAGAAGCCCTCCGTGATCGATGCCCCCTCCGGCGGAGCTCCGGAAAAGGCCCCAAGATGGGATCTCACGGGTACAGAAGGTTGCGGCGGTGGAATTAGGTTTCTGGCTCCGTATCTGGTAGTTTGGGGGTACGTAGGTATATATAGGAGGAAGAAGTATGTCGGTGGAGCAACATGGGCCCCACGAGGGTGGAGGGCGCGCCCCCTCGTGCCTTCCTGGTTGATGTCTTGACGTAGGTTCCAAGTCCTCTGGATCACGTTCGTTCCAAAAATCACATTCCCGAAGGTTTCATTCCGGACTCCAATTGATATTCTTTTTCTGCGAAACTCTGAAATAGGCAAAAAACAGCAATTCTGGGTTGGGCCTCCGGTTAATAGGTTAGTCCCAAAAATAATATAAAAGTGTATAATAGCCCAATAATGTCCAGAACAGAATATAATATAGCATGGAACAATCAGAAATTATAAATACGTTGGAGACATATCAAGCATCCCCAAGCTTAATTCATGCTCGTCCTCGAGTAGGTAAATGATAAAAACAGAATTTTTGACGTGGAATGCTACTTAGCATAATTTCAATGTAATTCTTCTTATTGTGGCAAGAATGTTCAGATTTAATATGATTCAAGATAAAAGTTTAATGTTGACATAAAAACAATAATACTTCAAGCATGCTAACCAAGCAATTATGTCTTATCAAAATAGCATAGCCAAAGCAAGTTATCCCTACAAAATTATATAGTCTGGCTATGCTCCATCTTCCCCACACAAAATATTCACATCATGTACAACCCCGGTTTTAGCCAAGCACTTGGTTCATACTTTTTAATGTGCTTCAGCCTTTTCAACTCTTACACAATACATGAGCGCAAGCCATGGATATAGCACTATGGTGGAAATAGGTATAATAGTAGGGGTTATGTGGGAAGATAAAAAAGGAGAAAGTCTCACATCAACGAGGCTAATCAACGGGCTATAGAGATGCCCATCAATTGATGTCAATGCAAGGAGTAGGGATTGCCATGCAACGGATGCACTAGAGCTATAAGTGTATGAAAGCTCAAACAAAAGAAACTAAGTGGGTGTGCATCCAACTTGCTTGCTCACGAAGACCTCGGGCATTTGAGGAAGCCCATCATTGGAATAAACAAGCCAAGTTCTATAATGAAATTTCCCGCTAGTATATGAAAGGACAAAACGGGAGACTCTCTATCATGAAGATCACAGTGCTACTTTGAAGCACAAGTGTGGTAAAAGGATAGTAACATTGTCTCTTCTCTCTTTTTCTCTCATTTTTTTATTTGGGCCTTTTCTCTCTTTTTTATGGCCTCCTTTTTTTTCTTTTAGTCCGGAGTCTCATCCCGACTTGTGGGGGAATCATAGTCTCCATCATCCTTTCCTCACTTGGGACAATGCTCTAATAATGATGATCATCACACTTTTATTTACTTACAACTCATGAATTACAACTCAATACTTAGAACAAAATATGACTCTATGTGGATGCCTCCGGCGGTGTACCGGATATGCAATGAATCAAGAGCGACATGTATGAAAGAATTATGAATGGTGGCTCTGCCACAAATACAATGTCAACTACATGATCATGCAAAGCAATATGACAATGATGGAGCGTGTCATGATAAACGAAACGATGGAAAGTTGCATGGCAATATATCTCGAAATGGCTATGGAAATGCCATAATAGGTAGGTATGGTGGCTGTTTTGAGGAAGATATAAGGAGGTTTATGTGTGATAGAGCGTATCATATCACGGGGTTTGGATGCACCGGCGAAGTTTGCACCAACTCTCAAGGTGAGAAAGGGCAATGCACGGTACCGAAGAGGCTAGAAAATTGCGAAAAGGTAAGTGTGCGTATAATCCATGGACTCACATTAGTCATAAAGAACTCATATACTTATTGTAAAAATTTATTAGCCCTCGAAGCAAAGTACTACTACGCATGCTCCTAGGGGAAGGGTTGGTAGGAGTTAACCATCGCGCGATCCCGACCGCCACACAGAGGATGACAATCAATAAATACACCATGCTCCGACTTCGTTACATAACGGTTCACCATACGTGCATGCTACGGGAATTACAAACTCCAACACAAGTATTTTTCAATTCCACAATTACTCAACTAGTACAACTATGATATTACCACCTTTATATCTCAAAACAATTATCAAGCATCAAATTTCTCACGATATTATAATTAAAGCAAATTGCCATGATATTTTAAGACTCTCAAAATAATATAAGTGAAGCATGAGAGATCAATAGTTTCTATAAGACAAATCCACCGCCATGCTCTAAAAGATATAAGTGAAGCACTAGAGCAAAAACTATATAACTCAAAAAATATAAGTGAAGCACATAGAGTATTCTAACAATTTCCGAATCATGTGTGTCTCTCTCAAAAGGTGTGTACAGAAAGGATGATTGTGGCAAACTAACAAATAAAGACTCAAATAATACAAGACGCTCCAAGCAAAACACATATCATGTGGTGAATAAAATATAGCTCCAAGTAAAGTTACCGATGGAAGTAGACGAAAAGAGGGGATGCCTTCCGGGGCATCCCCAAGCTTTGGCTTTTAGGTGTCCTTAGATTATCTTGGGGTGCCATGGGCATCCCCAAGCTTAGGCTCTTACCACTCCTTGTTCCATAATCCATCAAATCTTTTACCCAAAACTTGAAAACTTCACAACACAAAACTTAACAGAAAATCTCGTGAGCTCCGTTAGCGAAAGAAAAGAAAACACCACTTCAAGGTACTGTAATGAACTCATTCTTTATTTATATTGGTGTTAAACCTACTGTATTCCAACTTCTCTATGGTTTATAAACTATTTTACTAGCCATAGATTCATCAAAATAAGCAAACAACACACGAAAACAGAATCTGTCAAAAACAGAACAGTCTGTAGTAATCTGTAACTAAAGCAAACTTCTGGAACTCAAAAAATTCATCCAAAAAAGGAAGACCTAGTGATTTGTTTATGAACATAAAGTTTCTGAAATTTTCAGCAAGATCAAATAACTATCATCCAAGAAGATCCTATAGGTTAAACTTGGCACAAACACTAATTAAAACATAAAAACAAATATAACCAGAGGCTAGATCAAATATTTATTCCTAAACAGAAGCAAAAAAGCAAAAAACTAAAAATAAAATTGGGTTGCCTCCCAACAAGCGCTATCGTTATCGCCCCTAGCTAGGCATAAAAGCAAGGATAGATCTAGGTATTGCCATCTACGGTTTTAGGGAAGAAAAGAGCAAACTTGTTATCTATGGAATTGATCTTTATATTTTGATAAAGCACGTGGCTATTAATGGTAGAAGAAAGATTAAGTATGTTGCGGAAATTGGCATCTATGCTAGCTTTTATTTCTTTTGGTAAGAGAGCAAAAGAGATGTGGTTTCAACTTTCTCATTAATGGGGTGCCCAAATATAGTTTTCATCTTTTCATAGGTATCTATGGGGTCCCCTTCAAGAAAACCCTCTTCAAAATAGAATCTAAAACTTGTTTGAACGAAGCGGGCAACCCAACATAAAAGCTTTTTAGGTAAACCTCTATTGATATTGGGGTACATAGCTAGCCCGGATCTTTAACAGCCTATCCCAAGCATCTTTCAAAGATTCATCGAGTAAATAACGAAAAATTCCGGGATCATCTTCATCAAAATTATTAAGACTCTCATTGACAACTCCGGCAGGTTTTTCCATAGCTTTATTTATGAGTTTAGATAGAATAGAAGTATCGTCCAAGCTCGGGAGAGAACCCCCCAACTCTTTTTGGTTCCGACATGGCGAGGGAAAAGCGAGCGAAAAGAGGCAAACAGAAAAGAGAGGGCGAATAAAACGGCAAGGGTGAAGTGGGGGAGAGGAAAACGAGAGGCAAATGGCAAATAATGTAATGCGGGAGATAAGGGTTTGTGATGGGTACTTGGTATGTTGACTTTTGCGTAGACTCCCCGGCAACGGCGCTAGAAATCCTTCTTGCTACCTCTTGAGCACTCTGTTGGTTTCCCCTTAAAGAGGAAAGGGTGATGCAGTAAAGCAGCGTAAGTATTTCCCTCAGTTTTTGAGAACCAAGGTATCAATCCAATAGGAGGCCACGCACAAGTCCCTCGCACCTACACAAACAAATAAAATCCTCGCAACCAACGCAATAAAGGGGTTGTCAATCCCTTCACGGTCACTTACGAAAGTGAGATCTGATAGATATGATAAGATAATATTTTTGGTATTTTTATAATAAAGATGCAAAGTAAAATAAAAGGCAATGAAAATAGCTAAGTGTTGGAAGATTAATATGATCGAAAATAGACCTGGGGGCCATAGGTTTCACTAGTGGCTTCTCTCGAGAGCATAAGTATTACGGTGAGTAAACAAATTACTGTTGAGCAATTGAAAGAATTGAGCATAGTTATGAGAATATCTAGGTATGATCATGTATATAGGCATCACGTCAGCGACAAGTAGACCGACTCCTGCCTGCATCTACTACTATTACTCCACACATCGACCGCTATCCAGCATGCATCTAGAGTATTAAGTTCAAAAGAACAGAGTAACGCTTTAAGTAAGATGACATGATGTAGAGGGATAAACTCATGCAATATGATATAAACCCCATCTTGTTATCCTCGATGGCAGCAATACAATATGTTCCTTGCTGCCCCTACTGTCACTGGGAAAGGACACCGCAAGATTGAACCCAAAGCTAAGCACTTCTCCCATTACAAGAAAGATCAATCTAGTAGGCCAAACCAAACTGATAATTCGAAGAGACTTGCAAAGATAACCAATCATACATAAAAGAATTCAGAGAAGATTCAAAATATTGTTCATAGATAAACTTGATCATAAACCCATAATTCATCAGTCTCAACAAACACACTGCAAAAGAGGATTACATCGAATAGATCTCCACAAGAAAGGGGGAGAATGTTGTATTAAGATCCAAAAAGAGAGAAGAACCCATCTAGCTAATAACTATGGACCCGAAGGTCTGAGGTAAACTACCCACACATCATCGGAGAGGCTATGGTGTTGATGTAGAAGCCCTCCGTGATCGATGCCCCCTCCGGCGGAGCTCCGGAAAAGGTCCCAAGATGGGATCTCACGGGTACAGAAGGTTGCGGCGATGGAATTAGGTTTTTGGCTCCGTATCTGGTAGTTTGGGGGTACGTAGGTATATATAGGAGGAATAAGTACGTCGGTGGAGCAACGTGGGCCCCACGAGGGTGGAGGGCGTGTTGGGGAACGTAGTAATTTCAAAAAAAATCCTACACACACGCAAGATCATGGTGATGCATAGCAACGAGAGAGAGAGTGTTGTCTATGTACCCTCGTAGACCGACAGTGGAAGCGTTATGACAACGCGGTTGATGTAGTCGTACGTCTTCACGGCCCGACCGATCAAGCACCGAAACTATGGCACCTCCGAGTTTTAGCACACGTTCAGCTCGATGACGATCCCCGGACTCCGATCCAGCAAAGTGTCGGGGATGAGTTCCGTCAGCACGACGGCGTGGTGACGATCTTGATGTTCTACCGTCGCAGGGCTTCTCCTAAGCACCGCTACAATATTATCGAGGATTATCGTGGAGGGGGGCACCGCACACGGCTAAGAGAACGATCACGAAGATCAACTTTTTGTTTCTATGGGGTGCCCCCTGCCCCCGTATATAAAGGAGTGGAGGAGGGGAGGGGGGAGTCCAACTCCCACGGGGAGTAGGATTCCCCCTTTCCTAGTCCAACTACGAGTCCTTCCAAGTAGTAGGAGTAGGAGACAAGGAAGGGGAAGAGGGAAGAGAAGGAAGGAGGGGGCGCCGCCCCTCCCCCTAGTCCAATTCGGACTAGTTAATGGAGGGGGGCGCGGCCTGCCTCTTCCTCTCCCCTAAAGCCCAATAAGGCCCATATACTTCTTCCCCCGTATTCCCGTAACTCCTCGGTACTCCGAAAAATACCCGAACCACTCAGAACCTTTCCGATGTCCGAATATAGTCGTCCAATATATCGATCATTACGTCTCAACCATTTTGAGACTCCTCGTCATGTCCCCGATCTCATCCGGGACTCCGAACTCCTTCGGTACATCAAAACTCATAAACTCATAATATAACTGTCATCAAAACCTTAAGCGTGCGGACCCTACGGGTTCGAGAACAATGTAGACATGACCGAGACACGTCTCCGGTCAATAACCAATAGCGGAACCTGGATGCTCATATTGGCTCCCACGTATTCTACGAAGATCTTTATCGGTCAGACCGCATAACAACATACGTTGTTCCCTTTGTCATCGGTATGTTACTTGCCCGAGATTCGAACGTCGGTATCTCAATAACTAGTTCAATCTCGTTACCGGCAAGTCTCTTTACTCGTTCTGTAATACATCATCTCGCAACTAACTCATTAGTTGCAACGCTTGCAAGGCTTATGTGATGTGCATTACCGAGAGGGCCCAGAGATACCTCTCCGACAATCGGAGTGACAAATCCTAATATCGAAATACGCCAACCCAACATGTACCTTTGGAGACACCTGTAGAGCACCTGTATAATCACGCAGTTACGTTGTGACGTTTGGTAGCACACAAAGTGTTCCTCCGGCAAATGGGAGTTGCATAATCTCATAGTCATAGGAACATGTATAAGTCATGAAGAAAGCAATAGCAACATACTAATCGATCGGGTGCTAAGCTAATGGAATGGGTCATGTCAATCACATCATTCTCCTAATGATGTGATCCCGTTAATCAAATGACAACACATGTCTATGGTTAGGAAACATAACCATCTTTGATTAACGAGCTACTCAAGTAGAGGCATACTAGTGACGTTTCGTTTGTCTATGTATTCACACAAGTATTATGTTTCCGGTTAATACAATTCTAGCATGAATAATAAACATTTATCATGATATAAGGAAATAAATAATAACTTTATTATTGCCTCTAGGGCATATTTCCTTCAGTCTCCCACTTGCACTAGAGTCAATAATCTAGTTCACATTGCCATGTGATTTAACAGCAATAGTTCACATCACCATGTGATTAACACCCATAGTTCACATCGATATGTGATCAACACCCAAAGGGTTTACTAGAGTCGGTAATCTAGTTCACATCGCTATGTGATTAACACCCAAAGAGTACTAAGGTGTGATCATGTTTTGCTTGTGAGATAATTTTAGTCAACGGGTCTGTCACATTTCAGATCCGTAAGTATTTTGTGAATTTCTATGTCAACAATGCTCTGCAAGGAGCTACTCTAGCTAATTGCTCCCACTTTTCAATATGTATCTGGATCGAGACTTAAGAGTCATCCAGATCGATGTCAAAACTTGCATCGACGTAACTCTTTACGACGAACCTTTTTGTCACCTCCATAATCGAGAAACATATCCTTATTCCACTAAGGATAATTTTGACCGTTATCCAGTGATCTACTCCTAGATCACTATTGTACTCCCTTTCCAAAAACAGTGTGGGGTATACAATAGATCTGGTACATAGCATGACATACTTTATAGAACCTATGGCCAAGGCATAGGGAATGACTTTCATTCTCTTTCTATCTTCTACTGTGGTCGGGCTTTGAGTCTTACTCAATTTCACACCTTGTAGCACAGGCAAGAAACTCTTTCTTTGACTGTTCCATTTTTGAACTACTTCAAAATCTTGTCAAGGTATGTACTTATTGAAAAAACTTATCAAGCGTCTTGATCTATCTCTATAGATCTTGATGCTCAATATGTAAGCAGCTTCACCGAGGTCCTTTTTCGAAAAACTCCTTTCAAATAATCCTTTATGCTTTGCAGAATAATTCTACATTATTTCCGATCAACAATATGTCATTTACATATACTTATCAGAAATGTTGTAGTGCTCCCACTCACTTTCTTGTAAATACAGGCTTCACCACAAGTCTGTATAAAACTATATACTTTGATCATCTCATCAAAGCGCATATTCTAACTCTGAGATGCTTGCACCAGTCCACAGATGGATCGCTGGAGTTTGCATATTTTGTTAACATTTTTAGGATTGACAAAACCTTCTGGTTGCATCATATACAACTCTTTTTTAAGAAATCCATTAAGGAATGCAGCTTTGTTTATCCATTTGCTAGATTTCATAAAATGCGGCAATTGCTAACATGATTCGGACAGACTTAAGCATAGATACGAGTGAGAAACTCTCATCGTAGTCAACATCTTGAACTTGTCAAAAACCTTTTTGCGACAATTCTAGCTTTGTAGATAGTAACACTACTATCAGCGTCCGTCTTCCTCTTGAAGATCCATTTATTTTCAATTGCTTGCCGATCATCGGGCAAGTCAACCAAAGTCCATACTTTGTTTTCATACATGGATCCCATCTCAGATTTCATGGCTTCAAGCCATTTTGTGGAATCTGGGCTCACCATCGCTTCTTCATAGTTCATAGGTTCATCATGATCTAGTAGCATGATTTCCAGAACAGGATTATCGTACCACTCTGGTGCGGATCTTACTCTGGTTGATCTACGAGGTTCAGTAATAACTTGATCTCAAGTTTCATGATCATCATCATTAACTTCCTCACTAATTGGTGTAGGTGTCACAGAAACGGTTTTTTGTGATGAACTACTTTCCAATAAGGGAGCAGGTACAGTTACCTCATCACGTTCTACTTTCCTCCCACTCACTTCTTTCGAGAGAAACTCCTTCTCTAGAAAGGATCCATTCTAAGCAACGAATATCTTGCCTTCGGATCTGTGATAGAAGATGTACCCAACTGTCTCCTTTGGGTATCCTATGAAGACACATTTCTCCGATTTGGGTTTGAGCTTATCAAGAGGAAACTTTTTCACATAAGCATAACCACTCCAAAATTTAAGAAACGACCGCTTAGGTTTCTTGCTAAACCACAGTTCATATGGTGTCGTCTCAACGGATTTAGATGGTGCCCTATTTAATGTGAATGCAGCTGTCTCTAATGCATAACCCCAGAACGATAGTGGTAAATCGGTAAGAGACATCATAGATTGCACTATATCCAATAAAGTACATTATGACGTTCGGACACACCAATATGCTGTGGTGTTCCAGGTGGCATGAGTTTGTGAAACTATTCCACATTGTTTTAATTGAAGGCCAAACTCGCAACTCAAATATTTTACCTCTGCGATCATATCGTAGAAACTTTTATTTTTGTTACGATGATTCTCCACTTCACTCTGAAATTCTTTGAACTTTTCAAATGTTTCAGACTTGTGTTTCATCAAGTAGATATACCCATATCTGCTCAAATCATCTGGGAAGGTTAGAAAATAATGATACCCGCCGCGAGCCTCGACACTCATCGGATTGCATACATCAGTATGTATTATTTCCAATAAGTTAGTTGCTTGCTCCATTGTTCCGGAGTACGGAGTTTTAGTCATCTTGCCCATAAGGCATGGTTCGCAAGCATCAAGTGATTCCAAAAGCCCATCAGCATGGAGTTCCTTCATGCGCTTTACACCAATATGACCTAAACGGCAGTGCCACAAATAAGTTGCACTATCATTATTAACTTTGCATCTTTTGGCTTCAATATTATGAATATGTGTATTACTACGATCGAGATCCAATGAACCATTTTCATTGGGTGTGTAACCATATAAGGTTTTATTCATGTAAACAGAACAACAATTGTTCTCTAACTTAAATGAATAACCGTATTGCAATAAACATGATCAAATCATATTCATGCTAAACACCAAATAACACTTATTTAGGTTCAACAGTAATCCCGAAAGTATAGGGAGTCTGCGATGATGATCATATCAGTCTTGGAACCACTTCCAACACACATCGTCACTTCACCCTTAACTAGTCTCTGTTTATTCTGCAACTCCCGTTTCGAGTTATTAATCTTAGCAACTGAACTAGTATCAAATACTGAGGGGTTGCTGTAAACACTAGTAAAGTACACATCAATAACATGTATATCAAATATACTTATGTTCACTTTGCCATCCTTCTTATCTGCCAATAACTTGGGGTAGTTCCGCTTCTAGTGACCAGTCCCTTTGCAGTAGAAGCACTCAGTCTCAGGCTTAGGTCCAGACTTGGGCTTCTTCACTTGAGCAGCAACTTGCTTGCCGTTCTTCTTGAAGTTCCCCTTCTTCCCTTTGTCCTTTTCTTGAAACTAGTGGTCTTGTTAACCATCAACACTTGATGTTTTTCTTGATTTCTACCTTCGTCGATTTCAGCATCACGAAGAGCTTGGGAATTACTTTTGTCATCCCTTGCATATTATAGTTCATTATGAAGTTCTACTAACTTGGTGATGGTGACTAGAGAATTCTTTCAATCACTATCTTATCTGGAAGATTAACTCCCACTTGATTCAAGCGATTGTAGTACCTAGACAATCTGAGCACATGCTCACTAGTTGAGCGATTCTCCTCCATCTTTTAGCTATAGAACTTGTTGGAGACTTCATATCTCTCAACTCGGGTATTTGCTTGAAATATTAACTTCAACTTCTGGAACATCTCATATGGTCCATGACGTTCAAAACGTCTTTGAAGTCCCGATTCTAAGCCGTTAAGCATGGTGCACTAAACTATCAAGTAGTCATCATATTGAGCTAGCCAAACGTTCATAACGTCTGCATCTGCTCCTGCAATAGGTCTTTCACCTAGCGGTGTATCAAGGACATAATTCTTCTGTGCAGCAATGAGGATAAACCTCAGATCACGGATCCAATCCGCATCATTGCTACTAACATCTTTCAACTTAGTTTTCTCTAGGAACATATCAAAATGAACACAGGGAAGCAACAATGCGAGCTATTGATCTACAACATAATTTGCAAAATACTATCAGGACTAAGTTCATGATAAATTTAAGTTCAATTTAATCATATTACTTAAGAACTCCCACTTAGAAAGACATCCCTCTAATCTTCTAAGTGATCACGTGATCCAAATCAACTAAACCATAACCGATCATCACGTGAAATGGAGTAGTTTTCAATGGTGAACATCACTATGTTGATCATATCTACTATATGATTCACGCTCGACCTTTCGGTCTCAGTGTTCCGAGGCCATATCTGCATATGCTAGGCTCGTCAAGTTTAACCTGAGTATTCTGCGTGTGCAAAACTGGCTTGCACCCGTTGTAGATGGACGTAGAGCTTATCACACCCGATCATCACGTGGTGTCTGGGCACGAAGAACTTTGGCAACGGTGCATACTCAGGGAGAACACTTTTATCTTGAAATTTAGTGAGAGATCATCTTATAAAGCTACCGTCGAACTAAGCAAAATAAGATGTATAAAAGATAAACATCACATGCAATCAATATAAGTGATATGATATGGCCATCATCATCTTGTGCTTGTGATCTCCATCTCCGAAGCACCTCCATGATTGCCATCGTCACCGGCGCGACACCTTGATCTCCATCGTAGCATCATTGTTGTTTCGCCAACCTTATGCTTCTACGACTATCGCTACCGCTTAGTGATAAAGTAAAGCATTATAGGGCGATTGCATTGCATACAATAAAGCGACAAGCATATGGCTCCTGCCAGTTGCCGATAACTTGGTTACAAAACATGATCATCTCATACAATAAAGTTTAGCATCACGTCTTGACCATATCACATCACAACATGCCCTGCAAAAACAAGTTAGACGTCCTCTACTTTGTTGTTGCAAGTTTTACGTGGCTGCTACGGGCTTAGCAAGAACCGTTCTTACCTACGCATCAAAACCACAACGATAGTTTGTCAAGTTGGTGCTGTTTTAACCTTCGCAAGGACCGGGCGTAGCCACACTCGGTTCAACTAAAGTTGGAGAAACTGACACCCGCCAGCCACCTGTGTGCAAAGCACGTCGGTAGAACCAGTCTCGCATAAGCGTACGCGTAATGTCGGTCCGGGCTGCTTCATCCAACAATACCGTCGAACCAAAGAATGACATGCTAGTAAGAAGTATGACTTATATCGCCCACAACTCACTTGTGTTCTACTCGTGCATATAACATCAACACATAAAACCTAGGCTCGGATGCCACTGTTGGGGAACGTAGTAATTTCAAAAAAAATCATACGCACACGCAAGACCATGGTGATGCATAGCAACGAGAGAGGAGAGTGTTGTCTACGTACCCTCGTAGACCGACAGCGGAAGCGTTATGACAACGCGGTTGATGTAGTCATACGTCTTCACGGCCCGACCGATCAAGCACCGAAACTACGGCACCTCCGAGTTTTAGCACACGTTCAGCTCGATGACGATCCCCGGACTCCGATCCAGCAAAGTGTCGGGGATGAGTTCCATCAGCACGACGGCGTGGTGACGTTCTTGATGTTCTATCGTCGCAGGGCTTCGCCTAAGCACCGCTACAATATTATCGAGGATTATCGTGGAGGGGGGCACCGCACACGGCTAAGAGAACGATCACGAAGATCAACTTTTTGTTTCTATGGGGTGCCCCCTGCCCCCGTATATAAAGGAGTGGAGGAGGGGAGGGTCGGCCCTCTCTATGGCGCGCCCTAGGGGAGTCCTACTCCCACCGGGAGTAGGATTCCCCCTTTCCTAGTCCAACTAGGAGTCCTTTCAAGTAGTAGGAGTAGGAGACAAGGAAGGGGAAGAGGGAAGAGAAGGAAGGAGGGGGCGTTGCCCCTCCCCCTAGTACAATTCGGACTAGTTAATGGGGGGGCGCGGCCTGCCTCTTCCTCTCCCCTAAAGCCCAATAAGGCCCATATACTTCTTCCCCCGTATCCCCGTAACTCCCCGGTACTCCGAAAAATACCCGAACCACTCAGAACCTTTCCGATGTCCGAATATAGTCGTCCAATATATCGATCTTTACGTCTCGACCATTTCGAGACTCCTCGTCATGTCCCCGATCTCATCCGGGACTCCGAACTCCTTCGGTACATCAAAACTCATAAACTCATAATATAACTGTCATCGAGACCTTAAGCGTGAGGACCCTACAGGTTCGAGAACAATGTAGACATGACCGAGACACGTCTCCGGTCAATAACCAATAGCGGAATCTGGATGCTCATATTGGCTCCCACATATTCTACGAAGATCTTTATCGGTCAGACCCCATAACAACATATGTTGTTCCCTTTGTCATCGGTATGTTACTTGTCCGAGATTCGATCATCGGTATCTCAATACCTAGTTCAATCTCGTTACCGGCAAGTCTCTTTACTCGTTCTGTAATACATCATCTCGCAACTAACTCATTAGTTGCAATGCTTGCAAGGCTTATGTGATGTGCATTACCGAGAGGGCCCAGAGATACCTCTCCGACAATCGGAGTGACAAATCCTAATATCGAAATACGCCAACCCAACATGTACCTTTGGAGACACCTGTAGAGCACCTTTATAATCACCCAGTTATGTTGTGACGTTTGGTAGCACACAAAGTGTTCCTCCGGCAAACGGGAGTTGCATAATCTCATAGTCATAGGAACATGTATAAGTCATGAAGAAAGCAATAGCAACATACTAAATGATCGGGTGCTAAGCTAATGGAATGGGTCATGTCAATCACATCATTCTCCTAATGATGTGATCCTGTTAATCAAATGACAACACATGTCTATGGTTAGGAAACATAACCATCTTCGATTAACGAGCTAGTCAAGTAGAGGCATACTAGTGACGTTTCGTTTGTCTATGTATTCACACAAGTATTATGTTTCCGGTTAATACAATTCTAGCATGAATAATAAACATTTATCATGATATAAGGAAATAAATAATAACTTTATTATTGCCTCTAGGGCATATTTCCTTCAGGGCGCGCCCAGGGGGGTAGGCGTGCCCCCACTACCTCGTGCCTTCCTATTTGATGTCTTGACGTAGGGTCCAAGTCCTCTGGATCACGTTCGTTCCAAAAATCACGTTCCCAAAGGTTTCATTCTGTTTGGACTCCGTTGATATTCTTTTTCTGCGAAACTCTGAAATAGGCAAAAAAACAGCAATTCTGGGTTGGGCCTCCGGTTAATAGGTTAGTCCCAAAAATAATATAAAAGTGTATAATAAAGCCCAATATTGTCCAAAGCAGAATATAATATAGCATGGAACAATCAAAAATTAGATACGTTGGAGACGTATCAGTCTCTATAGCATAGACATCTCGAAGCGTGTGTTTTCTCTCCTTCCTAGTGACATGAGTAACGTGAATCATGTTCACGTCCTTGACTTCGGGAGGGAATTGCTTCTGGCCACCATTAGCTGGCCCAGGCTGGTTACCATCCCCGTTATGAGGCTAGTTCATGCCCTGATTCTTGGCCGCTATCTTGCCGGCTTGCTTGATTACCCAGCAATTCCGGTTCGAATGAGTAGGAGGCTTGTCTGGGGTGCAGTTTACGGCACTTGGTTTATCCAATATTTTGCCCAACGTTGACGGGTTGTCTTTATTCCCTTGAAAGAGTTGTCGCTTGTTCCCACCATGTTGGTTGCTGAATCTGGCATTTACTGGTCCAACATTTGTGTCTCTGATATGTCCTCTATTGCGGTGCTTGTTGTTTTAATTGCGTCGGGGTTTACCATTTCCATCGCGCACCTCGGAGGTACTTGGGTCGCCATTGTGGTTATTTCAGCATGCTAGCCAGCTATCCTCACCTGTGCAAAATCAAGTCATCAAGTGTGTGAGGGCGGCCATTGACCGGGGTTTTTCCTGCTTGAGCTCTCTAGCGAGCCACTCATCGCTGATGTTGTGTTCGAAGGCTGCTATTGCCTCCGTGTCCGGGCAGTATACTATTTGGTTTTTCTTGGTTAAGAACTAGTTCCATAATTTTTTGGCTGACTCCCCTGGTTCCTGCATGATGTGACCGAGGTCATCAGCATCCGGGGTCAAACATAAGTCCCTTAAAAGTTAGCTCGAAAAGCATCCTCAAGGTCTTCCCAGTTGTCAATTGAGTTCTCCGGCGGGCTATTCAGTCAATGTCAGGCTAAACCTTTGAGATTTAAGGGTAAGTATTTGATGGAGGTCATCACCTCGGGCCATGTGAATGTGCATGAGGAAGTCCTCTATCCACACGGCGGTGTTTGTGGTTCCATCATATTGCTCAATATTGATGGGCTTAAACCCTTCCGGGAACTGGTATTGCATCACCTCATTTGTAAAGCACATGGGGTGAGCTGCTCCTCGGACCCGAGCTATGATATGTCATACGCTACATGTTTCTACCGTCCGATCACGCATGCAATTATGCGCATTACCGTACTTGGTCGAACAAGTTGGGTATCCTGCCTGTTCGGTGGGTGGGTGATCCCTACATCCATAAATAGATCACGATGGTGCGACTGGCATCTCGATTTCTTTCGCAAATCGTATGTTTTCTAAGGTGGAGGCGGATCCTTGCCATGACGGCGAGGTAATTCAGGAGGATTATGGTACCCTCTAGTTGGCCTGTCTTGGCCCCAGGGAGGTCGGTCTCGGCCGTGATTCTTAGCCCAGTCGCGCTTTGACAGCAGGGTGCCGGTAACCTCCCCGTCAAACTCTGGGAGCAAACTCCTTCGCAGGTAGTACTACTTGTTTCCCGTGAATCTTTCCTCGAGCTCTTGCTTGACACTAAGGACCTCGGTCCATTTATCGGTTAGCTTGTCCTGTTCGACTTGAAGCTTTTGCTTCATGCTCTTGGAGGTGCTAATTAACCGTCGGTGGAAGGCCTTTAGAAGAGGGTCATCTAGTGGCTCCTAGGGGATATAAAATTCTTCAAGTCTGAGGCTTAAGTATTCCTTAGACTCTTGGTAATAGTGGTGGTCATCGGGGTCCTCATCGTCCCTGTTGGGCACGACCCCATCGATGGGATTGTCGCCAGCTATATCACCTGTGTTTTGGTCATCAGCACTGTTCGGAGTTTCGGCGTTATCAATTGCCTAATGGCTAGTGTCATCGTTTCATGTGCCTTTATTATGGCACCTCTAGCGTCGATGTTTGGGAGGTTCCGTATCTGCTTCATCATCTTTGGGTGTGTCTACCATGTAGACATCGTGGGTGGAGGTAGCGACCCAATTCCCAATGTTGTCGGTGGTTATAGGTGATGCCGTATATGGCATATCATGGACATCTTCATCCATATCAATGGCTCCTCGGAGGCATAGTCCAGCACGTCGGTTAAATCCTTGACCGTAGCGACTACGTGGGTGGCGGGTGGGATGAAAATTTCCGCGCCCTCGGGTTTACATCCGATCTGGTAGTAGACCGAGGTTTGCCCGTCTGAGATAGATTTGGTACAGTATCTCATTTGGAACACAGAGGTCGGCTTCGCCCATCTCTTAACAGTAGGCGGAGCTAGGCTGGAGTTGGGTCGATGTATTGCATGACGCAGCCTCGAGGTTTTCACCTGGACGACTTGATGCCTGAACCGGTGAGGTGACACTCGGATCCGAGCATGAAGCCAGATCTGGGAGACGGGTCACGTGGTGTGCTACCTCTTGAGCACTGCGTTGGATTTCCTTGAAGAAGAAAGGATGATGCAGCAAAGTAGCGTAAGTATTTCCCTCGGTTTTTGAGAACCAAGGTATCAATCTAGTAGGAGGCTACGCGCGAGTCCCTCGTACCTACACAAAACAAATAACTCCTCACAACCAACGCGATGTGGGGTTGTCAATCCCTTCACGGTCACTTACGAGAGTGAGGTCTGATAGATATGATAGGATAGTATTTTTTATATTTTTGTGATAAAGATGCAAAGTAAAATAAAACAAAAGTAAAAAAGCAAAGGCAATAATAAAATGTAGGAAGATTGATATGATGTAGATAGACCCAGGGGCCATAGATTTCACTAGTGGATTCTCTCAAGAGCATAAATATTTTATGGTGGGTGAACGAATTACTGTTGAGCAATTGACAGAATTGAGCATAGTTATGAGAATATCTAGGTATGATCATGTATATAGGCATCAGGTCCGAGACAAGTAGACCGACTCCTGCCTGCATCTACTACTATTACTCCATTCATCGACCGCTATCCAGCATGCATCTAGAGTATTAAGTTCAAGAAAACAGAGTAACGCCTTAAGCAAGATGACATGATGTAGAGGGATAAATTCATGCAATATGATAAAAACCCCATCTTGTTATCCTCGATGGCAACAATACAATACGTGCCTTGCTGCCCCTACTGTCACTGGGAAAGGACACTGCAAGATTGAACCCAAAGCTAAGCACTTCTCCCATTGCAAGAAAAACCAATCTAGTAGGCCAAACCAAACTGATAATTTGAAGAGACTTGCAAAGATAACCAATCATACATAAAAGAATTCAGAGAAGATTCAAATATTGTTCATAGATAATCTTGATCATAAACCCACAATTCATCGGTCTCAACAAACACACCGCAAAAAGAAGATTACATCAAATAGATCTCCACAAGAGAGGGGGAGAACATTGTATTGAGATCCAAAAAGAGAGAAGAAGCCATCTAGCTACTAACTATGGACCCAAAGGTTTGAGGTAAACTACTCACACTTCATCGGAGGGGCTATGGTGATGATGTAGAAGCCCTCCGTGGTGGATGCCCCCTCCGGCGGAGCTTAGGAATAGGCCCCAAGATGGGATCTCGTGGGTACAGAAGGTCGCGGCGGTGGAATTAGGTTTTTGGCTCCGTATCTGATCGTTTGGGGGTACGTAGGTATATATAGGAGGAAGAAGTACGTCGGTGGAGCAGCGTGGGGCCCACGAGGGTGGAGGGCGCGCCCCCCTGCCTCGTGCCCTCCTCGAAGCTTCCTTGACTTAGGGTCCAAGTCTACTGGATCACGTTCGGTGAGAAAATCACGTTCCCAAAGGTTTCATTCCGTTTGGACTCCGTTTGATATTCCTTTTCTGCAAAACTCTGAAATAGGCAAAAAAACAGCAATTCTGGGCTGGGCCTCCGGTTAATAGGTTAGTCCCAAAAATAATATAAAAGTGGATAATAAAGCCCAATATTGTCCAAAACAGTAGATAATATAGCATGGAGCAATCAAAAAATATAGATACGTTGGAGACGTATCATGGTGGGCCTGCTTCCAGATTGAATCTGGTGCGTGGGCAATGATATCCGCGGGATTCTCCGGCTGATCTAACACCCAACCCGATAAAGCAAGCTCGCCGCCTGAATCTGTGGTGTATTCCAGATTGCCAAACCGGATGGCTTGGCCTAGAGAGACATTCTCTACTTGGACGAGACGGCCATTCGAGTCAGCATGCAACACGATGCTGCCGAAGGCAAGAAGCTGGCTGGGGAAAAAGATATCCCCACAGCCAACGTTGTCATTGATCCGAAGATTCATCATCGAGCTCTTGCGACCACACAGTGGGACCTGTATGAGCCACCAATGTCGGTGCTAAAACCGGCATATCTCTAGTAGGGGTTCTGAAGCTTGGTGATCTGAGCTAGATGACAACAGGAGAAAGTAGGGACATGATGCTTACCTAGGTTCGGGCCCTCTTGAGAAGGTAAAACCTTACGTCATGCTTTTGATATATTGATTGTGATGGGGTACAAAGTATAGTATGATCTACCTCAAGATCGTATATGAAGGAGTTCTAAGCTCCAAACCTTGCAACTGTGCCTCTACAGACCAAACCTCACAGCTTATATAGGCACCGAGGGTATCTAGGGTTTACACATCGTCAATTCAATATAGGGATAAGTATGTCGGTCCTTCAAATATGCCTTGAAGTGTACGCCAAGCCTTCGGAGATCTTCATCTTGATTACACCTAGGTCCAGGGTCTGCATGGCCCATTCATCAGTCTTCGGTGGGTCCTCGGCCCGGCCCATAACCGGTGGACCGATGTGGTAAGCACCCCCTAGTCAAGGACACCAACAGGGTGGTTCTAAAGTTTAGTCTCATACCTCTAGTGGAGGAGGTATGAGACATGTTTACATAGTGGGTTCTCCCCACCACACTATGCGATGACTATGACGAGGGAAAGAGAACACTACACGCGTGCGCGCTCGCCTCGCCTGGCCTGGTCTGGCCAGGGCGGGGTGTGGTTGTGCGACATGTGTGTGAATGGTTCACAAGTTGACTTGTCCGGTAAGTTTACAACTTGAAAACCAAGTCGGTTTAAGATCGTGATCACGACACACTACCGCCTTGGTCCTCCTATAAATATGGCTTACCAGCTACGGCCAAAGATACACCGAAACAAGCTAGGGTTTTGCCTCATCTCACAACTTGCAACGTCATCATAGTCTACTCCATTCCAAACATGTGTGTGCACCAGCGAGCGGGAGAGCAAGTCTCTAGAACCCTTCGTCCTTGTGATCCTGCATAGGGAAAGGACGAATTAGGTTTTTGGGAAGCGCTCCGTGCGACTGCTCAACTTCGTCACCACGGGTGTCTTCCATCCAAGTCGGGTCGCATCATGTACCGACGTCTCCAACGTCATTTGCTTCGACCAGTCTTCACCAATGCGTCATCAACAACATCACTCCTGTAGCAGCTACAGCTACAAACAAATAGTGCGTGCGTCATGATCTGTTCATGTCTCTAATTATGGTTGGCATTACTTGTGCAATGTTGCGGTACATGTTTTCCATGTTCTTCTAGTATGCTACTCCCTCCGTCCCAAAATTCTTGTCTTAGATTTGTCTACATACGGATGTATCTATTTATATTTTAGTGTTACATACATCCGTATCTAGATAAATTTAAGACAAGAATTTTGGGACGAAGGAAGTAGATTGCTGCATGCTAATAATAATTTTAATCATGATTTATAAGTTTAGTCTCGTACCGTTAGTGGGGGAGGTGTGGTGTACATGATCTTAACCTTGCTCTGCCTGAAGTCAAATTTCCCTCATGAGTTGCGTTTGTAGCACGGTCGATTGAAAGGCGGGGATAACTTATGGCTAAAAGGAAAAGCTGATACGTAGCACGCATCAAAGCGAGACTATGATAGCAAAGCTCCTGATCTGTATGCCCTTCTTATTCAAGGTACTTAAAGGTTAAAAAAATCTAAAGATATTTTTATGCACGGTTCTCTCTTCTTCTTCTTCTTCTTTTCTTTGCTTTTTGTCTTCAGTACATTGGCGTGTACACTCATGAGTCATGAATACGGAATTAATAGTATATATATAGTACTAATGTGAACATGGTTCCATACAATCCCGCTTTTAAAACTTAGCAAGAAAATCACATTGTTCAATCTTTTCTAAAAAAAAAGTAGACAAACAGTTTATGCATGTAGAAAATGGACAAAAAGCATGACCATATATTTTTACTGTGTTAAATACGATCATTTGTGAGTTGTGCAAAAATAAAAATAAAAATACTTTGCTAATTTTCATCCATTGCGTTAGTTGCTTTAGCATCTTCAAGAAAGGCCCTCGAAGGGTCATTTGAGGGCACCCCCTACTTTCTCAGCCCTAAAAACTCTAACATTGCCCTTCATTTCTCAGCTTTGTAAAAAAAATCTTCTTGTTGCACATTTGCTCTATGTGACACCACAATAATTTGAACTGTAATATGTCTACGCATAAAACTCAACAATGTTCAAATTCATAATTTTAAGCGCCACAATTCAAAGTTTTGAACACAAAATAATCAAATAATACTAGGAAATGTTCATCGAACTACATAGTTCATCCAATGTAGTCGGTGTTTTCAACAAAAATATAGTAAATAAACTACTTGGACACATATCATTCCCACGAGTGCTGAAAAAAGATCATCTTTGAGTTGATCGCTTGTGTTGGCCACGGTCTGAGCCAAGGCTCATGTTTGATATATATTACCTACCGTTGTTTATCATTTTCATGGTTAATTAAAATTGGAGAGAGGCTCCTCCGTCAGAAAAAAGGGTCATTTCAAAGTTGATCGTGCGCTTATAGGGTTTTCCATCCTTCTCTAGACATCAAGGAATTCATCTAGCACTAATGTGATGCAGATCCTCCAAAGCTACATAGACTCCCATATCATTGCACTCAAAGTCTTCATTTTGACCCACACTCGCTCTCAATGATAACACAAACAACAGTGCGGACAAGGAGGCGATGCCGTAGTGACTTGCACCTTGTAAGGCTGGGGCACAGTGCAGGATAACATGGAGAGCCGGAACAACGAGAGGGCGGCAGACCTCGGTGACGCTGGTGGAGAGAGACGGTCGGCACCGCCCGGATTGACGGGCGGGGTGGCGAAATCGGGCAGAGGAGAGGGGTGGGATCCTGGAGGGAGGAGGTTAGGAGGATGGAGTAGGGCGGCCTTGAACTAAGGGCTTGGAGGATTATTATTTTTGGATCCTCTGTTATGAATGTTGTAGGGGTTGATTTGCAAAAAAATGTAGTAGGGGCTATTGGAGTTGATTTTTTGTCCTTAGCCCTCAAAAAGTGATTTGAGGGGTGGAGTAGGGGCCTCTTGGAGATGCTCTTATCTTCTGCTTAACATGGCAAAACTGAGATAGAGCCATTGACCGCCCATGAATCAAGGATATGATTAGTAATATGGTTGGAAATTCTAAGCTAAACATTGTTCACATTGATCCTGATATTGAAACTTAGCAAGAAAAAAAATCACATGTTTTAACTTTCAAAAATGTGCATGGCAAGGGATATATTCTCTTACCTTTTTGTAGGACAGCCGATGCTCCATGTGTATTGTCTTCTTTTACGCTGCACCGGCTAATTGATAGAGTGCTCTACACTGTGTGTACATATAGATATAATGATGCGACGCAAATGTAACATGTGGGGTGCTATATGCACCAGGTACAATTAATTGATCACTTATGAATGTAGACATCTTAATTATCCTAGAATTAAAAGGAAATGGCCATAAGTGATAAGCATATTCAATTAGAATGCTGATATAAATGTCTCGGTTATGCAAATGTGCTCCTTATATTGACCTTTTTTAAGCTACAGCAGACAGTCGCACAGCTACTCTGCACGGTGATTACCTTGTTGGATATTTATAGCTCTCTGAGTTATTTCCCTTTTTTGGTTTTTTCATATTTTAACAAACTGATTTGTGTGCATGGTATGGTGTAGATCAAGGCGGGACAGTGTGTCTAGTTTCCATTACCTAAAAGATGGCATGCATATAGAAACCATAATGTGGCAGCGTAGATGGTAGTAGGGGTACTGTTTAGATAAACCATCATTCATCACTGAACAAAAACGTGATATTCCTACACAAGATCGCACACACATATATAGCCAGAGTCCACATGATACAGCTGATTCGGTGTTGCTTTGTACATTCTCTCTTCCTTCCTCTTCCTTTTTGTATGTAGAAGCTACCGGTGTACCCACATTCTTGATCCAACTCAGCTCACTACAACCAGTGCTGCTGCATTTCGTCCATGGAAATTAATATGCCTCAATAGCTATGGATGTCGTTATTTGAACGCTATAGTTGTGTTATATTAAGTTATTATGTGTACTAAGAGCATCCGCATCCCTAGGTGTTAAGCAGAGGCTAAAGGTGAGAGAAATTGTTTAGCACTAGTGATAAAGGTTTAGCACTAGTGCTAAAGGATGCATGTGAGGGTAGATGCTAAGATCAAAAGCTTAGCACTAACGCTAAGCTTAGCATCCAATGCTAAGCTTAGCAAAGTATGTTAAACTAATAGCTTGTGTGCCAATCTTTAATTTGGATGATAAATTTAATATATTTAGCAACTTCAAGTGGTGCTAGAGGATATGGTAAAAAACAGTTATCGAGGTGAATGAGAGAGAAAGCTGACACGCTTATCGAGACTGAAAATTATAATTATTTATAGGGATGCGGATGATCTAAGAAATCTACCCATGGCTTCACAATGCACATATATATTAAAAAATGTAAAATGTGTGTAAGTGACATATAAAATAATGGGGGCATGCTTAGCTTTTTAACTCTTGGATCGAGAGAAACATGGTGTGTTTATCGAGGCTATAGGTGTTTATAGGGTGCGGATGCTCAAACAATGTAGCAATGGCTTCATATTGTACATGTATAAACATGTACTACTCAGCTTTTTAACTGTTAGATGTAATGTAATTATATAAACCATTTATTAAAGACTTGATTTTTTGAAAAAGTTAATAGACATGACATATAGTGGACACTGTCTTAGTAGTTTTATTTCAGCAATGGAGTAATCTAGTCATTCGCAAAAAAAATGATCCATTCACTTGCCAGGATGAGAGAGAGAGAGGGAGAGGGAGAGAGAGAGAGAGAGAGAGAGAGAGAGAGAGAGAGAGAGAGAGAGAGTTACACGTCTAGAGAGAGAAATGAGGGGCGGTCGGCCGTGTAAGGAAAAGGATGAAGCTTGCTAGGGAATCTGCAAAAGAGGAGGTAGCTAGCTAAAGGTGGCCCCCATCCGATCGATGAAAATCTCGAGGGGAGGACGACTACTGTGCCTCCTACCCCAGCCGACGACGATCGACCCAGAAGCCAGAACAAGAGAAAACCTACTTATAAGGGCAGCTGGCCGCCCGGTAAAGGCAGCAGCAGCAGCCTCCTCCAACCAGCAGGAGCAGAGAAGAAGAAGCAAAGTGCGAGTCTTGCTCTTTGGCCGAAGCAGCTACCAACCTAGCTGCCGCAGCCCGGAGCACGCAGACGCCGTCGTCGATCGCCGGGGTATGGCGCCGGTGGGTCTGCCGCCGGGTTTCCGGTTCCACCCGACGGACGAGGAGCTGGTGAACTACTACCTGAAGCGCAAGATCCACGGGCTCCACATCGAGCTCGACATCATCCCGGAGGTGGACCTCTACAAGTGCGAGCCCTGGGACCTCGCAGGTACAGTACGCACCACACCGATCTCAGTTCGCATGTGATCTCGATCGCGTATGTGCTGTGAACTGATGCGAATTACAACGTACGTCCTCATGGCGTGCAGAGAAGTCGTTTTTGCCGAGCCGTGACCCGGAGTGGTACTTCTTCGGGCCGAGGGACCGCAAGTACCCCAACGGCTTCCGAACCAACCGGGCGACGCGGGCAGGGTACTGGAAGTCCACCGGCAAGGACCGGCGCGTCATGACGCAGCAGCACCACGGCGGCGGAGGAGCCGGCGGCGGCGCCCGGGCAATCGGGATGAAGAAGACGCTGGTGTACTACCGTGGGCGTGCGCCGCAGGGGGTGCGCACCGACTGGGTCATGCACGAGTACCGCCTCGACGACAAGGACTCCGAGGACACCATCGCCATCCAGGTACGTGTCCACCTTCGTCATGCTACACGTACAAAGGAGTTACAAGGTTTTACAAAAAGGGTTAATTTGATTGGTCAATAGGTGGGGAGGCGGCCCACCCTTTCTGAAAATCAGGGGGGACAAGTTTATGATTGGTTAGTAGATGAAGAAAATCCTAGTCAGCGTGTAATTACGTGTAACTCTTTGTATGTTTAGCATTATTGATCGTCATCTCCTTCTATGCATGGAAAATTAGGGTTCTTTATAGGAATTGGAAGTTATGGCTTTGAGAAAATTTTGATCCTTTTCTTTTGTGCTGGCCGGCCGGCCGGGCAAAGAAAATTTTCTGCTTGCATCCCAAATGAAAGGCGTAAAAAATTTCTGAGGGGATTAAAACATGGCTTTCTATCACGTCTGTAAAACGGTACGAGTATGGGTCGGGTCACTTTGCTTTCACCCAGCTGATGAGACAAACATGTAGGCCTCGCCTCGCTGTCCAAAAAATTTAACTAACAAAAGTAAAAGCCGGGGCCTTAGCATTAGTAATATTTGTTCGTTCTCCAGCTACGTTCTTTGTTCTAAGATAAGAGTAGTACGTACTCTGCGTGTTAACCATGCATGCTACGCTACGTTCTCTCTTTTTTTTGGTGAGATTAGAGCAGTCTGCACTGATCATGAGGCACTAAAGGGCCTTAACCAAAGGTAGTAGATAGCAAAGCAAAGCAAGCCCTCATGCATCTTGGCGCGAGATAGCAGCTCGTGTCATGGCCATATGCATGTCGGCGTCCTCCCGCGCTTTCCGCTTTATTCCGTGCTGAATCCCATCATCATCCCCGCACCCTTCTGATTCTTCCATGGCCGCCCAGTCTTCTTATTTCTTCTCCCGCTTTGCTTTGATCATCGATCGGCCTCTTTTCTGATTAACAATCAACAAGAATGTATACAACACTATGATGGCACTCTGATGGATCAAATTGCCCAATACCCAAGGCCCTATTGACTACTAATTGGCACAAGTAACTGCACATGAGATAATCATGCATCAGTGTGTGCATAAACTTTCAGAAAAGACTTGAGAACCAACAATAGCGGATGGATCTTGTTTTTGCTTTTTCCTATCATGAGTTAATATACCATGCATGGTGGATGGATCAGGACACCTACGCGCTGTGCCGGGTCTTCAAGAAGAACGCCATCTGCGCTGAGGTGGAGGAGCTGCAGGAGGGGCAGTGCAGCATGGCACTGCTCGAGGGCGCCTGCAAGCAGCTGCTCGCCAGCAGCCGCACTGCCGGACAGGAGTACTACCAGACCCCGTCGCCCGACGTGCCCGCAGGGTCCACCTCCGGCGGTGCTGACGCCGACGCAGACGACGACGCTGACAAGGACGACTCCTGGATGCAGTTCATCTCCGAGGACGCCTGGTGCTCCAGCACCGCCGCCGAGGAGAGCACCTCCTGCGCCGGCTGATCATGCATGCGGCCGGAGAGCTTCTTCTGTCGGTGGAAATAAACCTCCTCATATATACCTATATATTTTTCCTTTTTCTTTTTGTGATCGGTGCTGCTGGCAATTTATCAATAATCACCGAGTGTTGAAGGTGAAAGATTAAGCAGTAATAAGGTATATATAATCCTTTTGGGTTCCATCTTCCAGCGTATTGCTGGGAGTTTGGGTAACCGATCCATCGATGCTGGCCTCAAGGTGAAGGCTGTAATCCTTCCTGGAGTTGAGCTCATAAGGAGGATTTATATTTATATGATGATGATAGGAACAATCAGACTACATTTGTGTTTTTCTCCTTCTTCTGTTCATGCTTTCCTTGGTGTTCATATGTATTATTAAGCTTCTCGATTGGAGGCTTTTTTTTCTCTTCCTCCTGTGAAAAAAGAAAGAGTGAGGCTATGCCATTCCATAGCATATATAGTTGTTGTGTGCCTCCCTATATGTCAATAGAATTGAACAAAAATGTAACTGCTTGTACCTGACTGCTCAATTTGCATCAATCTGCTCCAAACCTGGCACCTGGTTCTTATTGCCTGAGTAAATACATATTCATATTTGACCAATAAATAAGAAAATAAAATTGCAACTAAACTATGATTTTTGGCAACCACATTTGTACCGTAATTGTTTACATATGTATTACTTTAGTAAAATAGACCAAGCGTATAGATATGAAAAAACATTCTTTATACTTCATGACTCATAAAATAGAAATCTCACAGTAAATCATTTTACTTTTTAAAATATATATCTTCAAATGCTGAAAATCTACTTTTTTTAGTATATCGCAATGCAAAGCACTATAACCTGTAAACATGGAAAATCCTATGCAGCAGGTTCTGTTACATGCTTGGATTGCAAGGCATGCATCAGTACTGAGGAAGAAGCTTAATTGAACACTTCTGTGCACAAAAGCGTTGAAGGAATACTATTCTAGATCAGAGGTTACCACATGCTGTTACCAGTTGCCCTAGAATGTCAATCAGAATCCTTCTCAAGTCAATAAATATAAGCCCGGAGCAGCTTTGTACTCTCAGTAAACATACAGGTCTAGGACTGTATTTTTCACAAAACCGTGTACTGCAACAAAGTGTTACCCGAGTGGTGCTCCAATAACATCTCTTTTTACCACATGGCCAGGAAAGCTTCTATGCAGATCTCAGGCGAAAACAGTAATGATGTATCATCTTTCTGGGCATCGTTCCGGCCTCGCTGGTATCAGAGAAGACAGAACTAAAGTTCTGCAGTCTACCTTATGCGTGTCTTCACCGTGAATCTTCGCTGCAACCGTGTTGCCTCTGAATCTTTTTCAGAATGGCCCAGCAGGTCAATAGTACCCTTGAACCGTTTCGCCATTTGGATAGTCACACCAACTGCAAAGTAATTTGTAAATATACATTTAGAAACAGAATTTGCTTTAGACCACATGCATCTGAAGGCGAAGCCCTTCTTTCCGTGTAGAGAATTGGGTAAGGCTACTCGCTGGCCTCTTTACATGCGACGCCATCTGCTTCGTTGGCATTGTAGTGTTGGAGGAGTTTAGGAGAAAATAACAGCCAGTTTTTTAACAGATCATTTATCCCCTTCCAAATAAGGTTGAAGTACACATAAATTCTTGCGTTGAGACTGATCATTTGATCTTACTAATCGAACGGCTTCCATTCAAGAAAGAGAAGATCTAGATCTTTGCCGTTAATTTCTATGGATTGTTGAACACAAGGAGCTTTCTAATCAACTTATGCTTGGAGGCATTTGTATGCTCAACTAGAAATGTGTTGATCGAATGCACTCAATTACTCCTTTGTCAGAATCTAAAGCTAAAAGTTTTGTCTGATCTAGATGGCTGAATGGCTAGCAATGCAAGCTCATTGACACTATAGGGCCTCATGGCTACATGAACCTTTCCTTTTCCCTTCTGAAACTTTCTGTTTTACAATGCTGATCCCAAGACAGATGCATGTGGCATAGCTCCCTACCCTTGTCTTTAGTCCTCTTCTTCTCTACGACACTTCAAAGAGGCTAAGCTTGTGAGGCACAAAAACAAGTTCAGTGGGCAAAAGAACATGATCTAATGCAAGGTCCAGGCAGGCGGCATCGTGACAACTTTCTCATCCTGGTGCAGCGCCCCTCCACGACCTACCAGCATTGGAGATCATAAAAGTGTGTTATCCAGATAAAAAACAGAACAAAAGTCGACTCCGTTAAAAGAAATGAAAAGAAGATCCTTCGGTGCTGTAAGACGTCCAGAGCCTGCTTGTGTGAGAATCCTGGAAAGAGAGACACGGCTACTTGTAGGGCAGGCTTTGAATCATTTCACGGAGGGGCTAAAGAGCGCAGCAGCTGGACACGGTAGGGAAAGACAAAGGGGAAAGACAAAGAGAAAGATCGGCAACAAAGGAGGAGGCGAACCAGGAGATCATGGCGCCGGTTGGTCTCCCCCCAGGCTTTAGGTTTCATCCAACTGATGAGGAGCTTGTGAACTATTACCTCAAGAGGAAGGTCCATGGCCAGAGCATCGAACTTGACATCATCCCAGAGGTAGACCTCTACAAGTGCGAGCCCTGGGAGCTAGCAGGTAACCTGAAAATTTAAACTCTGTCGCGTTGTTCATCCTGTTGTCTAACTATTGCTGAGTCCTGAACTCCTGATTGAACTTGGGATATGTTCTTTGTTTTGGAAGAGAAATCGTTCCTTCCCAGTAGAGACCCTGAGTGGTACTTCTTCGGGCCAAGGGATAGGAAGTATCCAAATGGATGCCGGACGAACCGAGCAACCCGAGCAGGATACTGGAAATCGACCGGCAAAGATCGGTCCATCAACTACCAGAAGAGGTCAATCGGTATGAAGAAGACATTAGTCTTCTACCAAGGCCGAGCTCCTCAGGGGATCAGGAGCAACTGGGTCATGCATGAGTACCGCATCGAGGAAAGCGAATGCAACAACACCATGGGGGTTCAGGTTACTCCTTCATTCTCCTCTCCTCACTTTCAGTATCAGTTAAATCATTGTGTTTCTGCTACATTTAGTGAGCTCAGGATGCAGTTCATAGTACTAAAATCCAGCCAATCTTGTAGTAATCATACCTTGGAAATATGCAGGATTTTAGAGATATTGTCTTGCTAAAATAATTTTGTTTTTATTATAAACAGCAAAAATAAAATTGACAATAAAAGAGGGGAAAATTAGCTAGGGCATACGCAAAACTACGTTGTTTATGCATGGAGTGCATGAAAAGCTAGGGTTCTTATCTCTTTTTCCCCGGCCCATATCCATCAGCATAAAGTATTCCTTGCTTCCATAGACCATAGATACTTTACAAAGTACAGCAGAAGTTCTTCTAATGGGGTCACACATGGTGCACTTTTTTTGGTGCTCTTGATAAGACAAATGTAACATCCAATCCTTGGTTTCTGAATTGAAACCATACTGTGTGACTGCATAAGGGGTGCCACCACCGCCTCATGATGCAGAGTACACATAATCTAGGTCTTTTGCATGTTGATGCTACCTTAAAGCTTAGACATCCTTCGGTGTGGCCCAGTGCTGTGTCGGTGGCTTTGCACTTTATTCTCCATGTCCCACTCCTACTTTACTTGGTAGTAAAACTGAACATAAACTTCTGATCCCATGTAAACTGTAGATTAGATGGGAGAGCAGAGCACAGCAAACTTGCTAGCTAAAAATTGTGTATACTGGGCCATCCTTTTCACATTTCTGTGACTGTTTATACAGCCGCCGCCGAAAAAGGCTTTCGCCCCGCTTTATATATAAAGCAAATGCCCAAGCCAACATCCAACAAGGTTCAAGAACATACACGCACACACACGAAAGTTCCAGACACATAAGTAACGAAAGGGTTAGTGCTGAGGGCACAGCTCAACAAGCCCTAAAAGAAAAACAAAAAGGCACACACGCCGGGATTGACTAAATTTGGTGTAGTAATAGTGTAGTACTATTCAGAGTTTGTGCATCGCTTCATGTGACAACTAAATTTGGTTACATTTAGTCCAAACGTAACACAGCAAATAACCCACAAAAAACTGTTCATAAGTGTGGATGGTTGACCATATTCTAATAGACTATTGGGCAGCAGCATACTACAGTCAGCACTGAACTTGCATATCATTTCCTGCTCCACATAATGCTGAATTCTCTGGAGATTCATTTCCAAAGATTGGTATTCCCTCGGTCCCTCCGTCCCATAATATAAGAGCATTTTTGACACTAGTGTAGTGTAAAAAACGCTCTTATATTATGGGACGGAGGGAGTAATAAACAAGGTTTATTTAGCTAGAAACCCAGAATTCTATCATGAGAAGCCAAGAGTAGCTAATGATAAGCCCTACAAAAGAGAACAAGAAAAAAAGCAGGATGCGAACCCCGATCCAGCACATGTATGAACATAGAACGTTATTTGAACATATAGATATAGCACATGTAGCAGAGCAGCAAAAGTCCCCAACACAATGAAGCAGCAGCATCTACACAGTTTATAAGTTTGAAGATGCAAGTGTAACACATATTCTATTATTAGAACGCAAATAACTAATTGTGAGTCTTATAGAAAAAAATTAAAAAAAAACAGAAAACAGACCCCAATCCACCGCGCATAAACATAGAAGGGCATTCAAATGTATAGATATAGCACATTAGCACATGTAACAAAGCAGGAAAAGTCCCCAAAATAATGAAGCAGCGTCATCGACACAGTTTAAGTTTGCAGCGGTAAATTGTTTAGTAAAGCAGAAAGGTTAGAATGGCATTAATTTTACATCCATATGATTCAAATTATAAGGGCGTAACATTATTTGAACTTATATATATGAGCAGCAAAATGCCCTGGCATAATGAAGAAGCATAACTGACACAGTTTAAGTATGCAGTTGTATATCGTTCAGTAAAGCAGAAAGGTTAGCATGGCATTAATTTTACATCCATATGATTCAAATTATAAAGATATAACATTAGTTGAACTTTTAGATATAGCACATGTAATAGAGCAGCAAAATTCCCCGGCACAAGAAAGAAGCAAATTGACACAGTTTAAGTATGCAGCTGTGTATTGTTCAATAAAGCAGAAAGGTTAGCATGGAATTAATTTTCCATCCATGTGGTCATGATTCGTCCAACATAAGAGACAGTTTGTTCAATGTGAAAGCAAAAAAAAGGGGGAATGAGGATTGGTTGTTCATCTTTCTTGTTCTTTTACAGGACTCCTATGCGCTATGTCGGGTTTTCAAGAAAAATGTGCCGGCTGGTGAATTTGAAAAACAAGGGGAATGCAGCTCATCACAGGCTAAAGGAAATCAAGAACAGGTTACAGACTTCGAGGATGCTGGAGAGTCCTCAACTGCAAACGAGAATGACAAAGACAATTCTTGGATGCAGTTCATAGTGGAAGACCTGTGGTGCAGCAACAAAACCAAGTAATGAACTAGAGAATGCAGCTTGCTCAACATGATCTAACCAGAAAATCCAGCACTAGTTACACTGTGTATCTTTGTATATGTTTGATAAAAACACTTCTCACTTTGGACAGTATGAACACTTAAGTTTGGACTCTGATTCTTGATGTAGGCTTATACTTTTCTTCTTTTGGTAATGTAATATACAAATGGGCTACTTTGTACTTGAAGTCTTCTTTTACCTGTATCCATCATCCAATGCAATGATTTATAGTGAAAGCACTAATACAAAAGGCAGAAACTTAGTTCAATGTATCTTATCCTGTAAACAGTTTTCATGTTCCTAAATTTTTTTGTAATATCTGTTTATAATGATTTTAAGGGTATCAGTCTCAAATGTAAAGAGACCAAAGCTACTAATACCATTAGCAATCACCTTTACCAACTAATAAAATTCAACTCAGAAATGTAAGGTGCCAATATGGTAGTGAATCGTTCTTATTAATGTTTAAAGGTTCCTGTGCAAAATGTATACCAGTGGTGCTATTGTCATGTTCGTCAATAGCCTAAGCTCGATACATGTGAAATAAAGAATAGCGTAAGCTACATACAGTTTTCAGACTGTTTTCGAGATGTAGGTTCTAACTAGAGCTGTTTAGATATCATTATACCCGCTTGGCCATTTCAAGGCTGAAAGCCTGAAATCTTCACACTCAGGTTATCATAAAATCCTTGGATACATGGCTGCATGGGTTGCTGAAACCAAACACAGAAGCCCGTCAACCTTTATTTATGCGCCTTTAGCACCATAATGTGTCGTGTATTTTCCTATCGTCTGCCTCTGAATATGTTCAGTTCATATGCATTCTCAGTCAAAGAAACAAGATGGTTAAATGGTTATTGCAATTCAAGAAGGTGTCAGGTAGCCAAAATCTACTTTTAGCCGAAGAAATTAGCTGCCTCTTACCACAATTTAAAAAGATGTTTCACATAGTCAACATCTATTTTCAAAATCAGGCAAAGAAATCAGTTGCTTCCCATCCCAATCCAAGGCTAGCTAGTAAATTGTTTATATACTGTATCATAGTACTCGTTTGATCATTTCAAGGCTGTGAAAGCCAGAAATCTCAGCACCCAGACAATAACAACAAATTCCTCGGATATATGACTACATGGGTAGCTGTAAACCAAACCCAGACCCCATCCCAGACCTCGGATATATGTCTGCATTTTGCACCTTTAGGTCCACACTGGTTCATGTTTCTCCATAATGCATTCAGTTCATATATCTTATGATCTTATCAGCCAAGGAAATCAACTGTGTTCTTGCCAGTTACCAGCATCAAAAAAGTTGGGTCAGGTAGTCAAAATATAATTTCAGCCAAAGAAACCAGCTGCTCCTTACCATAATTCAAAAGGTAGTCCGTTGGCCGATGTCCATTTTCAAGAACAAGCAAAGAAATCAGCTGGTTCTTATCACATTCAGAATGTTGTCAGACAGTCAACACCTATTTTAAATAACAAAGTAAGGAAATTCCCATCACAGTTCAAATGTTATCAGGAGTCCTGATTGGTAGCGCGTCCAAATTGCAACCAATAAAGCTGGTATGAACTACCAAATCGAAGCTGTGGCTGATCATCACAGCTTTTGCAAAGACATCGAGATGGTAAAGCAGATCTGTACCGAGAGGTCGCGGGAGCAGCAAAGTGGATCGATTCGGGGCAGAGGCGAGCACGCGATCCCAACTCCAGGGCCCCCCATGGCGGCGGCCGCGTTCCACCGCCGCAGCACGACCGCCCCCATCCCCACGGTCAGCGGCGACCTCGGCTCCAATCTGTTTCGGAAGCAAGAGTCATGGGGCGTGAACGAACGAAAGGGGCAAGGAGAACAGAATGCACCTCGGGTGTTCGACGAAATGGCTGGATGGAAACAGGTTTTGGGCTTACCTGCGCCGCCGCTTTGCCAGTGCAGACGAGCCGTTCCGTTCTCCTCGGTTCTCCGGCTGCTGGGTGGATCGGTGTCAATCGATGGATTTGGAATTGGGATTTGAATCAGCTCGAAGTGGGCGTTTCACGATTCGGGGACGGGAATGCAGGGATGGTTCAGATTCGCACTGAAATTCAGAGACGGGCAATGGGGAAAAGTTAGCATGCCGCGCACATCCACAGCAACAGAGCAAGAGATTGAGGGAAGAATTCAGGGATAAAACAGCTCAAATGCCTTTCACAGTTCAGAGACTTCAGATGGGGAACCAGACCAGGCGATGGATTTGTTTTGGGGGGCAGACAATGCAAAATCAGCGAACGCACTGGAAGGCATTCGAATCGTGCACAAATGGGGATCGACAGAGCCAAGCACAAGAAATTCAGGGATAACTGCTGCAATTTCCATTCCATACCTCTTCCAGTACATCTCTACAACAGCAACATCAGCTCACAAGACGGGAGCAAACACCAAGGAGATACTACTGCTCTTACACGGAGAGCCACGAACCCTAGACAGCAACTAGATAGATACCACTACTCGGTCGGACGGCGGCGTCGCGAGCTGGATCGATGAACCCTCGGCCTAGCCGCCGAAGCCGTAGAGGGTGCGGCCCTGGCGCTTGAGCGCGTAGACGACGTCCATGGCGGTGACGGTCTTGCGGCGGGCGTGCTCGGTGTAGGTGACGGCGTCGCGGATGACGTTCTCGAGGAAGATCTTGAGCACGCCGCGGGTCTCCTCGTAGATGAGCCCCGAGATGCGCTTCACGCCGCCCCTGCGCGCCAGCCGCCGGATCGCCGGCTTGGTGATGCCCTGGATGTTGTCGCGGAGCACCTTGCGGTGGCGCTTCGCGCCGCCCTTGCCCAGCCCCTTGCCTCCCTTGCCGCGGCCCGACATCTTCTCTTCTCTCTCCGGTGGGATTGGCTTGGATTGTTTTGTTGGTGGGCGATGAGATTGATGGTGGTGGAGTGCGGGGCGAGGTAGGATTTATAGCCCCGGGCCTTGGGGAGAGGGGAGCGGCCGGGATCCGCGTGATGCAGCGCGCGGGCCGTCGGATGGGAGGTGGACGGTGGGGGGTGGGGGGGAGGGGTGGCGCGGATCGGTGACGTGGCGGGGAGGTGTGCTTTTTCTGTGAGGGCGAGGCGGGCTGCTGGGACGCGGGGAGGGCGCGAGTCTCGCGTGCGCTGGATGGCGGGTGGGCCCGCGTGGTTTTCGGATGGATTTTTGCGCGGGGTGTTCGCTGCCGCGAAGTTTTGGATGCGTTTTTGCGGAGACTGTCGGTGTGGGCGTGGCCAGTGAGCTGTGTGCTGGCGACGAAACTGGTTTGAACGCGTAAACTTGGTTAGGACGAGCGCGGATGGAAGGCGTATTGTACGTTTTCCACGACTCTGATCTGGTAGGCAAAATTGTGAAACCAATATTTGTGCTTCCTTTTTCCTCTCGTCCCTCGCGGCTAGAACCCTAGCTACCGTCAGGAGAGGCCAATTTTCTAGCGCCATCCTTCAGCGGCTCCCCTTCGCCGGTGGTGAGGGGGGACGCCGGATCCACACGCGTGGATCGTTTGTACTCCCTTAAATTCTAGATTTTTAGACTATTCATTGTTTTACTTCGACGACGACAATGACGACGTTGAATAGAAAAAAGTCGGATCCTTCCCTGCTGAGGCCATCTGTCTTATGATTGAAAATGGATTTGGAAATCAATCTGTCCAAACAAAGATGGTGTGGCGGCGACGGCATTCTCGTGGTGGATCTGTGTCCTCGTGATCCGTCATTGCAGCGGCGTTTGCTCCAGCGTGGCGCATAGCTTGGGAGGTAGTCCAGAAACGGTGCAGATTATGGTCTGCATCGACGACATCTGGAAGACGGAATGTGTACTGGGTTCGTGGTTCGTGAATGGCAGGTATGGTTTCCTCCTTCAGTATCTTAGTCGTGGTAGGGTGCCAGAACTAGAGTTTGATGGAGTGTGTCCGGGGTGTTGCCTCGGTCTGATTCTTCAACGGCAAGGGCTTCACTTTTGGCGAGCCACCTTGGAGGTCCACAAAGTCGCGTTAAGCTCGGGTGAGGAGGTGATCCGTTATTATTTTCTTCGGTGTCTGTTGTGGTGGTGCCAGAGGCACGTGATGAGCGTTGGTGTCAAGCTCGGAGATGTTCTGCTAGCTTTTTAGTTTTATCATATCAATCCTTACGTGACTTGTACTTTGATATTTACCATAAAAAATTGCGAAACCAAAGATTGTGATTGGTCTTTCTTTTCCCAACACTAGTGATGCGTTTGTTTTTTCTTGGAGAATCTTCTAATCTAGTACTTTAATGTCAGTACAAAGAACACTAAAAATAATAATAAATACATCCAGGTTAATTGACCGTATGACGACGACTACAAGTACTGGAGTGAGCGGAAGGTACGTTGTCATCATCGCCCCTCCTTCACCATAGCCGGACAAAATTTGTTGTAATAGACAGTCGAAAAATCGTGTTAAGTCCCCACAGGACCAGCGCACCAGAACAACAACCGTCGTCGATGAAGAGAAGCATAAACTGGAAGAATCCAACCTATAGACACACGAAAGTAGACGCACCAATACTGGATCCATGAAAATCCATAGAAGACCAACATTGTCGGCCCAGTGGAAACCAGGGTACCACAGGGCACCTGCCTACGGCTCAGGAAGGGCCCCTTGGCCCAACTCAAGAGGCAGCCCACCAATAGGCGCCGCGATGCCAGAAACCTCGCGCCGGCCTTGCCTCGCGAGGGGTTTTCTTCAACAAAGGACTTCACCGAAACTACCATCACGGCGAGCGGCCTCGCGAGGCCTCCCTCGTGAAGCGCCCTCTCACAAGGCCTCCCGAGGAGCCACGCGCGACGGGTGCCGCCCATCACATGGGTGACGTCGTCCAGGCAGGCGACAGCCTGCGCGGCCATGACAGTTTCCCCTTCGGTGCCAAAGGAGCAGTTGTGCCAACCTGCCCCCAAAGCAAGCCCAAAGGTTTCCCCTTTGGTGATAGAAGACCAAGACGGTGGCACAATAGGACGGATGTCATCGTGGAGTCCCTGGCGCATCATGGATAACACCTTTTGCAGGCGAAGACCACCTTTCTTCAGGAGAAGCACCGGCGCCTTTCCCTGAGGGAGTCCTGGACTAAGGGGTCCTCGGGCGTCCGGCCTGTTATCCAATGAGCCGGACTAATGGGCTGTGAAGACATGAAGGCCGAAGACCGTACTCGTGTCCGGATTGGACTCTCCTTGGCGTGGAAGGCAAGCTTGGCGACCTACTATGAAGATTCCTTCTTATGTAACCGACTCCATGTAAACCCTAGATCCCCCCGGTGTCTATATAAACCGGAGGGGTTAGTCCGAAAAGAGACATACACATTATCATAGTCATATAGGCTAGACTTCTAGGGTTTAGCCATTACGATCTTGTGGTAGATCAACTCTTGTAATACTCATATTCATCAAGATCAATCAAGCAGGGAAGTAGGGTATTACCTCCATAGAGAGGGCCCGAACCTGGGTAAACATCGTGTCCCCCGTCTCCTGTTACCATCGATCCTAGACGCACATTTCGGGACCCCCTACCCGAGATCCGCCGGTTTTGACACCGACATTGGTGCTTTCATTGAGAGTTCCACTGTGCCGTCGGCAAAGGGCTCGATGGCCCCTTAAATTGTCAGTAATGACGTTGTCCAGGGAGAAACCTTCCTCCCCAGACAGACCTTTGTATTCGGCGGCTTCGTACTGCGGGCCAACTCGTTTGGCCATCTAGAGCAGATCAACAGCTACGCCCTTGGCCATCAGGTCAGATTCGGAAGCTTGAACTACATCGCGGATATCCATGGAGACTTGATCTTCAAGGGATTTGAGCCCGCGGCGATCGCTCCCCCTCAGCCCAATGAACGTAACTTAAATCTATCATCGGATCACACCCATGAGATGGTTCCTACTGCTGCAACGGCCTTAGAGCCAAAGCAGATCGTGCCATCCGAGGCCGCAGAGTCCGCGGCGTTGGAGCTGCACACGGACTCAATGCCCTGCAATATTCGCTTTAACGGAACTTCAGACTTGTCTCCGAATATAAGTTCCGGACTGTGTACGCCCGCGGACACCGAGCTAGATCGGTTATCAATCCTCGAGTTCAGCACCGCTGACGTTTTCCAGCACTCGCCTTTGGGCGACGTGCTAAAATCTTTAAAGAATTTGTCCTTGGAGAAGGACTCACAGCCGAATTACGTCCGGTTCGAGCTAGAGATGGATGACGAAGAATTTTGCTCCCCACCCGCCACCCACTTCATAGCCACTGTCGACGACTTAACCGACGTGCTTGACTATGGCTCTGAAGACATCGACGGTATGGACGATGATGCCGATAAGGAGCAAGGCCAAGACCCGCCATTCACCAGACGTTGGACGGCTACCTCTTCGTACGACGTGTACATGGTTGATACACCCAAAGGATCTGGCGACGACAAAGAAGAGCCAGATGCGAATAAAACCTCTGAGACGTAGTCCAAGCACCGACGCCCCAAACGCCGTCCTAAGCCTCATCGCTCAAAGGACGGAAACACCGGCACCGGAGAAAATAGTACTCCAGGCGACGCCGAAAACAATGAAGACCCTGTCGGAGTTGCACCCGATCAGGAGGAACACGGCAACAGGCAAGGAAACCCTGATGAACAGGCCATAGAAGATGACTCGGAGGACGATAGTTACCATCCACCCTCCGAGGAGGAGACAAGCCTCGTCAACAAAGACTTCATCGTGCCTGAGGATCCTCTAGATCAGGAGCACTTTAAGCTTCAGCTCATAGCGACTGCAAGGAGCCTGAAAAAGAAACAGCAGCAGCTTCAAGCTGAAAAAGATCTGCTCGTCGACAGATGGACTGATGTCCTGACAGCCGAAGAATACGGCCTCAGGCGCCCAGCCAAGAGCTACCCGAAACGCAGACTGCTACCTCAATTCGATGAGGAAGGACTGGAGCACACATCTCCCTCGCGTAACGCGGAACGACCACCACGTGGTCGAGACAGGGCGGCTGACCGGCCACCCCGCGGCCGGGATAAAGCGGCAACTCAGGCCGAACAGCAGCCTGCCCCATCGCCTCGTAAAAATAGAGACGGAAGAGTTCGGGGCCACACGTACGACCTCCGACAGATCCTGGACGATAGAGCAGGATATACAAGATCGATCTACGGATCACGAGGGCGTGCCTCGAGGCACGACGACGGCTACCTATTCGGATGTGATAAAACCTAACCACGCCCGGGCCGAATACCGCAGACGGACTCCATCAGAGCTACGCCACGACGCATCCTGATATAGAGGCGCCGCACACCCTCTCTGCTTCACAGATGATGTACTGGGTCACGAATTCCCCGAAGGGTTCAAGCCTGTCAACATTGAATCATACGACGGCACAACCGATCCCACGGTATGGATCGAGGATTTCATTCTCCATATCCATATGGCTCGAGGAGATGACCTCCACGCCATCAAATAACTCCCATTAAAGCTCAAAGGACCAGCTCGACACTAGTTAAATAGCCTGCCTGAGAATTCCATCGGCAACTGGGAAGACTTGGAATAGGCTTTCATTGATAACTTCCAAGGAACTTATGTCCGACCACCGGACGCTGATGACTTAAGCCATATAGTTCAACAACCTAGAGAATCAGCCAGAAATTTCTGGACTAGGTTCCTAACCAAAAAGAACCAGATCATTAACTGTCCGGATGCCGAGGCCCTAGCATCCTTCAAACATAGCATCCATGACGAATGGCTAGCACGCCACCTCAGCCAAGAAAAGCCGAAGTCTATGGCAGCCCTCACGGCACTCATGACCCGTTTTTGTGCAGGTGAGGACAGCTGGCTGGCTCATAGTAAAAACACAGCCAGCGAGGCAAGCCCCACTGAGGCCAAGAACATCACCGAAAAGCTTCGGCGCAATAGACACAAACGCCGAAGCAATGGCGACAACACCGATGACACCACAGTCAACGCCGGATCCAGTGGCTCCAAGTCCGTCCAACGGAAGAAGCCCTACAAAAGAAACAGCGAAGGACCTTCCAGCCTGGACCACATACTCGACCGTTTGTGCCAAATTCACGGCACCCCGGATAAGCAAGCCAATCATACCAACAGGGATTGTTGGGTCTTCAAGCAGACCGTCAAGTTAAATGCCGAAAACAAAGAAAAGGGATCACAAAGTGAGGACGAGGACGTAGAGCCCCGGTAGCCGAACACTGGGGGGAAGAAGAAGTTTCCCCCTCAAGTCAAAACAGTGAACATGATATACGTTACGCACATCCCCAAAAGGGAGCGTAAGCGAGCACTCAGGGACGTCTACGCGGTAGAGCCAGTCGCCCCAAAATTCAATCCGTGGTCATCATTCCCGATCACCTTCGATCGTCGGGACCACCCAGCTAGTATCCGCCATGGTGGTTCGGCCGCACTAGTCCTCGACCCAATTATTGACGGGTTTCACCTAACACGAGTCCTGATGGACTGCGGTAGCAGCCTCAACTTGCTTTATCAGGACACAATGCGAAAGATGGGCATTAACCCCTCGCTAATCAAACCAACAAAGACTACCTTTAAAGGAGTCATATCAGGCATAGAGGCTCGCTGTACGGGCTCAATCGCGCTGGAGGTAGTCTTCGGTTCTCCGGACAACTTCCGAAGCGAAGAGTTAATCTTCGATATCGTCCCCTTCCGCAGCGGCTACCACGCACTGCTCTTACGAACCGAGTTTGCTAGATTCAACGCAGTGCCACACTATGCTTATCTCAAGCTCAAGATGCCCGATCCACACGACTGATAACCCACAAGTATATGGGATCGCAACAGTTTTCGAGGGTAGAGTATTCAACCCAAATTTATTGATTCGACACAAGGGGAGCCAAAGAATATTCTCAAGTATTAGCAGTTGAGTTGTCAATTCAACCACACCTGGATAACTTAATATCTGCAGCAAAGTATTTAGTAGCAAAGTAGTATGGAAGTAACGGTAACAGTAGCAAAAGTAATATTTTTTGGTTTTGTAGTGATTGTGATAGTAGCAACAGAAAAGTAAATAAGCGAAGAACAATATGTGAAAAGCTCGTAGGCATTGGATCGGTGATAGAGAATTATGCCGGATGCGGTTCATCATGTAACAGTCATAACATAGGGTGACACAGAACTAGCTCCAAATCATCAATGTAATGTAGGCATGTATTCCGAATATAGTCATACGTGCTTATGGAAAAGAACTTGCATGACATCTTTTGTCCTACCCTCCCGTGGCAGCGGGGTCCTAGCGGAAACTAAGGGATATTAAGGCCTCCTTTTAATAGAGTACCGGACCAAAGCATTAACACATAGTGAATACATGAACTCCTCAAACTATGGTCATCACCGAGAGTGGTCCTGATTATTGTCAATTCGCCAGATCACAACACATAGTAGGTGACTATAGACTTGCAAGATAGGATCAAGAACTCACATATATTCATGAAATCATGGCACTCGGGCCCTAGTGACAAGCATTAAGCATAGCAAAGTCATAGCAACATCAATCTCAGAACATAGTGGATACTAGGGATCAAACCCTAACAAACTAACTCGATTGCATGATAGATCTCATCCAACCCATCATCGTCCAGCAAGCCTACGATGGAATTACTCATGCACGGCGGTGAGCATCATGAAATTGGTGATGGAGGATGGTTGATGATGACGACGGCGACGGATTCCCCTCTCTGGAGCCCCGAACGGACTCCAGATCAGCCCTCCCGAGAGGTTTTAGGGCTTGGCGGCGGCTCCATATCGTAAAACGCGATGAACCCTTCTCTCTGATTTTTTTTCTCCCTGAACACGAATATATGGAGTTGGAGTTGAGGTCGGTGGAGCGTCAGGGGGCCCATGAGGCAGGGGGCGCGCCCCCACCCTCGTGGACAGGGCGTGGGCCCCCTAACATGGATTCTTCTTCTAGTATTTTTAATATTTTCCAAAAATACGTTCCGTGGAGTTTCAGGTCATTCCGAGAACTTTTGTTTCTACACATAAATAACACCATGGAAAATCTGCTGAAAACAGCGTCAGTCCGGGTTAGTTCCATTCAAATCATGCAAGTTAGAGTCCAAAACAAGGGCAAAAGTGTTTGGAAAAGTAGATACGACGGAGACGTATCAACTCCCCCAAGCTTAAACCTTTGCTTGTCCTCAAGCAATTTAGTTGATAAACTGAAAGTGATAAAGAAAAACTTTTAGAAACTCTGTTTGCTCTTGTTGTTGTAAATATGTAAAGCCAGCATTCAAGTTTTCAGCAAAGATTATGACTAACCACATTCACAATAACTCTTAGGTCTCATGTTTACTCATATCAATAGCATAATCAACTAGCGAGCAATAATGATAAATCTCGGATGACAACACTTTCTCAAAACAATCATAATATGATATAACAAGATGATATCTCGCTAGCCCTTTCTGAGACCGCAAAACATAAATGCAAAGCACCTTTAAAGATCAAGGACTGACTAGACATTGTAATTCATGGCAAAAGAGATCCAGTCATAGTCATACCCAATATAAATTAATAGTAATGAATGCAAATGACAGCGGTGCTCTCCAGCTGGTGCTTTTTAATAAGAGGGTGATGACTCAACATGAAAGTAAATAGATTGGCCCTTCGCAGAGGGAAGCAGGGATTTGTAGAGGTGCCAGAGCTCGCTTTTAAAGCAGAGATAAATAATATTTTGAGCGGCATACTTTCATTGTCAACATAACAACCAAGAGATGGCAATATCTTCCATGCTACACACATTATAGGCGGTTCCCAAACAGAATGGTAAAGTTTATACTCCCCCTCCACCAACAAGCATCAATCCATGGCTTGCTCGAAACAACGAGTGCCTCCAACTAGCAACAGTCCCAGGGGGAGTTTTGTTTGCAATTATTTTGATTTGATTTGCATAAAGCATGGGACTGGGCATCCCAATGACCAGCCATTTTCTCGTGAGTGAGGAGCGGAGTCCACTCCTCTTGAGAATAACCCGCCTAGTATTGAAGATACAGACAACCCTAGTTGATACATGAGCTATTCGAGCATACAAAACAGAATGTTTATTTGAAGGTTTAGAGTTTGGCACATACAAATTTACTTGGAACGGTAGGTAGATACCGCATATAGGAAGGTATAGTGGACTCATATGGAATAACTTTGGGGTTTAAGGAATTGGATGCACAAGCAGCATTCCCGCTTAGTACAAGTGAAGGCTAGCAAAAGACTGGGAAGCGACCAACTAGAGAGCGACAATAGTCATGAACATGCATTAAAATTAATGAACATTGAGTGCAAGTATGAGCAGGATATAATCCACCATGAACATAAATATCGTGAAGGCTATGTTGATTTATTTCAACTACATGTGTGAACATGTGCCAAGTCAAGTCACTTGAATCATTCAAAGGAGGATACCACCCCACTATACCACATCACAACCATTTTAATAGCATGTTGGCATGCAAGGTAAACCATTATAACTCATAGCTAATCAAGCATGGCATAAGCAACTATGATCTCTAATTTTCATTGCAAACATGTTTATTCATAATAGGCTGAATCAGGAACGATGAACTAATCATATTTACAAAAACAAGAGAGGTCGAGTTCATACCAGCTTCTCTCATCTCAGTCAGTCCATCACATATCGTTATTATTGCCTTTCACTTGCACGACCGAACGGTGTAAAATAACAAGAGTGCACGTGCATTGGACTAAGCTGGAATCTGCGAGCATTCAATAAACAGGAGAAGACAAGGCAATATGGGCTCTTGGTTAAATCAACAATAATGCATATAAGAGCCACTTCAATTTAATCATGGTCTTCTCCTATCGACCCCCAAAGAAAAGAAAAGAGATAAAACTATTTACACGGGAAAGCTCCCAACAAGCAAAAGAAGAACGGGAAATATTTTTGGGTTTTCTTTTTAATTATTACTACTACACCAAGAAAAGTAAACTAACTAAAAGCTACACTAATTTTTTCTTAAGGTTTATTAGACACACAAGAAGAAAGCAAGAAAAAGGAAAATAAACTAGCATGGATATTACAGTGAAAGAGTATGAGTACCGACATCTAGCAATGAGTGTGTGAACATAAATGTAATGTCGGTGGGAAATACGTACTCCCCCAAGCTTAGGCTTTTGGCCTAAGTTGGTTTATTGCCACAGATGGCCTGGCGTATATCCATAGTTGTAGCCAGGGTCGTACTGAGATGAAGAAGACTATGATTGCCACTGGTTAGCAATCATCTCCAGATCCCACTGGTAATTATACTGTCGTGGAGGTTCAAATTGTGGTTCCGGCTCCGGCTCTGTGGCTGATGTAGGGTTCCGGTAGGCGTGAATGGCCGCCAGCGGAACGAGGTACGGACCTGCAGCTAAGTCAAACAAAGAAGGAGCAGGCAAGGTAATAGTCTCAGGGTGATGTTTATCAAAGAACAATTTGTATTTAAGCGCCCCTTCCCTATTCTTAACGATAAAGTCATGCGCTACCATACTCTTATAATCTAAATAAGCAGTGGGCAGCAATTTTTCTTCTTTTTCATAGTGCCTAATAGGTATGTTATAATGTGTAGCAAGGCATGAAGCGTAAATGCCTCCAAAGATGGAGCCCTTTGTACGGTTCAAACTTAACCGTTTAGCAATAATACCGCCCATACTAACAGTGTTATCACAGAATAAACCATGGAACAAAATGAAGGAACACTAAGGTTTCCACAGTTTCCGCGACCAATTAAGAAACGACTAGCAAATATAGCAAAGTAGCGTAAAACAGGAAAATGTATGCTAGTGATTCTTGCATCGGAAACCTTCCTAGTTTCCCCTACAGTAATAGTGTCAATAAACCCATCCACATCTTTACGATGTGGTTCATCTAAACTACCCTCAAAAGGTATTTTGCAAATCTTGCAAAATTCATCTAGTGGCATCTTCTTAACCACATCATATAAATGAAACTCTACTGAAGGAGGTGATTCCTTAGGATAATAGTAGAAGTTTTGCACAAAAGTATTGGTGAGTAAGAGATACTGTTCGCGTTGGTCGCGAAGGAAGTCGGTGAGGCCTGCATTCTCAGCCAATTCATAAAAATCATCATAAATCCCGGTTGCTCTCAAGAAATCATTGGAAGGCCATTCACACGACCGGACCTCCGCGGTGCGAGGCAAATTATATTTGGGCCTCTGTGCTTCTTCACTTTGCTTTTCCTTCGAGCTTCGTCTCGATGAGCCCCTCAAAAATCTCTTCATTATTTTCTGAAAAATTCCGAAATTTTTAGTAACTTCAAATAAAAGTGAACCAAGCTCAGCAAAATTGATAGCAACTACTCCTACAAGTGCCTAGAGCCTATATCATGCATTAGAACTACTTGGAACCATATAAATTTGACATGCAAGCTCAAGAACATGGTCACCTAGGCAGCACAAATTTGCAATGAATAAAGCACTAGAACAAAAACTAGTTGGACCAATGGAGGAGTCACATACCAAGAAACAATCTCCCCAAGCAGTTTTGTGGGAGGTGCTTTGAGCAAAAGAGATCGAAAATCGCAGCAAAATGAGCTAGAACTCGTGCTTGAGCTGGATGGTGATTTTTTGAGAGGAAGAAGAAGTGTGTGGGTGCAGGAATAAGTGGAGGGGAGCCACCGTGGGCCCACGAGGCAGGGGGCGCGCCCTGGACCCTCGTGGCCAGGTGCTTGCTCCCCCTGTTGTGTTCTCAGTGCCAGATATTCTCAAATATTCCAGAAAAAATCATATTAAATTGGCAGGGCATTTGGAGAACTTCTATTTTCGGGGTATTTTTATATTGCACGGATAATTCAGAAAACAGACAGAAAAATACTATTTTTACTTTATTTCAACTAAATAACAGAAAGTAGAAGGAGGGTACAGAAGGTTGTGCTTTCTAGTTTCATCCATCTCATGCTCATCAAAAGGAATCCACTAACAAGGTTGATCAAGTCTTGTTAACAAACTCATTCCGACTAACATGGAACTGAGAAATTTTGAATAACACTATGCTACCTCAACGGGGATATGCACATCCCCAATAATAAGAATATCATATTTCTTCTTGACAGTAGGTAAAGGAAATTCAAAACCTCCAAAAATAATTGATGGAATTTTTCTAATAGAATTGATACTATGAACTTGAGGTTGTTTCCTCGGAAAGTGTACCATATGCTCATTACCATTAACATGAAAAGTGACATTGCCTTTGTTGCAATCAATAACAGTCCCTGCAGTATTCAAAAAAGGTCTTCCAAGAATAATAGACATATTATCGTCCTCGGGAATATCAAGAATAACAAAGTCCGTCAAAATAGTAACGTTTGCAACCACAACAGGCACATCCTCACAAATACCAACAGGTATAGCAGTTGATTTATCAGCCATTTGCAAAGATATTTCAATAGGTGTCAACTTATTCAAGTCAAGTCTACGATATAAAGAGAGAGGCATAACACTAACACCGGCTCCAAGATCACATAAAGTAGTTTTAACATAGTTTCTTTTAATGGAGCAGGGTAGAGTTGGTACTCCTGGATCTCCAAGTTTCTTACGCATTCCACCCTTAAAAGTATAATTAGCAAGCATGGTGGAAATTTCAGCTTCCGGTATCTTTCTTTTATTAGTGACAATTTCTTTCATATACTTAGCATAAGGATTCATTTTGAGCATATCAGTCAAACACATACGCAAGAAGATAGGTCTAATCATTTCAGCAAAGCGCTCAAAATCCTCATCATCCTTTTTCTTGGATGGTTTGGGAGGAAAAGGCATGGGTTTCTGAACCCAAGGTTCTCTTTATTTACCATGTTTCCTAGCAACAAAGTCTCTCTTATCATAACGTTGATTCTTTGATTGTGGGTTATCAAGATCAACAACAGGTTCAATTTCTACATCATTATCATTACTAGGTTGAGCATCATCATGAACATCTTCATTAATATTTTCACTTGGTTCATGTTCATTACCAGATTGTGTTTCAGCATCAGAAATAGAAATATCATTTGGATTCTCAGGTGGTTCAGCAATAGGTTCACTAGAAGCATGCAAAGTCCTATCATTTTTCTTTTTCTTATTTTTAGAAGAACTAGGTGTGTCAATATTATTCCTCTGAGAATCTTGCTCAATTCTCTTAGGGTGGCCTTCAGGATACAAAGGTTACTGAGTCATTTTACCAGTTCTAGTAGCCACTCTAACATCATAATCATTATTCTTACTATTTAATTCATTGAGAAAATCATTTTGAGCTTTAAGTACTTGTTCTACTTGAGTGGTAACCATAGAAGCATGTTTACTAATGAGTTTAAGTTCACCTTTAACTCTAGACATATAATCACCCAAGTGTTCAAGCGTATCGGAATTGTATTTCAGTTGTCTACCTGATGACCCACAAGTATAGGGGATCTATCGTAGTCCTTTCGATAAGTAAGAGTGTCGAACCCAACGAGGAGCAGAAGGAAATGATAAGCGGTTTTCAGCAAGGTATTCTCTGCAAGCACTGAAACTATAGATAACAGATAGTTTTGTGATAGGATAATTTGTAACGAGAAACAAGTAACAAAAGTAAATAAAGTGCAGCAAGGTGGCCCAATCCTTTTTGTAGCAAAGGACAAGCCTGGACAAACTCTTATATAGAGAAAAGCGCTCCCGAGGACACATGGGAATTATCGTCAAGCTAGTTTTCATTACGTTCATATGATTCGCGTTCGGTACTTTGATAATTTGATATGTGGGTGGACCGGTGCTTGGGTGCTGCCCTTACTTGGACAAGCATCCCACTTATGATTAACCTCTATTGCAAGCATCCACAACTACAACAAAAGTATTAAGGTAAACCTAACCATAGCATGAAACATATGGATCCAAATAAGCCCCTTACGAAGCAACGCATAAACTAGGGTTTAAGCTTCTGTCACTCTAGCAGCCCATCATCTACTTATTACTTCCCAATGACTTCCTCTAGGCCCAAATAATGGTGAAGCGTCATGTATTCTATGTTCACATAACACCACTAGAGGAAAGACAACATACATCTCATCAAAATATCGAACGAATACCAAATTCACATGACTACTAATAGCAAGACTTCTCCCATGTCCTCAGGAACAAACGTAACTACTCACAAAGCATATTCATGTTCATAATCAGAGGGGTATTAATATGCATATAGGATCTGAACATATGATCTTCCACCAAATAAACCGACTAGCATCAACTACAAGGAGTAATCAACACTACTAGCAACCTACAGGTACCAACCCTAGACTTGGAGACAAGAATTGGATACAAGAGATGAACTAGGGTTTGAGAGGAGATGGTGTTGGTGAAGATGTTGATGGAGATTGCCCTCTCCCGATGAGAGGAGCGTTGGTGATGACGAGGGCGATGATTTCCCCCTCCCGGAGGGAAGTGTCCTCAGCAGAACAGCTCTGCCGAAGCCCTAGATTGGTTCCGCCAAGGTTCCGCCTCGTGGCGGCGAAGTCTCGTCCCAAAAGCTTGCTTATGATTTTTCTTCGGACGGAAGACTTCTTATAGCAGAAGATGGGCACCGGAGGTCCAACAGGGGGCCCACGAGGCAGGGGCGTGCCTAGGGGGTAGGGCGCGCCCCCACCCTCGTGGACAGGTGGAGGCCCCGTGACGTATTTCTTCCGCTCAGTATTGCTTATTATTTCCAAAAATAACTTTCATGGAGTTTCAGGAGTTTTGGAATTGTGCTGAATATGTCTCTAATATTTGCTCCTTTTCCAGCCCAGAATTCCAGCTGCCGGCATTCTCCCTCCTTATGTAAACCTTGTAAAATAAGAGAGAATAGGCATAAGTATTGTGACATAATGTTTAATAACAGTGCATAATGCAATAAATATCGATATAAAAGCATGATGCAAAATGGACGTATCAACTCCCCCAAGCTTAGACCTCGCTTGTCCTCAAGCGGAAGCCGATAACGATAAATATGTCCACATGTTTAGAGGTAGAGGTGTCGATAAAATAAAATACAGACATGAGGGCATCATGATTATTCTCATAACAGCAACATATATGGATATTGTCATATGATTTCTTATGCTCAAGTAATAATCTATTCACAATGCAAAGTACGAATCAGAAACTTTATTGAGAACTAACAAACTATAATCTCAGTCATTGAGGCAATTGCAATTTATCATAACATCAGAAAGAGTCTATGCCAGAGCTTTCTAGCAAGTTCACATACTCAACTATCATTTAGTCTTTCATAATTGCTAACACTCACGCAATACTTGTGGTTACGGAGTTTTAATCGGACACAGAGAAATATAGGGGCTTATAGTTTCGCCTCCCAACCTTTTACCTCAAGGGTAATGTCAACAATAATAACTCATGCTAACTTACATCCAATTATATATATATATATATATATATATATATATATATATATATATATATATATATATATATATATATATATATATATATATATATATATATATATATATATATATATATATATATATATATATATCAGGGTCTTTCCAACACACCGTGCTTGCCAAAGGATAAAATGTAAAAAGGAAAGGTGAAGATCACCATGACTCTTGCGTAAGGTAGAAGGTAATAATAAAAGATAGGCCCTTCGCAGAGGGAAGCAGAGGTTGCCATGCGCTTTCAGGGTTGGATGCACAAAATCTTAATGCGAAAGAACGTCACTTTATATTGCCACTTGTGATATGAACCTTTATTATGCAGTCCGTCGCTTTTATTTCTTCCACATCACAAGATCGTATAAAGCTTATTTCCTCCACACCAATCAATCATACATATTTAGAGAGCAATTTGTATTTCTTGCACCGATGACAACTTACTTGAAGGATCTTACTCAATCCATAGGTAGGTATGGTGGACTCTCATGGCAAAACTGGTTTAAGGGTATTTGGAAGCACAAGTAATATCTCTACTTGGTGCAAAGAATTTGGCTAGCATGAGGGGGAAAGGCAAGCTCAACATGTTGGATGATCCATGACAATATACTTTATCTTGAATATAAGAAAACATAACCCATTGCATTGTCTTCCTTGTCCAACATCAACTCTTTAGCATGTCATATTTTAATGAGTGCTCCCAATCATAAAAGATGTCCAAGATAGTATATTTATATGTGAAACCTCTCTTTCTTTATTACTTCCTATTAATTGCAACGATGACCAAAGCTATGTTTGCCAACTCTCAACAACTTTTAATCATTATACTCTTTCTATGTGAAGTCATTACTCTCAATAAGATCAATATGATCTCTTTGTTTCTTTTTATTCTTTTCTCTTTTCTTTTATTCACTCAAGATCATAGCAAAATAATCAAGCCCTTGACTCAACACTAATCTTTATTATATATAGCTCAAGGACTCGATTACATAGAAAGATCATAAAGCAAAACTCAAAACTAGGTCATACCAAAACTTTATTCTATTAGATCAAGATACTACTAAAAGGATCGAACTAAGAAAAACGGTAAAGATAGGAGTGTGATGGTGATATGATACCGGGGCATCTCCCCCAAGCTTGGCAGTTGCCAAGGGGAGTGCCCATACCCATATGATTATGTCCCCTTTGCTGGCGAAGAAGGAGGTGGTGATGATGGATAGTCGCACATCAAGCGTAAGAGATCCTCCAACTTGCGGATAATGCCCTTGAGTGCAATGATATGCTCCTTCAACAAAATATTTTCACGTGTGAGATACTTGTTTTGTATATGAGCTAACTCAATCATCTTGAAAGCTTTGATCTCAGTTGGGGTAAGAAGATTTTGATCAGGTTGAAGGATGTCTTCTGTTGCCGGAACTTGGTCCTCCGTGGCCTTCTTGAGCCCTTCATCCTTGCTGATCTCCATGGGTTCTTCCCTCTTCAGCTCTGTCTTCATTAGCCAAGCATCGTTGTCACCATTGTTGGAGGAGGGGGACGACATGATGCCTGGCCTGATAACCCTGACAGAAACAGCTCGAAACAAGAACAGAGGATAATTGCGTGATACGGTGGTCAAAACCTTCGGGAGATTATATAATGAATTTTTATCGACCAAAATACGTATCGTGCAAGAAAACGGAGTCCGCAGAGCACACGAGGTGCCCACAAGGCAGGGGGCGCGCCTAGTAGGGTAGGGCGCACCCTCCACCCTCGTGGATGCCTTGTGTCCTTCCCGGACTGCTTCTTATTTTTCTATTTTTCTAAATATTCCAAAACAGAGAAAAATTGCCATTAGAATTGTTTTGGAGTCGGTTTACTTACCGTACCACATACCTATTCCTTTTCGGAGTCTGAAACATTCTGGAAAGTGTCCCTTATGTATTCCTGTGGGGTTACGGTTTCAATAACATTGGTTTCAACATTTATAGGATTACCTGAAATGTAATGTTTGATTCTTTGACCGTTCACCACCTTCGGATTTGTACCCTCGAAGATGTTGATTTTTATGGCACCGGAACGATAGACCTCCTCGATAACGTAAGGACCTTCCCATTTAGAGAGAAGTTTTCCTGCAAAAAATCTTAAACGAGAGTTGTATAGCAATACATAATCACCTACATTAAGCTCACGCTTTTGTATCCTTTTGTCATGCCATCTTTTAACTTTTTCTTTAAACAATTTGGCATTCTCATAAGCTTGGGTTCTCCATTTATCAAGTGAGCTAATGTCAAATAACCTCTTCTCATCGGCAAGTTTGAAATCATAATTGAGCTCTTTAATAGCCCAATATGCCTTATGTTCTAGTTCGAGAGGTAAGTGACATGCTTTTCCATAAACCATTTTATACGGAGACATACCCATATGATTTTTGTATGCAGTTCTATAGGCCCATAATGCATCATCAAGTTTCTTGGACCAATTCTTTCTAGATCTATTAACAGTCTTTTGCAAAATTAATTTGACCTCTCTGTTGCTCAATTCTACTTGACCACTAGACTGCGGGTGATAAGGAGATGCAATTCTATGATTAACATCATACTTAGCAAGCATTTTACGAAAAGCACCATGAATAAAATGTGAACCACCATCAGTCATTAAATATCTAGGGACTCCAAACCTCGGAAAAATAACTTCTTTAAGCATCTTAATAGAAGTGTTATGATCAGCACTGCTAGTTGGAATAGCTTCTACCCACTTAGTAACATAATCAACAATAACTAAAATATGTGTGTATCCATTAGAGGCAGGAAAAGGTCCCATATAATCAAAGCCCCAAACATCAAATGGTTTGATAACAAGTGAATAATTCATAGGCATTTCTTGACGTCTACTAATATTACTAATTCTTTGACATTCATCACAAGATAAAACAAACTTACGTGCATCCTTGAAGAGAGTAGGCCAATAAAAACCTGATTGCAATACCTTATGTGCAGTTCTATCTCCAGCGTGGTGTCCTCCATAAGCCTCGGAGTGACACTTGCGTAGGATCTGTTCCTGTTCATGCTCAGGTACACAACGTTTAATAACACCATCTACTCCTTCTTTATAAAGATGTGTGGGTCATCCCAAAAGTAATGTCTCAAGTCATAGAAAAACTTTTTCTTTTGCTGGTAAGTGAAACTAGGTGGTATAAATTTAGCAACAATATAATTAGCATAATAAGCATACCATGGAGCAGTACGAGAAGCATTTATGACATTTAATTGCTCATCAGGAAAGCTATCATCAATAGGTAGTGGGTCATCAAGAACATTTTCTAACCTAGACAAGTTGTCTGCAACGGGGTTCTCAGCATCCTTTCTATCAATAATATGCAAATCAAATTCTTGTAGCAGGAGAACCCATCTAATAAGTCTAGGTTTAGCATCTTTCTTTTCCATAAGATATTTAATAGCAGCATGATCCGTGTGAATAGTTACTTTAGAATCAACAATATAAGGTCTGAACTTATCACAAGCAAATACAACTGCTAAGAATTATTTTTTAGTAGTAGCATAATTTCTCTGGGTATTGTCTAGAGTTTTACTAGCATATTGAATAACATTTAATTTCTTATCAACTCTTTGCCCTAGCACAACACCTATAGCATAATCACTAGCATCACACATAATTTCAAAAGGTAAATTCCAATCAGGTGGCTGAACAATAGGTGCAGAGATCAATGCTTTCTTAAGTATTTCGAATGCTTCTACACAATCATCATCAAAGACAAATGGTATATCTTTTTGTAATAAATTAGTCAGAGGCCGAGAAATTTTTGAGAAGTCCTTAATGAACCTCCTATAAAAACCGGCGTGACCGAGGAAACTTCTTATACCTTTGATGTCCTTGGGACATGTCATCTTTTCAATAGCATCAACCTTAGCTTTATCAACTTCAATACCTCTTTCAGAAACTTTATGCCCCAAGACAATACCTTCATTAACCATAAAGTGGCACTTTTCCCAATTCAAGACAAGATTAGTTTCTTCATATCTCTGCAAAACTCGATCAAGGTTGCTCAAGCAATCATCAAAAGAGGAGCCATAAATGGAGAAATCGTCCATGAAAACCTCACAAATTTTTTCACAAAAGTCAGAGAATATAGCCATCATGCATCTTTGAAAGGTAGCAGGTGCATTACATAAACCAAAAGGCATACGTCTATAAGCAAAAGTACCGAAAGGGCAAGTAAAAGTGGTCTTTGATTGATCATCAGCTGACACAGGTATTTGAGAGAAACCAGAGTAACCATCTAGAAAGCAAAAATGTGTATGTTTAGATAATCTTTCTAGCATTTGATCGATAAAAGGTAAGTGGTAATGATCCTTTTTATTAGCTTTATTTAATTTGTGGAAATCAATTACCATCCTATAACCTATAATAATTCTTTGCGGAATCAGTTCATCTTTATCATTAGGAACGACAGTAATGCCTCCCTTCTTAGGGACACAATGGGCAGGACTTACCCACTGACTATCAGCAACGGGATAAATTATACCTGCCTCTAGGAGCTTTATTATTTCCTTTCTTAGCACTTCTTTCATCTTAGGATTCAGCCGTCGTTGGTGATCACGAACTGGTTTGGCGTCTTTCTCCAAATTTATTTTGTGTTGGCATAGAGTGGGACTAATGCCCTTAAGATCATCAAGAGTATATCCAATAGCAGCGCGGTGCTTCTTCAGAGTTTTCAATAATCTCTCTTCTTCATGCTCTAAAAGGTTAGCACTAATAATAACAGGATATATCTTTTTCTCATCAATATAAGCATATTTAAGAGTATCAGGTAGCGGTTTAAGCTCAAATACGGGTTCACCCTTGGGTGGAGGAGGATCCCCTAGGATATGAACAGGCAAATTGTGTTTCAGGATGGGTTCTTGTTGAAAGAATACTTCATCTATTTCCCTTCTTTCATTCATAAACATATCATTTTCATGGTCTAGCAAATATTGTTCTAAAGGATCACTAGGAGGTACGGCAATAGAAGCAAGACCAATAATTTCATCTTTACTAGGCAATTCCTCTTCACGGTGTTGTCTACGAAATTTAGAAAAGTTAAACTCATGAGACATATCACCTAAACCAATAGTAACAACATCCTTTTCGCAGTCTATCCTAGCATTAACAGTGTTCAAGAAGGGTCTACCAAATATTATGGGATAAAAGCTATCTTGTGGGGAACCAAGAACAAGAAAATCAGCAGGATATTTAGTTTTCCCACACAAGACTTCAACATCTCTAACAATTCCAATGGGTGATATGGTATCTCTATTGACAAGCTTGATGGTAACATCAATATCTTCTATCTCAGCAGGTGCAATATCATGCATAATTTGTTTGTGTAAGTCATGAGGTATGGCACTAGCACTAGCACCCATATCACATAAGCCATGATAACAATGATCTCCTATTTTAACAGAAATAACAGGCATGCCTACCACATGTCTATGTTTATCTTTAGCACAAGGTTTGGCAATTCTAGCAGTTTCATCACGGAAATGAATAACATGCCCATCAATATTATCAGACAAGAGATCTTTAACAATTGCAATATTAGGTTCTACTTTAACTTGCTTAGGAGGTGTATAGGTTCTAATATTGCTTTTACAAACCACAGTTGAAGCTTTAGCATGATCCTTTATCCTAACAGGGAAAGGTGGTTTCTCAACATAAGCAATAGGAACAATAGGATCATTATAAGTGATAATATTTTCTTCAACTTTAATACGTGCAGCTACTTTTACCTCTATGGGAGGATGATATTTAAACCGCTTCTCCTTAGGGAGATCAACATAAGCAGCAAAAGATTCACATAAAGAAGCTACTATCTCAGAGTCAAGTCCACATTTAGTGCTAAATTTACGGAAAACATCGGTATCCATAAAAGATTTAACACAATCAAAATTAGGTGTCATACCTAATTCTTTACCTTCATCGAGATCCCAATCTTCAGAGTTGCGTTTAATTCTTTCCAATTAATCCCATTTGAATTCAATAGTCTTCATCATAAAAGAGCCAACACAAGAAGTATCGAGCATGGTGCGATTGTTATCAAAAAGCCGAGCATAAATTTTTTGAATAATTATTTCTCTTGGGAGCTCATGATTGGGGCATGAATATAACATTGATTTAAGCCTCCCCAAGCTTGAGCGATGTTTTCTCCTTCGCGAGGCCAAAAATTATATATATAATTGCGATCACGATGAACAAGATGCATAGGATAAAACTTCTGATGAAATTCCAATTTCAATCGTTTGTAGTTCCATGACCCTGTATCATCACATAGCCTATACCATGTCAATGCATCTCCCTTCAAAGATAAAGGGAAGACCTTATTCTTAATAACATCATCGGGTATACCTGCAAGCTTAAATAATCCACAAACTTCATCCACATAGATTAGGTGCTCATCAGGATGCATTGTTCCGTTTCCTGCAAAAGGATTAGCCAGCAGTTTTTCTAACATACCCGAAGGAATTTCAAAGTAGACATTGTCATTTTTAGTAGGTTCAGTAGGTTGAGGAGCAACTCTTTGCTCTACTAGTCGAGGTGAAGATACCCCGAACAAGCCCCTCAGAGGATTACTTTCCATAGTAACAAGTGACAGTAAATTTCAGCACACTATATAAATTTTTCCTTACCAAATTCCACCTACCAAAGGCGCTTCACTCCCCGGCAACGGTGCCAGAAAAGAGTCTTGATGACCCACACGTATAGGGGATCTATCGTAGTCCTTTCGATAAGTAAGAGTGTCGAACCCAACAAGGAGCAGAAGGAAATGATAAGCGGTTTTCAGCAAGGTATTCTCTGCAAGCACTGAAACTCTAGATAACAGATAGTTTTGTGATAGGATAATTTGTAACGAGCAACAAGTAACAAAAGTAAATAAAGTGCAGCAAGGTGGCCCAATCCTTTTTGTAGCAAAGGACAAGCCTGGACAAACTCTTATATAGAGAAAAGCGCTCCCGAGGACACATGGGAATTATCGTCAAGCTAGTTTTCATAACGTTCATATGATTCGCGTTCGGTACTTTGATAATTTGATATGTGGGTGGACCGGTGCTTGGGTGCTTCCCTTACTTGGACAAGCATCTCACTTATGATTAGCCTCTATTGCAAGCATCCGCAACTACAACAAAAGTATTAAGGTAAACCTAACCATAGCATGAAACATATGGATCCAAATAAGCCCCTTACGAAGCAACGCATAAACTAGGGTTTAAGCTTCTGTCACTCTAGCAACCCATCATCTACTTATTACTTCCCAATGCCTTCCTCTAGGCCCAAATAATGGTGAAGTGTCATGTATTCGACGTTCACATAACACCACTAGAGGAGAGACAACATACATCTCATCAAAATATCAAACGAATACCAAATTCACATGACTACTAATAGCAAGACTTCTCCCATGTCCTCAGGAACAAACGTAACTACTCACAAAGCATATTCATGTTCATAATTAGAGGGGTATTAATATGCATATAGGATCTGAACATATGATCTTCCACCAAATAAACCAACTAGCATCAACTACAAGGAGTAATCAACACTACTAGCAACCTACAGGTACCAATCCCAGACTTGGAGACAAGAATTGGATGCAAGAGATGAACTAGGGTTTGAGAGGAGATGGTGCTGGTGAAGATGTTGATGGAGATTGCCCTCTCCCGATGAGAGGAGCGTTGGTGATGACGAGGGCGATGATTTCCCCCTTCCGGAGGGAAGTGTCCCCAGCAGAACAGCTCTGCCGGAGCCCTAGATTGGCTCCGCCAAGGTTCCGCCTCGTGGCGGCGGAGTCTCGTCCCGAAAGCTTGCTTATGATTTTTCTTCGGACGAAAGACTTCATATAGTAGAAGATGGGCACCGGAGGGCCAACAGGGGGCCCACGAGGCAGGGGCGCGCCCAGGGGGTAGGGCGCGCCCCCACCCTCGTGGACAGGTGGACGCCCCCTGACGTATTTCTTCCGCTCAGTATTTTTTATTATTTCCAAAAATAACTTTCGTGGAGTTTCAGGACTTTTGGAGTTGTGCAGAATAGGTCTCTAATATTTGCTACTTTTCCAGCCCAGAATTCCAGCTGCCGGCATTCTCCCTCCTTATGTAAACCTTGTAAAATAAGAGAGAATAGGCATAAGTATTGTGACATAATGTGTAATAACAGCACATAATGCAATAAATATCGATATAAAAGCATGATGCAAAATGGACGTATCACTACCAAAATAAGCATTGAAGTTTTTTTTGTTTGACAATAAAATTACCAAACTCTTCTAAGCATTGTCTAGCAGACTTATAGTGAGGAATATCACCTTCATCAAATCTATAGAGAGAATTTACCTTTACTACCTGTGTCGGGTTATCAAGACCATGTGTTTCTTCAATAGGTGAGGGATTAAGATCATATGTTTCTTCAATAGGCGGTAAATTTAGACCATGTATTTCTTCAATAGGAGGTAAATTCTTAACATCTTCAGCTTTAATACCCTTTTCTTTCATAGATTTCTTTGCCTCTTGCATATCTTCGGGACTGAGAAATAGAACACCTCTTTTCTTCGGAGTTGGTTTAGGAATAGGTTCAGGAGTTGGCTCAGGAAGTGTCCAATTATTTTCATTTGTCAACATATTATTCAATAGAATTTCAGCTTCATCCGGTGTTCTTTCCCTGAAAACAGAACCAGCACAGCTATCCAGGTAATCTCTGGAAGCATCGGTTAGTCCGTTATAAAAGATATCAAGTATTTCATTTTTCTTAAGAGGATGATCAGGGAAAGCATTAAGTAATTGGAGAAGCCTCCCCCAAGCTTGTGGGAGACTCTCTTCTTCAATTTGCACAAAATTATATATTTCCCTTAAAGCAACTTGTTTCTTATGAGCAGGGAAATATTTAGTAGAGAAGTAATAAATCATATCCTGGGGACTACGCACACAACCAGGATCAAGAGAATTAAACCATATCTTAGCATCACCCTTTAATGAGAACGGGAATATTTTAAGGATATAAAGGTAGTGAGTTCTCTCATCATTAGTGAACATGGTGGCTATATCAATTAATTTAGTAAGATGTGCCACAACAGTTTCAGATTCATAGCCATAAAAAGGATCAGATTCAACCAAAGTAATTATATCAGGATCAACAGAGAATTCATAGTCCTTATCAATAACACAGATAGGTGAAGTAGCAAAAGCAGGGTCATGTTTCATTCTAGCATTAAGAGATTGCTGCTTCCATTTAGCTAATAACTTCTTAAGATCACTTCTATCATTGCAAGCTAAAATGGCTCTAGCAGATTCTTCATCCAGAACATAACCCTCAGGCACAACAGGTAATTCATATTTATTAGGGGGAGAGTCTTCATCATAACTATCTTCAATATTATCAGTTTCAATAATTTCATTCTCTCTAGCCCTAGCAAGTTGTTCATCAAGAAATTCACCAAGTGGCATAGTAGTATCAAGCATAGAAGTAGTTTCATCATAAGTATCATGCATAGCAGAAGTGGCATCATCAATAACATGCGACATATTAGAATTAATAGCAGAAGCAGGTTTAGGTGTCGCAAGCTTACTCAAACAGAAGGTGAATCAAGTGCAGAGCTAGATGGCAGTTCCTTACCTCCCCTCATAGTTGAGGGATAATTTTTTGTTTTCGCGTCTTTCAAGTTCTTCATAGTGACCAGCAGATATAAATCCCAAGTGACTCAAAGAATAGAGCTATGCTCCCCGGCAATAGCGCCAGAAAATAGTCTTGATAACCCACAAGTATATGGGATCACAATAATTTTCGAGGGTAGAGTATTCAACCCAAATTTATTGATTCGACACAAGGGGAGCCAAAGAATATTCTCAAGTATTAGCAGTTGAGTTGTCAATTCAACCACACCTGGATAACTTAATATCTTCAGCAAAGTATTTAGTAGCAAAGTAGTATGGAAGTAACGATAACAGTAGCAAAAGTAATATTTTTGGGTTTTGTAGTGATTGTAATAGTAGCAACGGAAAAGTAAATAAGCGAAGAACAATATGTGAAAAGCTCGTAGGCATTGGATCGGTGATAGAGAATTATGCCGAATGCAGTTCATCATGTAATAGTCATAACATAGGGTGACACAGAACTAGCTCCAATTCATCAATGTAATGTAGGCATGTATTCCGAATATAGTCAGACGTGCTTATGGAAAAGAACTTGCATGACATCTTTTGTCCTACCCTCCCATGGCAGCGGGGTCCTAGCCGAAACTAAGGGATATTAAGGCCTCCTTTTAATAGAGTACCGGACCAAAGCATTAACACATAGTGAATACATGAACTCCTCAAACTATGGTCATCACCGGGAGTGGTCCCTATTATTGTCACTTCGGGGTTGCCGGATCATAACACATAGTAGGTGACAATAGACTTGCAAGATATGATCAAGAACTCACATATATTCATGAAAACATAATAGGTTCAGATCTGAAATCATGGCACTCGGGCCCTAGTGACAAGCATTAAGCATAGCAAAGTCATAGCAACATCAATCTCAGAACATAGTGGATACTAGGGATCAAACCCTAACAAAACTAACTCGATTACATGATAGATCTCATCCAACCCATCACCGTCCAGCAAGCCTACGATGGAATTACTCACGTACGGCGGTGAGCATCAGGAAATTGGTGATGGAGGATGGTTGATGATGACGACGGCGACGGATTCCCTTCTCCGGAGCCCCGAACGGACTCCAGATCAGCCCTCCCGAGAGGTTTTAGGGCTTCGCAGTGGCTCCGTATCGTAAAACGCGACGAATCCTTCTCTCTAATTTTTTTCTCCCTGAACACGAATATATGGAGTTGGACTTAAGGTCGGTGGAGAGTCAGGGGGCCCACGAGGCGCGCCCCCACCCTCGTGGACAGGGTGTGGGCCCCCTGACATGGATTCTTCTTCTAGTATTTTTAATATTTTCCAAAGATACGTTCCGTGGAGTTTCAGGTCATTCCGAGAACTTTTGTTTCTACCCATAAATAACACCATGGAAAGTCTGCTGAAAACAGCGTCAGTCCGGGTTAGTTCCATTCAAATCATGCAAGTTAGAGTCCAAAACAACGACAGAAGTGTTTGGAAAAGTAGATACGATGGAGACGTATCAGCGACATCATAACAGTCAATGGCAATACGGAACGCTCCCTCCGAACAGAGGATCTCACCGCCGCCCTTGCAGCAGAAGTACAGATCGACCTTCTCAAGCTGCACCATAGTACAATTATCGAGCCCTCGGACATCATTAAGAGGTTTCAGACTTCACTGCAACAGGACGGTGCGGCTCGTCAAGAGCTCGACTAGCAATTCGGCCTCCGTCCCAGTCCCAATGAGGTAGTGGCATTAGTACCACGCGTACACAATTACACACTCAAAATTCCATGGACATCGATGGAGACACAAGATAACCCGGGGTCTACAGTTCGACCAGATAGATCGCGGACACACGTACTTTTACCTTTTTCTTGTTTCAGGTTCCTTTTTCTGCGGGCCCGATCGCGAGTCCTTTAGAAGGATTGGCATACAACGGAGGCAAGCAGCACAGGTGTGTAGGGTAACCTCTATATGTTCTTCTTAACGGTATTCATACTTATTTCTCAGGACCCGCACGCGCTGCCCCATTGATTCCGGCATGTTAAAAAGCCCGAATACTTCTCGCACCATCTGTACAAGATACGCCTTGACGTATCCATCCAGTTATAATAAAAATGGTCCGTGGCCCAGTTCCTGTGGATTTCGCTTCTTACTTCGTTTTATTTCGATCTGCTTATTTGCTGCATCGATACTCTTCTGTACGTTTCATATTCGCCACGGGGTACTTGTCGCCCCACAATATGGCAGCAAAGTACGAACACTTCTTATATATAAGTTCGACACCCCGAATTTAGCATTATATGCATTGGCTCCGAATCATGTCTTTGGTCAATAGTTGGGTTGCCCGGCTCCTGTGCTTGCTACCCCACATTCCGCTCTATCGGCTAGGGTAGTAAAGGGAGAACTACTGCAATTGTGCCCTGGCCTTGACCGGATGAGCACCTCAGTAGAGAAAGCCAAAAACTGACTGTCATGATATGGCGAGAGCCGGTTAGCTGTTCGAGGGTTCTCAAAATCATTTGAGATTTTTTCCGCATCGTGCGAAGGATCGACACTTCCCGACCAGATGCTGACAGCACCTAGCTTGGACCAGGGGCTGCGCACTTGCTTAATTATAAAACTCCTATGGCTAAGTGAGGGCGTTTAAGCCGTACAGTCCGATTGCCTTGTTCGTTGCGCTAAACAACTCCTCCAAGGGACCATATAAATGATCAAGATTGTTTAGAATCCATACCGAACACCTCCGTACTACCTACGCGAGGGCAGAAGCTGATGACTGGCCAACCCTCAGATTACAAATAACACGGCCGCACAGGAGGAAACAATTCAAAGCATAATAAAATTATTTTACAAAAACCGGCTTTGTTCCTATAATACAAGGCAAAGGGTAACATGAATACATTTATTCAAATACAATGTCATGCGAACATTGCGCCGCCACAAGTCGAGACCCCTTTACGACATCCGTGAAATATCGCTCGAGTGTACGGTGCTCCTTGCCCTCCGGCGGCCCGCGGGCAACTTCAACAGCGTTCATCTTCGCCCACCACATCTTGCAGCGAGCGAAGGCCATACGGGCACCTTCAATACAGGCGGAGCGCTTGATGACGTCCAGCCGAGGACAGGCGTTTACCGTCCACCTCACGAGTCCGAAGTAGCTGCCAGGCATAGCTTCGGCTGGCCATAGCCGGATTGTCAAATCCCTCATGGCTAATTCGGCCACCCTGTGCAGCTCCACCAGCTGTTTCAGCTGATCGGTGAAGGACACGGGAGGCTCCGACACCGCATATTGCGACCAGAAGAGCTTCTTCGTGGAACCCCCTCCTTCGGCTCGATAGAACTCCATGGTGTCCGATACACTGCATGGTAGATCAGCAAAAGCCCCTAGGGAAGTCCGAACCCAGGTTAGTAAAAGGTACTGCTTCTCCGCATACTTGCTTTGCATCTTAAAAGCCTTACCCGCCGTGATCTTCTTGGCCTCCTGGACCTCCTGGAGGGCGGCCTGGGCCTCATTCCGTGTGGTCTCCATGCTCTGATGAGCCTTAGTGAGCTCGGCCCCTTGAGCCGACGCATTATTCTCCAAGGTCTCACATTTGTTAACCGCATCCTGGAGCTCCTGCTGAACTTCTTTGACCCGGGCCTTTAGCTTCTTACGGGCGGCTTGCTGCTGGACAACCTTCTCCTCGGCCTCGCCCAGGGTCTTCCTCAGGGCCTCGACCTCGGTCACGGCTTCTGCACGTATCACAATACCGTTGTCAATATACAACGCTTATCCTTTCCCGAACATACAGCAAGTCGTTACTCACCTTGCTGCTCCTGGAACCGAACCTTAACCTCGTCGAGCTCATTCTCAATCCACTCCAGCCTCTGCTTCAGTTCGGAGACCTCGGCAGCATGCGAGGTCACGGCCAACAGGGACGCCTGCTTATCGATACATATTTAGTCAGCCTCTAGCTTATAATTAAGGATTGCTGCCTTGTCCGGTTCTTCTCGCCGAACACCGGACAACGTCTCAGGGGCTACGGACTATACGGGTTTTTTCTCTTTCTTACCTTGAAACCTGTTAACAGGCTGCTGCAGGCTTCATTCAGTCCGCTCCTGGCGGACAGAACCTTCTCGATCACCGCACCCATAAGGACACGGTTCTCGTCCACGACGGAGGCGCTTCATAGCGCCCCCATCAGGTCATCCGGTGCTCCTGGATGGACAGGAGCCACCGGTGGAGGCGGCGCCCCCCCTCCTTCAAAGGGGGCTGCTCGCCCGACTCCGGAGCCACATGGGTCTCCGGAATCGTATTCGACTGAGGGCCGAACTGCATACGACCCTCTTCGCCAGTCTCCATGTGGATTGGCTCCCCCATGTGTCCGGCAGTGGAGGTCCCGCCTTGTGGCGCCTCCCGAACAACATCCTGGGCTCCTCCCCGGTTTAGAGCAGTCCTTCGGGACAACACTTCGGCGTCGTCCCTGGCCCCAGGGGAGTAAGCGGGTGGTGGCGACATGCTCGCCATCTCTGACGGAGCCAATGAACCTTCAGATGAGGATCGCTGGATAAGGTCACGGGCCGGAATGCAATAGTGCAGTTAAACTATGCCAAAGATGAATGGAGAGAAAGGGCCGGATGTGCGCATGAGCAAGCCACGTCACTTACGATGCGGCCTGAGGCCTAGTACGGGGGCGTCGTTTCGGACTACTGTCGACATCCCATGCGGTGTTGACCGCTGGGACGCCTTTCCCCTTCTTGGGCGTCTCTGTCTCCAGATGCGCCGAAGCCGCCCTCTTCTTCTTCTTCTCCTCGGGGGGAGGGTTGTTCTCCTCCTCCTCCTTGAGGGAGTCCTGGATTAGGGGGTATCCGGACAGCCGGACTATATCCTTTGGCCGGACTGTTAGACTATGAAGATACAAGATTGAAGACTTCGTCTCGTGTCCGGATGGGACGCTCCTTGGCGTGGAAGGCAAGCTTGGCGATACGTATATGTAGATCTCCTCCCATTGTAACCGACTCTGTGTAACACTAGCCCCCTCTGGTGTCCATATAAACCGAAGGGTTTAGTCCGTAGGACAACAACAATCATACCATACGCTAGCTTCTAGGGTTTAGCCTCTACGATCTCGTGGTAGATAAACTCTTGTAATACTCATATCATCAAGATCAATCAAGCAGGAAGTAGGGTATTACCTCCGTCGAGAGGGCCCGAACCTGGGTAAACATCGTGTCCCCCGCCTCCTATTACCATCCGCCTTAGACGCACAGTTCGGGACCCCCTACCCGAGATCCGCCGGTTTTGACACCGACATTGGTGCTTTCATTGAGAGTTCCACTGTGCCGTCACCATAAGGCTTGATGGATCCTTCGATCATCGGTAACGATGTGGTCTAGGGCAAGGTCTTCCTCCCCGGACAGATCTTTGTATTCGGCTTCTTCGCACTGTGGGCCAACTCGCTTGGCCATCTGGAGCAGATCGAGAGCTACACCCCTGGCCATCAGGTCAGGTTCGGAAACTTGAATTACACTGACGACATCCATGGAGACTTGATCTTTGACAGATTTGAGCCCATGCCAGGTGTGCCACACAATCACGACGAGCATGATATAGCTCTGCCGTCGGACAGTGTTCGGGAGATCACACCGGCAACTACTCTGGCCTTCAATCCGGAGCAAATTGCGCCATCCAAGGACGGGAGGATAGACCCCGCCTTGGAGGCCGCACTCTCAGCGGCGGTAGAGCCAGATACTGACCTTACCCCTCACGTGAGCCGTGACACCAAACCACTGGATTCATCTCCGGCCTCGGACTCTGAGCCGCCCGTGCCCATGCCTATCGAATCCAATTGGGCAGCGATCTTGGAGTTCACCTCCGCGGATATCTTTCAGCAATCGCCCTTCGGCGACATGCTAAATTCATTAAAATCCCTCTCCTTGTCAGAAGAAACTTGGCCGAACTATGTCCGACTAGGATGGGATGCGGACGACGAAGAAATTCGCTCCCCACCCACCACCCACTTAGTAGCCACTGTCGACGATTTAACCGACATGCTTGACTTTGACTCCGAAGACATCGACGGCATGGACGATGATGCAGGAGACGAACAGGAACCACCGCCCACAGGGCGCTGGACCGCCACTTCATCACATGACATATACATGGTGGATACACCCAAAGAAAATGATGACGAGGAACGGAAGGATGCAGCAAAGGATAACTCCCTCGAGAAGCAATCAAAGCGGCGGCGTAGACGCCGCTCCAAATCCCGCCTCGGCAAAAACAACGATAATAGCTCAGGAAAAAATAATACACCGGTCGACTCCGGAGGAAACGACGACCACATAGACCCAGCGGACGACGAAAATAGTACGGAGCCACTGTCCGATCATGGCGACGCCGAGCGTCAAGATAATCAACCCGTCTCCGGAGAGGAGAACAGTCCGGATGACGATGCACACATCATCCCGGAAAGACACCTGGAGCAAGAGAACCTCCATAGAAGGCTTATCGCCACTGCGAGGAGTCTGAAGAAGCAGAAGCAAAGGCTAAAGGCCGCGCAATACACTCAACAGTAGATGGAACAAAGTGCTCGACACTGCAGAAAAGTACGGTGGCAGTCGCCACACGAAGAGCTCTCCAAAGCGCAAGCTGCTACCCGAATTCGACGATGAGGCCTTAGATCCCCCTGTTGGGGAACGTAGCAGAAATTCAAAATTTTCCTACGTATCACCAAGATCTATCTATGGAGAAACCAGCAACGAGGGGAAGAAGAGTGCATCTACATACCCTTGTAGATCGCTAAGCGGAAGCGTTTAAGTGAACGGGGTTGATGGAGTCGTACTCGCCGTGATCCAAATCACCGATGACCAAGTGCCGAACGGACGACACCTCCGCGTTCAACACACGTACAGCCCGGTGACGTCTCCCATGCCTTGATCCAGCAAGGAGAGAGGGAGAGGTTGAGGAAGACTCCATCCAGCAGCAGCACAACGGCGTGGTGGTGGTGGAGGAGCGCGGAATTCTAGCAGGGCTTCGCCAAGCACTACGAGAGACGAGGAGGGAGAGAGGTAGGGTTGCGCCTTGGGAGAGTTCATCTCGTGTCTTGGGCAGCCCCAAAACCTCCACTATATATAGGGGCAAGGGGGAGGGGGAGGCGCCCTAGGGTTTCCCCTAGGGGGGGCGGCGGCCAGGGCAGATTGGATCTCCCCTTTGGGTGACTTGGCCCCCAAGCCAGGAGGTGGGAACCCTAGATGGGGCGCCCCAAACCCCCTGGTCACGTGGGAATAGGTGAGTGGGGCGCACAACCCCTTAGTGGGCTGGTTTGCCCCCTTCCCTTGGCCCATGAAGCCCCCCAACACTTGCCGGGGCTCCCGAAACACCTTTCGGTCATGCTGGTCATCACCCGGTACCTCCTGAACACTCCCGGACTCCAAAACCCTTCGTCCAATATATCAATCTTTACCTCCGGACCATTCCGGAACTCCTCGTAATGTCCGGGATCTCATCCGGGACTCCGAACAACATTCGGTAACCGCGTACATACTTTCCCTATAACCCTAGCGTCATCGAACCTTAAGTGTGTAGACCCTACGGGTTCGGGAATCATGCAGACATGACCGAGACACCTCTCCGGCCAATAACCAACAGCAGGATCTGGATACCCATGTTGCCTCCCACATGTTCCACGATGATCTCATCGGATGAACCACGATGTCAAGGATTCAGTCAATCCCGTATACAATTCCCTTTGTCTAGAGGTATTGTACTTGCCCGAGATTCGATCGTCGGTATCCCGATACCTTGTTCAATCTCGTCACCGGCAAGTCTCTTTACTCGTTCCGTAACACATCATCCCGTGATCAACTCCTTGATCACATTGTGCACATTATGATGATGTCCTACCGAGTGGGCCCAGAGATACCTCTCCGTCACACGGAGTGACAAATCCCAGTCTCGATTCGTGCCAACCCAACAGACACTTTCGGAGATGCCTGTAGTGTACCTTTATAGCCACCCAGTTACGCTGTGACGTTTGGCACACCCAAAGCATTCCTACGGTATCCGGGAGTTGCACAATCTCATGGTCTAAGGAAATGATATTTGACATTAGAAAAGCTTTAGCATACGAACTACACGATCTTTGTGCTAGGCTTAGGATTGGGTCTTGTCCATCACATCATTCTTCTAATGATGTGATCCCGTTATCAATGACATCCAATGTCCATGGTCAGGAAACCGTAACCATCTATTGATCAACGAGCTAGTCAACTAGAGGCTTACTAGGGACATGGTGTTGTCTATGTATCCACACATGTATCTGAGTTTCCTATCAATACAATTCTAGCATGGACAATAAACTATTTATCATGAACAAGGAAATATAATAATAACCTATTTATTATTGCCTCTAGGGCATATTTCCAACAGTCTCCCACTTGCACTAGAGTCAATAATCTAGTTCACATCGCCATGTGATTAACATTCACAGGTCACATCGCCATGTGACCAACATCCAAAGAGTTTACTAGAGTTCATAATCTAGTTCACATCACTATGTGATTAACACTCAATGAGTTCTGGGTTTGATCATGTTGCTTGTGAGATAGGTTTTAGTCAACGGGTCTGCAACATTCAGATCCGTATGTACTTCGCAAATCTCTACGCTATATTTGGAGCCATTTCAAATAACTGTTCTACTTGGAGCTATTCCAAATTGTTGCTCCCTTATATGTATCAGGCATCTCTACTCAAAGCTATCCGGATAGGTGTTAAGCTTGCATCGACGTAACTCTTTACGTCGAACTCTTTATCACCTACATAACCGAGAAACATATCCTTATTCCTCTAAGGATAATCTTGACCGCTATCTGGTGATCTACTCCTAGATCACCTTTGTACCCTCTAGCCAGACATGTGGCAAGGCACATGTCAGGTGCAGTACACAGCATAGCATACTATGGAGCCTATGTCTAAGCATAGGGGACGACCTTCGTCCTTTCTCTCTGTTCTGCCGTGGTCGAGCTTTAAGTCTTAATCGTACCTTACAACTCAGGCAAGAACTTCCTTCTTTGACTGATCCATCTTGAACACCTTCAAGATCATGTCAAGGTATGTGCTCATTTGAAAGTACCATTAAGCGTTTTGATCTATCCCTATAGATCTTGATGCTCAATGTTTAAGCAGCCTAATCCAGGTTTTCCATTGAAAAACACTTTTCAAATAACCCTATATGCTTTCCAGAAATTCTACATTATTTCTGATCGTCAATATGTCAACAACATATACTCATCAGAAATTCTATAGTGCTCCCACTCACTTCTTTGGAAATACAAGTTTCTCATAAACTTTGTATAAACCCAAAATCTTTGATTATCTCATCAAAGTGTACATTCCAACTCCGAGATGCTTACTCCAGTCCTTAGAAGGATAGCTGGAGCTTTGCATACTTGTTAGCATCTTTCAGGATCGACAAAATCTTCTGGTTGTATCACATACAACCTTTCCTCAAGAACAAGGAAACAATATTTTGACATCCCATCTGCAAGATTTCATAAATAATGCAGTACCTGCTAATTCCAACAGACTCTTAGCATCGCTACGAGTGAGAAAGTCTCATCGTAGTCAACTCCTTGAACTTGTCGGGAAACACCTTAACGACAAGTCGAGCTTTCTCAATGGTGACACTTACCATCATTGTCTGTCTTCCTTTTAAAATCCATATGTACCCAACAGCCTTATGACCATCAAGTAGTTCTTTCAAAGTCTACACTTTGTTTTCATACATGGATCCTCTCTCGGATTTTATGGCCTCGAGCCATTTTTCGGAATCCGAGCCCACCATCGCTTCTCCACAGCTCATAGGTTCATCGTTGTCCAACAACGTGACCTTTTAAGACAGGGTTACCACTTAGAAGTTGTACACACCCTTGTCAACCTATGAGGTTGGATAGTAACTTGATCTGAAGCTCCATGATCATCATCATTAGCTTTCTCTTCAACTGAGGTAGGGGCCACAGAAATATTTTTCCTGTGCTTGCGCTACTCTCTGATTGAAGTGAAGGTTCAACTACCTTATCAAGTTCTATCTTCCTCCCACTCAATTCTTTCGAGAGAAATTTTTCCTCGAGAAAGGACCCGATTCTGGAAACAATCCCTATTGCTTTCGGATCTGAATTAGGAGGTATACCCAACTGTTTTGGGTGTCCTATGAAGATGCATTTTATCCGCTTTGGGTTCGAGCTTATCAACCTGAAACTTTTTCACATAAGCGCCGCTACCCCAAACTTTCAAGAAACGACAACTCAGGTTTCTCCAAACCATAGTTCAAACGGTTTCGTCTCAACGGAATTACGTGGTACCCTATTAAAGTGAGTGCGGTTGTCTCTAATGCCTAACCCATGAACGATAGTGCTAATTTGATAAGAGACATCATGGTACGCACCATATCCAATAGGGTGCAACTATGATGTTCGGACACACCATCACACTATGGTGTTCCAGGAGGTATTAGTTGTGAAACAATTTCCACAGTGCCAAACTCGTAACTCAGATATTCATTTCTATGATCATATCATAGACATTTTATCCTCTTATCACGAAGATCTTCAACTTCACTCTGAAATTACTTGAACCATTCAATAATTCAGACTTGTGTTTCATCAAGTAAATATACTCAGTATCTACTTAAATCATATGTGAAGTAAGAATATAACGATATCCACTGCGTGCCTCAGCACTCATTGGACTACACACATCAAAATGTGTTACTTCCAACAAGTTGCTATCTTGTTCCATCTTACTGAAAACGAGGCTTTTCAGTCATCTTGCCCATGTGGTAAGATTTGCATATCTCAAGTGATTCAAAATCAAGTGAGTCCAAACGGTCCATCTGCATGGAGTTTCTTCATGCGTATATACCAACAGACATGGTTCACATTACTCAATCCTTTTCAAAAAATGAGTGAGTCCAAAGATCCATCAACATGGAGCTTCTTCATGTGTTTTATACCAATATGACTTATACGACAGTGCCACAAGTAGGTGGTACTATCATTACTATCTTATATCTTTTGGCATGAACGTGTGTATCACTATGATCAAGATTCAATAAACCATTCATTTTAGGTGCAAGACCATTGAAGGTATTATTCAAATAAATAGAGTAACTATTATTCTCTTTAAATGAACAACCGTATTGCGATAGACATAATCCAATCATGTCTATGCTCAACGCAAACACCAAATAACAATTATTTAGGTTTAACACCAATCTCGATGGTAGAGGGAGCGAGCGATGCTTGATCATATCAACCTTCCAACACATATCGTCAGCTCACCTTTAGCTAGTCTCCTTTTATTCCGTAGCTTTTATTTTGAGTTACTAACACTTAGCAACCGAACCGGTATCTAATACCCTGATGCTACTAGGAGTACTAGTAAAGTACACATTCACACAATGTATATCCAATATACTTCTATCGACAGCCTTCTCATCTACCAAGTATCTAGGGTAATTCTGCTCCAGTGGCTGTTCGCCTTATTACATAAGCACTCAGTCTCGGGTTTGGGTTCAACCTTGGGTTTCTCCACTAGAGCAGCAGCTGATTTGTCGTTTCATGAAGTATCCCTTCTTGCCCTTGCCCTTCTTGAAACTAGTGGTTTCACTGACCATCAACAATTGATGCTCCTTCTTGACTTCTACTTTCGTGGTGTCGAACATCGTGAATATTTCAAGGATCATCATATCTATCCCTGATATGTTATAGTTCATTACGAAGCTCTAGCAGCTTGGTGGCAATGACTTTGGAGAAACATCACTATCTTATCTGGAAGATCAACTCCCACTTGATTCAAGTGATTGTTGTACTCAGACAATCTGAGCACAAGCTCAACGATTGAGTTTTTCTCCCTTACTTTGCAGGCCAAGAAAATCGTCGGAGGTCTTATACCTCTTGACGTGGGCACTAGCCTGAAATCCCAATTTCAGCCCTCGAAACATCTCATATGTTCCGCGACATTTCAAAAATGTCTTTGGTGCCTCAATTCTAAACCATTTAACATTACCGAACTATCACGTAGTTATCTAAACGTGTATGTCCGATGCTCGCAACATCCACAAACGCCGTTTGGGGTTCAACACACTGAGCGGTGCATTAAGGACATAAGCCTTCTACTGTCCGCATAATTGCTACTGTCAACTTTCAACCATATTTTCTCTAGGAACGTATCTAACTTAGTAGAACTAAAGCGCGAGCTTACGACATAATTTGCAAAGATCTTTTGACTATGTTCAGGATAATTAAGTTCATCTTATGAACTCCCACTCAGATAGACATCCCTCTAGTCATCTAAGTGATTACATGATCCGAGTCAACTAAGCCGTGTCCGATCATCACGTGAGACGGACTAGTCATCATCGGTGAACATCTTCATGTTGATCGTATCTACCATACGACTCATGCTCGACCTTTCGGTCTCTTGTGTTCCGAGGCCATGTCTGTACATGCTAGGCTCGTCAAGTCAACCTAAGTGTTTCGCGTGTGTAAATCTGTCTTACACCCGTTGTATGTGAACGTAAGAATCTATCACACCCGATCATCACGTGGTGCTTCGAAACGGCGAACTTTCGCAACGGTGCACAGTTAGGGGGAACACTTTCTTGAAATTTTAATGAGGGATCATCTTATTTACTACCGTCGTTCTAAGCAAATAAGATGTATAAACATGATAAACATCACATGCAATCAAATAGTGACATGATATGGCCATCATCACTTTGCTCCTTTCGATCTCCATCTTCGGGGCTCCATGATCATCATCGTCACCGGCATGACACCATGATCTCCATCATCGTGTCTTCGTGAAGTTGTCTCGCCAACTATTACTTCTACTACTATGGCTAACGGTTAGCAATAATGTAAAGTAATTACATGACGTTTATGTTGACACGCAGGTCATAAATAAATTAAAGACAACTCCTATGGCTCCTGCCGGTTGTCATACTCATCGACATGCAAGTCGTGATTCCTATTACAAGAACATGATCAATCTCATACATCACATATCATTCATCACATTCTTCTTGGCCATATCACATCACATAGCATACCCTGCAAAAACAAGTTAGACGTCCTCTAATTGTTGTTTGCATGTTTTATGTGGCTGCTATGGGTTTCTAGCAAGTGAAGGAAATATGCCCTAGAGGCAATAATAAAGTTATTATTTACTTCCTTACATATCATGATAAATGTTTATTATTCATGCTAGAATTGTATTAACTGGAAACATAATACATGTGTGAATACATAGACAAACAGAGTGTCACTAGTATGCCTCTACTTGACTAGCTCATTAATCAAAGATGGTTATGTTTCCTAACCATGAACAAAGAGTTGTTATTTGATTAACGAGATCACATCATTAGTTGAATGATCTGATTGACATGACCCATTCCATTAGCATAGCACCCGATCGTTTAGTATGTTGCTATTGCTTTTATCCATGACTTATACATGTTCCTTTAACTATGAGATTATGCAACTCCCGTTTACCGTAGGAACACTTTGTGTGCTACCAAACGTCACAACGTAACTGGGTGATTATAAAGGTGCTCTACAGGTGTCTCCGAAAGTATTTGTTGGGTTGGCGTATTTCGAGATTAGGATTTGTCACTCCGAATGTCGGAGAGGTATCTCAGGGCCTTCTCGGTAATGCACATCACATAAGCCTTGCAAGCATTGCAACCAATGAGTTAGTTGCGAGATGATGTATTACGGAACGAGTAAAGAGACTTGCCGGTAACGAGATTGAACTAGGTATTGGATACCGACGATCGAATCTCGGGCAAGTAACATACCGATGACAAAGGGAACAACGTATGTTGTTATGCGGTCTGACCGATAAAGATCTTCGCAGAATATGTAGGAGCCAATATGGGCATCCAGGTCCCGCTATTGGTTATTGACCGGAGACGTGTCTCGGTCATGTCTACATTGTTCTCGAACCGTAGGGTCCGCACGCTTAAGGTTTCGATGACAGTTATATAATGAGTTTATGAGTTTTGATGTACCGAAGGAGTTCGGAGTCCCGGATGTGATCACGGACATGACGAGGAGTCTCAAAATGGTCGAGACGTAAAGAATGATGTATTGGAAGCCTATGTTTGGACATCAGATGTGTTCCAGGTGAAATCAGGATTTTACCGGAATACCGGGAGGGTTACCGGAACCCCCCGGGAGCATAATGGGCCAACATGGGCCTTGGTGGAGAGGTGAGAGGGCTGCCCTCATGGGCTGCGCGCCTCCCCCCTCCCCTAGTCCTATTAGGACTAGGAGAGGTGGCCGGCCCCCGCTCTCTCTCTCCCCCTTGGAGAATCCTAGTCCAACTAGGATTGGGGGGGGGGGAATCCTACTCCCGGAGGGAGTAGGACTCACCTGGCGCGCCAAGGCTTGGCCGGCCAGCCCCTCCCCCTTGGCTCCTTTATATACGGGGGCAGGGGGCACCCCATAGACACACAATTGATCATTGAGATCTTTCCTTAGCCGTGTGCGGTGCCCCCTGCCACCAAATTCCACCTCGGTCATATTGTCACAGTGCTTAGGCGAAGCCCTGCGTCAGTAGTACATCAAGATCGTCACCACGCCGTCGTGCTGACGGAACTCTTCCCCGAAGCTTTGCTGGATCGGAGCCCGGGGAACGTCATCGAGCTGAACGTGTGCCAAGAACTCGGAGGTGCCGGAGTAACGGTGCTTGGATCGGTCGGATCGTGAAGACGTATGACTACATCAACCGCGTTGATATAACGCTTCCGCTTTTGGTCTACGAGGGTACGTAGACAACACTCTCCCCTCTCGTTGCTATGCATCACCATGATCTTGCGTGTGCGTAGGAAATTTTTTGAAATTACTTCGTTCCCCAACAGTGGCATCCGAGCCTAGGTTTTTATGGTTTGATGTTATTTGCACGAGTAGAACACAAGTAAGTTGTGGACGATACAAGTCATACTGCCTACCAGCATGCCATACTTTGGTTCAGCGGTATTGTTGGACGAGACGATCCGGACCAACCTTACGCGTACGCTTACGCGAGACCGGTTCCCTCGACGTGCTTTGCACATAGATGGCTTGCGGAAGACTGTCTCTCCAACTTTAGTTGAACCAAGTGTGGCTACGCCCGGTCCTTGAGAAGGTTAAAACGGAGTCTATTTGACAAACTATCGTTGTGGTTTTGATGCGTAGGTAAGATGAGTTCTTGCTTAAGCCCGTAGCAGCCACGTAAAACTTGCAACAACAAAGTAGAGGACGTCTAACTTGTTTTTGCAGGGCATGTTGTGATGTGATATGGTCAAGACATGATGCTAAATTTTATTGTATGAGATGATCATGTTTTGTAACCGAGTTATCGGCAACTGGCAGGAGCCATATGGTTGTCGCTTTATTGTATGCAATGCAATCGCCCTGTAATGCTTTACTTTATCACTAAGCGGTAGCGATAGTCGTAGAAACATAAGATTGGCGAGACGACAACGATGCTACGATGGAGATCAAGGTGTCGCGCCGGTGACGATGGTGATCATGATGGTGCTGCAGATATGGAGATCATGAAGCACAAGATGATGATGACCATATCATATCACTTATATTTATTTGCATGTGATGTTTATCTTTTATGCATCTTATCTTGCTTTGATTGACGGTAGCATTATAAGATGATCTCTCACTAAATTATCAAGAAGTGTTCTCCCTGAGTATGCACCGTTGCAAAAGTTCTTCGTGCTGAGACACCACGTGATGATCGGGTGTGATAGGCTCTACGTTCAAATACAACGGGTGCAAAACAGTTGCACACGCGGAATACTCAGGTTATACTTGACGAGCTATGCATATAAGATATGACCTCGGAACACGGAGACCGAAAGGTCGAGCGTGAATCATATAGTAGATATGATCAACATAGTGATGTTCACCATTGAAACTACTCCATCTCACGTGATGATCGGACATGGTTTAGTTGATTTGGATCACGTGATCACTTAGAGGATTAGAGGGATGTCTATCTAAGTGGGAGTTCTTAAGTAATATGATTAATTGAACTTAAATTTATCATGAACTTAGTACCTGATAGTATCTTGCTTGTCTATGTTGTGTAGATAGATGGCTCGTGCTGTTGTTCCGATGAATTTTAATGCGTTCCTTGAGAAAGCAAAGTTGAAAGATGATGGTAGCAATTACACGGACTGGGTCCGTAACTTGAGGATTATCCTCATTGCTGCACAGAAGAATTACGTCCTGGAAGCACCGCTAGGTGCCAGGCCTGGTGCAAGAGCTACGCCAGATGTTGTGAACGTCTGGCAAAGCAAAGCTGATGACTACTCTATAGTTCAGTGTGCCATGCTTTACGGCTTAGAACCGGGGCTTCAACGACATTTTGAACACCATGGAGCATATGAGATGTTCCAGGAGTTGAAGTTAATATTTCAAGCAAATGCCCGGATTGAGAGATATGAAGTCTCCAATAAGTTCTATAGCTGTAAGATGGAGGAAAACGGTTCTGTCAGTGAGCATATACTCAGAATGTCTGGGTATAACAATCACTTGATTCAACTGGGAGTTAATCTTCCGGATGATTGCATCATTGACAGAATTCTCCAATCACTGCCACCAAGCTACAAGAGCTTCGTGATGAACTATAATATGCAAGGGATGACCAAAACTATGCCCGAGCTCTTCGCGATGCTGAAAGCCGCGGAGGTAGAAATCAAAAAGGAGCATCAAGTGTTGATGGTTAACAAAACCACTAGTTTCAAGAAAAAGGGCAAAGGGAAGAAAAAGGGGAACTTCAAAAAGAACAGCAAGCAAGTTGCTAATCAAGAGAAGAAACCCAAGTCTGGACCTAAGCCTGAAACTGAGTGCTTCTATTGCAAGCAGACTGGTCACTGGAGGCGGAACTGCCCCAAGTATTTGGTGGATAAGAAGGATGGCAAGGTTAACAAAGGTATATATGATATACATGTTATTGATGTATACCTTACTAATTCTCGCAGTAGCACCTGGGTATTTGATACTGGTTCTGTTGCTAACGTTTGCAACTCAAAACAGGGGCTACGGATTAAGCGAAGATTGGCTAAGGACGAGGTGACGATGCGCGTGGGAAATGGTTCCAAAGTCGATGTGATCGCGGTCGGCACGCTACCTCTACATCTACCTTCGGGATTAATATTAGATCTAAATAATTGTTATTTAGTACCAGCGTTGAGCATGAAAATTATATCTGGATCTTGTTTGATGCGAGACGGTTATTCATTTAAATCAGAGAATAATGGTTGTTCTATTTATATGAGTAATATCTTTTATGGTCATGCACCATTAAAGAATGGTTTGTTCTTACTTAATCTCGATAGTAGTGATACACATATTCATAATGTTGAAGCCAAAAGATACAGAGTTGATAATGATAGTGCAACTTATTTGTGGCACTGCCGTTTAGGTCATATCGGTGTAAAACGCATGAAGAAACTCCATACTGATGGACTTTTGGAGTCACTTGATTATGAATCACTTGGCACTTGCGAACCGTGCCTTATGGGCAAGATGACTAAAACACCGTTCTCCGGTACTATGGAAAGAGCAACAGATTTATTGGAAATCATACATACTGATGTATGTGGTCCAATGAATGTTGAGGCTCATGGCGGATATCGTTATTTTCTCACCTTCACTGATGATTTAAGCAGATATGGGTATATCTACTTAATGAAACACAAGTCTGAAACATTTGAAAAATTCAAAGAATTTCAGAGTGAAGTGGAAAATCATCGTAACAAGAAAATAAAGTTTCTACGATCTGATCGTGGAGGAGAATATTTGAGTTATTAGTTTGGTCTACATTTGAAACAATGCGGAATAGTTTCGCAACTCACGCCACCCGGAACACCACAACGTAATGGTGTGTCCGAACGTCGTAATCGTACTTTAATGGATATGGTGCGATCTATGATGTCTCTTACCGATTTACCGCTATCGTTTTGGGGTTATGCTTTAGAGACGGCCGCATTCACGTTAAATAGGGCACCATCGAAATCCGTTGAGACGGCGCCTTATGAACTGTGGTTTGGCAAGAAACCAAACTTGTCGTTTCTTAAAGTTTGGGGCTGCGATGCTTATGTGAAAAAGCTTCAACCTGATAAGCTCGAACCCAAATCGGAAAAATGTGTCTTCATAGGATACCCAAAGGAGACTGTTGGGTTCACCTTCTATCACAGATCCGAAGGCAAGATTTTTGTTGCTAAATCCGGAAACTTTCTAGAGAAGGAGCTTCTCTCGAAAGAAGTGAGTGGGAGGAAAGTAGAACTTGATGAGATAACTGTATCTACTCCCTTATTGAGAAGTAGTACGTCACAGAAATCAGTTTCTGTGACACCTACACCAAATAGGGAGGAAGCTAATGATAATGATCATGAAACTTCAGATCAAGTTTCTACTGAACCTCGTAGATCAACCAGAGTAAGATCCGCACCAGAGTGGTACGGTAATCCTATTTTGGAAGTCATGTTACTAGACCATGATGAACCTACGAACTATGAAGAAGCGATGGTGAGCCCAGATTCCGCAAAATGGCTTGAGGCCATGAAATCTGAGATGGGATCCATGTATGAGAACAAAGTGTGGACTTTGGTTGACTTGCCCGATGATCGGCAAGCAATTGAGAATAAATGGATTTTTAAGAAGAAGACTGACGCTGATGGTAATGTTACTGTCTATAAAGCTCGACTTGTTGCAAAAGGTTTTCGACAAGTTCAAGGGATTGACTACGATGAGACTTTCTCACCCGTAGCGATGCTTAAGTATGTCCGAATCATGTTAGCAGTTGCCGCATTTTATGATTATGAAATTTGGCAAATGGATGTCAAAACTGCATTCCTGAATGGATTTCTGGAAGAAGAGTTGTATATGATGCAACCAGAAGGTTTTGTCGATCCAAAGGGAGCTAACAAAGTGTGCAAGCTCCAGCGATCCATTTATGGACTGGTGCAAGCCTCTCGGAGTTGGAATAAACGCTTTGATAGTGTGATCAAAGCATTTGGTTTTATACAGACTTTTGGAGAAGCCTGTATTTACAAGAAAGTGAGTGGGAGCTCTGTAGCATTTCTGATATTATATGTGGATGACATATTACTGATCGGAAATAATATAGAATTTCTGGATAGCATAAAGGGATACTTGAATAAGAGTTTTCCGATGAAAGACCTCGGTGAAGCTGCTTACATATTGGGCATTAAGATCTATAGAGATAGATCAAGACGCTTAATAGGACTTTCACAAAGCACATACCTTGACAAAATTTTGAAGAAGTTCAAAATGGATCAGGCAAAGAAAGGGTTCTTGCCTGTGTTACAAGGTGTGAAGTTGAGTAAGACTCAATGCCCGACCACCGCAGAAGATAGAGAGAAAATGAAAGATGTTCCCTATGCTTCAGCCATAGGCTCTATCATGTATGCAATGCTGTGTACCAGACCTGATGTGTGCCTTGCTGTAAGCTTAGCAGGCAGGTACCAAAGTAATCCAGGAGTGGATCACTGGACAGCGGTCAAGAACATCCTTAAGTACTTGAGAAGGACTAAGGATATGTTTCTCATTTATGGAGGTGACAAAGAGCTCGTCGTAAACGGTTACGTCGATGCAAGCTTTGACACTGATCCGGACGATTCTAAATCGCAAACCGGATACGTATTTACATTAAACGGTGGAGCTGTCAGTTGGTGCAGTTCTAAACAAAGCGTCGTGGCGGGATCTACATGTGAAGCTGAGTACATAGCTGCTTCGGAAGTAGCTAATGAAGGAGTCTGGATGAAGGAGTTCATATCCGATCTAGGTGTTGTACCTAGCGTATCGGGTCCAATGAAAATCTTTTGTGACAATACTGGTGCAATTGCCTTGGCAAAGGAATCCAAATTTCACAAAAGAACCAAACACATCAAAAGACGCTTCAACTCCATCCGGGATTTAGTCCAGGTGGGAGACATAGAGATATGCAACATACATACGGATCTGAATGTTGCAGACCCGTTGACTAAGCCTCTTCCACGAGCAAAACATGATCAGCACCAAGACTCCATGGGTGTTAGAATCATTACTTTGTAATCTAGATTATTGACTCTAGTGCAAGTGGGAGACTGAAGGAAATATGCCCTAGAGGCAATAATAAAGTTATTATTTATTTCCTTACATATCATGATAAATGTTTATTATTCATGCTAGAATTGTATTAACTGGAAACATAATACATGTGTGAATACATAGACAAACAGAGTGTCACTAGTATGCCTCTACTTGACTAGCTCATTAATCAAAGATGGTTATGTTTCCTAACCATGAACAAAGAGTTGTTATTTGATTAACGAGATCACATCATTAGTTGAATGATCTGATTGACATGACCCATTCCATTAGCATAGCACCCGATCGTTTAGTATGTTGCTATTGCTTTTATCCATGACTTATACATGTTCCTTTAACTATGAGATTATGCAACTCCCGTTTACCGTAGGAACACTTTGTGTGCTACCAAACGTCACAACGTAACTGGGTGATTATAAAGGTGCTCTACAGGTGTCTCCGAAAGTATTTGTTGGGTTGGCGTATTTTGAGATTAGGATTTGTCACTCCGAATGTCGGAGAGGTATCTCAGGGCCTTTTCGGTAATGCACATCACATAAGCCTTGCAAGCATTGCAACCAATGAGTTAGTTGCGAGATGATGTATTACGGAACGAGTAAAGAGACTTGCCGGTAACGAGATTGAACTAGGTATTGGATACCGACGATCGAATCTCGGGCAAGTAACATACCAATGACAAAGGGAACAACGTATGTTGTTATGCGGTCTGACCGATAAAGATCTTCGCAGAATATGTAGGAGCCAATATGGGCATCCAGGTCCCGCTATTGGTTATTGACCGGAGACGTGTCTCGGTCATGTCTACATTGTTCTCGAACCGTAGGGTCCGCACGCTTAAGGTTTCGATGACAGTTATATAATGAGTTTATGAGTTTTGATGTACCGAAGGAGTTCGGAGTCCCGGATGTGATCACGGACATGACGAGGAGTCTCGAAATGGTCGAGACGTAAAGAATGATGTATTGGAAGCCTATGTTTGGACATCGGATGTGTTCCAGGTGAAATCAGGATTTTACCGGAATACCGGGAGGGTTACCGGAACCCCCCGGGAGCATAATGGGCCAACATGGGCCTTGGTGGAGAGGTGAGAGGGCTGCCCTCATGGGCTGCGTGCCTCCCCCGTCCCCTAGTCCTATTAGGACTAGGAGAGGTGGCCGGCCCCCTCTCTCTCTCTCCCCCTTGGAGAATCCTAGTCCAACTAGGATTGGGGGGGGGGGGGAATCCTACTCCCGGAGGGAGTAGGACTCACCTGGCGTGCCAAGGCTTGGCCGGCCAGCCCCTCCCCCTTGGCTCCTTTATATACAGGGGCAGGGGGCACCCCATAGACACACAATTGATCATTGAGATCTTTCCTTAGCCGTGTGCGGTGCCCCCTGCCACCAAATTCCACCTCGGTCATATTGTCACAGTGCTTAGGCGAAGCCCTGCGTCAGTAGTACATCAAGATCGTCACCACGCCGTCGTGCTGACGGAACTCTTCCCCGAAGCTTTGCTGGATCGGAGCCCGGGGAACGTCATCGAGCTGAACATGTGCCAAGAACTCGGAGGTGCCGGAGTAACGGTGCTTGGATCGGTCGGATCATGAAGACGTACGACTACATCAACCGCGTTGATATAACGCTTCCGCTTTCGGTCTACGAGGGTACGTAGACAACACTCCCCTCTCGTTGCTATGCATCACCATGATCTTGCGTGTGCGTAGGAATTTTTTTGAAATTACTTTGTTCCCCAACAGCAAGAACGTTTCTTACCTACGCAAAACCACAATGTGATTTGCCAATTGCTATTTACCCTTCATAAGGACCCTTTTCATAGAATCCGTTCCGACTAAAGTGGGAGAGACAGACACCCGCCAGCCACCTTATGCAACTAGTGCATGTCAGTCGGTGGAACCGGTCTCACGTAAGTGTACGTGTAAGGTTGGTCCGGGCCGCTTCATCCCACAATGCAGTCGAAACAAGATTGGACTAGTAACGGTAAGCATATTGAACAAAATCAACACCCACAACTACTATGTGTTCTACTCGTGCATAGAATCTACGCAATAGACCTAGCTCATGATGCCACTGTTGGGGAACGTAGCAGAAATTCAAAATTTTCCTACGTATCACCAAGATCTATCTATGGAGAAACCAGCAACGAGGGGAAGAAGAGTGCATCTACATACCCTTGTAGATCGCTAAGCGGAAGCGTTCAAGTGAATGGGGTTGATGGAGTCGTACTCGCCGTGATCCAAATCACCGACGACCAAGTGCCGAACGGACGACACCTCCGCGTTCAACACACGTACAGCCTGGTGACGTCTCCCATGCCTTGATCCAGCAAGGAGAGAGGGAGAGGTTGAGGAAGACTCCATCCAACAGCAGCACAACGGCGTGGTGGTGGTGGAGGAGCGCAGAATTCTAGCAGGGCTTCGCCAAGCACTACAAGAGACGAGGAGGGAGAGAGGTAGGGTTGCGCCTTGGGAGAGTTCATCTCGTGTCTTGGGCAGCCCCAAAACCTCCACTATATATAGGGGCAAGGGGGAGGGGGAGGCGCCCTAGGGTTTCCCCTAGGGGGGGCGGCGGCCAGGGCAGATTGGATCTCCCCTTCTGGTGACTTGGCCCCCAAGCCAGGAGGTGGGAACCCTAGATGGGGCGCCCCAAACCCCCTGGTCACGTGGGAATAGGTGAGGGGGGCGCACAGCCCCTTAGTGGGCTGGTTTGCCCCCTTCCCTTGGCCCATGAAGCCGCCCAACACTTGCCGGGGCTCCCGAAACACCTTTCGGTCATGCTGGTCATCACCCGGTACCTCCTGAATACTCCCGGACTCCAAAACCCTTCGTCCAATATATCAATCTTTACCTCCGGACCATTCCGGAAGTCCTCGTAACGTCCGGGATCTCATCCGGGACTCCGAACAACATTCGGTAACCGCGTACATACTTTCCCTATAACCCTAGCGTCATCGAACCTTAAGTGTGTAGACCCTACGGGTTCGGGAATCATGCAGACATGACCGAGACACCTCTCCGGCCAATAACCAACAGCGGGATCTGGATACCCATGTTGGCTCCCACATGTTCCACGATGATCTCATCGGATGAACCACGATGTCAAGGATTCAGTCAATCCCGTATACAATTCCCTTTGTCTAGAGGTATTGTACTTGCCCGAGATTCGATCGTCGGTATCCCGATACCTTGTTCAATCTCGTCACCGGCAAGTCTCTTTACTCGTTCCGTAACACATCATCCCGTGATCAACTCCTTGATCACATTGTGCACATTATGATGATGTCCTACCGAGTGGGCCTAGAGATACCTCTCCGTCACACGGAGTGACAAATCCCAGTCTCGATTCGTGCCAACCCAACAGACACTTTCGGAGATGCCTGTAGTGTACCTTTATAGCCACCCAGTTACGTTGTGACGTTTGGCACACCCAAAGCATTCCTACGGTATCCGGGAGTTGCACAATCTCATGGTCTAAGGAAATGATATTTGACATTAGAAAAGCTTTAGCATACGAACTACACGATCTTTGTGCTAGGCTTAGGATTGGGTCTTGTCCATCACATCATTCTTCTAATGATGTGATCCCGTTATCAATGACATCCAATGTCCATGGTCAGGAAACCGTAACCATCTATTGATCAACGAGCTAGTCAACTAGACGCTTACTAGGGACATGGTGTTGTCTATGTATCCACACATGTATGTGAGTTTCCTATCAATACAATTCTAGCATGGACAATAAACTATTTATCATGAACAAGGAAATATAATAATAACCTATTTATTATTGCCTCTAGGGCATATTTCCAACAGTCTCCCACTTGCACTAGAGTCAATAATCTAGTTCACATCACCATGTGATTAACATTCACAGGTCACATCGCCATGTGACCAACATCCAAAGAGTTTACTAGAGTTCATAATCTAGTTCACATCACTATGTGATTAACACTCAATGAGTTCTGGGTTTGATCATGTTGCTTGTGAGAGAGGTTTTAGTCAACGGGTCTGCAACATTCAGATCCGTATGTACTTCGCAAATCTCTACTCTATATTTGGAGCCATTTCAAATAACTGTTCTACTTGGAGCTATTCCAAATTGTTGCTCCCTTATACGTATCCGGCATCTCTACTCAAAGCTATCCGAATAGGTGTTAAGCTTGCATCGACGTAACTCTTTACGTCGAACTCTTTATCACCTACATAACTGAGAAACATATCCTTATTCCTCTAAGGATAATCTTGACCGCTATCTGGTGATCTACTCCTAGATCACCTTTGTACCCTCTAGCCAGACATGTGGCAAGGCACATGTCAGGTGCAGTACACAGCATAGCATACTATGGAGCCTATGTCTAAGCATAGGGACGACCTTCGTCCTTTCTCTCTGTTCTGCCATGGCCGAGCTTTAAGTCTTAACTTCATACCTTACAACTCAGGCAAGAACTTCCTTCTTTGACTGATCCATCTTGAGCACCTTCAAGATCTTGTCAAGGTATGTGCTCATTTGAAAGTACCATTAAGCGTTTTGATCTATCCCTATAGATCTTGATGCTCAATGTTTAAGCAGCCTAATCCAGGTTTTCCATTGAAAAACACTTTTCAAATAACCCTATATGCTTTCCAGAAATTCTACATTATTTCTGATCATCAATATGTCAACAACATATACTCATCAGAAATTCTATAGTGCTCCCACTCACTTCTTTGGAAATACAAGTTTCTCATAAACTTTGTATAAACCCAAAATCTTTGATTATCTCATCAAAGTGTACATTCCAACTCCGAGATGCTTACTCCAGTCCTTAGAAGGATAGCTGGAGCTTTGCATACTTGTTAGCATCTTTCAGGATCGAAAAAATCTTCTGGTTGTATCACATACAACCTTTCCTCAAGAACAAGGAAACAATATTTTGACATCCCATTTGCAAGATTTCATAAATAATGCAGTACCTGCTAATTCCAACAGACTCTTAGCATCGCTACGAGTGAGAAAGTCTCATCGTAGTCAACTCCTTGAACTTGTCGGGAAACACCTTAACGACAAGTCGAGCTTTCTCAATGGTGACACTTACCATCATTGTCTGTCTTCCTTTTGAAATCCATATGTACCCAACAGCCTTATGACCATCAAGTAGTTCTTTCAAAGTCTACACTTTGTTTTCATACATGGATCCTCTCTCGGATTTTATGGCCTCGAGCCATTTTTTGGAATCCGGGCCCACCATCGCTTCTCCATAGCTCATAGGTTCATCGTTGTCCAACAACGTGACCTTTTAAGACAGGGTTACCACTTAGAAGTTGTACACACCCTTGTCAACCTATGAGGTTCGATAGTAACTTGATCTGAAGCTCCATGATCATCATCATTAGCTTTCTCTTCAACTGAGGTAGGGGCCATAGAAATATTTTTCGTGTGCTTGCACTACTCTCTGATTGAAGTGAAGGTTCAACAATCTTATCAAGTTCTATCTTCCTCCCACTCAATTCTTTCGAGAGAAATTTTTCCTCGAGAAAGGACCCGATTCTGGAAACAATCCCTATTGCTTTCGGATCTGAATTAGGAGGTATACCCAACTGTTTTGGGTGTCCTATGAAGATGCATTTTATCCGCTTTGGGTTCGAGCTTATCAACCTGAAACTTTTTCACATAAGCGTCGCAGCCCCAAACTTTCAAGAAACGACAACTCAGGTTTCTCCAAACCATAGTTCAAACGGTTTCGGCTCAACGGAATTATGTGGTACCCTATTAAAGTGAGTGCGGTTGTCTCTAATGCCTACCCCATGAACGATAGTGGTAATTTGATAAGAGACATCATGGTACGCACCATATCCAATAGGGTGCAACTATGATGTTCGGACACACCTTCACACTATGGTGTTCCAGGCGGTATTAGTTGTGAAACAATTTCCACAGTGCCAAACTCGTAACTCAGATATTCATTTCTATGATCATATCATAGACATTTTATCCTCTTATCACGAATATCTTCAACTTCACTCTGAAATTACTTGAACCATTCAATAATTCAGACTTGTGTTTCATCAAGTAAATATACTCAGTATCTACTTAAATCATATGTGAAGTAAGAATATAACGATATCCACTGCGTGCCTCAACACTCATTGGACTACACACATCAAAATGTGTTACTTCCAACAAGTTGCTATCTTGTTCCATCTTACTGAAAACGAGGCTTTTCAGTCATCTTGCCCATGTGGTAAGATTTGCATATCTCAAGTGATTCAAAATCAAGTGAGTCCAAATGGTCCATCTGCATGGAGTTTCTTCATGCGTATATACCAACAGACATGGTTCACATTACTCATTCCTTTTCAAAAAATGAGTGAGTCCAAAGATCCATCAATATGGTGCTTCTTCATGCGTTTTATACCAATATGACTTATACGGCAGTGCCACAAGTAGGTGGTACTATCATTACTATCTTATATCTTTTGGCATGAACATGTGTATCACTATGATCGTGATTCAATAAACCATTCATTTTAGGTGCAAGACCATTGAAGGTATTATTCAAATAAAAAAGAGTAACTATTATTCTCTTTAAATGAACAACCGTATTGCGATAGACATAATCCAATCATGTCTATGCTCAACGCAAACACAAAATAACAATTAGTTAGGTTTAACACCAATCTCGATGGTAGAGGGAGCGAGCGATGCTTGATCATATCAACCTTGGAAACACTTCCAACACATATCGTCAGCTCACCTTTAGCTAGTCTCCTTTTATTCCGTAGCTTTTATTTCGAGTTACTAACACTTAGCAACCGAACCGGTATCTAATACCCTGATGCTACTAGGAGTAGTAGTAAAGTACACATTCACATAATGTATATCCAATATACTTCTATCGACAGCCTTCTCATCTACCAAGTATCTAGGGTAATTCTGCTCCAGTGGCTGTTCGCCTTATTACATAAGCACTCAGTCTCGGGTTTGGGTTCAACCTTGGGTTTCTCCACTAGAGCAGCAGCTGATTTGTCGTTTCATGAAGTATCCCTTCTTGCCCTTGCCCTTCTTGAAACTAGTGGTTTCACTGACCATCAACAATTGATGCTCCTTCTTGATTTCTACTTTCGCGGTGTCGAACATCGCGAATATTTCAAGGATCATCATATCTATCCCTGATATGTTATAGTTCATTACGAAGCTCTAGCAGCTTGGTGGCAATGACTTTGGAGAAACATCACTATCTTATCTGGAAGATCAACTCCCACTTGATTCAAGTGATTGTTGTACTCAGACAATCTGAGCACAAGCTCAACGATTGAGTTTTTCTCCCTTAGTTTGCAGGCCAAGAAAATCGTCGGAGGTCTTATACCTCTTGACGTGGGCACTAGCCTGAAATCCCAATTTCAGCCCTCGAAACATCTCATATGTTCCGCGACATTTCAAAAATGTCTTCGGTGCCTCAATTCTAAACCATTTAACATTACCGAACTATCACGTAGTTATCTAAACGTGTATGTCCGATGTTTGCAACATCCACAAACGACGTTTGGGGTTCAGCACACTGAGCGGTGCATTAAGGACATAAGCCTTCTACTGTCCGCATAATTGCTACTGTCAACTTTCAACCATATTTTCTCTAGGAACGTATCTAACTTAGTAGAACTAAAGCGCGAGCTTACGACATAATTTGCAAAGATCTTTTGACTATGTTTAGGATAATTAAGTTCATCTTATGAACTCCCACTCAGATAGACATCCCTCAAGTCATCTAAGTGATTACATGATCCGAGTCAACTAAGCCGTGTCCGATCATCACGTGAGACGGACTAGTCATCATCGGTGAACATCTTCATGTTGATCGTATCTACGATACGACTCATGCTCGACCTTTCGGTCTCTTGTGTTCCGAGGCCATGTCTGTACATGCTAGGCTCGTCAAGTCAACCTAAGTGTTTCGCGTGTGTAAATCTGTCTTACACCCGTTGTATGTGAACGTAAGAATCTATCACACCCGATCATCACGTGGTGCTTCGAAACGGCGAACTTTCGCAACGGTGCACAGTTAGGGGGAACACTTTCTTGAAATTTTAATGAGGGATCATCTTATTTACTACCGTCGTTCTAAGCAAATAAGATGTATAAACATGATAAACATCACATGCAATCAAATAGTGACATGATATGGCCATCATCACTTTGCTCCTTTCGATCTCCATCTTCGGGGCTCCATGATCATCATCGTCACCGGCATGACACCATGATCTCCATCATCGTGTCTTCGTGAAGTTGTCTCGCCAACTATTACTTCTACTACTATGGCTAACGGTTAGCAATAAAGTAAAGTAATTACATGACGTTTATGTTGACACGCAGGTCATAAATAAATTAAAGACAACTCTTATGGCTCCTGCCGGTTGTCATACTCATCGACATGCAAGTCGTGATTCCTATTACAAGAACACGATCAATCTCATACATCACATATCATTCATCGCATTCTTCTTGGCCATATCACATCACATAGCATACCCTGCAAAAACAAGTTAGACGTCCTCTAATTGTTGTTTGCATGTTTTACGTGGCTGCTATGGGTTTCTAGCAAGAACGTTTCTTACCTACGCAAAACCACAACGTGATATGCCAATTGCTATTTACCCTTCATAAGGACCCTTTTCATCGAATCCATTCCGACTAAAGTGGGAGAGACAGACACCCGCCAGCCACCTTATGCAACTAGTGCATGTCAGTCGGTGGAACCGGTCTCACGTAAGCGTACGTGTAAGGTTGGTCCGGGCCGCTTCATCCCACAATGCCGTCGAAACAAGATTTAACTAGTAACGGTAAGCATATTGAACAAAATCAACACCCACAACTACTTTGTGTTCTACTCTTGCATAGAATCTACGCAATAGACCTAGCTCATGATGCCACTGTTGGGGAACGTAGCAGAAATACAAAATTTTCCTACGTATCACCAAGATCTATCTATGGAGAAACCAGCAACAAGGGGAAGAAGAGTGCATCTACATACCCTTGTAGATCACTAAGCGAAAGCGTTCAAGTGAACGGGGTTGATGGAGTCGTACTCGCCATGATCCAAATCATCGATGACCAAGTGCCGAACGGACGGCACCTCCGCGTTCAACACACGTACCGCCTGGTGACGTCTCCCATGCCTTGATCCAGCATGGAGAGAGGGAGAGGTTGAGGAAGACTCCATCCAGCAGCAGCACAACGGCGTGGTGGTGGTGGAGGAGCGCGGAATTCTAGCAGGGCTTCGCCAAGCACTACGAGAGACGAGGAGGGAGAGAGGTAGGGCTGCGCCTTGGGAGAGTTCATCTCGTGTCTTGGGCAGCCCCAAAACCTCCACTATATATAGGGGCAAGGGGGAGGGGGAGGCGCCCTAGGGTTTCCCCTAGGAGGGGCGGCGGCCAGGGCAGATTGGATCTCCCCTTTGGGTGACTTGGCCCCCAAGCCAGGAGGTGGGAACCCTAGATGGGGCGCCTCAAACCCCCTGGTCACGTGGGAATAGGTGAGGGGGGCGCACAGCCCCTTAGTGGGCTTGTTTGCCCCCTTCCCTTGGCCCATGAAGCCCCCCAACACTTGCCGGGGCTCCCGAAACACCTTTCGGTCATGCTGGTCATCACCCGGTACCTCCTGAACACTCCGGGACTCCAAAACCCTTCGTCCAATATATCAATCTTTACCTCCGGACCATTCCGGAACTCCTCGTAACGTCCGGGATCTCATCCGGGACTCCGAACAACATTCGGTAACCGCGTACATACTTTCCCTATAACCCTAGCGTCATTGAACCTTAAGTGTGTAGACCCTACGGGTTCGGGAATCATGCAGACATGACCGAGACACCTCTCCGGCCAATAACCAACAGCAGGATCTGGATACCCATGTTGGCTCCCACATGTTCCACGATGATCTCATCGGATGAACCACGATGTCAAGGATTCAGTCAATCCCGTATACAATTCCCTTTGTCTAGCGGTATTGTACTTGCCCGAGATTCGATCGTCGGTATCCCGATACCTTGTTCAATCTCGTTACCGGCAAGTCTCTTTACTCGTTCCGTAACACATCATCCCGTGATCAACTCCTTGATCACATTGTGCACATTATGATGATGTCCTACCGAGTGGGCCCAGAGATACCTCTCCGTCACACGGAGTGACAAATCCCAGTCTCGATTCGTGCCAACCCAACAGACACTTTCAGAGATGCCTGTAGTGTACCTTTATAGCCACCCAGTTACGTTGTGACGTTTGGCACACCCAAAGCATTCCTACGGTATCCGGGAGTTGCACAATCTCATGGTCTAAGGAAATGATATTTGACATTAGAAAAGCTTTAGCATACGAACTACACGATCTTTGTGCTAGGCTTAGGATTGGGTCTTGTCCATCACATCATTCTTCTAATGATGTGATCCCGTTATCAATGACATCCAATGTCCATGGTCAGGAAACCATAACCATCTATTGATCAACGAGCTAGTCAACTAGAGGCTTACTAGGGACATGGTGTTGTCTATGTATCCACACATGTATCTGAGTTTCCTATCAATACAATTCTAGCATGGACAATAAACGATTTATCATGAACAAGGAAATATAATAATAACCTATTTATTATTGCCTCTAGGGCATATTTCCAACAGTCTCCCACTTGCACTAGAGTCAATAATCTAGTTCACATCGCCATGTGATTAACATTCACAGGTCACATCGCCATGTGACCAACATCCAAAGAGTTTACTAGAGTTCATAATCTAGTTCACATCACTATGTGATTAACACTCAATGAGTTCTGGGTTTGATCATGTTGCTTGTGAGAGAGGTTTTAGTCAACGGGTCTGCAACATTCAGATCTGTATGTACTTCGCAAATCTCTACGCTATATTTGGAGCCATTTCAAATAACTGTTATACTTGGAGCTATTCCAAATTGTTGCTCCCTTATACGTATCCAGCATCTCTACTCAAAGCTATCCGGATAGGTGTTAAGCTTGCATCGACGTAACTCTTTTCGTCGAACTCTTTATCACCTACATAACCGAGAAACATATCCTTATTCCTCTAAGGATAATCTTGACCGCTATCTGGTGATCTACTCCTAGATCACCTTTGTACCCTCTAGCCAGACATGTGGCAAGGCACATGTCAGGTGTAGTACACAGCATAGCATACTATGGAGCCTATGTCTAAGCATAGGGGACGACCTTCGTCCTTTCTCTCTGTTTTGCCGTGGTCGAGCTTTAAGTCTTAACTTCATACCTTACAACTCAGGCAAGAACTTCCTTCTTTGACTGATCCATCTTGAACACCTTCAAGATCATGTCAAGGTATGTGCTCATTTGAAAGTACCATTAAGCGTTTTGATCTATCCCTATAGATCTTGATGCTCAATGTTTAAGCAGCCTAATCCAGGTTTTCCATTGAAAAACACTTTTCAAATAACCCTATATGCTTTCCAGAAATTCTACATTATTTCTGATCATCAATATGTCAACAACATATACTCATCAGAAATTCTATAGTGCTCCCACTCACTTCTTTGGAAATACAAGTTTCTCATAAACTTTGTATAAACCCAAAATCTTTGATTATCTCATCAAAGTGTACATTCCAACTCCGAGATGCTTACTCCAGTCCTTAGAAGGATAGCTGGAGCTTTGCATACTTGTTAGCATCTTTCAGGATCGACAAAATCTTCTGGTTGTATCACATACAACCTTTCCTCAAGAACAAGGAAACAATATTTTGACATCCCATCTGCAAGATTTCATAAATAATGCAGTACCTTCTAATTCCAACAGACTCTTAGCATCGCTATGAGTGAGAAAGTCTCATCGTAGTCAACTCCTTGAACTTGTCGGGAAACACCTTAACAACAAGTCGAGCTTTCTCAATGGTGACACTTACCATCATTGTCTGTCTTCCTTTTAAAATCCATATGTACCCAACAGCCTTATGACCATCAAGTAGTTCTTTTAAAGTCTACACTTTGTTTTCATACATGGATCCTCTCTCGGATTTTATGGCCTCGAGCCATTTTTCGGAATCCGGGCCCACCATCGCTTCTCCATAGCTCATAGGTTCATCGTTGTCCAACAACGTGACCTTTTAAGATAGGGTTACCACTTAGAAGTTGTACACACCCTTGTCAACCTATGAGGTTCGATAGTAACTTGATCTGAAGCTCCATGATCATCATCATTAGCTTTCTCTTCAACTGAGGTAGGGCCACAGAAATATTTTTCCTGTGCTTGCGCTACTCTCTAATTGAAGTGAAGGTTCAACAACCTTATCAAGTTCTATCTTCCTCCCACTCAATTCTTTCGAGAGAATTTTTTCCTCGAGAAAGGACCCGATTCTGGAAACAATCCCTATTGCTTTCGGATCTGAATTAGGAGGTATACCCAACTGTTTTGGGTGTCCTATGAAGATGCATTTTATCCGCTTTGGGTTCGAGCTTATCAACCTGAAACTTTTTCACATAAGCGTCGCAGCCCCAAACTTTCAAGAAACGACAACTCAGGTTTCTCCAAACCATAGTTCAAACGGTTTCGTCTCAACGGAATTACGTGGTACCCTATTAAAGTGAGTGCGGTTGTCTCTAATGCCTAACCCATGAACGATAGTGGTAATTTGATAAGAGACATCATGGTGCGCACCATATCCAATAGGGTGCAACTATGATGTTCGGACACACCATCACACTATGGTGTTCCAGGCGGTATTAGTTGTGAAACAATTTCCACAGTGCCAAACTCGTAACTTAGATATTCATTTCTATGATCATATCATAGACATTTTATCCTCTTATCACGAAGATCTTCAACTTCACTCTGAAATTACTTGAACCATTCAATAATTCAAACTTGTGTTTCATCAAGTAAATATACTCAGTATCTACTTAAATCATATGTGAAGTAAGAATATAACGATATCCACTGCATGCCTCAGCACTCATTGGACTACACACATCAAAATGTGTTACTTCCAACAAGTTGCTATCTTGTTCCATCTTACTGAAAACGAGGCTTTTCAGTCATCTTGCCCATGTGGTAAGATTTGCATATCTCAAGTGATTCAAAATCAAGTGAGTCCAAACGGTCCATCTGCATGGAGTTTCTTCATGCGTATATACCAACAGACATGGTGCACATTACTCAATCCTTTTCAAAAAATGAGTGAGTCCAAAGATCCATCAACATGGTGCTTCTTCATGCGTTTTATACCAATATGACTTATACGGCAGTGCCACAAGTAGGTGGTACTGTAATTACTATCTTATATCTTTTGGCATGAACATGTGTATCACTATGATGGAGATTCAATAAACCATTCATTTTAGGTGCAAGACCATTGAAGGTATTATTCAAATAAACAGAGTAACTATTATTCTCTTTAAATGAACAACCGTATTGCGATAGACATAATCCAATCATGTCTATGCTCAACGCAAACACCAAATAACAATTATTTAGGTTTAACACCAATCTCGATGGTAGAGGGAGCGAGCGATGCTTGATCATATCAACCTTGGAAACACTTCCAACACATATCGTCAGCTCACCTTTAGCTAGTCTCCTTTTATTCCGTAGCTTTTATTTCGAGTTACTAACACTTAGCAACCGAACCGGTATCTAATACCCTGATGCTACTAGGAGTAGTAGTAAAGTACACATTCACACAATGTATATCCAATATACTTCTATCGACAGCCTTCTCATCTACCAAGTATCTAGGGTAATTCTGCTCCAGTGGCTGTTCGCCTTATTACATAAGCACTCAGTCTCGGGTTTGGGTTCAACCTTGGGTTTCTCCACTAGAGCAGCAGCTGATTTGTCGTTTCATGAAGTATCCCTTCTTGCCCTTGCCCTTCTTGAAACTAGTGGTTTCACTGACCATCAACAATTGATGCTCCTTCTTGACTTCTACTTTCGTGGTGTCGAACATCGTGAATATTTCAAGGATCATCATATCTATCCCTGATATGTTATAGTTCATTACGAAGCTCTAGCAGCTTGGTGGCAATGACTTTGGAGAAACATCACTATCTTATCTGGAAGATCAACTCCCACTTGATTCAAGTGATTGTTGTACTCAGACAATCTGAGCACAAGCTCAACGATTGAGTTTTTCTCCCTTACTTTGCAGGCCAAGAAAATCGTCGGAGGTCTTATACCTCTTGACGTGGGCACTAGCCTGAAATCCCAATTTCAGCCCTCGAAACATCTCATATGTTCCGCGACATTTCAAAAATGTCTTTGGTGCCTCAATTCTAAACCATTTAACATTACCGAACTATCACGTAGTTATCTAAACGTGTATGTCCGATGCTCGCAACATCCACAAACACCGTTTTGGGGTTCAACACACTGAGCGGTGCATTAAGGACATAAGCCTTCTACTGTCCGCATAATTGCTACTGTCAACTTTCAACCATATTTTCTCTAGGAACGTATCTAACTTAGTAGAACTAAAGCGCGAGCTTACGACATAATTTGCAAAGATCTTTTGACTATGTTCAGGATAATTAAGTTCATCTTATGAACTCCCACTCAGATAGACATCCCTCTAGTCATCTAAGTGATTACATGATCCGAGTCAACTAAGCCGTGTCCGATCATCACGTGAGACGGACTAGTCATCATCGGTGAACATCTTCATGTTGATCGTATCTACCATACGACTCATGCTCGACCTTTCGGTCTCTTGTGTTCCGAGGCCATGTCTGTACATGCTAGGCTCGTCAAGTCAACCTAAGTGTTTCGCGTGTGTAAATCTGTCTTACACCCGTTGTATGTGAACGTAAGAATCTATCACACCCGATCATCACGTGGTGCTTCGAAACGGCGAACTTTCGCAACGGTGCACAGTTAGGGGGAACACTTTCTTGAAATTTTAATGAGGGATCATCTTATTTACTACCGTCGTTCTAAGCAAATAAGATGTATAAACATGATAAACATCACATGCAATCAAATAGTGACATGATATGGCCATCATCACTTTGCTCCTTTCGATCTCCATCTTCGGGGCTCCATGATCATCATCGTCACCGGCATGACACCATGATCTCCATCATCATGATCTCCATCATCATGTCTTCGTGAAGTTGTCTCGCCAACTATTACTTCTACTACTATGACTAACGGTTAGCAATAAAGTAAAGTAATTACATGACGTTTATGTTGACACGCAGGTCATAAATAAATTAAAGACAACTCTTATGGCTCCTGCCGGTTGTCATACTCATCGACATGCAAGTCGTGATTCCTATTACAAGAACATGATCAATCTCATACATCACATATCATTCATCACATTCTTCTTGGCCATATCACATCACATAGCATACCCTGCAAAAACAAGTTAGACGTCCTCTAATTGTTGTTTGCATGTTTTACGTGGCTGCTATGGGTTTCTAGCAAGAACGTTTCTTACCTACGCAAAACCACAACGTGATATGCCAATTGCTATTTACCCTTCATAAGGACCCTTTTCATCGAATCCGTTCCGACTAAAGTGGGAGAGACAGACACCCGCCAGCCACCTTATGCAACTAGTGCATGTCAGTCGGTGGAACCGGTCTCACGTAAGCGTACGTGTAAGGTTGGTCCGGGCCGCCTCATCCCACAATGCCGTCGAAACAAGATTGGACTAGTAACGGTAAGCATATTGAACAAAATCGCCCACAACTACTTTGTGTTCTACTCGTGCATAGAATCTACGCAATAGACCTAGCTCATGATGCCACTGTTGGGGAACGTAGCAGAAATTCAAAATTTTCCTACGTATCACCAAGATCTATCTATGGAGAAACCAGCAACGAGGGGAAGAAGAGTGCATCTACATACCCTTGTAGATCGCTAAGCGGAAGCGTTCAAGTGAACGGGGTTGATGGAGTCGTACTCGCCGTGATCCAAATCACCGATGACCAAGTGCCGAACGGACGGCACCTCCGCGTTCAACACACGTACAGCCCGGTGTCGTCTCCCATGCCTTGATCCAGCAAGGAGAGAGGGAGAGGTTGAGGAAGACTCCATCCAGTAGCAACACAACGGCGTGGTGGTGGTGGAGGAGCGCGGAATTCTAGCAGGGCTTCGCCAAGCACTACGAGAGACGAGGAGGGAGAGAGGTAGGGCAAGCCCGGACAACCTATGATCCACAACAGACCCCATGGCAAGCCCGTACAACCTATGGAGCTCAGCCCACTCGGCCATGCGCTCATGTAACAGCAGCGGACGCGCTGGACCGTTGAACTGCGACCATAATAGCTTTTCCACTTCACGATCTTTTTGATCCTTGAAGTACTCGACTGCATCATCCGCACTGGCTGCCAGATCCGCATATGCGTCCGCAGAACTCCATAGCTGATCAAGAGGGGCATACTTCGGATCTCCGAACTTCGTCCGCAGCAAGAAGGGCTTCCCAGCCGCGATATCTCCAGCTTGATGCAGCTCCTCCTTTGACGCTCTGATCTTCGAGCGGGCTTCCTTGGCTGCTACCATGGCCTTCTCAAGCTCCGTCGCCTTCACTTGATTTTCCTTTTCAAGAAGCTGGTACCGGTCGGCGGCATCCTTTAACTCAACGGCCATCTTGGCCATCTTTTCCTTACTTTGGCAGTGGGCAGCCTGTTCGGCCCTCAGCTCTTCGACCGCCTTCAGAGCGACCGCATCACTATTCCTGGCTTGTTCTTTGGCTCGGGCAAGTTCCGCCCGCAGGGTCTCCATGGCCGCAGCTCCATCTGCAGTCACAACATATTAAAGATACTGGCATTATGCTCCTCTTACTACGTGTTGATAATCGGAGAAATCACATACCTTGTGCCTCATCAAGCCGCTTGTTGACAAGCACGATATCGGCATCTGCCGCATCCAGTTGCCGCTTAAGCTCGGCAAACTCACCAGACCGGCTAGCCACCGGACATTCCGCCACCTGCATATGAAGGCGGATTGGTTATTACCTGGGACTATGATCCTCTGTTTGTCGCCGCTCTCGACGGCAACCAAAGTCTCAGGGGCTACTATCTGCACAGGGCACACCTAACATGTGCGGTACTGCCAAAAATACACACTATTTCACGTACCTCAAAACCTTTCAGCGGACTCATGAAAGCTTCATGCAACCCGCTTTCGGTGGATGAAATCCTCTCAATCACCGTACCCATTAGCGTACGATGCGCTTCTGAGATAGACTCTTGCTCTAGCAGATCCTTCGGTGCATCCGACCGCACACCAGATGGTGTCGGGCTCTTTCGGTTGCTCTCTTCAAGAGCCGGATACTGAGGACTTCGGGTGGCCAAAGGATTACCCTCTGGCCTTGCCGGGTCAGGAGAAACCCTCCGCGTCAACACCTCGGGGTCGCCCGCTTCATGAGGCGGGATGGCAGGGGGAGGCGTTTCGCTCTCCATCATCTCTCGAAGAAGATCCCCCGAAGACGAACTCTGCCGAGAAGGGCTACGATCCGAACTACAAGATAAATGCTTTGGTTATTTTCCTTAGAAGTAATGTGATAACCCACAAGTATAGGGTACAGCGGGCTGCGGGAGATTGGAGCGCTGTAGATAGAGGGGGGAAGGTGATGGAGATGTTGGTGAAGATGGCGGAGGTGTTGGTGTAGATCGCGCTGATGATGATGGCCCCCGGCGGTGTTCCGGCGCCACCGGAAGCGAGGGGGAGAGAGCCCCCCTCCTTCTTATTCCTTGACCTTCCCTAGATGGGAGAAGGGTTTCCCCTCTGGTCCATGGCCTCCATGCGTGGGAGGGGTGAGAGCCCCTCCGAGATTGGATATGTCTCTCTGTCTCTCTCTATTTCCGCGTTCTGTTTTCTGGCCCTTCACCGTTTCTTAAATTTCCGGAGATCCGTAACTACGACTGGGGTGAATCTTTCGCTCAGATCTTTCTCATAAAACTATCTTTCTTGCAGCAAAAGAAGAGCAATGCTATAATAATGATGATCATCACACTTTTATTTACTTACAACTCAATACTAGAACAAAGATATGACTCTATATGAATGCCTCCGGCGGTGTACTGGGATGTGCAATGATCTAGCATAGCAATGATATCAAAAAACGGACAAGCCATGAAAACATCATGCTAGCTATCTTAGATCATGCAAAGCAATATGACAATAAATGCTCAAGTCATATATATGATGATGATGGAAGTTGCATGGCAATATATCTCGGAATGGCTATGGAAATGCCATGATAGGTAGGTATGGTGGCTGTTTTGAGGAAGATATAATGAGGCTTATGTGTGACAGAGCGTATCGTGTCACGGGGTTTGGATGCACCAGCGAAGTTTGCACCAACTCTCGAGGTGAGAAAGGGCAATGCACGGTACCGAAGAGGCTAGCAATGATGGAAGGGTGAAAGTGCGTATAATCCATGGACTCAACATTAGTCATAAAGAACTCACATACTTATTGAAAAAATCTATTAGTCATCGAAACAAAGTACTATGCGCATGCTCCTAGGGGGATAGATTGGTAGGAAAAGACCATCGCTCGTCCCTGACCACCACTCATAAGGAAGACAATCAATAAATACCTCATGCTCCGACTTCGTTACATAACGGTTCACCATACGTGCATGCTACGGGACTTGCAAACCTCAACACAAGTATTTCTCAATTTCACAATTACTCAACTAGCATGACTCTAATATTACCATCTTTATATCGCAAAACTATTGCAAGGAATCAAACACATCATATTCAGCGATCTACAAGTTTATGTAGGATTTTATGACTAACCATGTGAATGACCAGTTCCTGTCATCTCTCTAAATAGATATAAGTGAAGCAAGAGAGTTTAATTCTTTCTACAAAAGATATGCCCACGCTCTAACAATTATAAGTGAAGCAAAAGAGCATTCTACAAATGGCGGTTGTCTAAGTAAAGAGAAACATGCAATCCAAACTTCAAATGATATAAGTGAAGCACATGCAGCATTCTATAAAGCCATACTCAAAAGATATAAGTGAAGTGCAATGAACATTCTATAAATAAACCAAGGACTATCTCATACCAGCATGGTGCATAAAAGAAAAAAACAAAACTAAAGCAAAAGACGCTCCAAGATTGCACATATCGCATGAACGAAACGAATCTGAAAACATACCGATATTTGTTGAAGAAAGAGGGGATGCCTCCCCAGCATCCCCAAGATTAGACGCTTGAGTCTCCTTGAATATTTACTTGGGGTGCCTCGGGCATCCCCACGCTTGATCTCTTGCCTCTCTTCCTTCTTCTCACATCGAAACCTTCTCAATCATCGAACACTTCATCCACACAAAACTTCAACAGAAAGCTCGGTAAGATCCGTTAGTATAATAAAGCAAATCACTACTCTAAGTAATGTTGCAAACCAAGTCATATTTTGTTTTTGCATTGTGTGTACTATAATATATCTTTTTCATGGCTTAATCCACTGATACAAATTTATAGTTTCATCAAAACAAGCAAACTATGCATCAAAAACAGAATGTGTCTAAAACAGAACAGTCTGTAGCAATCTGAACATTCACCATACTTCTGATACTTTAAACATTCTGCCAAAATTGGGAAAAATGAAAAAAATTGTACATAAAGACAGTGCAAAAAGAATCATAACTATTTGATGTTCCAGTAAAAAATTAAAATTCATGCACTACAGCCAAAGTTTCTGTCCTGCACCGCGCAAACCAACAAGCATCGTAAACATCCTAAAGGCAAACCTTGGCACATTATTTTTATAATACAATGGAATTGTACAAGGGGATAATTATTATTTTATTGAAAAGTTTCTGTAATCAAGATTCACAAACTTTCCGTGAGCATGAACAAATTTCAAGGCTAGCTCCCACTTCAACAATGCTTGTCTTTCTCACTTTCGCTTTTCTTTTTGAAAAAGCTTTGGGTTCCCCTCTTTATTTTTGTTGTTTTTAAACTATATGAAAGCACTCAAAAGAAATAAATGACTCTATAAAACTTCCGGGTTGTCTCCCTGGCAGCGCTTTCTTTAAAGCCATTAAGCTAGGCATATAGTGCTCAAGTAGTGAATCCACCCGGATCCCAAGGTATATCAAAGCCAATTTTAATTAGCAATGATTTGTAATTTAGTAGTGAGCACAAAGCAACATATATCAAGCAATAACGAAGTCTAACTCTCTTCCTATGCATCAGCATGTCATAAAAGAACAATTCATGCACACATAGTAAAGGCCAATGCATAGTATAAATAGTTTCTTGCAATTTTGTCATGTGGGAAACATAGTGAGGTGGAGATAAGGTTCCTCTCTCATAATAATTGCAAGTAGGGTCAGCAAGCACATGCATATTATATCTATCAAAATCATCATGTGCAACGGTAAAAGGCAACCCATCAATATAATCCTTAATAAGTGCAAACTTCTCCGATATAGTATAATCGGGAGAATTCAAAAAGATAATAGGACTATCATGTGTGGGTGAAATAGCAACAATTTCATGTTTAACATAAGGAACTATAGCAAGTTCATCTCCATAAGCATAATTCATATTGGCATCTTGGCCATAAGCATAGCAAGAATCATCAAAAAGGGATGTTTCAAAAGATTCAATGGGATCATAGCAATCATCCTTCGGTAAGCACGAAGGGGAATTAAACAATGTATGAGTTGAAGAGTTACTCTCATCAGAAGGTGGGGACGGGTGATCAATCCGCTCTTCCTCCTTTTGTTCTTCGCTCTCCCCATCATCTTTTTCATCCAATGAGCTCATAGTTTCATCAATTTCTTCTTCCATAGCTTCCTGCAAAATATTAGTCTCTTCTTGGACATCGGAGACTTTCTCAATAAATGCATTAATATAGTAATTGTATTCATAATTTTCATATCAATATCTAAGTATATCAAGATTTTTAGGCCTATAAACATCATCATCTAAAGCTTCATGCTTTTCAAACAAAGATTCAATTTCATAAGCAGCCTTAAAAGCAACAAATTCTTCTATTTGTTCCACATCATAGTAATCATATATACCATTAGCATAAGAAGCTAAGGTTTCATTAACATTAAATTTGCATGAAAAGGGAAGGTGTGGAGCCTTCATCCTAGAGCAACAAGTAATATCATATCTCAAGCATAGTTGCCAAGCATACCACTTCAACATAATAAATTGGTCCCATAATAGTTTCCCTTTTTGTGTCAAGCGATAATACCTAAAGTATTCACGTTGATCCAACGTGTCTCCCATTATAAAGTTGAATGGGGTTTTCTCAGGTTTATCAAATTAGTACATAATATCTTTCACATAATGAGACTCGAGGGTTTTAGGAGTTACCCCATATCCATGAGTAGCAAGTACATCTAATTTTTTTGGTATTTTGCGTTCCATATCCATAACTAAAGATAGAGAACAACTAAGACAGCAAATAAAAATTACTTAGTGATAAAGCAAACAAGCACACACGAGAATATTCACCCCACCCTGGCAACGGCGCCAGAAAAAGGTCTTGATAACCCACAAGTATAGGGTACAACGGGTTGCGGAAGAGTGGACCACTGTAGATAGAGGGGGGAAGGTGATGGAGATGTTGGTGAAGATGGCGGAGGTGTTGGTGTAGATCGCGGTGATGATGATGGCCCCTGGCGGCGTTCCGGCGCCACCGGAAGCGAGGGGGAGAGAGCCCCCCTCCTTCTTCTTCTTCCTTGACCTTCTCCCTACATGGGAGAAGGGTTTCCCCTCTGGTCCATGGCCTCCATGGCGTGGGAGGGGCGAGAGCCCCTCCGAGATTGGATCTGTCTCTCTGTCTCTCTCTGTTTCCTCGTTCTGTTTTCTGGCCCTTCACCGTTTCTTAAATATCTGGAGATCCGTAACTCAGATTGGGGTGAATCTTTCGCTCAGATCTTTCTCATAAAATTATCTTTCTCGCGGCAAAAGAAGAGCGTCAACTACCTTATGGGATGGCCATGAGGGTCAGGGGCACGCGTGACACCCTGGGGCGCGCCCCCCTACCTCGTGCCCCCCTCGGACACCGTCTCGTGATGATTCCACTTCCCAAAAATCATAAATATTCCAAAAAAAATCTCTGTCCGTTTTTATCCCATTTGGACTCCGTTTGATATTGGGTCTCTGCGAAACAAAAAACATGCAACAGACAGGAACTGGCACTGGGCACTGGATCAATATGTTAGTCCCAAAAATAGTATAAAAAGTTGCCAAAAAGTATATGGAAGTTGTAGAATATTGGCCTGGAACAATAAAAAATTATAGATACGATGGAGACGTATCATAATGCAGGATATTTTCACTATTAAGTACCCTTTTTACTTACAGCTTGGTGGAGGGCTGATCCCCTTGCGGGCACTGTGCGGCAATGGTACCCCCCGAGGCAGGACCCTCTGAGGAAGAATTCTTCCCCCGTTTGGAAACTATTGTTTCCGGGTCTTCACAGGCGGTCCTCTTCCTTCCTTGGGGAGGGGGAATTTCAGATTCTTCTCCCCGGTTATCCTCCTTCGCGGAGGCACTTGCTCCCCCGGTTTGGATGAACAGTGAGCGAGGTCCGCATTCAGCCTATTTATTCCCCCTGTATCTTCCCCAGATGGCGCTCTATAAGGCGCAAGCTCCAGCATCCTGGCTAGTACACGATCCGGCGAGACCTCTGGGAGGGGGGCCGGACACCTGATCATCTTCGCCTTTGTTGCCCAGTCCTGGTCAAAGAGCGACTTTTTAGAATGATGTTATAAAAAGATAATGTGTTCGGCTATGCGACTACTTACTTGGTTATCTGGGCGATTGCAGCAAAGACCCGCATCCTCGGTGGTGTCCGGACACACTATTTGTGGTCCGAAGAACGATTGATACATCTCTTCAAGCTTCATGCCGAGGAAGTGTTGAATAGCTCGCGGTCCCTCCGGGTTGAACTCCCACACGCGGAGGGGACGACGTTTGCAGGGCAGGACTCGACGAATTAACATGACCTGCATTACCGTGGCCAGACTAATATCTCCCTCGAGGAGATCTCGGATGCGGCTCTGCAATATCGGCACATCCTTTACTGCCCCCCAGTCTAGCCCCTTGTTAATCCATGACGTCAGTCATGGCGGGGGGCCCGAGCGAAAAGCAGGGGCGGCCACCCACTTGGTACCCCTGGGAGCTGTGATATAAAACCACTCATGTTGCCATAAGCTGGACACCTCCTGGAACGAACCCTCTGGCCATGGGGCATTGGCACTTTTGCTTATTATAGCACCTCCGCACTCTGTGTGCCGCCCCTTGATCATCTTCGGCTCCACATTGAAGGTCTTGAGCCACAGACCGAAGTCAGGGGTAATACGGAGGAAAACTTCACACATGTCGATGAACGACGATATGTGGAGGACGGAATTTGGAGCCAGATCATGAAAATCCAGCCCGTAATAAAACATGAGCCCCCTCACAAAGGGATCTAGAGCGAGGCCTAGCCCTCAGAGGAAGTAAGAGATGAATACAACACTCTCGACGGGTTCGGGAGTGGGAATGACCTGCCCTCGAATAGGCAACCTGTGCGAGACCTCGCCGGTCAGAAACCTGGCCTCTCTTAGCTTGTTGACGTCTTCCTCTGTGATAGAGGATGGCATCCACTGACCTTGAAGGTTGGATCCGGACATGGTTGAAGGTCCGAAGCGCCTGACCTGAGCCTTGGGTGTTGGAACTCGAGGTCGGGGAAGGATTCGATTGAGCACGAGAAGAAAAAGGGACGGGCCTTGGCCTCTTTGTAAAGGAGGTGAATATCAAGCGTCCTCTGCGTGGCCGTTTGGGACTTACCTAAGGATTGAGGAGTCATACCAATGGGCACGATTGGGTTACCCACATCCGTATTGATGAGAATCCCGTAATAAGGGGGACACGATCTCTGCCTCGACAAGACGTGCCAAATAAATTGCCTCGCAAAATGTGCAGTGGCAGGCTGATTAAGGAAGGTGGTTCGTCATGACCAAACCGTGGCAATAAGTCACGTTATGAAGAACGGTCGACAGATTAGATGTGTGGAAATATTATTCTCTCTACGGTGGTATGTGGAACTTGTTCTGCAGAGCCGGACACTATCCTTATGTTCTAAATCTTCTATGGAGTATTCGGAGGAGGGACCCGCCTTGCAATGCCGAAGACAATCTGCGTGCCGGACTCATTGTCATTGAAGCCTGGTTCAGGGGCTACTGAGGGAGTCCTGGATTAGGGGGTATCCGCACAGCCGAACTATGTCCTTTGGCCTGATTGTTAGACTATGAAGATACAAGATTGAAGACTTCGTCTCATGTCCGGATGGGACTCTCCTTGGCGTGGAAGGCAAGCTTGGCGATACGGATATGTAGATCTCCTCCCATTGTAACCGACTGTGTGTAACCCTAGCCCCCTCCGGTGTCTATATAAACCGGAGGGTTTAGTCCGTAGGACAACAACAATCATACCATAGGCTAGCTTCTAGGGTTTAGCCTCTATGTTCTCGTGGTAGATCAACTCTTGTAATACTCATATCATCAAGATCAATCAAGCAGGAAGTAGGGTATTACCTCCGTCGAGAGGGCCCGAACTTGGGTAAACATCGTGTCCCCCGCCTCCTGTTACCATCCGCCTTAGACGCATAGTTCGGGACCCCCTACCCGAGATCCGCCGGTTTTGACACCGACACTCCTCCTCTTCCTTGTCATTGTCCTCAGGGATAGAGGAATGAGCTTCGTCATCTTTGGACGTCACGTCCAGAGTGCCATTGTGACGGGGGCCACTCTTGGCCCCCTTGGCTTTCTTCTCCGGTGCCTTATATGGCGCCGGCACCAGCATCTTCGCCAGGCGCGGGATGATAGGTTCTTCGGGCAACGGGGTCGGACACTGGATCCACCTCGCCCTCTCCATCCAGTCCTGAAAGAGCAATAATAAAAACTTAGATATCATCCTCGAAACATTTAAGTCGGGGATATGTCAGAAAAAACATACCTCGCTGCTGGGGTGTTTACAATCGTGACCACGGTCTGAGTCCGTGGCCGATGGCTTCTCGTTGCCCTTAAAGAGCAACTTCCAGGCCCCTTCGTGAGAAGTCTCGAAGAGCCTTTTCAAGGTCTGGTGCTTATTCGAATTGAACTCCCACAAAGGGTGGCTTCGGCGCTGGCACGGAAGAATCCGGCGGACCAGCATCACCTGGATGACGTCAACGAGCTTGACGTTCTTGGTCACCATGCTTTGAACGCGCGTCTGCAGTGCTATCAGCTCGTCAGGAGAACACCAGTCTGGACTCTTCTCGACCCAGGAGGTGAGTCGCATGGGAGCACTGGAGCGGAATTCGGCAGTCGTGGCCCAGGTGGTGCCGCGAGGTTCTATGATGTAGAACCACTGCTTCTGCCATTCCTTTACTATCTCCACAATAGTGGCTTTGGGCCAGGAGACGTTGGATAGCTTGCTCACCATGGCTCCTCTGCACTCTGCGTGCTGGCCATGCACCACCTTCGGCTTCACGTTGAAGACTTTAAGCCACAGACCGAAGTGGGGATGGATGCGGAGGAAGGCCTCGCACACGACGATAAACACCGAGATGTTGAGGAAGGAATTCAGGGATAGATCATGGAAATCTATCTCGTAATAATACATCAGCCCGCGGATAAAAGGGTGGAGTGAAAATCGTAGCCCGCGGAAGAAATGGGGGATGAATACTACCCTCTCAGTGGGCTCCGGCATGGGGACAATTTGTCCCTCGGCCGGCAGGTGGTGGGCGATCTCCTTCACCAAATATTCGGCCGCCCGGAGCTCAGTAATGTCCTCCTCCTTGACAGAGGAGACCATCCACTTGCCCTGACCATCGGATCCGGACATGGTTGCTTGAGTGGAAAGGAGATGAGAACTTGGGCGCTGGAGCTTGGGATCGGAGAGGCGGAGACGGAGAAAGAGCGTAATAAGAGGAAGGGGGATCCTTATCCCCTTATAAAGGCAGCAAATATTAGACGCCTCCTCACTCGCCTTAGGATTCGCCTGTTCCCAAGGGCTGTATAAATGGCATGATTGAGTTACCCATGACCGCATTGATGAGAATCCCGCAATAAGGGGACACGATCTCTCTTTCGACAAGACATGCCAATAGCAACCGCGTCTCGAAACATGGGATGGCAGAAGAAAAATGGTTCAAAATTATGACCGGACAGACGCGATGTCGTGTTGAAAAGAAGCTGTCAACAGATTAGATTCGTGCAAATATTATATTATCTCTGCGGTTGTGTATGGTGTATAGCAGGTCTGGATACAGTTATCACGTCCGAAGACTATCTTGGAGTTCGGAAAAAGGGGAACCCGCCTTGCAATGCCGAAGGCAATCTGCGCGCCGGACTCCTCGTCATTGAAAGCCAGGTTCAGGGGCTACTGAGGGAGTCCCAGACTAAGGGGTCCTCGGGCGTCCGACCTGTTATCCAATGGGCCGGACTGATGGGTTGTGAAGACATGAAGGCCGAAGACTGTACTCGTGTCCGGATTGGACTCTCCTTGGCGTGGAAGGCAAGCTTGGCGACCTACTATGAAGATTCCTTCCTATGTAACCGACTCCATGTAAACCCTAGATCCCCCCGATGTTTATATAAACCAGAGGGGTTAGTCCAGAAAGAGACATACACATTATCATAGTCATACATGCTGGACTTCTAGGGTTTAGCCATTATGATCTCGTGGTAGATCAACTCTTGTAATACTCATATTCATCAAGATCAATCAAGCAGGAAGTAGAATATTACCTCCATAGAGAGGGCCCGAACCTGGGTAAACATCGTGTCCCCCGTAACCTGTCACCATCGATCCTAGACGCACACTTCAGGACCCCCTACCCGAGATCTGCCGATTTTGACACCGACATTCCCCTTTCAAATTGCCGCCCTGTGGTAGCCCTTTCCCGCTCATATTTTCGGGGAAGAGGCCCAAGGCATCTATGTAAGGGACAGAGCGGCCACCACGGAAAATGATCGACTCCTGCCCAAAACCCTAGCACCATTGCTAGCACCCAAAGAGCTCCGGCTCATCTTGTAGCTCCAAGAGCATTGTCCACAAGCAATACAAACAAGCAGGAGTAGGGTATTACACCGCATGGTGGCCCAACCCTGGGTAGCTCGTTGTGTCCTCGTCGCGCCTAGCTCGTAGCCTCGTAGACGCAAAGCCAGGCCCCCAAAGCTCGAACTAGGGGTTTGGAGGATTTCCAGTGTCTCGGAATTAATCCCTCGACATTTGGCGCACCAGGTAGGGGGCTTGTTTTTCGCCTCAAACTTCAGCACCGCCATGGCCGATGCTCGACGCGCCCGCCACCAAGCGTCGGGCCAACCGCGTCCAGACGGAGCCTGTCATCGTCCCCTGCGTCCGCCGCACTCACGCAGCCAACATGCTTGCAAAGCCGGAGGAGGGCTCCTCCTCCGACCACCCTTCCGTCGGGTAGCACCACCAGCAACAACAGTCGCTGATACGTCTCCAACGTATCTATAATTTATGAAGTATTCATATCATGTTTACAATAATTATATATGGTTTTGGTATGATTTGAATGGAACTAAATCGGACTGATGTTGTTTTCAGCAGAACTACCGCGATGTTGTTTTTTGTGCAGAAATGGAAGTTCTCCAATTGCAGCAAAACTTTTTGACGATTTTTTCTACAACAAAAGAGGCACTAGAAGCTTCGTCGGAGGACCGAGAGGTGAGGGAGGTGGCCACTACCCACCAGGGCGCGCCCTGGTGCCTAGTGGGCCCCTCGAAACCCATCATAGCGCGAGACCGACGCCAAAAAAATCTATAAATACATAAACCCCCAGAAATAACCCTAGATGAGAAGTTCCGCCGCCCCAAGCCTCTGTATCCATGAAAATTCAATCGAGAGCCCGTTCCGGCACCCTGCCAGAGGAGGGAAATCATCACCGGAGACCATCTTCATCATCTCGGCAGCCACCATGATGAGGAGGCAGTAGTCCACCCTCTGGGCTGAGGGTTTGTACTAGTAACTATGTGTTTAATCTCTCTCTCTCGTGTTCTTGATTTGGCACGATCTTGATGTACTGCGAGCTTTGTTAATATAGTTGGATCATATGGTGGTTTCCCCCTCTCTATCCTCTTGTGATGAATGGAATTTTTACCATTGAGGTATCACTATTATTAGACTGAAGACTTTTATGAATTTGAGAACACTTGATGTATGTCTTGCATATGAATACCCGTGGTGACAATGGGGTATTGTATTGATTCATTTGATATATGTTTTGGCACTCAACTCGCGGATTTCTGAGGTGACATTGGGGTAATCTATGTATAGGGGTTGATGCACGTTTTCGTCCTTGATAACCCACAAGTATAGGGGATTGTTTGTAGCCTTCTTAGATAAATAAGACTGTAGAACCCAACGAGGAGCTAAAGGTAGAACAAATATTCCCTCAAGTTCTATCGACCACCGATACAACTCTATGCACACTTGACGTTTGCTTTACAAAAAACAAGTATGAAACTATTTTGCAAGAATAAAACTACGAGTACTTTGTGAGAATAAAACTACGAATAAATTGCAAGGTAATAATACTAGATAGCTTTTGTCAACAAGAAAGTCATTTGTCCCTAGGCAATCGATAACAAGTATCGGTAATCATTCTTATAATTTTACATGAGGGAGAGGCATGAGCTAACATACTTTCTCTACTTGGATCATATGCGCTTATGATTGGAACTCCAGCAAGCATCCGCAACTACTAAAGATCGTTAAGGTCGTGAAACCCAACCATAGCATTAAGTATCAAGTCCTCTTTACTCCCATATGCCATAACCCACTTATCCGCGTTTAGGCTGTTGTCACCCCCGCAACACTGACAATAAGCAAACCATGAACATATTGCAACACCCTACAATGGCGGGCCCTCCGTTTGCACGACACGGAGGGCACCGTAGGACAGCACCATAAATACAATATACAATCATACCAACCAAGATCACGATTAGCCCACAGGACAAAACGAATCTGCTCAAACATCATAGGATAACCATAGATCATTGGGAAATAATATATGGAGTTGAGCACCATGTTTAAGTAGAGATTACAACGGGGAGAAGAGGTGTTACACCACTGCATAGAGGGGGATAAAGTTGGTCTGGACTCTAGTAAGATTGGTGATGTAGATCACCGACTCGATCCTTGCCCCTGCGGCACTCCAACGCCATCGGGAGAGAGCGGGAGAGAGCCCTCCTCCTCCTTCTTCCTTGGCCTCCCCCCTAGATGGGAGGAGAGTTCCCCCTCTGGTCCATGGCCTCCATGGCGGCGGAGGGGCGGGAGCCCCTCCGAGATTGGATCTATCCCTCTGTTCTCTTCTGTTTCGCGTTCCCAAGATCTGGCCGAAAACCGTTTCTTATATTCCTGGAGATCCGTAACTCCAATTGCGCTGAAATTTTTACACGATTTTTTTCTTCTGAATATAGGCTTTCTTGCGCCCGAAGTAGAGACCCAACCGACATGGGAGGAGGGCACAACCCACCAGGGCGCGCCTGGCCCCTAGGGCATGCCCTAGTGTCTTGTGGGGGCTGTGGCCCCCCTCTGCGTTGATTCCAAGTTCCACAAATCACATATATTCCAAAATAATTCTCCGTAATTTTTTATCGCGTTTGGACTTTGTTTGATATGCATTTTCTGCGAAAGAAAAAACATGCAAAAAACAGAAACTGGCACTGGGCATTGGATCAATAGGTTAGTCCAATAAATCATATAAAATGTTGCCAAAAATATGTGAAAGTTGTATAATATTGGCAATAACAATACAAAATTATAGATACGACGGATACATATCAGCATCCCCAAGCTTAATTCCTGCTCGTCCTCGAGTAGGTAAATGATAAAAAGATAATTTTTATGTGGAATGCTACCTAGCATAATCTTGATCGTATATCTAATCATGGCATGAATATTAAGACACGAATGATTCGAAGCAATAGTCTATAATTTGACATAAATACATCAATACTCAGGCATCCCAACAAACAATTGTGTCTTTCAAAATATCAACGCTAAAGAAAGCTATCCCTGCAAAATCATATAGTCTTGTCATGCTCTGTCTTCTTAACACAAAGTATTTATCATGCACAACCCCGGTGTCGACCAAGCAATTGGTTCATACCTTTTAACGTGCTTCAGCTTTTTCAACCCTCATGCAATACATGACCGTGAGCCATGGATATAGCACTACGGGTGGAAGAGAGTATGATGATAGGGGTAAATATAGAGAAGACAAAAAGGTAAGAAAGTCTCACATCGACGCGGCTAACCAACGGGCTATGAAAATGCCCATCAATTGATATCAATGCAAGGAGTAGGGATTGCCATGCAACGGATGCACTAAGAACTCACCGGTTCCAAGTACGGGCACATGACAACCACTGCTAGCACTCCCCTCGTCTGAGATCCCAACGAGCCCTTCTTCAAAGCAAGACCCCAAGAGAAACAAAGTGACCCCGGTGCTGATGGGAAAGAACACCCTGCCGAACAAAAACACAGATGCGCGAATTGGCGGACCCCATGGTGGGCTGCGCCAGGCGCAATGAGTCTCTTAGTCTGGAACTGCCGCGGGGCTGGCAAACCCGCGACAGTCAAAGAGCTTCGTGACATGATGAGGCAACATGCCCCCTCGATTCTTTGTATCCTTGAAACACAGATTGAGGGATCTCGTGTAGAGAGTTTAGCAGGTTCTTTAGATTTCAATAAAAGCTATGCAATTAGTAGTTCAGGCCGAAGTGGAGGCCTTGGCATTTTTTGCAATGATTCAATAAAAGTTGAAGTGATTGGCTACTCTGAGTATCACATCGATGTAACAATTGATGATTTGCTTGAAACCAAAAATAGGGTCACGTTTGTATACGGAGAAGCTCAAGTAGCGGAACGCTATAAAACCTGAGACATGTTGAAAGGAATAACTAGTGCTAGCAGTCTACCTTGGGCTGTTATTGGCGATTTCAATGAGGTACTCCACCTTCATGAACATGACGAAGTCGGAAACAGAAGTCAGGCCCAGATGGATGCTTCCGGGAAGCTATAGATACATGTGGATTGACTGATATAGGCTATGAAGGAGCAGGATGGACCTTTGAGAAAAAGGTAGCAGGAGGTACATTTACACGGGTGAGGCTTGACCGGTGTGTAGCTTCGACAGATTGGTGCAATACCTTCCCTAGTGCAGCTCTAGAACACCACACTACAGCCACATCAGATCATGCAGCGATCAGGCTTCGGTTCGGCGATTTTCATGCATGCACCAAGCGTCCCGGGTCATTTAAATACGAGACTGCATGGGAGAGGCACCCGGAATTATTAGAGTTCGTTGGCACTGGTTGGAAAAAGAAAGTGGTTGGCTCGGTAGGAGAGCTCAAGGAAAAGCTGACAGATATGTCGGGTGATTTGACAAAGTGCGAGAGGGATCATTTTGGATCCGTCAGAGGGGAGATTCGGCAATTCAAAAATGAATTGTCAGCTTTGCACTTGATCCAAGGGAGATCCGTTCCGTCGCATATGGAATTAAAAATTACAGAACGACTAGTGGAGCTCTATCACCGAGAAGAACTCCTATGGAGACAGCGGGCGAGACTGGATTGGCTAGCACACGGAGACAAAAATACCTATTTCTTCCATCTGCGTGCCAGCCGTCGACGTAGGAAAAATCAGATCAAAGCGTTATACCTCCCGGACGGGCGGATGACCGAAGATGTTGACGAGCTGGAAAGTGCAACAACAGATTTCTATACGCAACTGTACACATCGGAAGGAGTCCAAGATATGGAGCGTGTGCTGGAAACAGCACCATCCAAAGTAACAGCTGAAATGAATGAGAACCTAAATGCCCGTTCCTGCTGCTTAGCGTTCTTTGGCGCTGGTCTGGAACTAGGTAGCTAACAACACTGGCTAGGTGTATTTCCAAACTTTGTAAATGTTGCGGTGGCTGGCGCGCTGTAGGTGCCGGTTACTAGTGTTTTTGCAAACTGGCGCCTGCAGCCGCATTAACTGGGCTTGGCCCATTAACTGATTTTACTGATTTCTTATCTGTGTCTTATCTTCTCAAAAAAATCTTATTTGTGTCTTAAAAGAGCAAACATAAACTCCCCTAAAGCCACACAACAAATTGTACACGGGATAACCAGGATTGTTGGGGATATTACTACTGGGAGTAAACCGGCCTATCTGGGCCGGGTTAACTTCGCCAATAGTTAGGTATGTTAAAGCCCAAGAAGGCAGATGAGGGCCTAAGGCCCATAGTCGGTTTAAGTCTTGTGGCCGTATACCGGTGTTGATATGTAAACTTGCATTGTAAGTTAGGAGTAAGTAGAGACCAAACCGGACACGTCTATGAGCCGGTGTTGGGACTCTGTAAACCGACGGGCGTCACCCGTATATATAAGGGGACGACCCGGCGGTGGTTCAAGGACAACAGACAACAACTCGAGACCTAGGCGAAGCTTGTTTGCTCCCTAGTCATCGAAACCCCATCAATTCCATCACAATTAGACGTAGGCTTTTACCTTCATCGAAGGGGCCGAACTAGTATAAACTCTCTTGCGTCCCTGTGTCCGCTTTAACCCCTTCAAGCTAACCCGTCGCGATGGCTCCACGACTAAGTCCTTTCATGAGGACATCTGCCGTGACAAAACCATGACAGTTGGCGCCCACCGTGGGGCTATCGCACGATGGTTTCAAGTTCTTGGAGGGCAACTTCGAAGGACTCGAGGGCTACGCTGTGGGCCGGATGACCAAGAGTCGTCGCGGCAAGCTCTACATCGACGATGCAGGATGTGGCCCCGAGGCCGGCTCAATCGAGTACGGGTACCGGGTCCCCTTTGGTGGCATACACGTCTTCATTGGCAAGATCGGCTAATCGGGCCCTGAGCCGGACATCTGCACCGACCTCGTCGAGACGGCTCAGCGTGCGCGATCTGCCCAGGTTAAACCGGCCGTGAAGCGTGCCTTCGTGGGAGTCATCCATGGAGGAAGCTACGAGGATGGATCGGAATCTGGTGGCGTGACCGTCGTTTATTCCGGCGACGAGTCATCAACCGGAGAAATCGAATCTTTGTATCAACTACAAGATGGCCGGATTGGGGGCTGTTCCAACAGCGACAGTATTCTGGACCCCTCGGATCTGCCAAACCGGGTCGGAATATTCATGGCCGGGACACAGGCAGCGATCCACTCTTCGACCGCAGCAGCAATGATCTCCGGATCAGGAACGGCGATGGCAGCCGGGGCAGGAGGCCCTGTACACCCGCCGGCTCAAGTCTTATCAGATCTATTTGATGCGTTAGCTACGCTCATGGCAGAGGCTAATCCGGCGGATCAGAACGCCCACGACGCATAAATTGCGAAAGTGAGGGATCAGATCACTCAAGTCAAGGCCGACCTAGCAGCTGAGAACGCCAGGATGACCGCAGAGCGGGCCGCTTTGGATGCGCAAGCTTATCGACTAATGCTGGATCAGAATGCATCCCATGAGGTCCTGAAGCGGAAATACCGGTCTCATTTGCCTCGGGTTTTCGAAGCTAGAGATCTCTTCAACACCCCAGGAGCAGGAACCAGCAACCCGCCGGTGGTAAACCGGGCGGAAGCACCAGGGACGGGCGCGCCGGTTCACCCCCGCTTGATGGATCTGCCTTGTCAACACGCTATTGTACCTCAGGCTATCCTGACGCCTCCGGGTCACTATTCCAACCCGATGGATAACCTTGTTGCTGCTGCTGCACGGCTGGAAGCCATCCCGATTGAAGGTGATTCGCTGCAGGCGGTGGAAACACGCCGGGTTAAGGAGCTCCTTCGGACAGCTTTGGTTCAGCAGGAAGCGTACTCATACAGTCGTGACCGAATTCATTCCACCCCTCGTCCAAGCCGGAGCTATAGTAGGCGTATGGAGGAACCGACTGTATCAAGTAATGCACGAAACCGTGAAGTACCCCGTGGTAACAACCCGGCGGGTGGTGTTGGTGATGCCCAGGAAGTGGTGGACCGGGCCCGAGCGTGCAGGGAGGCCGAGTTAGCAGCACAGTACGAGGCTCGCCAGCTTACGCCGGTTTGTCCAACTACCTCGGTCGAGCCTGGCGTTTCTTCTAGCTCTTTGGGAGTGCCTTGTCTCGTCCCCGCTTTACGCAATGTGCGCCTGCCCAAAGATTTTAAGGGTCCACGCAAGGTGCCGAATTACACTGCTGATCAGCCTCCCGAGACGTGGATAGAGAGCTATGAGATGGCCATGGAGATGCTGGATGTGAGTGATGCGGCCTGTGCAAAGTACTTCACCATGATGCTCGAAGGAACGACCCGTACTTGATTAAAAAGTTTGCTGGCCAACTCTATCAGTTCATGGGCCCAATTGCGAGCCCGGTTCATCCAGAACTTCAAGGATACATGTAAACAGCCCATGTCAATAGTGGACTTAGTAGCCTGTGTTCAGGAAGAAGGGGAATCAACGACCCGTTGGGTGCACCGGGTCTCACAAATTTTGCACTCGTCAGACCGTATCAATGCCGACATAGCGGTTATAACTTTGGAAGGCAACTGCCGGTTTGGGCCTCTAAAGTTGAAACTGGGACGAATGAAGCGCCATTGCAATGATATAGGGACCCTCATGGCTGCGTTAGTGAAGTATGCTGATTCTGATAGTACCAAGGATCCCGAGTCTGATGACGACAAGGCAGGGAAGGGAAAGAAGAACGGCAACTCCAAAGGACAGCAGCATAACCCGGCAGGTCATGGGAGGCAAGCGTAAAGCGGATGGTAGCATGGATTTTGTGGCTAATACCAACGCGTAGGACAAGGGCCAGCGACGTATGGGTAAAACGCCAAATCACAGTGGAGCGCCTCATCCTAATCTAGACCGCCTGTCTTATCTGTTAAACCAGCCCTGTCCAAAGCATGGGATGAAGGAGGTGCCATCCAATCACCTTTGGAAGGACTGTTACATTATGCAGGAGTTCAAGAATTCTAACGCTTTCCGGTATGACCATGGATCTGGTAGTGGCTCAGGATCTGGGCCGGGTTATGGCGGAGGAAATTCCGGTTCAGGATTCAATGATAATCAGGGCGGACATAACAATCAAGGTCATCAGAATAGCCAAGGTGGTTACAACCACCAGCAGCAGCAGAAGTCGGGTTATCAGAGTCACCCGAAGCAGTTGAATAGTGGGCAATATCATGTTTTCACCACTAGCCTGGACAAGCGAGATCAGAAGCTTCATAAGAGAGCAGTAAACTCTGTTGAACCGGTCGTGCCCCGTTATCTACGCTGGTCTGAACAGCCAATCCTATGGAGTAGAGAAGATCACCCTCCTTGGGTTGATAATCCGGGTCAGCTAGCGTTGGTGGTGGCACCTCAGGTAGGAGGTTATAAGTTCACCAAGGTACTCATGGATGGAGGAAGCAGCATCAATATCCTATATTATGAGACCTTCCGTCGTATGGGGTTAACAGATAAAAATCTTAAACCGTCCAGGCTGATAGCTCTGGAGGTGGCCTTTGGAGATGATCACGATTCCCGGTCTGAGACTTTGACTTTTGAGGTGGTAAAAATCCAGAGCCCATATCACGCCCTGTTTGGGCGGCCAGCTTACGCCAAGTTTATGGCACGACCCTGTTATGTATTTTTGCAGCTCAAGATGCCGGGTCACAAGGGGACAATAACGGTTCATGGAAGCCGTAAGATCGCTTTGGAATGTGAAGAAGGTGATGCTGCCTACGCAGAGTCGGTTTGTGCCACGGAGGAGCTGAAGTATTACAAGGACAACGTTGATCCGGCAGACATGACTCCGATGAAGAAGCCAACTACGGAGCATGATCCGGCCCTGAAGTTCAAATCGGCCGCTGAGACTAAGCTTGTTGACTTCCTACCTGGTGATTCATCCAAGCAGTTCAGCATCAGTACCAATTTGGATCCGAAATAGGAAAGCGCGCTCATCGAGTTCATCCGTGAGAATCGAGACATTTTTGCATGGAAGCCTTCTGACATGCCAGGTGTACCGAGGCAACTCGCTGAGCACACTCTTAATGTGGATCCTAAGTACAAACCGGTGAAACAGTTCCTCCGCCGGTTTAACGAAGAAAGGCACAAAGCTATTGGAGAAGAGGTGGCCAGGCTCTTAGCAGCTGGCTTTATTGTTGAAGTTTTCCATCCTGAATGGCTGGCTAATCCGGTGCTGGTCCTTAAGAAAAATGGCACCTGGCGCATGTGTGTGGATTACACAGATCTTAACAAGGCCTGTCGAGCAGATCCTTTTGCCCTCCCCCGTATTGATCAAATTATTGTTGCCACGGCGGGTTGTGAGCGTTTGAGTTTTCTGGATGCATATTCTGGTTATCATCAGATCAAGATGGCAGTTAAGGACCAGGAGAAGACGGCGTTTATAACTCCCTTTGGAGCCTTCTGCTATGTATCTATGCCCTTTGGGCTCAAGAGTGCCCAGGCAACTTACCAACGGTGTGTGCAGAACTACCTTCATAAGCAGATTGGCCGTAATGTACACGCCTATGTGGATGATATTGTGGTTAAGTCAAGGGAGAAGGAGACTCTGGTTGACGATTTGATGGAAACTTTTGACAACCTGAGGACGTACAAGATGATGCTCAACCCGGCCAAGTGTGTCTTTGGTGTACCGGCAGGCAAGTTATTGGGTTTCCTGGTGTCCAACTGGGGGGTTGAGGCTAATCCGGAGAAGATCACAACAATCACCTCCCTGGCTAAACCGAAGTGTATCAATGATGTTCAGCGCCTGGCAGGCCAGATTGCCGCGTTAATCCGGTTTATCAGCCGCCTCGGTGAGAAGGCGATCCCTTTATATCAGATGTTGAAGAAGACAGATCAATTAGTCTGGAGTTCTGCCGCTGACCAAGCGTTGGAGGACTTAAAGCGGCAGTTGGCCAATCCGCCTGTGCTTGCCGCTCCAATTGACAAGGAGCCATTGCTGTTATATGTTGCCGCCAATGCTCGTGCAGTCAGTGTGGCCATTGTGGTGGAGCGAAAGGAGACAGGCAAGGAGCATCCGGTTCAGCGTCCGGTTTACTATATCAGCGAAGTGCTCATTGAATCCAAGCAAAGGTATCCGCATTGGCAGAAGCTGGTGTATGGAGTTTTTATGGCAAGCCGGAAGCTTAAGCAGTATTTCCAAGGACACCCCATCACAGTGGTCAGTTCTGCTCCCTTGGGAGATATAATCCAGAACCGGGAAGTGACTGGCCGGATTGCCAACTGGGCTATAGAGCTTGGGCCGCACGGATTGAAATATGTGCCTCGGACGGCGGTCAAGTCTCAAGCACTTGTCGATTTCATCAATGATTGGACAGAACTGCAAGCACCTGAAGAGAAGCTGGATCACATGTGACGCCCCCGATTCAATCGTACACTAATCATGCACGCAAATGTGTACGATCAAGATCAGGGACTCACAGGAAGATATCACAACACAACTCTAAAACATAAATAAGTCATACAAGCATCATAATACAAGCCAGGGGCCTCGAGGGCTCGAATACAAGTGCTCGATCATAGACGAGTCAGCGGAAGCAACAATATCTGAGTACAGACATAAGTTAAACAAGTTGCCATAAGATGGCTAGCACAAACAGGGATACAGATCGAACGAGGCACAGGCCTCCTGCCTGGGATCCTCCTAACTACTCCTGGTCGTCGTCAGTGGGCTGCATGTAGTAGTAGGCACCTCTAGTGTAGTAGGAGTCGTCGTCGACGGTGGCGTCTGGATCCTGGGCTCCATCGTCTGGTCGCAGCAATCGGGTAGAGAAAGGGGGAAAGGGGAAACAAAGCAACCGTGAGTACTCATCCAAAGTACTCGCAAGCAAGGAGTTACACTACATATGCATGGATATATGTGTAAAGGGCCATATCAGTGGACCGAACTGCAGAATGCCAGAATAAGAGGGGGATAGCTAGTCTTATCGAAGATTACACTTCTGGTCGCCTCCGTCTTGCAGCAGGTAGAAGAGAGTAGACTGAAGTCCTCCAAGTAGCATCGCATAGCATAATCCTAACCGGCAATCCCCTCCTCGATGCCCTGTTAGAGAGCAATCACCAGGTTGTATCTGGCACTTGGAAGGGTGTGTTTTATTAAGTATCCGGTTCTAGTTGTCATAATGTCAAGGTACAACTCCGGGTCATCCTTTTACCGAGGGACACGGCTATTCGAATAGATAAACTTCCCTGCAGGGGTGCACCACATAGCCCAACACGCTTGATCCCATTTGGCCGGACACACTTTTCTGGGTCATGCCCGGCCTCGGAAGATCAACACGTCGCAGCCCCACCTAGGCACAATAGAGAGGTCAGCACGCCGGTCTAAACCTAAGCGCGCAGGGGTCTGGGCCCATCGCCCTGAGCACACCTGCACATTGTGTACGCGGCCGGAAGCAGACCTAGCCTAGTGGCGTTCCAGTCCAATCCGGCGCGCGCCACTCAGTCGCTGACGTCATGAAGGCTTCGGCTGATACCACGACACCGGGATACCCATAACTACTCCCGCGTAGATGGTTAGTGCGTATAGACCAAATGGCCAGACTCAGATCAAATACCCAGATCTCGATAAGCGTGTTAAGTATCCGCGAACGCCGACCAGGGCCAGGCCCACCTCTCTCCTAGGTGGTCTGAACCTGCCCCGCCGCTCTGCCACAAAGATCCAGTCGGGGGCCGTCGGGAACCCAGGCCCACCTCTACCGGGATGGAGCCACCTGCCCCCTTCAGCCCCCATCTCCGAACAGTATCACAGGTAATGTAATAGTGTAAAGTATATAGTATATGCCCGTGATCACCTCTCGAAGTGATCACGGCCCAGTAGTATAGCATGGCAGACGAACAAGAGTGTAGGGCCACTGATGGAACACTAGCATCCTATGCTAAGCAGTAGGATAGCAGGTAAAGGTAACAACAGTAGTAGCCAGGACAGGCTATGCAGCAGTATAGGATTAACTGAAAGCAATAACATGCTACACTACTCTAATGCAAGCAGTATAGAGAAGAATAGGCGATATCTGGTGATCAAGGGGGGGCTTGCCTAGTTGCTCTGGCAAGAGAGAGGGGTCGTCAACTCCGTAGTCGTACTGGGTAGCACCGGCGTCGGTCTTGGTGTCTAGCGAGAGAAGAGGGGGAAGAAACTATAAATATTTAAGCAAACAGATGCATAGCGATGCATTACATGTCAAGTATCGGTGTTAGGGGTGTCCTAACGCGGTATGAGGTGATACCGGTGAAGGGGGAAAACATCCGGGAAAGTATCCCCGGTGTTTCGCGTTTTCGGGCAGAGGAGCCGGAGGGGGAAAGTTGCGAGTTTGCTATGCTAGGGATGTGTGGCGGACGAATGGGCTACGTATCTGTAATCGTCTCGTCGTTCTAAGCAATTTTCATGTAGAAAGTATTTTCATCCGAGTTATAGATTATTTATATTAATTTTCAAAGTTTTAAATGATTTTCTAATTTGTGGATTTAATTTAATTCGAAATTAAATTAATATTTAAATGCTATGGGTACACAGAAGGTGTACCCAGAAGTGTGCACCTGAGGCTGACAGGTGGGGACAGTTGACTAAGTCAACTACCCAGTCACTAGGTCCAGTCAGCAGTTGACTGGTCAGCTTGACTAGTCAAAGGGGTCTAGTGGGACCCTCCTGTTAATGACTAGGCTAGTCCAGTCAGCAGTTTGACTTGGTCAAACTGGACAGGGGGTCCACCTATCATTGGCTGATATTTTAACAGATTGTTTTTAATGGGATAATTAGTTGACGGGGCCCATCAGTCAGTGACCCATGTGTTTTAACAAATTGCTTAAATCAGTGTAATTAGAGGTGGGGCCCTACTGTCATGGACACATCAAGCTAATTATATTTTAACTAGCTATTTAATCTACATTAATTAATTTTAATTAAAAATTGATTATTATCATGATTCTTTTTACACATTTATTTTTCGTTCTTATCCCGTTGCGGGCCCCAGCGGTCAGTGGCTCAATCGAGCCACCCAGGGATGGGCATGCGAGCACACGCGCAGAGGCGTGGCCGCCGGAGGGCGCCGACGAGCAGGGGCTCGCCCTGCGAGCGCGGCCGGAGTCGGGGTTCGCTGGACGGCGGACTCCAACGGTAGGGCGGCGGCGGCGACCAGATGCAGCCATTGCAAGGGGAGCAGCAGCAGGGGAGTCACCCGACGACGTAGCGGCGCGGGAGGCGACGGAAAAGCGCGGGTGTGCAGTCTAGCTGCAGGGTGCGGATGCGCGAGGAACAGGGGCGTCGGGAGCAGGCACAACGATGCAGGGCACGCGCGGCCATGGTAGTAGGCGCGAGGAGGACGTGGAGGAGGAGGACGAGGACGTGTGCAGTCCATCGAGGAGGTCCGGCGAGGTCCGACGGGGTCGGGGTCGGTGATGAGGCGTGGCCGCGGCGTCGGGCGATGAGCGCCAAGGCGGCAAGCCTAGCCCCGGCGCGGCAGGCGCGCGGGCAAGGGGGAGGTTGGCGATGTGAGTGGGGTCAGAGGCTCGGAGCATGGCAGGGAGCCGCGAGAAGGTGGCTGTGGCGTGGGGTGGCCTTCTACGCCGGCAAGGTGGGGCGACGGGCGACGGGATTGGCCATGGGGACGGGGCGCCGGCGTCGTGGGGGCGCGGGGCGTCGGCCCGATCCTGATCCAGAACTGGATCGGGGGGGAGGGGAGAGAGCGAGTGGGGGTGTGGGGAACGAGGGGAGTGGGGGGGTCAGTCGTCTAGGGTTAGGTCGGGCGGTGGCTGGGCCGACTGGACCGGCCTAGTGGGTCCAGAGGCCAGCTGGGCCATGGCCCAGGGGGGGTTCTTCTATTTCATTTTTTGTTCTGTTAGTTTTGTTTTCTATTTTTATATTTTCTTTTCTCTTTTTATTTGTAGTTTCTTTTATTTTTAGATTTATAAAAATTACCACTAGTGCCTAAATTTGTATTTATCAACAAACTACTATGAGATTAATTCTTAACCCATAATAAAATAGTTTTAGCATTTTATAAATTCAATAGGCATTTGTTTAATTGTTTTCACTACTGTTTTAATTGGTTTAGAGCCTTTAAACATTTTATCAAAGTTTGGTTTCTCCACCATAATTACCTACGTATTATTTGGCTCCACCCGAACCTTTAGTTTTAATATTTGAGAACTTTTGTTGTTTGCCTATTTTTGAATTTGAATTTCGAATCAGTTTTGAACTAACGCGAGATTAACAACAGTAACCGTGGTGACATGGCATCGTTAACGTGTGATTACTGTAGCCTAATTATCCGGGCGTCACAAATCTCCTCCACTACAAGAAATCTCGTCCCGAGATTTAAGAGGTAGTGAAAGGGGGAAAGGTTTGGTAACGAATCTAGCGGGTCTTCTCATCCTGGCTTGCTCTTCTCGAAGAGGCCAGTATAATACATTGATGTCTTCATTTCTCTGCTTCAGGTCATCATGACGAAGTCGGCGTCCTTTCTTCGGGAACTCCATCGTACTTACGAAAAGATTAAAGGTTGGTTATTCCGAAAGAACGGACCTCTGCAAGGTTGACTACCTGGTATCTAACATCAGGGGAAGGTGGTAGAAAGTAACTCTCGAAATGAAACTTAAGAAAATTTCGAGAGCAAAGTAAGAAGGTACCATGAGAAGTTTCATACGGATAGGCAATCGTTCGATGCCTAATCAGAAGGTGAAAGGGTTTCAGAGCAATGGGCATAAGTATTGTTTCAGATACCTGAATTGGTGATCTCTTGAAAGGTTGCTCGTGAATTACATACAAAGTCGCGCATGAGGAATAACTTTGGAAACAGGGAGTACAGGAGAGTCAGGTTTCGATCCTGTGGAACTGTGGTTTATGGGCCCACCATGTGGGTTAAAAGTAGAAAGGGCGGTAATGTCTCGCACGATCATGTAAGCAAGACATGTCAGAGGATAGCCTATCAGTTATGTAGGCAACAATACCGGTACCAAGGGCGAGGGACGAAGAGAACCATTTTCCTGCTCGTTGAACAATGCGGGCCAATAGGCAAGGTTCTCGTCCATCGGTGGCTACCGAAATGTCATCAACACTAGTAACAGGGTCATACTAGATATCAAATGATATAACGATGTATGCTCGAGGAAAGACATACACAATTAAACATTGGTTGAAAGGTGCACCCGAAATATGGGCTGGGTTGCACGATCAATGTTAGAATGGTGACCTAACGAACAGAAGAATTAGAATGGAACTCGACCATTCACTTCAAAGCAATAGGGTTGCTAGAAGTTTTGAACTCACACATCATAGTTCAATTGTCGGTATTCCGGTTAGAAACAACACGGGTACCAAGAAAGAATGGTGAGGGTGAGAAGTATCACCATACCAAGAATTCTTAAGAGGTGGTGAAATTCTCACAACATTCTTGATATACAAGATGGTATTACTTCAAGGTAGGACATAAGACAAGCTGGATAGCCATGAACTCAAGGTACAGCCACAACACGAACAAGTTTGTGTTGGAAAGAAGGCAAGGAAGTAGTCGATGACAACACAAATCATCGAGGGGCAAGGAAGGTAACTCTCATCATGAATTTGATTAATATTCTGGAAGAGCTCAGAATGTTGATAATGATCACGACTCATTTGTCGAGAGATTTGAAGATGTAATCGATCGGTGATGACATTGAGTCAGATGAATGGTGAAGCGAAAAGTTATTGGAACCAAGAGTATGACACAAACTCCAAACCAAGTTTGCAGTTCAAGGCGAAATGACATGACGAGGAAGATTGACGTAAGCTTAGCTCATCATCGAAAATTGTGCACCGGGAAGAAGGACCAGGTAGCATAGTTAAAATTTAGTACAATAATGATATAGCCGATCAGGCTAGGAATGACTTGAAGGATTATTAAACTCATAAGCAACGAAAATTAATTAGGGTTATCGAACCAGAATGAGGCATTAGTTCACATATCGGTGTTCTCGGTTGACGACAACCTAGAAAAATTGAAATCGGTGAGAAATAATAGTTGATGAAGAACCCATAAGAAGTTATGCAGTTCCATGACTTTATCAAGATATCCTAGTGTAATACTCGACGGTAGATCAAAGTAAAGTTTGGACAGGTGCAATGATCTGCACAAGACAAGTACTTAACTTGTCTTATAAATGGTATTAATGAGAAAATATGGTCGGAACCATGATTGCAAAGGACCAAACATAGATACAGGATGAACTTATATCAAGGGGTTTAATATCATTTACAAGAAGCTTCGATGATAAGTTTCACATCGGGTCCATGGGCATGAACGCAAAGGCTCAAGGTCGACTCCCACTTCTTCCATGCATAACCTTCCATTTTACTTCTCGCTTTTGATGAAGCTGTAATGTAGAAATTTCATCTAGTAAAATACCAGAAGAGTATGACTCGTGAAAACTTTCGAGTTCACACATAATAAGGAAGGCATAGGTTCAACCCGTCAAGGTATCATGGAAACATCTACACCAAGCTTCAATAGTAAATACCACCAGCTCGATAACAGAGCATGGTTCAGGAAGCAGAGGATACAATTACCAAAGGCTTTATATATCCGTGGAAAGGACTTCTCGAGGTTTTTTTTTGTATATGAAGGACATTATCGGATAAAATCCAACAAAGGATCCGATGGTTCTCAAGGGATCTGATGTATACATCGGTACTCAAACAGAGGAAGAAACAATGCAAAGGCTGAAATAACTAACTAATTCAAAGCCCAAATGCAAAGGAATTCTGATTTCCAAATCAAGGGATCAGAAGCAAACGCTCTGATTAAGGATGGATAAGTTGAGTAGGCTTAGGGATATCATCGACGGTAATTTGATTGGTCGAGATCCAGCTCACGTTTTAAATGACATCTGAGCCGGAAGGATGAATTCTATGATCTGAGTGAGAATTGCGAGCATTCGCAACATATTGAATCAATGACTCAAAATGATATTGACAAAGGTTGCCAATAAGATTACTATACTTATGGGATTAACCATAATGCAAGCAAGCAAGAATTTCAGGAGCGATAGGTTCCTCAGGATTTTTGGAAGACCGAATGGTATTTCGAAGAAGTTTGTGAAATACATGAATCATCTAGGGATGAGCGGATACTCGAGAAATGCGAGAAATTATCCGTAGGGGTATTCATGTGGCAAAGAACTGCAAGGCAATAGGCACAAGGTATTCTCGGGGTATCTTATAATAACAAGATCGACTGGGAATAAAAGTAAGCACGACAGGTGTAAATACTTATCCATAGGGATAGTTCGGTGGTAGGGAATTGCAAAAGCAACGGCACAAAGTCTCGGGAGAACATCAGAGAGTATTGTCAGAATCTTCTGTTGGAGCAGTCGATCATCTGTAATGAAGGGGCTCTCCGGCAGGAAGTGGTAACGAGAACCTAAAGTTAGATTTTAGCAAACTCATTTAACCCGAATAGAAGAGAGATCAGAATCCCAGAGTATAGACGAGGAGTAAAAGATCCTAATACCACCCAATGGCGACGTGGGCCTATGGGCCGCACAGCCATGTTAGTAAAAGTTTTGCAATGTCTAGACTCGACTTCGGCCAAGGAGTGTGGAAGGGGGATTCCTACAGGCAGTCGGCTATGATACCAACTTGTGACGCCCCCGATTCAATCGTACACTAATCATGCACGCATATGTGTACGATCAAGATCAGGGACTCACGGAAAAGATATCACAACACAACTCTAAAACATAAATAAGTCATACAAGCGTCATAATACAAGCCAGGGGCCTCGAGGGCTCGAATACAAGTGCTCGATCATAGACGAGTCAGCGGAAGCAACAATATCTGAGTACAGACATAAGTTAAACAAGTTGCCATAAGATGGCTAGCACAAACAGGGATACAGATCGAACGAGGCGCAGGCCTCCTGCCTGGGATCCTCCTAACTACTCCTGGTCGTCGTCAGCGGGCTGCACGTACTAGTAGGCACCTCCAGTGTAGTAGGAGTCGTCGTCGACGGTGGCGTCTAGATCCTGGGCTCCATCGTCTGGTTGCAGCAATCGGGTAGAGAAAGGGGGAAAGGGGAAACAAAGCAACCGTGAGTACTCATCCAAAGTACTCGCAAGCAAGGAGTTACACTACATATGCATGGATATATGTGTAAAGGGCCGTATCAGTGGACTGAACTGCAAAATGCCAGAATAAGAGGGGGATAGCTAGTCTTATCGAAGATTACGCTTCTGGTCGCCTCCGTCTTGCAACAGGTAGAAGAGAGTAGATTGAAGTCCTCCAAGTAGCATCGCATAGCATAATCCTAACCGGCAATCCCCTACTCGATGCCCTGTTAGAGAGCAATCACCGGGTTGTATCTGGCACTTGGAAGGGTGTGTTTTATTAAGTATCCGGTTCTAGTTGTCATAAGGTCAAGGTACAACTCCGGGTCGTCCTTTTACCGAGGGACACGGCTATTCGAATAGATAAACTTCCCTACAGGGGTGCACCACATAGCCCAACACGCTTGATCCCATTTGGTCGGACACACTTTTCTGGGTCATGCCCGGCCTCGAAAGATCAACATGTCGCAGCCCCACCTAGGCACAATAGAGAGGTCAGCACGCCGGTCTAAACCTAAGCGCGCAGGGGTCTAGGCCCATCGCCCTGAGCACACCTAAACGTTGTGTACGCGGCCGGAAGCAGACCTAGCCTAGTGGCGTTCCAGTCCAATCTGGTGCGCGCCACTCAGTCGCTGACGTCACGAAGGCTTCGGCTGATACCACGACGCCGGGATACCCATAACTACTCCCGCGTAGATGGTTAGTGCGTATAGACCAAATGGCCAGACTCAGATCAAATACCCAGATCTCGTTAAGCGTGTTAAGTATCCGCGAACGCCGACCAGGGCCAGGCCCACCTCTCTCCTAGGTGGTCTGAACCTGCCCTGCCGCTCCGCCACAAAGATCCAGTCGGGGGCCGTCGGGAACCCAGGCCCACCTCTACCAGGATGGAGCCACCTGCCCCTTCAGCCCCCATCTCCGAACAGTATCACAGGTAATGTAACAGTGTAAAGTATATAGTATATGCCCGTGATCACCTCCCGAAGTGATCACGGCCCAGTAGTATAGCATGGCAGACGGGCAAGAGTGTAGGGCCACTGATGGAACACTAGCATCCTATACTAAGCAGTAGGATAGCAGGTAAAGGTAACAACAGTAGTAGCAAGGACAGGCTATGCAGCAGTATAGGATTAACTGAAAGCAGTAACATGCTACACTACTCTAATGCAAGCAGTATAGAGAAGAATAGGCGATATCTGGTGATCAAGGGGGGGCTTGCCTGGTTGCTCTGGCAAGAGAGAGGGGTCGTCAACTCCGTAGTCGTACTGGGTAGCAGCGGCGTGGGTCTCGGTGTCTAGCGAGAGAAGAGGGGGAAGAAACAATAAATATTTAAGCAAACAGATGCATAGCGATGCATTACATGTCAAGTATCGGTGTTAGGGGTGTCCTAACGCGGTATGAGGTGATACCGGTGAAGGGGGAAAACATCCGGGAAAGTATCCCCGGTGTTTCGCGTTTTCGGGCAAAGGAGCCGGAGGGGGAAAGTTGCGAGTTTGCTATGCTAGGGATGTGTGGCGGACGAATGGGCTACGTATCTGTAATCGTCTCGTCGTTCTAAGCAATTTTCATGTAAAAAGTATTTTCATCCGAGTTATAGATTATTTTATATTAATTTTCAAAGTTTTAAATGATTTTCTAATTTGTGGATTTAATTTAATTCGAATTAAATTAATATTTAAATGCTATGAGTACACAGAAGGTGTACCCAGAAGTGTGCACCTGAGGCTGACAGGTGGGGACAGTTGACTAAGTCAACTACCCAGTCACTAGGTCCAGTCAGCAGTTGATTGGTCAGCTTGACTAGTCAAAGGGGTCTAGTGGGACCCACCTATTAATGACTAGGCTAGTCCAGTCAGCAGTTTGACTTGGTCAAACTGGACAGGGGGTCCACCTATCATTGGCTGATATTTTAACAGATTGTTTTTAATGGGATAATTAGTTGACGGGGCCCATCAGTCAGTGACCCATGTGTTGTAACAAATTGCTTAAATCAGTGTAATTAGAGGTGGGGCCCTACTGTCATGGACACATTAAGCTAATTATATTTTAACTAGCTATTTAATCTACATTAATTAATTTTAATTAAAAATTGATTGTTATCATGATTCTTTTTACACATTTATTTTTCGTTCTTATCCCGTTGCAGGCCCCAGCGGTCCGTGGCTCAATTGAGCCACCCGGGGATGGGCATGCGAGCACACGCGCAGAGGCGTGGCCGCCGGAGGGCGCCGACGAGCAGGGGCTCGCCCTGCGAGCGCGGCCCGAGTCGGGGTTCGCTAGACGGCAGACACCAACGGTAGGGCGGCGGCGGCGACCAGATGCAGCCATTGCAAGGGGAGCAGCAGCAGGGGAGTCACCCGACGACGCAGCGGCGCGGGAGGCGACGGAAAAGTGCGGGCGTGCAGTCTAGCTGCAGGGTGCGGATGCGTGAGGAACAGGGGCGTCGGGAGCAGGCACACACGATGCAGGGCATGCGCGGCCATGGTAGTAGGCGCGAGCGGGAGGAGGCCGCGGTGGCAAGCTGGTGCGCGGCATGTCGACGCGCCGCGGTGAGCAGAGAGAGGGAGGAGGGGAGGTGGCGGCTCACCCCCGTTGCAGGGGATCTGGGGCGGCGAGGCTCGATTATGCGAGCTGGGGAGGAGGACGAGGACGTGTGCAGTCCGTCGAGGAGGTCCGGCGAGGTCCGACGGGGTCGGGGTCGGTGATGAGGCGTGGCTGCGGCGTCGGGCGACGAGCGCCAAGGCGGCGAGCCTAGCCCCGGCGCGGCAGGCGCGCGGGCAAGGGGGAGGTTGGCGATGTGAGTGGGGTCGGAGGCTCGGAGCATGGCAGGGAGCCGCGAGAAGGTGGCTGTGGCGTGGGGTGGCCTCGGCAAGGTGGGGCGACGGGCGGCGGGATTGGCGATGGGGACGGGGCGCCGGCGTCGTGGGGGCACGGGGTGTCGGCCCGATCCCGATCCAGAACTGGATCGGGGGGGAGGGGAGAGAGCGAGTGGGGGTGTGGGGAACGAGGGGAGTGGGGGGTTGAGTCGTCTAGGGTTAGGTCGGGCGGTGGCTGGGCCGACTAGACCGGCCTAGTGGGTCCAGAGGCCAGCTGGGCCATGGCCCAGGGGGGTTCTTCTATTTCTTTTTTTTGTTCTGTTAGTTTTGTTTTCTATTTTTATATTTTCTTTTCTCTTTTTATTTGTAGTTTCTTTTATTTTTAGATTTATAAAAATTACCACTAGTGCCTAAATTTGTATTTATCAACAAACTACTATGAGATTAATTCTTAACCCATAATAAAATAGTTTTAGCATTTTATAAATTCAATAGGCATTTGTTTAATTGTTTTCACTACTGTTTTAATTGGTTTAGAGCCTTTAAGCATTTTATCAAAGTTTGGTTTCTCCACCATAATTACCTACGCATTATTTGGCTCCACCCGAACCTTTAGTTTTAATATTTGAGAACTTTTGTTGTTTGCCTATTTTTTAATTTGAATTTCGAATCAGTTTTGAACTAACGCGAGATTAACAACAGTAACCGTGGTGACGTGGCATCGTTAACGTGGGATTACTGTAGCCTAATTATCCGGACATCACATCACACATATTGGACTATCCATTTTGATGGGTCCAGGCAATTGGAGGGCTCGGGGGCTGGAGTCGCATTAACTTCCCCACGAGGTGATAAGTTTTGTTACGTTCTCTGATTAATGTTCCCTTGTACTAACAATGCAGCTGAGTATGAAGCCTTACTCCACGGTCTCCGGATGGCTAAGGAGATGAATCTAAGCCGAGTTAAGTGTTTCGGTGACTCGGACCTGGTGGCTCAGCAGGTATCTGGCACTTGGGATTCCAAGGACCCACTTATGGCAGCATATCGTCGTGAGGTAGATATTGTTGCAGGTCACTTCAAAGGTTATCAGGTGGACCATGTGGACCGCCGAAAGAATGAAGCGGCGGACTCTTTAAGCCGGTTGGGCTCTCAACGCAAACTGGTCCCGCCCAATGTTTTCCTAGATGTGCTGCATAACCCGTCGGTCAAGCTCCCTGGTGAAGAAGATTTGGCTATTCTTGATCTGGAGGCTCAATTGGTGGCAGCTCTTCATGTTATTCCGGATTGGACGATTCCTTATCTTGCGTACTTGAACCGGGGTGAGTTACCAGAGGATGAGACTCTGGCCCGGCAAATAATCCGGCGATTCAAGTCCATGACTATTGTCAATGGCGAGTTGCATCATTGCAGTGTGTCAGGGTCGTTTCAACGCTGTGTGTCCTCTGAAGAAGGCTGTGAAATCTTGCGTGAGATCCACGAAGGAGATTGTGGTCACCACGCCGGTTCAAAATCTTTGGTGGCTAAAGTGTTTCGCCACGTCTTCTATTGGTTGACTACTCATGCTGATGCGGAAGATCTGGTCAGACGATGTGACGGTTGCCAAAAATTCTCAAGACGTGCTCATGTGCCGGCTCAAGAATTGAGAATGATTCCAATCACTTGGCCGTTTGCGACTTGGGGGCTGGATATGGTTGGGCCTTTCAAAAGGTCCAAGGACAAGAAGACCCACCTTTTGGTGGCGGTTGACAAGTTTACAAAGTGGGTGGAGGCAGAACCCGTTAGCAAGTGTGATGCAGCCACGACGGTTCAATTCATCAAAAAAGTGATTTTCCGGTTTGGCTTTCCACACAGTATCATCACTGATAATGGTACCAATTTATCCAAAGGTGCTATGAAGGAGTTCTGTCAACGAGAGCACATTCAGCTTGACGTTTCATCAGTGGCTCACCCCCAGTCCAATGGTCAAGCAGAGAGGGCTAATCAAGAAATCTTGCGAGGTATCAAGCCTCGGCTTATGGTTCCTTTGCAGAGAACGCCGGGTTGTTGGGTTGAAGAATTACCATCTGGATTATGGAGCATCAACACCACGCCCAACAGATCGACAGGATATACGCCGTTCTTCATGGTCTATGGAGCGGAGGCGGTTCTCCCCAGTGACATCCGTCATGATTCACCCCGTGTAGCGGCTTATGTTGAAGCGGACAACGAGGTAGCACGGCAAGATGCTCTGGACTTGTTGGATGAAGAGCAAGACATAGTGGCTGCCCGCTCGGCGATTTACCAGCAAGATCTCCGTCGCTATCACAGTCGCCGAGTTAGAACCAGAACCTTTCAAGAAGGAGATTTGGTACTCCGGCTCATTCAAGACCAAACTGATATGCACAAGTTATCCCCACCTTGGGAGGGACCTTTCGTGGTCAGCAAGAATCTGCACAACGGGTCATACTATCTAATCGATATTCGAGAGCATAAAGACTCATGTACATCAGAGGAGGAGACCAACAGGCCATGGAACATAGCTCATCTTCGGCCTTACTATACCTAAGCTGTTGGCTTTACTTATGTACATATTATGACAATGTATATATTCTGATCAATATAATAAACCGGAGCCTCAGCTAAGGCGGGTTCTCTGTTTCTTTTTACATCATGTGTGGTTACATGGAGTTGTTCTGTCTTAAAGCGGCCTCCGGTTTACCCCTTGAGTTAGCTTCCCAAAGCTTCATGTTACATCACTTGGGGGCTTGGTCATGTCCGAACCAATGCAACACCTTTTGATAGGCGCAAGCCACCAGATCACTTGGGGACTTGGTCACGTCTGAACCAGTCACGCCTCTTGATCGGCCTAAGGCCACAGAATCACTTGGGGGCTCGGTCGAACCCGAACCGTTGCCACGCCACTTGACCGGAATAATGCCACTGTTTCATTTGGGGACCTGGCTGACTTGAACCATAGCCACGCCTATCGGGGGCTTGGTCGTGTCCGACCATGGTAACACCACTTGATCGGCTCAATAGCCTTTTTTTCAAATGGTTTTATAATTGCCTTTGCTTGCAATTTTATTTGATAAATATCTCTTTTGTTGCGTTTTTAAACCGACAAAGTTTCTTAGCCGATTCAACTATCAATTGATGGAACACGGTCCATTTTTTTCGTCCGGAGACTATTGCCCGGTTTGATTTTTCTTGTTCAACTCCTATTACGGAGTAACACGGTGTTTATCATAACCCGGCACGGTTTACATGGTAAACCGGCATTATATATATACAGGAGCTGCTATCTCCTCCAACAGTGTGGGTTTATAAACCTCCGCTTCAAGATTGGCCGAGCCAACTTCATGCCCAACGAGGGAAGGTATTATGTATCACAAAAACTTGATCATATGCTTAAATTTCAGATATTTTGATATACAGACATCATAATCCGCCTGACGGTACAACCGCGGTGGCACTTTATTATTATTTTTATTGCAGAAAATACTTGGGCATTTTCATCACCCAAAAGAAGCACAAATTGCAGTACTTATGCACGAAGGCATATCAAAATCAAGAGTATCAGCTAGCCTATTACAAGGCAACACGGTGCCCAAATAAGATCATTGTTTTTTGCAGAATGCAAAGGAGAAGTAGTTTCCACCAGCTTTCGGTTTAAGCTTGGTCACCTACCTGGCCTGATGGCTATGGATCATCCCGTGCCACTTCAACCTCTGCTTCTCTACCCAGCGGCTGGAAATCAACAGTTGTCCAGTCGATTCCCATTAATGCTTGAAAGATAGCTTCATCATGGATTAGCAGTGATGGTTCAATATCAGGAGCATAAGTGTGCTTACGGATTGGAGGGATAAGATTTTCCGCTTCAGGAACCGGTGCGGCTACTCGCTTGTTTTGGTCATTGTACTGTGCTTGATAATGAGACAAGTCTGCCTCTCTAGCCAATCGACAAGCTAGAGGACGCATCGCCCGATTTATTGCTGGCAGATCCGCTTCACTAAACTCTGACCCGTCTTCCTTCAAGCTGGGATAGCCCTGAGCTGCTTCAACAGGGTCAAAATCCGGCACCCATGCTTTTGCCCGGATTAAGGCGTTAATGGCACCGGTTCGAGCAGCAGATTTCTTCAGCTCTTCAACCCGGGCAGGAAGCATCGACAACCTCTTAAGAGTATCTTGAATCAAAGTGGGCGTCGGGTTGTTATGTGATGCAGTAGAGATGATCCGCTGCGCTCCAGTATACAGCTGCTCGATCAATGTGTAGGCGACTTTCAATTTCACCCGCACATCTGACCCCAAGTGACTAATGCGTGTACCTGTAAACATTACAAAGGATTACCAAGCCGACCAATACATAAGAAGGCCGAGTTACTACAGATATCAAGAAAGCTTACCAAAGACAGCAGCAGTCATGGCATGCACTTGGCGCTTTAGGCCGGTCAGTTCATCTACTACCGGTTTGAGTGCAGCCTCGGCATCTTCTGCTCGTTTGGTTAAAGCGGATTTTTCAGTAGCCCAATCCGCCCGATCCTTCTTGAATCCCTCCTTAAGTTGTTCCATGGCACTTAAAGCGCTGGTTAATTCCTCTTTTGCTTTGGAGGTTTCAGCTTGTTGGCACTTCAGATTTTCGTGCAGATCAGCGATTTGGCCTTCTCTTTTGTTCAGTTCAGCCTGCATGTACACAGTTCTACGATTCAGATGACAGTACAAGAATTGAAGTACCAACCACATAAACAAGTTATGCCCTTGGTACTTGGGGGCTAATGCATATTTGCTCTTCATCCTAAAATTATGTCGAAAAAGTCCCAAGCTCAATACAAGTATTCAACTTGGCACTTGGGGGCTAATGGCTATTTGCTCAATGGGTATTGATGTTACACTATTTATTACCTAAAGTCCCGGTTTAACTACACTAGAGTTGAACCGGCCTTTGGGGGCTACATCAGCATGTTCAGAAACAGTAAAATTTGCAATGACAAGTCCCAATTTGAATGGAGATCCTAAACCGGCCCTTAGGGGCTAGGAGAATTGACGAGATTGAAACATACAAACTTAAAAAGTATATGGAAGTTACCTCATATTTGTCTTTCATCATGTTCACCAGACCGGCTTCATAATCACGGCCGGTATACAGCCGGTTCAGATAACCGGAATGGAGGTCTTGGGCGTTCAGAGCAGCGTACATCGCCAGATCAGCGTTCCATTTGCCTTTGCCAATAGCAGGAAATTCTTCTTTAGCAGTATGTCTGGATAAAGCGACAGGGTTGCCTGGCTCTGTACGACCAATGCCAGTAATAACAACTTCATCATCCTTGGCATCGCCGGTTTGCACTGGGGCCGTCGGCTTATCAGCAGGCTTGGAAGGACTAGTGGATTTCTCAATTTGGATGGGGCTTGTGGGCTGGTCAACAAGACCGGATGCGTCAACAGGTCTTTCTTCAACAATAAAATCATCGTCTTGCGGTGGTGGGTCGTTCGGCACGTCCTCACGGATGGCCGCTTCAGGACCTGGTGTTCTGTCCATTTCCAGTTCAGCTTCTTCTTCAGCCGCTTTGTCCAGGCGAGCTTTCTTGCTGGGTCTAGGCTTGGCCCTGAAAGAAATAAAATGATCAGTACAGCATAGGTTATAGTGTAATGAATCAGAAACATCGTAAGAAATATGACTCACCCAAGCACCGTTTTGAGCGGTGGCAGCTGGGTGGCTGATGACTCGCCAGACGATGAATGGGAGGTGCCCTGGTAATCGGAGTCAGACGGATTAAGAGGTTGACGAAAATAGCCCGCTTTAGGACAAGCTTTAACAAAAGAGTTAGAGACCTCTGAACGGCATTTCCGAACCGGACTGTTCGGTAAACCGGCGGAGGTAACTACCTGGCCGCTGTGCCGAGTTATGCGGCGAGCTTCATGCTGTTGTGTCTTCATAAGAAAGTTTGGGTCCAAGTAAGCAAGAGGATGAGAAAATTTAACTTTCCGTTTGCCCGACGGATTTTTTGTGAAGGCAAAGGGTCTGAATCGGAGGAGAGAACAATTACCTCTACAGCTTCAGCGCGACTGACTTCGGTGTCATCCTGACAATAATCATTATCAATAAGGCGTGTGAAAAATAAGCCAAGTGAATCAAGCTCTACCTCAAGGTCCGGATTACCCACATCATCATCAGCTGCCGGATGAGAAGACGCAGTGTTTTTCTTCCTATTAGCTGGCCTTTTCACAACTCTAGTCTTGGGCCGGGTTGGTCTCTCTGGTTTCTCTTGCGGAGTTTTCTTGCTCCAAAACGGATCATCGCCCTGTTTAAAAAATGTTGATATTAGCAAATTGATAAAGTGAGCAGACAGGGTCAATAAAAAAAGAGAAGGTATAAATCTTACAGACGACGGTTTGTTGATGACACAGAAGGGAGCCAGGCCGGTTTTGGCGCAAACAGATTCCGGTTCATTCAGTATTTTCTTCACAGCTTCTGTGACTTCATCGTCTGTGAGCTGAATGTCAATATGTCGAAGAGGGTCTTGTTCACTCCCGGTGTATTCGCACATCAAACCGGAGCGCTGACGTAAAGGGAGTATACTCCATGATATCCAGCAGCGGGCAAGATCAACCCCTGTCAGCCCATTGGCCATGAAGGCCCTGAGTTTGGATAATTGAGGAGCATATTTACTTCTCTCCTTAGCGGTTAGCCTTTGTGGGAAAGGATGTGTGTTGCTAAGTCGCTCTGGACGGTAACCCGGCAAGAGGATTCTCGTCAGAAGGAGAGGTATCTTTGCAGTAGAACCATGTATGATTCCATTCTTTGGGGTGGCTGTGCAGTTTGGCGTGAGGGTAAGTGACCTATTTCCTCTTTTGAATCGCCATACCGCCTAACTCTGTGTTGGGACCATTAGTAAACTCAGTACTGCGGTTCAAATGGAAGACTATGGGCTCCTCTTGGAAGAACACCTCACAGAGCACTTGAAAATGACAGATGTTGGTTACAGAGTTTGGGCCTGTATCTTGCGGACGGAGTTGAAAATTGGATAAGACATCCCGGTAAAATTTTGAACCGGGAGGATTGAAGCCCCGGCCTAGATGATCCGTGAAAAGAACAACCTCTCCCTCTTGAGGCGTGGGAGGACATTCTGTACCGGGGACCCTCCAATGGATAACCTCTTTACTGCTCAAAGCGCCAGTTTTGACTAAATTGTTCAACTGAGTCTCGGTCACGCGAGAGGGAACCCAGTTGCACTCGTACACTTGTTTGGCCATGGTGCAGTCTACAAGGCAGTAATGTCGGTTCAGGAATATGCTGGAAAAATATACCCTGGTGCATATGTCATTAAACCGGAGGCAGTTATTTATAAACTGGAGTTCTACAAAGCGGCAAGGCCTAGCTAAGGAATTTCGGCGGTTCAACAAGGGGACTAATGGTATATACCGGTTTGGTAATTTTTCTACAAAGTTAAACCGCCTGATCTAAACATTGAGACAGTTGAGATTGCGGATGGATAAGTATGCAGAAACAGATTTCACAAGATTCTACTACAGCGTTGGATCTGAAGCATGTTCATAAAAGGGATGAAAATTCAAGGCCTAGAAGGAGCAAGGCGGAATCAATGAAATGAAGTTATGAATCAAATCTATGGTCCTAACATATGAAAGTGAAAACGGGGGATAAAAACTACTGCCACATGTATAGAGCAAAGATTCACGGACTCATCTAAGAAATTTAGCCTACGAACAAGGAGCAGGCGATGAACACTAGAAGAGCATGGAAACCCTAGAACAGATCTGTATTGAAAAAAACAGAAGACTTACCGAAGCCGAGGAGGACGCGAAAGGTCGCCGCGGTGCTCTGGTGCGTTCAGGGTGATGCAGCGGCCAAGGTTGGTGCAGAAGTTGACGGCGGCGACGGAGCTCTGGAGCTGAGCGGCGCGAGGAAGACGAAGCAGAGGGGCACGAAGGGAAAAAAAAGAAAATGACCCTTTGGTCCTATTTATAAGGAAAAGGATATGTGACAGGCGCGAGAATCAAGGAGCCATGAGTTTGGAAACGGAGTTGTTGCCTCGATTGTCGCAGATCCATTAAACGAAAAAGGTATCATGGATAGTGTCTTTATGATGAATGACGTCACTTCGGTTTACAACGGCCAAAGAAGATGAGATCACGGCGGTTCAACAATTACAAGAAAATGTTGAAGATGAAGATTTTTTACTAAGGATTGACATGAACCTGTTCAAATCAATCTGGGACATAATGTTGGGGATATTACTACTGGGAGTAAACCGGCCTATCTGGGCCGGGTTAACTTCGCCAATAGTTAGGTATGTTAAAGCCCAAGAAGGCGGATGAGGGCCTAAGGCCCATAGTCGGTTTAAGTCTTGTGGCCGTAAACCGGAGTCGATATGTAAACTTGCATTGTAAGTTAGGAGTAAGTAGAGACCAAACCGGACACGTCTATGAGCCGGTGTTGGGACTCTGTAAACCGACGGGCGTCACCCGTATATATAAGGGGATGACCCGGCGGCGGTTCAAGGACAACAGACAACAACTCGAGACCTAGGCGAAGCTTGTTTGCTCCCTAGTCATCGAAATCCCATCAATTCCATCACAACTAGATGTAGGCTTTTACCTTCATCGAAGGGGCCGAACTAGTATAAACTCTCTTGCGTCCCTGTGTCCGCTTTAACCCCTTCAAGCTAACCCGTCGCGATGGCTCCACGACTAAGTCCTTTCATGAGGACATCTGCCGTGACAAAACCACGACAAGGACCCTTCGATTAAATTAACTTAAACACATCCTACTGTCCATATTACGCCAATGGTCAGCCAACCAGATCAACGTCTCAGATCATCTGTGTCTTAAAAGAGCAAACATAAACTCCCCTAAAGCCACACAACAAATTGTACACGGGATAACCAGGACCCTTCGATTAAATTAACTTAAACACATCCTACTGTCCATATTACGCCAATGGTCAACCAACCAGATCAATGTCTCAAATCAAATGTTCTGCCAAGCAGACGCGTCTGTCAATCGTGATTTGTGGAACGAAACCTCCCACGATCCCCTTAATTGCGAAAACAACCGAAGATAATCTTGTTTCTCTCCACCTCTTTCTAAAAAAAACTGCTCCCTCCCCTTGCCCGCTTACCTCTCCCACGGCCCCGTCGCCGCCGCCACCCCACGCGACGCAGGGGATCTCCCATCCCACACGACAAGCGCGCGCCAGAAGACTGAAAGGGCGACCACCATCTCCTCTCCCTCGCCCCTCTCCGACTCACCCATCGCCACCTCCTCTCGCCCACCCCCGGGAGGCCTCACACTTCCAGATGCCCTCCTCGAAGAGGCAACCGCCTCAACAGTCTTCGGGCCCGGTAGGGGCGCGGGGAGGAGGTGGCTCTTGGTGCTTGACCGGGCGCTCACCGACGAGGAGCAGGACTGCCGCGAGCTCAGTGCTCCAAATGCTCGGCCTTCCCCGTCCGCTCAGTGCTCCAGATGCTCGGCCGCGCCCCTAACACGGGATCGTCAACTCCTCTCGCGCCCTCATCGCAGCCATCGCTGATGATGGTGGTGCTCATCACATCAGCGAGGAGGACCTCGAGGGTTGCCGCATGGCGGTGCAGGCGTGCAACTGCTCCTCGATCCCGTGCGACGACTGCCAGGTCGGTAACTTGCCGCAATGCTGGGTGGTAGCGGACGAGGCCACACCGCGCGCTGGCTTGGTGCTGTGGTTGGGCTTGGATCTAGCGAGATTGTTGTCGATGTGTCTTGTGCCTCCTGTGGCCAGAACGCTCTCCCCGATTTCGATTCCTCCTCCGGCCAGCAACCCCTGCCCACGCACTACCCAGGCGGGAGGGCCATAGAAGAGGGGGAGGGGGGTCTCTTCTTCTACCGTCCAATCCACACACATTGCAGTCCTTCTCTTCTTCTTCCGTCCGATCCACACACATCACAGTCCACCAAGGACTTGCTCAGGTGAGGAGTTAGTTAAGTTGGGGGTTTCTGGTTCAGTTTGCTGAATTGTGTGTGATTTGATGGTGTGTCGTCTAGGGCAAAGGAAGCTTCGGTGTCGCCAGTGGATGGAGAATTGATGGTGAGCATCCCAGATTTGATGCACCTCTACAGTGTCGTCGAGGAGAAGGATAGCAGCCCAGGCCTGCATACACATGATGGAGCGCACCTTGCCAGCGATGTGGTACCATGCCTGTGGAAGAGATCCTGAGGTATGTATGAAGCCTTCTGGGCTTTTTAGTTGAGTGACTGCAAAACTAAATAATATTGTGTGTGTAGTCTTTTAAAGTCGATTCAGTCATAGCCTTAGAATTCAAGAGCATGGGCGTCTGAACTTTTTGAAATTATATCAATATATTGTACTGCTTTTGGATTGATGATGATGTGTTGTAAATTTGTGAGATTAGTTGCAACGAAATTCAGTCCAGTAATTCAGTGTTTAGATGTACACGATACTATACTAGAGTTCGGGATTAAAATGTTTGATTGCTCTCTCTCATAAGCAGTTCTGGCGTTCTGCACTTCGCAAGTCCTACTGACTTTTCTATGTGTGCTAGGAGGACAGGATATTGGATCTGAGTACGTGAGGGAGGAGCAAAAGGATATTCAGATTTCTGTTGCTCCTGATGGTATTATAGCTAACTAATGAAAAGTGGATGTTATACGGACTGACGAAACGGCTAATTCACCTCAGGAAGTAAGTAAAGCTTGAGATAGTTGTTTCCCAGCTTGCTGCCTTGCATTTGGGAGCTCACTGCTAGGTCATACAAATGGATTCTGATTCTGATGTATGACTAAAGGTGAAGATTTAGAGTGATGCATCATAACTGAAGCTATCTTGTCGAGGATATAAGTTGTTTGGTTGTGATACTTAAATTTGAGTGTACCGACCTGTTTATTACACGTTAAAAGCTGACTTGGCACCTGACTTGTAGCATACTGTTTAAGTGTTTACGCTAGATGGGGTGCGTTTAGAGAAGATAATGTTTGCTCTTTTAATAGTAGCAGAGATTGTTTAACTTTATACCATACCATCTCTTCAGTTGTACCTGTTCTGTTCGTTTCACAAAAGTTCGTATGTATTTTCGTTTAAGCTGATCACACCTTACTTTGAGTGGATTAGTATTATCTAACCCTTTAAAAACTTATAAGCATTCACTAATTACAAAGTGGAAAATTCTTCCTTAGCACGAAAGTGGAGAACATCCTTGCATGAAATTTTGTATTGTTATATATTTCACATCACTATGTGGTCCGTTGAACACATATAATTAGCGCCATTTTATTATTTGGTGCTTTCATACAGTATTGGATGTGTATATAATTAGTTGATGGTCTACAATGTTCATGTTAACTGGCAGGATGTGTTAGTTGACCATCCTTGTTTGCCTAATCTGTTGTCGTCTCCTAAAGGTTCATGGCCTTTTCATTCTCTCATTGGATTAGTAACATTGAGCCATTGACCAGGTGTGGCGGCGTATGCTCTGGAGATTAGCTATGTTAAGTTTGGCTTTACGGTATGGAAGCATCCTAAGTTCCTAACATAGCAATAGCTAATCAAATGACTCAGTAGTTATATGTTTCCATCTAACCACTATGTTTAAGAGGCACAAAGCACATATTCGGAAAATGACAGTTGAAAATGCACACATGCTTTCACTTTTAGTGAAAATAGCTGCATTATGTGTCGTCTTCTTACGTGCGACTAGAACTAATATTTTATCATTCAATACAAAATACAATATTACAGGAAAAGCAATCGCTAAATAGCATATCAGTGCAATCACATTTCTGTACTTTCCCTCCTCCAATATGGAGGTACAAACAAGGCTGTGAATATTAATAGCACATCTTCTCACATAAGTAACCAAAGTCATCTCCTTCTATATTTATCCTTCTCATGCTCATAGAGCTCGGAAGAGGGGCTGTCTGAGAGCCTGTAAGCATTTCTGTTTTGAGAGTCCAGTTGATGCTATTGCATTTCATTTTTAAGAGTCCAGTTGATGCTACCAGCTCCATTCTCATATCTTTTTTAGGATGCAAATTCAGAACCTCTAATTTGCATTCCTAATTTTTAATAGTCTTTTTAGTGATGAATATTTTAAAGGTGTCAGTGTTGACATGTGCTATAAAACCCACATGATTCTTTTAGCCTCTTTCATTAATGATGTTTCCTCATCTTTTGTACTACCGATAATTATGGCAGGAAGTCTCACTATTGAATAACCCAAGTCTCTGCCAAATATTCTAATCATTTGTGTTTTTGAAGTTGTAGATGATTGGATTTTTAGCGGATTTTCTATTGTAGCATACACATCGTGGCAAGCTGACATTGGCAAGCAGAAATCAGATGCCTCAAGTTCCTGAAGTTCATTGCAAAAAAAAGAAAACTTAGTAGACTTAATCAGTGTAGACAATGGAATTCTCGATTTTTATGTGTGCCATCCAAAAGATGTTGCTTTAGGACATACTAGGTAGGAAATGCGGCTTGCCGCACCCAGCAGCACCCGCTGCCGGGTACAATCGTATCTAATCCGGTAATATAGTCATAGGAGCATTGCAAATATAAGAAATAGCAATGATATTGGTTCATTACGGTGCCATACACCAATTCATTATCTATGAATAAGATATGAAATTTAAGATGAGTTTTAGAGGTAGAAAGTATAATAGGGTGCAGTCATATCCAACCCAGTACGAAGCAATTGGGGCACCACTAAGAAAACATTTAATACTCCCTCCAATCCGTAATAAACGTCGCAGCTTTGAACTTAGGTTGAACTAACCTTAGTTCAAAATGGCGATTGAACTAACCTTAGTTCAAAATGACGACACTTATTTTGATTTGGGGTAGCAAAGTCTATAACCACCAAAATGAGTCTGGTATATACTTCCACCACAATGAGTCTCGCTGCACCCCACATTATACATATACACTAAGCATACATAGCTGAAATAAATTTAATACACAGGAATGTGGTTACAATAAACAACAAAAGGATTTGCTTGATACTGCAAATATATGGCCAGGTCCGTTTCCATGGTATTTTAAATGTTAATATGAAAAGTGAACAAAGACTAAAATTCACTCCAGCAAACACACAAAAATAATACAGAAGGAAAGATTGAAAGCAGCCATGGTACAACCTCCAAAAATGAAAACCATGCAAATTAGCCTTTGCAAACATTTAGAAATAGAGGTTGTTCGAAATAGTGTCCGAAAATGATATCCATAACCCAAATTGTGTGACCTTGCCCACCTAAACTTCAGCAGACCGGACAAAACATGCCAATCGTCTTTGCCTTTCATCATATCCTGATCATTAGCACATCCACATGCGAGCTTGTTATACGACATTATCATGACGCTGATGAAGAGCCATGTAATTTGCTTAGAAATGCACAAAGCAAGAGAAATATCAGCATAAATAATAAAGAAAAAAGCATCAAGTTACTATCTTTAACTAAGTACTACGGAGCACCACAAGTTAAAAGAGTCAAATTATATGTGTATTCCCTCTTAAGTTCACAACAAATGTACCAAAACTGGAAAACATAGGCAAAAACCATGTCTCGATAACGGATCTTGAAATAAAGAAAGAATGGCAAGTCTAAATTGTATTGCATTTGTTATGTATCAGGCCATCATACAAGAGTGGTGGTTCTGCAAACCAATTGGTATTTTTCATAAGTTGTGTCTCCATAGGAGAGGATGTGGCTATGATTATGAAAACACGTAAACATTCTAGTTTACTGCTTAGGTGTCATGTAAAAGCATTCAAAATGAAAATTTTGATTTGCCAACGCAAAGAAATATATAGGAATACAAGTAGATCGACTATGAAAAACTTCAAGTATTGTGCTATGAGAATAGTACTTCTACATAGATGATCTAGTGTCTCCAATTACAGAACTGCTTGAACCAAACTCATGATTACGATTTAACAATGAACAGAACCTTCAAGTGTTGTGCTATGAGAATAGCCGGTAGAGATTTTAGAAACCATAAAAATCAGATCTTTTTGTGTGCGTGTCACATCAATCAAGCTGGACATATTACAGAGCAGATGGTGGTTAAGGAGCATTGCCAATTTGGCATCTTAAAATTCAAAGCATGGGCATTATGTTGCCATACAGGTGTATGTAAAGCTTCAGACATCAGGTGTGTGTTTCAGAGCAGGGTATCCAACATGACTAATAGAGTAATCACTAAACACTAAGCTGCCCTATCTAAGTAATCAGGGTACCTGGCCAAGCTTAACTTAAGCCACATGGTTGACGATGAAAGTAAACTGCACATAGGTGAATGCAAGGTGGAGTGTCTTGACCTGGTAACACAATAAGCATATTATAACAGATGATATGGGCAGGTATAACTGGGAGTATTCAGGAGACCAATTTTTAAAAGATCAAATGATATTCTTGATTTAGTAATATAAGTAAGGTATCCGAGTAAACATATTAAATATGAATTTTTATGTCAATACTGTGACCATCGTAGCACATGAGGCATCTGCCTAGTTCTTCTGTGCATTTCATCAAACACATAACATAGGCATGGGGAAATGCAGTGTTGATTATTTGTCTAAAGTATGCTTAGACCAATGGTGGGATTAGTACCATCTAAAGCTAGAATATACCAATCCAAATGGCGATTCCGAAGTTCTTAATGAGAAAACTAATTAGTTCATCATAGAGCAATACATGTAGGTTTGGGAACAATTAGACGCATAGACAGATTACAGACCATTTGCAAAACCTGACAATTAAATCTTCCCCCTGAATTTCACATAGGAGGACAGCGTACTGTCATCATTCGAAATGTCCGTATCTATTTTATTTTGCTCATCATGCGTACCATGCATATGTTATTGTTCGTTCTATATTCAATCACAACGTGCTACCAGGAACTCAATTAGTGCTGCAGGAAAGTACTAAATACTGCGATAAAATTACTAAATATCACTAATGGCTGTACCAGCCTAATTGACAAACCAACCTAGACTATATTAGTCAATATCTATCCTTGAAAGTCCTGCATTCCCCCTCCCTTTGTCCTAACAAACTTCTGTACTTAGCAGATAAGTCTAACCTGAAAGTATAGTAATCAAAGAGACAACTTGCAACCGAGAAATATGTCCTCCTTTTGTTGCCAGCTCAAAAATGACTAATGTGCCTTTACTTTCTATGGATCAAGAACACTTCAACAAATTTCCACGGTCCACATCAAGTGCAACAAACACCTCGCTAAGATCCATGAATATGTTGATATTTCCTTGCACTTCTAGCCGGCCAGTGCTCATGACGGAATACTTGTCAAATTTGGCAAAAGTCACACTACTCTTGCACATAAACAAATTTGGGCAAACACGAACTCGAGTTCCGATCATACCCAATATGAACAGTTTTGAACAAATTCTCAAAATAAAAATAAATTTGATTGGAAACAAATTATCAAATTAATCGGCATGTTTCCATCTCTTTAGATTCAGTCACATTCAGTCAATTTCTCCCGCGGCACAAATAATTGGAAGCTGATCACACGGGGAATAGAACATAATGGGAAATTAATTCACTCATAAATGGAGAAATGGCGGAGCTAGGCGTGCGGTACCTAGAGGCCGTGTTGGTTGAGTCCCTTGACGGCGACGGTGATGTGGTTGCCCTTAGCATCGAGCAGGCGGACAAATGTCGTGTAGACCCCGTCGAAGCCGCCCTCATCGTCCAGATATGAAATGAAAGAGCCTGCTTTCATTGTCCAATTATCCTTTGACCATCTATGTCACTTCATCTGACCTCTACTTGAACTATTACTATTGAAAACAAAAATACACTGCATACGTACCAAGAACAGTAATCCTTGATTTTCCTTTGCATAGCATAATCAGATATTACAAAGGACAACACAAAGCTTACATAGACATGATAACCAACAGAAGTACATGCATAAATCGGAAACTGTGGATTAAAGATTTACCATCAATTAGTTGGTCACTAAGGACATATATGGATGGATTCACTTAATAGCAGTCACCATGTATATCACATTATCATCTAATCAAGAAAATTGCTTGACAAATCAGATATTCCGAGTAATGTTTGAACAATGGCATAAAAAGAAATCTGAATCACAGGTAGGTAAACATTGCAAGTACTACAACTGACCATGCATATTTAAACTGATTTCCTTCATGAGAATTTCTAGTTCAGTACCCATGATTTTCTAAATTTGGCATGTGCTTACTAACATGACATACCGAGCCATGAATCTTGTTACCGAGCTCTGGTCAGCCAAAAAAAATAGAAGCTTTAACCCAAATATGAGATTAGTGTAGGCAAATCAAATGGTAAGAGGCCAAGATACAAATACTTCAATAGTGTAGTAACCTATATGCATCGTATAAACCCAAGCCATGCTTTCTGAATGTATATATACAAGATACAGAGTGGCAACAGAAGAGATGCCATAATAGCATCAGTTTCTTTTTGTAAAGAACAATGGATTTACACATGCTAGTAATTAACTTGGAGGATCATGTACTACACTAGCAAAAATCTAATGATCCAACATCACACTAACATATGTCAATCACAACAAAAAGTATAAAGTTTTCTCATAAAAACACGACTCTTGCCTAATACCTGCAAAGCACAATCTGGATGGAACTAACAAAACCAATCAAGCACATAATAGTAGCAGCCCCTAATTCCCAGTGAATGTTTATTGACCAATTCTCAATCGCATTCTGCAAAAGACAGACAATAATATCAGTCTACAACCTGCTTGGATTTTCATCGAATATTTCTCAGTTCCTAATTCAGAAATGATGTGACTGCAATTTCCAAGCCAATGAAGCCTAATAATTCATTAATAGGACCATTTCATCTCAACAACTAATATTAAGTGAGTGTTAATATTTCAGCAGCCTGGTCATCTATTCACCTAAACAGAGGTAGACAAAGTTAGAATCATAGTGGGGTTGCAACATCCAACCAAACCCTGCAGAACAGTGAAAATAAAACAATTAGGCGAGTAGATAAAAGTTTTATTTATTAGATCCAGCATATACAAGAAAACACCCAGAGGCAATCAAATTATATTCTGATCATGATCAAAGGTGAAACACATGCCAGTAGACAGTGCTGATGCAATAGACAGTGAAATTTCCATGAAGCTGGGAAGAGATGTTTAAAAATGTTGTGTGTCGTTTAAACACTACCAATTCAGAGAACTGAACCTCAGCAAGAACATGATCCTCTCTCAGTCTCTTCCTTTTAGAACCAAATCTTGATCCTAATCCACTACAAACAAATTGGAGATGCAGCAGGCCATGGGGGGCTAGCAGCAGCTCACTTCTCCTCGTCTGTTTTTTGGTGGAGGCCATGCCTCTCCTTCTCCTAAGCGTTGAGTAACAGTGCTTGTAGTAGCTAGCTAGCTTTGTACATACAGAGTACGTCTATACCTTTCAGTTAATGGATCTAATGCTCAAAAACCAACGTAGATAATAATTGAATTGGCAAGGGATGATCCACGGATGGGCTGGACCAAAACGCTAGCAATTAGTAACAAAATACAGTTCTGGAAGGGGGTCACGACCCCCTTTGGCCTCCACGAGGAACCAGGACTCGCGGTCGAGCGAGGGGCAGGGCAGGGGGGAGGGGGGCTGCTCACCGGGACGTCGGGGGCGAGGTGGCGCACGTCGTCAAGGACGTATCAGAAGTCGCCCTCGGAGATCTCGACGTATCCGGCGTCGGTGAGGCTGACGTGGGAGGCGTTGCGGAGGGTGCCGAGGTTGGGGTAGTAGTTGCTGGATATCCGCACGCACAGGGCAGAGAAGGGCAGAGCCGCCTTGGCCTGCTGCTTTGTCAAGGCGCGATGCGGGCCGGGATTTCGATCCAACTCCGGCCGGCAGCCCTATCGTCGCCGGCGAGACCCCCTGCCCCAGTGCGCCCGAGGGAGAGAGGCGGCTGCGTGGGAGGGAGGGAGATGCGGAGGGAGGAGGAGCGAGTGCGGGGAGCGGCGACGGCGAAGGCGGACGGCGGCGGCGGGGCAGGGAGGGGCGCGGGAGGGAGAGAGAGAGGCGGGCGTGGGAGGGAGGGAGAGAGGAGGAGGCGGCTAGGTCTTCACCACAGGAGCGCCCCCCTTTTATACCCCCACGACGCGAAATGACCGGAATGCCCCGGTGGGGGCATGGATATTACACTCTGTTGCAATTGAAAATTTATCCGACGGTCGAGGTTGATCGGGTCAAGATCGGACGGCCCACGGCGATCTGGATCGAGATCCGGCGGCCTGTATCGCGAGGAGATCTCGATCCGACGGTCCAGAATCCAAACGAACGTGGGAGCTTCATTCTGGTTCGGTCTCTAACAAGGGGATTCTTGGAGCTTGTACATTGGCATGATATCTCATAAGTTACAGGGGAATCGGTGATGCCACATTCGAGATCAGAGTTAGTTTTTTCAGGAGGGAATGATCAGAGTTAGTGAGCATAAGGGGACATGCTTTTGTTAGAGTTGTCGAGGATGATTTTGCTGCTGTTTTGGGCCTCTGCCTAGCTGTATGGATCTGGTTGTAAAACTGTCTGCTCCTACTAATAGATACGACATTGCCGCTGTCAAGTTTTCAAAAATAATATGCTTGTTTCTGATGGAATATGAGCGTACTGATGCTTGAGATGATTACGGCTTATTGGTGCTATTAGATTTTTGGATGACCATGCATATTTTACAATGATTAGATACATGTTTGTCTATGCATTGCAACTTGCAACTAGAGAGGTTCAAAATATTACAAAATATTTTCTCTGCAACTATTCAGTTAAATCTTGCATATGGAAGTTTATATATGATGTTTTCTTGGTTCATAAGTCTAACTAGATTAATGAGTTTTTATTCTATTGTGCTATCGTGCGTTGCACGTGCAATCTTACTAGTTCGCAAAAAGCGCAAAAAACATGTTATTTGTAGATCAAACCACCAACCTCCCGCAAGATGTAAGCTGGTGTAACCACCACGCCAACTAGTGGGTCGTGGTAACCTTTATCTTTTCTCCTCTTTTATTTGTTCCTTTTCCTTTTTTCTTTTTTTTCCTTTTTTGTTTTCAGTTTTTTTCTTCTTTGATGAATTGTTTGCAAACACGCGAGCGTTTTTTCAAATCAACGATTTTTTTCAAATTGATGAACTAATTTTTGAATTTCGATGAACTTTTTTTTTCAAAATCCATGATCTTTTTTGAAATTTGATGAACTTTTTTTTTCAAAATCCATGAACTTTTTTGAAATTTGATGAACTTTTTTTGAATTTGATGAACTTTTTTCAAAATCAATGAACTTTTTTTTCGAAAAACCTTTAGTTTTTTTCGAAATCAGTGAATTTTTTTCAAATTTGTGAACTTTTTAAAAGTTCAATGAACTTTTTCCAAAGTGGATGAATGTTTATCCAAAATTGATGAACTTTTTCTAATTTTCTAACCTTTTTTGGGAATTCGTGGTTTTTAGTGAATTTATTTTTCAAATAATTAATTCTAGGTATATAACATATCTCTAGAGGAACGGTCAAATATGTCTCGTTTCTGCTAGTTGACAAGCTTGTCAGCTTTGTCTGGTGGTTCTGACGTTAGGTTGTTGTACATGTACATTTGATGGAGGGTTCGATTCCTAGTTTTTGCGTATATACCAGTAAGCATTTTTCTACAGGTTTTTCTTCGCAATTGGGCCGGCCCGCTAGCTCCCATTGCGAACGCTGTTAGCGCCTATAGCGCCGACTAGGAGCTCCCTTACTCCCTTGCCTCGCCACCTGGCTGATCTTGGTCGCTGACACGATGTTGTTTGGGCATGCACGACCAAGGTGCTAGAAGCCACGGTGAACTGAATCTTGGAATCAGAACGACGCCAGCTTGACAGCACCCAGAGAAAGTAGAAACACGGTCGACACGTAAGAGGTAGCACCAGGCACCTTCTGTCCATTGTTTTCCCCAAACATACCACGGGAATCTAATCTTTCTCGGAAGTACGTACAAGTGATAAGATGCCGTCCACTCAACCATCGGCAGGTTCGGCCAGCAGAAAGCACGCTTTCCGCCGGCCATTAGCGCGGGCGCAGTACGACACGCTACTCGTACGCACCTCCGTTCAGCCGTGCCGCCGCGCCGACGGGCTCACGTGTGGACGCATCAGAAAGCAGCTGCAGTTACTTGTCCACGCTGACGTACACGCGACACGTTACACGTATATAAATGCCGGCGAAAAAACAAACTAGAAGACATGCTGTGGGCACATACATGAGTGTGATGAGCTGCTGGACTGCTTCTCCCGGCTCGCCGTCCCTGGCGGCGAGGAGCGACAGGCCGGCTTCCGGCGTCGGCGCCGGCGGCGGAGGGGGGCATTGCATAGGGGGACGCCGGCGGCCGAGGAGGAGGGTGCTCCGGTGCGGTGTGTGCAGCCGGACCAGCGGAGCCCTTCTGCTGCCGGTGACAGCAGAGGAGGATGCAGGTGAGTGTACGTGTATGCTTGATCTGCTGTGTGCTCGACTCACAGGAGCTCTCCTCTCACCGTCGAATTCGAATCGGACCTTTGCGATGTGACCGTGTGCACTGCCGACTAGAGAACAGAACATTCCCTTTTGGCCGTCGGAGGGTGTGCGTGGGTCCGTTTTGACGTGACACTCGCGCTCCGTCACGGTGCTCGTTTGATTTCACAACAGAGAACATCAAAAAGTACTCCGGCGTTTAAGCGATTTGCAAGCAGGGCCTTTTAATAACTCGTTGCAAATGCACCGACAACCCGATGGGCATATAAAATTGCGCGCGCGGGGCATAGGTTGGTGAACACATGCATGCACATGTGTTGTGCGCAACCACCATGAGAAAATCTTGAATCAATATAAAGAAGTGCGCGTTGGGCCTAACTACCAAGGATTCACGTTTGGAGGGTGGAGGCAGAACAAACATTTCTTGCGACGCACGTTTTAAGTATAACCAGAATCAAACTTCTTTTTTGGAATTTAAACTTCTTTGGCACTCCTTCTGTAAAATGCTTAAAGTCAGACTTTTAAAAGTTTGACCAAGTTCGTACATAATATACCGACATCTGCGACACCAAATTAGCTCCATTTACATCCACGATGTTGTAGATATTGACGGCTTTCTTTATAAAATGCTCAAGCTTAGAGACGTATTTCTTTCAACAGACGTAGAACCTCATGTATTTTGGAACGGATTAGAAAATGTCTAACATAATCATGTAGGATTAGAAAATCACATTATTTTGTTTCTAACAATGTTTGAAAAATTCAGTGATTAACAAATCAGAAAATTAAGTGGTATAGATTTGGAATGAAAATGGGGGAAACCGAAAAGCCTGACACGTACATGTGGGGAAGTTCTGTAAAACCCTGTTGGGTGGATTTTTTGGGGGTCTAAACCGTGTCCTGTCCGGGTGGACAAATGGGGAAGGTGTAGGGGATTTCCTTACCTCTTGTTGAAACACTGGATGTGCAAATGTAGCATGTTAAATAAGTATACTGGTGGAAGTTAAAGGATTGTGTAAAACTGGGCATTCTCCTGCCCGAGCTTTGCAAAGCCCGACCTTAAAATCTCAAGCCTAAGCAAGGACCGACCTGGCCTGAAACACATCAACAATGCCTTTTTTATTAACTAATGATTTTTAGGATATTTAAAATATATATTATGCCTATATTTTTTAATAAAATAATCATGTATGCCTTGCTCGGGCTTATTTTCGGGATTTCAGGCCGGCTTCGGGCGGAAAAGTTGAGCCCGAGCATGGCCCAGATGTCGGGCTTTCGTGCCGGATTGTCCATGCCCGGGTCTAGGATTGTGCAATACTCCACTACAAGGTTACCAAAGAAATCTTATTTTTACTCGGCAAAAAATATGCTCAATTGTTAGGACACATCAGCAACAATGCATATTTCATTTTCTCGGGCAAATCATGAATTTAATTTGTCATATACACATATGGCACAAGGTCCAAAAGGAAACCCAAGTTGTGTTCTCTCCCAGCGCATACTTGGTTGAAACCTGTTGGTGCTTTAAACATGAATTTGCACCGTGAAATGCACATGCCATAAGATAGGGGTGTAGGCAGGCACCAAGCTGGTTCAAGCATGAATTTATACCTTCAAATACACGTGCCAGAAGATGCCTTTGGTGGCTCACCTTGACAAAGAGATTCCCACCCCCCCCCCCCCCCCCTCCAAAACATTTACAGTGAAAGGCACTTTAAAAACTTGGCGAAAATTGCATCTCCAAGTTGCAAACAAATAGTACTGCTAGCTTTCATAAGAAGTTAGGTCTGGCATTTTCCGATTCCCCCCACCTAGCTTTGCCCCTTCCGTCGTTTCCATATTTTCGAAATTCAAAATAGCATGATCACACGGTTAGCTGCCGAAAGCGAGCAGTAATGAGAGCACGCCCACGCCCGCCCGCACACACCCGCAAGAAATGCCAGGCTGTCGCCCGTAACCAACCTCGCCCGCGCGCGCCGTCCCATTCCCCCGATCTCGACGCCCTCCTCTCCACCCTCTTCCGTTCCGTTAGCCGACGGCCCGCCCCCTCCGCGGGCGCCACGTGCCCCGACGCCGTCATTCCAGAGGCACATTCCGTCGCGCATCCCGGCGATGCCGTGACGGAGACCGCGGCGCGACCCCTATAAGAAAACGGAGCCGCATCCGCATCACACGCACCACACCGCCACCTCTCCTCTTCCAGTCATCTGACATCTGCTCCCGTCCTCTCCTCTCCTCTTCCCCCGAGGCAGCAGCGTCCCTCCTCTCCGCCCGGATCGCGATGGCCGCCGCCGCCGTCGCCGCCGACTCCAAGATCGACAGCCTCCGCGACGCCGTCGCCAAGCTCGGCGAGATCAGGTGCCCCGCCCGACCCATCCATCCCCTCCTCGCTCCCCCGGATCTAGCGGCCAGTAGGCGCCCACTCCGCTTCCGCTCAACTGTTTTTTTGGTTTGTTTTGTCGGTGACGACGACGCAGCGAGAACGAGAAGGCCGGGTTCATCAGCCTCGTCTCGCGCTACCTCAGGTAATAATGCGAATCTGCCCCGCCTCCATGATTACGCTTGCCTCCGACGATCTGCTGCTTGCTCACGGGTGGTTTCTGACGGCGGTGCTGGGTGGTGTGTCTGCAGCGGCGAGGCGGAGCAGATCGAGTGGAGCAAGATCCAGACCCCCACCGATGAGGTGGTGGTGCCCTACGACACCCTCGCGCCCCCTCCCGAAGGTACCATCTCGTCTCAGATGCTTCTTCCTGTGGTCGATTCGGATTCGATTCGAATGTTCAGTCACTGTTTGTGTGTGTGTGGGTGTGGACGCTGAACGCTGGATCGTGTGTGTGATGCAGATCTCGACGCCATGAAGGCCCTGCTCGACAAGCTCGTGGTGCTCAAGCTCAACGGAGGCCTCGGCACCACCATGGGCTGCACCGGCCCCAAGTGAGCACCCCACCCCGCCCATCCTCTTCGCAGCTCCAGATCACTTGATTTACCTTGCATATGTGTGGATCGTGCTACTTTCAGTTAGATTCGTCCCAACACTGTAGTCTCGCAGCTTGCACATGTGTGGATCCTTCTTGCGTATGCTGGTTTCTTCCTGCGATCCTGCTGCTTATGATGGTCACGAGTTACTGTTGTTCGCTAGTGTCCCGCTTGGGCCGTGGTTTTAGCACACCGTTTCTCACATTCAAATGTTTGCTCAATTGCGTTGTCATTGGTTTCTTCATGTCTGCAATCCTGATTATGGCGGTAATGAGTCACTATTGTTCGTTAGTTTTCTGGTTGGGCAGTGGTTTTAGCATACCTTTTTCCGGCCCTCCGACTGTTTGGTCAAATGCAATGCTATAACTTTATCATCAGTTACTATGGGCTTGTGGCGTAGTATGGTCACCTGTATTTCTGTTAATTTTATTTCCACTTGTCACTTAGATCCACCTGCTATTATACTTATTGTACTTATGTTTGTGGAAACCTCCAAACTTCATGATCTGGAAGTGCATGAAATATATAATATTCTTCTTGTCATTTTCAAGGCTCCGTATGTTTATGTCCCTTCTCTTTATTTGCTGTGGCTCTAATACATATAGGTCGACCTGTCTGCTTCCAAGTGCATTAATGAATTAGTCATGCAATTGCTATTGCCTACTCATGTTCATTCTTGTTGTGACATTTTTATTACTATGGGCTTGTGGCATAGTATGGTTGCCTGTATTTCTGTTAAGTTTATTTGCACCTGTCACTTTTAGATCCACCTGCTATTATACTTATTATAGTTCTGTCTGTGGAGTCCTCCAAAGTTCATGATCTGGAAGGACATGAACAATATTAATACGGCCAACTTTCTATACTCCCTATTAATACCTATTAATATTCTTCATGTCACCTTCTATACTCTGTATGTTCTGTTCTTTCTCTTGATTAGCTCTGGCTCCAGTACTTATATGTGAACTCGGCTGCTTCCAAGCATATCAGTGAAATTAGTCATAAAATTGCTATTGACTATACTCATTGTTCATTCTTGTTGTGACATCTTTACTACCAGTTTCATGGAGAAATGAAATTGTGAGTCGTAGCTCCTTTGGTCGAAAAAAATAGTTTGATTAATCTGGTTCTCTGATCAATGTTATCAAACATTAAGGCTATTAGTGCTCTTTATCTTTCCGTTTACGTATATTTGCTGCAATTTGACATAAGTGACTGCTGCCAGCCTGCACTGCTGAATATGACCATCCACTTATTTTCTAGACTCTGTTGGCCGGTGAAACATTGATCATTTGAACATGGCGTTGTGGTAGACTATGTACAGAACATGATTTACTTAGGTATTTATTTAGGTGTGTGTTTGATGCAGCATGCCAATATTGGAAATATAGGGACTTGTATATTTCTGCTTCATTTTTAAGTTCTACCACCTTCAGCAGGTAATAAACATAGCTCACTGCATGCAGGTCTGTCATTGAAGTTCGCAATGGGTTTACATTTCTTGACCTTATTGTGATTCAGATTGAGGTATTCTTAGTTTCTACTAATATCTTCTGTGCACTGACTTGATGTAGTGTGTAATGGTTTGTGTCTGACAAGTTTCACCTGTATGCAGTCCCTGAACAAGAAGTATGGATGCAGTGTTCCTTTGCTTCTAATGAACTCTTTCAACACTCATGATGACACACAGAAGGTTGATATCCCACCTCCCCTGTTTATTTTCTATTGAAAAGACAACTTTCTAAATTTGGACTAACATACTTGCATAATGACCTCTGTTTTGTAGATTGTTGAGAAGTACTCCAACTCCAACATTGAAATTCACACTTTCAACCAGGTATGAAATTAGTAGTACTTCATCTGTTATATTTAATTGTATCACATTATACCCACTACTTGCGGTGTCAATTAACTGACACATGTTTCTCTCAGAGCCAATACCCTCGCATTGTTACTGAAGACTTCTTGCCACTTCCAAGCAAAGGGCAGACAGGGAAGGATGGCTGGTTAGTTTTCTCTAACTATTCTTGTCTTATTCTTGGAATACCAATGGATGACCATTTCATTTTATGATATTTCAAAAACTAGCTTTGCCTTTATGCTTTATTGATTCAACTTTGTCAGACTTGACTATCCAAATAACTTTTTGAAGTCCAATATTGTGGTTTTTGAATGTGAAGGTACCCCCCAGGCCACGGTGATGTGTTCCCCTCTTTGAACAACAGTGGAAAACTCGACACCTTGCTGTCACAGGTGAGCACAAATGGCTTAACCTTCTATCTAGGCGAACGGATTAGTTTGACAGGTTGATTGGTTGCATACTACGACCTTATCCAGATTTGTTTTTTTGACATGGATTAGTTTGCCCTTGCGATCCACATCTTCATAGCATGTTTTCTTTTGAAGTTTACAAAAAATCTATGTAGTGTATGCTTCTTGTGATTTAAATAAATCAAACCAGTTACAACTTGCACATCATCTGTAGGGACTCTTAACTTTGCTTACAGAATCCAAACACCTTCATATTATTGTGCTTACTATTTTGCCAATCTTCTCTCAGGGAAAGGAGTATGTCTTCGTGGCGAACTCAGACAACTTGGGTGCTATAGTTGACATCAGTATCCAAATATGATCAGATTTATTAATTTCCAATCTGATTATTTTCACCTTTTAGTGTTACTTTGTGCCATAAATGGAATTCTTAACAATCACAGAGATATTAAACCACCTGATCACTAACCAGAATGAGTACTGCATGGAAGTTACTCCAAAAACATTGGCTGATGTTAAAGGTGGTACCCTCATCTCATACGAAGGAAGGGTCCAGGTACACTAATAATTTCCTCCTGGCTTGCCTATTAGCTTTTAATTATCTTTGCTGATAAGCAAGCATAGAAAGTAATGGCTATAGTGTAATTTGCAAATTGCAACAGTAATTTTGAACCTACATTTCATGAATCACTCAATAATTTCTCTATTGCATGCAGCTCTTGGAGATTGCCCAAGTCCCTGATGAGCATGTAAGTACCCTCTCCCTGAACTGTGTTGTTCCAAGTCATGAGAGTATTATGAGGCTAAATAGCTGATGAATACTTTCCCTTTGTGTATTTGTTCAGGTGAATGAATTCAAGTCGATTGAGAAGTTCAAGATATTTAACACCAACAACCTGTAAGAATCTAAGCCATGTCTTCCTTTGATTAAGAACTCTGTTCCTTCCTAACAGCTTCTGGCATCAGGTGGGTGAACTTGAAGGCGATCAAGAGGCTTGTAGATGCTGAAGCACTTAAGATGGAAATCATTCCCAACCCTAAGGTACATCTGTTATCCTTGGCGTGAATCTCAGTTCCATTCTGTTCATTTGCTTTTATCTAAGCAGCTAGTTCTTGCAGGAAGTTGATGGCGTGAAAGTCCTTCAGCTAGAAACCGCAGCTGGAGCAGCGATCAGGGTATAGGCAAACTTATCTCAAAATGTTGTGTTGGGCTGCCCACTTAATTGTTCGTGATGTGCCCTAATGCTTTTCTTTCCTTCTAGTTCTTTGAGAAGGCAATCGGCATCAACGTTCCCCGCTCAAGGTTTCTGCCCGTGAAGGCTACATCTGATTTGTTGCTTGTGCAGGTATATCTGAAATCCCCTTGGTGTTTTCTGGTTTGGTACCATGATGAGACAACAGCTGACCTCATTTTTCTGTCCCACAGTCTGATCTCTATACCTTGGTCGATGGCTACGTCATCCGCAACCCAGCCAGAGTGAAGCCATCAAACCCTTCAATTGAGCTTGGTCCTGAGTTCAAAAAGGTAAGCCATCTTAATCATAAGAATTTTGTCAATTAGTCGATAAAGAAATTGCATTGAAGAAACACGTGAATCGTGAAAGAAGCTGGAATGTGGTTGTGACTCGCTTTTTTTTCCGACGAATTGTAGGTTGCCAACTTCCTTGCCCGTTTCAAGTCGATCCCCAGCATCGTTGAGCTCGACAGCTTGAAGGTCTCTGGTGATGTCTCGTTTGGCTCTGGAGTCGTGCTCAAGGTGAACTTCATAGTCATCATTCTCCTTTTGCTGCGGTTAGTTACTGTGTACAAATGGACCTAATGGACCTAATGCTAATCAAATCTGCTCATCCCATCTGCAGGGCAACGTGACCATCGCAGCCAAGGCTGGAGTCAAGTTGGAGATCCCAGACGGAGCTGTGCTCGAGAACAAGGTAAGCCTTCATTTCACATCCCAGCACCTACCCAATCTGAAACTGTGTGGGCTATGCCTGATTGTTATGCATGGTCTGACTGACACATGGCCTTCTCTGGTGTCTCCAGGACATCAACGGCCCTGAGGATCTTTGAGCGACGCCCGCCGCCATCGCCAGTTGCATTCCCAGAAACCTTCTGGTCCTCCTTCGCTGAGTTAACCGTCCTGTAATTTTCGTGTGCATTCTGCTGGGGTGTTGTCCTGGGATAGCCCCTTTACATAATAATTGTAATCCCCTCTGCTGTTCATCTACACTTGTTCTTCCTGGCCGTGCCAGGGACGTAAAATTTCTTTTGGTTATATGGTGATGCCCATAGTTCTCACATGCCTAAATTTGTTTCTTTCGCCCTGCTGGGCTGCAAGAGTTGCTTTTTGCTGGAGTATTTTGTGTCTCCTTTGCCAGTTGTGCCATGCGTAATCCACACTTGGTTGTGGCTATTTTAGATCACAAAGATACCGACAATCTTTTTCGCGGAACCTGAATTGTTTGCTTCCATGCTCCCGTTGTGCAAGCAAAAAAAATCATAGTTGCAATTGTCATGAACTGGGAAGGGATCGTGCTTGGCAACTTTGTTGTGTGCTTATTCCTTTTAGTTGCAACTTTGTCATGAACTGGGAAGGGATCGTGCTTGGCAACTTTGTCGTGTGCAGGCTTATACCTGATGGGTGGTTGGTATAGGTGTCGATCATGGTGGCAAAAGAACATGGGCATGAATAAGCCTGCATGGCAATCCAACACTTACATTGTGTGGAGATATCACATGATATCATGATTCAAAAATCATCAAATTTAAGTGTCCAAAAAAAAATGGTGAATGTTCACAAGGCATGTGTCTACAATCCTTAGTACTCCCTCTGTAAACTAATATAAGAGCGTTTGGATCACTATTTTAGTGATCTAAATGCTCTCATATTAGTTTATGGAGGGAGTAAAAAAGTACAAATACAAATTTGAAACACATAGATGATCTGAAAGATAGTAGACATGTGTCCTGTGAACATTCAGAATTTTTTGAAACATCCAAAAATATTTTTTCAGGGGCATGGTACAATGTTACATGGTATCACAGTATATTTCCCACACGTAGTAACTGAAGAGTTTGCAGGAACAGTCGGAAAAAAATTTACAGAATTTTGTTTCAAATTGCCATGACACTCGCGACACAAATCTTTTGGGTAAGCTGACAAAAATCTAAATGCACCATCTATTGAATCACCCAAGACATCCTTTGAAAAGGAAAAGGAAAAAGGGCTGAAAAGGGACTTCGAGAAACGCACACATTTACAATTCCAGCAGCAGCTTAAACAATCTACCACAAATGTGGCCAGATGCCATGCGATGACCAAAGGCCCCCTCACCCATGACCAGCTCTATCGACGACCAATGTGATTGCTGTGCTGATGTCCCGCGGCTGGTGTTTAACAAGAGCAATCACATTATGTACCACGACGGGTCTCGAACCTTCCCAAGCTCACACGGCTAAATGGTTGTCGATATCAAAGCTACGGAGATCCGAAGGGCCTGCCCCGATCCTGCAAATGTAAGTAGGACGAGTTATGCACTTATGCTACAACATATTTTGTGAAAAAAAAGATGGCATGTCATAAGTAATTAAGTACAATAACTGCAAGAATCTATTAGCAGTTGATTGTGGAACAACTACAACTAAAAGTGTTGCACGTGTGTTATCGTGGAAAGCTGGAAGGTGAATTATGCGTAGAGCAAATAGCAAACTAGCAAATGTTCTTGAGTTCAAAAATCATGACAACGAGAATTAACGGGTCGAGGGCTATTGATCTTGACAACAACCACAGGCCATGATGAAGTGATTTGTACCTCTTGTTTATTGTGCAATAATGGAATTTGATGTTCCCAGCCTTGACATCTTCAATATACTGCAACAGTGTGTACAGATGTAAGAAGCTTATGATGTCAAAAGACTGAGAACTACAACTTGCTGGAAGACGCAATGCTTGAACTGGAGGAGGGGGTGTACCATTCTCAAAGTGACGATGATTGAAGAAAATGCCAGAGAATCGAATGGTATATCATCCAAAGCAAAAAGTGCACATTCTAGCGACTCGGATCCAGGTGAGAAACTGGGGGTCTTCATTCTCGCTCGGAAAATAATGTAACTCTACTGCATGTCATCACAATACACAAGAAGAATCCACTTAGTAGTGTATTAAGCTAAGCATGAATTGACCGATTAGGCTGCTCTTCACTCACTTGGCCAATTAGCGGAATATCCAACTGAGCAAAAGGTGAGACTATCTCTACATCTGCACAAGCTTCTTCCAACGTTTCCCTTGAGGCTCCTTCTGCTGCAGACTCTCCGACTTCCAAATAACCAGCAGGAAGAGTCCTGTTGATGTAACCTTGATCAGAATGATAGACCAGCCCCAAAATGACAATGTTCTTAGAGAAAACGGAAATGCTTTGCAATGTGGCAGAAAGCAATTGGAAATAAAACGTACTAGTGCATTAGAGAGAGAAAATAAGAGGTCCGTTAAAAACGAAAGGAGCAATCCTGAAGTGAGGAAAAAATAACAACAAAACAAACACCATTGCTGTAACATATAAAGATCTATGCAGTTTCACACCACAAATAGTACAAGCAAATAGTTCTGTACATACTTCATATGGATGTAAACTTGATTTTGGTACTACATATATATACAGGCAAGAAAAACATGGTATGATAATAACTGTAAAACATAGTAGACCCATGCAGCTCGCCAGTATGGTACAGACAACACCAGAAAGCCTGATGATAGTCAACAAAATGGACTCATCAAAAGAAGCTTACCAAAGGCCATAAGCCGGTTCAATCTTTCTTCTGCAAAGGAGGACCTTGTTATCGTGCTCCACAAGGCAACCGACAACCTACAAAGATGACACAGATTAGTGAAAAACGAATGGGTAAAAGCTAATACACACCTACAAATGTTACTGGGCATATAATTTTGCGTTGTTGAACAGTGACATAACAAAGATATGAAAAGATATCAGGTCTGTGCAGTGGAACTCAGAAGCAGTTGGCATTCAAAGCAAGCAAATCACAGTATCTTGGTTCTAAATGCATATGCACATATTGTCTGAATTCTGAAGATGGCGCCTACTCATACACTGTCTCGGTTCAAATTGCATATGCACATATTGTCTGATCTCTGAAGATGATTCATACTCTGTTCTTCAGTTCATACCATTTTGGGGTTCTCGTAGTGCACTCTCCCACAAGAAGAACATACAGCCCTCATCTTCTCATCCCCGTCTGGTACGGCCAATTTCGTCGGACTTCCACAAGCTGGGCAGAAAGGGATCCTCGACTTGGGCACCTGCATAAGGGATGGTTAGCGGTGGTTAGGCGTGTATTCGGCCAGCAACATGCGTTTAGAACAGCAGGAGGGCTAGAGCAACGAGTATTATTATCTCAGGAAATCAAAGCTATCATCCACTAATTTCGATCCTGAATCGACGCCACATCCGCCACACGCACGCTAGATAATTGTGCTAGGGAGACAGAGCACCATGGTTGCAAACCAGTAGAGGTCTAGAGGATGCCTCGTGGCTCACAGTTGCTAAGGCCGGCATCCCTTCCCATCCACCAGTTGCTAAGTCAACGCACTAGGTGGTTCCATCCATCGACGGCGATTATTGTACGGCCCCAGCATCTCAGCTCCGACACCAGCGGTGCCGGCAGCCGGGCGCCTAATCGCGGCACGGTCAGATATCATACGGCCGGGCATGGGTGGGAGGAGGAAGACGCATCAGACTCACCGCGGGGGCCGGCGGCGGCGAGGGGGCGGAGGGGGAGCTGGCGCCGGCGCCGGAGTGGTTGGAGGCCGACATCCGGAGCGGGCGGAGGCGGGCGGCGGCGCGGGGCAGGGGCGGCGCGCGGCGGGCGAGGAGGCGGGCGGCGTGGGGGAGGAGGAGGTGGTGGGATCTGAGGAGGAGCATGGCGGTCGGGCTGGGCGGGTTTAGTAGGGGGGAGGTTGGTTGGTGGCGTGGCGTGGGGATGGGAGGAGGACGGCGACTCGGGGAAGGGGAGGGTGCGCGGTGAGGTCGGCCGCGGAACACGTCGGCTCGGTCGGCGGGCGGTGGCGATTCGGCTGGGTGGCCGGTGGCTATTGGGCGACGCGGCGGGACGGGGGTGGGTCGCCACCGGTGACGGGGCCGGCGCGCTGGATAAACAATTGGGAAAAATGGCGTGGCGGGTTTATCCTCGGTGTCCTTTTGTCCTCGTGAAAAACATTTTTTTTGTTCCAACCGGATCGCCTCATTTTCCCATTACTTACTTTCCGCAGCTGCGAAGTTCATGTACAGAGTGAACTTAAGAAAAAAAAAGTTCATGTACAGAGTGAAAAGGAAAGGAAGCGAGACAATACGTTCGACGGGGGTGTACAAGCATTGGCTAGCCAAAATTTTGGTTGAGATTTTGATTGCCCATGATTTGGCCAACATTGACAGAAAAAATGAATTATAGTTCACTAGAGTTCATTGGCATGTCAAAAAAATTGGCAACAATCCAAACAAAGGACAATCTTTGGGTCATGACCAAAATTTTGGTAGGATGTACTTTGGTCACAATCCAAACACCCCCTAAGGGCATCTCCAGCCGCGCCCCCAACAGGCCCCCCCAGGCCACTTTTTCGGCGCCGGCGCCGAAAAAACGGCCCAGTCGCGCCCCCAGGACGCCGAAAATCGCCGGTTCGGACCTTTTTTCCGCCCGGCGATCACAGGCCGAACCCGACGCGCTGGGGAGCAGTTGGGGGCTCCGGCGCTAGGGAAAAGCACGCCTGGCCCACACTGACAGGGGAAAAAGTCAAGGTTTTCTTCCCCCTACTCGCCTCGCAACCCCCGCGCCCTCGGCCACCACTAGATATATCCCGGCGACGGCCGCCGCCCTACTCCGCTAGATAGCCATTCCCCGCCGGAAAATAGCTGCGCTTCGCCGCGGCAGCCCCTCCGACAGTAGCTGGGCGTTTCGGGCCGCCGTTTCCGGCCGCGGAGGCGCGGTTTAACGGCGGGTACACGCCCACCGAGCGCAAGGTGTTCGGCGTTTTGCCTGTCTCGGCGATGGACTCGGATGACGAGGAAGAGCTCGCCGCTCTGCTGGAGGAGGAAGCCGCGGCCGACGTCCAGGAAGAAGAGCATCTCATGGTGCTCGCCACCCTCGCCCAGCTGCTGGCGAGCAATGAAAAGCCGCGGCGAGGTGGCTTGGCGCCGGGGCGGGTGAAAGCAAAGAACCAGCATCGTCTCCAAGGCTACTGCATGCTCTACTCCGACTACTTCGCCGATGCTCCACTTCATGGCGAAAAAGCATTTCGGCGCCGTTATCGGATGAGCCGAAAGCTCTTCCTCAGGATTGTGAATTCCATCCGGGAGTTCGACAGCTACTTCAAATGCAAGATGGATTGCACTGGCGCTCTTGGATTCACCTCCATCCAGAAGTGCACGACATCGATGAGGATGCTTGCATATGGAGCTCCCAGTGATTCACTCGACGACTATGGACGCATGGCCGAGTCCAACAGCATAGAGTGTTTTTACAAGTTCTGTCGGGCAGTGGTGGCAGTGTTTGGGCCACAATATTTGAGAACACCCAATGCGGAAGACACTGCTCGGATCCTAGCCCAGAATGCAGCAAGAGGATTTCCTGGGATGCTTGGAAGCATCGACTGCATGCATTGGAAATGGAAGAATTGCCCATTTGGTTGGCAAGGGATGTACAAAGGCGCCAAAGGCGGTTGCAGTGTGGTGCTTGAGGCGGTAGCCACACAGGACCTCTGGATTTGGCACTCCTTCTTTGGTATGCCAGGAACTCACAACGACATCAACGTGTTGAAGTGCTCTCCTGTTTTTGCCAAGCTCGTTGAGGGCCATTTTCCTCCGGTGAACTTCGAGATCAATGGGCACCAATACAACAAGGGGTACTATCTAGCTGACGGCATCTATCCGAGATGGTCGACATTTGTGAAGACGATCTCAAACCCTGTGGCAGGAGGCAAGAACGCCTGGTTTGCGAAGCTTCAGGAGGCTTGCAGGAAGGATGTCGAGCGGGCATTTGGTGCTCCAATCTCGATTTGCTGTTGTTCGGTACCCCGCTCAGACCTGGTCCAAAGATCAAATGTGGGAGATTATGTCTTGTTGTGTCATCTTGCACAACATGATCATCGAGAGCGAGCAAGAAGACCCACACTGAACCATACTACAGGCAGGGTCCTCTAGCCGAAGTTGATCACCAGCTACCGGCAACTTGGACTGCCTATCTCAGTATGCGTCAGGAGATCGGAGACCCACAGGTGCATCATCAACTGTAGAAAGATCTGATTGAGCACCCATGGAGGCTCAAAGGGGACGCTGTGTGATGAAATACGAGTTTTTATTTGTTGAACTATATAATTTGTATTGAACTATTTGTTGTTGTACTATTTTGTTGAAGTATTTGATTTTTCTGTGATGAAATATGTGATAAGAAATAATTGTGTTGATAATTGAACGCCGAGACACGGCGAAACCACGCCGAATATGGGCCTATTCTCGCCCATATGGGTCCTTTATTCGTCGAAATTGGGCTGCGAAGTGGGCCAATTTCGGCGCCTGGGGGCGAGCTGGGGGCGACGACTGGGCGCAAAACCGCCCCCAGAGCCGATTGAATCGCCGTCTCGCCCCCAGGGGGCGATTTTTATGCGTCCTGGGGGCCAACGGCTGGAGATGCCCTAAGTTGTCGTGTTGGGTGCAAGTATTTTTTGTTTGTTTGTGTGCATGTGTTGTTTACCTTGTACTCCCTTTGTCCCATAATATAACAACGTTGTCAAATACACTCTTATACTATGGGACGAAGGGAGTAGTTTAGAAGCTCCGACTGACTCGATAAACCTTATTTCTTAATTAAGGGAAAAGTTTGTTACTATCTACATCACCCTTTCTCTTTGGGGAAACCAAAGACTCCTGCGGGAGTAGTAAAGAAAATTTTAGCGTCGCTGCCAGGAGTCTTCTTTTACCAAATCAGGTGTCTTCACACAAACTTTTTATTTGCTTGTTTTATTTCTTGCCTAGTTGTTTTTAACTTTTGCTTTGCTTGCCAAATATTTCCAAAACACAATAAATACTTGTGTTGATATTCTTGTTTTTCTAGTTTATTATGGCTTGTCCTCCTTACCCTCCTATGTCACCTGAATTAGAGGTTCTTCATTTTAAACAAAGATAAGGAGAGAGTTTGAAAGATGCTTGGTTTAGAATAATTAAATCTCACAGCAATTCCACTATTAAAAATGACATGAAAATTCTTCTTAGAAATTTCTATGTGGGTTTATCTATACCAAATAGGAATATGTTGGATTATACAACAAAAGGGAATTTCTTTGAAAATGATGTTATAAAAGCTTATGAGATGTTAGAAGGAATAGTTGGGGTACCTCCTACTATGAAAGGATCCCCGTTTACCCAAGAAGGGATTCAAATTCTTGAGAAATTAAGTGTTATCCAAAAGAATTTATCAGATTTGAGTAAAAATGGAGAACTATGTAAAACTATTAATTCTAATTTGCAGCGTATGAGTTCTCATTTAATGACTTGTAATAGAAAGCTTGAAACTCTTGATATTTTCTTTGTTCATTTTGAGAATTCTAGAAGCTCTTTTTATATTGACAATCCATGAGTGAATGATTTATTTTATATGAACTAACCTATCTCCCGAGTTCTGTTAAGTTTTATGTTGATGAAGTTTTAAAGATCAAGGTGAGACAACGATATGAAGAGAACAAGGAGCGGCAAATAGCCTAAGCTTGGGGATGCCCAAGGCACCCTAAGGTAATATTCAAGGAGATTCAAGCGTCTAAGTTTGGGGATGCCCCGGTAGGCATCCCCTCTTTCGTCTTCAAAAATTACCGGTATTACTCGGTTGGACCTACTTTTTTTATTTGTTCACATGATATGTGTTTTGCTTGGATCGTCATTTGTTTTTTTCTGGTTCGACAATCATTGTGTTATGATCACACCTATTATGAGAGACACATATTCATCTCATAGCTGTAGAATGCTCATTTGATCTTCACTTATATCCATTTGAGTAGAGACGTTTATATAATTTGCTCTAGTACTTCACGTATGCTTGTTAGGGAACGGTGAGAAATTATGTTTTTATATAAAATATTAGAATTCTCTTGCCTCACTTAAATCTTTTTAGGTAGTTGAATAGCAATTGACAATTTGCATGAAATGTATGGTTGGTCTAAAAAATAATAGGTATATATGAGTGGTATAATAAAAACTTGCATGAACTTGTAGATCAATTGAACTTGATAATTGGATTCCTTTCAATGATTTTGAGATAGTGAGTTGGTAATTATTTTTGTGTATCCTTAAGGACTTGCGTGAAGTAGTGGAAAGGTGTCCTAAGGTCATACTTGTTAATACTTGTGGTCGTTTAAGTGAAACTGACTGTGAGGGGTCTAAGTTGAAGAACATTGTAAGTAACCGCCTTGTTGAATGGGTCAGGAAGCCTAGCGGACTTTGGTTCATCAAACTCACCCCTTGGAGTGATCGGTCTTGTGATTACCCGGTGTAGACTATGAAGTATTAGTGAGATGTTTTGGTTTACGAGTTGCGGTCTTTATGCACTTCCACCTATCCATATTTTGATAGCCTCTTCGGTACTGTGCATTCCCAACTCTCATATTGAGACATTGTGCATACTTCGCCGGTGCATCCAACCCAGTGGGATGATACACTCTCTCAAGAATCACCGTTCATCATTTTGATTTGCCTCTTCAGTACTGTGGTATTTTGATTTGCCTCGCCGGTGCATCCATATTTTGATAGCCTCTTCGGTACTGTGGTATTTTGATTTGCATGATCATAGAGCTGACATGATATTTGTGGCTAGATCACCGTTCATCATTGAAACATGTTACGCTAAAATCATTTGCACATCCTGGTACACTGCTAGAGGCAGTCATTTGTAGTCATTATTTTTCATTTGTCAGAGTTGTAAGTAATATAAAAGTGTGGCGCATTCTAGAGTGTGCCCCTACCAGTGAGAGTATATATAAAAAAGAGGCCAAAAGAGCCCATAAAAATTGAGAGAAAAAGAGAGACACTACTGGAATTAGCTTATTTGCCGTCAGCCGATTCTTTGCCGTCCGCTAGCGGACGACAAAGAATCTATGCCGTCAGCTAGCAGACGGCAAAGATAGAGGTGACCCCCACTAACTAACTAATTAAAAAAAACTTAACGGCCCCCCTCTTTGCCTTCTGCTGGCAGACGATAAAGACAAGAAAAGCGGACGACAAAGGCGGGGCGGACGAAGAAAAGGAGGGGAGAAGAAGAAGAAGAAGAAGAATATGTAGAAGGTGCTCTTTGGCCTTCCAGAGGCCGACGGGGTCATATATTTGTGAATTATGAGTTAGGTCGTATATTTTTCGATTTTGTTATGCAAAACATCATACATATTTGTGTTGATGGGGTGGATTCAAATGTGCAGTTGTTTCATCGCTGCGAGGGTGTGGTGTTTGACGACCTCCCCGTGCGTTCGACGAGCTCCGCCCTTGCGTTCATTGGTGAGCACAAATGACATCTCCTCCTCCCCCCTTCATTCCGGTCTTCGTGCCGATGAAACTTGCTAGCTTAGGTGTCGATCATCAGTATGCGTAACCACTATGCGTCTCCCGTTCGAAAGGGTTACATCTATAAATATGCATGCATTTGCATACTTATAACCATGATTCTTTCGAATTGTCCAACACTATCCATGGACAGCCCGAGTATGTGTAGATTGGGTTCGTTTTCCCATTATGCTTTGCTCCAGATTTGACGCATAAATTTCGTCAGTGCCTCCCCTGTTGTTTTCCGGGTACACATCCTCTCTGTTTATTGCAGAGACGTGTATCAGGAGAACAGCGGGGAGGTGCTGCCGAAATTTTGCGTCGGATCCAGAGCATAGCATGGGAAAATGAACTCAATCTACACATACTAGGGTGGGATTAGGACCTATCATTACCTATTAGAGTGTAGGTTGCAGGGACGTAATAAAATTGACAAACTAGATCAACTGATGAATACATACATGGTGAATTATATATATATATATATATATATATATATGACAAATTTTTCCTACTACCGGGTGTAGTTACTCCCACTTTTGTTTAATACGTTCTAGGTAGTATCTATCATATCGGAGAGTATGTACGCGTAGTATGTAGTATATAATAATGTTTAGGTAGTATATATACTACTTTTTTGGTAGTATGTATCATATTTTGTGTATACTCTATTTGGCGTATAAATATGTACGTATTTCACAAATACAATAAAATCATGAGCCCACTTGCAATTTTTTCATATAACTCACTTTGGAGTATGTTAGATATAGTATATGAACATACTAACAATAATAAAGTAGAGTATATACTACCACATGGTAGTATATGAGAAATGAGTGTAGCTACACCCGGTAGTAGGATGCATTTTCCCTATATATATATGTATATATATATATATATTGTGTGTCCAGTAGCTTTGAAAGTCAAGATGAGTGATCGTGCGTGGATGTACACCGGTCACACTAGTCAGAACAAATGGAGCACTGAATGGTTCACAAAAACCAAGGGGTTTGTGCAAGCCGCTGTTGCAAATGGCCAGAGGAAAACCCGGTGCCCCTGTTTCCAGTGCGACAATTGGGAAAAGAGGACAGAGGTTGAAATGGGCAAACACCTGCAAAAGAGTGGTTTTACGCCCAATTATACGGTGTGGACATTTCATGGTGAGTCTGCCCAACGTGACCGAGCTGAGGTGGTTCGTCGTCGCACCGACGAGCATGGTACTGGGATGGAAAACATGGTGCAAGACTTGGATGATGCTCAGGATTCAGACGAGGAGATGGAGGAATCTGCAAAAGGCCTTCAATGAAATGTTGGAGTCTTCAAAACATCCGCTCCACGAGCACACTGAGCTTTGTCAGCTGGATGCCATCTCACAAGTAATGGCTCTGAAGGCTCAGTTCAACTTGGGCAGAGAATGCTACGACGCAATTATGACAGTATTTGGGCAGAGAGTGCTAGACTATCTTCCCCAAAGGAAGAGGATTACGAACCTCACATTAACCCAGACACATATGAAGGAGAATTCTTCCAAGAGACACGTCTTTCCAAAAAACGTTTCAAGAACCGCTATACTTCACCCCAAAACATTGAAGTAGACAGCGACAGTGAATCCGGCATCACCCTAGAGTCAGAACAAGAAGAGTCGGAGCAAGAAGAGGTTACTACTGCGGATGACCTGTCAATGCTTGACCGATTACGTCAAGGTGGCCTTCCACATGTTGATGCCGCTGAACCCTATGAGCACGTCATTGATGATAGTGATGATGATGATTATGCATTTATTGATGATAGTGATCGAGATTATTAGTAGCCCGCTCCTACACCTCCATGATCACGGTAAGTTTCTCTAGTGTTTTGCTTAACAAATGCATAAAGACCTAGACTTAGCTTTATTTCCTCCAAAATGACTTAATAAGCTTACTGACCTCCAAAACCATCCATTTTACCTAAGTTAGCTCTAAAACGATCTATACTTAGCTTTGTTTCATCCAAAATGACCTAAGTTAGCTCTAATATGCTTAGTTAACTAGGTTTGCTCAATAATGACATGTACTTAGCTTACTTATGTCAAAAATGGCATAATTAGCTTAGTTAGCTCATAAAAGATCCATTTTACCTAAGTTAGCTCTAGAATGATCCATTTTACCTTAGTTAGCTCACAAACGATCCATTTTACCTAAGTTAGCTCTAAAATGACCCATTTTACCTTAGTTAGCTCATAAATGATCCATTTTACCCAAGTTAGCTCTAAAATGACCCATTTTACCTAAGTTAGCTCTAAAATGACCCATTTTACCTTAGTTAGCTCATAAATGATCTATTTTACCCAAGTTAGCTCTAAAATGACCCATTTTACCTAGGTTAGCTCCAAAATGACCCATCTTACCTAGGTTAGCTCTAAAATGATGCATTTTACCTAAGTTAGCTCACAAACGATCCATTTCACCAAGGTTAGCTCATAAACGATCCATTTCAACTAAGTTAGCTCATAAATGATCCATTTCACCTTAGTTAGCTCATAAACGATCCATTTCACCTTAGTTAGCTCATAAACAATCCATTTCAACTAAGTTAGCTCATAAATGATCCATTTCACCTAAGTTAGCTCATAAATGACATATACTTCTTCTTCTAGTCTTCTTCTTCTAGTCACCTTTTTCTAACTTTCTTATTTCCCATTTTGCAGATTTCATTCACTTCACGGAAGCTAGCTTGCTATGATGGAGTGCTTGTTTTTTCTTTCATTATCTTCTAGTGTTCTTAGCTTGCTATGATGGAACAATGTGTATGTGCAACTTGCTATGTATGAATGGATGGAACTATATATGTATGTACGATGAAACTTATGTGCTGGATATGTCATATGTTTGCTGTGAAATAACCCTGTGAAATATATATGTCATATATATTTGCTGTGAAAATTGTTGGATTTAAAAAAACCAGAAAAAAAGAGCCAATGCAGGCTCTTTGCCGTCTGCCACCGACGGCAACGGGCTCTTTGCCGTCCGTTGCGGACGGCAACGAAGCCACGTGGCAGCCACCTGTGCTTTCTGGAAGCTGAACCATTTGGTCAGTTTTCCTACAGTGGCGGACGGCAAAGGCTTTGCCTACAGTGGCAGACGGCAATGGGTCAGTGCATTTGCCTACAGCGGCGGACGGCAAAGCCTTGGTGGGCAGTGACGTCCAACTGACGTCATTCGGCTGACGGCAAAGGCCTCATGCTATTTGTCGTCAGCCGCGGACGGCAAATACTGCCGTTAGCCACCTAACGGACTAACAACGAATTTATTGCCGTCGGGTTTCTTTGCCGTCAGCCGCTGATGGCAAATGCCCCTTTGCCGCCCGCTTCAAAAAGCAGACGACAAAGAAGGTCTTTACCGATCCTTTCTTTGCCGGTGCCTTTTGCCGTCCGCGGCAGATGGCAAAGGTCTTTGCCGTCCGCGTCCGTGCCTTTGCCGTCTGCCTTGGCGGACGGCAAATTAGCTGATTCCTATAGTGAGAGGGGATGCACTGTACTATCCTTTATCACACTTGTGGTTCAAAGTAGCACCATGTTCTTCATATAGAGAGTATTCATGTTATTCATTTCTTATTCTAGTGGGATTTTTCACATTATGAGAACTTGACTTGCATATTCCTATGATGAGCTTCCTCAAAATTCTCTAGGATGTGAGCGGTCAAGTTGGATGCACACCCACTTAGTTGCATTTAGAGAGCTTTCGTACACTTATAGCTCTAGTGCATCTGTTGCATAGCAATCCCTACTCATCACATTGATATCGGTTGTATGACTTCCTCGCGCCTAAGGATCAAGTTGCATTGATGTGAGACATCCTTATAATTTTTGTCTTCTCAATTAAATCCCCATCATTATTCTCTTTGCCATCCTAAGTGCCAAGACCAAAATTGGGCATTAAGTGAAGTGCCAAGTAGTTTAAAAGGGCCCTTCATGTATTCGGTTGTTTGACTGAAACTCTTGGTTGTGTTATGAGAAGTTTTTTTTAATATGATAAAGCCTTGAGTGATTGGGAACATGTATATGACATCATGAGTATTAATTGGTATTACATGAAAGCCTTAATCCATGAAAAGCAATAGTAATTTTGTTTACACATTTGATGTTACTTTCTTATTATCAATTATATATTATTTCTTTAAATCACTTTTGTCTTGAGTTCACACCATTGTTACATCATTTGATCAAGATCAGGCTAGGTAGCATTCAACATAAAAAATTATCTTTGTTTATCATTTACCTACTCAAGGACGAGTAGGAATTAAGCTTGGGATGCTGATACGTCTCAAATATATCTATAATTTTTACTCATTTCATGTTGCTATATTGTCATTTCTATATAATTTTATTACCATTTTACATCATTTTATATTATTTTTTGGACTAACCTATTAATTTAGTTTCGAGTGTCATTCCTGTTTTCTACTTGTTTTTTGTTTCGCATGAAATCAATATCTATAGAGCAACAAGAAACACTGTATGCTTCGGAAGACATCGAGAGGGGCCACAAGCCAGCCACAAGGATAGGTGGCACGACCAGGGGATGGCCGTTCCACCTGAGCTTGTGGGGTCTGCGGGAACCGTCTTGACCTATTTCCCCTGCCATAAATTCCTGTAAATAGAGAAACCATCTATCGTACCTACAAAAGTACTTTCGTTGCCATAAGCCACTGTTCCGAAGAGATCTCATCTGGAGCCCTGTTCCGGAGCTCTACCGGAGGGGGAAGCCATTGGAGGGGTCATCTTCATCAACCTTTGGTGCCTCCATGATGATATGTGAGTAGTTCCTTGAGGACCTAGGGGTCCATAGTAGTAGCTAGATGGTTCTCTCTCTCTTTTTGAATCTTCAATACCATGTGTCCCCTTCTCCCTTGTATTATTGGAGTCAATCCAATGTAATCCTTTGGTGTCTTTGTTGGGATCCAATGAACTATGGATTGATGACCAGATTCTTCATTGAATATTATTGAATCTTTCGAAGTTTTTTTGCTGTATAATTAGGTAGCTACTTATGCTTTCCGATCTATTTGCCTTTCTCTAGCCAAGATTGATGAGTAGTTCTTCAGAGGGAGTGGTGCATGATACCCCGCAAGTATAGGGGATCACAATAGTTTTCGAGGGTAGAGTATTCAACCCAAATTTATTGATTCGACACAAGGGGAGCCAAAGAATATTCTCAAGTATTAGCAGTTGAGTTGTCAATTCAACCACACCTGGATAACTTAGTATCTGCAGCAAAGTATTTAGTAGCAAAGTAATATGGAAGTAACGGTAACGGTAGCAAAAGTAATATTTTTTGGTTTTGTAGTGATTGTAACAGTAGCAACGGAAAAGTAAATAAGCGAAGAACAATATATGAAAAGCTCGTAGGCATTGGATCGGTGATGGAGAATTATGCCGGATGTGGTTCATCATGTAACAATCATAACATAGGGTGACACGGAACTAGCTCCAATTCATCAATGTAATGTAGGCATGTATTCCAAATATAGTCATACGTGCTTATGGAAAAGAACTTGTATGACATCTTTTGTCCTACCCTCCCGTGGCAGCGGGGTCCTATCAGAAACTAAGGGATATTAAGGCCTCCTTTTAATAAAGTACCGGACCAAAGCATTAACACATAGTGAATACATGAACTCCTCAAACTATGGTCATCACCGGGAGTGGTCCCGATTATTGTCACTTCGGGGTTGCCGGATCATAACACATAGTAGGTGACTATAGACTTGCAAGATAGGATCAAGAACTCACATATATTCATGAAAACATAATAGGTTCAGATCTAAAATCATGGCACTCGGGCCCTAGTGACAAGAGCATATATAGCAAAGTCATATCAACATCAATCTCAGAACATAGTGGATACTAGGGATCAAACCTAACAAAACTAACTCGATTACATGATAAATGCCATCCAACCCATCACCGTCCAGCAAGCCTACGATGGAATTACTCACGCACGGCAGTGAGCATCATGAAATTGGTGATGGAGGATGGTTGATGATGACGATGGCGATGGATTCCCCTCTCCGGAGCCCTGAACGTACTCCAGATCAGCCCTCCCGAGAGAGTTTAGGGCTTGGCGGCGGCTCCGTATCGTAAAACACAATGAATCCTTCTCTTTGATTTTTTTCTCCCCGAACACGAATATATGGAGTTGGAGTTGAGGTCGGTGGAGCACCAGGGGGCCCACGAGGCAGGGGGCGCGCCCAGGGGGGCAGGCGCGCCCCCACCCTCGTGGAAAGGGTGTGGGCCCCCTGGCCTTGATTCTTTCGCCAGTATTTTTTATTATTTCCAAAAATAATCTCCGTGAAGTTTCAGGTCATTCCGAGAACTTTTGTTTCTGCACATAAATAACACCATGGCAATTCTGCTGAAAACAGCATCAGTCCGGGTTAGTTCCATTCAAATCATGCAAGTTAAAGTCCAAAACAAGGGCAAAAGTGTTTGGAAAAGTAGATACGACGGAGATGTATCAACTCCCCCAAGCTTAAACCTTTGCTTGTCCTCAAGCAATTCAGTTGATAAATTGAAAGTGATAAAGAAAGACTTTTACAAACTCTGTTTGCTCTTGTTGTTGAAAATATGTAAAGCCAACATTCAAGTTTTCATCAAAGATTATGACTAACCATATTCACAATAACATTTAGGTCTCATGTTTACTCATGTCAATGGCATAATCAACTAGCGAGCAATAATAATAAATCTTGGATGACAACACTTTCTCAAAACAATCATAATATGATATAACAAGATGGTATCTCACTAGCCCTTTCTGAGACCGCAAAACATAAATGCAGAGCACCTTTAAAGATCAAGGACTGACTAAACATTGTAATTCATGGTAAAAGAGATCCAGTCATAGTCATACCCAATATAAACTAATAGTAATGGATGCAAATGACAACCGTGCTCTCCAGCTGGTGCTTTTTAATATAAGGGTGATGACTCAACATAAAAGTAAATAGATAGGCCCTCCGCAGAGGGAAGCAGGGATTTGTAGAGGTGCCAAAGCTCGATTTTGAAATAGAGATAAATAATATTTTGAGCGGCATACTTTCATTGTCAACATAACAACCAAGAGATGGCGATATCTTCCATGCTACACACATTATAGGCGGTTCCCAAACAAAATGGTAAAGTTTATACTCCCCCTCCACCAACAAGCATCAATCCATGGCTTGCTCGAAACAACGAGTGCCTCCAACTAACAACAGTCCCGGGTGAGTTTTGTTTGCAATTATTTTGATTTGATTTGCATAAAGCATGGGATGGGCATCCCGGTGACTAGCCATTTTCCCTCAAGTGAGGAGCGGAGTCCACTCCTCTTGAGAATAACCCGCCTAGCATGGAAGATACAGACAACCCTAGTTGATACATGAGCTATTCGAGCATACAAAATAGAATTTCATTTGAAGGTTTAGAGTTTGGTACATACCAATTTACTTGGAATGGCAGGTAGATACCACATATAGGAAGGTATAGTGGACTAATATGGCATAACTTTGGGGTTTAAGGAATTGGATGCACAAGCAGTATTCCCGCTTAGTACAAGTGAAGGCTAGCAAAAGACTGGGAAGCGACCAACTAGAGAGCGACAACAGTCATGAACATGCATTAAAATTAATGAACATTGAGTGCAAGCATGGATATAATCCAACATGAACATAAATATCGTGAAGGCTATGTTGATTTGTTTCAACTACATGTGTGAACATGTGCCAAGTCAAGTCACTTGAATCATTCAAAGGAGGATACCACCCTACTATAACACATCACAACCATTTTAATAGCATGTTGGCACGCAAGGTAAACCATTATAAACTCCTAGCTAATTAAGCATGGCATAAGTAACTATAATCTTTAATTGTCATTGCAAACATGTTTATTCATAATAGGCTGAATCAGGAACGATGAACTAATCATATTTACAAACACAAGAGAGGTTTAGTTCATACCAGCTTCTCTCATCTCAACCAGTCCATCATATATCATCATAATTGCCTTTCACTTGCACGACCGAATGATGTGAATAATAATAATAGTGCACGTGCATTGGACTAAGCTGGAATCTGCGAGCATTCAATAAACAGGAGAAGACAAGGCAATATGGGCTCTTGGTTAAATCAACAATAATGCATATAAGAGCCACTTCAACAATTTCATTATGGTCTTCTCCTATCGACCCCCAAAGAAAAGAAAAGAAATAAAACTATTTACACGGGAAAGCTCCCAACAAGCAAAGAAGAACATGAAATTTTTGGGTTTTCTTTTAATTACTACTACAGCATGAAAAGCAAACCAGCTAAAATCTACAACTAATTTTTTTTGTTTTTTCATAAGGTTTTTCAGACACACAAGAAGAGAGCATAAAAAGAAAATAAACTAGCATGTGTATTATAGTGAACAAGTATGAGCATCGACATCTAGAAATGAGTGTGTGAACATAAATGAAATGTCAGTGAGAGATACGTACTCCCCCAAGCTTAGGCTTTTGGCCTAAGTTGGTCTACTGCCACGGTTGGCCTGGCAGATATCCAAAGTTATAGTTGGGGTCGTACGGAGAAGAAGCCTCGGATTGCCACTGGTTGGCAATCACCTCCGGATCCCACTGGTAATTATACTGTCGTGGATGAGCAAATTGTGGTTCCGGCTCTGGCTCTGGCTCTGTAGGGTTTCTGTAGGCGTGGATGGCCGCCAGCGGAACGAGATACTGACCTGCAGATAAATCAAACAAGGAAGGAGCAGACAGGGTAATAGTCTTAGGGTGATTCTTATCAAATAACAGTTTGTATTTAAGCACCATTTCCCTATTCTTAACAATAAAATCATGTGCTACCATACTCTTATAGTCTAGAAGAACAGTAGGCATCAATTTTTCTTCTTTCTCATAGTGCCTAATAGGTATGTTATAGTATGCAGCGAGGCGCGAGGCGAAGATGCCTCCCAAGATAGGGCCCTTAGTATTGTTAAGATTTAACCGCTTTGCAACAATAGCGCCCATACTAAATGTGTCATCACGAAACAAGGCATGGTACAAAATAATAATATCAGGGACACTCAGGTTTCCACAGTTTCCGCGACCAGTTAAGCACCTACTAGCAAATATAGCAAAGTAACGTAGAATAGGAAACTGTATGCTAGTGATTCGTGCGTCGGAAACCTTCCTCGCTTCCCCTACAGCAATTGTATCAATAAACCCCTCCACATCGTTACGATGTGGTTCCTCTATGAAACCGGGAAAAGGTAACTTGCAAACCTCACATAATTCTTGAAGAGTCATCTCCTTATACTCATCATATAAATAAAAATCCACCGTAGGTGGTGACCTCGTAGAATGGAAATGAAAATTTTGCATAAAGGTATTGGTGAGTAAGAGATACTGTTCGCATTGGTCACGGAGGAAGTCGGTGAGGCCTGCATTCTCAGCCAACTCATAAAAATCATCATAAATCCCGGCTGCTCTCAAGAAATCATCGCAAGGCAATTCACACGGCAAAACCTCCGCGGTGCGAGGCAGATTATATTTGGGCCTCTCTTCTTCTTTACTTTGCTTTTCCTTCGAGCTTCGGCTCGATGAGCCCCTCAAAAATCTCTTCATCATTTTCTGAAAATTTCTAAAAATTTTAGTAACTTCAAATAAAAGTGAACCAAGCTCAACAAAATTGATAGCAACTACTCCTACAAGTGCCTAGAGCCTATATCATGCATTACAACTACTTGGAACCATATAAATTTGACATGCAAGCTCAAGAACATGGTCACCTAGGCAGCACAAATTTGCAATGAATAAAGCACTAGAACAAAAACTAATTGGACCTGGAGGAGTGACATACCAAGGAACAATCCCCCAAAGCAGTTTTGTGAGAGGTGCTTTGAGCAAGGAGATTGAAAATCGCAGCAAAATGAGCTAGAACTCGTGCTTGAGCTGGTTGGTGATTTTTTTGGGAGGAAGAAGAAGTGTGTGGGTGCAGGAATAAGTGGAGGGGAGCCACCGTGGGCCCATGAGGCAGGGGGTGCGCCCAGGGGGTGGGTGCGCCCTGGACCCTCGTGGCCAGGTGCTTGCTCCCCGTGCTGTGTCCTCAGTGCCATATATACTCAAATATTCTATAAAAAATCATATTTCATTTTCGGGGCATTTGGAGAACTTTTATTTTTGAGGTATTTTTTATTGCACGCATAATTCAGAAAACAGACAGAAAATACTAATTTTACATTATTTCAACTAAATAACAGAAAGTAAAAGGAAGGTACGGAAGGTTGTGCTTTCTAACTTCATCCATCATGCTCATCAAAAGGAATCCACTAACAAGGTTGATCAAGTCTTGTTAACAAACTCATTCCGAATAACATGGAACCAGAGAAATTTCGAGTAACACTATGTTACCTCAACAGGGATATGCACATCCCCAATAATAAGAATATCATATTTCTTCTTGACAGTAGGAAGAGGAAATTCAAAACCTCCAAAAATAATCGATGGAAATTTTCCAATAGAATTGATACTGTGGACTTGAGGTTGTTTCCTCGGAAAGTGTACCGTATGCTCATTGCCATTAACATTAAAAGTGACATTGCCTTCGTTGCAATCAATAACAACCCCTGCACTATTCAAAAAGGGTCTTCCAAGAATAATAGACATACTATCGTCCTCGGGAATATCAAGAATAACAAAGTCTGTTAAAATAGTAACATTTGCAACCACAATAGGCACATCCTCACAAATACCGACAGGTATAGTAGTTGATTTATCAGCCATTTGCAAAGATATTTCAGTAGGTGTCAACTTATTCAAATCAAGCCTATGATATAAAGAGAGAGGCATAACACTAACACTGGCTCCAAGATCACATAAAGCAGTTTTAACATAGTTTCTTTTAATGGAGCATGGTATAGTAGGTACTCCTGGATCTCCAAGTTTCTTTGGTATTCCACCCTTAAAATTATAATTAGCAAGCATGGTGGAAATTTCAGCTTCCGGTATCTTTCTTTTATTAGTAACAATTTCTTTCTTATACTTAGCATAAGGATTCATTTTGAGCATATCAGTCAAACGCATACGCAAGAAGATAGGTCTAATCATTTCAGCAAAGCGCTCAAAATCCTCATCATCCTTTTTCTTGGATGGTTTAGGAGGAAAAGGCATGGGTTTCTGAACCCATGGTTCTCTTTCTTTACCGTCCTTCCCAGCAACAAAGTCTCTCTTATCATAGCATTGATTCTTTGATTGTGGGTTATCAAGATCAACAGCAGGTTCAATTTCTACATCATTGTCATTACTAGGTTGAGCATCATCATGAACATCATCATTAACATTATGACTAGGTTCATGTTCATTACCAGATTGTGTTTCAGCATCAGAAATATAAATATCATTGGGATTCTCAGGTGTGTCTACAACAGGTTCACTAGAAGCATGCAAAGCCCTATCATTTTTATTTTTCTTCTTTTTAGAAGGACTAGTGATACGTCTCCAATGTATCTATAATTTATGAAGTATTCATGCTATTATATTATCCATCCTGGATGTTTATGGGCTTTATTAAACACTTTTATATCACTTTTGGGACTAACCTATTAACCCAGAGCCCAGTGCCAGTTCCTGTTTTTTCCCTTGTTTCAGTGTTTCGAAGAAAAGGAATATCAAATGGAGTCCAAACGGAATGAAACCTTCGGGAGAGTTAGTTTTGGATAGAAAGCAATCCGGGAGACTTGGAGTGCACTTTAGGGGATCAACGAGGAAGGCACGAGGCAGGGGGGCGCCCACCCTCCTAGGCGCGCCCTCCACCATCGTGGGCCCCTCGTGGCTCCCCTGACGTATTTCTTCCTCCTATATATACCAATATACCCTAAAACCATGGGGGAACAGAATAGATCGGGAGTTCCGCCGCCGCAAGCCTCTGTAGCCACCAAAAACCAACCGGGACCCTGTTCCGGCACCCTGCCGGAGGAGGGAACCCTCACCGGTGGCTATCTTGATCATCCCAGCGTTCTCCATGACGAGGAGGGAGTAGTTCACGCTCCGGGCTGAGGGTATGTACCAGTAGCTATGTGTTTGATCTCTCTCTCTCTCTCTCGTTCTTGAGGTGATACGATCTTGATGTATCGCGAGCTTTGCTATTGTAGTTGGATTTGATGATGTTTCTCCCCCTCTACTCTCTTGTAATGGATTGAGTTTTCCCTTCGAAGTTATCTTATCGGATTGAGTCTTTAATGATTTGAGAACACTTGATGTATGTCTTTCGTGGGATAACCGTGTTGACAATGGGTTATTCTATTGATTCATTTGATGTATGTTTTGGTGATCAATTTGTGGGTTCCGCCCATGAACCTGTGCATAGGGGTTGGCACTTGTTTTCGTCTTGACTCTCCGGTAGAAACTTTGGGGCACTCTTTGAGGTTCTATGTGTTGGTTGAATAGATGAATCTGAGATTGTGTGATGCATACCCACGGATACTTGAGGTGACATTGGAGTATCTAGGTGACATTAGGGTTTTGGTTGATGTGTGTCTTAAGGTGTTATTTTACTACGAACTCTAGGGCTGTTTGTGACACTTACAGGAATAGCCCAATGGATTGATCGGAAAGAATAACTTTGAGGTGGTTTCATACCCTACCATAAACTCTTCGTTTGTTCTCCGCTATTAATGACTTTGGAGTGACTCTTTGTTGCATGTTGAGCGATATTTATATGATCCAATTATGTTATTATTGTTGAGAGAACTTGCACTAGTGAAAGTATGTACCCTAGGCCTTGTTTCAACGCATTGCAATACCGTTTACACTCACTTTTATCATTAGTTACCTTGCTGTTTTTATAATTTCAGATTACAAAAACCTATATCTACCATCCATAATGCACTTGTATCACCATCTCTTCACTGAACTAGGGCACCTATACAATTTACCATTGTATTGGGTGTGTTGGGGAGACAAGAGACTCTTTGTTATTGGTTGCAGGGTTGCTTGAGAGAGACCATCTTCATCCTACGCCTCCCACGGATTGATAAACCTTAGGTCATCCACTTGAGGGAAATTTGCTACTGTCCTACAAACCTCTGCACTTGGAGGCCCAACAACGTCTACAAGAAGAAGGTTGCGTAGTAGACATCGAGCTCTTTTCTGGCACCGTTGTCGGGGAGGTGAGTGCTTGAAGGTATATCTTTAGATCTTGCAATCGAATCTTTTTGTTTCTTGTTTTATCACTAGTTTAGTCTATAAAAGAAAACTACAAAAAAAATGGAATTGAGTTTGTCTCATACGCTTCATCTTTTTAATATCTTTCGTGAGAATGATGGAAAGGAAAATTGTGCTCAAGTGCTAGGAGAAGAAATCTATAAAATGTTTGGCACTAGATCTTTGTATGATGAGCATGATTGCAATGTTGTTAGTATGAATTCCTTGAATATCCATGATGCTAATGATATGCAAAGCCACAAGCTTGGGGAAGCTATGTTTGATGAAGATGATATTTTTTGTCCCCCAAGCTTTGATGAGCAAATTTACTATGATGAAAGCATGCCTCCTATCTATGATGATTATTGTGATGACACATATGCTTTAAAGAATAATGATAACCATGAAACTTGTCATCTTGATCTTAATTCTCAATCATATGATAGTTATTTTGTTGAGTTTGCTCCCACTACTATTCATGAGAATAAATTTGCTTATGTGGAGAGTAATAAAAATTCTATGCTTGTAGATCATGAAAATAATGCTTTATGTGTTGGTTATATTGTTGAATCCATTCATGATGCTACTGAAAATTATTATGAGGGAGGAACATATGCTTGCAAGAATTGGAATGACATCAAGTTTCCTCTCTATGTGCTTAAAGTTATAAAGTTATGCTTGTTTGCCTTCCTATGCTAGTTGATTATTTGTTCCCATAAGTTGTTTGATCACAAAATCCCTATGCATAGTAAGTGGGTTAGACTTAAATGTGCTAGACATATTCTTCATGATGCTCTCTTTATGTTACAATTCTTATCTTTTATCTGAGCATCATTGAAATCATCCATCCTAGCTAGGGGCATTAAACGATAGCGCTTGTTGGGAGGCAACCCGATTTTATTTTAGTTTCTTACTTTTTGGTTCTGTTTAGGAATAAATAATTCATCTAGCTTTTGTTTAGATGTGTTTTTGTGTTTTACTTAGTGTTTGTGCCAAGTTAAACCTATAGGATCTTCTTGGATGATAGTTATTTGATCTTGCTGAAAATCCCAGAAACTTTCTGTTCACGAAAACAATTGTTAAAAATCACCAGAACGTGATAAAATACTTATTCCAATTGTAGTAGATCAATAAACAAATTATATAGGTCGTACTATTTTGGTAGAATTTTTGGAAATCCAGAAGTTCGCGTTAGTTACAGATTACTACAGACTGTTCTGTTTTTGACAGATTCTGTTTTTCGTGTGTTGTTTGCTTATTTTAATGAATCTATGGCTAGTAAAAGAGTTTATAAACCATAGAGAAGTGGAACACAGTAGGTTTAACACCAATATAAATAATGAATGAGTTCATTACAGTAACTTGAAGTGGTGTTTTGTTTTCTTTTGCTAACGGAGCTCACGAGATTTTCTGTTAAGTTTTGTGTTGTGAAGTTTTCAAGTTTTGGGTAAAGATTTGATGGACTATGGAATAAGGAGTGTCAAGAGCCTAAGATTGGGGATGCCAAAGGAACCCCAAGGTAATATTTAAGGACAACCAAGAGCCTAAGCTTGGGGATGCCCCTGATGGCATCCCCTCTTTCGTCTTCGTTCATCAGTAACTTTACTTGGAGCTATATTTTTATTCACCACATGATATGTGTTTTGCTTGGAGCGTCAATTTATTTTGTTAGGATTTTCTTGATGTTATTCATCTTTTATTTCAATAAAAGTGGCATTGATGGCCTTTACTATGCCTATTTTACAAGTCTACATGTTGCTGTTTGAAAACAGAAAGTTTACCGCTGTTGCAAAAATTCTCTAGGAAAGTCACAATGTGATAAAATGTTGAAACCTTTTGAATAATAAGCTCTGATAAATTTACTACAGTGGTAATTTTCTTTCATAATGTTTGGAGTTAGGGAAGTATGATGAATCTTGCATTCTTTATAGACTGTACTGTTTTGGCAGATTGCTGTTATGTTTGCATTGTTTGCATATGTTTGCTTATTTAATGTTTCTATTTGAGGATAGGACTATTAAATATGCAGAGGCATTTAGTATGCAATGTTGAATAATAATTTTAGTGATTTGCTACAGTAGAGTATGATAAGGTTTTCTGCATTGGTTTATACTAACTTATCTCGCGAGTCCTTGTTGAGTTTTGTGTGGATGAAGCTTTTGAGATTTAGGGAGACCGTGATATGAGAGGAATTAAGGAGACACAAAAGCTCAAGCTTAGGGATGCCCAAGTCATCCCAAGATAATATTTCAAGAAGTCTCAAGCGTCTAAGCTTGGGGATGCCCCGGTTGGCATCCCACCTTTCTTCTTCGACAACTATCGGTTAGTATCGGTTAATCCTAAGTTTTTGCTTCTTCACATGATGTTTGCTATTCTTAGAATGTAGTTTTATTTTGTTTTGCTTGCTGTTTGAATAAAATACCAAGATCTGAAATTATTAAATGGGAGATTCTTCACATAGCTACATAATTATTTAACTACTCATTGATCTTCACTTATACCTTTTTGGAGTAGTTTGTCATTTAATCGTGTGCTTCACTTATATCTTATGAGTAAATGGTTGAATGATTTGAATGTCATAAATCTGAAATTATATATGTTTCATATGCCTTTCCCATGGGGAGTAATGCCTTCACATATAAGAAGTAGAGGTGGTAAATCTATTGAAGGTTAGCAAACATTGTATTGGTCACTTGAACAATTCATGAAAGAATATTGAAGGAAGAGAGATTTCACATATAAATATACTATCCTGGACATCTTCTATGATTGTGATCCCCATTAATTATTTTCAAACCTGAGCAAATTAGTTGAAGTTGGACAAGGAAGACACCATAATGAGTTATGCTTGGGTATATTTGTATAGAAGTTATATTGTTATGCATCCTCTAACATGTGGTGCTTGCTATTTAGAATCCTTTGCTAGCCAAAATATCTGTACTAAGCGGGAATACTGCTTGTGCATCCAAAATCCTTGAACCAAGTTTCTTCCATGAGTGTCCACCATATCTACCTATATGCGGTATTTACCTGCCGTTTCAAGTAAATATGCATATGCCAAACTCTAAACCTTCAAATAATAATCTGTTTTGTATGCCCGAATCGCTCATGTAGTGACTAGGTGCTAGCAGTATCTTCCATGCTAGGTGGGTTATTCTCACGATGAGTGGACTCTGCTCATCATTCACGAGAAAATGGCTGGTAACTGGGATGCCCAGTCCCATGATCAAAAGATCGAAATAAAATAAAAAATAATTGCAAACAAAACTCCCCCAGGATTGATGTTAGTTGGAGGCACCAGTTGTTTCGGGAAAGCCATGGATTGATGATTGTTGGTGGAGGGGGAGTAAAAATCTTTACCTTTCTGTTTGGGAACTGCCTATAATGTATGTAGTATGGAAGATATTGGGAACTCTTGGTCGTTATGTTGACCCGGAGAAAAGTTCATTTTGTTCATTATGTTGACCCGGAGAAAAGTTCATTTTGTTCGAATCATTCTTAGGAGTCGGGGAAAATTTATTTTATTAATTTTGGAGTCCGGTAGATTTATTTTTCTGTGTTTTTCCGCGCGCGAAACCGTTTAAAAAAAATCGCCGCAGCGCCTTGGGCCAAAGGCCCAGCCGCCGGCCAGGAGGCCAAGGCCACCGCGCGCGCGCGCCTAGCGCACCAGGGAGCCGCCGCCATTGCTCTTCTTTTGTTGGAAAGTCCTAGTAGGACTTTGGTCCTACTTCGTTTATTTTCTAGATCTTTCTTTCCCTCTTTTTTCTTTCCTATTCCTAGTCTAATTCTTGATCCCTCCTCCAAGTAAACCCTCCCCTCCCCAATATAAATACCCCCACACCCCCCTCTAAATCATCAAACCCAAAGCCCCAAGCCTCACCCGCGCCTCACCCCGCGCACCTTGCCACCAGCGCCGCCGCCGCGCGCGCCACCGCCGCCGTTGCCCTGCGCCGCCGCTGCACCTTGCCACCGCCGCCGCCGCACCTCGCCGCCGCCGTTCGCCGGAGGTAGCCGCGCCGCGTCTCTTTCTCTTTTAATCGGATCATTTTCTTCTAATCGTTCCGATTCTTTTCTTCTCTTCCGATTCGTTTTCATTCCGGTTCTTTTCTAAACCGTTCCGGTTTTCTAGATCGGTTTTTTCGTTCGGTTTTCTTTTCCGAAACCCTAGATCGGATTCGTTTTCTTTTCCGATTTAGTTGCCTCGAGACCGTTTGCCGGACCGTTCGTTCTAACGAACGTGATCACCGGATTCTTCTAGGTTAACGAACGTCCGTTCGTTCAACCGTTCTTCTTTTTCTTCTCGACGGATTTATTCCGCGATCGCGATCTCTGATCCGATCTTCTTTCTAGTTTATCTTCACGCTCGTTTATCGGAATCAGGTGATTCAAGCGCCTGGAGTTTTGTTTCGAAACCGCCGTTCCGAATAATCAACTTAAACAAAGTTTTGCTACGGTAAAATTTGACCTAGTTTCACTTTGCTAGAACCGAGTTGTTTTCTTCCGCCGTTTGTTTTCCGTTGCTTTGTTCGATTCAATTCTTTTTGCAACCGGAGTTCTTAAGTTGAACTTTCTGGTTAGATCTTTTATTCGAGTTTTACCTATGCATTAGATGAGTACTTATTGTATGCTTGTTGTTTGTCTGCGATAGATCACCCGGAGTGTGCCGCCTGTTATTTCGAAGCTCTAGGTTTCGCGGATCCTCAGCAAGGCAAGTAACGTTTGATCATACCTTTTTCTACTACCCAGTTTTATTGCATTAGATCAATCCTCAAACATTGCATGATTAGGATCTAATAAAATTGTGGGATGGGAAGTAGATGAGGTAGTACCTATCACCTGTTTTACTTACGAAACCTTTGGGAGTTACTTCTACGTTTGCTTATTATGCCATGCTATGCTAGTAGACGTGGATTGGGTGAGTGATATCCATGACAGATGTGAGTTTGTTAATTTTAATGGTTTTATCTAAGGTGGCAACTTACACACACATCTGGGTGGATTGAGGCACCTGGTTTCTATCAGGACTTGCCTGTTTTTCTTCGGACCGCCACCCAGGCTCAAAGGGATCATAAGATCATTCATGCTAGTAACTTCCGTGTGCAGCCACAAGCCATTATGGGCTCTGGCGTAGTTGACTAATGTTGGAAATATGCCCTAGAGGCAATAATAGAAGCATTATTATTATATTTCCTTGTTCATGATAATTGTCTTTATTCGTGCTATAATTGTGTTATCCGGAAATCGTAATACATGTGTGAATAACAGACAACAACGTGTCCCTAGTGAGCCTCTAGTTGACTAGCTTGTTGATCAACAGATAGTCATGGTTTCCTGACTATGGACATTGGATGTCATTGATAACGAGATCACATCATTAGGAGAATGATGTGATGGACAAGACCCAATCCTAAACATAGCATAAGATCGCATAGTTCATTTGCTAGAGTTTTCCAATGTCAAGTATCCTTTCCTTAGACCATGAGATCGTGTAACTCCCGGATACCGTAGGAGTGCTTTGGGTGTGCCAAACGTCACAACGTAACTGGGTGACTATAAAGGTATACTACGGGTATCTCTGAAAGTGTCTGTTGGGTTGACACGGATCGAGACTGGGATTTGTCACTCCGCTTGACGGAGAGGTATCACCGGGCCCTCTCGGTAATGCATCATCATAATGAGCTCAATGTGATCAAAGTGTTTGATCACAGGATCATGCATTACGGTACGAGAAAAGTGACTTGCCGGTAACTAGATTGAACGAGGTATTGGGATACCGACGATCGAATCTCGGGCAAGTAAAATACCGATTGACAAAGGGAATCGTATACGGGATTAATTGAATCCTCGACATCGTGGTTCATCCGATGAGATCATCGTGGAGCATGTGGGAGCCAACATGGGTATCCAGATCCCGCTGTTGGTTATTGCCCGAGAGCCATCTCGGTCATGTCTGCATGTCTCCCGAACCCATAGGGTCTACACACTTAAGGTTCGGTGACGCTAGGGTTGTGAAGATATGTATATGCAGTAACCCGAATGTTGTTCGGAGTCCCGGATGAGATCCCGGACGTCACGAGGAGTTTCGGAATGGTCCGGAGGTAAAGAATTATATATAGAAAGTGCTGTTTTGGCCATCGGGACAAGTTTCGGGGTTATCGGTATTGTACCGGGACCACCGGAGGGTCCCGAGGGTCCACCGGGTGGGGCCACCTGCCTCCGAGGGGCCCCATGGGCTGTATGAGGAAGGGAACCAGCCCAAAGTGGGCTGGTGCGCCTCCCCCCCAAGGGCCCATGTGCCTAGGGTTGGGGGGGAACCCTAAAGGGGGCGCCCCCCTTTGCTTGGGGGGCAAGTCCCCCTCCCTGGCCGCCGCCCCCCCTAGGAGATTCCATCTCCTAGGGCCGGCGCCCCCCCAAGGGGCTATATAAAGGGGGGAGGGGAAGGGGGGCTGCGCACCCTTTGCCCTGGCGCCTCCCTCTCCCTCTCCAACACCTCCTCCTCCTCCGTAGAGCTCGGCGAAGCCCTGTCGGAGTACTGCGGCTCCACCATCACCACGCCGTCGTGCTGCTGCTGGAGTCTTCTTCCCCAACCTCTCCTTTGCCTTGCTGGATCAAGAAGAAGGAGACGTTACGCTGACCGTACGTGTGTTGAACGCGGAGGTGCCGTGCTTTCGGTGCTAGGATCTCCGGTGATTTGGATCACGGTGTGTACGACTACTTCATCCCCGTTCGTTGAACGCTTCCGCTCGAGATCTACAAAGTGGTATGTAGATGCAATCTCTCTCTCCCATGACTCGTTGCTAGATGAACTCATAGATGGATCTTGGTGAAACCGTAGGAAAAATTTGAATTTTCTGCAACGTTCCCCAACAACTAAGTCGTGCAAACTCCTACAGGGTAGACTAGCAGATGTAGGGGAAAGTAGGTGTACCGGTCTATCCAAACGTAAGGTGCTAGCGCTTCTGAAAGACTATGTCTCGGTCATCCGTTTCTCAAACACCATGTAGTGCGAGAAACCAAACGGAGGCGATCGAGTCTTGTGGGGAAAAGTGCGCAAACCTCTGCAGAGTGTACAAACTAATCATGATTAGCCATGTCCCCGGTTATGGACATCTTGAGTATCTAGTTCTTGAATATCATGTGAATCTCATCATGTTACTTCTAATTAATATTGTTGGGTTTTAATTGTTCATTTAATTGGGATCGGAATGCTGTCAACCATTCTCAATGTTTCAACCACCATGATAGTTAAATAAATTTATTCCTTTGCAGTAGGGAAAAACTGGCTTTACGCAAAACTGTAACCATAGAGCTTTTTCCACCAGCCACATATGCATGTAGTATAGTCTTATCATTCATTATTCTCTATGTGTTACATTGCCAGCATATTCCATGTGCTGACCCGTTTTCGGGCTGCAACGTTTCATGTTGCAGACTTTTCAGACGACGAGTAAGGTGCTTTTAGGTCGTGGTTCTATACTCAGGGATGCCGTTGGAGTTGATGGACTCACTTATCTTCCAAGTCTTCCGCTGTTATCGTTATTAGATGGCCTTAAGCCATTTTCATTGTAATAAGTTCTCTTTGAGACACCGATGTAATAAGTGTGTGATTGCTACTCTGCTATAAATCCTTTGAAGTACTGTGTGGTGTCAGCATTACTGATCCAGGGATGACACCGGAGCACAGAGACTTGACCATCTGAGGTCAGGTCGCTACAGAGATGGTATCAGAGCACACGCTGACTGTAGGACACGACCACTAAGTTAAAGCCATAGATCACTATTCTCCTCTCATTTTCTAACTCCTCATCTTTTCTACTCTTTTAGGATGACGGACGCGAAGATCAAGTACGCTCAACCGGATGAAGACACACCTTTTGGATTTCACTTGAAGGAAGTCACCAAGTACCTCAACAATGGACTACCAAGCTTCACCGAGACCTTCAACGCCACTCTGGCTGAAGAGGAGCGCTGGAAGATTCAAGCTCACGTTCCGGGAAGGACTTTGGCGCCAATCACGAAGCCCATAGATAGTGTTTTCAGTGCACCAACCTGGAGTCTGGGAAAGAGCATGGCAACTCATATCACCATGGGACGCATTGGAGAAGTTTATCAAGAAGACCTCAAGGACACTATCTACCAGATTTGCGGACGCCGAGATGAAGAATGGGAGATAGTCAGCATCAAGAAGGATAGATCCATTGCAGCTTACATCTAGGAGTTGAACCAGCACATGCGATGCCAAGAGAACCAGATGTGCAATGATATGATAGAGTTGAAGAATGCAAAGCCAAGGATCATCAAGCTAGAAGGAGAACTGAAGGGTACACGCAAGGACTACATGGACGAGATCGTAGCTCTAGCAAGGCACAATGTTGATCTCAAGCAGGAGATTGAAGAACTCAAGGGGAGATTAGCATTCAAGAATGAAGACAAGTACGTCGCATGCCCGAGCAACTACATCATCATCGACGACACTGATTCGGATCCAAGTGAATCCGACTTTGAAGACGAAGCTGGAGCAGACATCATGGAGTCTTCCACCGATTCAAATTAGTAGATGACCACCATATATTAGTAGCATTATTCCCTCCATGTAAACATTATAGTCCACGCACTTTTGCGATAGTTCTAGACCGTTTGTAAGCCCTTGTTTGATTGAATGAAGTGATTTTGTGTGAATTTGTCTCTTGTGCATTTGGGTAGTGTTTTCTCTTAGACATCATTCTATTCTTAATTCTCATCTTTTCTAAACCCTCAGATGCCTCCGAGACGTGACAATGGATTCCCACCGGAGCTCACCCAGTTGATCCAGCAGCAGAACCAATTGATGCAGTTGTTAGTCCAGAATCAGCAGAACAACAACAACAACAACCCTCCGCCGCCGCCACCTGTTGATCACCTAGCCCGTTTCCTTAGGCTGAATCCGCCGGTGTTTTCCAGTAGCACCGAGCCAATAGTAGTAGACGATTGGCTCCGCAAGATAGGAAGGGAGTTGACCACTGCAGGATGCACAGATATTGAGAAAGTGAAGTTTGCCGCACATCAGCTTGACGGACCCGCGACAACATGGTGGGAAAATTTCACAGCCACTTACCCAGTTGACACTGTCACATGGGATCATTTTCAGCAAGCTTTCCGCACTGCCCATGTTTCAACAGGAGCTATGGCCATGAAGAAGCGTGATTTTCGCAACTTACGCCAAGGAGGAAGGACAGTTGGCCAGTACGTCGACGACTTCAGCAAGTTAGCACGTTATGCCCCAGATGACGTTGCTACGGATGCAGCTAAGCAGGAGAAGTTTTTATAAGGACTAAATGATGAGCTAAGCATGCAATTGATGGTAGCAAGTTTCAACAACTACCAGGAGTTGGTAGATCGTGCCATCATGATTGAGGGGAAGCAACAGCAGATTGAGAACCGCAAGAGGAAGTATGGACAGGGGAAGTATAACTCTGGAGCCCAGCAGAAGCCCCGTTTTACCCCTAAGCCGGGAGTTCAGTTTCATCATACCCATGGAGGAAGTGGATCGCACAACCATAATGGCCACAAGAATGGTAATGGGAATGGAGGAAGCAACGGCCAGAACCGTACCACCCCATCAACCCCAGCCAAGAGAGATCTGAGTCAAGTCACCTGTTTCAAGTGTTCCAAGACCGGACATTACGCCAATGAATGTCCTGAAGGCCAGAATGGCAATGGAAGCTCTGAGAAGAAGCCAAACCCTTTCAACAGGGGACAGGTGAACCACGTTAGCGTGGAGGAGGTTGAAGCTCAGCCTGATGCACTAATCGATAAGTTTTTGGTTAAGTCATTTACTGCACTTGTTCTTTTCGATACTGGTGCATCGCATTCATACATATCAAGGGGATTTGTGGAAAAGTATAACCTGCCCACTAAGATTCTTAAGACACCTATGCTAGTAAGCTCGCCAGGAGCAGAGTACATGGCCAGACAAGGATGTTTTCAAGTGCCATTAAGTATAGGGAAGCATGTTTTCCCAACGGATTTAATCATTCTGGAATCCCAAGGTTTGGATGTAATTCTCGGTATGGATTGGCTGTCGATGTATGAAGGGAACATTAAATGTGCCAGTAAGACAATTTTTCTTACAACGCCCGAAGGAAGAAGAATCAAGTATGTTTCCCGACATACGTCAAACAGGACACAAGTAAATTCTTTATCAGGAGTCGTACAGGAGGAAGTACCAGTGGTGAAGGATTATCCTGACGTATTTCCTGAGGAATTGCCAGGCATGCCACCGGATAGAGACATTGAGTTTTTGATTGAGCTTTTGCCAGGCACTGGGCCAATATCGAAGAGACCGTACAGGATGCCCGCACAAGATTTGGTGGAAATTAAGAAGCAGATCAAGGAGTTACTGGATAAAGGTTACATTCGCCCAAGTTCTTCGCCTTGGGGATCACCCGTACTTCTAGTGGAGAAGAAGGATGGATCATTAAGGATGCTTGTTGATTACCGTGGATTGAATGCAGTAACCATCAAGAACAAGTACCCACTGCCAATGATTAATGATTTGTTTGATCGTTTGCAAGGAGCTAAAGTGTTTTGCAAGATCGATTTGCGATCAGGGTACCATCAGTTGAAGATTCGAGAGCAGGACATACCCAAGACAGCTTTTACCACGAGATACGGATTGTATGAGTATACCGTTATGTCATTTGGATTGACTAACGCACCTGCCTATTTTATGAACCTGATGAACAAAGTAATTATGGAGGTCTTGGATAAGTTCGTCGTAGTGTTCATTGATGACATTCTGATTTTCTCAAAGAACGAAGAAGAGCATAAGGAACATTTGCGTTTGGTTTTGGAGAAGCTAAGGGAACATCAATTGTATGCCAAATACAGCAAATGTGAGTTTTGGTTGAAGGAAGTAGGATTTTTTGGACATGTTATATCCGGAGAGGGTATAGCAGTTGACCCCACCAAGGTTGAGACCGTAACCGAATGGGGAGCACCCACGACAGTTGGAGAGATCCGGAGTTTTCTTGGACTCGCAGGATACTACCGGAGATTCATTGAGAATTTCTCAAAGATTGCAAAGCCTATGACTGAATTGTTGAAGAAGGATACCAAGTTCATTTGGACTGAGGAATGTGAGGCCAGTTTTCAGGAGTTGAAGAAACGATTGGTTTCCTCACCAGTGTTGATTCTGCCAGATCAGACCAAGGATTATGAGGTGTATTGCGACGCTTCACGTCGAGGACTTGGAGCAGTGCTTATGCAGGAAGGAAGAGTTGTTTCGTATGCCTCACGACAACTGAAGCCTCATGAATTAAACTATGCTACGCATGATTTGGAGCTAGCAGCCGTAGTGCATGAATTGAAGACATGGAGACATTTCCTCATTGGAAATCATTGTGAGGTGTACACGGATCACAAGAGTTTGAAGTACATTTTCACGCAGAAGGAGTTGAACCTCAGACAAAGGAGATGGTTGGAGCTCATCAAGGATTATGATATGAGATTGCATTACCATCCAGGAAAGGCTAATGCTGTAGCTGACACATTGAGCCGTAAGAGTCATGTTAATACACTAATGACGGAAGAAATACCAAGGGAGTTAGCAGAAGATCTTCGTGAGCTATGTTTGGAAATAGTTCCGAGAGGCTATGTAGCAGTGTTGGAGATTCAATCTACCTTAATGGATAAAATCAGAGAGGCTCAGAAATCTGATAAGGAGATTGCAGACATAAAAGAGAAAATGAGAGAAGGAAAAGCAAAGGGATTTCGTGAGGATGAGCACGATACCCTATAATTTGAGGACCGTGTTTATGTGCCCAATGACCCGGAGATCAGGAAGTTGATTCTGCAGGAGGCACATGATTCACCCTATTCGATTCACCCAGGTAATACCAAGATGTATTTGGATTTGAAGGAAACATTCTGGTGGACCGGAATGAAGAAGGATATTGCAGCATATGTAGCAGTTTGTGATGTGTGTCATAGAGTGAAGGCAGAACATCAGAAGCCAGCCGGATTGTTACAACCATTGCCACTACCCGAATGGAAATGGGATAAGATAGGCATGGATTTTATCATAGGACTACCCAGGTCGAAGGTAGGCTATGACTCGATATGGGTAGTAGTTGATCGTTTGACGAAGGTAGCACATTTCATCCCAGTTAAGACCACTTACACCAGTGCTAAGTTGGCAAAGATATACATGACTAGGATCATTTGTTTGCATGGAGTTCCGAGGAGTATCATATCAGATAGAGGAACCCAATTTACCTCATAGTTTTGGAATCAGTTGCATGAAACTCTGGGAACCAGACTAGAGTTTAGTACGGCCTTTCACCCACAGACAGATGGACAGACTGAGAGAGTCAATCAGATTTTGGAAGATATGCTGAGAGCTTGTGCACTAGATTATGGATCTACTTGGGACGATAACTTTCCGTATGCGGAGTTTTCTTATAACAACAGTTACCAAACCAGTTTGAAGATGGCACCTTTCGAAGCTTTATACGGAAGGAGGTGCAGGACACCGTTGTCATGGGACGAAGTTGGAGATCGTCAGTTCTTTGGACCAGATCTGATCAAGGAGTCTGAACGGAAAGTTAAGTTGATTCGCGATAGACTCAAGGTAGCCCAGTCAAGGCAGAAGAGCTACGCAGATTCTAAGTGCAAGGAGACAGTTTACGAAACTGGAGACAGAGTTTATCTTCGAGTATCCCCACTTCGAGGAGTTAAGCGCTTTGGAGTTAAGGGAAAGTTAGCACCGCGTTTCGTTGGACCGTATAAGATTTTTCAACGCATGGGAGAAGTCGCTTATAAGTTGGAATTACCAGAAGGACTGTCAGGAGTTCATGATGTATTCCATGTTTCTCAGCTGAAGAAATGTCACGCCGAAATGGCGGAGGTACCGCTAAGAGATACAGTGCCGCTTGAAGCGATTCAGCTAAAGGATGACCTAACGTATGAAGAGAAGCCAGTCAAGATTCTTGAGTATGCCAATAGAGTTACCCGCAGCAAGGTTATCAAGTTTTGCAAAGTTCAGTGGAACCACCACTCAGAGGATGAAGCCACCTGGGAGAGAGAAGAAGATTTGCTCAAGGACCACCCTCACCTATTTTCTAGCCAACCCGAATCTCGAGGGCGAGATTCATCTTAAGGGGGGGTAGGTTTGTAACATCCCAAATTTTCAATTTGGAATGTTATACATTAGATCATCATGCATATCATATTTTCTTGCATTTTGGTCGATCCTAGAAATTTCACGCAACTCAAGGACCCTCGGAGAGAGTTGGAGATTTCGTTATTTTCTTATTTGAGTTTTCTCAAATTTTGAAAGAAAGGGATCATTGGTTTTGCCGGAGTTTATTCTCATTTTATTTGGATAGGGAAAAATGCGTATTTTTCAAAATTGCATTTTTGGCCTGGAGAAAAGTTCATTTTGTTCAACTCATTTTTAGGAGTCGGGGAAAATTTATTTTATTAATTTTGGAGTCCGGTAGATTTATTTCTCTGTGTTTTTCCGCGCGCGAAACCGTTTAAAAAAAATCGCCGCAGCGCCTTGGGCCAAAGGCCCAGCTGCTGGCCAGGAGGCCAAGGCCACCGCGCGCGCGCGCCTAGCGCACCAGGGAGCCGCCGCCGTTGCTCTTCTTTTGTTGGAAAGTCCTAGTAGGACTTTGGTCCTACTTCGTTTATTTTCTAGATCTTTCTTTCCCTCTTTTTTCTTTCCTATTCCTAGTCCAATTCTTGATCCCTCCTCCAAGTAAACCCTCCCCTTCCCAATATAAATATCCCCACACACCCCCTCTAAATCATCAAACCCAAAGCCCCAAGCCTCACCCGCGCCTCACCCCGCGCACCTTGCCGTCCGCGCCGCCGCCGCCGTTGCCCCACGCCGTCGCCGCACCTTGCCACCGCCGCCGCCGCACCTCGCCGCCGCCGCCCGACGCCGCCGTTCGCCGGAGGTAGCCGCGCCGCGTCTCTTTCTCTTTTCATCGGATCGTTTTATTCTAATCGTTCTGATTCTTTTCTTCTCTTCCGATTCGTTTTCTTTCCGGTTCTTTTCTAAACCGTTCCGGTTTTCTAGATCGGTTTTTTCGTTCGGTTTTCTTTTCCGAAACCCTAGATCGGATTCGTTTTCTTTTCCGATTTAGTTGCCTCGAGACCGTTCGCCGGACCGTTCGTTCTAACGAACGTGATCACCGGATTCTTCTAGGTTAACAAACGTCCGTTCGTTCAACCGTTCTTCTTTTTCTTCTCGACGGATTTATTCCGCGATCCCGATCTCTGATCCGATCTTCTTTCTAGTTTATCTTCACGCTCGTTTATCGGAATCAGGTGATTCAAGCGCTTGGAGTTTCGTTTTGAAACCGCCGTTCCGAATAATCAACTTAAACAAAGTTTTGCTACGGTATAATTTGACCTGGTTTCACTTTGCTAGAACCGAGTTGTTTTCTTCCGCCGTTTGTTTTCTGTTGCTTTGTTCGATTCGATTCTTTTTGCAACTGGAGTTCTTAAGTTGAACTTTCTGGTTAGATCTTTTATTCGAGTTTTACATGTGCATTAGATGAGTACTTATTGTATGCTTGTTGTTTGTCTGCGATAGATCACCCGGAGTGCGCCGCCTGTTATTTCGAAGCTCTAGGTTTCGCGGATCCTCAGCAAGGCAAGTAACGTTTGATCATACCTTTTTCTACTACCTAGTTTTATTGCATTAGATCAATCCTCAAACATTGCATGATTAGGATCTAATCAAATTGTGGGATGGGAAGTAGATGTGGTAGTACCTATCACCTGTTTTACTTACGAAACCTTTGGGAGTTACTTCTACGTTTGCTTATTATGCCATGCTATGCTAGTAGACGTGGATTGGGTGAGTGATATCCATGACAGATGTGAGTTTGTTAATTTTAATGGTTTTATCTAAGGTGGCAACTTAAACACACATCTGGGTGGATTGAGGCACCTGGTTTCTATCAGGACTTGCCTGTTTTTCTTCGGACCGCCACCCAGGCCCAAAGGGATCATAAGATCATTCATGCTAGTAACTTCCGTGTGCAGCCACAAGCCATTATGGGCTCTGGCGTAGTTGACTAAGTCGTGCAAACTCTTACAGGGTAGACTAGCAGATGTAGGGGAAAGTAGGTGTACCGGTCTATCCAAACGTAAGGTGCTAGCGCTTTTGAAAGACTATGTCTCGGTCATCCGTTTCTCAAACACCATGTAGTGCGAGAAACCAAACGGAGGCGATCGAGTCTTGTGGGGAAAAGTGCGCAAACCTCTGCAGAGTGTACAAACTAATCATGATTAGCCGTGTCCCCGGTTATGGACATCTTGAGTATCTAGTTCTTGAATATCATGTGAATCTCATCATGTTACTTCTAATTAATATTGTTGGGTTTTAATTGTTCATTTAATTGGGATCGGAATGCTGTCAACCATTCTCGATGTTTCAACCACCATGATAGTTAAATAAATTTATTCCTTTGCAGTAGGGAAAAACTGGCTTTACGCAAAACTGTAACCATAGAGCTTTTTCCACCAGCCACATATGCATGTAGTATAGGCTTATCATTCATTATTCTCTATGTGTTACATTGCCAGCATATTCCATGTGCTGACCCGTTTTCGGGCTGCAACGTTTCATGTTGCAGACTTTTCAGACGACGAGTAAGGTGCTTTTAGGTCGTGGTTCTATACTCAGTGATGCCGTTGGAGTTGATGGACTCACTTATCTTCCAAGTCTTCCGCTGTTATCGTTATTAGATGGCCTTAAGCCATTTTCATTGTAATAAGTTCTCTTTGAGACACCGATGTAATAAGTGTGTGATTGCTACTCTGCTATAAATCCTTCGAAGTACTGTGTGGTGTCAGCATTACTGATCCAGGGATGACACCGGAGCACAGAGACTTGACCATCTGAGGTCGGGTCGCTACACTAATCATTTCAACAAAGCGCTCAAAATCCTCATCATCCTTTTTTGGATGGTTTCGGAGGAAAAGGCATGGGTTTCTGAACCCATGGTTCTCTTTCTTTACTGTGCTTCCTAGCAACAAAGTCTCTCTTATCATAGCATTGATTCTTTGATTGTGGGTTATCAAGATCAGCAACAGGTTCAATTTCTACATCATTGTCATTACTAGGTTGAGCATCATCATGAACATCATCATTAACATTATCACTAGGTTCATGTTCATTACCAGATTGTGTTTCAGCATCAGAAATAGAAATATCATTGGGATTCTCAGGTGTGTCTACAACAGGTTCACTAGAAGCATGCAAAGCCCTATCATTTTTATTTTTCTTCTTTTTAGAAGGACTGGTGATACGTCTCCAACGTATCTATAATTTATGAAGTATTCATGCTATTATATTATCCATCCTGGATGTTTATGGGCTTTATTAAACACTTTTATATCACTTTTGGGACTAACCTATTAACCCAAAGCCCAGTGCCAGTTCCTGTTTTTTCCCTTGTTTCAGTGTTTCGAAGAAAAGGAATATCAAACGGAGTCCAAATGGAATGAAACCTTCGGGAGAGTTATTTTTGGACAGAAAGCAATCCGGGAGACTTGGAGTGCATGTCAGGGGATCAACGAGGAAGGCACGAGGCAGGGGGTGCGCCCACCCCCCTGGGCGCGCCCTCCACCCTCGTGGGCCCCTCGTGGCTCCCCTGACGTATTTCTTCCTCATATATATATATATATACCAATATACCCTAAAACCATCGGGGAACAGAATAGATCAGGAGTTCCGCCGCCGCAAGCCTCTGTAGCCACCAAAAACCAATCGGGACCCTGTTCCGGCACCCTGCCGGAGAGGGGAACCCTCACAGGTGGCCATCTTCATCATCCGGGCGCTCTCCATGACGAGGAGGGAGTAGTTCACCCTCGGGGCTAAGGGTATGTACCAGTAGCTATGTGTTTGATCTCTCTCTCTCTCTTTCTCTCGTGTTCTTGAGGTGATACGATCTTGATGTATCGCGAGCTTTGCTATTGTAGTTGGATCTTATGATGTTTCTCCCCCTCTACTCTCTTGTAATGGATTGAGTTTTCCCTTTGAAGTTATCTTATCGGATTGAGTCTTTAATGATTTGAGAACACTTGATGTATGTCTTGCGTGGGATAACCGTGGTGACAATGGGTTATTCTATTGATTCACTTGATGTATGTTTTGGTGATCAATTTGCGGGTTCCGACCATGAACCTATGCATAGGGGTCGGCACACGTTTTCGTCTTGACTCTCCGGTAGAAAATTTGGGGCACTCTTTGAGGTTCTATGTGTTGGTTGAATAGATGAATCTGAGATTGTGTGATGCATATCATATAATCATACCCACGGATACTTGAGGTGACATTGGAGTATCTAGGTGACATTAGGGTTTTGGTTGATGTGTGTCTTAAGGTGTTATTTTACTACGAACTCTAGGGCTGTTTGTGACACTTATAGGTGACATTAGGGTTTTGGTGACATTGGAGTATCTAGGTGACATTAGGGTTTTGGTTGATGTGTGTCTTAAGGTGTTATTTTACTACGAACTCTAGGGCTGTTTGTGACACTTATAGGAATAGCCCAATGGATTGATCGGAAAGAATAACTTTGAGGTGGTTTCGTACCCTACCATAATCTCTTCGTTTGTTCTCCGCTATTAGTGACTTTAGAGTGACTCTTTGTTACATGTTGAGGGATATTTATATGATCCAATTATGTTATTATTGTTGAGAGAACTTGCACTAGTGAAAGTATGAACCCTAGGACTTGTTTCAACGCATTGCAATACCGTTTACGCTCACTTTTATCATTAGTTACCTTGCTGTTTTTATAATTTCAGATTACAAAAACCTATATCTACCATCCATATTGCACTTGTATCACCATCTCTTCGCCGAACTAGGGCACCTATACAATTTACCATTGTATTGGGTGTGTTGGGGACACAAGAGACTCTTTGTTATTTGGTTGTAGGGTTGCTTGAGAGAGACCATCTTCATCCTACGCATCCACGGATTGATAAACCTTAGGTCATCCACTTGAGGGAAATTTGCTACTATTCTACAAACCTCTGCACTTGGAGGCCCAACAACGTCTACAAGAAGAAGGTTGCGTAGTAGACATCAACTAGGTGCATCAATATTATTTCTCTGAGAATCCTGCTCAATTCTCTTAGGATGGCCTTCAGGATACAGAGGTTCCTGAGTCATTTTACCAGTCCTAGTAGCCACTCTAACAGCAAAATCATTATTCTTACTATTCAATTCATTGAGCAAATCATTCTGAGCCTTAAGTAGTTGTTCTACTTGAGTGGTAACCATAGAGGCATGTTTACTAATAAGTTTAAGTTCACCTTTAACCCTAGACATATAATCACTCAAGTGTTCAATCATATAAGCATTTTGTTTCAGTTGTCTGCCAAAATAAGCATTGAAGTCTTCTTCTTTAACCATAAAGTTATCAAACTCATCCAAGCATTGGCTAGCAAACTTAGTAGGAGGGATTTCAGCTTTATCATATCTGTAGAGAGAATTTACCTTTACTACCTGTGTCGGCTTATCAGACCATGTATTTCTTCAATAGGTGATGAATTAAGACCATATATTTCTTCAACAGGCGGTAAATGACCATGTATTTCTTCAATAGGAGGTAAATTCTTAACATCTTCAACTTTAATACCCTTTTTCTTTCATAGATTTCTTTGCCTCTTGCATATCTTCAGGACTGAGAAATAGAACACCCCTTTTCTTCGGAGTTGGCTTAGGAGTTGGTTCAGGAAGTGTCCAATTATTTTCATTAGTCAACATATTATTCAATAGAATTTCAGCTTCATCTGGTGTTCTTTCCCTGAAAACAGAACCAACACAACTATTCAGGTGGTCTCTGGAGGCATCGGTTAGTCCATTGTAAAAGATATCAAGTATTTCATTTTCCTTGAGAGGATGATCAGGCAAAGCATTAAGTAATGGGAGAAGCCTCCCCCAAGCTTGTGGGAGACTCTCTTCTTCAATTTGCACAAAATTATATATTTCCCTTAAGGTAGCTTGTTTCTTATGAGCAGGGGAATATTTAGCAGAGAAGTAATAAATCATATCCTCGGGTCTACGCACACAACCAGGATCAAGAGAATTAAACCATATCTTAGCATCACCCTTTAATGAGAACGGAAATATGTTAAGGATATAATAGTAGCAAGTTTTCTCATCATTAGTGAACAAGGTGGCTATATCATTTAATTTAGTAAGATGTGCCACAAAAGTTTCACATTCATAGCCATAGAAAGGATCAGATTCAACCAAAGTAATTATATCAGGATCAATAGAGAATTCATAATCCTTCTCAGTAACAAAGATAGCTGAAGTAGCATAAGCAGGATCATATTTCATTCCAGCATTCAGAGTTTTTTGTTTAAGCTTAGCTAATAATTTCTTAAGATCACTCCTATCATTGCAAGCAAGAAAGTCTCTAGCAGTTTCTTCATCCATAACATAGCCCTCACGCACAACAGGCAATTCATATTTAGGGGGAGAGTCTTCATCATCACTTTCATCAATACTATCAGTTTCAATAATTTCATTCTCTCTAGAACTCATGAACATAGGGGGAGAGTCTTCATCAACATAGTAGGTGACTATAGACTTGCAAGATAGGATCAAGAACTCATGTATATTCATGAAAACATAATAGGTTCAGATCTGAAATCATGGCACTCGGGCCCTAGTGACAAGCATTAAGCATACCAAAGTCATAGCAACATCAATCTCAGAACATAGTGGATACTAGGGATCAAACCCTAAGAAAACTAACTCAATTACATGATAAATCTCATCCAACCCATCACCGTCCAGCAAGCCTACGATGGAATTACTCACGCACGGCAGTGAGCATCATGAAATTGGTGATGGAGGATGGTTGATGACGACGATGGCGACGGATTCCCCTCTCCGGAGCCCCGAACGGACTCCAGATCAGCCCTCCCAAGAGAGTTTAGGGCTTGGCGGCAGCTCCGTATTGTAAAACGCAATGAATCCTTCTCTATGTTTTTCTCCCCGAACACGAATATATGGAGTTGGAGTTGAGGTCGGTGGAGCACCAGGGGGCCCACGAGGCAGGGGGGCGCGCCCTCCACCCTTGTCGAAAGGGTGTGGGCCCCCCTGGCCTTGATTCTTTTGCCAGTATTTTTTATTATTTCCAAAAATAATCTCCGTGAAGTTTTAGGTCATTCCGAGAACTTAATATCGGGACCACTGTTACTGTTACTGCCACCGTTACTGTTACTTCCATACTACTTTGCTATAAAATACTTTGTTGCAGATATTATGTTATTGAGGTGTGGTTGAATTGACAACTCAGCTGCTAATACTTGAGAATATTCTTTGGCTCCCCTTGTGTCGAATCAATAAATTTGGGTTGAATACTCTACCCTCGAAAACTCTTGTGATCCCCTATACTTGTGGGTTATCAAGACTATTTTCTGGCACCGTTGACGGGGAGCATAGCTCTATTATTTGAGTCACTTGGGATTTATATCTGCTGGTCACTATGAGGAACTTGAAAGACGAGAAAACAAAAATTTATCCCTCAACTACGAGGGGAGGTAAGGAACTGCCATCTAGCTCTGCACTTGATTCGCCTTCTGTTTTGTGTAAGCTTGCGACACCTAAACCTGCTTCTGCTATTAATTCTGATATGTCGCATGTTATTGATGATGCCACTTCTGCAATGCATGATGTTTATGATGAAACTACTTCTATGCTTGATACTATTGTGCCACTAGGTGAATTTCTTGATGAACAACTTGCTAGGGCTAGAGAGAATGAAATTATTGAAACTGATAATATTGATGAAAGTGATGATGAAGATTCTCCCCCTAGATATGAATTGCCTGTTGTGCCAGAGGGTTATGTAATGGATGAAGAAACTGCTAGAGACTTTCTTGCTTGCAATGATAGATATGATCTTAAGAAGTTATTAGCTAAGCTTAAAGAAAAGTCTTTGAATGCTAGAATAAAATATGACCCTGCTTTTGCTACTTCACCTATCTGTATTACTGATAAGGATTATGATTTCTCTATCGATTATGAGATAATTACTTTGGTTGAATCTGATCCTTTCTATGGCTATGAATCTTAAACTGTTGTGGCACATCTTACTAAATTAAATGATATAGCTACCCTATTCACTAATGATGAGAAAACTCGTTACTACTATATCCTTAAATTATTTTCATTCTCATTAAAGGGTGATGCTAAAACATGGTTTAGTTCTCTTGATCCTGGTTGTGTGCGTAGTCCCCAGGATATGATTTATTACTTCTCTGCTAAAAAAATCCCCGCTCATAAGAAACAAGCTGCTTTAAGGGAAATATATAATTTTGTGCAAATTGAAGAAGAGAGTCTCCCACAAGCTTGGGGGAGGCTTCTCCAATTACTTAATGCTTTGCCTGATCATCCTCAAGAAAAATGAAATACTTGATATCTTTTATAATGGACTAACCGATGCTTCCAGAGACCACCTGGATAGTTGTGATGGTTGTGTTTTCAGTGAAAGAACTATTGATCAAGCTGAATTGCTATTGAATAATATGTTGACTAATGAAAATAATTGGACACTTCCTGAACCAACTCCTAAGCCAACTCCGAAGAAAAGGGGTATTCTATTTGTCAGTCCTGAAGATATGCAAGAGGCAAAGAAATCTATGAAAGAAAAAGGTATTAAAGCTGAAGATGTTAAGAATTTACCACCTATTGAAGAAATACATGGTCTGGATAACCGGACATAGGTAGTAAAGGTAAATTCTCTCTATAGATTTGATGAAGGTGATATTCCTCGTGATAAGTCTGCTAGCCAATGCTTAGATGAGTTTGATAATTTTATTATTAAATAAGAAAACTTCAATGCTTATGTTGGTTGACAATTGAAACGTAATGCTTATATGATTGAACACTTGAGTAATTATATGTCTAGAGTTAAAGGTGAACTTAAACTCATTAGTAAACATGCTTCTATGGTTACCACTCAAGTAGAACAAGTGCTTAAAGCTCAAAATGATTTGCTCAATGAATTAAATAATAAGAAAAATGATAATGTTGTTAGAGTTATGACTAGAGGGGATAAAATGACTGGGGAACCTTTGTATCCTGAGGGCCACCCTAAGAGAATTGAGCAAGATTCTCAGAGAACTAATGTTGATGCACCTAGTCCTTCTAAGAGGAAGAAAAAGTAAAACGATAGGACTTTGCATGCTTCTAGTGAACCTGTTGTTGACACACCTGAGAATCCCAATGATATTTCTATTTCTAATGCTGAAACACAATCTGGTGATGAACATGAACCTAGTGATAATGTTAATGATGATGTCCATGTTGATGCTCAACCTAGCAATGACAATGATGTAGAAATTGAACCTGTTGTTGATCTTGATAACCCACAATCAAAACATCAACGTTATGCTAAGAGAGACTTCGTTGCTAGGAAGCACGGTAAAGAAAGAGAACCATGGGTTCAGAAACCCATGTCTTTTCCTCCTAAACCATCCAAGAAAAAGGATGGTGAGGATTTTGAGCGCTTTGCTGAAATGATTAGACCTATCTTTTTGCGCATGCGTTTGACTGATATGCTTAAAATGAATCCTTATGCTAAGTATATGAAGGATATTGTTACAAATAAAAGAAAGATACTGGAAGCTGAAATTTCTACCATACTTGCTAATTATACTTTTAAGGGTGGAATACCTAAGAAACTAGGAGATCCAGGAGTACCAACTATACAATGCTCCATTAAAAGAAACTATGTTAGAACTGCTTTATGTGATCTTGGAGCCGGTGTTAGTGTTATGCCTCTCTCTTTATCTCGTAGACTTGATTTGAATAAGTTGACACCTACTAAAATATCTTTGCAAATGGCGAGAAATCAACTGCAACACCTGTCGGCATTTGTGAGGATGTGCCTGTTGTGGTTGCAAACGTTACTACTTTAACGGACTTTGTTATTATTGATATTCCCGAGGACGATAGTATGTCGATTATCCTTGGTAGACCCTTTTTGAATACTGCAGGGGCTGTTATTGATTGCAACAAAGGCAATGTCACTTTTCATGTTAATGGTAGTGAGCATACGGTACACTTTTTGAGGAAACAACCTCAAGTCCACAGTATCAATTCTATTGGAAAAAATCCATCAATTATTATTGGAGGTTTTGAATTTCCTCTTCCTACTGTCAAGAAGAAATATGATATTCTTATTATTGCGGATGTGCATATCCCCGTTGAGGTAACCTAGTGCTATTCGAAAATTCTCCGGTTTCATGCGATTCGGAATGAGTTTGTTAACAAGACTTGATCAACCTTGTTAGTGGATTCTTTTTGATGAATATGAGATGGATGAAGTTAGAAAGCACAACTCTCTGTACCCTCCTTTTACTTTCCGTTTTTTAGATTAAATAAAGCAAAACTAGTATTTTCTGTCTGTTTTTTGAATTATCCGTGCAATAAAAAATACCCTGAAAATAAAAGTTCTCCAAATGCCCTGAAATTGAAATATGTTTTTTTCTAGAATATTTAAGAATTATTGGCACTGAGAACACACTAGGGGGAGCCAGCACCTGGCCACGAGGGTCCAGGGTGCGCCCCCTGCCTCGTGGGCCCTTGGTGGCCCCTCCACTTGTTCCTGCACCCACACACTCCTTCTTCCTCCCAAAAAAATCACCAACCAGCTCAAGCACGAGTTCTAGCTCATCTTGTTGCGATTTTTGATCTCCTTGCTCAAACCTCCACTCACAAAACTGCTTTGGGGGATTGTTCTTCGGTATGTGACTCCTCCAATGGTCCAATTAGTTTTTGTTCTACTGCTTTATTCATTGCAAATTTTTGCTGCTTAGGTGACCCTGTTCTTGAGCTTGCATGTCAAATTTATATGGTCCCAAGTAGTTCTAATGCATGATATAGTCTCTAGGCACTTGTGGGAGTAGTTGCTATCAATTTTGTTGAGTTTGGTTCACTTTTATTTTGAGTTACTAAAAATTTCAAAAAAAATCAGAAAATGATGAAGAGATTATTGAGGGACTCTTCGAGCCGAAGCTCGAAGGATAAGCAAAGTGAAGAGGATAAGAAGCCCAAATATAATCTCCCTCGCACCGCGGAGGTTCGGCCGTGTGAATGGCCTTGTAATGAGTTCTTGAGAGCAGCCGGGATTCATGATGATTTTTATTATTTGGCTGAGAATGCGGGCCTCACCGACTTCCTCCACGACCAGCTCGATCAGTATCTCCTACTCACTAATATTTTTGTGCAAAATTTTCATTTCCATGCTAAGAGATCACCACATTCGCTGGATTTTTATTTATATGATGAGTATAAGGAGATGTCACTTTATGACTTTTGTGGGGTTTGCAAGTTGCCCTTTGAGGGAAGCATAGAGGAACCACATCGTAACAATGTGGAAGGCTTTATTGATATGATCGTTGTAGGGGAGACGAGGAAGGTTTCCGATGCAAGAATTACTAGCATACACTTTCCTGTTCTACCTTACTTTGCAATATTCGCTAGTAGATGCTTAATTGGTCGCGGGAACTATGAAAATCTTAGTGCCCCTGATATTGTTATTCTGCGCCATGCTTTGTTTCATGATACCTGCTACCTCTTGAGCACTGCGTTGGATTTCCCCGAAGAGGAGAGGATGATGCATGTGACGCCCCCGATTCAATCGTACACTAATCATGCACGCAAATGTGTACGATCAAGATCAGGGACTCACGGGAAGATATCACAACACAACTCTACAAATAAAAATAAGTCATACAAGCATCATAATACAAGCCAGGGGCCTCGAGGGCTCGAATACAAGTGCTCGATCATAGACGAGTCAGCGGAAGCAACAATATCTGAGTACAGACATAAGTTAAACAAGTTTGCCTTAAGAAGGCTAGCACAAACTGGGATACAATCGAAAAAGGCGCAGGCCTCCTGCCTGGGATCCTCCTAACTACTCCAGGTCGTCGTCAGCGGGCTGCACGTAGTAGTAGGCACCTCCAGTGTAGTAGGAGTCGTCGTCGACGGTGGCGTCTGGATCCTGGGCTCCAGCATCTGGTTGCGGCAACCGGGTAGAAGGGAAAGGGGGAAAAGGGGGAGAAAAGCAACCGTGAGTACTCATCCAAAGTACTCGCAAGCAAGGAGCTACACTACATATGCATGGATATATGTGTAAAGGGCCATATCAATGGACTGAACTGCAGACTGCCAGAATAAGAGGGGGATAGCTAGTCTTATCGAAGACTACGCTTCTGGTCGCCTCCGTCTTGCAGCAGGTAGAAGAGAGTAGACTGAAGTCCTCCAAGTAGCATCGTATAGCATAATCCTACCCGGCGATCCCCTCCTCGATGCCCTGTTAGAGATCGATCACCGGGTTGTATCTGGCACTTGGAAGGGTGTGTTTTATTAAGTATCCGGTTCTAGTTGTCATAAGGTCAAGGTACAACTCCGGGTTGTCCTTTTACCGAGGGACACGGCTATTCGAATAGATTATCTTCCCTGCAGGGGTGCACCACATAGCCCAACACGCTTGATCCCATTTGGCCGGACACACTTTCCTGGGTCATACCCGGCCTCGGAAGATCAACACGTCGCAGCCCCACGTAGGCACAACAGAGAGGTCAGCACGCCGGTCTAAACCTAAGCGCGCAGGGGTCTGGGCCCATCGCCCTGAGCACACCTGCACGTTGCGAACGCGGCCGGTGAGCAGACCTAGCAACCTCCAGTACAACGGAAGTCACGTTACGCGGTCCAACCCGGCGCGCGCCGCTCAGTCGCGGACGTCAAGAAGTGCTTCGGCTGATACCACGACGTCGGGATACCCATAACTACTCCCGCGTAGGTGGTTAGTGCGTATAGACCAAATGGCCAGACTCAGATCAAATACCCAGATCTCCTTAAGCGTGTTAAGTATCGCGAACGCCGACTAGGGCCAGGCCCACCTCTCTCCTAGGTGGTCTGAACCTGCCCTGTCGCTCCGCCACAAAGTAACAGTCGGGGGCCGTCGGGAACCCAGGCCCACCTCTACCGGGATGGAGCCACCTGCCCCTTCAGCCCCCATCTCCGAACAGTATCACATGTAATGTAATAGTGTAAAGTATAAAGTATATGCCCGTGATCACTTCCCGAAGTGATCACGGCCCAGTAGTATAGCATGGCAGACGGACAAGAGTGTAGGGCCACTGATGGAACACTAGCATCCTATACTAAGCAGTAGGATAGCAGGTAAAGGTAACAACAGTAGTAGCAAGGACAGGCTATGCAGCAGTATAGGATTAACTAAAAGCAGTAACATGCTACACTACTCTAATGCAAGCAGTATAGAGAAGAGTAGGCGATATCTGGTGATCAAGGGGAGGGCTTGCCTGGTTGCTCTGGCAAGAAGGGGGTCGTCAACACCGTAGTCGATCACAGGGGGTACCGGCAGCGGTCTCGGGGTCTACCGGAAAAAGTAACGGAGGGGGAACACAATAAATAACAGAGCAATCAAAGCATAACATGACAAACGCGGTGTTAGAGGTGATACCGGCGAAAGGGGGAAACATCCGGGAAAGTATCCCCGGTGTTTCGCGTTTTCGGACAAGTGAACCGGAGGGGGAAAGTTGTGTGTTCGCTATGCTAGGGATGCGCGGCGGACGAACGAGCTGCGTATTCGGATTCGTCTCGTCGTTCTGAGCAACTTTCATGTATAAAACTTTTTCATCCGAGTTACAGATTATTTTCTATTAATTTTCAAAGCTTAGCAAAATCCTGAAAATCCCTCAAATTCGACTAAGTCTGAGAATTCGTCAGTTTTAAACATCTTTTAGCTGTTTTCAAAAGGCTACAACTATAGATCTGTACCTCCTATGATTTTGTGCCTTATATCAATTTTGAGCATTTTACTGTGATCTACAAGATAGTAGCACTTTCATCTCTGGTAGATTTCATTTTCTTGAACATCAACAGCACTAAAGTAGCTATGAAAATAAAGCTGTTTTCGGTTTTTCTATTAACAGAACATTGAACTTTGTGATTTTCGTAGGAATTAATCCATACATCAAAAGGATTTGGTCCAGTTGGATAAAATGAAGATTGTCATGTATACTTTCTACCCATATTTTTCTCTGGCCTGATAGTAGTTGTTTAACCACTGATTAGAGGCTGTCAAGGGAGTTAGTCAGTGTAATATTAGAAAAGCTAGCAATGGCTACAGTAACTGAATGTTACTACAGGCAAAGCAGCGGCAGTAGCAGTACATCGGCGGCTATGCGGATCAGTACAGCGGCGGCTATGCGGATAAGGGCCGCGGACGTACGACGCGGTGCAGCAGGCGGGCGCGGGGCTAGCGCAGGGGAGGCAGCGGCGAGCTGCAGGCGACGGTCGCGGCAGAACCAGCAGCAGGGGGTGCGCGAGCGGCCAGAAGGCGTGCGCAGGCAGCAGCAGTACGCACGAGCAGCAGGCGCGCGCGGCTGCAGGCACGAGCGGGCGCGGGGCGGAGCAGGGCGTGCGTGACCAGAGACGCGCGAGCGCGGACGGCGGCGGAGTGAGCGAGTGCAGGCGCCTGTGAGCGCACTCTGGCGTAGCGAGGGGAGCGGCCAGGCGACGGTGGCGCAGGGCGTGGTCGGGTAGCGGGCGCTCGAGACGGGACGCAGCCGGCGCGGTCGTGCGCGTGCGCGCCCACCGGCGGGGCCAACGCAGGCAACGGTAGTGGTTGTCGCGATGCGGGCGTGGACGTGATGGTGCTCGGGGCAGTGCGAGGCCAAGGAGGGTGTGGTGCGGGGCGCGGCCCGGCGCGAGGTGACCGCGGCGCGCGTGGTGGCAGGACGCGGATGGCCGTGACGATAGTGAGCATGGCGGCGGTGAGTTTCTGCCACGGTGGATCGAGAGACGGAGTACGCGAACGAGCACGGAGAAAGGGGAAATGGAAGAGAGGCCTACCGCGAGCCCGTAGTTGTGCAAAGCATGCTCGAGGGAGGCTCGGTGTGGCCGCAATTCGACGGCGGCGGCGACTCCTCGAGGTTGAAGACGACCTCGTCCCGCACGAAGGAGAGGCGCCCGGCTCGAGCCCATTGGCGCAGGCGACGTAGGGGAGCAGGACGGAGCTGGTGGGAACGGCGGATGGATGCGGGGGCGTTGGTGGCTGTGGTGGAGCACGGTGGCTGATGACGATGGCTGCGGGTGCGGACGGATCTGAGCGAGGGAGACGAGGGAGAGAGTGGGGGAGGAGCGAGGGGCGGATGCGGGAGAAATATCTGGAGGGGGAGGCCTCGGTGGAGGCCTTATCCTCTCCGAGCGTCGCCGACGAGGTGGTCGGGGGCAGCCATGCCAGCGACCTGAGACCGATGAACAGGGAGGTGGTGAGAGCGACCGGGGGCTTCGTGCCCAGTTGGGCCGGGGGGTGTTTCACTTCTTCTATTTAGTCTTTTCCTTTTCTTATTTTTCTTTATAGTTCTTGTTTAATTGTTTTCTTTTAGTTTTAATTTGTTTTAGTTTTATAAAGTATAAAAATAGTTCACAATTTAGTACTAATAATTATGCTACTGCCCCATTAACTTTTGAGCAACTAAATGAATAGTTTGTTATTTATAAAATATAAAAGGCATTTATTTAATTGTTTTGCCTACTGTTTTAATTATTTTAGGACATTCAAACACCTTTAAAGATGTTGGTTTCTTCACCATTATTAGCTAGGTTACATTTTAGTTTTTATATTTGAAAAGTTTTACTGTTTAACTTTAATTTAAATTGAATTTCGAATCGGTTTTGAACTAACGGGAGATTAACAACAGTAACCGAGGTGACACATCATTAGCAGAGGTTCACTGTAGCTTAAATATCCGGGCGTCACAATGCAGCAAAGTAGCGTAAGTATTTCCGTCAGTTTTTTAGAACCAAGGTATCAATCCAGTAGGAGGCTACGCGCGAGTCCCTCGTACCTGCACGAAACAAATAGCTCAACGCAACCAACGCGATTAGGGGTTGTCAATCCCTCCACGATCACTTACGGGAGTGAGATCTGATAGAGATGATAGATAATATTTTTGGTATTTTTGATATAGAGATGCAAAGTAAAAATAAAAGGCAAAGTAAAAAAGCAAAGCAATAATAAAGTGATGGAGATTGATATGATGAGAATAGACCCGAGGGCCATAGGTTTCACTAGTGGCTTCTCTCAAGAGCATAAGTATTCTACGGTGGGTGAACAAATTACTTTGAGCAATTGACAGAATTGAGCATAGTTATGAGAATATCTAGGTATGATTATATATATAGGCATCACGTCCGAGACAAGTAGACCGACTCATGCCTGCATCTACTACTATTACTCCACTCATCGACCGCTATCCAGCATGCATCTAGAGTATTAAGTTAAAAACAGAGTAACGCCTTAAGCAAGATGACATGATGTAGAGGGATAGTTTCATGCAATATGATAAAAAACCCATCTTGTTATCCTCGATGGCAACAATACAATACGTGCCTTGCTGCCCCTTCTGTCACTAGGAAAGGACACCGCAAGATTGAACCCAAAGCTAAGCACTTCTCTCATTGCAAGAAAAACCAATCTAGTAGGCCAAACCAAACTGGTAATTCGAAGAGACTTGCAAAGATAACCAATCATACATAAAAGAATTCAGAGAAGATTCAAATATTATTCATAGATAGACTTGATCATAAACCCACAATTCATCGGCCTCAACAAACACACCGCAAAAAGAAGATTACATCGAATAGATCTCCACGAGAGAGGGGAGAACATTGTATTGAGATCCAAAAAGAGAGAAGAAGCCATCTAGCTACTAACTATGGACCTGAAGGTCTAAGGTAAACTACTCACACTTCATCGGAGGGGCTATGATGATGTAGAAGCCCTCCGTGATGATGGCCCCCCCAGGCGGAGCTCCGGAACAGGCCCCAAGATGGGATCTCGTGGGTACAGAAGGTTGCGGCGGTGGAATTAGGTTTTTGGCTCCTTTTCTGATCGTTTGGGGGTACGTAGGTATATATAGGAGGAAGGAGTACGTCAGTGGAGCTTCGAGGGGCTCACGAGGCAGGGGGCGCGCCCTCCACCCTCGTGACCGCCTCGTGGCTTTCCTAACGGAGGGTCCAAGTCTCCTGGATCTTATTTGATGAGAAAATCACATTCCCGAAGGTTTCATTCCGTTTGGACTCCGTTTGATATTCTGTTTCTCCGAAACACTGAAATAGGCAAAAAACAACAATTCTGGGTTGGGCCTCCGGTTAATAGGTTAGTGCCAAAAATAATATAAAAGTGGAAAATAAAGGCCAATATAGTCCAAAACAGTAGATAATATAGCATGGAGCAATCAAAAATTATATATACGTTGGAGACGTATCAATACCACTTTTAGTCTAGGCGCTATTGTTGCTAAGCGGTTAAATCTGAACCGTACAAAGGTTCCCATCTTTGGAGGTATCTTTGCTTCGCGTCTTGCTAAATATTCTGAGATACCTATTAGACACTATGAGAAAGAGGAGAAGTTGCTGCCTCCTATTTTTCTAGACTATAAGAGTATGGTAGCACATGATTTTCTTGTTAAGAATAAGAAAAAGATGCTTAACTATAGACTGATATTTGATAAAAAATACTTTGAGACTATTACCTTGCCTGCTCCTTCTTTGTTCAACTTATCTTCAGGCATGTACCTTGTCCTGCCGGAGGCCATTCATGCCTACCGGAGCCTAACACCAGCTCCAGAGCCCGAGCCGGAGCCACCACTTGATCCTCACTGTCAGTCTGTTTATCAGTGGGATCCGGAGGAGATCGCCAACCAGTGGCACCCCGAGCATCCTCCCCAGTACGCTGGAGAGGACTACTTTGATCCATGGGCGTAGACCAACTTAGGCCAAAAGCCTAAACTTGGGGAGTACGTATCTCTCACCGACATTACATTCATGTTCACACAATCATTCTAGTTGTCGGTGCTCATAGTTTTTCATTGTACTATCCATGCTAGTTTATTATCCTTTTTCTTGCTTTCTTCATGTGTGTTTGGAAAACCTTAAGAAAAACAAAAAAATTAGTTGTATTTTTTAGTTAGTTTACTTTCCATGCCTGTAGTAATAATTAAAAGAAAACCCAAAAGGATTTCTCGTTCTTCTTTTGCTTGTTGGGAGCTTTCCCGTGTAAATAGTTTTATTTCTTTTCTTTCCTTTGGGGGTCGAGAGGAGAAGACCATAATGAAAATATTGAAGTAGCTCTTATATGCATTATTGTTGATTTAACAAAGAGCCCATATTACCTTGTCTTCTCCTTTGAATTAAATGCTTGCAGATTCCAGCTTAGTCCATTGCACGTGCACTATTATTATTATCCACACCGTTCGGTCGTGCAAGTGAAAGGCAATAATGACGATATATGATGGACTGATTGAGATGAGAGAAGCTAGTATGAACTCGACCTCTCTTGTTTTTTGGAAATATGATTAGTTCATCGTTCCTGATTCAGCCTGTTATGAATGAAACATGTTTGCAATGACAATTAGAGATTATAGTTGCTTATACCATGCTTAATTTTCTATGAGTTTATGATGGTTTACCTTGCGTGCCAACATGCTATTAAAATGGTTGTGATGTGGTATGATAGGGTGGTATCCTCCTTTGAATGATTCAAGTGACTTGACTTGGCACATGTTCATGCATGTAGTTGAAACAAAATCAACATAACCTCCATGATATTTATGTTCATGGTGGATTATATCCTACTCATGCTTGCACTCAGTGTTGATTAATTTTAATGCATGTTCATGATTGTTGTCGCTCTCTAGCTGGTCGCTTCCCAGTCTTTTTCTAGCCTTCACTTGTACTAAGCGGGAATACTTCTTGTGCATCCAATTCCATAAACCCAAAGGTTATTCCATATGAGTCCATCGTACCTTCCTATATGCGGTATCTACCTGCCGTTCCAAGTAAATTTGTATGTGCCAAACTCTAAACCTTCAAATGAAATTCTGTTTTTTCTGATCGAATAGCTCATGTATCAACTAGGGCTGTCTGTATCTTACATGCTAGGCGGGTTATTCTCAAGAGGAGTGGACTCCGCTCCTCACTCACGAGAAAACGGCTGGTCACCGGGATGCCCAGTCCCATGCTCAAATCAAATCAAAATAATTACAAACAAAACTCCCCCAGGACTGTTGTTAGTTGGAGGCACCCGTTGTTTCGGGCAATCCATGGATTGATGCTTGTTGGTTGTGGGGGAGTACAAGCTTTATCATTCTGTTTGGGAACCACCTATAATGTGTGTAGCATGGAAGATATCGAGATCTCTCAGTTGTTATGCTGACAATGAAAGTATGCTGCTCAAAATATTATTTATCTCTGCTTCTAAATCGAGCTCTGGCACCTCTACAAATCCCTGCTTCCCTCTGCGAAGGGCCTATCTATTTACTTTTATGTTGAGTCATCATCCTCTTATTAAAAAGCACCAGCTGGAGAGCACCGCTGTCATTTGCATCCATTACTATTAATTTATATTGTGTATGACTGACTGGATCTCTTTTACCATGAATTAGAATGTTTAGTCAGTCCTTGATCTTCAGAGGCGCTCTGCATTTATGTTTTGCGGTCTCAGAAAGGGCTAGCGAGATACCATCTTGTTATATCATATTATGATTGTTTTGAGAAAGTGTTGTCATCCGAGATTTATTATTAGTGCTCGCTAGTTGATTATGCCATTGATATGAGTAAACATGAGACCTAAGTGTTATTGTGAATATGGTTAGTTCATAATCTGTGCTGAAAACTTGAATGCTGGCTTTACATATTTACAACAACAAGAGTAAACAGAGTTTGTAAAAGTTTTTCTTTATCACTTTCAGTTTGTCAACTGAATTGCTTGAGTACAAGCAAATGTTTAAGCTTGGGGGAGTTGATACGTCTCCATCGTATCTACTTTTCCAAACACTTTTGCCCTTGTTTTGGACTCTAACTTGTATGATTTGAATGGAACTAACCCGGACTGACGCTGTTTTCAGCAGAATTGCCATGGTGTTATTTTTGTGCAGAAATAAAAGTTCTCGGAATGACCCGAAAATTCACGGAGAATATTTTTGGAATTTATAAAAAATACTTGCGAAAGAATCAAGGCCTATGGCCCCACACCCTTTCCACGAGGGTGGAGGGCGCGCCCCTGCCTCGTGGGCCCCCTGGTGCTCCACCGACCTCAACTCCAACTCCATATATTCGTGTTCGGGGAGAAAAAAATCAGAGAGAAGGATTCATTGCATTTTACGATACGGAGTCACCGCCAAGCCCTAAACTCTCTCGGGAGGGCTGATCTGGAGTCCGTTCGGGGCTCCGAAGAGGGGAATCCGTCGCCATCGTCATCATCAACTATCCTCCATCACCAATTTCATGATGCTCACCCCCGTGCGTGAGTAATTCCATCGTAGGCTTGCTGGACGGTGATGGGTTGGATGAGATTTATCATGTAATTGAGTTAGTTTTGTTAGGGTTTGATCCCTGGTATCCACCATGTTTTGAGATTTATGTTGCTATGACTTTGCTATGCTTAATGCTTGTCACTAGGGCTCGAGTGCCATGAATTTAGATCTGAACCTATTATGTTTTCATGAATATATGTGAGTTCTTGATCCTATCTTGCAAGTCTATAGTCACCTACTATGTGTTATTATCTGGCAACCCCGAAGTGACAATAATCGGGACCACTCCCAGTGATGACCGTAGTTTGAGGAGTTCGTGTATTCACTAAGTGTTAATGCTTTGGTCCGATACTCTATTAAAAGGAGGCCTTAATATCCCTTAGTTTCCAATAGGACCCCGCTGCCACAGGAGGGTAGGACAAAACATGTCATGCAAGTTCTTTTCCATAAGCATGTATGACTATATTCGGAACATATGCCTACATTACATTGATGAACTGGAGCTAGTTCTGTGTCAGCCTATGTTATAACTATTGCATGAGGAATCGCATCCAACATAATTATCCATCACTGATCCAATGCCTACGAGCTTTTCACATATTGATCTTTGCTTAGTTACTTTTCCGTTGCCACTGTTACAATTACTACAAAACTGCTACTGTTACCTTTGCCACTGTTACCGTTACTTCCATACTACTTTGCTACTAAATACTTTGTTGCAGATATTAAGTTATCCAGGTGTGGTTGAATTGACAACTCAACTGCTAATACTTGAGAATATTCTTTGGCTCCCCTTGTGTCGAATCAATAAATTTGGGTTGAATACTCTACGCTCGAAAACTGTTGCGATCCCCTATACTTGTGGGTTATCAGGACAAGACACGTATTTGTATTGTTATCACTATGGGTAAAACGACGGGGATTTATATATATTATTGCTAGATTTATTTCTGTCTATACTATGTCATCTTGCTTATTGCTTTGCTCTTTTTCTAGTAAACTTAATACCCTGAGATGCATGTTGGATACAGGTTTCAGGGTGGTGTAACAGTAGTAACTGTAGTTGGATAATGGTCTACTTATCACGGGCATAACGCCTATATGAGATTATGCCATCAATGATCATAGTTATGAATGATGCTTTTCTGCCAATTGCCCATCAATAATTTGTCTACCATTCAATTTGCCTACTTTTGAGAGACATACCACTAGTGAACCTATGACTCCCGGGTCCATTCTCCATCAATATTTCTTACCACAAAAATTTCTCTTCCATTATTGACTCATTTATTTTGCTGGTTTACTTTACTAAAAATTATTATCTATTTGCTCTTGCTCTTTTAATTTGCATTTTACTTTACTAAAATTATCTACATATTTGTTTTTAAACTTTTAACTAGCAAGGACAAGGGGATTGACAACCCTTTTCCGCGTTGGGTGCAACTATTTATTTTGTTTGTGTGCAGGTGTTGTTTATCTTGGTAGTTTTGGAGCTCCTACTAGTTCGATAAATCTTAGTTCTTAACCGAGAGAAAGCTTTGCTGCTATCTACATCACCCTTCCTTTTTGGGAAACCTAAAGACTCTTGCGGGAGTAGTAGAGTCCTGTTACGGGCTCGCCTCGAGGACAATTGATATCAGCCATAGTCCACTAGCTGAGCAAGCGATTTTTCTCTTGCAGTACATACTCCCTACTGGACCGATTTTGTTTTTCTTGTCGGTTTTGTCTCCTAGGTTTTTTGAATTTAGTTCTTTTCTCGGTTTTCTAAGGGGTGTTGGTAATTCATGTGCCTTTTTTGGTTTAGTTTTATATTTTGATTTTATTTTTCCTTTTCCGTTTTTTCACATTTTTTCCTTTGTATTCTTTTTGTTCTTTTATGATTTTATTTATTTTCCTATTTTTGCTTGTTTATTTTTATTTTATACTTTCTGTCCATCATGCAATTCGGAAAATATTCATAGTGTATTAAAAAAATGCTTATCATCTATAAAAGAATGTCATCGTCTATTTAGAAAATAGATCGTCATGTATCTAAAAATATTTATCATGTATTTAAAATGTACCTCCCGTTCTAGAAAATATTCATCATGTATTATAATAATGTTGATCGTGTACACAAAATATTCATTGTGTATTAACAAATGTTAACGGTGTATTTAAAACGCGTTCCTTGTGTATTGAATTTTTGAATCATGTATTTTTGAAAATGTTGACCGTGTGTTCAAAATGTTTACATCATATTAAAAAATGTTTATCGTGTATAAAAGAATGTTCATCATGTATAAAAGAATGTTCATCATCCATTTAGAAAATAGTTCATCGTATATTTCAATAATTTTGATCATATTTAATTTTTTTTATCATGTATTAAAAATGTTCATCATGTTTTAGAAAATATTAATTGTGTATTTAATAATGTTTATCACGTGTAAAAAATTTAATTGTGTATTCACAAATGTTAATCATGTATTTAATAATTTTTCATAGTGTATTGAAAATGTCAATTGTGTATTTTCAAAAAAGTTCACCCTGTATTTAAAAATGTTTACCATGTAGTTTACAAAAATGTCTTGTATTGAAAATAAATGTTCTTCTTGTATTAGTAAAAAAAATCTTTCATTGTGTATTTTAGAAGTGTTCTTCGTGTAATACAAAAATGTTTGTCTTGTATTAAATCATGTCAGCCGTGTATAAACAACTATTCATCATGTTTTCCAATACAGGTTCATCGTGTATTAAAATATGCTTGCTCACCCTGCTAAACTTTTCTTCTTGTACGCAACATTCAGCCGATTATGTTCCAATATTTTTTTTAGACATTGTTCCAATATTTCTTACTCGTGATCAACATGACGGCCCATGAGTCACCTGATGCCAGGCCGAGACGCCCCAAAACCGACTCCAAATCCCCCTTTTCTCCGATGCTGACCCGTCCTCTTCTCTCCCCGCCGCGGCACCACTCCCTCTTCGCCCTAGAAATTCCCCTGGCGGCAGGCGAGCGAGTAGAGACCAGAGATGAGCGCCCCTGCTCCTGCAGTTCCGCCTCCCCTCCCAGCCATCTGAATCTTCCGGCGGGGAATTTAGGATTCTAGCGAGCGGGGGCGCATCGGTGATCCATGGCGGATTGACTGGCCGGGTGTCCATGGCGGATGGCGGCTGCGGCGGCGACAGCGCGCGGGAGACCTATGTGGCCTGCCTCCAGATCGGCGGCTCTATGAGAGCGAGTCGGTAAGGTTTCTCCCCCGCCCCCCTGCCACTACGAGTGCGCTTGTTCACGTCGTGCTTTGGTGTTGCCGCCGTTGCGTGGGAGCGATTCTGGGTTTGATGTGGGAGAGGCGAGAGATTACCGCCGTTACTAGAGGCCCTCAGGTTGTTTCTTCTGCGTATAATACCAGCTGCTTGGATTATCGAGAGATTTCCATATCCATATAGCTGTAATGCCAAACTATGGCCCTCTGCAGATTAATTGAATAATAATAATAGTAATGTCTTTGAGCGATGAATTGGAAACTCTATGTCTTGTGGGTATCTATCTATTTGGTGGTTACTTGCGAGGGAAAAATTAGAAACCTTTGCTTAGGAATAGAGATGATTTTTTAACTGTTGCTGTTTGCTGGTTTGATTTTGTTGAGATTGTTTCGAGAAAACATCTCAAAACTTTGTTGATCCTGAAGGTGAATTAGGAATATATGAAGCTATTTTCCTGTTTTTCTCATCTTCGAAATGGTCATTTATGCTTTGCCCGTTAAGTTATGAAATGTTAGTCAAAAGTAGTTTTGGAAATTCCATATCCTACAAGAAAAATGAACGTATCATTAGATAAAAAAAACTTTTTGATTTTAGTTGTGACGGCCCCATACTGGTCTTTCCAATATTTTGTAATGGCTCTTCGACCACTTGCGCCACGCCATGGCGACAATTACTTCCACATCCACAACTCTGACCTCCATGCCCATAGTGTCTTCTACGTGCAGGTGCGCCAATGACTACAAGTCCATTGGAACTTGTTTCTATAGTGAATAATTTGAATACGCTGCACCTCTCTGTTTTTTGTCAGTCTCCTGCTCCTGATTGGTGATGGGATGATCTGGTGTCACATGCAACTTCCAGATTTAGGAACATGTCCGCATGATTATCTGATTATTGTTGTTTCCGATTAGTTTTACAAGTGTCGTGTGCCTATTCAAATCGGGTTGCTCTGCTATGCTCTTGATCATGTTTTCCAATAGAGTGGCTTGAAGATGTTTGATAGGTAGCTTGCGGTGTGAGTGCAACGGAGATGGCCACAAGGGGAGAGCCTGATGGAGGCAGAGGTGCCGAGCTCGAAAGGGCACGATGGGATGGCAGCCATGGGAATTTATCGAGATGCGTGTGGGAATTTATCGGGATGTGAGAGGCCTAGACAAGGAAGGGGAGGTGACCCTTATCTGGAGGTAGCGGAGCGATGACGATAGTCGTCGGGGAGAAGACACCGATGTAGGTTGGGGAAGTGGGGTTGCACATGAGCGTACTAGCCTGGGAAAATTGATCAAAAACTTAGATCGGGATCGATTTGGAGAGTAGCACGAGTTGTATGTGCGAGGAAGAAAATCTAGTCTCTAATACCATTTTAGGAATATGCAACTTGTATTCCTAGGTGGACATAGGCTATACACGTACATGTGTGGTGCAATATGCAGAAAGCCCCTTGTATAATGGGGAAAATATGAAGGGTACACGACTATAATATATTACTCTTAACATGTTGAACACTCGGGCATTGTGTTCCTTCTAGATGGTCTAGAATGCAAGCAACACTGTTGACTTGAGTTTGTAGTGCATCGAAGGTGGAATTGTCGCCCGACGGCCAATCCACTAGTTGGAAAGGGAAACGCTGCCCACTGGGGGCATCGGTGATGCTGAAGAGGCGAACACCAATTCTAGTTTGCTATCGAGAAGGAATAGCTGGTGAACTAGTGTTGAGAAGTCTTTGCAGCACTGAAGCAGGGGGTACAGGCGACATGGATGTCCATACCGTGGCGTTGACGACGGTAAGTAGACCATAAATTGTACTCCAGATATGTGCCAATCGCGTGGCTGCAGCCGTAATCCAAAGCCGAGCTTCATCTTGTGTCGTTGATGACCCAAGCGTTGCGTTCCTTCTAGATGGTCAACAATGCTGGCTTGAGATCCCGGCCCACAAAATACAGAGTGGTTGCCCGACAACCAATCGACTAGTCGGAAAGGGAAATGCCGACCCTAGTTATAAGGGCAGTAGTGACACCAAAGAGGCGAGCAACGATTGCTAGATTGCTGTCGAGAAGGAGCAGCTGATGAACATGTGTTTGGCAGTCTTAGGGGCACTAGAGTAGAGGGGACATGCGACATGGTTGACCAGACAGTGGCACGGACGATAGCCTGTAGACCATAAACGTTGTTGTGGGGTGAGCCACATGTGGATCTTGCATTTGATGGATGGCCACGCTTTCCGCAACACTTTGTTGGAGGGGATGAGCTGAAGCCCATGAAGAACACATGATACACGAAGTACTTGACGATGTATGTCTGCTTGCAAAGTAGGCGATCTTCCTCCTTGAGTACCAAGATTAATTGGAGAGCCCACATGCAAAGCTTGTTGGGTGATGCTCCCTTCAGTCGGCCTGCTTTTTACACTGCCATGCAGGTGGCTTGGGGCAGTGTAAAGGATGTCAAATTCATACCACTTGACGGTGACACTTTTACGATGGAGTTTTAAGTGTTTTGGGGATTGTGGAATCACAACCATGCATGAGGCTCCTTTGCTCTTTAGGCACCATGCTATGGTAATGGAGGAGTATACTTTAATATGTCGCCCTTATGATTCCATACGTGTTTGGGCTTGGATGATGGGTCGACCGGACTTGCTGCGCAACAGACCAGTGGCGAGAGCAATGGCTTCCATGACCTGAGAAGTGTTAGATGTGGAGCTTGGCCTAATTGTCGTTGAATATAAAAGTTTGTGTGAGTGCATGTCAAGATCAAACCGAAGAAGCCCCCTTTGAGGTTCTTAGGGAATGTTGAGCTAGGTAAACTGCCCCAAATGTTCCCTGTGCTATATGAGAAGATGTCATATTTTTGCGCAAATTACGATAAGATTGGCCATGTTACAGAACAATGCGGGGATGGGGTTCATGACCCAAAGAAGTTTCAGTTTGGCAATTTTATGATGGTTCCAACCTAGAAACGAGTCCATTGCTCAACCTCATGGTAGCACTACCTATAGAAGGAGGGAAAATTGGGCATGACTCGACTCGATGCATATTGAGGAAGATTATTTTGACCCTATGAATGGAAATAAGGGTACATGCAATGTCAATGCAAACAATGTTAATTTAGGGGATTCTGTTACGAAGCCACCTCGCAAGAGGTTATTGTTGCAGGCCACCCCGTGTCGGTCAAGGGCCCTCCCTTGGGACTAGGGGGAAAGGAAGCGACATGTCTTATAGAATACTACGAGGGACAAACTGGGGCGAGCAATTCAGCTCAAGGCACCTCTTTGTAAGTTCAAGCGAAGAAATGCACGAATGGTAGAGGATGGCGGGTGTGCCGTCCTGATAGCGTTGTCATCGCTTCCTTGTACCTCCCTTGCACTCTCTGTTTCCTGCCGATCTAGCTTGTTGTCCTTACCCTGTTTGCGGGTTGTGTGACACGTACTTGATTCCGCATTCCACGTTCCCTTGCTGGGCGTCCCTGGCCTTGGCGACAGGTAGCGACGTGCTCCTGGGCACTTTGCGTCCTTGCGTAAGACGGAGGCGGTGCCGACTGCACGTGCTCTTGCTCCACCGTTGGTAGTGCTCGAGCTAGCGGCTATGGCGACAACCTCCATGGGAGCACGGGATGTAGGAACAAGGCAGCGCACAAAACAACTCGTAACTAGGAAAAAGATGCCCAATTGGACTAGCAGGTACTAAGAGTACACGGGAGGTGAGGGGAAGGGGTGAAAAAGCTATCGGGAGTGGACTGCCTTCGCCGTCGGCCTTGGACCCAGAGTCGAGTGGCTAGGGGATGACGATAGGGGAGCAGAGGAAGATGGAAGACAGAAGAGGGCATTGGGAGGAGAAAGGCATCATCCACCACCCTATGCCTGTGCGTCAGTCGTGACAATGGGTAGATCCGGTGTCTTCATGTGAATCTACTACTCGGGATGGCATGAGGTGGCTGTTGTGGAGTGAGGTGCCACAACTATGTGCCCAATGGATGTGTTTGGTTGTTGGCGGTAGGGCATTCTGCTATGTGGCTTGCGTGCGAGTGGGATACATTGGAGCGGCAATACTGGATCTGGGTGTGTGTGTTTAGTGCAATTGTCGCATGTGCCGTGCTGTAGATGAAGCTATGTTACTTATTTTTTTATCCATCTTCCTTTATGAATTGGACCAATCTCTTTTTGAGAGATAGAAGCACCAAAATCCTCAAGCTCATGGTGGAACAACAACACCGAGTTTGGAGAGATGGAAGTCGTGTTGTGCTCTAGTCTGGCCTTCGTTCAGAAATCGACCAACTATAAATCAGAAGGCACATACTGAAGAGTAATAATTTGATCTTGCACACTGGAGCACACGAAGGAAGCATCAACACCAATATGCTTCATGCTTAAAAGAGTCGTGTGCAATACTGATAGCACTTGTAATGTATGATAAGATAGTAGTAGGTGTAGTGAGCGAAACACCAAAATCCTCAAGCAGCCATGGTAGCCAAAATAGCCATAGCTCGCAACTTAGCCTCTACACTCGAACAAGAAAGTGCAGTCTGTTTCTTCGTCTTCCATGCAATAAGAAACCGCCAAAAAACACAATAAGCGGATAGGGATCGACGAACTTGAGTGTGGGAAGAAGAGACGATGAGAGAGAGTCTCATGAAGATCCAGACAATGAGAACACTACCAAGAAAAACACAGTAAGCAGAAAAGGATCGATGAACTTGAGCATGGGAAGAAGAGACGATGAGAGATGAGAGTCCTATGAAGATATTGTAGAACAGAGATGTGTGTGGTGACTGTAGTGGATCGAAGTGGGAGGAGAGACAAGCTGACTTAGACTATGAAAGGGATGTGAAATATCTGATTGAGTGACATCTAAATAGACAAGACTCCCAACAAGATGATGGTAGCATGTCAAAAACAGATAAAAGTTGATCGTCAGAAGCACAGAGGTGGACGTTGAGCTCCATAGCAGTTCTCAGCATTGCGCTCATCGATAAAAGCTATGCGAGGAAACCTCTCCCATTAGAGGTAGATTCTTCTCTTGGGAAATAAGGAAGCCATTGGTAGCGGAAACGTAAATCCCAAGGAAGTAGGAAAGAGATCAGACATAAGAAAAAGCAAAGTACCGAGTTGGCGCCAGTGATGATCATGTCATCAACATATAGAATAGTCTGACCACGAGCTGAAAGGTGGACATAAAGGGCAAGATCATGAGCACACGCCAGAAAACCAGCCATAAACACCACTATGATGAAACACTCAAACCAGGCACAAGGGTTGGCTTAAGGCCATAGAGAGAGCGACAAAGACGACATCATTCCGTCAGGGCCAGAATACCTAGGTGGTAGCTACATGTAGATCTCCTCATGCAACTCATATTAGAAAGACATTTTTGTCATCAAGCTGAGAGACAGACCAGTGGCGAGAAGTCACAACAAGAAGTGTGTGAAGAGTGGTCATGTGGGCCACATGAGCAGATCTCTCATTGTGGTCAATGACCATATTCGGCTGAAAGACATGGGCCACAAGACGAGCTTTGTAATGCTCGAGAGAACCATCAGTCTCAACCTTGTAGACCCACTTACAAGTGGCAGGACGAGCAAGGGGAAGAAGGGAAATGAGATGCCACGTGGCGGTGCACTCACGAGCAATACTCTCCTCTGCCATCACATGTTCAGGATGAACAATGTCACGGTAAGAAGTCGTCTCGAGAATAGCATCGCCAGAATAACCATAGTGGTCAATAGACAGAAGCAGGCAAGTGCAAGCCATAAGTAGGTTGAGTTGGAGGCGGTGTGTCGCTAACAGAAGGAGTCATGGTAGTCGAGGAAGATGGTGCATTAGAAGAATCCACAACTTGTGGAAGACTAATGTGGTAAAGAAAAGGACAAGGGGGAATAACTCGAGAAGCTTGACGGGCGAGGTGAGGTTGCGACAGCATATGTTCTACAACAATAGGTATGGGAAGACAAGATGGATGGATGGATGAGGACAATACATGACTGATAGGTGTATCAGGAAAATGGAGGAAACAAATATCCTTGATGGGGGGAGGCCAAAGGAGAGGATGGACGTGGATTGAAAGGACGAGACTCATCAAAAGTCACACTTCGATAGGTGTGCATCTCACGACCGACAGGATCCCAACCTCGACACTGCTCATCATTTTAACCTAAGACACATTAAACAGACCGAACAGGTGGCTCCTTTCGAGGCAAAGGGAGCTTGGCTCCAAACATCAAAGTGAACAAGATCAGAAGAACGCTAAAACACAGTCTTGCTACAAGGATAAGGTAACCGAACTTGTTTACCAAGCCCACAAAACTTGACAGCCTAAAGATACAATGCCAATGCCAGAGACAGATCCAAGAAGACCACGTCGAACTAAGGATGAGAGACGAGAGCCACACAAGTGACCAAGACGATGATGGCACAAAGAGCTGGCAGTCGAGGTAATAGAGGCAAAGAGACTGGCGGTGGTGGCAGTGGAGTTTCGGTGCCCCGCCCTTGATGGCCTGGAGGAGCTCGAGATCAGGGGAGACAGGCCGTCACTGCCACCATCTGTGTTATGCTTTGCAGCGATTTTGCGCGTCACCAGCATTGGCAGCTGCAATTTACCCGAGATTGATGTTGCCCCGGCGCTTCTTCTACCTTGACTGAAGCCGCTCAAGTTATACGAGGTCGCCATCTCGGAGTCTACAATTCACTGTCATCTACAAGCCGGCTGCACTGTGATTGAGGGCCTCCAACTTGATGGCATCTACGGGGCCAGCACTCTCCGGACCGTCTCACCGACTCTTCGTAGCATCAGTGTCTGGTTCTCATTACGAAGAAGACGTGGAGTTTGAGGAGCTTGTCATCGAGGATTTACCTTGCCTTGAGAGGTTGTTGCATTGTGGTGTAATGGATGGTCCATTGACACTCAGGGTCATGAGGCGCCGAAACTGAAGGTGTTGGGCTACATATCTTGCAATATCCCCAAACTTGTGCTTGGAACCATAATTGTGCAGGTAGAATCGACCTTCTTCTGAAGCATGCATTTAGGAATTTTCTATTTGCAATTTCTTTATGTTTGTGTGTTGGTTTCCGCCAAGATTTGGCCCCGATCAACTTGACCGCGTCGGTGCGCTCATTGAAGATCCTGATTCTACAATCTTTTGGTCCCAATCTTGATGCAATGATTGGATTCCTTAGATGCTTTCCCTGCATGGAGAGACTATACATCCAGATCCAGGTGAAAATCCTTGTAGCTAAATGTTAACTATACACTCTTGCAAAGGTTACCATTACATCGAGTTAAACCTATTCAAACTGATTTAACTATACACTTTGCATTCCTAGTTTGGACTCTTGTTACTAATTTGTAGTATACTTTTGGCAACATTAAGTTCTGACGAGTGCTTCTATGTTTGCCAAAAAATTTCTTGCACGGAATTTTAGCTTTGATTGATCGTACGATACGTAGTCTGGAAATACAGAGATAACAGTTAGTACAGCTTTAGTAAAATACTTTTTTTGGTAATTTTAGTCAAATCTTATGACAAATCTAGTGGTCAAAAGTGCATCTAGAAAAATCTAAAGTCAAAAGAAACACGTATTTTTTTAACCTAGGGAAGATGCTAGCTATCAGAATCTAATCACATGAAATTTTAACTTAAATCAACTATATGACTTTGGATTTCTAGTTTGGATATACGAAAGTAATATTTACTACATTTTCCATAAAATTAGCTTCCACAAGAACATTTGTGTAATTTCCTCCCTAGTTTGCAATGGAACATTTAGTGGTCAAAACTACATGTACAAAGAATCATGTTAAGATGAGCGTGCTAGCGGACCATGTTTTTCAGTAAGCCCCAATTTGCACATCATACAAATGCAATTAATCCTGATGTAATTGGAGGCCAGCTATAAGAAATTGCTGTTTTACTCTTTGCTATAAAATTACACCTAAATGGACACTAATATATAATTTGTTCATTTGCAGCCAAGTCCTAGGAAGGATATGGAAAATTTGTGGCGATACGACACTTGATCCTATCGAATGCCTTGAAGTCCATCTTACAACAATAGTATTGAACTCCTGGACAGATGTTAAGTTCGCCAGGTTCTTTGTTTTGAATGCCAAGGTGCTCAAGGTAATGGAATTTGGTGTTTGTGGTAGCTGCGATGAGAAATGGATGGCTAATCAACACAGGCAGCCACAACTGGACAATAGAGCTTCTAGAGATGCTCGATTTGATTATGACCATGATAGTGTTTCCTATAGGTTTTGCTTTAACAAGCACATGCATGACATGTGGATAAATGACCCCTTTGATAGCTCACTTTGTAAGAGTGCTTCTACGGTGCCAGAATTTTACAAGATATCCACATGAAATTTACTTGCAACAAGGTGCTGCTTTTCATTTTTCAACTAGCATATGCCAGAAGGTAGCAGCCATCCTCTATTTTGCTGAAGTGCTGGAAAATATCTTGGAATTATTACCTTGCCCTGTATCTTTAATAGCTGTAGTGGTTTTATCCTGTGTAGTATCTTCACATTGTTACTGGTCAGTGAGTTGTCTCTTTTATACAATTGTGGCGGCATACTCTGCTAATTACTTCCTGTGTAAACTAATATAAGACTTCACTGCTTTAGTGATCTAAAAAGCCTTATTAGTTTACAAAAGAATATTACCTTGGCATTTTGCCAAAGTTGTCTCTTTTACATACTCTGTTAGGTTGAAAGGCTGCTAAAATACAATTGCATCTGAAGGTAAGTAAGCAGATCATGCCTGATTTTCTGTCTGCGATCTGATTCGGGACAGTTCTTCCAGCCATGCGCATTGCTGCGGGCACAAGTATAAATTTTGAGGCGCCGCTCTGGCCTGTCCCTAGATCAAATCCTACCTTTGCATTGCCCCCCATAGTGTTCCTGACTTGTAAATGTGTACCTGACCTCTGTTCTTCATCCCTGGGGACCGGGAACGACAGGCTCTTTGCGGCTGCTGTGGTGGGCTCGTTGCCACTTGAAGAGAGACTGCCAGGATATACCGGCAGATCGAGAATGTTTTTTTTTACAATGACCGAGGACAGTGGTTTGTTTCCTCTCGAGGGTCTTTAGGGTAAATTTACATGAACATTGTTGAATATGTGTGGATGGATTTCCGAGTTGAAGTCTATATTGACGGCAACCCAATTGAAGTCGACATCGCAACCAAATTGCGGGAGCCAGAAATCAAATTTTCGTAACTCACCTGTCTCCACCGAAGAAGAGTTTCACCCATAAGAACACAATTAAGATGAAATTGCGAGTGACATGCTGCCTGGATGTTTCGTCCCGGACCTCGTATTCGGTTGCCTGCGTGATGAAAAACCAGTAAATGCGTAGTTTTTTTAGAAATAGCATTTTTTTAGGGATTTTGAGAAATAGCAAATGCTTAGTTTTTTTCTTGAGAAACAGCAAATGCTTAGGTGTAGGCTCGCTCGCTTTCATGCTAGTGTGGTCCGGCCCATACATTGATAGCTAGCACTCAGTACGGTATGGATAGCGCTGCTGAAACTTTTTCCTTCCGTCTATTTTTTATTTCCATTATGTTTATTAAAATTTATTTTTGTGATTTCAAAAATATTTTGCGAATTCAAGATTTGTTCATAAAATTTAAAATAGTTAGCAAACTTATACCGCACTGTAAATTCGAAAAATATTCACAAATTTCGAAAATTATTTGTGAATTCGAAAAATATTCATGGTTTGTTTTAGATTTCCAAAAATGTTCGTGAAATGAAAACATGATCGTCAATTTCAAAAAATATTTGCGAAAACCATAATGTTCTGAAGTTAAAAAAAATCATGAAATCTAAAAATGTTTGTGAATTTTATGAAGTTTTTTTGAATTTCAGAAAATGTTCACCAAATCAAAACACACATGAATGAAGAAAATATTCATGATTTACAAAAAATGTTTGTCAAATTCAAAAGAAATTCATGAAATGTTTGCGTATGCAAAAAATGTTCACGAACTATAAAAATATTGGCGAAATTCAGAAAATGTTTACAAAATCAAAACTTTCATGAATTCAAAAAATGTTCGTGAATTCAAAAAAAATATTTGCAAATTCAAAAATATATCTGCGAATTTGAAAAGATGGCCATGGGAACGCAGATTCTCTAACGAGCCTTGTATGCAGGCTTATTGTGCACCTCCACCCCCCGCACAGATTATCTTCTTGACTAGCCGCAATGTTTCTTGGTGCAGATTGGTTGAGATCATCCTTATTAGCGTCTCCATTTCTTGCACAGTGATCTCTTGTGGGATGGCATTTGTCTCTCACCGTTAACACCGCAGACGGCATTTGTCTCGCGCCCACTGGTTAGCACCACAGACTACATTTGTCTTGCACCTACTGGTTAGCACCATGGATTTGTCTCGCACCCACTGGTTAGCACTACTAGTGCTTCTACGACTGCCTCCCAGAGGTTCACTTGTTGTGTTGAAAGCAAATCATCTAGATCAACATCTTGCATGACTACGGTCTCCATCATGATGGCAGAACCTGACCCAGGTCAAGTGCTTCTATGAAGGCTGTTGTCGGTATAGAGAACCGAGAGAACCTTGGATTTTCCAGCAAAATATTCTTCTTCTCGATGGACAACTTAATCTGCTCGAGCTTCTCACTGGTGGTGTACTTGAGAAGCAACTTGGCTGCCACTTTGGTTAGCAACACATGTTTGGTTCGCTCGGTCTGAAAAGGCTTTTTTTAGGGGTCTGTCTCAAAAGGTAAAACAAAGTTAAAAAAAAAAAGACATTCTGACTTGGGCCTGCTATATCAAGAGGCCCAATGACCAAGCACCTGAGGTAGGCTCCCTACTCATTGTACCGGCGGTAGGAGGAGTCCAGTCAGCCGTCGCCGCTTAGGCTTGAACCCGACGAGAAACCCTCACCGCCGGGACGGGGATCGACGCCCAGCTCCATAGCGGCGGACGGCGCCACGAAGGCTAGGAGGAGGACGACGACGGGTCCAGCTCACGCGCATCGTCTTCATCGACGCACTGTTTATATGCTTCTCATGGAGCATGATTTTTTTTCTTTTCCGAGAAGCAAAACTGATCTTCATAATTATGTTTTTGCTCAAAACATAGGGAATACCTGGCAAAAACAGAAAAGCCAAAAAAAGTCCATCTAAACTCAAATACACGCATATATTTTTTTTTCAGAAGAAGCGTTCTGCACGTGACACGTGACGCGTGACGGCGGCTGGACAACTTTGGGCGCTCGCATGCCAAGAAATTGACCATTGAGGAGCTAACCATTCAACCCTGGGTGGATATTTGGGCCGCAACGGCCTACCGGACCCGTACGTGACGGCCCGCTACAGCCAGAAGTCCGGTCAATCGTCGTGGCTTGGGCTCGAACCCGACGAGAAACCCTCGCCGCTGGGACGGGGATCGCACTCCCGGCTCCATCGCGGCGGACGGCGCCACGAGGGCTAGGAGGAGGACGACGAGGAGGTCCAGGTCACGCGCAGCGTCGCCGGCGACGCGTGCGCGGCGGAGCGGGGGAGGCGCCGGCCGGCTGCCGATCACTCGGGTATGAGCTACAACTACTACCTACTGCTACTAGTGTGTCAGAGCTGAAGCATCTTCAGTCCCGCATCCCCTACGCACTTTGGGGGCAAGGCTGGTTTATAGATCCCGGCGTCAATTAGCAGGGTTAGCCACCAAGCGAACGTAGCAGCGAGCAAGCTAGGGACGGTAACACTATCGATCTCTCATGTGCATCTATAATAGATTTCTCAGCACAGCCTGTTCGTTTTTAAGCATCATAAGTATTTAGTAATGTACTTGCTTGTATCGGTATCCTATTGATTTGTATGCTGTAGATCTCAAATGGATGTTATTACTGAAAGAATTCTGCAGCTGATTTTCATATCACACTATTCAGCCCGCACCCCACAATGGCACTGCTTCTTAATCCAAATCCAGGACAACAAACCTCTGAAAACCATCACATCTATCAAATCAGTATGTGAACATAGCATGTTTTGCATCAGCATGTTATTAGAGATAGCATTGATGATTTGGTTGCTTTGATCATGCCTACAACCACTGCAATCAGCAGCATCACACATCTTGTTAGAAGTTTTGGAGTCATGTGCCATGTATAAGTATCCAATGTGTGTGGGCCTGCTACTGCTAGTACGCTGCATGCAACGGGTTTAGCTATAGACATTTGGTCGTTTGAGTCACTTAAGTTTGTATATGTGTGAACGGTGTTCTTCATTGGCAATATCTGAATAGTGAGTCGTTTTGTGTAGCTGTGCATGTTTTGTAGGTAAAGAAATGTCCAATTCCTAGATCAGATTTTATTTGTGTGTGAATATTCCGACGATTCTCTTGTGATGGGTTTACTTCTGTAAACTGTTTGCACTCCAGGCTCATTAAAATGACCACTCTCTGTTCTTGAATGAAAGATTCCAAGTTGGGGCGGAGTAAATACTTGTCTTCTACTTGTGCTCTTCTTCAACAAATGTGTTCTTGATCTTTTATAGATTTATTTTGGCAGCAGCGGCCATGGACGATGTAGTGGGCTCCTTAGACAAGAAGTGGAGGCAGGACGAGCTGGAATCGCAAGAGCCCCCGATGAGCAGAGATGGAGGCAGCGGTGACGATAATGCGAACCTCGACCTCATCAGCCGCCTTCCCGAAGAGATCCTCGGCAGCATCCTCTCCCTCCTCCCTACCACCAAGGGCGCTGTGCAGACATCTGTTCTATCTTCCCAGTGGCGCCACCTTTGGCGCACTGCCCCGCTCAACCTTGTCATCGACCAAGGCCCCATCAGCCAGGAGAGCAAGCGCATCACCATCGTCTCCAAGATCCTCGCCGCACACTCTGGTCCTGCCCGCCGTCTCTTCTTCAACCAACCCGGTGGCATCTGCCTCCGCCGTGAGTTCTATGCCAAGTTCGACAGCTGGTTCCGGTCCCCTTCCCTCAATGGCCTTGAGGAGCTCTACCTGTATGGAGGTGACATGTTGCCGTGCCTGCTGCCATCGTCCGCACTCCGCTTCGCACCAACGCTGTGCATCGCCAGCATCGGCCACTGCGATTTTGCCTTGATTAATGATGCCCTTGCGCTTAGCTTCCCTCGGCTGAAGCAGCTCAAGCTCTATCATGTCTCCATCTCGGAGGTGACACTCCACCACCTGCTTGCCGGCTGCACTATGATACAGAGCCTTGATCTTCGATGGATCCGTGGGCCCAGCAGCATCCGGATCATCTCGCCGACTGTCCGAAGTATTGGCATATCTGTTTGTGACTACTACGATGAAAAGCTTGTGTTCCCGGAACTTGTTATTGAGGATGCACCATGCCTTGAAAGATTGATCCCACATGGTTTAAGGGGTGGTCCAAGGATAATCAGGGTCATCGCGGCGCCAAAACTGGCAGTGTTGGGCTACCTGTCTAGGCTAATCTCCGAACTTGTTATTGGAACCATAAGTGTTAAGGTAGACCAAGTCTTGTTCTTCTAGAAACTTGCATGATGAATTTCTCCATTTCCTATTTGCATCGCAGTCTTTGTTTTCTTCATGTGTCATGTGTATCTTTTTTTTTTCAGGAAATGATCCCTATCATGTTCACCACGACAGTACGCACAGTAAAGGTCTTGGTTCTAGAATCTGTCGGCCCTAATCTGGATGCAATGGTCTCATTCCTTAGATGCTTTCCCTGCATGGAGAAGCTGTACATTCAGGTGAGAAGTCCTTCTTGTTAAATGTTAGCCATTCCAGCAGAAAGTGTAAAATTACATGGATTTAATCCGAGTTTCAACTTTCATCAGTCATACATCTCTTTAGATACCTAGCTTGGACATATAGTACATTTCCGGTGAAGGATCTTATTGTCAATTTCCCCAAATTTTACTATGACAAATCTAGTGGTCAAAACTGCCTAGACTAGAGGTGACTTTGAAAAACAATACTGTTTCTACTGCTATCAAGTAGTAAGTAACTAAACTTAAATTTCCTTTTTGCAGTCACGTCCTAGAAAGGACATGACAAATGTGCAGCAATATGACACACTTGTTGATCCTATCGAATGCCTTGACCTCCATCTCAGAGCAATCGTAGTGAACATGTATCAAGGCTTGGGGCCAGATGTTAACTTTGCAAAGTTCGTTGTTCTGAACGCAAAAGTGCTCAAGGTAATGAAATTTGGTGTCTATGGTAGTAACTGCAATGAGCAATGGATGGCTGATCAGCACAGAGAGCTACAACTGGATAGCAGGGCTTCTGGAGATGCTCGGTTTGATTTTGTGAGATATAATGGTGAGTGCACGTTTTCCAATATGAAGCACACACATGATATGTGGATAGATGATCTCTTTGATAGCTCACTGTGTAAATGTTGTTCACCGGTTTGATGCCCTTCTAAGAGATGCCTGTTTATCTTGTCATCTCTTTGGTTCCAGACATTCTGATGTGTTTTATGTAATGAGCTTCTGCTTAGACAACTTCTACTACCTTCCGGCACATGCTAGTTGAAAAATGAAATAGCAGCTCCCCGTTGCAAGTTGCAACGTTTTGTCAGCATATTTGTTTGGAATTGCAAATGAAATAGCTATGTCTTGGTTTGCTCAAGTTTTGGGGGGGAATCTGGGAATTACTAGACATTTCAATGTGGAATGTAGTGTTTTCGTTTGCTTAAGTGTTGGGCAAGATCTGGGATTTTATGGTCTATGAAAGTATATCTAAAACAACTAGTATGTTTTGTTTTGCCAAAGTGCTGGGGAAAATCTTGGACTTATTACCTTGCCCTGTATATCTAAAACAGCCAAAGTGGTTTGATGCTGTGTAGTATCTTTTCGTTATGACAGTTCAACGAGTTGTCCTTTTTATACAATTGTGATGATGCACTTTGCTAATTATTACCTTGGCATTTTGCCAAAGTCGTCTCTTTTATATACTCTGTTAGGTTGAAAGGCTGCTAAAATACAATTGCATCTGAAGGTAAGTAAGCTAAGCATGCATGCATGATTTCCGTCTGCGATCTGGCTCTTCCAGCCACAGGCACACGTTTAAGTTTTGAGGCGCCGCTCTGGCCACTAATTCAAATCCTACCTTTTCCTGTCCCCCATAGTGTTTCTGACGTGCAATTGTGCACCTGGCCTCTCTTCTTCAGCCCGACGTGCAATCGTGTACCTGAGAAGAACACAGAGAGTGAAGAAGAGACAAGTACACAGTTGCACACGCCGGGAACACTTGGAGTTAGTTACACAATTGCACACGCAATTGAAGTCGACATCGCAACCAAACTGTGGGGCCAGAAATCAAATTTCGCTAACTCACCGTCTCCACCCACCCAAGAAGAGTTTCACCCATATAACACAACGAAGATTAAATGCTTCTCAAAAAGAAAAAGAAAAAAACAATGGGAGCGAGCGACATGCTGCCTCGATGTTCGGTCCTGGAGCTCCTATTCGGCGGCCTGCGGGATAGAAAGCCGCCAGCCTGTGTAGTTTTTCTTTTAAGAAACGCATGTAACTTTATTCATAAGCACAATAATTAGAGGTACAATGATTTAAATCTAAGATTTAAGAAAATAGAAAGTAACTCCTATGACTAAGAATACAATGAAATCTCATGAAAACACCTTGTTCGCAGTATCTATCTCTGCTCGAAGAAATACTCTAAAGACTTTGGTAAAGAGGCTGTAATTGGACTGCAACAATGATGTTGTCACTCTTTTGCCCGCAAGAACATTATCAATAATGGTTTTTGAAAGCGCCTTGTGTCGCCCATCCAAAAAGATGGGAAGCCTTGATCGCTGAATGTACTGGGCCGAGATGATCCCTTAAAAGTGCAGGCCGTCGAATCACTATATCTTCACCATGGTGTCGATAAGATTTTACCTCCAAAGAACCAGACCAACAAAATAAGCTTGACACAACAACATAAACTCATTAGATCCGAATAATCAGATCTATGAGGACAGAAAACTCTCTAACTTCATGGCACCATTAAAAGAATGAGAGGAAATTTATTCTCATAAAACTATAATGATCACTAGACGTTGACGAAGAACATGTAGGTCTTGAAGATCCGAGGTTTCCCCACCTCTCAACGCCAATATGACAGCCGTAGATGAGGGGACCTAAATTGGCGACGGCGACAACGGCACGAGAAACCCTAATCCTACGACGGATATTCTGATGCCAGCTTGTGTAGGTGTACGCTCGCTCGTATTTTTTACCAATGACATTTGTCTCACACCCACTGATTAGCACAACTAGTGCTTCGATAGCTGCCTCCCAGAGGTTCGCTTGTTCCGCGAAAGCAGATCATCTAGATAGATCAGGATCTTGCATGACTACGGGCTGCACCCATGATGGCAGAACCCGATCCTAGGTCAAGTGCTTCCATGAAGGTCCTTGTCGGTACAGAGAACTGAGGGAAGCTTGGATCTTCCCATAGAATATTCTTCTTCTTGATAGACGACTTAATCTGCTCCAGCTTCTCGCTGGTGGTGTACCTTTTTTTAGGGGATGCTAGTGGTGTACCTGAGAAGCAATAACTTTTCGGCTTTTTAGTTGTTTTTCTCAGGGTTTTTTTGGCTTCTCGGTTTTCACCGATTTTTTGTTAACTTTTCGACAATTTTCTTTAGAAAAAACTCGTGAAAAACGCATTTTTTTTGCCTCCGTGAGAGACACGGTCGCGCCTCTAAAAAAACATATTTTCTTCATTTTTCCTTCCGCAAGAGGCATGTGCGTGCCTCTTTAAAAAAGGAAACAAAAGTGTGTTCCCTATTTGGTTTTCTTGTCCTTTTTTTCGTGTATTTTTTTTGTAAAACCTATCAACATTAGATCTAGTTTTAAAGATCTCGATGCGAGGAATCCAATAATGAAAACAATTCGAGATTTGGACGCATGGTTTAAGAGAAAAAAATGTTTTGAATAAACAGATTTATGAAAAAAAAAAGGAAAAACTCTCAGGTTGCGACAAGAGCACACATGTTCGGTTCGCACTTGTGTCGTAACCTGAAGAGTTGGGATTTCCAAAGAGTACTCCTTAATTAGTGATTTGTCCATGTTCGCCTCTGTCTCAAAAGGTTTTTTTTTTTTTTGATAATCACTCTGTCTCAAAAGGTAAAACAAATTAAAGAAACATTCTGGCTTAGGCCAGCTACAGCAAGAGGCCCAATACCCAAGCACCTGGGCAGGCCCATGACCAGTCAATCGTCGCGGCTTGGGCTCAAACCGGGCGAGAAACCCTCGCCGCCGGGACGGGGGATCGCACGCCCAGCTCCATCGCGGCGGACGGCGCCATGAGGGCTAGGAGGAGGACGGCGACGAGGTCCAGGTCACGCACAGCGTCTTCGTCGACTTCGCCGGCCGGCTGCCGCTCTCTAGGGTAAGAGCTGAAGTGTCTCCAGTACTTACTTTGGGGCAAGGCTGGTTTATAGATCCCGGCGTTAATTAGCAGGGTTATCCACCAAGCGAAAGTAGCAGTAAGCAAGGTAGAGCCGTAGTGACAGTATCCTAGTGATCTCTCATATGCATCCAATGTAGATTTCTCAGCTCCTGTAGTTTGATAACAGCTATCGGTCAAAGAATTCTGCCACTGGTTTTCAGTTCTATTCCCAACACTACACCAATCTGTTAGAACTCCTTTTGTATGAAGTGAAATGTGCCCCATTTGCATGGGACCCATCGGTAAATGATGCATGAATTGAATAGAATCGATGGGATTTGAACACGGCTACTGAATCCAATTAACCAGTGAGCTACATTGGCTCTTTTGATCGTATACTTACCCTGTCTAAAATTGTATGTTGTTCCCGAATTCCAAATGCCTTAAATATGACCAAAAAAATGGAAACTTCATCCGAAATTTCAGGAATACGCCTTTATTCGGAATTTCGTGAAATTTCAGGCACAAGCAAAGTGGGCAAAATCTGAAGTGGTAAAAACAACCATTCTTTTCCTTTATTGAAAGGCTTCCACAAAACAGTGAAGTCATTAAAAATTACAATTTTGAAAAAAATAAAGAAACTGCTCACCAATTGTTCATGCCAATAGACTTGTACCGACCAAAAACCACAACCACACTTAGACATGAGCTGAAGTTTAGTAAACAAATACATTAAGACACTCTTGCTTGAAATAAAAAGCACAACCATAGACACACAGTCGACATGCTTCATGCCAAAAGCAACGAAATGATACGAGTTAGGCGACCAAAACAGTTAAGGTGCCTGCATGTGCCCCGTAGTAGTGCGATCTGCAAAGGACATGCAACGAAATCAGCTTAGACGTCATCGCAGCTATTTTGTAGGAGTAATTGGGAAAAAGAGAAATAGTACCTTTGTTCGAAATGGGGGCAGAGCTCAAGCTGTTCCTTTAATTCACTCACAAGATAAAGGATGTATGATATGTCCTTACCACCAACCCCAACACCGCAGTGGAACACCTCAAATCTCTCAACTCTTCCAGCAGTCTTTGCCACTTCTTTCAGCTGCTCATACACTCCACATTGTAGGAATATGTCTCTGTAGTTGCTGTTCTTTTGTACCATCCAGGCCATGAGTTCTAGTGTAGATCGCCTTATGCTAGGAAAATCGGTAGTTGGATACTTGTACAATTCAAGTATTTTGTTAAGCTTCATGACCAATGTGTCCAGAGTAAGATTGGCACCCTCTAGTGTTTTGGCAAAACCACATGCATCCAGGCGTTTGCAAATCTGGAATGTGAGGCCTATAAAACTCTCAAGCACCTTTCCCGATTCAACCCAAGGGCCATCATTCTTTATGGACATACATAATATATGCAACAAAAGAAGAAGTTATTTTGAAGGAATTTTTTTTCAGTAATTCAAGCCAGCTACAGTTGAAGTGTACAAAAGATGTGCTTTCTTACATGAGATAAGTTTTCACTGGTACATGCTGGACGCTCCAACTTGGCCACCTCATCAACTATGGCTTTTAGCACCTGATCATTTTACAAACAAAAAGAAAATATCATTTTTGCCGAATCACTGCTCTGAAATACTCCATGTATGCAAATTTGCAGTCCAAGGAAAACAAAAGGTGTCCGGAGCACGAAAATGAGACAGAACATGTAGATTACAGGCTGTGCGTAAAGAACAAGAAAAAACAAGAGTTAATTAAACAAAGTTACCTCTGGCAGTGCTCCGTCTATTACTGGAATGTGATGAGTAGAATTTGCTGTCACTCCATGGGCACGCAGATTCTGTAGGAGCTTTGCATGCAGGCTTCTTGTGCGCCCTCCACCCTCAGCACAGATTATCTTCTTGACTACCCGCGACGTTTCAGGGTGAAGATTGCGTTCCTGTAAGCGGGCCTGCATCCTCCTCCTTTTCTCCTCTCGGTCCTCCTGGAAGAGGATCCCCACTATTGTCTTCATCTCATCCTCAGCGATCTCTTGTAGGACGGCCGCGGCATTTTTCTCACATCCACTAGTTAGCACAACTAGTGCTTTGGCAGCCACCTCACAGCGGTTCCCCTGCTCAGCTGAAAGTAGATCATCAAGATCAAGATCTTGCACGGCGATCTGCTGCTTCTGCATCCATGATGGCAAAATTTGATCCAGGCCAAGTGCTCCTATGAAGGCCGTGGTCGGTACAGAGAAGCTTGGATCTTGCAGCAGAACATTCTTCTCCTCGATGGACGACCTAATCTGGTTCAGCTGATCCCTGGTAGTGTACTCAAGAAGCAATAACTTGGCAGCCACTTTGGTGATATCTACGTGTGGCTCCTTGGAGAGAAGACACTCCTTGAGCTTCCTTATGATCTCAGGTGATCTCCCAATCTCTTGCTTTCCCCTTTTGTCCAGTGCTAGGCATGCTATGACTCTCGCTGCTCCCACATGCTCCAAGATTGTCCCGGCCAGGAGGTGTATACATTCTGAGGTTTTTTCCCTGAGCTCCTCCCCGACATGACCAGGTGTGGCAACCAGCTTGCTCAAGATTTTGAGTGACATGCCAACAATAATCTGTTGGTCAATCTTCTGTATAGCAGTGGGAGGGATGTCCTCTTCTCTTTGAAGCAGAGGAATAATCTCTTGTTCAATCCAAGCGTCAGAGATGCTGCTGCTGCTGCTGCTGCCGTGCCTGTGACCGCCCTGGTTGAGGTTGGTGAGGTCTATGATCTTGGGCAGTAGATCACTGAGGTCCTTGGCCCGCCAACAGTTCTGTTGGATGTCGGTGAGCTTGTCTAGGATCCGCAAGCCGAACCAGATGAGGTCCAGATCCATGTTACCAGCCGTCTCGAGCAGGGAAGAAGAGATGAGAGACATAGCTCGAGGACAATTGTCAACCGGAATGTCTGGAGCTAGCTTTAGAACTACTCTGGCAGCGTGGCCTCTCATTTCCTTCTCCTCTGGTGTCCTAACCAAGCCTAGCACCCGGATCAGCTTCCCCATAGCGTCGGCGTCAAGGGAAGCTTGAAGCTCCCTGAGGGCCAGGGTGTTGTACTTCACTGATCTGAGGATGCGGTCCATGGCTCGGATCCCAACTAACTTGTCGTCGACGCCGGAGTCGGACAACACCAACTTCTTGGCAAATGTGATGAGGTTCATCTTGAAGGTGGCGCGCACATTCCCAGCGATCAACTCCAGGTAGTTGTCACTGAGGTAGCGGTACATTATTTCTGTGCCCGACGGCCCAAATAATCTGTATGAGAATCTGGTGCGGAAACCTATTAATGAATCCAGGTTCAGCCGCACGACGATGAAGATGATGCTCTGGGCGAGCACCAGCCCGTAGAAGATGTTCAGGGACAGCTTGATGTTCTGGTGGTCTGCCGCGTACTTGTCCTTGGGGTCCACGTAGTCCTGCCTCTTGAGACGCCTCGAGGAGATGACAATGCATGTGGCGATGGCGGCAATCTCAGTCAGCCGCAGGGCGACAAGGACGACCATCCCCACCAAGCCTTTGTACATCCTCAGCTCCTCGTAACGTTTGGGTTTTATTCTACCCTGCAGCCTATCTCTTCTCGCTCTTCCAGATTGTTGTTGTTGTTGATGATGGATTCTTCTTCTTCTCCACCAACCGAGTTGTCGCTCCTGCTCTGCAGCCTTCTTAGCCTCTAGCAGCAATCCTGGTGTGCGTATGAAAATTTGGTATGTGGGATCCTCGTGACCACCCAAGATCCTGTGAATGGTTGAGTTGTTATGGTGCAATTTGATTTAATGAAATGTTAATCACTTGGATAGATGCATGATCGTGGTCTGGTATGATTAGGAGAAATGTTAGTATATCTAGTTTGATTAGTTAATTTGTTGGTGGATTTGTTAGGGAGCTATTTGTTCAATTAATTTCTTCTGCGTATGTATTTTTGCAATTGATATTTGGACTAGGGTGTGGAATGAGGGTGGATTAAGATGGATGATGTATTCCATAGCTGTTGCGACACCATGCTGCATGTCGCAACTCAGGTCTAAGCGAGCAGGGTGGGAACACGCGCGCGCGCGCGCTGAATCTCTTCCGATCTTAGGTCAGCAATCCAAACCATTGAACGTTCACATCAAGCAACCATTGACCCTCCTATCGTGAGGCACCTAAGAGCAACTTCAATGGGGCGATCTATTTCGTCCGCGGCCGTCCGTTTGGGTCGGCGTGGACAGAAAAGGCGGCCCAACGCGCCAACCCAAACGGACGCGCGTCCGTTTTTCGTCCACGGGTGACCCATTCCCGGTCCATTTTTGAGCCTGATTTGCGTCGGCACGGACACGCGACGGGCGCTCGCTCGCTCGCCTACTCCTGTTCCCGGGCCCGCTTGTCTGTGGCACATTGGCCTTCCCTCCCCCCAGCCAACAAGCAACCCTCGCCCCCGCCTCCTCCGTCACCGACACCGCCGCCCATTTTGCCGGCGACTCTTCCAGCAACGCCTCCTCCACATCCGCCAGCAACGCCGCCCCTGCCCCCAGTCGCCCGCCGCCGCCGTTTTGCCGTCGGGGAGCAAGCTGGTTCCCCGCCGCTGTTTCCCCCACCGCCCAGCCGCCCCGCGACCAAGAAGACGCCTCGCCGCCCCGGCCACAGACGACCGGCACGCTCGTCGGATGCCGTCACACTTGTCGGACGCCGGCCGGGCAGCTAGCTGGTCTGTGGGCGCCGCGTCTCCCCTCGCCGGCCGTCTCCTTCTTCGACGCCCGCAAGCTGTTCGACAGTTTGCCAAGGTACGAAAATGGACTCCGCCGACGAGTTCTTTTTCCACAATTTCCTTTGCGACTTCGACAATTTGTCGTCCGACGACGAGGAGGAGATATTGGCTGCCATGTTGGTCCATCACCACCTCAACAACCAGCCTGTTTGGCCCTGAGTACTTGAGAGAGCCGACAGCTGAAGATAGAGCCCGTTTGTTGGCGATGAATGCTAGCAGGGGCTTCCCGTGGATGCTTGGCAGCATAGACTGCATGCACTGGGAGTGGAAGAACTGCCCTTCTGCTTGGCAAGGGCAGTATAAGGGACATGTCAGGGCTTGCACTGTCATACTAGAGGCCGCGGCGTCTCAAGATCTCTGGATCTGGCACTCTTTCTTTGGCATGGCTGGATCACACAATGATATCAACGTGCTTCAGGGCTCGCCGGTGTTTGCTAGGCTTGCCGAAGGCAACAACCCACCGGTGAACTTTACTGTCAACGGCCACACCTACGACAAAGGATATTATCTGGGTGACGGTATCTATCCTCAGTGGACCACTATTGTCAAGACAATACCCAACCCTGTCGGAGAGAAAAGGAAAAGATTTGCCCAAGAGCAAGAGAGTGCTAGAAAGGATGTCGAGCGTGCCTTTGGTGTTTTGCAATCTCGATGAGGCATCGTTTGGTATCCTGCTAATACTTGGAGCACGCAGAAACTATGGGAGATGATGACTGCTTGTGTGATCATGCACAATATGATCGTAGAAGACGAGCGCCCGGAACGTCTGTACGATCAAGGCTTTCAGTTTCAGGGTGAGAATCTTGTGCCTGAGCATGGAGTAGCGACAATATTTGAGCAGTTCACTCAGTTTAATGAAGACATGCGTGATTGGGAAACTCACGTGCAACTGCAAAATGATTTGGTTGAGCATATGTGGACTCATGTGGCAACCAATAGATGTATCTTTTTTTTATTCGTTTGCAAAACTATCTGAAACATTTTTATTTTTATTTGGCCTATAAACTATACTATTTATTTGGGCGGACTATTTTGTTTGTTAAATTTTTATTTCACCATATGTTGAATGCAATGCAAAATTGAGAGGCCAACCGGCCATGCCTGCACATATGGGTCGGCGCGTCGGGCGCGCTGCCGACCCATATGAAAAACAGTGCGGGCGGCCGACCCAAACGGACAAAAAACAAATGAAATCGCCGTCCGTTTGGGTCGGCCAGTTGGAGTTGCTCTAATAAGATTCAAGTATGAGATCTTGCATGCAACCCTTTTATAGTCGATCTAGAATGGGTTGTTGGCCCTTAGGGCATCTCCAACGACAACCCGTAAATTTCCCCCCACATCTGTCCGCGGATCGGGGACCAGTCCACGGACACGGATGTGGGAGACGACCATCCAACCATAACCACATACATTTCATTAACAGTTCAAACCAACCGGACGGAATTCATGCGAACATGATGCTTTTCATTAAAATTTGAATTGTTATGGTGGATATTTCCACCATTTAACTAAAATACTAAAAAAAAGTAAATCCTATACCGGACGACTACCTCATACGTGTGGCCCCCCTGCCTTGCCGCACCACCGTCATCGTCCGTGCCATCATCGATGTCGTCGTCGTCGTTCCTCCAGCGTCCGTACGTCGCCGGAGTGTCGCCACAGCCTTGTTCGACGTTTGTCTGCCGCTCGCGGAGGAGCCTCTCCGCCTCTTGTTGCGTTGTGCGAAGGGCCCCCGTGGCCACGGCTGACGTGGCCTTTGGAGCCTTAGCGGCGGCCTTGCCGCGACCGGCGTTCGCGGAGCAGTCGCTAAGCTACCACTCCTCGCCGATCTTGGTGAGCTCGCCGTTAAGTCGGCGACGGCGCCTGGCGGCCATCTCCATGGTGGTCACGAAGCAGTCGAGCGCCCACGCGACGGTGAGGTTCGGGTCGTTCCGGACCCATTCGGGCGCCAGGTTGCTCTTAGCGAACGCGAAGATGGCCGATCATACCTCGCCGCGCGCTCCGCCTCGAAGACCCCGAGAGCCGGAGGCACCAGCGTAACCAACTCCCTCGAGGTAGTGGAGGATGCGGCCCCGCGCTTTCGTGATTGCCAGTGGCAGCTCCTCCTTAACGCCGCGACATTAGAGGTGTGGCAGTGCAGCATACCGTGGCAGGGACGTCGGCTCGTCCTTGGTGCGGCGTCCGATCTGGACACCGCGGTTGCGCGGGGGCAGGGACGACGATGGCTCGTCCTTGACGCGGCGTCCGATCTGGACGCCGCGGTTGCGTGGGGGCAGGGACGACGATTGCTCGTCCTTCACGCGGCGTCCGATCTGGATGCCGCGGTTGCGTGGGGGCGAGACGGGCTCGTCCTTCACCGAACAAAGCGGGGACATCGGCTCGCGCTTTATGCGGTTGTGCAGCGGGGATTGAGAGTGGTTCGGACTTACGCATCGGAAGAAATGCACGAGAGGTCAGACACGGGATTGAGAGCGGTCCGGACTCCTGCAAAGCCCCCATGTTTGTCGCTGGTTTGCGAGAGAAATCGCGTCCGGACCGCCCTGCCGACCAATACAGACCCGCGTTGGATGGCTTCTACGGTCTAGACAGCGCGGTCAGAACGGATGCGGGTGATTTATAGGTCCGCCTTGGAAATGCCATTAGACAACAATTGCTTCCACTTGAACCACAAGAACAAAGGGTCACAAACAATTCCCCTTAATCGATTGTGTGAACCTCAAAGCTATCGCTATTTGCCCCAACAAGATCCCTCACTAGTTATTTAAAAAAAAAGGAGGAATACCCCCGGCCTCTGCATCTGGACGATGCATACGATCAATTTATTAATTATTAACCCAAGATCTTACAAAGTCGTACAACAGTAGGACCAAAGCCATCATCTTCGCAACCTCTATCGCTACTCCTATCTAACTGATGAAGGGGCGCTGATGGTCTGGGCCTAATACCAAAAAGACCTCGCAGCCAAACCTAACATCTAAGACCCGAGGTCCCAACCAGGACGCTTGCCGGGTATGGGCACCCACCAGTCCGGCGTGCTCCTCAACCAGGACGCCTCCGGGGTATGAGGCACCCACCAGTCCGGCGTGCTCCTCAACCAGGACGCCTCCAGGGTATGAGGCCGCCACAGCCACCTGCCACATATCCATCTTCAGAGTTGTACTGTTGCATCGGCCTTGCCCGGTCTCGCTGCCGCCAACGCCACCATGACGCCAGACAGCGTCGACCTCCTGCGCGTGTCCGTCACCACACATCTGACTCCAAGCCTCCGCTGCTCCATGCCGCCAAGAGCCGCCGCCAAGAATATGTAGAAAGAAATACCGCTCCACCGAAAGGGAGGCAGCACGCCCCCACCTCTCACCTGCAGACCCTTCCATCCGATCCCAATGTCCTTGGCGTCGCCTCCAGGAAGGTTACGGTGCACGGGGCGCCGTCGACGCCCGATCCGCATCGGATCTTGGGCTTTCACCCGGACATGGGTCGGAGTGGAGAGATGGTGCCCTCAGCAGCGCCCCCAAGGAGGAAAGCGGCGCCAAAAAGCGGCGTCGCTGCTGCCGGCCAGCCAAGGCGGCCAAGGTTTCCCCCGGAAATCGATCTGCTCCACCAGAACACACCGGAGGTGGATCCGGCAAGATCCAAACCGAACCGGGGACTGGAAAGGTATGCATGGAAGGGAAGGGGGCAATACCTCCAGATCTGGCACGCCTGCGGCTCGCCATCCTCACGGCGGAACCCTCAGGCACGCCGCACGCCACTCCAGCAGGGGCCGGCGCCCTGGATCCGATGGCCTCCGCGAAGAAGCGCCGAAGACCCCGCCGCCACCTTCCCTGGCGCCCGCGCGGGCTTCCCCGGCGGTCGTCTCCGGTGGCGGCGAGGGGGGTGGGGAGGTGGGGGGAGGCGGCGGGGGAAAACCCTAGACTCCCCCGAGTCGCCCTAGGGGCGACGCGAGGGACGGGAGGGAGCATAGCTGGAATCCATTTCCAAACCAAGATGAATTGATTCTATAATCCTGGGCAAACATTAAAATGATTGACTTGCACAAAGATCAATACACCTCATATTCTATAATCCAAGGGAAATTTTTGTTTTTTCACTATAAATTTTGCCGACTTTCCTTATGCAACTCTAAATTTTGACATTTCACTTTTGCCACTCTTAGTTTTTGACAATTATCACAATTGCCATTCCCTTGCTAAGAGTGGCAAAAATGAAATAAAATGATTTTGCTTTTGCCACAGAATGACAATTGTGATAATTGTTAAAAGCTAAAAGTGACAAAAATGAAATGTCAAAATTTAGACTGCCATAAGAGAAATTGGCAAAATCTAGAGTGGCAAAAGCAAAATTTTCCCTATTATGAAACGAAGGTAGTAATCTATATCTATATTTATACCTAGTAATAAAGCAAGGTGCGTTTCTCCAATGTTTTTTATCCGTTCACCATCAAAAGATACTTTTTCTATTGGAGGTGATACTAAATTTTTTGTCTGTTCGTCTATTAGAAAAGCAAAACGTTAGATTTCGTACATGGGCTGCTCGCAGTGTGGCACAGCAAAGTCAACCGAGTTATTTTCGTGTCCATGCAGGTGGGAAAACCCTATTTATCGCAGTGAGCGTTAGATAGTAGAAAATTCGCACAGGGCGCCCTAGCTGGGATGAAACATTTTTTTGCTTTGTGTTATGTTTCTATTTTCCTTTTTCCATTTCTGTCTCTTTTTCTTTGGTCTTTTTAATTTTAAGTTTATTTTATTCTCCCTTTTTTCATGAATTCAAAATTTTGAAACAGTTCATAATATCATAAAAATTCAGTTTTTTTTAAAAAAATTCAGAATTTTAAAATACATTCCGTTTTAAAAAATGTTCAGAACATTAAATCTTTGTTCTCATTCCAAAATAGTTGCAAATTCACATAGGGCGCCTGAGCTGGGCTAAACCGTTTTATTTTTTTGTTCTGTGTTCTGTTTTTATTTTTCTTTTTCCATTTCTTTCTATTTTTCTTTCCTTTTATTTTGTTTTTTTTCCTTTCAAGTTTATTTTTATTTCTCCTTTTTTCTCGTAAATTCATATTTTCAAACATAATATCAGAAAAACTCAATTTGTTTTAAAATGATCGGTATTTTAAAATATATTCTGTTTCGAAAAATGTTTAGAACATTAAATCTTTGTTCTCATTCAAAAATTGGTTCAGATTTTAAAAAAATGTTCCATTTTTCATTATGTTTTTCAAAGTTGTTTGAGATTTTCCCAAAAATATTTCATTCATTTTTTTTCAAATACAAATTTTTTTAGTGAAATGTTCGCAAATACAGAATTATGTCCGAGTTTAAAGAAACACATTTTGAAAAATTGTTTTTAATGTTCAAAATATGTTTCCTTTTTTGAAAAAAATCACAAACTCAAAATATGTTCATGTTATTATAAAAGGTTTATGTTTTCAAATAAAATTTTGAATTTTGAGCATTTCAAATTTTGTTGTGTATTTCTGAAAATGTAAAGAATTTCAAAAAGTGTTTGGGATTTTCAAAATTATTCATGGTTCCAAGAACATTCAACAATTTATATATTTTTAAACAGTTCAGAAAAATCAAAAATTGTTTCCAATCCAACATTGGAGTATGATCTTAAAGGTTTGAGCTGGCAATTGGTTGGTAGAACTCGTTTCTTCGAGTGCCTAGCAGCGCGTAGTCGGGTCTTTGAGGGCATGATTTTGATCCATCAGCTCATCATTTTTTGAATTTTTTCGTGCCTTACTAACACAGGTTGTCTTGGCGTCTACGAGTGTGTTGGTCCATACACGAATTGATGTGTGCCCCATACGCTATTTTACGCAACTAGCGTCATATAGTAGCCCCCATGTAGTTGGCCCAAGAAAAAAATTGCTCTGTCGCATAGGCTGTATTGGGCCTCAGTCGCACTCCCCTACTGGGTCGTCCGAGGGAGCAAATTTTTTTCTGGCTCGAAAAAAATATTGTGGGCACATAAGCGCTAAAATAATTAAAGAAAATAAACCCTAATAGAGAAGGGACATTGATGTCTAGTTATGCGCTAAATATGCTAATGAAACGGGATTTATGCGCTATAATTAGTAATCCATCCGGTTACGCCATCGTAAGAGAGAGTGGTCGAAACAACCATGCCCCGAAGGTCACCGCATAGCTACCAAATGAGGAGGTAGACACAACCCCGAGACAGAGGCGGACCCGAAGGAACAAAAATGCATGAGTTGGATGGTTGCCGCCACGCCGACTAACCCCACCATATCAAGATCTCGCGGGACAAACATGACCCGCAAGAACACCACAACTCCACTCTCTATCGCACCGCTATGGAGATCATTTTTGCTGGACACATCAATTATCTCTCTATTGCTTCTCCAAAGAAATATCTCTCCCATTGCAACGCACGGGCATATGTGCTAGTAAAATTTAAAACAAAGAAGACCAGGGGACGTGTGTATACATACCCGATTGATTCGACGAGAGCGACGATGGTAACGTACCAAAAGTCCTGCTTTTTTATGAGGACTGCGAATCCACCGAGCAGGACAACAGTCGCCCAAATGGTCGCCAGCGCCCCCAGGCCATTCATCACCTTGGAAACGAAGGCCTTGCAGAGAATAGCGATGTTGAGATATTCCTCGGGCAGCGAGGTCGCCGGCTCCACCTTCTCACGAGCACCAGAAGAATCCATGATTTCTAGCTTGGTTGATCAGCAGCAGCTTGCAACCACGCGCGCACAGCTCTAGTGTTAAACGTACATATATATACAAGTGGGTGCAGGTTGTGCATGTACGTACAACGAGCTGTCAAGTGGATCTTTTGTAGCCTGCAAGCTACAGTGTATATTTTGGAACAATATTATACCAGAGACTAAAACGCAAGCAAAGTTTACTCTTCACTTTACTTTGTTCTGTTCAAAACGCAAGCAAAGATTAAAGAGGACTGCATGAATGTACGACAAAGAGCACTGCCCTCCTCTGGTCCCTAAAATCTAACCGGACGAATGGAAATGATCACAGCCATTTAGAGGCATTTAGCGGTCCATGTGCCTGTCGTGTACCGTGATATGTACAGATGCCTCGACATGGCTTTCCGAAAATCATCAGGACACGGAAATCAAGGGTTCCACCCAACAAAAGAGAAGGCAGCTTGTTCTCCACATTATTGTTGTAATGATCCTTCACTCACGGTGCCACATCAAGTAGTTCTAGATCCAGGATTTAGTGACAAGCGGAGGAAACTTGGCGGAGAAGAAGAACAAGCATGAAGTAGGCTGAGTTCAACTCAGTTTCTGATTAATGTCTAATGTCTCTCGCACTGCTTAATACTTTTGTTTTTTAGAGGGAGAGAGTGATCCATACGTAGGAAAGGCCTTAAAACTAGGTGTTCTGGCTTTTGGGTCGTGGAGGCGGGTTAGGACCTCGCCCGCTGCCGGCGGGAGGGGGGGGGGACCGCTCTTGTTCTTGTTAGGTTAAATGTCCTCGTTTGCGATGGTTGTTGCGTCGGTGCGGTGGTCCTGTGGGGTCTAAGAACGACGACTCCCAGACTGTTTGCTACAACAACATTTGACCGACTCTAATGAGGGAGGGTGATGACAGCGTTGCACCTTCGACTTTGCTCTATTGCTTGTAATCATCGCTAGGTGATCCACAGACCAGATTGTAATTTTTGTTGCCTCTGCTGTTCTTTGTACTCCCTTGATTGATTATGAATAGATCTAAAGATCATTCTGCCCAAAAGGCTCTAAATTGGGCGTTGTGGCCCGTCTATTAGTTGGGCTCACTTGGCCTGACAAATGTTTTTGTGAGCTTTACTTCACTACCCTCACCTCCCCCCTCCCGCGAGTTTCAGAGGAAACAGTAAACGCAAAGGGCTTATTGCCTGAAAAATGTTTGTAAACCAAAATAAACAGCGCACTATAAGAAATATGTCAACTTGTGACCCTCACTATTGGCCGCCGAAAGGTCATAGTTTTTCATTTGCGACCTTTTTTTAACCAAAAACAGAAGGTCAAAAGCTGGCAGTCGTAAACTGAAATTAACGACCTTCTATAAACGGTCGTTGGTTCTTCGACCAAAATTTTGGTCACTAGCAGCCTCCCCAAACCACGTAGGATCTAGCGTGGCAAGCTGACGTGGATAAGAATCAGCCCGGTCCGATTAGGTGTCTATATGGGCCGAGCCCATTAATTCAGCCTATTTATTGTTTTTTTCCTGCCAGTTACATAGGCCAAGCCCATTTCAGCCTTTTATTTATTTCTGGGCCGGGTCCTTTTAACATTGTTTGGGCCATTATATTTTGGGGCTGGTCCCATTTGTCATCTTCTCACACATTAGGCCCACTTGACAGAAAATTCAAAATTGCTCAGATTATTCTCATAAGTGGGTCCCACAAGTCAGGTTTCCATTCCACACATTTTCAAATCACATACATAATCAATATTTCAAACGGAACAGTAGAAATGTAGTTCATCAAATAACACTAACTAAGTCTACTACAATCTGTACATAGTCTATTACAACCCAAATATGCCTACTATTACAATATAACAATATTTACAGTCTATTACAGTCAAACAAAAGAGACGACTCTTTGCTGAGTAGGGCTATCCGGCTTTGAACTTCAAATTTCATAGACCTCCTGTTCGTCAATTGCAAGCACCATGCACCTTGGTTGGACATGAAGTGCTTGTCCTCGGTTGCACCATGCACCTTTGATGAAAGAGCTACGGCTGATCGCTAAAACCTGTGAATATCAGAAAGATCTATTCAGTACAAAAAGTAAATCACAACAATATGTCAGCAGTAATAAATACATAATCTGAACAAAAAAACTACTCCTAGTTAGAATTATTTTTGTTTCGGTAAGGTATAAGAGCAGCAGATAAAGATAACATGAACAGATTGTTTGATCAGATAAGCTATATGATTGTATCCACATGTGTAATGCATGGTACAGGTCAAATCCATGATATGAAACATAGATAAACCAGTAGTCTAAGATTTAAAATTCTGTAGTCTAAATTAGTAGCAGTTTAACAGTCTGTTGTCTAAGTTTCCAAGCTTGTCTACTAAAGAAATTGTATCAACTTAACAATTAGTCATGCATAAGTGTTTGACATCAAAAACATACGGAAGTGCATTCTCGAGATTGACAATTAGGATGCATGCTCTAAACATACAGAAGTTCTACAGAGCAGCAGCAATGGCATCACAGTTGAGTTGCCAGACCAAAACAAAGTCATGTATGTATGTATGTAACAAAATCAGCCAAACTGAATATGCATCATCAGTTGATTAAAAGCAGTGGATAATAGTATAGTTCATCAAATGATATGGGCAACTAGCCAAGTTTCCCAATGGGAAGAGCTCACAAGAGCAGACAAAGAAATGGATAAATGCATGTGTTTCTGAAACTACATGAGACTTAGAAGCACATTGACTTCAAGCATTCAATCAAATGGCCTTATAATACCAGACAAAGAGGAGTTGCAATGGTATGCACTTATCACATCTATAGGAACCATGCTTAAAATCCACACATACATATACATATCCCAATAGAACAGAGCTAGTAAGCAAACTAGCAGCCGTGCACTTGATGACCTGCCCTGCACACTCTTACTACCTAAAATAACTTGCATTCCACAAGAACGGCAGATGTACAATTTTTAAATTGGATATATAATTTTACTTTTTCTCGGAAGCATGCTTGGAACCCACATGTTACATATCTATGCATATATCCCCGTACAACAACAGAACCAATACAACAACTAAGCCTATAAATTTTTTGCTCCCAGCCAGCATCGTGAATTTTCTCAGCTAGTACTACCTACCAAGTTGGTCACTGCATCAGCCATAGTACTGGAGTAGAAAATACAGAAGCAGTTTTCAGTTGACAGTACGCCACGACGCAGCCAAATAAACAGCTGCATCATATGAAAATTTGCAACTAGAGGAAGAGAAAGGGGCGCAGGGGAGGGAGAGGGCGGATGGGGATGGGGGGATTACCAAGCCCTGGATCTCCTCCCGAATGATGTAGAAGGGGTCATGCGCGGAGCTCATGGTGGACACCGAAGGTTGGTAAGGTCGGTGAGGGGCAGCTACTGCCTCCGAGGACGCAACCGCAGCAGCAGCATCTCGTCGCCTCCTCCCGCTCCAGCTCCGGGGGTTGCCGCGGTCCGGCCAGCTCGACGAAGCGCTGCGCATCGAAGCACACACGCGCGCGCCGGCGAGCAAGCCAGGTGTAGTGGTTCAGCGAGATGTCATGGAACTACAAAGACAATTAAAGAGAGCAAATAATAAGGTAACATCGCCAATAAATTGCAGATTTTGAAAGCAACTATAGTTATTCAGAAAACATGGTTTCTGCAACTTTAAGCCAAGCAATACACATTCATGTCAAATATACGTGTGTAAGATACTAGAAGCATTTCATTGCAGATCTACGTGTATTGCTATAATTTTACGCCAAGCAGTGCACTAGTACATCAATTACACTAAGCCACAACCCACTGTTTAAAAAAAAGAATTTTATCATCATTCTTCAATAGCTTGAATTTCAGAACAGCCACTGTTTGTATTTTAATGAAAAACACCCCAAGCAAATAACAACGGATGGGCATTAAGACAAAAAAATTTGACAATCGCAGCATCATGTTTCAGCAATTTCAGCAGCAATGCAGTACAAATCCTTGTGTAGGACAAGCAAGAGGACCATGTCCTACTCCTAATTACACATAGTAGATGGCAACAATGAGAGCGGCGCTTACTTGGAAGTGCTAATAAAGAAGCAGGTATTATTCTAGGGCCACTGTATTCATCTCTAGGGCACAGAAAAAGCAATCCAAAGAGCTAAACTTCAGTCCCGTTACAGAATGCAAATTCCATACTACAAACAATACGGTGATTATTATAGCATAAACTATATTGTCTAAACAAACATTTTAACTCCCATTGCGCTAGAGATAAGATGACATTTTGGATCAATCAGAAAAAGGTAATGCATTCATCAATAAAAAATGGCAGCAAAAGCAAGCCTAAGAGCCAAACTTCACACTGAGTTTCCAATCCAAAACATTACACTACAGACTGGACTATTACATTGACCATCCTAACATTCAGAGCCAGAAGAAACCTTGTCCTCCCACGAGTAGATGAGCCAGAGGTTGGCCCCCTGATACGTCCATTTTGCATCATGCTTTTATATCGATATATATTGCATTATGGGTTGTTGCTACACGTTATGTCACAATACTTATGCCTATTCTCTCTTATTTTACAAGGTTTACATAAGGAGGGAGAATGCCGGTAGCTGGAATTCTGGGCTGGAAAAGGAGAAAATATTAGAGACCTATTTTGCACAACTCCAAAAGTCCTGAAACTCCACGGAAGTCATTTTTGGAAATAATAAAAAATATTGAGCGGAAGAAGTTCACCAGAGGGGGCCCACCTGTCCACGAGGGTGGGGGTGCGCCCTACCCCCAGGGCGCGCCCCCTACCTCGTGGGCCCCCTGTTGGCTCTCCGATGGCTATCTTCTGCTATATGAGGTCTTTCGTCGAGGAAAATATCAGAAGCAACCTTTCGGGATGAAACTCCGCCGCCACGAGGCGGAACCTTGGCGGAACCAATCTAGGGCTCGGGCAGAACTGTTCTGCCGGGGAAACTTCCCTCCGGGAGGGGGAAATCATCGCCATCGTCATCACCAACGCTCCTCTCATTGGGAGAGGGCAATCTCCATCAACATCTTCACCAGCACCATCTCTTCTCAAAACCCTAGTTCGTCTCTTGTATCCAATTCTTGTCTCCAAGTCCGGGATTGGTACTAGTAGGTTGCTAGTAGTGTTTATTACTCCTTGTAGTTGATGCTAGTTGGTTTATTTGGTGGAAGATCATATGTTCAGATCCTTTATGCATATTAATACCCCTCTGATTATGAACATGAATATGCTTTGTGAGTAGTTACGTTTGTTCCTGAGGACATGGGAGAAGTCTTGCTATTAGTAGTCATGTGAATTTGGTATTCGTTCGATATTTTGATGAGATGTATGTTGTCTAGCCTCTAGTGGTGTTATATGAACGTCGACTACATAACACTTCACCATTATTTGGGCCTATATGAAGGCATTGGGAAGTAATAAGTAGATGATGGGTTGCTAGAGTGACAGAAGCTTAAACCCTAGTTTATGCGTTGCTTCATAAGGGGCTGGTTTGGATCCACATGTTTCATGCTATGGTTAGGTTTACCTTAATACTTTTGTTGTAGTTGCGGATTCTTGCAATAGAGGTTAATCATAAGTGAGATGCTTGTTCAAGTAAGAACAGCACCCAAGCACCGGTCCACCCACATATCAAATTATCAAAGTACCGAACGCGAATCATATGAACGTGATTAAAACTAGCTTGACGATATTCCCATGTGTCCTCGGGAGCGCTTTTCCTTATATAAGAGTTTGTCCAGGCTTGTCCTTTGTTACAAAAAGGATTGGGCCACCTTGCTGCACTTTATTTACTTTTGTTACTTGTTGCTCGTTACAAATTATTTTGTCACAAAACTATATGTTACCACTTATTTCAGTACTTACAGAGAATACCTTGCTGAAAACCGCTTATCATTTCCTTTTGCTCCTCGTTGGGTTCGACCCTCTTACTTATTGAAAGGACTACGATAGATCCCTTATACTTGTGGGTCATCAAGACTCTTTTCTGACACCGTTGCCGGGGAGTGAAGCGCCTTTGGTAGGTGGAATTTGGTAAGGAAAAATTTATATAGTGTGCTGAAATTTACTGTCACTTGTTAGTATGGAAAGTAATCCTCTGAGGGGCTTGTTCGGGGTATCTTCACCCCGACCAGTAGAGCAAAGAATTTCTCCTCAACCTACTGAACCTACTGAAAATGAAATTATTCCCTTTAAAGTTCCTTCGGGTATGTTAGAAAAACTGCTAGCTAATGCTTTTACAGGAGATGGAACAAAGCATCCTGATGAGCACCTAATACTTGTGGATGAAGTTTGTGGATTATTTAAGCTTGCAGGTATACCCGATGATGTTGTTAAGAAGAAGGTCTTCCCTTTATCTTTGAAGGGAGATGCATCGACATGGTATAGGCTATGTGATGATACGGGATCATGGAACTATAAAAGAAAGTAATTGGAATTTCATCAGAAGTATTATCCTATGCATCTTGTTCATCATGATCGCAATTATATATATATAATTTTTGGCCTCGCGAAGGAGAAAGCATCGCTCAAGCTTGGGGGAGGCTTGAATCAATGTTATATTCATGCCCCAATCATGAGCTCTCAAAAGAAATAATTATTCAAAATTTGTATGCTCGGCTTTCTGAAAACAATCAAACCGTGCTCGATACTTCTTGTGCTGGCTCTTTTATGATGAAGACTATTGAATTCAAATGGGACTTATTGGATAGAATTAAACGCAACTCTGAAGATTGGGACCTCGACGAAGGTAAGGAGTCAGGTATGACACCTAAGTTTGATTGTGTTAAATCTTTTATGGATACCGATATTTTCCGTAAGTTTAGCACTAAATATGGACTTGACTCTAAGATAGTAGCTTCTTTCTATGAATCTTTTGCTACTTATGTTGATCTCCCCAAGGAGAAGTGGTTTAAATATCATCCTCCCATAGAAGTAAAAGTAGCTGCACCTACTAAAGTTGAAGAAAATACTGTATCCTATTGTTCCTACTTCTTATGTTGAGAAACCACCTTTCCCTGTTAGGATAAAGGATCATGCTAAAGCTTCAACTGTGGTTCGTAAAAGCAATATTAGAACTTATACACCTTGTGAGCAAGTTAAAGTTGAACCTAGTATTGCTATTGTTAAAGATCTCTTGTCTGATAATATTGATGGGCATGTTATTCATTTCTGCGATGAAACCGCTAGAATTGCCAAACCCGGTACTGAAGATAAACATAGACCTGTGGTAGGCGTGCCTGTTATTTCTGTTAAAATAGGAGATCATTGTTATCATGGCTTATGTGATATGGGTGCTAGTGCTAGTGTTATACCTTATGATTTATACAAAGAAATTATGCATGATATTGCACCTGCTGAGATAGAAGATATTGATGTCACAATTAAACTTGCCAATAGAGATACTATTTCACCAATGGGAATTGTTAGAGATGTTGAAGTCTTGTGTGGGAAAACTAAATATCCTGCTGATTTTCTTGTTCTTGGTTCCCCACAAGATAGCTTTTGTCCCATTATTTTTGGTAGACCCTTCTTGAACACTGTTAATGCTAAGATAGACTGCGAAAAGAATGTTGTCACTATTGGTTTGGGTGATATGTCTCATGAGTTTAATTTCTCTAAATTTAGTAGACAACACCGTGAAGAAGAATTGCCTAGTAAATATGAAATTATTGGTCTTGCTTCTATTGCCGTACCTCCTAGTGATCCTTTAGAACAATATTTGCTAGACCATGAAAATGATATGTTTATGAATGAAAGAAGGGAAATAGATGAAGTATTCTTTAAACAGGAACCTATTCTGAAACACAATTTGCATGTTGAAATCCTAGGGGATCCTCCTCCACCCAAGGGTGATCCCGTGTTTGAGCTTAAACCGTTGCCTGATAATCTTAAATATGCTTATCTTGATGAAAAGAAGATATATCCTGTTATTATTAGTGCTAAGCTTTCAGAGCATAAGAAGAAAGATTATTGAAAACTCTGAAGAAGCACCGTGCTGCTATTGGATATACTCTTGATGATCTTAAGGGCATTAGTCCTACTCTATGTCAACATAAAATAAATTAGGAAGAAGATGCCAAACCGGTTCGTGATCCTCAACGACGTCTGAATCCTAAAGTGAAAGAAGTGGTAAGAAAAGAAATACTAAAGCTTCTGGAGGCAGGTATAATTTATCCCGTTGCTGATAGTCAGTGGGTAAGTCCTGTCCATTTTGTCCCTAAGAAGGGAGGTATTAATGTTGTTCCTAACGATAAAGATGCATTGATTCCGCAAAGAATTATTACAGGTTATAGGATGGTAATTGATTTCCGTAAATTAAATAAGTCTACTAAGAAAGATCATTAACCCTTACCTTTTATCGATCAAATGCTAGAAAGATTATGCAAACATACACACTACTGCTTTCTAGATGGTTATTCCGGTTTCTCTCAAATACCTATGTCAGCTAAAGATGAATCAAAGACCACTTTTACTTGCCCTTTTGGTACTTTTGCTTATAGACGTATGTCTTTTGGTTTATGTAATGCACCTGCTACCTTTCAAAGATGCATGATGGCTATATTCTCTGACTTTTGTGAAAAGATTTGTGAGGTTTTCATGGACGACTTTTCTGTCTATGGAACTTCTTTTGATGATTGCTTGAGCAATCTTGATCGAGTTTTGCAGAGATGTGAAGAAACTAATCTTGTTTTGAATTGGGAAAAGTGCCACTTTATGATTAATGAAGGTATTGTCTTGGGGCATAAAGTTTCTGAAAGAGGTATTGAAGTTGATAAAGCCAAGGTTGATGCTATTGAAAAGATGCCATGTCCCAAGGACATCAAAGGTATAAGAAGTTTCCTTGGTCACGCCAGTTTTTATAGGAGGTTCATTAAGGACTTATCAAAAATTTCTCGGCCTCTGACTAATTTATTACAAAAAGATATACCATTTGTCTTTGATGATGATTGTGTAGAAGCATTTGAAATACTTAAGAAAGCTTGATCTCTGCACCTATTGTTCAGCCACCTGATTGGAATTTACCCTTTGAAATTATGTGTGATGCTAGTGATTATGCTGTAGGTGTTGTTCTAGGGCAAAGAGTTGATAAGAAATTAAATGTTATCCATTATGCTAGTAAGACTCTAGACAGTGCTCAAAGAAATTATGCTACTACTGAAAAAGAATTCTTAGCAGTTGTATTTGCTTGTGATAAGTTCAGACCTTATATTGTTAATTCTAAAGTAACTATTCACACTGATCATGCTGCTATTAAATATCGTATGGAAAAGAAAGATGCTAAACCTAGACTTATTAGATGGGTTCTCTTGCTTCAAGAATTTGATTCGCATATTGTTGATAGAAAAGGAGCTGAGAACCCCGTTGCAGACAACTTGTCTAGGTTAGAAAATGTTCTTGATGACCCACTACCTATTGATGATAGCTTTCCTAATGAGCAATTAAATGTCATAAATACTTCTCGTAGTACTCCTTGGTATGCTGATTATGCTAATTACATTGTTGCTAAATTTATACCACCTAGTTTCACATACCAGCAAAAGAAAAAGTTTTTCTATGATTTGAGACATTACTTTTGGGATGACTCACATCTTTATAAAGAAGGAGTAGATGGTGTTATTAGCTGTTGTGTACCTGAGCATGAACATGAACAGATCCTACGCAAGTGTCACTCCGAAGCTTACGGAGGACACCACGCTGGAGATAGAACTGCACATAAGGTATTGCAATCCGGTTTTTATTGGCCTACTCTCTTCAAGGATGCCCGTAAGTTTGTCTTGTCTTGTGATGAATGCCAAAGAATTGGTAATATTAGTAGACGTCAAGAAATTCCTATGAATTATTCACTTGTTATTGAACCGTTTGATGTTTGGGGCTTTGATTATATGGGACCTTTTCCTGCCTCTAATGGATATACACATATTTTAGTTGTTGTTGATTACGTCACTAAGTGGGTAGAAGCTATTCCAACTAGTAGTGCTGATCATAACACCTCTATTAAAATGCTTAAAGAAGTTATTTTTCTGAGGTTTGGAGTCCCTAGATATTTAATGACTCATAGTGGTTCACATTTTATTCATGGTGCTTTCCGTAAAATGCTTGCTAAATATGATGTTAATCATAGAATTGCATCTCCTTATCACCCGCAGTCTAGTGGTCAAGTAGAATTGAGTAATAGAGAACTCAAATTAATTTTGCAAAAGACTATCAATAGGTCTAGAAAGAATTTGTCAAAGAAACTTGATGATGCATTATGGGCTTATAGAACTGCATATAAAAATCCTATGGGTATGTCTCCGTATAAAATGGTTTATGGAAAAGAATGTCACTTACCTCTCGAACTAGAACATAAGGCATATTGGGCTATTAAAGAGCTCAACTATGATTTCAAACTTGCCGGTGAGAAGAGGTTATTTGATACCAGCTCACTTGATAAATGGAGAACCCATGCTTACGAAAATGCCAAGTTGTTTAAAGAAAAAGTTAAAAGATGGCATGATAAAAGGATACAAAAGCGTGAGTTTAATGTAGGTGATTATGTATTGCTATACAACTCTCATTTAAGATTTTTTGCAAGAAAACTTCTCTCCAAATGGGAAGGCCCTTACATTATCGAGGAGGTCTACCACTCCGGTGCCATAAAAATCAACAACTTTGAAGGCACAAATCCGAAGGTGGTGAACGGTCAAAGAATTAAACATTATATCTCAAGTAATCCTATAAATGTTGAAACCAATGTTATTGAAACCGTAACCCCGGAGGAATACATAAGGGACACTTTCCAGAATGTTTCAGACTCCAAAAAGGAATAGGTATGTGGTACAGTAAGTAAACCGACTCCAAAATAGTTTTTAAGGCAATATTTCTCCGTTTTGGAATATTTAGAAAAATAGAAAAATAAGTAGCAGTCTGGGAAGGACACGAGGGCTCCACGAGGGTGGAGGGCGCGCCCCCCTACCTCATGGGCACCTCGTGTGCCTTCTAGACTCTGTTTTCTTGCACGATACGTATTTTGGTCGGTAAAAATTCATTATATATTCTCCCAAAGGTTTTGACTCCTGTATCACGCAATTATCCTCTGTTCTTGTTTCGAGCTGTTTTTCTGACAGATCTAGATTATCATGACGTCCCCAAGTGCCTCGCGGAGGTGCTGTGACACCCTCAAACCATTGAGATGCGTGACACGTTGCTGCACATCCGCGATGAAGAGGGACCGAAGGGGACCGGGAGCGTGGAGACGAGGCTCGAAGCAATGGAGCAACAAGTTTTCAAGTGCCAGGGGATGCTGGAACGTGGACTTAACTCCAACCACATGATGATCGCGGAATTCACTAACAAACACAAGCTAGATGCTGACAACATCGGCGAGGCCATCTTCAAGCTTCACGAGAAGATCGAGCACCTTCAAGCCCAAATCTATGACCTGCAAAACCAAAACTGTGAGTATGAATATAGATTCAAAAGGATGAGTTTGGCTGCAGATTTGAGGATCCCGGAGACTCGACCATCCTTCTATGATGGTGAGCCTATGCCTTGGAAGATGGACGACAAGCCCGCATCATCAACAACACCTCCACCTTCTTCACCAACAAAGGAGACATAATCACATGGGTATGGGCACTCCCCTTGGCAACTGCCAAGCTTGGGGGAGGTGCCCCGGTATCGTATCACAATCATACTCCTATCTTTACCGTTTTTCTTAGTTCGATCCTATTAGTAGTATCTTGATCTAGTAGAACAAAGTTTATGGCATGATCTATTTTTCAGTTTTACTTTATGATCTCTCTATGTAATCGAGTCCGTGAGCTATATAATAAAGATTAGTGTTGAGTCAAGGGCTTGATTATTTTGCCATGATCTTGAGTGAATAAAAGAAAAGATAAAAGAATAAAAAGAAATAAAGAGTTCATATTGATCTTATTGAGAGTAATGACTTCACATAGAAAGAGTATGATGAATAAAAGTTGTTGGGAGTTGGCAAACATAGCTTTGGTCATCGTTGCAATTAATAGGAAGTAATAAGGAAAGAGAGGTTTCACATATAAATATATTATCATGGACATATTTTATGATTGGGAGCACTCATTAAAATATGACATGCTAAAGAGTTGATGTTGGACAAGGAAGACAACGTAATGGGTTATGTTTTCTTATATCTGAGATAAAGCATGTTGTCATGGATCATCCAACATGTTGAGCTTGCCTTTCCCCCTCATGCTAGCCAAATTCTCAGCACCAAGTATAGATACTACTTGTGCTTCCAAAAACCCTTAAACCAGTTTTGCCATGAGAGTCCACCATACCTACCTATGGATTGAGTAAGATCCTTCAAGTAAGTTGTCATCGGTGCAAAGCAATAAAATTTGCTCTCTAAATATGTATGATTGATTGGTGTGGAGGAAATAAGCTTTATACGATCTTGTGATGTGGAAGAAATAAAAGCGACGGACTGCATAATAAAGGTTCATATCACAAGGAGCAATATAAAGTGACGTTCTTTCGCATTGAGATTTTGTGCATCCAACCCTAAAAGCGCATGGCAACCTCTGCTTCCCTCTGCAAAGGGCCTATCTTTTATTATTATCCTCTACCTTATGCAAGAGTCATGGTGATTTTCACCTTTCCTTTTTCATTTTATCCTTTGGCAAGCACAGTATGTTGGAAAGATCTTGATAGATATATCTAATTGGATGTAGGGGAGCATGAGTTATTATTGTTGACATTACCCTTGAGGTAAAAGGTTGGGAGGCGAAACTATAAGCCCCTATCTTTCTCTGTGTCCGATTAAAACTCCGTAACCACAAGTATCGCGTGAGTGCTAGCAATTATGAAAGACTAAATGATAGTTGAGTATGTGGACTTGCTATTGAGCTCTGACATAGACACTTTCTGATGATTATGATAAATTGCAATTGCTTCAATGACTGGGATTATAGTTTGTTGGTTCTCAATAAAGTTTATGATTCATACTTTTGCATTCCGAATAGATTATTGCTTGAGCATAAGAAATCATATGAAAAAATCCATATATGTTGCTGTTATGAAAAGAATCATGATGCCTTCATGTCCGTATTTTATTTTATTGACACCTCTACCTCTAAACATGGGGACATATTTATCGTTATCGGCTTCCGCTTGAGGACAAGCGAGGTCTAAGCTTGGGGGAGTTGATACGTCCATTTTGCATCATGCTTTTTATATCGATATTTATTGCATTATGGGCTGTTACTACACGTTATGTCACAATACTTATGCCTATTCTCTCTTATTTTACAAGGTTTACATAAGGAGGGAGAATGCCGGTAGCTGGAATTCTAGGCTGGAAAAGGAGCAAATATTAGAGACCTATTCTGCACAACTCCAAAAGTCCTGAAACTCCACGGAAGTCATTTTTGGAAATAATAATAAAAAAATTGAGCAGAAGAAGTTCACCAGAGGGGGCCCCACCTGTCCACGAGGGTGGGGGCGCGCCCTACCCCCCAGGGCGCGCCCCCTACCTCGTGGCCCCCCTGTTGGCTCTCCGATGGCCATCTTCTGCTATATGAGGTCTTTCGTTGAGGAAAAAATCAGAAGCAACCTTTCGGGACGAAACTCCGCCGCCACGAGGCGGAACCAATCTAGGGCTCCGGCAGAACTGTTCTGTCGGGGAAACTTCCCTCCGGGAGGGGAAAATCATCGCCATCATCATCACCAACGCTCCTCTCATTGGGAGAGGGCAATCTCCATCAACATCTTCACCAGCACCATCTCCTCTCAAAACCCTAGTTCATCTCTTGTATCCAATTCTTGTCTCCAAGTCCGGGATTGGTACTAGTAGGTTGCTAGTAGTGTTGATTACTCCTTGTAGTTGATGCTAGTTGGTTTATTTGGTGGTAGATCATATGTTCAGATCCTTTATGCATATTAATACCCCTTTGATTATGAACATGAATATGCTTTGTGATTAGTTAATTTTGTTCCTGAGGACATGGGAGAAGTCTTGCTATTAGTAGTCATGTCAATTTGGTATTCGTTCGATATTTTGATGAGATGTATGTTGTCTAGCCTCTAGTGGTGTTATGTGAACGTCGACTACATAACACTTCACCATTATTTGGGCCTAGAGGAAGGCATTGGGAAGTAATAAGTAGATGATGGGTTGCTAGAGTGACAAAAGCTTAAACCCTAGTTTATGCGTTGCTTCGTAAGGGGCTGATTTGGATCCACATGTTTCGTGCTATGGTTAGGTTTACCTTAATACTTTTGTTGTAGTTGCGGATGCTTGCAATAGAGGTCAATCATAAGTGGGATGCTTGTTCAAGTAAGAACAGCACCCAAGCACCGGTCCACCCACATATCAAATTATCAAAGTACCGAACGCGAATCATATGAACGTGATGAAAACTAGCTTGACGATATTCCCATGTGTCCCCGGGAGCGCTTTTCCTTATATAAGAGTTTGTCCAGGCTTGTCCTTTGCTACAAAAAGGATTGGGCCACCTTGCTGCACTTTATTTACTTTTGTTACTTGTTGCTCGTTACAAGTTATCTTTTCACAAAACTATCTGTTATCACTTATTTCAGTACTTGCAGAGAATACCTTGCTGAAAACCGCTTATCATTTCCTTCTACTCCTCGTTGGGTTCGAAACTCTTACTTATCGAAAGGACTATGATAGGTCCCCTATACTTGTGGGTCATCACCCCCTGCTTGTCCATCTTGTAGACCTCGTACCAGTGCTCGGCCACCTTCGATCCGAGTGCTCCGAACCCGGTCGCCAGCACGACACCTGCAGGCAAGGCAGTAAGCTACGAATCACAACAATATGCATCGGATGGCAACAATAACATCAACAAGTAGAAATAGCAGCATGCCAATCACAATATAATCAATCAGTAAGCACAAATGGCAGCAGCAAGCATTCTCTCAATCACAAACTACACTAATCATCACCCCTCTCTCTCAATCTAAATAGCAGCAGCGAGCATGGCAGGAGAGCAAGTTGGTTATCCAACGGGAAGTCAGACCAATATGACATGGAAAGGAATCATCCACTACCAGCAAAGAAGTAACATACAAACTGTTGTGCTAACTTCCTTACAAAATGGGATGTTGCCAACTGATTATGAGAAATATGAGAAATAAGTAGTACAAAACGAATCTATCATGAAATCTGAAACTAGACCAATAGGGCATGGTACCACTAGCAAAGAAACCACAGACAAAGCAGATTACTATCCAGATGAACAATCATCAAAGGTGCATCTCCAACAAAGTAGAATTAGCTAATTGCTGAGACATAGATATGCTGAAATCCTAAGTATAGCATGCATTTTCCACTTCATACCAACTCAAGGAATCCAGCTACGAGCTAACAACAAAGAATTCATGGAATGACTCGCACCAAACCCTAGACGCGCACCAGCAATCCCCAACCACCACCCGATAAATCCCAGGATGAGGAGAGGACGGAAAGCAACGGGAGGGGGTTTGGCGCACCGGGGAAGAACTTGCCGACGACCCGGACGACGGGCTGGCCGGATCTGTCCGCGCCCTGCACGCGGACCACCTGGAGCTCCTCGAGGTCGGAGAAGTCATCGCCGAGGTCGTGGACACAGTCGTGCCACTCCTTGCGGTCGACAGGGGAGGCGAGGAGCGCTGCGTCGGCGTCCACTGCAAAGTCGGAGCCTATCACCATGACGGAGAAGTCGCTCCCCCCGCCGCCGCTGCCGGAGCCCGATGCGAGCGCCACGGCCTCCCCTCCTGCTCCACACGTCCCCTCGTACAGATGAAAGTCCAGATCGACGCCCTGGTGTGATCCGCGCGAGATCCCTCTTCTCTTCTGATGGGAGGAGGAGAGGGAGGGGGCGGCGGGTGTGGGGGGAAGAGACCGGGAGCGGCGAACGACGACGAGGTCAGATGGGGCAGTGGGTGGCGGCGGCGAGGTCAGACGGGACGGTGGGTGGTGGCGGCGATGTGTGGGTCGGAGGGCGCGGTCGATGTGTGGGACGTGCGCGCCGGATCTTGTCCAAGGGGAGGATGGAGCGGAGGGGAGGGCATCGGAGGAGTAGGGATCTGGATCGGGGAGAGGGAGACAGCAGCGCTTGACCTAGGGTTTCTCGAGAAGGAGGGGGTCGAGGGAGGAAGGGAGAGACGCTGGATCAATAGGAGGCGGACGGCTCAGATCGAATACATTGGGGTGATCCGTGTGTTGCGTCTTGATTGGTTCGAAAATGAGCTATTAAAAATTACTATTCTTAGTGTTAAAAACAAGGGAGGTTTGTGAGGCAGCTACCAAAAATATTTTGCAAAATGGCATCACTAAAATTTTCACTTAAGTTAGACCACCTTTCATGGATGATCATCAATTTGATTGCATTTTCGATATTTCTAGATATTTTGAGAAACAGCCAATTCGGCAAGAAACGAGTCAAATTTGAACTACAGGTATCTTATAGTTTGCTATTTATTTTCTAAAAAAATCATTTTTAGATACAAAAGTAGCTATTTCATCATAGACAAACCAATAGTTTTGCATTATTAACCACCTAACTAAGAAGGGTCATGCGGGCAAATTTGATCACATTTTGAAATCGGCATAGGAAATTCACAAAAAAATGACAAACCTTCGCATTGTGTGATTATATGTCTACGAGGATGCATCTTGGAATGGCAAACAATGTTGCCTAAGGAAGTTTTCATTTTCTTTGGACGAAAAAACCATTTTCCATTTTTCGAGTGCCCAAAAGGAGGTTTTTTTGTGAAGGACCTCCCAAATAATTGTTACAAAATTGGACCAAATCATTTTTCTAAAATACTAGGCCATATTTAATGCACAATTGACCAAATGTTGGGTGTAAAAAGTTTTGATCCAGCTCTCGTGAAAAACACAAATTTCCACCGATTCAGCTAGAAGCGGGTCAAATTTGAACTGTAGTTGCCTTGTAGTTTTCTCTTTATTTTTTCCAAAAATCATTTCTAGGTACATAAGTATCTATTTAATCAGAGAAACACCAAAAAATTCCAAGATTCAACCACTAGCTACGCCGTTTTGATCGCATTTTGAAACGGGCATAAAAAATTAAAAAAATCAAAAAATTGGGAAACCTTCGCATTGTGTCATTATATGTGGCCAAGTTCCTAGGAAAAATAACAAACGTGTAATACAACAATTATTTTAAAAAAAGCGTTGTCAGAAACGAGCTATCACGTGTGGAGATCAATGGCTTTCAAGCCAAATGATCAATCTTATGGCCACATCCATGGCATAGTTTATTCAAATGATCTCATATTTGTGCACAAGGGTGCATCTTGGAATGGAAACCAAATTTGTCTAAGGAAGTTTTCATTTTCTTTGGACGAAAAAACCATTTTCCATTTTTCGAGTGCCCAAAAGGAGGTTTTTTTATGAAGCACCTCCCAAATAATTGTTGCATAATTGGACCAAATCATTTTTCTAAAATACTAGGCCATATTTAATGCACAATTAACCAAATGGTTGGGTGTAAAAAGTTTTGATCCACCTCTCGTGAAAAAGACAAATTTCCGCCGATTCAGCTGGAAGCGGGTCAAATTTGAACTGCAGCTGCCTCATAGTTTGCTCTTTATTTTTTCCAAAAATCATTTCTAGGTACATAAGTATATATTTAATCATAGAAACACCAAAAAAATTCAAAGATTCAACCACTAGCTAAGAACGGTCATTCCCGCCGTTTTGACCGCATTTTGAAACAGGCATAAAAAATTAAAAAAATTAAAAAATTGGGAAACCTTCGCATTTGTGTCATTTTATGTGGCCAAGTTCCCAGGAAAAATAACAAACTTGTAATACGACAATTATTTTAAAAAAGTATTCTCAGAAATGAGTTATCACGTGTGGAGATCAATGGCTTTCAAGCCAAATGATCAATCTTATGGCCACATTCATGGTATAGTTTGTTCAAATGATCTCATATTGTGCACAAGGGTGCATATTGGAATGGCAAACAATGTTGCGTAAGGAAGTTTTCATTTTCTTTGGACGAAAAAACCATTTTCTATTTTTCGAGTGCCCAAAAGGAGGTTTTTTGTGAAGGACCTCCCAAATAATTGCTGCAAAATTGGACCAAATCAATTTTCTAAAATACTAGGACATATTTAATGCACAATTGACAAAATGGTTGGGTGTAAAAAGTTTTGATCCACCTCTCGTGAAAAAGACAAATTTCCACCGATTTAGTTGGAAGCGGGTCAAATTTGAACTGCAGTTGCCTCATAGTTTGCTATTTATTTTTTACAAAAATCATTTCTAGTTACATAAGTACCTATTTAATCATAAATACATGGTTTGGTGGCGATACATCGAGGTTTGGGTGGTGGCCGAGGGCCCCAACTCTAGAGCGCGTAAACTCGCATGCCCGCCGCATGGTCACCGCGTGACTATGGCGTTGCCATGTGTTCTGGGCGGCCTATGCATGTCTAGTGGGTTGGGCACTCCCCAGGTAGGTGCTAGGAAGAAAATTACAACATAAGATTCTCACGAGGAGACGATCGATGCTCAAACATGAATTAGCAACCAAGTGTTTGATTAGCGGTACGGGAAATGTACATGGCTAATGGGTGTGAGTTTTGGCTGAGGATGATCGGTTACTAAGAAGACCGTCTTCACAAATTTTAAGCTCAAAAGGAAGAGCCTGGGTGGTACTTGCTTTGCAAAGTACCACACTGGACATAAATACGAATGTTGAAGCTGGGTTCAAAATATGAATGGATTGAGCTGGCATTTGGTTGAGGATGGTTATTTGGGCATAGGAAAGCACCGTAGAAAATGGATACTATTTGGACATGCCAAAGTGGTACTTCTTTCACAAAGTGTTGTTCTGAACAGAATAGGAAAATGAATATTGTTGAGTTATTTTTGAACTAGGCAAGCAAGGTTTTTTACATATTTGACGAATATATGACCCAAAGAATTTATGAGATTTTTTTGGGAATTTTGGGAATGACAAAGATATAGGTTGCTTCACAACCTGGGGCAAAAATTGCCACATGGACATGACACATAGGCAAAACTGATGAGGTGGCGCCTAGTCATAGCAACCCACCACAATTTACAAGGTTATGACCATCTATATTGGTCGTGATCAGCTAGAAATAAGGCACCGGACCAGTGCTATTTGCTTTATGACCATTTTGTGTAAGGAAATTACGACCTTGCTGACCAAAATTGTCGTTATAGTTTAGGGCTTGGAGCCCCCGAACAGCTTTTGACCAATTGGTCTGAAATGGTCATAGATCTATGAACAATTCTTCCAGGGTCACTGACATACGGTCACTAGTTGACATATTTCTTGTAGTGGCGGTTCAGCTATTACGAACTTGGATGTTCAAAACAATTGCCTACCTATGATATTTGTTGTCAAGCTCTTACGTTTTCCAAACACTCCTTGGGTAAGCTGGTTTTTGTCATAACGTCACACACACCTACCAAACTTCAACAAACATACATGCTTCCTCTGGAAAATTGTTAAGACACACGTTCCTACGCTAAAGAAATTTCCTTTGTCATCACGCTTTGATTTTCTCCTTGACGACCCGCCTGACTTGAGACTTCTCAACAATGGGCTCGACTTCTTCACCACAAAAGCTTGCGCCTAACTCCTGGAGGAAGATTATATGGATCCAAATTATGATTTCAAACGATCTGTCAATGCCCCAAACAAGGTGATTTCATATGGTCTGCCAAAGCCCCAAACAAGATTTTGTGGATCCAAACTATATTTCATATGCTCTTCCGTGACAAGATAAATACCAAGGCCAACCTTCACCTCAAGCATATCGGATCTAATAGTCCCTATCCATGTTGCAGTGCTCTTATTGAAGATGCCCTACACCTCTTCATCATCTGCCATCAGTCTCAAGAAATATGTGACAAGTAAGGTTGCCATTGATGGACCCGATTCATCCTCTTTGGGACATTTAATGTTCCTCATGGACTTGAACATTTATTTGATCCACCATCACCCTTGCTATCCTATGGAAGATAAGGCACTCGTGCAACATTGTTTTTTCTTCATAATGTGTCCTATCCTATTCATCATATTATTAGAAACACACTGTAGGTGATTTCACACTTTGGACTCATAAGTTTACAAAACCTAGTCAAAAGACACATGGTATGTCTTGGCTTCACTACCTCTCCTCATGCAACGACGCCTTGTAATTCTTGTAACATTGGATTTTGATTCAACCCTTGAGGAGTATATACAGGTAACTATCCTTCCCCCTGAGTTATTCAAAACAATTGTTGTTGTCATTTGGAGTTAGTTTGGGTAATTAAACACAAAATTATGAATGATTTGAGAGGGGGCTAATCTGGTGCATTATGTCAAATTTGACAGAAATAGTATTAAATATGAGGTGTTAATATAAAGAAATAATTTTGTTGGGGAGAGGTATGGCCCATTCTAGACCTCTCTAAGCTCCACCACTTCATACATACTCCCTCCATCTCATTATATAAGATCTTATTACATCGAGTATGTGTCCCGTAATATAAGATGTCATTACAAACTGCATCACTTGCATCTCTAAGAATACTCTTAGCTGGATTTTTTTTCTCTACGGGCACATATCTGAAGTCTCAACAACTTACTGCCACATTGACCCCCTTAAAAATCATGTCAGCTCATATGACTCTCAACTAACTACCCCAAGCTATAGAGCTCTTTTTTCTATGCTTCCATCTCCGCAGATCTTGTTGTTGCCTTCTGCGCTTCGCTTCATGGCCATGTTGTGCGTCACCATCATCTGTTGTTGTGATTTCCTCGATGTTAATGTCCCCCTCATGCTCCATCTCCCTCAGTTGAATCCAAACTCGCTTCCATCAACTCCATAGTTTTCTAATGCACTTCATTGTAACGTTTGTGTTCCTCCCAATTGTGGGAACCCATGAAGCATCCTTGTATCATGCTTTGGTGCCTTCTTCACCTTATCTGGTGTCATCATGTTAGTTAGTATAATTTCTACCACCATTACTCAAGAAGTGACAAATCATATTGGCCTATTAAGGGGTATTTAGGGTTCACAAGGGGAGGCCAAGAAGAGGGTTTTTCTTCAAGAGATCTCGATAGTCGTTGCCTCCATACCACCTAAGTGGATCATCCTCAATGATTTCATCTTATCTAATGGCCTCAAGAAAAAAGTTACGAAAACATCAATCTTCGCCTCATGAGAGCCTCCTAAAAATATCTAAATGATTCACACCTTAAGGAGATCAACCTCAATTTATGGTCGGCGGTTCATATGGTTGAATGAGAATGCAACCCACCCTCACTCACATCAACCAAGTTTTTTGCACTGCGGATTGGGAGACGTCTTCCCAGGAGCGGAGCTACAGTGTTGGGCTGGGGTCAATTGACCCCTAAGACCTTGGGCCAAACCGTTGTATATACAACCAAGCAAGGAAAAAGGCCCCAATGAAAACACCAGTTTGACACCAGCCCATGAGTCTCCATACACATACCTGTAAGTGCAAATGTGCCAATGCTACGACCTATGACCCACTACAGTCCGAGAAAATGGCAATGGCCCACCACTGAATCACATTTATCAATAAGGCGAAGGCTTGTCATAACTCTCAACTCACGTGGTTGTGCCATGGCGATGCCAACTCGAGGTTCTTCCACCTCCATGAGAGAGCCGGACAATGGAAAGTTTTTGTTTAGTTTCCCGAGACCATTGCATGATTAACTCACGAGAGGGTAAAGAAAAGATCATTGGCAACATTATGTTTAGGTTGGGATCCTCTTGTGCGTCCCTCTCGACTCTCCATTTGAAGACACTTGGTACCAAACCACGCACCTCTCACACCTATAGATTTCATTTACCATGGATGACATCCGTGACATGATTTTCTCCATGCCTATCGACAAAGTATCGAGTCTAGACGGCTTCAATGGGCTCTTATTTTGTTCATGTTGGGACATTACTAAAGATGACAAGGTCATGAATTTTTCCAAACTGCATCACTTGCATGCCAATGGTTTTGCCCTTGTCAGCATGACCAACATTGTGCTATTGCCCAAATTCCCATTGTAGGTCGACAACCATCCACAACATCTCAAAAATCGTTTGAGAGACGCTTGTGGACCGCCTAGCAACGATATTTGATGAAGTAGTCTCCGAATCTCAAACTGCACTCCTCAAACAGAGATGCATACAAGACAATTTTCCTTACGTCCAAAATGTTTTAATCTATATACCTAATACCTAATAATATTGAAAGGAGGAACATTTCTTAGTTCTCCTTCCGCCAGCCCATTAATTTTGTGTTAATATAAAGATTTATGGTTAAGATTTCTCTCCTATCTAAAAAAAGGAACATCCATATATTCGTGTCTTCTTTTGTCAAGCCCACTTCCCACGCGTGTAGCGGCCTCAGCTTACGATCGACACTAAGTAGATCAGATTTTGTATTGTGTTTGTGGTGGAGTTTGTACTCTGTCCGCGTCGAATGATCGCCATAATAAGGCCCCGCTTGGAATGGGGGTAAATTTATACACCCGGGTTGCTTTTATAGTTGTGTATCACCAGCCATATGTGATTTCTAATCGGAAAAGAAAAAGACCGATTGAGGTGTGTATCTTCTACAGGTGTAAAAGTGTGGAAAACGAAAATCCAATCAGGCCCTAAGGCTTGAGCCCTCGACCGTACCGAATCCCCCGAACCAATTGCAAATAAAAAATGTTGGTCCCTTCCTATCTTGCCGGAACGCCATCCCGCTCGCCATGCTCAACTCGAGGCCAAAGAGAAGAAGCATGAGACACGTATATCATTTTTGTGCGAGCTGAAGAGGCAAATCTACCGACTGCCAAACTCTTATGGAACAGATATGGGAGAGAGCTAAGAAAGCGAGGGGAATTGTCTTCTGCGCGTACCTCCTTGCCATCGGTGGGGACTGGGAGGACAACACTAATGAGCCTCCCTTATGATGCCTTCTCTCAGGATCTCCCAAAGACCATGCAAGCTAACAAGGTGGCAGCAGGCCAGTAAGGAGGGAAACTATGGGAAGCATCGGATTTGGACCATCAACGCCGATTACCCACCGCACAACCACACTTCATCCATCCAGTGGCAACACTAATTTTGGAGCGAGGCAGAGAAAAGTCAAGGAGAAAGGGGATTAGGATGTGTGAGTTTTTTTAGGAAATTCAACGAAACTTTATTAAACCGTCACAACATTTACAGGGACAGAAGGAAGGTGAGCTTCAAAATTTGATAGGGCAACCACCTAGATTAAGTGCATGCTTCACTAAATTGTGAGCTTCAAAATTTGAGCTCCTACATTCATGAACTATCTTACAAAAACACTAAAAGAAATATGTCAATTTGTGACCTTATGTTAGTGACCCTGGAAGAAACAGTCGTAAATCTACGACCATTTGAGACCAATTGGTCAAAAGTTGTTCGAGGGGCTCCAAACCCTAAACCATAACGACCATTTTGGTCAGAAAGATCGTAATTTTCTTACACAAAATGGTCGTAAAGCAGACAACACTAGTCCATGCGAGAATCTTGGGCGATTAGGACCAATCTAGATGGTCGTAATTGCTAATTTGTGATGCGTTGAAATGACAGGGCAACCACCTCAGCAGTTTCTTCTACGTGTCACGTCAATGTGTCAGTTTTCGCCTACGTGTCATATCCATGTGTCAATTTAAATCTATCACTGATAGGTGAGATTCACACATTGACTTGTTGACCCTACACCACCTATCTAATGACATGTGGGCCCCAGCGATCTGACAGGTAGAGCCCACAAAATTGACACATGGGACCCAGCTGACATGCGGACCCACTACCCTGCGAGTTGGATCCATCACCGGCCTGACAGGTAGGCCCCATCAAATTGACAGGACCCACCATAAATCTGATAGCAGGCCCCACCGAACTGACATACGGACCAACCACCCCGTAAGAGCCATCGAGCTGTGTCACGTCGATGTGTCAGTTTTTGCCTACGTGTCATATCCATGTGTCAATTTAAATCTATCACTGATACGTGAGATTAACACATTGACTTGTTGACCCTACACCACCTATCTAATGACATGTGGGCCCCAGCGATCTGACAGGTGGAGCCCACAAAATTGACACATGAGACCCACTTGACATGTGGACCCACTACCCTGTGAGTTGGATCCACCACCGGCCTGACAGGTAGGCCCCATCGAATTGACAAGAATCGAAATCGCGACCTCCTTTCCCTCTCCCTCCACGCTAACCAACAGGCCACCACACCCTCAGTGATATACTACCGAACCAGCACCATTTAAACATTACAACGCGTTGCTGGGCTTGGGCCTCGGTTGGACAAGGCCTATATTTTTCTTCCGCCGACTAGGCCAACAGCCTATATGACTATTGAACGTGCATCTAATGAAAAATGTGGGCTTCACATGACTTTAACTCCATATAAATAAAGGGAGTTCAAATTTTCATCAAGAATTTGAAATGTTAAAGTGTGTATAAGAAAATGTTGATCATGTATTTAAAAATGTTAATCTTGTATTTGATTTTTTAATAAAGCATTTGATAAATGTTAAGAATATGTATAGAAAAAATGTTGTCAGTGTATTAAAAAAACTTGTTTTTGAAAATGTGAATCAAGCATTTAAAAATGTTAAAATGTGTATAAAAAATGGTGACCATGTATTAAAAAATTAATCTTATATTTAAAAAATGTTAATCAATCATTTGAATTTTTTAAAAATGTGTATTTAAAAATGTTGACCAAGTATTAAAAAACATTAAACTTGTATTTAAAAACTATTAAACATGTATATTACAAAAAGGTTCTTCATGTATATAAACAATGTAGAATTAAAACAAAAGGAGATAAAGAAAAACAAAAAACAAAAACTGAAAAAATAAACAATATAAAGCAAATGAAATGAAAAAGAAAACTGAAGAAACTAGTGCAAAAGGAAATGAGAACACTTTTTTAAGACATTTAACATAGTCAAAGTTTGTTGTTTTTCCTAGAAACTAGGTAACATATAATGACACAATGCGAAGGTTTTGAATTTTTTTGATTTTGTTTTGAATTTCTTTTGTTCGTTTCAAAATGTTGTCAAAACGACGGGCATGACCGTTCCTAGCTAGTGGTTGAATAATGGAAAAAAAATTGGTGTTTCTCGGATTAAATAGATGCTTATGTACCTAGAAATGATTTTTAGAAAAAATAAAGAGCAAACTATGAGGCAGCTACCGTTCAAATTTGACCCGTTTCCTGCTGAATCGGTGGAAATTTGTCTTTTTCCACCGGAGGTGGATCAAAGCTTTTGACAGCCAACCATTTGGTCACTTGTGCATTAAATATGGCCTAGTATTTTATAAAAATGGTGTAGTCTAATTTTGCAACAAATATATGGTAGGTCCTTCACAAAAAACTCATTTTGGACACTCAATAAAATGGAAAATGAATTTTTCGTCCAAACAAAATGAAAACTCCCTTAGGCAACATTGTTTGCCATTTCAAAATACACCCTTGTGCATAATATGAGGTCATTTGAACAAACTATGCCATGAATGTGGCCATATGATTGATCATTTGGCTTGAAAGCCATGAATCTTTACATATGATAGCTCGTTTCTGAGAACATTTTTTTAAAAGAATTGCCGTATTACAAGTTTATTATTTTTCCTGGTAACATGGTCACATATAATAACACAATGCGAAGGTTTTCTAATTTTTTTGATTTTTTCATGCCCGTTTCAAAATGCGGTCAAAATGGCTGGCATGACCGTTCCTAGCTAGTGGTTGAATCTTGGAAAACTTTTGGTGTTTCTCTGATTAAATAGATACTCTTGTACCTAAAAATGATTTTTGGGAAAAATAAATAGCAAACTATGAGGCAACTGCAGTTCAAATTTGACCCGCTTCTAGTTAAATTGGCGGAAATTTGTCTTTTTCATGAGAGGTGGATAAAAGATTTTGACACCCAACATTGACCATTCAGCGACCAATAGTGATGGTCGCAAGTTAACATATTTCTTGTAGTGAAAATGTAAGAAATAGAATGACCTATGATCTATCAAGACGTGTGAGTGCAAGAGATGATTTGATGTTGTAGGCCTGGCGGTGTTGGACTAAAGCCCAATTATACATTCCAGCACAAAAAAAATCCCTTTTCCACAAACACAATAGAATACGCATTAGGCCCTATATATATAGATAGAGGGAGTACTACCAAACTAACCGGCTATGGTTTCCGTACAGTGAATACTCCCTCCGTTTCTTTTTAGTTTACATATAAAAATTGGTCAAAATACCAATATACCCAATATGAAATCAATATTATTAGATGCATCACCACATTAACTTTTGTATTCCATATAACTTTGGTATTGTAGATGTTGATATTTTTTGATATAAATTTGATGAAACTTTGGTTATTTTGACTTCGACCAAATTTTATATGCAAAGTAAAAAAGAAACGGAGGGAGTATAAAATACGAGTACATCTCCCTCAAAAAGGATAGAGTATATATGAGTGTTTAGCCGAAAGTATATAGTTTTTTGTGCTGGACTTTATTTTTGCAAAATCGATGCAAACATAGTGTACATGATTATATCAAAATGAATATCTCACACCAGTACCCATCATCAGTAAAATATTTGGTATAAAATTCACGGCATAAGGAAGTTCCACAGAAAACATCTGATATGTTGAACACGAAAAGTTTTTTTTCCTCGTCAAAATTACCAGAAGGTATTCCAAAGGTAGAACCGTGTAACATTACCACTTGATGTTCAAATTGGCAGAAGTGAAAAAATATGTACCTGCTCCAAATTGCGAGTGGTATATCTAGAACCAGGAAATTTTGGGTGGCATTTAGGTATGTAGGAAACTTCTTAATGGTATATACAGAATTTTCTTCCATGTGTAAGTGATTCATGCATCACATATGTTGTATATTGAAATATCAGCGATCGAACGGCTCACATTTGATCTCAAAATTCCGTTGGACAACTCAAATAATAGTTTTCTCATAATAAATGGTGATAAGCGGCATCGACATCCTTTCTCGAAGACTCCTTGAGATCTTTCTCAAGCATAATTATTGTGCTTCGGTGTTGTATTATTTGTTGCACACATGCATATTTGCTATGATAAAAAAATTTGCAAACCTTTGGAATTTAAATATATATATTTTCAATGATGTACTTGATTGGACTTTGGAGTGCATATTGCCTTAAATTTCCAATACACATCCAGATTTTCTCCCGTTGCACACACGGGCATGTTTGCTAGTTATTCCAAAGCGTGAGAATCTAGACACTTTTCCTACAACTCGATATTGTGAAAGCTTTTTACACGGTCAATTGGGGTTACCTTTTGGAGGTTCTTAGAAGTAGTACAGTACTACTACTTACAAGCTTGGAATCGTGCCAGGGGTCAGTAGATCGAGTCGTTTAGTTTCACAGAAGTTGGGTCGTTTGATCACTCACTCCAGTCTGTACTACTCGATGGTAGTGCTTGCACGAGTCAGTCGTTTTTGGGTAGCGTGTTGCGCCTGCTTGTAGTTAATCAAGAATGAACGGGCCAATTTCCTAGACCGCCGGAGTTAATTTAGTCCCAGGATTCCTCGCAAAAAAATAAAAAAAATAGTCCATTTTTTTTATGTGTTCACATCTGTAAACCGTTCGCATTCCACTCTCTATAAATAGCCTGAGTTCCTCAGTGGACGAAGGAAAAGTCCTGAGTTTTCAGGTTGCTGCATTCTTTCTTGGTGGTCATGGACGGTGGCGTGGCTGCCGCTGCTTCCGTATCCAAGAAGAGCAAGCAGTGGCTGAACAATCAGGACCTCATCAGCGGCCTCCCCGACGAGATCCTCGACATCATCATCTCCCGCCTCCCCACCAAGCCAGCGGCGCGGACAGCCGTCCTCTCCTCCCGGTGGCGCCACCTATGGCGCTCCGCCCCGCTCAACCTCGCCGTCGACTGCCGCCTCTCCGGGTGGGAGCGCGACCGCATCGCCATCGTCTCCAAGATCCTCGCCGCACACGCTGGCCCTGTGCGCCGCCTCTCTCTCTCCACGACATCATCTGCCTCCGCCGCGGCGTCTACTCGAAGATCGACCGCTGGTTCCGATCCCCCACCCTGGACGGCCTTGAGGAGCTGGACTTCACCTCCAACGGATCTTACTACGGCGACGGCGACGGAGGCGACAGGCCACCGCGCCCGCTGCCGCCTTCGGCCCTCCGATTCGCGCCCACGCTGCGCGTTGTCAGCATCGATTGCTGTGATTTTCCTGAGATTGATGCTGCCCCCGCGCTCCTTTTCCCTCGGCTGAAACAACTTAAGCTGCACAAGATCGCCATCTCAGATGCGGCCATCCACCGCCTGCTCGCCGGCTGCATCGTGCTCGAGAGCCTTGAGCTTGGATCGATCTATGGGCTCAACACTGTCTGGATTGTCTCCCCGACTCTACGAAGTATTGTTGTCTCTGTTTCTTACCAGAATTACAGAGCAAATGTGATGCTTCAGAAGCTTGTCATTGAGGACGCGCCATGCCTTGAAAGATTGATCCCACTTGGGGAGGGCCCCAGGATAATCAAGGTCATCTCTGCACCGAAACTGACGGTGGACTACCTTTGATAGCTTAGTGTGCAAGTGATGTGGGCCGGTTTGATGCCCTCTCAAGAGAATATCAGGAGATAGATGCTCCATTTATGTCGTCATATCTTTCGTTCCAAGCATCCCGATGTCTTCATATGTAATGATCCTTTGCTGCTACTACTGTCTAATGTATCAAGAGAATATCAGGAGATAGATGCTCCATTTATGTGGGCCGGTTTGATGCCCTCTCAAGAGAATATCAGGAGATAGATGCTCCATTTATGTCGTCATATCTTTCGTTCCAAGCATCCCGATGTCTTCATATGTAATGATCCTTTGCTGCTACTACTGTCTAATGTATCAAGAGAATATCAGGAGATAGATGCTCCATTTATGTGGGCCGGTTTGATGCCCTCTCAAGAGAATATCAGGAGATAGATGCTCCATTTATGTCGTCATATCTTTCGTTCCAAGCATCCCGATGTCTTCATATGTAATGATCCTTTGCTGCTACTACTGTCTAATGTATCAAGAGAATATCAGGAGATAGATGCTCCATTTATGTAGTGGTGTATGTATGTTACCTGCAGGAAACTGAAACATCATGCACCTATTTATGGTTCCATCACCTGAATTGCTGAAATGTGGTCGATTGTGTTATTTCAGAATTTTGATATACCTATGTTGATGTGCAAACATACTATTATGTATGTACTAGTATGTAGTCTTGTTCTTGAAGGGAAAATCAATGTAGGAAATGACATACGGGTGGCATCTTAATTACTTTGGTCTCTGAAAGTGTAGGTAAAAGAGTTAGTATATTGTTTGCCAGATTGTTACGCAAAATCTGAGAATAGTAGCTTACCAAGTAGTACTAGGACGTTTCAATCTGAAAGATTATGTTTTAGTTTGCGTTGTTTTGGTCTGTGTTGGGTGAAGTCTGTAATTATTTGGTGTATGAAAGTGCATCCAAAACAGCTACGACTTGTTACGCAAAGTGCTGGCAAAGGTCTAGGAATTATTTCCTTGTCGTGAACTAGAGTTTACTTTCATTTCCCCGGCTTGCTGCATATCTTCACAGCGTAGAGTGGTTCGATCCTGTGTGCCGTACACAGAGTGTTCTTTCTGAATTCTGACGGTTCAGGTGTACATATAAACTGCTGAAATACAATTGCGGGTGAAGGCATATTGCAAGCAAAGGAACTGCTCAGAGACAGTACACTCACGACCAAGATCAGCCACATGATGGCCGCAGGTGTCACACCGCCGTAGGAGGCAAGGGCGCCTGCATCACGAGAAGGCATGGACGGGCATAGAGGCGCGCCGTTGACAGGAGGCAAGCCTGTTTGGGGAAGGCGCCCTCGGTCGACAAAACTTACAAGTCTCATCTTAGACTCATGGAAGGATCTCACATCACATACCTACCACCAACGTAGAGTTGGACTTAACCTTGAGACACTGGCCAACAAAGGTGCTTAATTTTGCACACGTGATGAACAATTTTCTAATGTTATTTTTGCCACAGATTGTCTGCCGTTAGTGTAACGATTGAACTCTTCAGTAGTCCAGGATCAATTAAACATGTGTCTGGCTTCTTTACCTTAGTGATATTCAAGCATATTCGTCGATATTTGAATGAAACGGCTCATATATTAGCCAAGTCATGTAAAAAATTCTGTTAATTTGTGTGTTTTTTATTTTGCTCCGAACTACCCAGAGACTTTTGTAATGTTGTCATTTGATCAATAAAGTGTCGACGTTATCAAACAAAAAAAACCTTTGTACCGGTGGCGATGGATTCCAAGCCTGGGCTGAATAGGGTATTGCCCCAATCGATGTTTCTTTAGTAGTTATTAGATCTCATTTCTAACGACGAGTGACTATTGTTGTCAACAAAGCCTGGTATAACAAGAGTGTTTTGCAAGTGTCCCTTTCCCGTACGTCTGGTTCTTCACAGGCCCGGCCCGGATGGGGGGGGGGGGGGGGGCAGGGGGGGCGGCCGCCCCGGGCCCCCGAAATCCAGGGCCCCCTCCCAGATGTGGTACGAAGGTAGCCCATAGGCCCATATCATTTCCTGAAACGAAATTAGCTCAAACAAAGGAAACAGGTAGCAGCCTAGGCGCAAGTACGCAATCAGGAATTGATTACTTTCTTCTCCCGAAACAAAATTAGCTCAAGTAAACAAAACTAGGCCCACATTGATGTACGCACGCAATCACGGCGTAACTCTTGCGACGTGAGATCGCATCCCTAATCCACTGCCCTATTCTCTGTTCCCTGGTGCCGAACTTTAGATCAAAAGTCGTCGCTCGCCGCCGGCAGCTTCAGTAGCTGGACACAGCCACGCAGGACTCACACGCACATCACCAGGCCATGACAATTGACAGCACCGAGTGCATTCGTTATCCACTTTGTAGGTGCTGGGAGTATATTGCCGGGTGCCTCCTGCCTTACATTCATATCGCGTCGTTGTTGAGCGCCTAATCACGGACGCTGATGCGATTGGTTTGAGGTATATCACTTGTACCCGCAAAAAAGAAGAGGTATGTCACTCATACTATTCCCTATTATTTATGTTGCTGATGAAGTAATTTGCCTTCACATACATATAAGATGCATATCTTCCACTGCTAAATGATTTGGCAATATTACACATCTATAAAAATTGTTGGATAAAATTGACATTGACCCTATGATAAGTGCATTTGTATCGAGAATTATTTTAAGAGACTAGATCTTATATATATTGTTGTCCTTTGCTTGCTTAGTCGTTCTGTAGCATAGTTATTCGAATGTTTCTCAGGATAAACGGATGTCTAACATGTTTCGCCTACAGAAGAATGATCGATCCCTTGACACGAATCATGGCTTTACTACTAGGCCCCGGATGGCCAGCGGTGTTTTATAAGAAACTTCTAGAATAATATGTAGAAAGTATTGAACTGGCTGGCCAGCAATTAAAGTGTTATTGGTTATATATATTAGAGGGGCCCCAATTTTTTGTCTTGCCCCGGGCCCCCAAAATTTCAGGACCGGCCCTGGTTCTTCATTGTAACATTCAGGCTTCGACAGGTAGCAAACATCCGAAGGAAGAGTATGGCTAGTATAGTTTTTGATGTAAATTCATTTTTGTTGGTTGTGTTGTTTCTTGTTGTCTTTCCATTGTACTAGCTATACTATTTGTCTTGATATTTATCACATATAAAATGACCTTTGGGTGTCTTTTCTAAAAAGAAGATGGCTACAACGGCTCCCTATACAAAAAAAGGCATGCCTACAACCACTGAAATCCAACCTAAAAAAACCCTGCAATCAGCAGTGTCACACATCTTCCTGCTAGCTAGTAGTACAAGTTTGGAATCATGCCATGCAGGTTTAGCTAAAAATGTTGAGTCATTTTTATTTATATCAATGTTGACTTGTTGAGTCATTTTTTTAGATCAATGTTGAGTCATTTTAAGTCACTTGCATGTCACTATATGCAAGCCTGTTTGTATTAGTTTGTACTAATAAAGATTGGCCGATTTCCTGGATCAGAGTCAAATACTTGTACGAGATGAGAGTTAGTTGATAGAAAAAAGGTAATATGTTAGTTTTTATTCCGTAAAAAGGGATTTTTTTAAGGGTCTGTCTATGACACATCTAGATGTGACATAATTATGTCACATCTAACCTTGTGTCCACTATGTTTGTGGTCTATTTTTTTTTTGTCCCAGATTTTTTTTTGTTCCTTGTTGCTGTGTTATTTATGGGAGTTTAGATGTGACATCCTTAGAAAACATCTAGATGTGAATTAGACAAACTGTTTTTTTTAATGTTTTCACATGTTATAAACCGGTACGTATTCCAATCCAAATCCAATAATGGCAGCTTGCTCCGTTACTCGTGCACGAAGGGTTCAACTTAATTTGCAGAACCTTTCTTACGGCGGCGGCCATGGACGATCTGGAGGCCTCCGTATCCGAGAAGAAGAGGCGGGACGAGCCAGGGCATACGGCATCGACGGCGATCATGGATCGCGGCGACCATGCGTGCGTCGACCACATCAGCTCGCTCCCTGACGAAATCCTCGGCAGCATCATCTCCCTTATCCCCGTGAAGGAACCCACGCGGACAACCGTTCTCTCCTCCCGATGGCGCCACCTCTGGCGCTCCGCGCCGCTCAACCTTGCCGTCGACAAGGACCTCTGCATGAAGGAAAGCGAGTGGATTTCCATCGTCTCTATGATCCTGGCCGCGCACCCTGGCCCCGCCCGCCGCCTCTGCCTCTACAACCCTCTCAAGATCGACATCCGCCGTGACCTCTACGCCAAGTTCGATGGCTGGTTCCGGTCCCCCGCCCTCGACGGCCTCGAGGAGCTCGATTACTGCTGGAGCGACAAACCACCACGCACGCTGCCGCTGCCGCTGCCCGCCCTCCGCTTCGCGTCCTCACTGCGCATCGCCATCGTCGGCGGCTGCGATTTTCCCGAGATTAACGCTGCTCCGGCGCTTAGTTTCCCTCGGCTGAAGCATCTCAAACTCTACGAAATCCACATCTCCGAAGGAACCCTGCACCACCTGCTCGCCGGCTGTACTGTGCTTGAGGGCCTCGAGCTTTGCAGGATCCGTGGGCTCAGCAGCATCCGGATCGTCTCGCCGACTCTACGAAGTATTGGCGTATGCGTATCTACTTTTAACCAATATGATGAAGCGCTTCTTTTTCGAGAACTTGTCATCGAGGATGCACCTTGCCTTGAAAGATTAATGCAAGCCGGTTGGTATGGCCCAAGGACAATCAGGGTCATCATGGCGCCCAAACTGACCGTATTGGGCTATCTGTCTAAAACAATCTCCGAACTTGTGATTGGGACCATAATTATTAAGGTATAACAAGTCTTGTTCGTCCTGAGACTTGCATGCTGCATTTGTGCATTTACAATTTGTGCCACAGTCGGTTCTTTTTTGATGTGTATGCGTGTGTATTGGTTTATTTTTCAGGAAATGAGCCCCATCAGGCTCACCGAGGTGGTGCGTACAGTGAAAGTCTTGGCTCTAGAATCTATGGGCCCCAATTTGGATTCAGTTGTTGGATTACTTAGATGCTTTCCCTGCATAAAGAAGCTATACGTCCAGGTGAAAATCATGCTTACAAAATGTTAACCACTTTAGCAAAGGTATAAGATTGCATGGAATTAAAACCTGTCCAAAGTGTTTTAACTTTGACCGATCAGATATCTCTTGATATGCATAGTTTGGACATTCAGAAATAACATGCTTATATGCATTACTTTTGATCATCATACGATGCCTTGTTTAATTTGGACATACAGATAAAAGCATTTAGTATACTTTTGGTAAGTGAAAATATTGCATGGAACCATGGTTCCCTCGAACCTAAACTCGGAGCCACACATCTGAAGGCAGCTCTTGTGGGGATCTCTGCATGATGGGTGTGGCAATGCATGGCGGGAATGATCAAGGTACATGGCGGGAACCATCTCGCGTTTAATAAACATACTAAAGGCTAGCAACATGGGGAATAAAATAGTGGATCTGTCTCAAAAGGAACAAACATCGTCTCCCATGCACTTGCACTGTTCACAATTGTTTAATGCCTAGTGAAATTTAGATGCCGCTGAACTCACATAAACCTACAGAATGCTAGCAATGTAGCGAGAGGATCTGAAATTTGCGGAGTATCAAATGTGCAATATCTAATATTTTTGTTGCATGCTAGAGTTCTAGTTTATGGTGAATATGCGTCATCTAAATCTTTTTTCAGTTCTAACTTTTTTTGGATTGAAACTAGAGTCAATGTCGTAAGCGGACAGTTCTACTTTACAGTTCAGTTCTTCAAATAGCAAAGACTTTCATAGTGTTTTTTTAGATGAAAGGCATAAAGCCCGATTTTCATAGTGTAGATGTGACATACAATTTTTACTAAATAATGGAATTGTGCAGCTGAATAATCTCCGTGTAGATGTGCAAAACAGGCCTGGTACAGATCATTTTTTATTTCTCGGGCTTGCCTTCTGTGCTCCAGTAGCATGGGGAGGCGTGCCAGCCCACCCTGGCAAAAAAAAATAGAGCCCCCAGGCATCTAGGAAACTTTCAAGTTAAAAAGACACATATTTCAAGTTAAGAAACACGTGTTAGAGTTTTATATCATTCAATAATCGTGAATTCATACATCATGCATGCAACTAACCTATATTGCTCACTACTTAAGTGGATAATATACCTAATTTGTTGTTCTTCTGCAGTCATGTTTCAGGAATGATATGAAAAATGTGCGGCAATATGACACATTCGATCCTATCGAATGCCTTGATCTCCATCTCAAAGCAGTAGTATTGAACACATATGAAGGGAAGACATCCGATGTTACCTTTGCCAAGTTTTTTGTTTTGAATGCAAAGGTGCTCAAGATAATGAAATTTGGTGCCTATGGTACCTGGAACGACAAATGGATGGCTGATCAACAAAGGCTCCTACACCTAGACAATAGAGCTTCTAGAGATGCTCGGTTTGATTTTGAACAGTATACTGGTTCGTGCAGGTTTTTCTATAACAAGCACAAGCATGATATGTGGATGGCTGATCCCTTCGATAGCTCACTATGTAAATGTTGTTGACCTGCTTGGTGCCCTTTCGAGAGATATATGTTTCTGAAGTGATCGCTTTTGCTCCAACCATACTAATGTGTTTCTATGTAATGAGCTTCTGCTTGCACAACTTTTGCTACCTTCAGGCATATGCTATTTTGAAACTGAAAGAGCAACTTCTTCTAGTAAGTTGCGGCGTTTTGTCAGCATATTTGTTTGGAAGTGTATATGAAAGAGCTATGTATTTGTTTGCCCAAATGTTGGGCAAAATATGGGAATTACTAGCTTAACATTGAGTGTGGCTGAATAAATACTGAAAACCTCTGTCGAAACGAGAACACCAGAAATTATGGTCTGAAGATAGTCAGACAGAGATTTGTGGATTATTATCTTACCACATCAACTCAAAATAATCATGGATGACTCTGAGAGGGGTGCTTTCGCCAATCAGCGACTTCAACCATGGCACTAGCCTTACGACGAATCCAGTTGTCTGCCAGGACACAGTTAACACCAAATTCAGTCAAAACTTCAGAACAATTTCAGCAGTCATGTAGGCCGTTGGAATGATGGAAGCTGCAGTTAGTTATGCAGACACGTACTGCAGATACGATCGGCGAGCTGGTGCATGGCCTCCTTTGGGTTGTGGGTGACGTCGCTATCACAAAACAGGAGTCCTGCATTTCACTCCAAAGTCTGTTTCTCTGAACTCTGAAGATGCCAACAACACCCAACCAAACCATCCAACACAAATATGGACGATCAGAACAATTGCAATCTGATTATCCTCATTGTGCTCGTTGTCGGGTCTAGCTAGCTGACGCCGAGAGGGCCGCATCCTCATCGGTGCGCCTGGCAGCTCCGTCGCTAGCCTTTAATCTCTCAAGGTACTCCTCGTCGCTGTCAGTCGGGCACTAGACGCTCTTGGGCTGCATCCTGTGGTACAGCTTGCCGGATTTCTGCATCAGGCTGACAGGCCGTACGTGCACGTGGATATCAACAGGCCGCCAAGCTGCATGGAGGCAGGCGCAGAGTGAAACTACGAAGTCTGAACTCTCTTTTGGTGTCAGAGAAAAGGTTACTATGGTGGCAGATTCTGCTCTTACAGCCATGGACAATAGTAGGAGAGGCCGCGTGAGCGTCACCGGCTCCGATCATTCGCAAGCTGATCATTCGCTCTTGGGCTCCGATCATTTCGCGTGAGGGTCTCCCTCTTGGTCGCAGATGGCCGAGACGACGATCAGCGGAAAGTAGAGATTTCCTGCTATTTTTAGTCGCGTCATCAAATTATAAGTAGTTTGTGGCAACTGGCAACTCAAAGTCTGAAGCTGTGTGTACCCGATGAGCAGAAGGCGATGATGATGCCCATGGGAATGCCGCGGCGGTTTCAGGGACTTGCATGCTATCCAGCCAAGAACGTGATTGCTAATTTCACTAGCACAAACCACCTGTATGATGGCTAGAAAGGTAGTAAGTTTCTTCAGACTTGGATATCTGCATGGATTGCTGCGTGCATCGTCCGGAACTCTGGAACCAGACTATGCTACGTAGTTGCCACTTACCAGGAGCCCAGGAGGCAACGTCGGTCAGCGTGACCGTCTTGTGAGGCTCACAAACATCAGAGGAAGGGGCAGAGGCGGAGGCAGTTGGGGGGGGGGGGGGGGGCTCAGACCTTGTTCGGTTAATCCTCCTCTCAAGGGGATTGGAGAGGATTGGAGGGGATTTTGGCTTGTAGGGGATTTAATCCATCTTGATCCCTGCCAATTCCCTTCAAATCCACCTCAAACCAAACAAAGCCTCAAGGAGTTGCAGCGGGGACTAGCCTATTCACTAGTATTATTAGGCTTAATTATACAGCCATTAGCAAGGATATGGGCTAAGCTCCTAGTGTCAAGCCCAAAACGATTTTGCAAGAAGGCAACATGGGCCAAGGCTGCACATACGCATCCACACCATCGTGTGGACATCACGTACTCTTTAATCGATCGATGCACACGCACGCACTCACGGGTTGAGGCGACTTCGACATTTTCTTCGGCGCCGACGCTGCGCGCGATGCACTAGGGCTTCATTGTCCCCAGGCCGCCGGTCGTCGCGCTGGCGCCTATGAAGCTGCCGCTTGCCGCACATCAAATCTGAGTAGGATTCTAGGAGTATACGACTACGGTCAGTGGGGCGGCCATGGAGCAGACTACCGGAGGCGGAGGTATTGTCAGTTTGATTACACAAACCTTGACACCAATTAATCAATTGTTAATAGATTAATTACAGGTTACATATTTGCTTTGTACTAATATGAGAATTCCATAGGTCATGTAGAGGAAGAAACCATGGATAAGTAATTTCTTCAAGCCAATCACTGCAAACTCTAACTCACAACTCAAGATGCAAATCCAACCAGGGGCATAGATCTCACGGAGCAACTTACTGCATATCATGTCCACAACCTTAGTTCAGTTGATATGTTTTTTTCGCGAATACACAACAGTTTGCGTATCATTCATTGATAGGAAGAAAATGAAGTACAAGAGTACAAGCTGAAGGGGGGGGAGGCAATGGGGTTAGTCATACACAGGGATGGCGACCACCACATCGCGAGCAGAGAGAGATGTGGGTTGCTCAGCCCACACTAAGCTCTACTCCGCTACGGCAAGACATTGGCGAGTCCAAGGGCCCCCGCCCTGGCCCAGGTTTTAGCTTCTTCCTTAATAATGGAGCTGGAGAGGAGGAGTGTGTAGGGCTATTTTCCATCGAAGATGCACCCATTACGGTGCGTCCAAATGGACCAGGCAATGAGGAGGATCATGGAGGAGAGACCCTTTCTAGACGTCACGGGGCAGCTGGAGCGCGCAGAGTGCCACCACTCCAGGAAGTCATCTGTAGGCCCAGGGGTAGGCACCGCCAAGGAGCACCACGTGAGCATGTCACTCCAAATCTGCCGGGAGAAGGGGCAGCCAATAAGCAAGTGATGCATAGTTTCCGGCTCCTGGTTGCAAAGGCGGCAGCGCGGATCATGGGGGAGCCCGTGTCTGGCAAGGCGAGCTGCCGTCCAGCAGCGACCCTGAAGAGCTAGCCAGGCGAAGAACTTGACGCGTAGGGGCGCCCAAGCCTTCCAATGGAGTCGCCAGTGAGGGGCGTGGGTGGATCCGTGGAAGAGCGCGATGTAGCAAGAACTGGCGGAGTACACGCCCGAGGCAGTCCAGCGCCAAGTAAGCCTATCCGGCTCCGAGGTTAGGGAAAACTGACCGAGCAACCGCCAGAGGTCGATGTATTCCACCATGGCCATGGGGGTCAGGGCCCCCTGGATGTCCCGAACCCAGGAGCGCTGAGGTAGACACTCAGCGACGGACCTCCTGTTGCGTCGGCGACGGGGGACGAGGGAAGAGAGCGTGGGGGCGATCTCCAAGATGGATCTGCCATCAAGCCACTGATCGGACCAAAAACGGCAAGTGCGGCCATCGCCAAGCGACCAGGAGGAGGAAGCCCGGAAGATGGCGGTTGTCTCGGCATCGACAGGGATCTGAAGATGGCTCCACGGTTGATCCTTGTCCGTGCGCTGGAGCCAGCACCACCGGGCGCGAAGAGCAATGCCGAAGCAGCGAAGGTCAGGGATACCAAGCCCGCCCAGGGCAAGGGGGCGGCAGACCTTTTGCCAATTGACCAAGCAATGACCAGCAGAGGCGTCGCGACGGCCATGCCAGAGGAAGTCCCGGATGATCCGATTGATCTGCTTGAGGGTTGGAGCGGACAGGGCGATGGCCATCATAATGTGGGTCGGCATGGCGGAGAGCACGTGTCTAGCAAGGGCGAGGCGCTCACCCCTGGACATCATCGAGGCACGCCAGGTGGACAGCTTGGTAGCCATGTGATCAACCATGGGCTGGAGGGCAGAGGCAGGCACCTTGCGGAGCGACAAGGGAAGGCCCAGGTAGGTCAGAGGGAAGGAGGCGACGGGGCAGTCGAGCTCGCTAGCCACGGTCTCGACCTCCTCCGAGGAGCACTGGATGGGGTGGCCGAGGATTTAGCCATGTTGGAGTGAAGACCAGAAGCCTCACCGAAGATCTGCATGAGGGAGCGTACAGCTCGAAGGTCGTTGGCGACTGGGTGGTAGAAGATGGCGACGTCATCGGCGTACAGGGACACACTAGAGGTGAGCAGCCGATCGGTGAGCCGACGCAAGATCCCGGCTCGGATAGCATGATGCAGAAGGGAGTTTAGGACGTCAATGACCAATGTGAAGAGCATGGGGGAGACCGGGTCGCCCTGCCGGAGCCCTTTGGCATGCAGGATCGGTGGCCCCGGCGAGCCGTTCATGATGACCCGCGTGCTAGCCGTAGACAACATGATAGACACCCTCTCTCGCCATCTCCGTCCAAAACCAAGGCGGCGAAGGACCTGGAGCAAGAAGGGCTAGGAGACAGAGTCGAACGCCCGAGAGATGTCGAGCTTGAGGAGGACCCGATGGGCGCCAGCCTGGTGGAGGTGTCGCGTTGTCTGTTGAACGAGCATGAAATTGTCATGAATGCAGCGCCCAGCGATGAATGCGCTCTGGTTGACCGAAACAAGCTCACCAAGCCGCGGGGGGAGTCTTAGCGCGAGAACTTTGGCCACGAGCTTGGCAACCAGGTGAATCAGGCTAATCGGCCGGTAGTCGGATAGGGAGGAGGCGTCGGGGCGCTTCGCAAGAAGGGTGATGTAGACTTCATTCAGGCAATGGAATCCGCGGCCATTCATGTGGTAGATCTTGTCAAACACCGCCATGAAGTCGCCCTTAATCGTGTCCCAACAGTGTCGCAGGAACTCCGCCGAGAAGCCGTCCGGGCCCGGCGCCTTGCCGGTAGGCAACAGCTTAATAGCCCGCCAGACTTCATCTTCGAAAAAAGGGGAGTCTAGCACCGAGAGGTCAAATTGCCTGGGATCAATAGAGTCGAGACGAAGGGTGAAGGCGCGCGCATCCACGGTCCCCAACATGGCCGAGAAGTGCTCAAAAGCGACCCTGGAGAGGCCGCAGGCCCCAGAGATGACCTCCTCACCGCGACGAAGCGAGGTGATCCGGTTCTTTTCCTTGCGCTGCACGGCATGGATGCGCAGGAAGGCGGAGGAAGCCTCGCCACTACGAAGCCATGAGAGCCGGACGCGCTGACGTAGAATCTAGCGCTCGAGGGAAGCAAGACCGAGGTAGGCACACTTGAGGCGGCGACGGAACCATGATTCGGCATTGGAGAGGGGGCGGGAGCCTTGGGCAGCATCAAAGCGCGCGATGAGCTTGTGGGCAACCTGGAGCTGGAGGGAGATGTTGCCAATGGACCTAGAGCTCCAGCGTTGCAAGTGCCGCGCAATGGAGCGGAGCCGGAGGAAAATACGTCTGAAAGGGTTCGGCTTCTGGCCCTCCTCCGCCCAGCCCTCCGCCACAGTTTGTTGGAAGCCTTCCATCTTAGGCCAAAATCTCTCAAAGTGAAACCGACGCAGCCCGGGGAGACTCGCCGTGCAGTCCACCATAAGGAGGCAGTGGTCGGAGGCAGCCGAGGAGAGACACAAAAGAAGGCAGCGCGGATAGGTCTCGTTCCACGCGGGGGTGCAAAGAATACGGTCAATCCGAACAAGCGTGGGATTATCTCTCTTGTTGGACCAAGTATATCGACGCTCGTGGAGGTAGAGGTCCTGCAGCTCCAAGTCGGCCAAGAAACGCCGGAAGCGCCGCAGCATGCGCAAGTTGAGACATTGGTTGTTCTTGTCAGCGGCGGAAGCGATCATGTTAAAGTCGCCGCCAAGGACCCAGGGGCTAGCGCAGTTAGCCCTTTCCTCATGCAGATCGGCCAGGAAACGCATCTTCTCGGAGTCGCTTTGAGGCCCATAGACCCCGGTGAGCCACCAGTGCCGATCCCCAGCAAGTGAAGAGACCGCCGCCGAGAGGTGATGGGCGCCATAGGAAGGGCTGGAGACGCTAACGACGGAGCTACGCCAAGCTAGAAGAATGCCTCCACGGGTCTCGTCCGCGGGAAGGAAGAAGAAGCCATCAAAAGAAGGCCCGAGCGTATCAACCACAAGCGGCAGTGTGACAACGTCGAGCTTGGTCTCCTGGAGGCAGACAATGGAAGGCAAGTCGGAGACGACGACACTACGGACAGCGGAGCGCTTGGCACCGGAGTTCAATCCGCCTACGTTCCAGAACATACACTTGAGGTTGTGATCCATTACAAGAGGGTTAAGATCCGGATGGATAGCGGGCATGATCTAGTAGATGACTACGCAGCCACAATTGCGGACGGGGATGGTTGGTGCAAGGCGAGTAGCATCTCCTCCGAGGGCACCTCCCATCCATAGAATTCAGCAAATGCCTGGATCACGTCAACGGCAAGCGGGCGCTCGAAGAGCTTGGCATATTTGTCGAGGGTCGCGTTGGATATGATCTCATCGTCCTGCAGAAGGCCTAGACGCCGTAAAAGGACTCGCTTGGCCTTCATCTCCGAGTTCAGTCCACGATCGGACTTGGCGAGGCGATCGCTCCTGCGCGGGGTGAAATCCAATGGAACAACACCCCGGCGCCGACGTGGGGTAGCAAGGAGCGGAGGAGCGACGATGGTGCAGACCGAATCCACGTAGACAACAAGGGTTGTGTTGGTGCTGGCGAGCACGGCAGCCGGAGGGGGGCTTGGTACGTGGTCGCTGTCATGCATGGATTGCATGGACAGGGAGGGGCCGGATGGGCACTCAGCATTGGGAGCAGAAGCGGGGCCCTCCTGTCCCGATAGGACAGGCGCGAAAGGGATCAGGCCCGTGGGGTCGCCCGTGGTCGCTGTCATGCATGGGCTGCATGGCGCCACGGGATCAGGATCAGCTGCGCAGGTAGAGCCGGACGGAATCTCTGCGGAAAGCTACGGCCAGAGGGGCAGCGCGCAGGCAGCGGAAGGGGGGCACGCGCTATGCAGAGTGGCCAGAGGGGACGAGCCAGCGACAAGGGGACAGGCGATGGGTCTGCCACCCTGATGTCGCCAAGCGGCACACCCGCAGAGGGGGACGGGTCTGCCACCCTGATGTCACCAACCGGCACGCCCGCAGAGGGGGACGGGTCCAAGGTGACTAGGTCCATCCTGTTAACCCTTTTTGAATCCAAAGCAGGGAAGGTGGGAGAGGAGGCGGCCGAACTCGGGGAGGGACCATGGGCCGGAAGCGGCAACTCGGCGACTTTTGTCAAGGGGGGGAAGGTCAGGCGGCTGGACACAGGTGGCCCACGCCGCGTGCAGACCGCAGAAGGGTGCGGGCCCAAAATGCCTTGCCAGCCCCGAGGCGCAGGAGGGGAGGAGCGCCGGCGATGATGGCTCCCGCCCGCAGTAGAGCCGCCAATGGCGCGCGGGGGGAGTCATGGCGACGGGGATAGGGCGGCGGGAGCGGCGGGGAGGAGGGTGGAGTCCCCGCAGGATCACGGTTGCCACCGTCGGCAGCGCGGCTGGGAGCATGGGCGACGGGAGGGCGGTAGTCCTCAGAAGCGGAAACACGGATGGAAACCGGGAAGCGCAGCAAGGCGTGACCAAAACGGAACACCAGGTTCGGGTCTGCCCGCTCCACCGCCGCGCTCGGTGCGGTGAGGAGGAGCTCAAACGAGCGAGGAATGGTGTCGAGGTTGAGAGTCCAGGCGGAGAGCCACAATGCCGACATGTCCGCCATGCTGGCCGTCTCGGGAGCGAGAGCGTCGATGTCGCAGAATGGGAAGAGCAGAGTCTCGGCGGTAGCTCGCTCCCAGGCATGGTCAGAGATCCCGCCCAGCTCCAGGAAGACGAAGAAGCGCGCGATGACCGGCTCAGCCCCGACGGAGTCACTCCAGGGGTGGATCAACAGGCGAAAGCGCCGGTAGCGGAAGACGGACGAGGCGACACGCGCGCGGTCAGCAGCGGCACGGAAGCGAATGAGGAACTCATCGGGATGGCGGCGGTGCAGGGAGAACGCATCAGGAGCCAGGAGGCACTTGGCACGGAGCAGGGCCGCGACGTCCTCGCCGGAGATGCCGGAGCGGGCGCCAGCGACGATGATGATGAGCGCGTGCTGCTATAGCGCGGCCTCGGCCTCCACAATGGCAGCAGACCGTGGGAGGTAGCACACGACACTGGCCGGCCTGCGGGAGGGATGGCCCGACATGGCAGAGATGGCCTGGGTATCTACAGAGCCAGGATCAGAAGTAGGGGAACCCGACGAGGACGGAGGAGGGGAGGCGGCGGCGGAGGGCACAGTCGACGACTGGGGGCGGACCATGACCCAGAGAGCGCTGGCGCGGCACCTCTAGCAGACCCAGAGAACACGCGTGACCCGGAGAGCATGGGCGTCGAGCCGCCAGAACCCAAGCACACTAGCGTCGCATCAGAGAAGACCGGCGTGGAGCCGCCCGACCCGGAGAACACGGGCGTGGCGGAGGAGTGGGGCGAGGATGCCCGGGGGTGCTTGGAGGGAGGAGCGTCAGAGGGAGAGGCCGGGAGCGCGGTCGGTCGCAGTTACGGGCGATGTGCCCGAAGAACCGACAGCGGCGGCACCAGACATCTTTAATGCACTCCGACAAGGGGTGGCCATCCCTCCCCAGGCACCGGGGGCACTCACCAGGGCCATGGCGGGGAGAGCGGCACGGGCTGGCAGCACGGGGGCGCCGCTGACGCTGCAGGCGCAGGGCCCTCCGACGATGCCCACGGGGCACCTCCCAGCCGCCAGCGGGCGCATCGGCGGTAGCAGGCGGGGCCTCGACAACGCGGTGGATCTCGGACCGGGGCCGAGCGCGGGGCGTGGGGTCCGGGCAGACCACCGGAGCAGAGGAGGGCTGGGGCGACGGGAGGGGCGGCGGAGCACAGAGTGCCTCGCGGAAGGAGGCCGACAAGGGCCGACGGGCACTGCTCCCAGCGGAAGAGGGGCTGGATTCAGTCCACCGAAGGGCCCGGGGCCGGCCGCCGGAGGCCGCAGGGGAAGCCATGGGGAAGAGAGGGTGGGCACCGGAGCCGGAGTGGCCAACGGCGAGGGCAGGAGGGTGGGCGCCGGGGCCGGAGTGGCCACCGGCGAGAGAGGCTAGGCGGGGGCTGCTAGGCTCGAGCGGGACCGGGAACGCTCCTACCTTCAGTTGATATGTGAACTCATCATAATGCCCTCAATCTCATATCTGAAGGTATCACTACCGACAACTAAACTAGTAGTTATGGATTTTATCAGAATGCTTGCAAATTGTTGACTAGAGAAAAATAAGTTAATTGATCAATGAGAAATATAATTTATTTATTTATCATCAGGATCGCTTCATCATACTTTGTTTGATCTTTTCACTTATTGTATGTTGCTTAATAAAGCAATAAAACCAAGTTGATTTACTGAAAATCAAAGATATACCATATATCTATTTTATCAACTTCCAATAATGAAGACAAAGACTACATAATTAAGTAGTTTGATTGGTCTATTAGCAGTTCGTAATTCTACACATAAATTTTAAAATGTAGTTGTGTATTATTACAACTAATTTAGAACTACATCATTATGTTCTTCGCCCCCCCCCCCCTATGCTCAAATCCTGGCTCCGCCCCTGGGAAGGGGTGATGAATGTGCTGTTTGGTTTCTAGCCACAGTTCGCCAAGCTAAAATTTGACAGCCACAGTTTAGTTGGCATGTGTTTAGTTTTTGCCACACTTTATTGCCCCTATGACCCATTTGTCATAGAGACAATTTTTTTGCCAACTTTACCAATGTTTGGCGTCCAATTTCTCAGCCACCATACTTGTGTGGCTAGCCACACTTTGACTTGGCCACACTAGTCTCCAACCAAACAGACCCGAAGACAGTGAAATCAACGTGTCAGACTCAGACGCGAAAAGGATATTTTTTATTAAATAAAACAAGATAAAAATGTACCAATGGTGGCCGGGTCATCCTCAATTTTATGACTGGTGGATGCACGCTATGGAAAACACACTCGTAATTAGAGGACTTCGTTAACTAAACCTTAGGCGATAAAATCTTGGACGACGATAACTGCCACACGTCACTAGTAGAAAAGAGGGCTTTGGTTCAGGCCGGGTCAGCCCATTAGTCCCGGTTCAGTCCAGAACCAGGACCCATGGGGGCATTGGTCCCGGTTCGTGAGGCCATGGGCCTGCCGGGCCTCGTGGGGGCATTGGTCCCGGTTCATCTGGCCCCTTTGGCCCCGGTTGGTGGGATGAACCGGGACCAATGGGCCTCGCTCCTGGCCCACCACCATTGGTCCTGGTTGGTGGCTTGAACCGGGACCACAGGCTGCCCTTTAGTCCCGGTTCATGCCACGAATCGGGACCAATGAGGTGCCTATATATACCCCTCGCCCGCGAGCAGAGCACTCAAGTGCTTTGTTTTTCTCTGGCCGGCGAGGGGAGGGCTTTGTGGTGCTCTAGCTCACGTCCTATGCACATGAGGTGTTCGATGAAATAACCAAGCGACACTAGTTAAGCTTTCTCCTCTCGAAGCTCGACCTCAAAGCTCCATTTTCCTTGAGATTTGTCTAGGTTTAGCGGCCCGTCACGTCCCATTCCCGTCTTCACCGTCGTCGATCGCCCGGGCTGATCTCGTCGCCGGCACCACCGTGGTGAGCCTCTTGTTCTTATCTTCTTTCTGAAAGAAAAAAATCTTGCTTTAGATAGATGCTTGTATAATTTTCTTACTATTTTATTGCTTGTTATTATATAGTGCGATGGTTTTGGTATCCGCCCTGTGGCCCTCGTCCTGTCTATGATTCTGATGTGGTATATATTATCTTTATAACTATTGGTGCATTTATTGTTTATGAAAATTATGCCGACCAACGTGACATAGATTTTATTTATCAAGGAGGTATGTGAACCGGAAATTCCAACCGACCCTATTGTCGAGAGGTTAAATTTAGTTGAAGAAGAAAAGAATTTCTTGAAGGAAAAAATAAAAAAATGAGGAGGAGAAGATGATATTGGAGTTGCATGTTGCGGATGTCGTCGATGATCACAAGATGAAGATGGATGCAATGCGCTTGAAGATTAGAAAGATTAGAAAATATGCCGTTCATACCGAGGCTTGGTATCATTATGTCATTGGATCAATTGTTACCTTGGTTGCGATTATGATCGCATTTGTTTTCACATTGAAATGTTTTACACAGGTTTCAATGTATGTTTGATTAATTAGATGTTCTGGAGAGCTATATGTTCTTAGATGAGAACTATGTAGGTACTTTTGTTTTAATGTGATGATGAACTTCTATTAATTTGGTCACTTAATTATCTATTCATGATGTTCTGTAATGGTTTTTGACACACTTAATTATATATAATGCACGCAGATGAACCGGCAATGGATGTACGGTGACAGACACACCTCTGAGTACATTAAGGGCGTGCATGATTTTCTCGAAGTGGCAGAGGCAAACAAGCAGAATGGTTTTATGTGTTGTCCATGCCCTAAATGTGGGAATACGAAGTCTTACTCTGACCGGAAAATCCTTCACACCCACCTGCTTTACAAGGGTTTCATGCCACACTATAATGTTTGGACGAGGCACGGAGAAATAGGGGTTATGATGGAAGACGACGAAGAAGAAGAGGACGATGACAACTATGTGCCCCCTGAATACGGTGATGCTGCAACGGGGGAAGCTGCTGACGATCAAGAGGAACCAGACGATGTGCCCAATGATGCTAGGTCTACGTTTGCCACTAATATATCCACATGCTGCCATGTTTGTGTAATAATTGCCATGTTGTAATATTTGCAGAAACAATGGAGTACGGACGAGACGAGGAACAAGAAGAGGTGTTGGGGGACATAATCTTAGCCGGAGGTGATGTCATGTCGTATCTTAACGACAACGATGGTCTGGAAGAACAGGGTGGAGAAGCAGGCTACGGTGATCGAAGAATGGAGGAGGAAAGACATGATTATGATGACTCCGGTGACCTGTGACGCCCCCGATTCAATCATACACTAATCATACACGCATACGTGAACGATCAAGATCAGGGGCTCACGGGAAGATATCACAACACAACTCTAGAAATAAAATAAGTCATACAAGCATCATAATACAAGCCAGGGGCCTCGAGGGCTCGAATACAAGTGCTCGATCATAGACGAGTCAGCGGAAGCAACAATATCTGAGTACAGACATAAGTTAAACAAGTTGCCATAAGATGGCTAGCACAAACTGGGATACAGATCGAACGAGGCGCAGGCCTCCTGCCTGGGATCCTCCTAACTACTCCTGGTCGTCGTCAGCGGGCTGCACGCAGTAGTAGGCACCTCCAGTGTAGTAGGAGTCATCGTCGGCGGTGGCGTCTGGATCCTGGGCTCCATCGTTTGGTCGCAGCAACCGGGTAAAGAAAGGGGAAAAGGGGGAACAAGGCAACCGTGAGTACTCATCCAAAGTACTCGCAAGCAAGGGGCTACACTACATATGCATGGGTATATGTGTAAAAGGGCCATATCGGTGGACTGAACTGTAGAATGCCAAATAAGAGGGGGATAGCTAATCCTGTCGAAGACTACGCTTCTGGCAGCCTCCGTCTTGCAGCATGTAGAAGAGAGTAGACTGAAGTCCTCCAAGTAGTATCGCATAGCATAATCCTACCCGGCGATCCCCTCCTCAATGCCCTGTTAGAGAGTGATCACCGGGTTGTATCTGGCACTTGGAAGGGTGTGTTTTATTAAGTATCCGGTTCTAGTTGTCATAAGGTCAAGGTACAACTCCAAGTCGTCCTGTTACCGAAGATCACGGCTATTCGAATAGATTAACTTCCCTGCAGGGGTGCACCACATAACCCAACACGCTTGATCCCATTTGGCCAGACACACTTTCCTGGGTCATGCCCGGCCTCGGAAGATCAACACGTTGCAGCCCCACCTAGGCACAACAGAGAGGTCAGCACGCCGGTCTAAACCTAAGCGCACAGGGTCTGGGCCCATCGCCCTTAGCACACCTGCACATTGCGTACGCGGTCGGAAGCAGAACTAGCCCCCTTAATACAAGAGCAGGCTTACGTTCCAATCTGGCGCGCGCCACTCAGTCGCCGACGTCACAAAGTGGTTCGGCTGATACCACGACGTCGAGTGCCCATAACTGTCCCCGCGTAGTTGGTTAGTGCGTATAGGCCAGTAGCCAGACTCAGATCAAATACCAAGATCTCGTTAAGCGTGTTAAGTATACGCAAACGCCGAATAGGGCCAGGCCCACCTCTCTCCTAGGTGGTCTCAACCTGCCCTGTCGCTCCGCCACAAAGTAACAGTCGGGGGCCGTCGGGAACCCAGGCCCACCACTACCTGGGTGGAACCACGTGCCCCTTCAGCCCCCATCTCCGAACAGTATCACATGTAATGTAACAGTGTAAAGTATATAGTATATGCCCGTCATCACCTCCCGAAGTGATCACGGCCCAGTAGTATAGCATGGCAGACAGACAAGAGTGTAGGGCCACTGATGGAACACTTGCATCCTATACTCAGCAGTAGGATAGCAGGTAAAGGTAACAATAGTAGTAGCAAGGACAGGCTATGCAGCAGTATAGGATTAACTGAAAGCAGTAACATGCTACACTACTCTAATGCAAGCAGTATAGAGAAGAATAGGCAATATCTGGTGATCAAGGGGGGGGGGCTTGCCTGGTTGCTCAGACAAGAAGGAGGGGTCGTCGGTGACGTAGTCGACCACAGAGGCATCAGCATCATCACGGAGAGAAGAGGGGGGAGAAACAGTAAATACATAGCAAGCAAGTGCATAACAGGACAACAAGCAGAGCTAGACGTGTTCTAACGCGGTATGAGGTGATACCGGTGAAGGGGGAAACATCCGGGAAAGTATCCCCGGTGTTCCGTGTTTTCGGACAGATGAACCGGAGGAGGAAAGTTGCGTGTTTGCTATGCTAGGGATGTGTGGTGTACGAACGGGCTGCGTATCCGGATTCATCTCGTCGTTCTGAGCAACTTTCATGTTGAAAATAATTTAATCCGAGTTACGGATTAAAAGATAAGATTTTCTAAAGATTTTATTAATTTTAGGAATTTAATTAATTATTTAATTTAATTCAAAAATGGATTTATGACATCAGCATGAGGTCATGCTAACATCAGCAGTCAACAGGGTTGACTGGTCAACCTGACGTGTGGGACCCACTGGTCATTGACTTAGTTAACTAAACAGGATTAGTTAATTTAATTAAAGTGATTAGGTTAATTAGTTAGGCTTAATTAGATTAATTAACAGGATTAATTAAGTTAATTAAATATCTTAATTAATTATATTTTTTTATTTATTTTATTTAATTCCTTTTTTTGAACGTTTTGGGGGCGTGGGGCCCCTGTGTCATAGGCAAGGGGGATCCTAGCGGGCATGGGCACGCGGGCTAACGGGCGTGGGGATACCAGGGCAGAGCCCCATGAGCGCGCCAGCGCCGGTGCGGTGACCCAGGGGCGCTGCGGCGGATGAGGCCGGGCGGGCGACGGTAGCGGCCCAGGCGAGCCGGCGCACGAGGCGAGGCCCGCAGCAGGGGGACCAGAAGGGGTGCAGCCAGTGGTGAGGACAACGGACACGGCGCTTGTTGGCTGCAGCGTCGGGCAGTGACGCGGACGCGAGGGGAAGGCCACGAGCGACAAGTGGTGGGGTGCTCCGGTGAGCACCGATGGTCGGCGAGCGGAGGCACACGGGGCGGTGGCCGGCGGTCTCGCCACAGGGGGCGGCGACGCAAGGAACCAGGGCGTCGGGGGCAGGCACGCATGGCGCAGGGCGCGAGGAGGCCGCGGGGGAGGCGAGGCGAGGCGCGCGTCCGGCGTGGCGAGCACGCAGGCGCGTGGTGACCGGGAGGGACGGGGATAGAGGAGAGGCGCGTGCTCACTGTGGCCGTAGGGGAGTGGCAGTGGGTGTCGAGGAGGAGGACGGGGACGAGGTGAGCGACGACGAAGAAGAAGGCGGCGATGGCGTCCGGCGATGGGCCGCGGGGAACGAGCGGCGCGGTCGATTCCGTGAGGGAGAGGCACGGGAGGTGGACGAGGGAGCGATCCGGCAAGGCGGCACCGGCGACGAGCAGGTCGAGGACGAGTGCGGCCTCGGGGATGGCGGGGCGACGGGGAGGGGCGCCGTCCCGATGCAGGGCGCGAGGGGGACTGAGGAATCGGGGGTGGGGGGTTGTGCGGTCGTGGTTAGGTTTACGGAGTAGTGGGGGGGTTAGTAGTGGGTTAGGTGGACCGGGGTGGGCCGGCCTGTTGGGTCGGTTGGCCCATGGGGGGGGGGTTGTTGTTCTCCTTTTGTTTGATTTGTTTTTCTTTTATTTTATTTATTCTTTTCTGTTTTCAATTATAGTTTCTTTTATTTTAGTTTTATGAAATACCAAGTTAGCATCTTAATTTAGTATCACCAATACAGGCCACTACCAAACCTAGTTTGTAGCCAAAATATATTAGTTTAATATTTTTATAATTCCAAAAGCAATTAAATTGTTATTTTAACCATTGTTTTATTTAGTTTAGGGCATTTAGACATTTTGAAAAAGGTTGGTTCCAAAACCAAAATTAGTTAGGGATTATTTTCCACATGATGAACATTTAAGTTTTGATTTTTGAAAACTTTAATTGTTTGACTTGCTTTTAAATTTGAAATTTGAACGGGATTTGAATCATCGCAGGATTAACAACAGTAATCGTGGTGCCGTGGCATCATTAGCGGAGGGTTACTGTAGCGTAACTATCCGGGCGTCACAATTCTTCTCCACTACAAGAAATCTCGTCCCGAGATTTAAGAGGTGGAAAACGGGGGAAAGGTTTGGTTACGAAATTCTAACGAATCTTCTCGGTCTTGGTTGCTCTTCTCGAAGTGGTTGATCCATTATATTGATGTCTTCATTTTTTTCCGCTTCAAGTCATCATGAAGTCGGTGCTGGTGCAAGAAGGAGCCCGTGGTGACGGCTCCAGTGACCGAACAGAGTCCGGCCAAGTAAATATATTAGTTAAGCCTATGCTGACTGAAGGAAATATGCCCTAGAGGCAATAATAAGTTATTATTTATTTCCTTATATCATGATAAATGTTTATTATTCATGCTATAATTGTATTAACCGGAAACATAATACATGTGTGAATACATAGACAAACAGTATGTCACTAGTATGCCTCTACTTGACTAGCTCGTTGATCAAAGATGGTTAAGTTTCCTAGCCATAGACATGAGTTGTCATTTGATTAACGGGATCACATCATTAGGAGAATGATGTGATTGACTTGACCCATTCCGTTAGCTTAGCACTCGATCGTTTAGTATGTTGCTATTGCTTTCTTCATGACTTATACATGTTCCTATGACTATGAGATTATGCAACTCCCGTTTGCTGGAGGAACACTTTGTGTGCTACCAAACGTCACAACGTAATTGGGTGATTATAAAGGAGCTCTACAGGTGTCTCCTAAGGTACATGTTGGGTTGGCGTATTTCGAGATTAGGATTTGTCACTCCGATTATCGGAGTGGTATCTCTGGGCCCTCTCGGTAATACACGTCACATAAGCCTTGCAACTAATGAGTTAGTTGTGAGATGATGTATTACGGAACGACTAAAGAGACTTGCCGGTAACGAGATTGAACTAGGTATTGAGATACCGACGATCGAATCTCGGGCAAGTAACATACCGATGACAAAGGGAACAACATATTTTGTTATGCGGTCTGATCGATAAAGATCTTCGTAGAATATGTGGGAGCCAACATGAGCATCCAGGTTCTGCTATTGGTTATTGACCGGAGACGTGTCTCGGTCATGTCTACGTAGTTCTCGAACCCGTAGGGTCCGCACGCTTAACGTTACGATGACGGTTATATTATGAGTTTATGTGTTTTGATGTACCGAAGGAGTTCGGAGTCCCGGATGAGATCGGGGACATGACGAGGAGTCTCGAAATGGTCGAGACGTAAAGATCGATATATTGTACGACTATATTCGAACATCGGAAAGGTTCCGAGTGGTTCGGTTTTTTTTGGAGTACCGGGGAGTTACGGGAATACGGGGGAAGAAGTATATGGGCCTTATTGGGCTTTAGGGGAGAGGGAGAGGCAGGCCGCGTGCCCCACATTGACTAGTCTGAATTGGACTAGGGGGAGGGGCGCTGCCCCCTTCTTCCTTCTCTTCCCTCTTCCCTTTCCTTGGCTCCTACTCCTACTACTTGGAAGGGGGGGAATCCTACTCCCGGTGCGAGTAGGACTCCTCCAGGGCGCGCCATAGGGGCTGGCCCTCTCCCCCCTGCTCCACTCCTTTATATTTGGGGGCAGGGGCACCCTATAGACACAACAATTGATCATTGATCTCTTAGCCGTGTGCGGTGCCCCCCTCCACCATATTCCACCTCGATATTACTGTAGCGGTGCTTAGGCGAAGCCCTGCGTCGGTAGAACATCAACATCGTCACCACGCCGTTGTGTTGACGAAACTCTCCCTCAACACTCGGCTGGATCGGAGTTCGAGGGACGTCATCGGGCTAAACGTGTGCTGAACTCAGAGGTGCCGTGCGTTCGGTACCTGATCGGTCGAATTGTGAAGACGTACGACTACATCAACCGCGTTGTGATAACGCTTCCGCTTTAGGTCTATGAGGGTACGTAGACAACACTCTCCCCTCTCGTTGCAATGCATCACCATTATCTTACGTGTGCGTAGAATTTTTTTTTGAAATTACTATGTTCCCCAAAAGTGGCATCCGAGCCTGGTTTTATGCGTTGATGTTATATGCATGAGTAGAACACAAGTGAGTTGTGGGCGATATAAGTCATACTGCTTACCAGCATGTCATACTTTGGTTCAGCGGTATTGTTGGATGAAGCGGCCCGGACCGAAATTACGCGTACGCTTACGCGAGACTGGTTCTACCGACGTGCTTTGCACATAGGTGGCTGGCGGGTGTCAGTTTCTCCAACTTTAGTTGAACCGAGTGTGGCTACGCCCGGTCCTTGCGAAGGTTAAAACAGCACCAACTTGACAAACTATCGTTGTTGTTTTGATGCATAGGTAAGAACGGTTCTTGCTAAGTCCGTAGCAGCCACGTAAAACTTGCAACAACAATGTAGAGGACATCTAACTTGTTTTTGCAGGGCATGTTGTGATGTGATATGGTAAGACATGATTCTAAATTTTATTGTATGAGATGATCATGTTTTGTAATCGAGTTATCGGCAACTGGCTGGAGCCATATGGTTGTCGCTTTATTGTATGCAATGCAATCGCCCTGTAATGCTTTACTTTATCACTAAGCGGTAGCGATAGTCGTAGAAGCATAAGATTGGCGAGACAACAACGATGCTACGATGGAGATCAAGGTGTCGCGTCAGTGAAGATGGTGATCATAACGGTGCTTCGGAGATGGAGATCACAAGCACAAGATGATGATGGCCATATCATATCACTTATATTGGTTGCATGTGATGTTTATCTTTTATGCATCTTATCTTGCTTTGATTGATGGTAGCATTATAAGATGATCCCTCACTAAATTATCAAAGTATAAGTGTTCTCCCTGAGTATGCACCGTTGCGAAAGTTCTTCGTGCTGAGACACCACGTGATGATCGGGTGTGATAGGCTCTACGTTCAAATACAACGGGTGCAAAACAGTTGCACACGCGGAATACTCAGGTTAAACTTGACGGGCCTAGCATATAACAGATATGGCCTCGGAACACGAAGACCGAAAGGTCGAGCGTGAATCATATAGTAGATATGATCAACATAGTGATGTTCACCATTGAAAGCTACTCCATTTCACGTGATGATCGGTTATGGTTTAGTTGATTTGGGTCATGTGATCACTTAGAGGATTAGAGGGATGTCTTTCTAAGTGGGAGTTCTTAAGTAATATGATTAATTGAACTTTAATTTATCATGAACTTAGTCCTGGTAGTATTAGCATATCTATGTTGTAGATCAATTGCTCGCATTTAGCTCCCCTGTCTTATTTTTGATATGTTCCTAGAGAAAACTGAGTTGAAAGATGTTAGTAGCAATGATGCGGATTGGATCCATGATCTGAGGACTATCCTCATTGCTGCACAGAAGAATTATGTCCTTGATGCACCGCTAGGTGACAGACCTATTGCAGGAGCAGATGCAGACGTTATGAATGTTTGGGTAGCTCAATATGATGACTGCTTCATAGTTTAGTGCACCATGCTTAATGGCTTAGAATCGGGACTCCAAAGATGTTTTGAACGTCACGGACCATATGAGATGTTCCAGAAGTTGAAGTTAATATTTCAAGCAAATACCCGAGTTGAGAGATATGAAGTCTCCAACAAGTTCTATAGCTAAAAGATGGAGGAGAATAGCTCAAACAGTGAGCATGTGCTCAGATTGTCTGGGTACTACAATCGCTTGAATCAAGTGGGAGTTGATCTTCCAGATAAGATAGTGATTGACAGAATTCTCTAGTCACCATCACCAAGTTAGTAGAACTTCGTGATGAACTATAATATGCAAGGGATAACAGAAACGATTCCCAAGCTCTTCGTGATGCTGAAATCGACGAAGGTAGAAATCAAGAAAAACATCAAGTGTTGATGGTTGACAAGACCAATAGTTTTAAGAAAAGGGCAAAGGGAAGAAGGGGAACTTCAAGAAGAACGACAAGCAAGTTGCTGCTCAAGTGAAGAACCCCAAGTCTGGTCCTAAGCCTGAGACTAAGTGCTTCTACTACAAAGAGACTGGTCACTGGAAGCGGAACTACCCCAAGTATTTGGCGGATAAGAAGGATGGCAAAGTGAACAAAGGTATATTTGATATACATATTATTGATGTGTATTTTACTAGTGTTCGTACCAACCCCTCGGTATTTGATACTGGTTCAGTTGCTAAGAGTAGTAACTCGAAACGGGAGTTGCAGAATGAACAGAGACTAGTTAAGGGTGAAGTGACGATGTGTGTTGGAAGTGGTTCCAAGATTCATATGATCATCATCGCACACTCCCTATACTTTCGGGATCAGTGTTGAACCTAAATAAGTGTTATTTGGTGTTTGCGTTGAGCATGAATATGATTTGATCATGTTTATTGCAATACGGTTATTCATTTAAGTAAGAGAATAAATTGTTGTTCTGTTTACAAGAATAAAACCTTATATGGTTACACACCCAATGAAAATGGTTCATTGGATATCCATTGTAGTGATACACATATTCATAATATTGAAACCAAAAGATGCAAAGTTAATAATGATAGTGCAACTTATTTGTGGCACTGCCGTTTAGGCCATATTGGTGTAAAGCGCATGAAGAAACTCCATGCTGATGGGATTTTGGAATCAATTGATTATGAATCACTTGATGCTTGCGAACCATGCCTCATGGGCAAGATGACTAAGACTCCGTTCTCCGGAACAATGAAGCGAGCAACTGACTTATTGGAAATAATACATACTAATGTATGCGATCCGATGAGTGTTGAGGCTCGCGGCGGGTATCCTTATTTTCTAACCTTCACAGATGATTTGAGCAAATATGGATATATCTACTTGATGAAATATAAATCTGAAACATTTGAAAAGTTCAAAGAATTTCAGAGTGAAGTGGAAAATCGTCGTGACAAGAAAATAAAGTTTCTACGATCTGATCGCAAAGATGAATATCTGAGTTACGAGTTTGGTCTTCAATTAAAACAATGTGGAATAGTTTCACAAATTCGTGCCACCTGGAACACCACAACATAATGGTGTGTCCGAACATCATAACCGTACTTTATTGGATATAGTACAATCTATGATGTTTCTTACCGATTTACCACTATCGTTTTGGGGTCATGCATTAGAGACAGCTACATTCACATTAAAAAAGGGGCACCATCTAAGTCCGTTGAGACGACACAATATGAACTGTGGTTTGGCAAGAAACCAAAGTTGTCGTTTCTTAAAGTTTGGCGTTGCGATGCTTATAAGAAAAAGTTTCATCATGATAAGCTCAAACCCAAATCGAAGAAATGTGTCTTCATAGGATACCCAATGGAGACAGTTGGGTACACCTTCTATCATAGATCCGAAGGCAAGACATTCGTTGCTGAGAATGGATACTTTCTAGAGAAGGAGTTTCTCTCGAAAGAAGTGAGTGGGAGGAAAATAGAACTTGATGAGGTAACTGTACCTGCTCCCTTATTGGAAAGTAGTTCATCACAGAAATCTGTTCCTGTGACTACTACACCAACTAGTGACGAAGCTAATGATGATGATCATGCAACTTCATATCAAGTTACTACCGAACCTCGTAGGTCAACTAGAGTGAGAGCCGCACCAGAGTGGCACGGTAATCCTGTTCTGGAGGTCATGTTACTTGACCATGATGAACCTACGAACTATGAGGAAGCGATGATGAGCCCAGATTCCATGAAATGGCTTGAGGCCATGAAATCTGAGATGGGATCCATGTATGAGAACAAAGTATGGACTTTGGCTGACTTGCCCAATGATAGGCGAGCCATTGAGATTAAATGAATCTTCAAGAGGAAGACGGACGCTGATAGTAGTGTTACTATCTACAAAGCTAGACTTGTCGAAAATAGTTTTGACAAAGTTCAAGGTGTTGACTACGATGAGATTTTCTCACTCGTAGCGATGCTTAAAGTCTGTCCGAACCATGTTAGCGATTGCCGCATTTTATGAAATCTGGCAAATGGATAAACAAAACTGCATTCCTTAATGGATTTATTAAAGAAGAGTTGTATATGATGCAACCAAAAGGTTTTGTCAATTCTAATGGTGCTAAAAAAATATGCAAGCTCCAGCGATCCATCTATGGAATGGTGCAAGCATCTCGGAGTTGGAATATATGATTTAATAAGTTGATCAAAGCATATAGTTTTATACAGACTTGCGGTGAAGCCTGTATTTACAAGAAAGTGAGTGGGAGCACTACAACATTTCTGATAAGTATATGTGAATGACATATTGTTGATCGGAAATAATGTAGAATTATTCTGCAAAGCATAAAGGAGTGTTTGAAAGGAGTTTTTTCAAAAGACCTCGGTGAAGTTGCTTACATATTGAGCATCAAGATCTATAGAGATAGATCAAGATGCTTGATAAGTTTTTTCAATGAGTACATACCTTGACAAGATTTTTAAGTAGTTCAAAATGGAACAGTCAAAGAAAGAGTTCTTGCATGTGTTACAAGGTGTGAAATTGAGTAAGACTCAAAGCCCGACCACGGCAGAAGATAGAAAGAGAATCAAAGTCATTCCCTATGCCTTGGCCATAGGTTCTATAAAGTATGCCATGCTGTGTACCAGATCTATTATATACCCTACACTGATTTTGGCAAGGGAGTACAATAGTGATCTAGGAGTAGATCACTGGACAGCGGTCAAAATTATCCTTAGTGGAATAAGGATATGTTTCTCGATTATGGACGTGACAAAAAGGGTTCGTCGTAAAGGGTTACCTCGATGCAAATTTTGACACTGATCCAGATGACTCTAAGTCTCAATCTGGATACATATCTAAAGTGGGAGCAATTAGCTAGAGTAGCTCCGTGCAGAGCATTGTTGACATAGAAATTTGCAAAATACATACGGATCTGAATATGGCAGACCTGTTGACTAAACTTCTCTCACTGGCAAAACATGATCACACCTTAGTACTCTATGGGTGTTAATCACATAGCGATGTGAACTAGATTACTGAATCTAGTAAACCCTTTGGATGTTGGTCACATGGCGATGTGAACTATGGGTGTTAATCACATGATGATGTGAACTATCGATGTTAATCAGATGGTGATGTGATCTAGATTATTGACTTTAGTGCAAGTGGGAGACTGAAGGAAATATGCCCTAGAGGCAATAATAAAGTTATTATTTATTTCCTTATATCATGATAAATGTTTATTATTCATGCTAGAATTGTATTAACCGGAAACATAATACATGTGTGAATACATAGACAAACAGTATGTCACTAGTATGCCTCTACTTGACTAGCTCGTTGATCAAAGATGGTTAAGTTTCCTAGCCATAGACATGAGTTGTCATTTGATTAACGGGATCACATCATTAGGAGAATGATGTGATTGACTTGACCCATTCCGTTAGCTTAGCACTCGATCGTTTAGTATGTTGCTATTGCTTTCTTCATGACTTATACATGTTCCTATGACTATGAGATTATGCAACTCCCGTTTGCTGGAGGAACACTTTGTGTGCTACCAAACGTCACAACGTAATTGGGTGATTATAAAGGAGCTCTACAGGTGTCTCCTAAGGTACATGTTGGGTTGGCGTATTTCGAGATTAGGATTTGTCACTCCGATTATCGGAGTGGTATCTCTGGGCCCTCTCGGTAATACACGTCACATAAGCCTTGCAACTAATGATTTAGTTGTGAGATGATGTATTACGGAACGACTAAAGAGACTTGCCGGTAACGAGATTGAACTAGGTATGGAGATACCGACGATCGAATCTCGGGCAAGTAACATACCGATGACAAAGGGAACAACATATTTTGTTATGCGGTCTGATCGATAAAGATCTTCGTAGAATATGTGGGAGCCAACATGAGCATCCAGGTTCTGCTATTGGTTATTGACCGGAGACGTGTCTCGGTCATGTCTACGTAGTTCTCGAACCCGTAGGGTCCGCACGCTTAACGTTACGATGACGGTTATATTATGAGTTTATGTGTTTTGATGTACCGAAGGAGTTCGGAGTCCCGGATGAGATCGGGGACATGACGAGGAGTCTCGAAATGGTCGAGACGTAAAGATCGATATATTGGACGACTATATTCGAACATCGGAAAGGTTCCGAGTGGTTCGGGTATTTTTTGGAGTACCGGGGAGTTACGGGAATACGGGGGAAGAAGTATATGGGCCTTATTGGGCTTTAGGGGAGAGGGAGAGGCAGGCCGCGCACCCCCCATTGACTAGTCCGGATTGGACTAGGGGGAGGGGCGGCGCCTCCTTCTTCCTTCTCTTCTCTCTTCCCTTTCCTTGACTCCTACTCCTACTACTTGGAAGGGGGGAATCCTACTCCCGGTGGGAGTAGGACTCCTCCAGGGCGCGCCATAGGGGTCGGCCGTCTCCCCCCTCCTCCACTCCTTTATATATGGGGGCAGGGGTACCCCATAGACACAACAATTGATCATTGATCTCTTAACCGTGTGCGATGCCCCCCTCCACCATATTCCACCTCGATATTACTGTAGCGGTGCTTAGGCGAAGCCCTGTGTCGGTAGAACATCAACATCGTCACCATGCCGTCGTGCTGACGAAACTCTCCCTCAACAGTCGGCTGGATCGGAGTTCGAGGGACGTCATCGGGCTGAACGTGTGCTGAACTCGGAGGTGCCGTGCGTTCGGTACTTGATCGGTCGGATCGTGAAGACGTACGACTACGTCAACAGCGTTGTGATAACGCTTCCACTTTCGGTCTACGAGGGTACGTAGACAACACTCTCCCCTCTGGTTGCAATGCATCACCATGATCTTGTGTGTGCGTAGGAATTTTTTTGAAATTACTACGTTCCCCAACACTAACTAGCTAATTGATGCATTCATTGTTTTGGTATGTACACATATTAATTAACTCTCGTCTTTCTTCTTTTTTCTAGCCCTCCGGATCGAGCACAACTTCGGTAAATTAAGAGACGAGGCCCAAAGAAAAAGTTGCGCTCTGATGAAAGGTTTGAGATCACAGCAATCGCGCGCGACAACCAACCGATTGAACCCATCCGGACAAAGGAAGCATTTGCTGCTCAGTGCGGGGTTCTTGTTAGGGACAAGATCCCGATCAGCATCCACCAATGGTATAAGCCTAAGAACGAAGACCCTGAGGTGTCTTATGTCAATGATATGCAGAAAGGTGATCTTTGGACTGAGCTGAAGGCAAATTTCACCCTACCGCCAGAGGAGGATCCGGAGAAGCCAGTTAAAGAGCAATTAATCAAGTCTCATGCTCTTAAGAAGATGGCAGACCTATTCAGGAGGTGGAAGAATGAGCTGAAAAGTTTTTTCGACAAAGAAGAGACACCAGAATTCATCGGCAAATATGAGAAGATCAGAGATCACTGAACCGCATTTTTGGCCCACAAGACATCAGAAAAGAGTAAGAAGATGTCGGCGACAAACAAGTAAATTGCTGCGAAGAAGAAGCTTCACCATCGCACGGGGTCAGGTGGCTACCTCAAAGCCCGGCCTAAGTGGGCCAAGGTTGAGAATGATCTGCTTGATAAAGGGATCGAAACAGAGACAATGAACTGGCCAGACCAATGCCGGACTTGGTTCTTCGGGGCTGGCAAAACCTTGGACCCTGTATCAGGGAAGTGCGTTTGGACGGACGAGCAAATGAAAATACAAGTCAAGAGGCTTCAGCACTATATCGATGCAGCGCAGCAAGGGACGTTCATTCCAGACAGAGAGAACGACGAGCTCACAATGGCCCTCGGGAATCCTGAGCACCCTGGACGAACACGAGGCACGCCAGGCTCTGTTCCATGGAAGGCTAGATTTCCGGACGCAGGTGGTTACAAATGCCAGGAGAGGAGGAAAAAAGTGGAGCAGACCCAAATTCAGACACTGCACGAAAGGGTTCAAGCGCTAGAGGAACGAGAAGTAGCTCGCAGCAAGCGACCTGCCGAAACTACCCCCAAAGCTACCCCGCCATCTCAGCGGAGAAGCAGCGTGGCTTCCACCGAGCTGCTTCAGCCGTAGCATGTCTTGACGGCTCCTGCTAGCTACCCCGTGGATGCTATCACGGAGTCTCAACATTGCCACCTTATGACGCAATGGCAGAACTTCAAAGTCAAGGCGGCTGTCGGCTCTGTTTGACCTCCTGAACCCGGCGCAACTTTTCACTGTCGTCCGATTCCAGAAGGATATGCTAGGGTGACGGTGGACGAAATAACGGAGGGATTTGAGGACCTCCAGCTTGACCACCCTACCGATGAAGGGGAGACTCGGCTGGGTTCTGCTCTGAAGACTCCATGCCTATGGCGGAAGGAGCTCATCAACCTTCCGAACTGGTTGCCTCCGCCTCCTCCTCCTCCTCCGGCGAGTAAGGGCACTCCGCCTCCTCCTCCGCCTCCTCCTACGGTGAGTGATCAGGGCACTCAGCCTCCTTCTCCGGCGCGTAGCGACACTCCACCTCCTTCTCCGCCTGCGCCGGCGTGCCCAAGCAGCCAGCCTTCTCCGCCTCGTCAGCAAGGGCGGAAGAGATCCAGCGCGTTGTAGTCCTTCTCCTCCGCCTCGTAAGAAAGGAAAGAAGATAACCGTAGCCGCTCCGTCTGCTCTGCCGGCGTCTAGCAGTATAGCTAGAGGCGGGAGGCAATACGGATTCGGTCCTTCTCTGAAGACTCCAGAGAAGTTACCATACAAGAGGACCCTGGAGGAGAACGTGAAGATCGTGCGATCCGAAGTGACAAACTTCTTTCAAGGGGTGAAAGCAAAGAAACATCCACCTCCGGAGGAGAAGGTAGATCCGGTGAAAGCGAAGCGCACTCTAGCTGCCCTGACAAAACCACCAAAGTCTCCGCCGAAAGGCAACTATGAGCGCATTATTGGAAAGACATTTGTCGAAACGGAGCGGTCGGGAAGTACTGTCAGTGATCAAAGGATAAAAGAACGACGAGCTGGGAAAAAAATTGCCCAGCTCGGCGAACGAGCGAACCAATCGTGCCCCCCGCTCAAGGTGTCTAGCGACATCGTCGCTAATGATCCGAGGATGGTGCCCGGTTATAGCAATCTTGGAGATTACCTGCCCGACGATGTACATTATGATTTCTTGGAGGTGGAGGTACACAGATACGAGTACGGGAAGCCTCTCGTCAAAGAAGAAAGATCTCTAACAACGATGATGCGAAGATTACATGATTGGTACATGAAAACCTGCAGAGAGTCTGGGGGGAGGAATACTTTGACGCTGAGAGTTAGAGAGGAGCATGACCACGTTGGAATTGAAGTGTTGAATGTTCCATTTGAGGAGTTCTTCCAGTTTTTCAATCAAAAGGCCCTCGATAAAGCAACGGTCACTTGCTACTGTCTGTAAGTAGTACTACTTCTGTCATTAAGTCTCTCTATATAGGTCAGCTCTTTCATTGCATGTATTTATAATTATTCTCACTATATTATGCAAATTGAAGATCGCCGAATTGAACAAAAGACAAGTCGGTGATATTGGGTTCATTAACACAAATCTCATAGATGCAACTGAGGTTGAATATCATACCGAAGATACCGAGGCCAACTTGCTACGATCGTTGGTAATAAATGAAAACAAAGATATAATACTCTTTCCTTACAACTTCAAGTGAGTGTTACTGTCTTGTGCATATTCGGTTTCCCTTATATATTAGTCCAGGTTATAGTAACGTAATTGATGAGTTATGCATGCGTGCGCAATTTCCACTATATTCTCCTAGAGATTAAGCTTGAGCAGGGACTAGTAACCGTCTTAGACTCGAGACGAAAAGATCCCCAGGAGTATGCGGACATGACTCAAATGCTCGAGAAGTAAGTTAAATCGATCATTATTCACCATATCAACAACTTTGTTCATTTCCTTATATCAAGTAATTGTTTTCTTTGTCTGGCAGGGTTTGGAGAAAATTCACCAAAAAAGCTCCGGGACTGCCGAAGAAGCTGCAATTTACACACCCGAAAGTAAGTACTATAGTAGCATGTTCCGCGCATATCCTAGTGATTCAAGCGCTAGTTTCATCGATACCATTTGGCATGCTTGCTTATCAGTTTGATTGACCTCTATTTCTTGTAAAGTGGTTGTGGCAGGAACAAGGGAATGATTTTTGTGGATACTACGTTTGCGAGCCCATCCGCCACACGACCTGTGAACGGGGGTACTCTGACGAACAATATGAAGTGCGTAAGCAATAATATTCACAATTTTATTTTATTACCATCATTTGTGTTGAGTTTCATTTATTCATATATATATGTATTGACCCCCTTATTCAAATCAGCTCTTTCGGATGCGGAATGAACTCTTACCACCAGATCGTATGCGAGCAATTCAAGAGGAATTGGCAGCATTTTTCCTTGACCACGTGATCGCTGAAGACGGAGAATACTATGTGAACCCTGTGTTCATATATAATTAGGAGATTATATTGTAAGAGATAATTATTGTATATATGTAGCCAGTAGTGTCGGGTAGATATACGAGAACTTGTTCTTTGACCAATCTCTCGGAGAAGGAGAGGTGGTCGATATCACTTCTCTTTGTATGCATATATTTATGACGATCTTCTGTTTCCTTCATTTGCTTACTAGTTAGTGTGTCTAGTCCTCTCTATACGTATATATACCGTCGACCAAGCACGGATATAAGAGAGGACACTTCTCTCTATTAATTAGCTAGCTAACACAATATATAAAACACCTAAATTAACCCCCCAAAACCCCAACCCCCCCTTAAAAAAACAAAACCCCCAGCCCCTGAAATGCTGACGCGTGGATGCCTATTGGTCCCGGTTGGTGCCACCAACCGGGACCAAAGGCCCTCCTGCCTGGGCTCGGCGCACCGGCCACGTGGAGGCCCATCTATCCTGGTTCGTGTAAGAACTGGAACTAAAGGGCTAGGGCATTAGTAACGACCCTTTAGTCCCGGTTCAAAAACCGGGACAAAAGGCCCTTACCAACCGGGAAAGATGACCCTTTTTCTACTAGTGCGTGTGGGCGTTAAGGGGTCTGCCCACATGTTTTGTGTGGTGTCTAAAAGGATCAGCCCACACGCCTACGTGTGGGCAAAACAACTAGCGCCCACACGCCTCTTTTTTCCCTTGTGGTCCCTCTCACACGCCTACGTGTGGGCAAAATGCATAACGCCCACACGATCCCGCACGCCCAGCGTGACAGTCACCACGCGTCCCCGCAGTTGCCATGGTCCGGACCCTCTTCAATGTCCGTTTACCTGCAGTTGCCATGTCGCTGAACTACAGTTGCCTTGTCGGACAACTACAGTTGACATGGTTGCTCAACTGCAGTTGCCATCTCAGGTCAAGTGCCAGATGCCATTTTGGACAACTGTAGCTATTGCCATGTATGGTTTGGTTTACTATAGTTGCCATGATTTAAAAACTTTAGAGGTTGCCACCTACTAACACTAAGCAGTTGTCATGTATGGTCTGGTTTACTACAGTTGCCATGATTTGAAAACCTTAGGAGTTGCCACCTACTAACACTAGGCAGTTGCCGTGTAGCGCTACAAAGAGACATGGCAAAACAACATGTTCGGGTAAAAAGAGAGTTGCCATCTGCTTACAAGCACACTAGGGCAGTTGTCGTGTACCCTGCAAAACATATGGCAACTGACATGTTCGGGTAAAAAAAAGAAAGAGTTGCCATCTGCTTACAAGCAAACTAGGGCAGTTGCCATGTACACAGCAAAACGCATGGCAACTGGCAGCTTGGGTGCGCGAGAGGAGACGGGCGTGTGGGCGAGATGGCAAATGCCCACACACCAGCCCTTGTGCGTGAGTGAAAAGTGGCGTGTGGGCGAACTGCTAAACGCCCACACACCGGCCCCTCCGTGTGATGAAACGGACGTGTGGGCGATCGGGTGAATGCCCACACACTAGCCCAGTCCTACGTGGCACCACAAACATGCCAAGATTCGTGCAACCACAAACGGACGTGTATCCACGTGTGTGGGCGAGATGCAAACACCCACACGTGTGGGCGTTAATGTTTTCGTAAAATCTCTCAGATTTACATCCCTTCATTATCGGAGGGCGGCGGCGGCCATGGACGTTGTGGTGGCTTTCGAACCAAAGAAGCGGAGGCGGGACGAACAAGAGCCTCCGGCGAGCAGCGATGGCAGCAACGATGCGAGCCTCGATCTCATCAGCCGTTTGCCCGACGAGATGCTCGGCACCATCATCTCCTTCCTCCCCATCAAGGGTGCCGCACAGACAACCCTTCTCTCCTCGCGGTGGCGCCACATCTGGCGCTCTACCCCGCTCAACCTCATCGTCGACGACGGTGTCTCCTGGAATGAAAGAAAGGGCATCGCCGTCATGTCCAAGATCCTAGCCGCACACCCTGGGCCAGCGTGTCGCTTCTCCAGCAGGACCCACCTCCACCGCGGCTTCTACACCAAGCTCGGCGGCTAGTTCCACGGAGAAGCTTGAGTTCCACGGAGACGATATGCCGCCGCTCCAACTGCCTCCATCCGCGTTCCACTTTGCTAACACGCTGCGCACCATCGGCATCGGCCGCTGCAATTTGCCTGAGATTAACACTGCCACCACGTTTCGTTTCCCTCGGCTGAAGCAACTCAAGCTCTACGAAGTCCCCATCTCAGAATCGGCCCTCCAACACCTGCTTGCCGGCTACACCGCGCTCGAGATCCTTGAGATTCAGGACATACACGGGCTCAGCACAGTCCTCATTGTCTCGCAGACTCTCCAGTGTATTGGCTTCTCTGTTTGTCGCTACTACAAAGTAGAAGTGGTGTTCCACGAGCTTGTCATTGAGGATGCACCTTCTCTTGAGAGACTGATTCAACTTCATAACAACGGTCCAAAAACAATCAAGGTCATTTCCGCGCCGAAATTGATAATGTTGGACTGCCCTAGAATCTTCAAACTTGTGATTGGCAACGTAATTATAAAGGTGGAGCAAGTCCTATTCTTCTTGAAACTTGCATGATGCAATAATTTGGCCATATTCTATTTGCAGTCTCTTATTTTCTTGATGTCTGCATTGGATTTTGCCAGGAAATTATGCCCATCAGCTTCACTGAATCGATGCGCACAGTGAAGGTCTTGGTTTTAAATTCCGTCGGCCATAATCTTGATGTAATATTGGATTCCTTAGATGCTTTCCATGCGTGGAGAAGCTACAGATTCAGGTGAATATATTTTTTGTTAAATGTTAACCACTCCAACAAAAGGGTCTAAATCTCATAAGTTCAACAAATTCAAAGGTGTTTTATCTTTCATCAGTCGTGTATTTTGGACACCCAGCTTGAACGTATTGAAATAATATTCGATAAAGTTAACTTCCCCGATAAAGTTTATCTTTTGCTAACTTTTCACCAACTTTACAATGACAAATCTAGTGGTCAAAACTACATCGAGCAGACTTTGATGGTAATAAAAGGAAACATGTTTTTCCAATACCTTGTCTAGTCATCCTCATTTCAGATTTCATGTTACTCATCCTGATGGGATTAGATGGCATCTATGAAGAAAATATTCTTTCTGTTGTGACAACTACGTACATTTAATTTGTTCTCTTCTTTTGTAGTCATGTCTTAGGATTATGAATGATATGAAAATTGTGCGGTGATATGACATGCAAGATCACTAGTAGAAAACAGGGTGAGGGAGTCCTGGATTAGGGGGTGTCCGGATAGCCGGACTATACATTCAGTTGGACTCCTGGACTATGAAGATACAAGATTGAAGACTTCGTCCCGTGTCCGGATGGGACTTTCCTTGGCGTGGAAGGCAAGCTTGGCGATGCGGATATCTAGATCTCCTACCATTGTAACCGACTTTGTGTAACCCTAACCCTCTTCGGTGTCTATATAAACTGGAGGGTTTTAGTCCGTAGGGGAGAATCCCAACATACAACAATCATACCATAGGCTAGCTTCTAGGGTTTAGCCTCCTTGATCTCGTGGTAGATCTACTCTTGTACTACCCATATCATCAATATTAATCAAGCAGGACGTAGGGTTTTACCTCCATCGAGAGGGCCCGAACCTAGGTAAAACATCGTGTCCCTTGTCTCATGTTACCATCCGCCTAGACGCACAGTTCGGGACCCCCTACCCGAGATCCGCCGGTTTTGACACCGACATTGGTGCTTTCATTGAGAGTTCCTCTGTGCCGTCGCGATCAGGAAGGATGCCTCTTCCCGTCTTTAAAGACGGCGCCGTTACTAAGGGAGCCTTGGCTGTCGGCCAAACTCTACGGCTAGGTGGTTTTCTTATGACTGCCTGTTCGGCTGTTGCGCCGACGGTGACCTCTCGGGTCATCAAAAGCAATCTTCATGTCAGCTCGGAACTCATCGAGCAGTTAGATCCAATGGAGCTCTCTTCCGTAAACGAGCTCTTGGATCGCATCGCCGCCCTGGGGGTCGCTATAGATCACGACCAAGTTGGGCTTAAACCCGATCTAAGAGAAATTAACTCTCCCCAAGCCACCCATCACGTTGCCGTGGTCGAGGCGCAGTGCAGCGACCCTTCATCTATCCTACGTTCCCGATCCCTCCAAGCCGGATACCCGTGGAGGGGAGGGTGTAACTCGAGACCTGAACTTAGAATCAGGCAACGGGCTAGATTCATTGAACAACACCCAAGAGTCCAAACTTCAGAGTTCGGAAACTCCTTGGCCACTGAGTCTCAGATTGGGTAAGGTTTTGGATTTAACTCCACCCACCCACCCGAATATAAGCGATCTATCCCAAATCAGGCAAAAGCCCGAAGAAACAGTACATCATTACTGGGCGAGATTCCTCCTGGTTATGAACAGGATAAAGGACGGCCGCGAGGAAGACGCAATCTCAATTTTCCGCAATAATTGCACGGACAAAGGAATCCTCAACGCCATAAGTCGCCGTGATATTACACGCTTCGCTGACTTGGCGTCCATAGTACAAAAGTACTGTGCGATGGAAAGCGCCTGGAAAACCGAAATAAAATTTTGGGACAATCCGGCTCTGAATAGAAACCTCGTCCGAAATAAAAGGGTGCATCATCGACAAACACCCGGGTTAAAAACCAAAAAACCAAAACCCTCTACAGGGCACGGAACCGTACTGGAAGGATGGCTTAATGGACCCTGTAAAATTCATAGTACAGAGGACGCCACACCAACTCACAGCCTTAGAGCATGTTGGATACTCCGGCAGGTGGCCAAAATTGGCGAAGACCTCCTAATCTCGGAGGCCGCAGAAAACCACCCCAGGGAGACCAATACAGTCTTAACAGTCTTCGAGACTTTCGCATCAAATAATATGCGAAAAAGAACACTTCGCAGTCTTGCCGAAGTTTATCAAGTAGCAACAATAAACCCATGGAGTGACACGGCTATTACTTTTAATGCCAGTGATGAACCTAAATTCCGAACAGCCCGAGCACCAGCCGCATTGGTCCTCAGCCCAATTGTGGACGGTTTTCGGCTCACCAAGGTACTTATGGATGGAGGCAGCGGACTGAACCTTATTTATGAGGAAACCCTTCAAAAAAGGGAAATAGACTAGAACCGCATCGAGCAAAGCAGCACAACTTTTCGAGGAATAATCCCCAGTCAGGAAGCGCGCTGTACAGGAAAAATCACACTAGATGTGGTGTTCGGCACGCCACATAATTACAGGTCCGAAGAGGTCACGTTTCAAGTGGCCCCGTTTAGTAGCGGATACCACGCTCTGCTAGGGCGGGAAGCGTTTACAATCTTCCAAGCAATACCCCATTACGGGTACATGAAGCTCAAGATGCCCGGGCCGAATGGAATTATCACTCTCGCTAGTGATCCGGACATAGCGCTCCGTGCCGAAAACAAGACAGCCGCATTAGCCCTCGAGGCACTGTCCGAAGCCCTAGCGGCTGAGGAACTGACTACGCTTCGCTCCACGGTAAACAGGGACGATGTGATACTCGACAAAAGATCCAAGTCCACCTCCTTTAAACCAGCGGACGAAATAGTCAAATTCCAGGTCCATCCAACGGACCCCAATAAAACAGCTTCCATCAGGGTACAATTAAACCCTGATGTAGACGCCGCACTGCGAGAATTCTTACGTGAAAATTGGGACATCTTCGCCTGGCACCCTTCAGACATGCCAGGAATCCCACGTAGGCTGGCCGAACATAGCTTAAATATCCTAAAAGGATTCAAACCTGTCAAACAAGCCCTTCGGCGTTTCTCCGAACCCAAGAGACAGGCTATGGGAGAGGAGCTAGCCAAGCTATTGGAGGCCGGATTCATCAGAGATATAAAACATCCGGACTGGCTAGCAAACTTGGTGATGGTACCAAAGAAGGACAAATCCTGGCGCATGTGCGTCGATTTCAAAGACATTAACAAGGCCTGCCCAAAGGATCCCTTCCCCCTCCCTCGCATCGATCAAATTATCGACGCCACTGCAGGACACGATTCGTTGTGTTTCCTCGACGCATACTCCGGCTACCATAAAATCAAGATGGCCGAGTCAGACCAAGCCGCAACGGCATTCATCACACCATACGGCCCATTCTGCTTCAACACAATGCCCTTTGGGCTCAGAAACGCCGGTGCAACATATCAGCGCATGATTCAGACATGTCTGGCAAACCAGATCGGCAAAATAGTGGAGGCATACGTGGATGATGTGGTCGTAAAAACAAGACATGTAGAATCTCTAGTAGACGACTTGAGGCTTACATTCGATAACCTCTGAACATATGACATCAAGCTCAACCCGGAAAAATGCGTTTTCGGCGTTCCAGCCGGAAAGCTCTTGGGCTTCATCGTATCCGGCAGAGGAATTGAAGCAAATCCATCCAAGATCCGAGCTTTGTCGCAATTGGATATCCCAAAGGACCTCAAACAAATACAAAAATTAACCGGATGCGTGGCGGCTCTAAGCCGCTTCATCTCCCGCTTGGGAGAAAAGGCACTACCCCTTATCGCCTCCTTCGGCGCATCGAACACTTTGAGTGGACGGATGCCGCCACGGCCGGACTCAACGAAATAAAGGCCATATTGGCAACAAACCCAGTCCTGGCCGCGCCAAATATTGGCGAACCAATGTTGTTGTACATTGCAGCAACACACCAGGTTGTTAGCGCAGTGCTCGTCGTCGAACGAGAAACGGACGGACACAAATTCCCCCTTCAAAAGCCGGTCTACTATGTGTCCATTGTCCTCACTCCATGCAAATCATGGTACCCGCATTATCAAAAGATTGCATACGCGGTATTCATGGCATCCCGGAAGCTGTGACACTACTTTCAAGAGTGTTCGATAATAGTAGCCTCCGAAGTACCACTTAATGATATTATAAACAACCGCGAAGCAACGGGCCGGATTGCAAAATGGGCCATCGAGCTCCTCCCATTCGACATAACCTATAAGCCACGGCGAGCTATTAAGTCGCAAGTTTTGGCCGACTTCGTCGCAGAATGGACGGAGGCGAACTCCCTAAAGAGTACGACACATATTCAAACTGGATCATGCATTTCGACGGCTCCAAAATGTTGGCCGGTCTGGGGGCTGGCGTCGTTTTGACGTCCATCACGGGAGACACAGTTCAATACGTACTCCAGATTATGTACACAGACTCCAACAATGCAGCCGAATACGAGGCCCTTTTACATGGTCTCCGGATGGCAGTATCCATGGGCATTCAACGCCTAGAGGTGCGTGGGGATTCGAACCTCGCGATATCCCAAATAAATGGAGACTTCGATGCCAAGGATCCGAAAATGGCAGCTTACCGCAACGCCGTCTTAAAAATGTCAGCTCGGTTCGAGGGGCTCGAATTTCGCCACATAGCCCGGGAAACACAATCAGGCGGCAGATGTCCTGGCACGCATTGGTGCAAAACGCGATGCAGTCCCCCCCAACATCTTCTTGGAAAGGCTTTTCAAGCCATCCATAGTATGGGAAGGGGAACCTGGCAATAACAGCCCGGACCCAACCGCACTGTCCGGCACCGAACAATCTGACACAATCAGAGGCTCTGCCAATGAAATTACAACTTCAGCCCACGTAATAATGGCCGTCATCGCCCCGTGGATAGAACCATTCCTAGCCTACCTTACTAGGCAGGAGCTCCCAGAGGACCAAAATGAGGCACGCTGCATAGTGCGGCGATCTAAAGCAAATAAAGTCCATGAGGGAGAACTTTACAAGAAAAGCACTACCGGAGTCCTTCAAAGGTGCATCTCCGAAGAGGAAGGGCGGAACTTGCTGGCTGAAATTCATGCCGGACTAGGTGGTCATCACGCTGCAGCTCGGTCCCTCGTAAGCGAGGCTTTTCGTGTAGGCTTTTATTGGTCGACGGCCCGGGAAGACGCTCAGGACTTGGTCTAACGATGCGTCGGTTGCCGGCTTTTCGCAAACCAAAGCCATATGCCACCCACCGCCCTCCAAACTATCCCCATTACTTGGCCTTTCGCGGTCTGGGGGATTGACATGGTTGGACCCCTTAAAGGCGGAACCCACAAGAAAAAATACTTACTGGTCATGGTGGACAAGTTCACCAAATGGATAGAAGCCAAGCCTGTTAAGACGGCCGAATCTGGACCGGTGATAGACTTCATATCCGGGGTCGTACACCGTTACGGTGTCCCCCACAGCATCATCACTGATAACGACACAAACTTTACGACCGACGAGGTAAAACTCTGGTGCAAAAACATGGGCATCAAGCTCGATTATGCATCCGTCTATCACCCACAAACTAACGGCCAGGTCGAACGTGCAAACGGTCTTATTATGAGCGGCATCAAACCCAGATTAGTGCGGTCCCTCAAGGAATCCAACACGCACTGGGTAGAGGAGCTCGACTCCGTGTTCTGGGGGCTGCAGACCACGCCAAATCGCACCACCGGATACACACCATTCTTCATGGTGTACGGCACAGAGGCGGTTTTGCCTTGCGACATCATTCATGACTCACCTCGAGTGCGCATGTACGAAGAAAGAGAAGCCGAACTCGATCGGCAGGACAACTTGGACGCCTTAGAGGAGGAGCGTGACGTGGCAAAAGCCCGTTCCGCATTCTATCAACAGCAGGCTCGAAGATATCAAAGCAGAGAAGTACGGGCCAAAAATTACAACGTTGGCGAACTAGTTCTACGCCTGGTGGACAAGAAAAAGGACAAAATGAAGCCCAAGTGGGAAAGTCCCTTCATAATCGACCAAGTCCTGACTGGCGGAGCGTACCGCCTGCGAGATGCGTCGGACAACCGACTCGAGCCGAACCCATGGAACGCAGCCCGTCTCCGAAGATTCTATGCCTAGTGCCGGACTCTGGGTTCGTCTCCTACCTCTGTCTATTTTTCTGTCTTACATTTCTCTCCTTCCCTTAAAAACTCATAAAGAGACGCTCTACCCACGCTCACTATACCTGGGGCTTCTTTAAACAGAAGCTTATTTATACGGGCTTCGCGCCCCACACATGTGTCAAACTTCCACATGTACGTTTTCTTCACCATTATATGCATCGATATGACTTAAGTTTTGGCCAAGCTGGGTTGCCTGGCTCCTGTACTTACCCCTACATTCCTGATTGTTCGGCTAGGTGGTAAAGGGAGCACCTATGCGATTGTTACTGCCGGGTCAGCCGAATGTGTACCTCAGACTGGGTGAAGCCGAAAGCTAGCGTTCTTAAGGGAATATTCGGTCGGTGAACTAAAGATGACCTTTTTTACTTATTTATTTATGTGCCCCCAGATGCTTTTTTCTGCGTTCGCAGTCCGGACATGCACTTTAGGGCATGCCTCCCAGAGAAAGGAACCCCTAACGGAACTATTCTCTATGGAAGATGTTTCTTACTAACCATGTAATATAACATAACTAGTTGGGCACTTGTCTGATAAAGCACTAATGACCCCTACGCCTGGTCTCCATGCATACCCCGGTTCTTATATAACCGCTAGGGTATTCGGACACACTCCGGACCATCAGGTCCCGAGGTCGAAGTGAAAAGGTCGGCAACGACTAACGATCTACAATCCGGCTAGAAGGCATTACACATGTTAATTAAAATTACATAGTCACTCTGACTGATTGTATTCCTCTTCAATACCATCTAGCAGTTTGTCTAATTTACAGTCCTGCTGGGAATACTTTGCGGCCAATTCTACTTGGCCGTATACTAAGCTTAGAGGGATCTCCTTCCCATCGGGCCCCACAGGTCCGACCTCGGCCATGTGGTTTGGGTCAGCCTTTGTGTACCGCGTCTTCACCATGGCCCAGGCCTCCCTAGCGCCTTGACGGCAGGCCGATATCTTCCACAACCGGAAGTGCCGTCGCGCTCCCTTCAGCTTCTCCGCAAGCTCTCCAAGGCCCTCGAGAAAGAGGAGGGATGGACATAAGGCTTGGGCAACGCCTTGCATCGCCTGCCGAACTCGCTCCTGCAGTTGCAAGAGCTCGGGAAGAAGGTCACCCGTCGAGCCGGGCATCTCCTCTGCAGGACGACCTGTTAGCATACCTATAGACATCACTCTGTTAGTTGACTTCCTCGCCGAACTCTTTTTCCAAAAGTTCGTTCAAGCACTAACTAAATATGCCGCGTCGAAGCCGCTGATTCTCCTTAACGGAGTCTGACAGCTGGGCTCGAACATCTTTCAGTTCAACACCCAGCTTGGTGTTGGCATCCTAAAGATCATTCTTCTCCCGCCTCACCTTTGTCAGCGCGATCTCGCCAGCTTTTAGCCGGCGTAGGAGTTGTTGCCTGTCCGGATCTAGTCCGGCGCCATCTGCAATTTCATTTGTCAGATTTGCACATATGCGGCATTTCACACTTATCTTTTTGAAGCATATAGTACCAGAGGGGGTCTCCTTAGGCTCCCCTATCGCGGTCAGTGCGGCCTCAAGTTGGGCTTGGCACTCTTTTAACTCCTGAGACAACTGGGTATTCTTCTCTGAAAGAACATGTGTATTACATGATCCTTAAATCAGTTATTCTCACTGCTTCAAGTCTCGGGGGCTACTGGTATATATAACCATTAAAATTTTCTCACCCGTATGTCTTTTACATATTGCTCCGTGGCTCTGGCTAGACCATTCTGAGCGGCACGGAGATATGCATCTCCCATATTGAAGGCATCCAACGCCTCTTGGGAGAAACAGGCGTCGCGAAGACCTGTCCGGCGACGCCTGTGGTTCATGGCACTTTCCACCTCGGAAGGGGTGGCAGACAGCCTGTCCGCGTCCTCTGTCGGAGGAGCGTCCGGTGCGCGCCTCGTGTTCGCCTCCGCCTCCGGTCCGGGCTTTGGAGCCTGGCTGGTGGAGGCGCGATTGGCAACCTCTCCGGGTACAGTCCGGCGATGTCTCTTTGTCCTGCACCAAGCACGAGTGTTAATATGCCTTAAAAGAATAACACCGGGGCTAAACAGGCGCGCTATACCTTTGCAACGGTGCTTCAGTCCGGACTACATTCCTTTTTGCCCCACGGGGCCCTGCGGCCCCTCATTGGCTTGCCGCCGTAGGCTCGGCCTCCCGCCTCAGGAACCTCCCCTGCAAAACACAGTTGTTGTCAGGAAAACTGAAAACACGTGAGGATGGATCCCTTCCCAAAGTGATGATACTCCGGTCTCGGTTACCTGGGAGGCCGGGATTAACCCTGGGTAATCGGCCGTAATGGCCACCAAGGTATCGTCCTTATTTAGCTGATAAAACACCCCGTCAATCAGCTCCACCGAAATGTCCGGATCCTCTTCGGAAGCCGGATCGAGGGACCGTTCAGGATCCTCGGGCTGTGGAGGACGGATGTTTATATCCTTTACTTCCTGACGCAGTTACTGCGTAGGAGTCGTTAGACTATATATTTAATCATGGGAATATAAAACGGATGGGCAAGCAAGATTGTCCTCTTACCCAGCTTGGAGGGTTGTACATAGTAAATCCACCCTGTGGGTTGACGCGGAGGAATTCCTCCTCTTCTCCCTTGTACAAAGAGGACAAGATCTTTACTAGAGCGGTAGCTGAGTCCGGTCCCTTACGACCATAACGAGTGGCGTCATCCTCCCCGTTAAAATCCCACATGGGGTGGCTTCTATATTGAAGCGGCTGCACCCCCCACATGATGCATATGGCCATGACTCCAACCATGGTTAGTCCGAAATGAGCCAATAGTCTTATCCGGTTGTAGGATCTTGAGAAGATGTGTCTAGAGGGGGGGTGATTAGACACTTAGTGCTAAAGTTGCAGTTTTTAAACTTTTTCGGTTTAAGTGGAGTTTAGGCACAATTTCAACATTCATAATACATATCAAGCAAGCATGCAAAGAGTATATGAGCAGCGGAAAGTAAAGCATGCAACTTGCAAGAATGTAAAGGGAAGGGTTTGGAGAATTCAAACGCAGTTGGAGACACGGATGTTTTTGGCGTGGCTCGGATAGGTGGTGCTATCCTACATCCACGTTGATGGAGACTTCAACCCACGAAGGGTAACGGTTGCGCGAGTCCACGGAGGGCTCCACCCACGAAGGGTCCATGATGAAGCAACCTTGTCTATCCCACCATGGCCATCGCCCACGAAGGACTTGCCTCACTAGCGGTAGATCTTCACGAAGTAGGCGATCTCCTTGCCCTTACAAACTCCTTGGTTCAACTCCACAATCTTGTCGGAGGCTCCCAAGTGACACCTAGCCAATCTAGGAGACACCACTCTCCAAGAAGTAACAAATGGTGTGTTGATGATGACCTCCTTGCTCTTGTGCTTCAAATGATAGTCTCCCCAACACTCAACTCTCTCTCATAGGATTTGGATCTGGTGGAAAGAAGATTTGAGTGGAAAGCAACTTGGGGAAGGCTAGAGATCAAGATTCATATGGTAGGAATGGAATATCTTGGCCTCAACACATGAGTAGGTAGTTCTCTCTCAGAAATAGGATACTGGAAGTGTAGGCTTAGTCTGATGGCTCTCTCCACAAATGAAGAGGAGGTGGAGGGGTATATATAGCCTCCACACAAAATATAACCATTACACACAATTTACCAATCTCGGTGGGACCGAATCAACAAACTCGGTCGGACCGATTTTAGTAAACTTAGTGACCGTTAGGGTTTTCGGTGGGACCGATATGCAACTCGGTAGGACCGATATGATTAGGGTTAGGGCATAACGTAATCTCGGTGAGACCGATTACACAAACTCGATGAGACCGATTTTGGTAATTAGCTAACCAGAGAGTTGGTCAGGCAAACTTGGTGGGACCGATTACTAAACTCGGTTGGACCGATTTTGGTAATAAGTTGACCAGAGAGTTTGCATTGTAATCTCGGTAGTACCGATTGCCTAAACTCGGTGAGACCGATTTTGGTAATGGACATACACAGAGAGATTATAATCCCATCTCGGTGAGACCGAGATCCCTATCGGTAGAACCAATTTGCTTAGGGTTTGGCAGTGGCTATGACATGTGAAACTCGGTGGCGCCGGATAGAAAGAATCAGTGGGGCCGAGTTTGACTTTAGGTTTAGGTCATATGTGGAAGTGTGAAAGTAGGTGAGGGTTTTGGAGCATATCACTAAGCACATGAAGCAAGAGGCTCATTAAGCAACACCTCATCCCTCCTTGATAGTATTGGCTTTTCCTATAGACTCAGTGTGATCTTGGATCACTAAAATGTAAAATGAAGAGTCTTGAGCTTGAAGCTTTAGCCAATCCTTTGTCCTTAGCATCTTGAAGGAGTTCCCACGTCCTTTAGTCCATGCCACTCCATTGAACTTATCTGAAACATACTAGATAAAAGTGTTAGTCCAACAAGAGATATGTTGACATCAATTACCAAAACCACCTGGGGAGCACTTGTGCTTTCAATCTCCCCCTTTTTGGTAATTGATGGCAACATACATCAAAGCTTTAGATAAAGATATAAAGAATAGCATGTAAAGCTTTGGAAGGACATGTAACAAACATAGGCTCCCCCTACATGTATGCAATCATGTGAATATGAAATATAGAAGCATGTGAGAGCATAACCATGACAGAGTAGGCAATGTGTTACATGTATCTTGGCCATATGCATCAGAGCAAAAGATTATTGAGGAAAATACCTTTATGCTCATGAGTCCTTCTTGCAAACAGTATGTACATAAGCAAGAATTCCTCGTACTCATGATTCTGATGCATATACTTACCTTGTAGTTTTGAGTTGGCTTAGGATGGAATGAACCTGCACAAACAAGGTTAGATAACACAGGTACATCCACTAGCCAGAGCAAACAAAAGACACCACAAGAATACCAAGACTGGGATGACATGTAGAGAGTGAGTACAAGGTACCACATTGGATTAGACATGTCCCCAAGAGTAAAGATATGCAATGAATTTGAATGATTTCTTTCCCTTAGATGTCTTGCTCCCCCTGAATCTGGCATGGGATATTGGGAGAAGATAGGGAATAGAAAATCAGAGCTGAAAGATACAAATGGATAGAGCTTAATGCAAATAAGCACATATGAACACATATGAACATGTCTTTCCCCAAAAAGACATGTGGCATCTCTCCTCTTCAACATCAAGCATCTGGGATCCTTGAGTATTTTCTCCCCCTGGAGATCTCTTTCCCCCCCTTAATACTCTCTCCCTTGTAGGTGATAAGCTTTGATGTGATCTCTCTCTCCCCCTTTGACATCAATTTCCAAGAAGGGCTTTCTGGAATCTGTCGAATGGGTTTGGTCCTTGAGACTCAGCACAAAGCAATGGATAAAACTGTGATGCTTGTAGAGGACAAGATTCATTGAGTGGAGCTAGATCAGAAGAAATATAGAACAAGTGGCAAGCTGTTTTTCCTGTAGTGAAATCGGTGGCACCGAGTGGCATGTTTCGGTGGTACCGAAAGGATTCGGTTGCATCGAAAACTACAAGTCGGTGAAACCGAGTTCATCACAAAATAAACACTTGTCACCTCAGCTCACTAGACAAGTAAGATCTCACAAAGATTTGCAATGAATTATCTGAAAGATTTGCAATGAATTGGATGCAGAAAATGCAGAACAAAAACAAAAAAGAAAAAGACAAGAAGCTGAAAGATCTAGATGAAGTTTTTTTGTAAAAGGGAAACAAATATGCATGAGACAAATGCAATAACACAGAAAAGAACACAAGAAAACTTCATCTAGAGTTGGGCGGTGACATAGTCACCTATGTTAGAGTATATTGACTTAGGAGTCAAGTGAGAGCACTTGATCATAGATCATACTCATCGTTTAAGCTCAAAATGGGGTTACCATTTTTCGTTTAAGCATCTTGATGTATTCACATCTTGTTGAGTTGCTTTGACTCATGACTTGGAGTAAAGCTTCTCTAAGATGGAATAACATACCTTGGGTGGTGGTGTGGATCTTGCTCATGTAGTTGAACTTGTGTGGGTGCTCAAGGTTGATGTAGCTCATCAAGAATTGGGAGCACCACTTGGAATTTGAGTCCATCTACCTACATGGGTTAGTTCTTGCAAGGAAGAGCACTTGTGTATCCAAAAATGACAATCATGAAGCTCAACATAGAATTTGTCAAAGGATATGTTTGAATGGTTTTGTGCTTCCTTGTCTTCAACCACCATTGTGTAGAGACTTGGTGATGTAGAGATTGCTCAAGATGTGAGTGAGTTGCAATCTCATAGAATTAGATTCAACCAAGTACCTACATGGGTTAGATAACATGCAAGATGCAAATTTGTCCAAGACATAAGATAATCATCATAAGAGATATATCATGGATTAGTCATAAGCTCATGTCTTGCATGTATCCAATGGAGTTTCTACTCCAAGTTTGAAGCATCAATGATGTTCAATTCTCCTCTTAACCTGCAAAACACTTTCTCATCAAGGGGTTTTGTGAATATATCTGCTAATTGTTTATCGGTGCGAACATGCTTAAGATTAATGTCACCCTTAGCAACATGATCTCGAATGAAATGATGACGAACTTCAATATGCTTAGTTCGAGAATGTTGTACAGGATTATGACCAATTTTGATAGCACTTTCATTGTCACAAAGCAATGGAACATGTTTCACATATATCCCATAATCTTTAAGAGTTTGGGTCATCCAAAGTAATTGAGCACAACATGAACCAGCGGCGATGTACTCCGCTTCGGCGGTAGATAAGGATACCGAGTTTTGTTTCTTGGAGGACCAAGACACAAGAGATCTACCAAGAAATTGACAAGTACCCGAAGTGGAATTTCTATCAACCTTGTCTCCGGCGTAGTCCGAGTCGGAGTAGCCAACAAGATCGAAAGATGCCCTCTTAGGATACCAAATGCCAAAATTTGGTGTATGAATTAAGTATCTCACTATCCTTTTCACGGCCTTAAGATGACATTCTTTAGGAGCAGCTTGATATCTTGCACACATGCATACACTTAGCATGATATCGGGACGTGAAGCACATAGGTATAACAATGAACCGATCATTGAGCGATAAACCTTTTGATCAACCGGTTCACCATCTTTGGTCAAATCAAGATGTCCACTAGTAGGCATGGGTGTAGACATACCTTTGCACTCTTGCATATTGAACTTCTTGAATAAGTCTTTGGTGTACTTCGTTTGAGAGACAAATGTACCTTCCTTAGTTTGCTTGATTTGCAAACCGAGAAAGAATTTGAGTTCACTCATCATAGACATCTCAAACTTCTTCGACATTAGCTTTCCAAACTTTTCACTAAAAAGAGGGTTAGTTGAACCAAATATGATATCATCAACATAAATTTGGCATACAAATAGTTCTCCATTAACTCTTTTAGTAAAAAGCATAGAATCAATTTTTCCAATTTCAAAACCACTTGCAATAAGGAACTTGGTCAAGCATTTATACCATGCTCTAGGAGCTTGTTTAAGACCATATAGGGCTTTATGAAGTTTGTAAACATGATTTGGTTTCTTAGGATTGACAAAGCCGGGAGGTTGTTTGACATAAACTTCCTCCTCTATTTCACCATTTAGAAAAGCACTCTTAATGTCCATTTGGTACAAGGTGATATTATGGTGATTAGCATAGGCAAGTAAGATGCGAATGGACTCAAGTCTAGCAACGGGAGCATATGTCTCACCATAGTCCATACCTTCGACTTGTGTGTATCCTTGGGAGACGTGACGTGCTTTGTTGCGAACCACTTGTCCATCTTCATCTTGCTTATTGCGAAACACCCATTTGGTACCAATGATGTTGTGGTTGTTGTCGGGCTTCTCAACCAATGTCCAAACTTGGTTTCTCTCAAAGTTGTGTAGCTCTTCATGCATAGCATTTATCCAGTCTGGATCTTCCAATGCTTCTTCAACCTTCATAGGTTCAATGCTAGAAATGAATGAATAGTTTTCACAAAAGTTAGCTAAACGAGTTTTTGAGCGAGTGATTCTCCCGGTTTGAATATCATTGTAGATTTGCTCGACGGGATGGTCCTTAGCAATTCTTGCTCGAACTCGTGAGAGCTTTTGCTTGGGTCTTCGTTGAACATCTTCTTCATCTTGTTCTTCTTCTTGGCCTTCTTCATTGTTGGCGTTGTCGTTTTCTTGTCGTGGTGGAGAAGGAGGTTGTTGACGTTCGTCTTGATGCATTTCCTCGTCTTCTTCATCTTGGTGTGTCCCACTTGTGGATGCTTCCGTATCAATTCTTGGTTCACCTTGTCGTGAAGTAGAAGCTTCCACTTGGACGGACGAGGTACTCTCCTTCACCTCCGTTGGACAAATTTTTCCAATAGACAAGTCTTGGATTGCTTCTGAAGGGTCTTTGTCTCCTACATCAATTGGCAATTGCTCTACTTGCGAGCCATTAGATTCATCAAACTTCACATCTACCGTCTCTTCAACCTTTCGGGTGAAATTATTGTAGACACGGTAGGTGTGAGAGTTTGAGCCACAACCAAGTAGGAAACCTTCATGAGATTTAGGAGCAAATTTTGAACGACGATGCTTATCAAGAATGTAACACTTTGAGCCGAATACTCGAAAGTATCCAACTTGGGGTTTGTTACCGGTGAGAAGCTCGTATGCCGTCTTGCCGAGTAGCTTGTGAAGATACAAGCGATTTGTTGCATGACAAGCTATCTCAACCTCTTCTTCCCAAAAGTGCTTCGGCGTCTTGTACTCATCAAGCATCGTTCTCGCCATTTTGATGAGCGTCCGGTTCTTCCTCTCAACAACTCCATTTTTCTGAGGTGTGTACGTAGCCGAGAACTCATGTGAAATCCCTTCTTCGTCAAGAAAGGTGTCCACATTTGCATTCTTGAACTCCGTTCCGTTGTCGCTGCGAACCTTCTTGATCTTCACTTCAAATTGATTTTGGGCCTTCCTAGCGAAGTTTTTGAAGATCTTTTGGACCTGCTATTTATCATCGAGAAAGAACACCCACGTAAATCTTGAAAAATCATCAACTATAACTAGACCAAAGGAATTTCCACCGAGACTCTTGTAGGCATTGGGACCAAAAAGATCCATATGAAGTAGCTCGAGTGGCCTCCTTGTGGTCATGATGTTCTTCACAGGATGCCTTCCTCCAACCTGTTTACCTGCTTGACAAGCACTACAAAGTCTATCCTTATCAAATATGACATCGTTAACTCCAAGGATATGATTTCCTTTGATAAGCTTGTCAAGGTTTCTCATGCCAACGTGACCTAGTCGTCTATGCCACAACCAACCTTTTGAGGATTTAGCAATAAAGCAAGTTTTAGGTTGTGCCTTTTTAGAGAAATCGACAATGTAAAGATCACCTCTACGTATACCGGTAAAGACCATTTTATGATTGTCTCGACGAAACACTTGGCAATCTACCTTAGTAAATAGGACATTGAAACCGAAATCAGCAAGTCTAGATACTGAAAGTAAGTTGTAGCCGAGAGATTCAACGAGCATGACATTTTGAATGGAGCTATCATGTGAGATGGCCACCTTACCAAGGCCAACCACCTTACCCTTTGAATTATCACCAAAGGTGACATATTTTCGAGGGTCGTCATTTTCAGCAAGCTCATGGAACATCTCTTCATCTCCGGTCATATGATCAGTACATCCACTGTCAAGAACCCATTCCTTTCCTCCTGACACATATCCCCGAAGATTTGCCATAAGACCAAAATGTCTCATTGCATCATCAAGATCATAGTCACTATCATCATCCTCATCATAATATCCATGTTCAACATCATCTTGTGATTGATCAAATCCTAGAGAGGGTAATTCATTAGGTACATGATCATCAAAGTGGTTACCTTTATGAATTCTTATAGATTTGGATATAATATCACTAATGATTCCAACCTTTCCTTTAGCATGCATGAGATTTGTAAGCTCAAATAGACAATCACCAAAACTAGGATCACTAGAGTTCATCTTACTCAAGGCAATAGATTTATGGAGAATTTCATCTAGATTTTTCAAGGAATAATTTGGAAAGCGTTCCTCAAGAAATTTCCATATAGTGTAAGCACACTTGAGAGTAGGCAAACATCTAATCAAGTTTCTAGGCAAGCCTCTAATGATGAGCTCAACAGTTCTAAGATTGCGAATCATGTCAATATCTTCATCTAGGGTAGGATGCATAGGATCAACATGAGGTGCACAAGGGCTAGCAATGTACTTGTTCAAATGATATTGATTGAAAATTACAAGCATCTCATTTTTCCACTCATGAAAATACTCTCCATCAAGAATAAGCACTCTATGTCTAAGACTCCCCAAAGTAGACTCATCCATCTTCCTCCAATGGTGATTAAACCAAGGCAATGGAGACCAATGCTCTGATACCACTTGTAGGATCTTGAGAAGATGTGTCTAGAGGGGGGGTGATTAGACACTTAGTGCTAAAGTTGCAGTTTTTAAACTTTTTCGGTTTAAGTGGAGTTTAGGCACAATTTCAACATTCATAATACATATCAAGCAAGCATGCAAAGAGTATATGAGCAGCGGAAAGTAAAGCATGCAACTTGCAAGAATGTAAAGGGAAGGGTTTGGATTCGAACGCAATTGGAGACACGGATGTTTTTGGCGTGGTTCGGATAGGTGGTGCTATCCTACATCCACGTTTATGGAGACTTCAACCGACGAAGGGTAACAGTTGCGCGAGTCCACGGAGGGCTCCACCCATGAAGGGTCCACGAAGAAGCAACTTTGTCTATCCCACCATGGTCATCGCCCATGAAGGACTTGCCTCACTAGCGGTAGAACTTCACGAAGTAGGCGATCTCCTTGCCCTTACAAACTCCTTGGTTAACCTCCACAATCTTGTCGGAGGCTCCCAAGTGACACCTAGCCAATCTAGGAGACATCACTCTCCAAGAAGTAACAAATGGTGTGTTGATGATGAACTCCTTGCTCTTGTGCTTCAAATGATAGTCTCCCCAACACTCAACTCTCTCTCATAGGATTTGGATCTGGTGGAAAGAAGATTTGAGTGGAAAGCAACTTGGGGAAGGCTAGAGATCAAGATTCATATGGTAGGAATGGAATATCTTGGCCTCAACACATGAGTAGGTAGTTCTCTCAGAAATAGGATACTGGAAGTGTAGGCTTAGTCTGATGGCTCTCTCCACGAATGAAGAGGAGGTGGAGGGGTATATATAGCCTCCACACAAAATCTAACCGTTACACACAATTTACCAATCTCGGTGGGACCGAATCAACAAACTCGGTCGGGCCGATTTTAGTAAACTTAGTGACCGTTAGGGTTTTCGGTGGGACCGATATGCAACTCGGTAGGACCGATATGATTAGGGCTAGGGCATAACGTAATCTCGGTGAGACCGATTACACAAACTCGGTGAGACCGATTTTGGTAATTAGCTAACCAGAGAGTTGGTCAGGCAAACTCGGTGGGACCGATTACTAAACTCGGTTGGACCGATTTTGGTAATAAGTTGACCAGAGAGTTTGCATTGTAATCTCGGTAGTACCGATTGCCTAAACTCGGTGAGACCGATTTTGGTAATGGACATACACAGAGAGATTACAATCCCATCTCGGTGAGACCGAGATCCCTATCGGTAGAACCGATTTGCTTAGGGTTTGGCAGTGGCTATGACATGTGAAACTCGGTGGCGCCGGATAGAAAGAATCGGTCGGGCCGAGTTTGACTTTAGGTTTAGGTCATATGTGGAAGTGGGAAAGTAGCTGAGGGTTTTGGAGCATATCACTAAGCACATGAAGAAAGAGGCTCATTAAGAAACACCTCATCCCTCCTTGATAGTATTGGCTTTTCCTATAGACTCAATGTGATCTTGGATCACTGAAATGTAAAATGAAGAGTCTTGAGCTTGAAGCTTTAGCCAATCCTTTGTCCTTAGCATCTTGAAGGAGTTCCCACATCCTTTAGTCCATGCCACTCCATTGCTGAATTTATCTGAAACATACTAGATAAAAGTGTTAGTCCAACAAGAGATATGTTGACATCAATTACCAAAACCACCTGGGGAGCACTTGTGCTTTCACCGGCCCATCAGGTAGAGGACGTCCTTGTCACTTTCTCTCTGAGAGCTCCATGGACGCAAGGCTTAAGCGTTTCTTTAAGGGAGCACTGTTGAATTCGGGGAGGCCGATCCGGATAGGATCCGGCAGTGGGACATCCTCCATATAAAACCATTCCAAAGGCCAATCCTCGGATGCCTTCTTTGGGGTTCCGGATAGATATCCGGTCCCGGCGATGCGCCAGATTTCGGCTCCGCCCACTTCATATATTAACCCCTCTTGAGAACGGGGCACCAGGCAGAACAGCCTCTTCCACAGCGCGGAATGAGCCTCAACACCCAAGAACAGCTCGCAAAGGGCAACAAAGCCCGCGATATGCAATATAGAGGCAGGTGTGAGGTTGTGCAGCTGGAGGCCATAGAACTCCAGAAGCCCTCGGAGAAACAGATGAATTGGAAATCCGAGTCCCCTGATTAGATAAGGGACAAGGCATACCCACTCTCCTTTGGAGGAAGTGGGAGTGCTCTCCACTTGCTCTCCACCGTTATAGGCGGCGAGTCCGGCTCGAACCAGGACCATGTAGGCCGGAGGGAGGAATCCCTTAGTCTGAAGCGATACTAGCTCGCTATGCGGAATAGAGCACCACTCCCAGTCTCCGGGCTTAGGGCTGGAAGGGCGAGAGGAGGAGTTGCGACGGCTGGCCATGGTGGAATGGACCTTTGTCGGATGCGCTCTGATGAACACTCGCAGAAGGGAGAAGGTGTGGTTTGGATCTAAATCCCCATTCCTTTAAATAGGCAGCTCATTTAAGCGGCTAGGGGTGTAAATGTAAAAACACCCGGACTTTTCGTATTCGTTTGACACCTGGAAGACGGCCATTATTGGGCGTAGAAGCCAAGGAGCGCTACATTATAAAAAACGGACATTATTCAACAGGTACACGGAATTTGGAGAAGAACCCGCCTTGCAATGCCGAAGACAATCTGCGCGCCGGACTCGTCGTCATTGAAGCCTGGTTCGGGGGCTACTGAGGGAGTCCTGGATTAGGGGGTGTCCGGATAGCCGAACTATACCTTCAGTCGGACTCCTGGACTATGAAGATACAAGATTGAAGACTTTGTCCCGTGTCCGGATGGGACTTTCCTTGGCGTGGAAGGCAAGCTTGGCGATGCGGATATCTAGATCTCCTACCATTGTAACCGACTTTGTGTAACCCTAACCCTCTCCGGTGTCTATATAAACCGGAGGGTTTTAGTCCGTAGGGGAGAATCCCAACATACAACAATCATACCATAGGCTAGCTTCTAGGGTTTAGCCTCCTTGATCTCGTGGTAGATCTACTCTTGTACTACCCATATCATCAATATTAATCAAGCAGGACGTAGGGTTTTACCTCCATCGAGAGGGCCCGAACCTGGGTAAAACATCGTGTCCCTTGTCTCCTATTACCATCCTGCCTAGACGCACAGTTCGGGACCCCCTACCTGAGATCCGCCGGTTTTGACACTGACACAGGGCTTTGGTTTGGGCCTGGCCAGCCCATTAGTCCCGGTTCTTCACGAACCGGGACCCATGGTGGGCATTAGTCCCGGTTCGTGAGCCCAGGGGGACGGCCGGGGCCTCGTGGGCATTGGTCCCCGTTCTTCTGGACACATTTGTTTTGGTTCTAGGCACGAATCGGGACCAATGGGCCGCGCTCCTGGCCCACAGCCATTGGTACCGGTTCATGCCTAGAACCGGTACAGAAGGGGGGATTTAGTCCCGATTCCTGCCACGAACCGGGACAAATAAGTTGCCTATATATACCCCATCGCCGCAGCAGAGCACTCCACAATGCTCTGTTTTTTGCTGGCCGGCGAGGGGGAGGGCATTGGGTGCTCTAGCTCACCTCGTATGCACATGAGGTGTTCGATGAAATGCCCGAGCCACACTAGTTAAGCTTTCTCCTCTCGAAGCTCGACCTCGGAGTTCCATTTTTCCGAGATTTGTCTAGGTTTAGCGGTCCATCACGCCCCGTCCCCGTTTTCACCATCGTCGATTGCCCGCGCCGATCTCGTCGCCGGCACCATCGTGGTGAGCCTCTTGTATGATTTTCTTACTTTAGATGGATACTTGTCTGATTTTCTTACTTTAGATAGATACTTGTCTGATTTTCTTGCTTTTGACACACATAATTATATATAATGCATGCAGATGAACCAGCAATGGATGTACGATGACAGACACACCTCCGAGTACATTAAGGGCGTGCATAATTTTCTCGAAGTGGCTGAGGCAAACAAGCAGGATGGTTTTATGTGATGTCCATTCCCTAAATGTGGAAATACGAAGTCTTACTCTAACCGGAAACTCCTTCACACCCACCTGCTTTACAAGGGTTTCATGCCACACTATAATGTTTGGACGAGGCACGGAGAAATAGGGGTTATGATGGAAGACGACAAAGAAGAAGAGGACGATGACAACTATGTGCCCCCTGAATACGGCGATGCTGCAACGGGGGGAGCTGCTGAAGATTAAGAGGAACTAGACGATGTGCCCGATGATGCTGCAACGGGGGAAGCTGCTGAAGATCAAGAGGAACCAGACGATGTGCTCGATGATGATGATCTCCGCCGGGTCATTGTCGATGCAAGGACGCAATGCGAAAATCAAAAGGAGTAGCTGAAGTTCGATCGCATGTTAGAGGATCACAAAAAAGGATTGTACCCCAATTGCGAAGATGGCAACACAAAACTCGGTACCGTACTGGAATTGCTGCAGTGGAAGGCGAAGAATGTTGTGCCTAACAAAGGATTTGAGAAGCTACTGAAAATATTGAAGAAGAAGCTTCCAAAGGATAACGAATTGCCCGACAATACGTACGCAGCAAAGAAGGTCGTATGCCCTCTAGGATTGGATGTGCAGAAGATACATGCATGCCCTAATGACTACATCCTCTACCGTGGTGCGTATGAGGATTTGAACGCATGCCCGGTATGCGTTGCATCGCGGTATAAGATCAGACGAGATGACCCTGGTGATGTTGACGGCAAGCCCCGCAGGAAGAGGGTTCCTGCAAAGGTGATGTGGTATGCTCCTATAATACCACGGTTGAAACGACTGTTCAGAAACAAAGAGCAATGCCAAGTTGATGCGATGGCACAGTGAGGACCGTAAGAAAGACGGGAAGTTGAGAGCACCCACTGACGGGTCGCAGTGGAGAAAAATCAAGAGAGAGTACTGGGCTGAGTTTGCACGTGACCCAAGGAACGTATGGTTTGCCTTAAGCGCGGATGGCATTAATCCTTTCAGGGAGCAGAGCAGCAATCACAACACCTGGCCCGTGACTCTATGTATGTATAACCTTCCTCCTTGGATGTGCATGAAGCGGAAGTTCATTATGATGCTAGTTCTCATCCAAGGCCCTAAGCAACCCGACAACAACATTGATGTGTACCTAAGGCCATTAGTTGAAGAACTTTTACAGCTGTGGAATGGAAACGGTGTACGTACGTGGGATGAGCACAAACATGAGGAATTTAACCTGCAAGCGTTGCTGTTTGTAACCATCAACGATTGGCCCGCTCTCAGTAACCTTTCAGGACAAACAAACAAGGGATACCACGCATGCACGCACTGTTTAGCTGACACCGAAAGTATATACCTGAAAAAATGCAGGAAGAATGTGTACCTGGGCCATCGCCGATTTCTTCCGACCAACCATCAATGTCGAAAGAAAGGCAAGCATTTCAAAGGCGAGGCAGATCACCGGAAGAAGCCCGCCATGCGTACCGGTGATCACATACTTGCTATGGTCAATGATTTACATGTAATCTTTGGAAAGGGTCCCAGCGGAGTAGCTGTTCCGAACGACGCTGAGGGACGCGCACCCATGTGGAAGAAGAAATCTATATTTTCGGACCTACCCTACTGGAAAGACCTAGAGGTCCGCTCTTCGATCGACGTGATGCATGTGACGAAGAACCTTTGCGTGAACCTGCTAGGCTTCTTGGGCGTGTATGGGAAGACAAAAGATACAGCTGAGACATCGGAGGACCTGCAACGTTTGCATGAAAAAGACAGCATGCCTCCAAAGCAGTATGAAGGTCCTGCCAGCTACGCTCTTACCAAAGAAGAGAAGGAAATCTTCTTTTAATGCATGCTTAGTATGAAGGTCCCGACTGTCTTCTCGTCGAATATAAAGGGGATAATAAATATGCCAGAGAAAAAGTTCCAGAACCTGAAGTTTCATGACTGCCACGTGATTATGACGCAACTGCTTCCGGTTGCATTGAGGGGGCTTCTACCAGAAAACGTCTGATTAGCCATTGTGAAGCTATGTGCATTCCTCAATGTAATCTCTCAGAAGGTGATTGATCCAGAAATCATACAAGGCTAAGAAGTGATGTGGTGCAATGTCTTATCAGTTTCGAGATGGTGTTCCCACCATCCTTCTTCAATATCATGACGCACGTCCTAGTTCATCTAGTTGACGAGATTGTCATTCGGGGGCCCGTATTTCTATACAATATGTACCCCTTTGAGAGGTTCATGGGAGTCCTAAAGAAATATGTCCGTAACCGCGCTAGGCCAGCAAGAAGCATCTCCATGGGCCATCAAATAGAGGATGTCATTGGGTTTTGTGTTGACTTCATTCCTAGCCTTAAGAAGATAGGTCTCCCTAAATCGCGGTATGAGGGGAGACTGACTGGAAAAGGCACGCTTGGAGGGGACTCAATAATATGTAGGGACGGATATTCTTGTTCTCAAGCACACTACACAGTTCTACAGAACTCTACCTTGGTGACCCCGTATGTCGATGAACACAAAACAGTCTACGCTCCAAACACCCGGAGCAGTGCGACGACTGGATTACATGTGAACACATCAGGACTTTCAGCAGTTGGTTGGAAACACGTCTCAGAGGTGACAACACTGTTTGTGATGAGTTGTACTCGTTGTTTAGGGGACCATCTTCGACTTTATTGACTTACAAAGGATACGAGATAAATGGGAATACATTTTACACGATCGCCCAAGATCAAAAGAGCACCAACCAGAACAGCGGTGTCTGCTTTGATGCAGCAACCGAGAAGGGAAAGGACACATATTATGGTTACATAGTGGACATATGGGAACTTGACTACGGACATGATTTTAAGGTCCCTTTGTTTAAGTGCAAATGGGTCAATCTGTCAAGAGGCGGGGTACAGGTAGACCCACAGTATGGAATGATAACAGTGGATCTGAACAATCTTGGGTACACTGACGAACCGTTCGTCCTAGCCAATGATGTGGCATAGGTTATCTATGTGAAGGACATGTCTACCAAACCGAGAAAAATAAAAGATAAGGAAGCGAATACATCATACGATGAGCCAAAGCGCCACATAGTTCTTTCAGGAAAAAGGGACATCGTGGGAGTGGAGGGCAAGACAGACATGTCGTAATATTATGAAAAGTTTCATGAAATTCCTCCCTTCAAAGTCAATGTTGACCCAAGCATCCTGATAAATGATGAAGATTATCCATGGTTACGGCGCAATAAGGAAAGGACACAAGCGAAGAAAAAGTGAAGACTTTCTCTCCACAACTATTATGATGATACCATGCCAACTTTCAACCTTTTCGTGGTTCATTTGAAATGTCTGTTGTAACAGACGAGTTTCCGTATGAAATCCTGATACTTCGAAAGAGATTGTCCGTTTTATACACGAAGTGCATCCAGTTTTTGTCGTAACCCTCTCAACTTTCTTGCACATGCTATATGGATGAAATGATCATACCATGCCAACTTTCAACCTTTTCAGAGTTCATTTGAAATGCTTTTCAATTTTAGGGTCTTATAGCTCAAAATAATCAATAAATGCATGAAAAATAACAAATGAAGTCAGAAAGGGTTGAAAATTGATGATGTGGCTTTGAATGGTGCATTTTGAACACACCAAAAGTCAGGAGTTCAAATAAGTTTAAAAAAATGAAATCCCTTCGTAACAGACGAGTTTCGTATGAAATCCTCATACTTCGAAAGAGATTGTCCGTTTTGTACACGAAGTGCATCCAGTTTTTGCCGTAACCCTCTCAACTTTTTTGCACATGCTATGTGGATGAAATTATGATACCATGCCAACTTTCAACCTTTTTCAATGTTCATTTGAAATGTTTTCCAATTTCAGGGTCTTATAGCTCAAAATAATCAGTAAATGCATGAAAAATAACAAATGAAGTCAAAAAGGGTTGAAAATTGATGATGTGACTTTGAATGGTGCATTTTGAACACACCGAAAGTCAGGATTTCAAATAAGTTTTAAAAAATGAAATCCCTTTGTAACAGACGAGTTTCGTATGAAATCCTGATACTTTGAAAGAGATTGTCCGTTTTGTACACGAAGTGCATCCAGTTTTTGGCGTAACCCTCTCAACTTTCTTGCACATGCTATGTGGATGAAATGATGATACCATGCCAACTTTCAACCTTTTCAAAGTTCATTTGAAATGCTTTTCAATTTCAGGGTCTTATAGCTCAAAACAATCAGTAAATGCATGAAAAATAACAAATGAAGTCAGAAAGGGTTGAAACTTCATGATGTGGCTTTGAATGGTGCATTTTGAACACAAAAAAAGTCAGGTGTTCAAATAAGTTTTAAAAAAGTGAAATCCCTTTGTAACACATGAGTTTCGTATGAAATCCTGATACTTCGAAAAAGATTGTCCGTTTTGTACACGAAGTGCATCCAATTTTTGCCGTAACCCTCTCAACTTTATTGCACATGCTATGTGGATGAAATGATGATACCATGTCAACTTTCAACCTTTTCAGAGTTCATTTGAAATGCTTTTCAATTTCAGGGTCTTATAGCTCAAAATAATCAGTAAATGCATGAAAAATAACAAATGGAGTCAGAAAGGGCTGAAACTTGATGATGTGGCTTTGAATGGTGCATTTTGAACACACAAAAAGTCAGGAGTTTAAATAAGTTTTAAAAAATGAAATCCCTTTGTAACAGACAAGTTTCGTATGAAATCCTGATACTTCGAAAGAGATTTTCCGTTTTGTACATGAAGTGCATCCAGTTTTTGCCGTAACCCTCTCAACTTTCTTGCACATGCTATGTGGATGAAATGATGATACCATGTCAACTTTCAACCTTTTCAGAGTTCATTTGAAATGCTTTTCAATTTCAGGGTCTTATAGCTCAAAATAATCAGTAAATGCATGAAAAATAACAAATGAAGTCAGAAAGGGTTGAAAATTGATGATTTCGCTTTGAATGGTGCATTTTGAACACTCAAGATAAACCTCTAGTATTATTGGAACTAAAATTATATAAAATTGATGCAACTAAAATTATCAAAGTATTTTCTGTTCAAAATCATTAAAAGAAAAAAGAAATTTCATAAAGACCTTTTTGTTACAAACTTTAATAGCAAAAAGAATTATCATAAAATAAAATAAATAAGTAATTAGAAACAAAATAATATAAACTTTAATAAAATATATAAGTAGAAACAAAATAAAAAACTAAAATAAACTTTAATAGTTAAAAGCAAAATTGAATTATCATAAAGTGAAATAAACAAGTAATTAGAAATAAAATAAAATAAAATGAATACGTTTTTTGTTGTAAGTAGAAACAAAATAAATAAAGCAAAAAAGAAAACAAAAAACAGGGAAAAAATAAAAAAAATATGCCACCTACTGGGCCACCACTGCGTGAATACAATACAAGAAACCTGTTAATCCGTGACGGATTCCTGGTGACGTTCTGGATATCCGTCATGGAAACCGTCACCGACCAACAATATGTGTTCGGGCCCAAAAACAGTAGCTCCTCAATGACGGATGTGGAGGTACCATCACGAAAACTGTCACAGATAGACCAATCGGGCCTAGCCGGGCCTAGCCCCCCTCTCCCTTTATACACCATCTGGACCTTCAAGAATTGCTCCTGCTGATGTGGCATAGTCATATGAGTTTCATTGTAACTTGAATTTTCTATACCGTAAAAAAACAAGGATCCTAATGTAATTAGATGGCACCAAACTGAATGAATATACTTATGTAGCATACAAACACGTGAGGCCAACATGAATCAGGTCTAGTATCAGGCACCCAAGGGCAAAGACACCAAAGCATGAACGGGTTGAAGCAAAGCGCGCGGAGGAAAACACATTAAAGTCGTGTACGCGGCAAAGTCCGAAATAGGAGGCGTGCGGAGGAAAAGACGTTCAAATCGTGTACGCGGCAAAATCCAAAACAGGAGGCGCGCGGGGGAAAAGACGTTCAAGTCGTGTACGCGGCAAAATCCGAAACAGGAAGCGCGCGGGTCGTCGAGGCGGAGAGTTAAAAAAATTCGGAGCCAACCCATTTAACTCCACAGCCCACCAGCCCGAGAGGCCACAGCCTCGCACCTCTCTCCCCACGACCACGGAAACCCTAATCCATCTCCACCTACAGCCGCCGACTCCTCTCCCTCCCTGTTCCCGATTCAGATCCATGCCCAGCCTCCCTCCCAGCGCGGCTGCCGTCGATCTCCCACGCCGCCGTCCCAACCATCTCCCGCTCCATCTCCGTCTCCCACCATCTATCGCTCCTCCACCGCCCCACCCTCTCCCCCTATGCAGCCTACTCAGATCTGCGATGGGGGCACCCGCGGCGGTAGCGGCGCTCCGGCATCCGCGTCAAGGTCAGCCCCTTGCTCGTCTTCATGGGTGTGGTGGTCGAGGAAGGTGGTTGAGGTCGGCGAGATAAACGTCCTCGCCTACCCGCTGGCCAGGACCAAGGACGGCTGCCCGGATACTCCGTCTCCTTCACAATCTCGCGCTGGGAAAGGAGGGGGTGGCCGCTGTTTTCTTCGGCACTCCTTGGCCTTTTTTGCATCGCCACAGGTGACCTCGCCGGACCACTTGCTGTGAAGGTGAGAACCCTTTTCACTCTCCATTAATTGAAGAATTATCTATTTAGGATGTCAGGATAGTGCTTTGCAGTGAAGTAACTTTTGTGGCTGGGACTAATTGTTTTGGAAAGATACCAAGATGATGTATTACGTTCCATATTTTGCATAAACGTTTGTGTGACTGTTTTTTTTTAAATGTAGAGATTTATATTTACATCTTTTCTTCATCAACATGTACGTGTAACAAATATATGTGGGGTGCTCACATAGTTTCTGAGGTCATGATGTGTTTATGTGTGTCAATTTAGTTTACAGATTTACATCATTGAGATGGATCAAATTATGATGTAGAGTATATATGAAACTGAAAAGATGGTATGCTTAAAGCTGGAATAAATTATTGAGGGAATCCTATGCAGGACTAACTATAGGGATACTTCAACTAAAACACAAGATTTATTTGTTTTCTCCATGGAATAGTTCCACTAAAGTTCCAATTATTATTCTATAGGTGGAGATAACTGAAGTCGAGGGTGCGGTTAATGACATCAAATGTGTTGATGAAACAGAGTCTTCTGAAGAACAGAGGAGAAAAATACAGAAAGGTCAGTCGAAACTACTTCTGCAGTACAACATAATTAGCTAGCACTACAAACTATGTATCCTTCTTTGTCCAGATGTTCATATCCTTTACTTTACTGTGATGCTTATAATCCTTGTATCTATCTACCGTTCCTGATTGTTCTCTATTGCTCTGTACATATTTATTTTTATAAGAAAACACCACCCAGCACTATGCGATCAGGACGATTCTCTGATTCAGTTGCAAATCCTTGAATCTTTCTACCGTTCCTGATTGTTCTCTATTGCTCAGTACCTACTTTTTATGAGAACACCACTCAGTACTATGTGGTCATGATGATTCTCTGATTCAGTTGCAAATCCTTGTATCTATCTATCGTTCTTGATTGTTCTCTATTGCTCAGTACGTATTTCTTTTTATGATAATACACCACTCGGATTATGTGGTCATTACGACTCTCTGATTCAGCTTGTTTAAAAGATGAAGCTTGCTGATATGTTCCATCATCTTAAAAACGCTATATGGTTAAGAAAATATATGAAAATATATCTACAAACAATGATAGAGATCACAAAAGTTGAGCCAAGCAACTCAAAAAGTATCAACCTCGTAGTGCAGAATTCAGTTTGAGATCCTGAATGTGTGCGGTGCCTCTTAGTCTTAGAAGTGAGTTTAATTTACAACTAATTTACTGACACAACCAAGGGCATTGTATGGCAGAAGATTTCCCATGGGAATTCCCATACCATGCACATGATCGAGTTACATCCATTTTAAGCAACCTGTCATTTTTAGCCAAAAGTAAATATGATTGATTAAACTGGGAACAAAAATAATTTAGACCATTATTTGTGTTTATTTGAACCAAGTATCTTGCTTTCACTACATTGTCACTCTATCAGTAAAGTTGCTCCTGATACTGCTTTTTACCTGTGTTCTTTTTGAGTTGTTGGCCTTTTAAGGAAAACATTTTGTAGCGAATACTATTGCTCTGGATTATGGTTCAATGTATATATTTAATCATTTTACGTAGTGGTTATGTGAAATATTTTATATATCTATCTCAACAAACATGTTGACTGAAATGTACATGTTTAATCTATTCATGTTCTTTGTTTCAATAGGGCATTTATTTCAAATGTCTTGGTAAAGATTTGGTCTATCCACATATATCAACTGATTTATGCGGTAATCTGTGAGGATAGATGTTCCACCAACCACCTCACTGCTAATATTCATATTTGATTTCTTTCTGTGTGATACTAGGACGTGCATATGTTTCTTTTTGCATGCCAAAATCCTTGTTTGATTGCTGCTAAAATGGGCATGTTGACTGAAAAATGTGATGTTGCTGTATATTGTTCCTTTTTCCTGTCATTTTATTGCAGGCGAGCTAATCACTATCATTTTAAATAAATGTTTGGATGAATGTTTCCCATAATTTATTCCTCATGCTAATAGTTCTCACAATTTGTTTTCTGATATTCTCTTGCAGGTAATTGAGGTAGAACAGAAGATATTACACTAGTTTTGTTTTGAAGGGTAACACGACTTGGGATGGAACAAATGATGCTACACTTAAGACAAGGAACAGATTATATGTATCTAAATGTCTGGTGTGATTGTGAGATGTAATTGTAATCTGCTATGGTGGTCTGAATTTTGTAGTTGTGAATCTGTAGTTGTGCATTATATTATTGTTTTTTTTGTTGCTAAATGGAGATTCCTTACTTTCTTTGTGTGGATCAAATGTTGGGCAATCTTGGCCGAAGATGGGTTGGAACAAGCAAAGGCTGATAATAATCTAGAACGTGCAAGCATAATAAATGTGTATGAATGGCAATGTATAAAGAATATTAAAATATTTGGAAACTGGTCAAGGCCCAATAAACAATTGACTACATGGGCCTAAATTTAGAACGATAAATGGGCTGTATTGTTGGGCTGCCAGGTCAGATTGAGTATGATGCCACATCAGCTCCCATGTCATGTATATCCATGACGGAATGGTCTGTCACAAAGGTCAGGGCCTGTTGTTGGCTAAATGGGCCTAGGGGTAGGCCGGTGACAGTCAAAATCTGTCATGAAGGCCATGTTGTCAATTGTGACGGATTAAAACTGTCATGGATTAGCAAATTTCTTGTAGTGATACGACTAGATATAGCAGTGACAATTAGGTCCGTAAGCCTGCAATGGAGAGGAGCTCGAGAGGGGTGCGGCAGTGGGGCTTATAAACCACTACGCGCCCCTCTCAACTAGCGAGGTGGGACTAAACTTTCGACGCAGCAGCACAAGGCCTTTGGTCCCGGTTGATGGCACCAACCGAGACTAAAGGGTGCATTGGTCCTAGTTCATGACACCAATATGAACCAATGCTTCCCTTTAGTAACGGTTGGTGCCACCAACCGGGACCAAAAGCCGCCACTTCCCGACCTTTGGGTTGCTGAAAAGAGGCATTTGGTATCGGTTGGTGGCATCAACCGAGACTAAAAGGCGCATTCGTCTCGGTTGCTGTCACGAACCGGGACCAATGCTTCGTCTATACAACTAGCACTTATGAAAATTTTCATTCAGCTTGCCTTCCCCGCCCGATGCTGCCAGGCTGCCCCTCCCCTGCGCCTCGCCGTCGCCGTCGTCGCCCCTGCCTCCGATGCCGTCCCGCGCCGCCCAGACGTCGTCGCCGCCCCGCGCCCCCTGGCCTCCTCGTCGCCTGTCGCCGCGCCCCTCACCGTCGTCGTCGCCGCCCCCTGCCTCCTCGTCGCCCGTCCCCGTGCCCCTCACCGTCGCCCCCGTGCCCTGCCTCCTCGTCGATCGCCGCCCTCTTGCGCAGTGAGCTCATATGAATTTTCCTAATTTAGATGTGTAGTTTAGATGTGTAGTTAATGAATTGAATTGTTGTAATTTGTTCATAAATGAATATGCAAAAGTTAGAAATTTTTTCTGTTCATAGATTTTTTTACGATATTATTGTTGAATATGCAAATGTTTGTGTGTTCATATATATATATATATATATATATATATATATATATATATATATATATATATATATATGCAAAGAATATGTGTCAATTTTTTTCATATAATTTTTATTTTGTTCATAGAATTTTTATGATTTTTTCCTGTTGTAATTTTGTTCATAGAATAAGAAGAGAAAGTTTTTAATATAATTAGTTAGAAAAATTATAGAACTATGAACTAGTTAAACTAGTTTATTTTTAATTAGTAAGTACTACTTTATTCTATTTATAGTAAGTGCTTAATAGTTGAACTAGTTGATTTAATAAAACTAGTTTATTTTACTATAGAAGTAGTTTATTTTTAGCAAGAAAATTAATAGAACTAGTTTATTTTTTATTAAAGCAATTATTCCCGCATCGACGCCGACGATGCCTATCCCACATCCTCGTCGTCGACTCAGCGGAGGAGGCCGGCTTGATCAGAGGGGCCATGTCCGGGACTGGGCTCCGCCGGGCTGGTTTTGGGAGGTGCTACCTTCCGGGGGGCGTAGGTTGGTGAGGAGCCAGCCCGTCGTTGACCCGATCCTTGTTTGGTGGCGGTCGCGTGGGCCAGTGACGGTGCCGAGGCTTCCGGACACCGTGGAGGTGGTACGTCACCGTGTCAGCGAGTAGGACGAGCACGTCCGTCGCTACATGGTTGCGTTGGAGGGCAGGTTCGACAATACCTGGCAGGTTCTTCAGGGATCTCACTGGAGCGATCCTGTGATGGTTCCTTCTCTTTGGGTGTACACCACCCGCGCCGATACCCGTCGGGCGCTACGGTTCTAGCTGTACTAGCGATGCTATATGTATGATAGTATTCGAGGTTTATTAGTGATAATATTCGACGATGTACGGACGCATGGAGATGATGTAGTTTTGCTTATAATTGAATGCATCCTAATTTGAATACTACTTTATTTTGTGAGATTTGATTTTGCTTATTGAATGCTAGAATTGGAAAACTACTCCTACTTTGAATGCTAAAATTGGAGAGCACTATGCAAGGCGTATGCATATGATTAGTTGATAGCTTATAGGGTTTTTGTTTTCGCAGAAATCTAGGAGCCCCCCTCCATCATCCCCGCCGTCGTCCCCGTCACCGACCCCCTCCGACCTCGAGATGAGAACAGCCAAATCCTTTTTTAGAAAGATAATTAAACGATATTTCGGGTTGACTTTAAGTCTGTCGAGTCTCCACCATATATGAGAGGACGAAGAATCCCGGCTGTTGTCGTGGGGGTAGCTTCTCCTTCGTTCCCGTGTGCTAAACAATTTGGTGTAATGCACTCGGGAATGAAAGGAGGAGCTACCATCACCGATGGTCGCAAATGTCAGAGAGGAATCAGTGAGGGAGAGTTCCACCATATATATATGAGAGGACGAAGAATCCCGACTGTTGTCGTGGGGGTCGCTTCTCCTTCATTACCGTGTGCTAGACATTTTGGTGTAATGCACTCGGGGATGAAAGGAGGAGCGACCATCGCCAACGGTCGAATGTATACACCACGTGAGCTGAGAGTTTTCAACAAAAAACTCGACAGACCGATAGTCAACCCGTGATGAATAATAATGATCTAACTTAGATTTTTTAGTACATATATTTAATTGTAGATGTTTAATATTTGAATTATGAACATAGGAAATGTCGTCCTCGGACGACAAAAGTCTCCCGGGGGAGTGCGACTGGTGCCACGACGACCGAGGTCAGTGCGACAGGCCTCACCTGGACGAAGATCGGCGCTTCAGCATTAAGCTGGAGGAGACCTTCGATGTTGAAACGGTACGCAATGACAACAAGTGTTATTTTTTCGTAATTAAGCACGACTTCAAATATTTCAACGTGTACTTTTCATCTTTTACAATTCGACTAGCTTATCCCATGCCATGCAAGACGCTATGTCGTGGAGAGGATGGGTTTTGAAGACCATGAAAGTTTCGAAACAAAGACAATTCACCTAAGGACCCATCATGGTGTGGATTTTGAAGTAAAGTTGTACAATTCTGAGAGCGTAACCCATTTTGGTTGCAAAAAATGGGAAGCACTTTGCGAGATGTATGGGTTTGATGAAGGTATGCTTGTCACCATGATCCAAATTTTGCATTGGCAAAATTATTTTAAACAACATTTCGCGCAGGCTCTTGCATGCTGACATAACATTGTCCCGAAGAGGAGAGGCCGCCGCCGGAACGTATTTACGATCAAGGGTTTCAGTTTCAAGGTGAAAATGTTGTGCCTGAGCATGAAGGAGGAGCGACGACGTTTGCACAGTTCATCCAATTTCATCACGAAATGCGTGATTGCGAAACTCACATACAACCGTAAAATGACTGGGTTGGGCATATGTGGGCTCATGTTGGCAACCAATAGGCTTTTCTATAAATGCATCTGAGAGAATTTAATTTTTATTCGGCTTGTAAACTATGCTAAATTTATTTGGTTGTGAAATTATGTTATTTTTGTTTGCTTGTCAAACTATACAAAATGTGTGCATATTTGTTGAAAAACGGCTGCCAGCTGGTCACACCGGCAAATATAGGTCGACGCATTGGGCGCACTGCCGATTCAAATCATACACAGGGCGGACGCCGAGCGGGTGGCCGAACCAAACGGACAAAAAACGGAGAAAATTGCCGTCTGTTTCGGTCGGCGCATTGGAGTTGCTCTAAACAAACATTTTAGAAAAAACCAAATGCTTCTATAACTAAATGACTATAGTAGTGGTTTACATTTTGATACACACGTTAGCACACCCAAGCTTCATTGGAAGAGGGGCGATCAAGAATCATATATATAGATTAGGTAGAGATATACTCCCTTTGTTATAAGTCTTTCAAGAGATTTTTACCAAGTAACTACATATGTAGCAAAATGAGTGAATTTACACTCTAAAATATGTCTACATACATTCGTATGTTGTAGTCCCTTTGAAATGTCTAAAAAGACTTATATTTAGGAATGTGTTTATCTCTACTTTGTAATCTTAACATATCTTTCTCCCTCTCCCGTAGCTATCCAGGAAACCTCTTGTAACGACCTGAATCCATAGCGATCGGTCTCTCCAACTTGTAAGCCAAGGCACGGCTGTTCTGCCTCGCATCAATATAAACCAAACGTGGCTCCTCATCAAGGAGTAGGAACGCTTCCGATTCTTTCATGGTATCAGAGCCACCTCTTCCTATATATCTAGCCACACAACAAAACGGTAAAACCACATCAACACCGCCTCCATGTCTTCGTCTACGGCTGTCGCCCTCAACCTTGGTGCGCCGCCGTCTGAGAAGCTTGCAAGGGGGAACTACATCCTCTGGAAGGCGCAGGTGCTTCCGGCTCTGCGACGTGCGTAAGGTGACCGGGCTCCTGGACAACACAGACGCCGCTCCACCCAAGACCGTGGAGATCACACATGCAGATAGAACTACTGACGCGGCGCCAAATCCCCTATATGGACCCTGGATCGCCTAAAATCAACAGGTTCTGTCATATTTACTAATCTCCATCTCTCCAGAAATCCTTGCACGGGTTGTGGGGAAGGAGTCCACCTTCGGGCTGTGGACTACGATGACAACGCTCTTCGCCTCCCAATCGCAGTCCCGGATTACCAATCAGCGGATCGCGATCACCAACACCAGGAAGGGCGGCATGTCAAGCACTGCCTACATGGCGAAGATGAAAAGTCTTGGAGACGAACTAGAAGTTGCTGGCCGTCCAGTGCCAGACCCTAAGATGGTAGATTACATCCTTGCGGGACTTGATCGTGACTACGATCATGTAGTTGCATCCATCGGCGCCGTCAAGAACATGATCACACCCGACGACCTCTTCGCCCAAATCTCTGCCTTTGACTAGAGGATAGAGATGTTGGGTGATTCTTCTTCACGCGGCTTCCATACATCAGCAAACGCGGCCTACAGAGGTCGCCCTCAAGCTCGTGGGAAATCGTATCACGGGCGAGGTGGAAGGGGCCGTGGCCGTGGAGATCGCCCCTCCTCTCCTGCTGGTGGTGGCGGTAGCTACAGAGGATACCCTCGTCATCAACAACAACAGCAACATGACCAGCAGCCGCAGCGTGATTACCCCGAGTGCCAGATTTGTCTCAAACATCATCCAGGGGGCGCGCGAGTATGTTGGTGGCGCTATGAAGATGGTGATCAAGAAGAAAAAGGAGCACATGCAACAACCTATGGTGTGGATACCAATTGGTATGCTGACACCGGCGCCACAAATCATATCACCGGTGAGCTCGGCAAGCTGACAATGCGGGAGAAGTACAATGGAGGCGAGCAAATTCACACGGCAAGCGGTTCTAGTATGGCAATTACACATGTTGGTAGTTCAATTGTTAAAAAGCCCATTAGAGATTTGCATCTGAAAAATATATTACATGTCCCTGAATCATCCATAAATCTTCTTTCCGTTCACCGATTCACTCTTGACAATCATGTTCTCAAAGAGTTCTATCCTTATTTCTTCTTGGTTAAGGACTTGGCCGCGAGGAGAATCATTCTTAGAGGACGGTGCGAGGGAGGTCTCTACCCGCTCATATCATCATCACCGTCATCATGGTCCAATAAACAAGCACATGCTGTGACCAAGCCATCTTCAGTAAAGTGGCATAGTCGCTTGGGTCATCCATCGTCTGTCATAGTTAGATATGTCCTTATCAAGAATAAGCTCTCATATGAGCCTAGTGTTGAGTCGGTTTGTGATCCATGTCAACAAGCCAAAAGTCATCAATTGCCGTACCCTATCTCTACTAGGGTATCCACTGCACCGTTGCAACTTATTTTTTCAGATGTATGGGGACCAGCTCCCACATCAGTTGGCAGATTTTCTTACTATGTTAGCTTCATTGATGATTATAGCAAATTCACTTGGATTTACTTGCTAAAGAAACACACGTCTTCTTGGCATTGTACCAAATTACACGTCTCTTCATATCTTTGGTTGTGCTTGTTGGCCAAATCTCAGGCCTTATAACACGCGTAAACTTGCGTTTCGTTCAAAGAGATGTGTGTTCTTAGGATATAGTTCAATGCACAAAGGAGTAAAATGTTTAGATGTTCCTACGGGGAGATTTTACATATCCAGGGATGTCGTTTTTGATGACTCCATTTTCCCATTTGCATCTCTTCATCCTAATGCCGGTGCCCTTCTTCGAAAGGAAATTCTTCTCCTCCATCAAAATCTTAGGAGTTTTGATCATGGGGGCGACAATTGTACTAACCAAAATGTTGATAATTCTGCTGGTGCCAGCCCTGCGTTTATGCCTGTGCAGGTCGGTGAAAACAATGGTGAAAACGGTGAAGAAAATGGTGGACAAAAAGATCAAAACCATGTGGTATTTCATGCACCGCAAGAGGACGAACTTGGCGCAGAAAACGGAGGCGATCCGGCGGCGCCCGCAACTCCTGTGCGCCAATCAGCCTCGGATCACGCGCGAGATCTGCCTCGGATCGTGTTCTGGACAGACGCGGGGACAGACGCGGGCGGGAGTCTTGCCCGATCCAGCCGCGCGTCGCCACGTCGCCATCAAGCGGGCCCGAGTCTGCCTCGCGGTCCATGCGCATGCAAGTTTTTATCAATTTCCAAAATCTTGTTGAACGCAAACTTAGCTCCAAAATCATTGCTATGCAGACAGATTGGGGTGGTGAGTATGAGATGCTCAATTCTTTCTTCCAAAAACTTGGTATCTCTCATCATGTTTCTTGTCCCCATGCTCACCAGCAAAATGGATCTGCCGAAAGGAAGCATCGACACATTGTTGATGTAGGCCTTGCTTTGCTAGCAAATGCATCTATGCCACTCAAGTTCTGGGATGAAGCCTCTTCTTAACTGTCACCTATCTCATCAACTTGCTTCCTAGTAAGGTCATCAAGTTTGAAACACCCATCACACGTCTTCTTGGCATTGTACCAAATTACACGTCTCTTCATATCTTTGGTTGTGCTTGTTGGCCAAATCTCAGGCCTTATAACACGCGTAAACTTGCGTTTCGTTCAAAGAGATGTGTGTTCTTAGGATATAGTTCAATGCACAAAGGAGTAAAATGTTTAGATGTTCCTACAGGGAGAGTTTACATATACAGGGATGTCGTTTTTGATGACTCCATTTTCCCATTTGCATCTCTTCATCCTAATGCCGGTGCCCTTCTTCGAAAGGAAATTCTTCTCCTCCCTCAAAATCTTAGGAGTTTTGATCATGGGGGCGACAATTGTACTAACCAAAATGTTGATAATTCTGCTGGTGCTAGCCCTGCGTTTATGCCTGTGCAGGTCGGTGAAAACAATGGTGAAAACGGTGAAGAAAATGGTGGACAAAAAGATCAAAACCATGTGGTATTTCATGCACCGCAAGAGGACGAACTTGGCGCAGAAAACGGAGGCGATCCGGCGGCGCCCGCAACTCCTGTGCGCCAATCAGCCTCGGATCACGCGCGAGATCTGCCTCGGATCGTGTTCTGGACAGACGCGGGGACAGACGCGGGCGGGAGTCTTGCTCGATCCAGCCGCGCGTCGCCACGTCGCCATCAAGCGGGCCCAAGTCTGCCTCGCGGTCCATGCGCATGCAGGCTACATCGGACGTGGGATCTCCTGCAACCGCGGATTATCTATCCACCAATGCAACCTCCGCAGGATCGGCCACACAGGACTCTACGGGATCATCTGCGCCGACGCATGCAGCAGATCCATCTGGATCTTCTGTGAACAGCTCTCCTGTCTCCAGGCATACACAACTAGCGACATCTACACGGGTGATGACGCGGTTACAAAAAGGTATAAAGAATCCAAAAATTCGTACTGATGGCACTATACGATATGGAATGTTGTGTGTTCTAGGTGAACCGAGAACATTGAATGATGCACTAGATGATCCAAAGGTGGAAGAAGGCAATGGATGAGGAATATTGTGCACTTATGAATAACAAGACTTGGCATCTTGTGCCTAATCAGAGAGGTAAAAACATTATTGATTGTAAATGGGTGTATAAAATCAAAAATAAGGCAGATGGATCTATTGATAGGTACAAGGCACGTCTAGTTGCAAAGGGTTTCAAACAACGCTATGGTATAAATTACGAAGATACGTTTAGCCCTGTTGTGAAAGCTGCGACTATAAGACTTGTTTTAGCTATTGCTGTATCCAGGGGTTGGAGTTTGAGACAGCTGGATGTACAGAATGCGTTCTTGCATGGCGTTCTGGAAGAGGAGGTCTACATGAGACATCCACCAGGGTATGTAAACAAGAAAACTCCACATTATGTGTGCAAACTTGACAAGGCATTATATGGGTTGAAACAAACACCTAGAGCATGGTATGCTAGGCTGAGTTCTTAGTTAAAGTGTCTTCATTGCACCAAAGGCTGATGCATCTTTGTTTATTTATAACAAGGCAAAGGTAGTCACTTTCGTGCTCATATATATTGATGACATTGTTGTTGCAAGCTCTTCACAAAATGCTACTAATGCACTTCTGCATGAACTGAGTTCAGAATTTGCCTTAAAGGATCTAGGAGATTTGAATTTCTTCTTAGGAATTGAGGTCAAGAAAACTCAAGATGGAATAGTGTTGAATCAGGAAAATTATGCAAATGAACTTCTTGTTCGTATGGGAATGAAAAACTGCAAGCCTGCCTCCACACCGTTATCCTCCTCAAAAAAACTCTCAGCATATGAAGGAGAGCCTCTTCAGGAGGAAGAAACTACAAGGTATAGAAGTGTTGTGGGAGCACTGCAATATCTAACACTCACACGTCCAGATATATCCTTCGCTGTTAACAAAGTTTGTCAATATTTGCATGCTCCTACCACTGCTCATTGGACAACTGTCAAGAGGATTGTGAGATATGTAAAGCATACAATAGGATTGGACTTAATTTCAGGTGTTCTAATTCTACACTTGTTAGTGCATTTTCTGATGCTGATTGGGCAAGTTGCAGTGATGACAGGAAATCAACTGAAGGCTTTGCAGTATTTTTTGGTTCCAATCTTATTTCCTGGAGTGCAAGGAAACAAGCTATTGTGTCCAGATCAAGCACAGAAGCTGAATATAAATCTCTGGCAAATGCTACTGCAGAAATCATTTGGTTAGAGTCACTACTTGAGGAATTGGGAATCAAACTAAATCGTATCTCATGCCTATGGTGTGATAACTTGGGAGCCACTTATTTATCTGCAAATCCAGTCTTTCATGCAAGGACTAAACATATCGAAATTGATTTTCATTTTGTACGAGAAAGGGTTGCAGCGAAGAAACTTGAGATACGGCTCATCCCTTCCAAAGATCAAGTAGCGGATGGCTTCACCAAGGCATTACCAGCAAAACCATTTGAAGAGTTCAAGAGTAATCTAAACTTAGAATAGTTGAGATTAAGGGAGGGTGTTAGAATTTATGTTTATCTCTACTTTGTAATCTTAACATATCTTTCTCCCTCTCCCGTAGCTATCCAGGAAACCTCTTGTAACGACATGAATCCATAGCGATCGGTCTCTCCAACTTGTAAGCCAAGGGACGACTGTTCTGCCTCGCATCAATATAAACCAAACGCGGCTCTTCATCGAGGAATAGGAACGCTTCCGATTCTTTCAGAGGGAGTAGATATGAAAAATGTGCGTCAATTGTGGTGGTTTTTTTTTGAAAAATAAAAAAAGTGATGGTTTTTTGTCTAGGGTTCGCCAATTGTGGTGGCTTTTGTAGTTTACCTGGCAGCCGTCTCGGAGACCGTGCGGACCCTGCTCAGCAAGTCTGAGACCAGAGTGAATTTAATTTAGTGGGTGAGTAGCTCGGGGCTACTGCCAGCAGTACTGGTACCACTCAACGCAAATCAATCGATCTTTATTTTTTTGGCGACGGCGGCGACAATTAGGACTGGACGTACGAGCGAGCTTTTCGGCTCGGCCCGAAGCTCGCTCCAGCTCGGCCCGTTACAGGTCGGCTCGATGGGATAATCGAGCGGGCCGAGGTCCGAAAACAGGCCCGTTTCGCGACCGAGCCGAGCCGAGTTTCGGCCGGTCCAGCTCGGTGACTCGCTTGCGGCCCAGCCCAATTCTGCCGTCCATCGCAATGGCTAGCGCATTAGGGCACGAGCAACACACAGCCAGTCTCTCGTCTCTTCCTTTCTCTCCTCCGCGCCGCCTCGCCCCTCTCTCACGACGCCGCAAATCTGGATCGACGGCGACGAGCGACGCCGCGTTTCCTCGCCACACCGACGGCGACGGGCGGCGCGACCGTTCCTCACCACACCGGACGCAGACGGACGCGCCTCCCCTGGTTTCTCGCGGAACATGACGAGCCGGAGCAGGTACCTCCTTCCTTCCCAATCCCTAGCCGCAGCTCTCTGAACTTCAGAAGTACGCATGTGATGGATCAATGGATGGATGGATCGATGGATGTAGTTATGTACTTCGAACTTCCAGTACACATCTGATGGATGGATGGATGGATCGATGGACGTAGTCAGGTAGATGTATACGTACGGGTAGATGGATGGATGGATGTAGGGCCGAACTCCCACATCTACGTAGGGCTAGATGGATGGATGTATTATACCCTGTACGGGTAGATGTAGCAGCGACGGATGGATGGATCATGGATGGATGGAGTTGTAGGGCAGAATGGATGGATAGATCAAAATTTTCATTGATTCCATGTGTAATTAGTTTTCTGCTGTTGATGACCTAGTTGATGATCTACTTGCTGTAGCATAGCAGCTTGAAAAATAATCTACTTGCTGGAAAATTACATAGATCCATGTCTAATTAGTTTACTGTTGTTGATGATTGACCGTTTGTTGTTTGCTGATGTATGCAGACAATGGACAAAGAAAAGGGGAAGGCGAGTGGGAAGAAGGAGAAAGAAGGACGTTGGACTCCATTATGAAGAGCAAGTTGCCGGTCTCGGGGATGTAGAAGGGGAATGGGAAGGGCAATGCAGCAGCTACTATGCTGCTGCCAAGGAAGCTGGCAAATGATTCCAGCAATGTCCCAATCGCTGAGTTGTTGTATAGGGTAAAAAGGAAACCTCCGCCATGATGTCTCCCTGACCCCAGCGGCGCTGCCGCGCTGGAGTGCGTGCCGGAATCGCCGTTGCCTCCGGCTCCGCAAACTACTATGAGAGGGAGGCTACATCTTCCCAGGTATGTAGGTGCAAAATATATACTTGTGCAAGCTCGTGTATGTGCTGTTTTTCTTTTTGAAAGTCAAATTTATGTGTGCCCAAGCTCACATGTGCTGTTTTTTGTACCTAAATGTCGAATATATGTTTGTGCAAGCTCATGTGTGTGCTCTTTTTGGTATACAAATGTCAAATACTCCCTCCGTTCCTTGATATAAGGTGTATAGATTTTTGAGAAAAAGTCCAAAATATAAGATGTATCGCATTGCACCACTCGTTAGGATAATTTTTAAGGGATTTGATTACATTTCCTTATATTAGGTAATCTCCTCTATTTTCTCATGTCATATAGTCAGGAGTAATATCGCCCAAAACTTGTGAAATTTTCCCTCCACTTGTGTTCTTTAATTTTCGTGCCAAAAACTATACACCCTATATTTAGGAACGGAGGGAGTATATGTTTGTGCAAGCTCACGTATGTGCTGTTTTTGTTATCGAAAAGTCAAATATATATTTGTGCAAGCTCATGTGTGTGCTGTTTTTGCTATCCAAAAGTCAAATAAATGTGTGTCCAAGCTCATGTGTGTGTGTGTTGTTTTGGTGTGCTAGGCAATGGAATATAATAAGCAAGCGGAGGAGGATCATGAAGAGGTGGAAGAGGATGAGTGTCCAAGCTCATGTGTGTGTGTGTTGTTTTGATGTGTTATGCTATACAAAGTTTCTTTGTTTGGCTGTCAATATTTGATGTTTTGCTGTATAAAGATGAAAGGAAGTTCTGTCAAAAATACAGTAGAAATGCTGCCCAATTCTTTCTCTCATCTGTTACATTGTTACAATTTTCGTAGAAGAACTCATAGAAGAAAGCTTATTTTTCATTACTATGACCATTTCTTAAAACAATAGATTGCTGGATGTTTCATTTTTAGCAATATAAACTGTTTGTTTTCCAAAATATGGGTTTAATTGCTGCAAAAGAATCAAGACTGTGTTGTATATACTGATATACAGAGGTACAAAGGCTCTGGGGCAGTTGGCTTACGAGCCGGCTCGGTTTGAGCCGAGCCACACCTAAAACGAGCCGAGCCGCCTGAACTAGGCTCGTTGGCTGAGCGAGCCGAGCCGAGCCGAGCCGCTTCAGAGCGAGCCAAAGCCAGGCTCGGATCAAGCTCGGCTCGGCTCGGCTCGTGTCCAGCCCTAGCGACAATGGACGATGCGGCGGCAGTCGCATCCGAGAAGCGGAGGCGAGAAGAGCCTCCGGCGGCAGGGGCGAAGGCCATGGACGATGTAGCGGCGGCTTCCTCGTCACAGAAGCGAAGGCGGGACGAGCCGGAATCGGAAGAGCCTCCGGCGAGAAGGGATGGCAGCAGCGGCGAGGATGCGGGCCTCGACCTCATCAGCGAGCTCCCCGTCGAGCTCCGCGGCGTCATCCTCTCCCGCCTCCCCAGCACCAAGGGCGCCGCGCGGATAGCCATTCTCTCCTTCCGATGGCGCCACATCTGGCGGTCCACCCCGCTCGACCTCGCCGTCGACGACGACCTCGCCAGGCAAGAGCGCAACCGCATCACCGCCGTCTCCGAGATCCTCGCCGCGCACCGCGGCCCCGTCCGCCGCCTCTCCCTCGAAACCATCCGCCTCGGCCGCGACCGCTACGCCAGATTCGACGGCTGGTTCCGGTCCCCCGTCCTCGATGGCCTCGAGGAGCTCCAGTTCTACGGCAACGGCAATCCGCCGCGCCTGCCGCCGCTGCGCCCGCTGCCCCTGCCGCCATCCGCGCTCCGCTTCGCTCCCAGGCTGCGCGCCGCCAGCATCGGCGGCTGCGATCTGCCCCAGATTAATGCCGTCTTCCCCGTGCTGAAGCGGCTCAAGCTCTATGATGTCTGCGTCTCGGAGTAGGCCCTCCGCCGGCTGCTCGCCGGCTGCATTGTGCTTGAGGCCCTTGAGCTTAGCAGGATCCACGGCTTCAGCAGCGTCCAGATCGTCTCGCCCACTCTCCGGAGTATCAGTGTCTCCGTAGTTCGGCCTTTTATGGGGTCCTACTACTTGGAAGCACAACCAGCGCTTCAGGAGCTTGTCATCTAGGATGCGCCTTGCCTTGAGAGATTGATCACACTTGGTCCACTGGGTCCAAGCCAAATCAAGATCAACGCAGCGCCGAAACTGACAGTGTTGGGCTACCTGTTTGGCAATATAATCAAATGTTCGGTGCCGGGAGAAGCTGTACATCCAGGTGAAAACTTTTCTTGTTAGAATGTTAGCAACTCCAGCAAGGGGCTTGCTTCGGTAGACACCCCCCCCCCAAACAAAACGTAGAAGGGCAGAATAGGCATACGGAAGAAACATATACCCACCTTGTATTGTACGTCTTTGTCGGGCATACGTATACGCGGTTGAAAAAAAAACTACCCATCTGGTCGCCCGCCCGCAAAAACTACCCACGATCTAGCCCCCCCCATCTTCTCGCCCGCCCATCTGGTCGCCCGCCCGCCGATCACGGAAGTTCCAACGTCGCCCATCTGATCGCCGCCGCCGCGGATCGCCGCCGTCCGAACCCCGTCCGAGGCCACCCTCGCCATCCCAACGTCGCCCGTCGCCGCCCTCGCCGTCCCAACGTCGCCCGTCGCCGCATCTCAGCGTCGTCTGACGACGCGGACGTGAAGGGCCCGACGTCTGACACCGCCCTCGCCGCCCGAACCCCGTCCGACACCGCCCTCGCCGTCGCAACGTCGTCCATCGCTGCATCTCACCGTCGTCGTCCTACGCCGGGGACGTGAAGGGCCCGACGTCTGACGCCGCCTCCGCAGCACTGTCGTCGAACGCCGGCAACGTCTACACCGCGGGCCAAGGTTTGTCATCTAAACCTAGCGGGCATGGGGCGGGCATGATGGATAGAAGTGAGGGCTAGTTCATGCATGTACTGATTTAGGGTTTAGGGTTCATCAAAACCTCCCGCCGCAGCGCCTCCTCTACGGACTAGGGCATGATTTACAGAACTAGCGTTGCTTTGGGCATGATGCATTGTACTAAACCTAACACACGATGTTTTGCAGTTCTGTGAGTTTGGCGTGTTGACATGGACGAAGAATTCGCATTCGGGAGGGACGAGAATGGTACTGATAAGGTGACTAAGACCGATAACGATAATTTGAACGAAGATGATGACAACAGCGACAACGATTCCGTCTCGTCATATGATATCTTACCTCCGGAGGATTTTGATAATAATGAACATGACACAAATAGCGACAACGTAAGTGGCGTATATTTTGTTTTTATTTTTTAATTTGCAAAGTATGGCATGGCTAACTATATATTTTGTGTACAAATTTACAGGAAGATGTGGGCGTTGACAATGTGCAACATAGTTGGCAGGAATCATTTGCAGATAACTTGAGCCAGGTTAGTTGTTAGATGTTGTACATTGATCAATAGTATGATTAAAATGATAGTAATTGACATATATATTTTCAAATGAATGTTGTAGGAGGAGTCAGATGGTCCTGTACTTGATCACGGTGAGGGAGAGATTGATATTGAGGAGGCTCAAAGGGAGCAGAAGATGCTTGAGACACGTTGGAAGGTCATGGCTATGACCTTTCGGTCGCAAGGGGATGCATACATATTCTACAACAATCACGCCAGAGAGCACGGGTTTAGTATCAGGAAACAGAAGGTGAAACGAGGTGCTTCGGGAATGATACGGTACCGGCGGTTTCTTTGCTCCAGGGCAGGGAGAAGGCAGAGCAAGTTCATAACCATGGAGGGCCGCAAGCGCAGGCTTAGACCGGAGACTCGTTGCGACTGCGGTGCACATATGGTGGTGAAGCTGGACAGAGAACATGGCGTTTGGTTCGTCGCATCATTCGTGGATGATCACAACCACGCGATGGCTCGGCCCGACGAGGTTTGTTTTTTGTGGTCACACAGACGGATTGGAGATGGCCAGAGGGCGGAGATATTCGCGATGGAAGCGGCCGGGATAAGAAAGCATATTATAATGGACAACTTCATCAGCAGATACGGTTCGTACGATAAGTGCGGGCTTATTAGGAGGGACATTTACAATCTTTGTTGCAGAGAAAAAATGAAGCTCATTGCAAAGGGAGATGCAGAGACGACAGTTGGCATTATGAGGAGCAGGAAGGAGAAGGACCCTGAGTTTTTTTTTGAGTATGTGCGTGACAAGGAAGGGCGATTGAAGAGTATGTTCTGGTGCGATGCACAGTCGCGGAGGGACTATCAGGACTACGGAGATGTGGTCGTGTTTGATAGCACGTATAAGATGAACAGATACGGTATGCCGTTCGTCCCCTTTGTCGGAGTTAACAACCACCGTTGCACCACAGTGTTTGGTTGTGCCATCATTGCTGACGAGACAGAAGGGACATATGTGTGGCTGCTGCAGACATTTATGAAGGTAAACTGTCAGGTAAAGCCAAAGTCAATAATCACAAACGGTGACGCTGCAATGATCCGGGCTATTCGGACTGTCCTTTCAGATGTTTTCCATCGTCTTTGCTCCTCGCATATCGAGAAAAATATGCAAAGGCACCTGCATTACAAGTCACTGGATGAGTTCAGATCGCTCCTGTACTATGCCACCTCTCAAGCGAACTTTGAGCAGAGATGGAAAGCTTTCTATGATAAGTGAAGACGGATAAAACCGAAGAGTGGCTTGACAGGATGTACAGGAAGAGGAGACTTTGGGCAGCTTCATATCTTTCCGAGGGTTTTTTCCTTGGTATGCGAAGTAACCAGAGGAGTGAAAGCCTCAACTCCTGCCTTCACCTTCACCTGGACTACGGTATGACAATTGTTGATTTGGTGGTGCATTATGAGAACTGTATAGTTCGCCTGCGTGAGAACGAGGCGTACGATGACTGCGAGGCATTCCAGAAGGAACCACCGTCGGTTACTGAATATAAGGCCCTTGAGGAGCATGCCGCCAAAGTATTCACACCTGCTAATTTCTACATCCTGCAACAAGATTTGCATAAGATGGGTCAGCTGGAGATATTTGAGACGCTCGTGGGAATTGGGCGTCAAACATTCATGGTGACATGGAAGGATAACCACAAGTTCAGGTACAATGTTGTTTATGAACCAGGTAACTCAGAACAAACTATTACATGCGGTTGTCTTATGATGGTTCGGAAAGGGCTGCCATGCAAACACATTCTGTTTGTTCTCCATCATCTCAACTTAACTGAAATACCAAAGTGTTGTGTCATGCATCGGTTGTCCAAACATGCGAGAGATGGGTTGCCTGTGCAGCGGAAGAGTGATATGTTTGGATGGGGTTGGTCAGGGCCATTGGAGAGAGAACGGTATAGTGCAATAACCATTAAAACCGCAGAAGCTGCTCATGTTGCAGCAAATGATCCCTTCTTGTACGACGAGTTGATGAAGTGTCTGGACAACATAATAGCGCAGAAAAAGATTTCAGAGGAGGAACTTATAGGAAGTAGAAGGTATGCTATGCTTAAGAAGGAGGCAAGTCAGGCGCAACAAGTTGAGCCTGGTATTGGTGATCCTCAGAAAGTTTCGACGAAGGGTGCACCTAAGAAGGGGCGGTCGAAGGGTGGCCCCGACGTTACAAAGAATGGTAGGCCAAAAGATTTTACAGAGAAGAAAACTGGTCCTTTGTGCAGTCTGTGTAGTCTCCCAGGTCATAACAAGGCTACATGTAGTCTGAACGAGAAGTGAGTTGCTACTTTTTTGTTTTGTTATATGTTGCCAATATGATTTCATCAACTATATTTTCTCACACAATTTTTTTTATATTTTGTTCAGGAATCGGGCGTAGAGAAGCAGCTTGGTTGGTTAGAAGAATAAAAGTGGTCGCACGAGTCATGTCTGAAGAACCTATGCTATTTGTATTCGCACATGTGTGCCAGAAAACTTGATTTGTACTGTTACGTGATGATTTGTACTGTTACGTGATGATTTGTACTGTTTCTATATGAAGTTTCCAAATTCTGTTTATTTGTACTGTTTCGAAATTCTGTTTATTTGTACTGTTTCGCATATTTGTTCTGCACTTTAGTAAAAGTAAAATAATATTTTTTAAAAATATTTAGAAAAAAAATGCCCAACCACCGCAGCCGGGCCCATAGTGGGGAACAAATCATACACCCAAATCAAGCCCGAAGGGGGCGACTCGGGCGGCTGATAGAGCCCACTAACGGGCCCGGCAATGGTGTCCAACGGGGCTACTGGCAGTGTGAGAAGAGAGGAGTTCGAAAGAGGGGGCAGAGGCAGCTATTTAAGCCGCTCCTCGCGCCCCCGGCTTCCGAGGTGGGACTAAAGTGGCGTCCCCATCGCGCCCACTCCTCTCCCTCCGTGCACGCGGCCGCCGCAGGGCTCATGAGGCCGTTTTCGGCGCTGTCACGGGCCGGCCCAGTTCGGCCCATACAGGCAGGGCGCCACTCGCCCCCTCCCACGGCCCACGGCCACTTCCCTCCCCCGCGCGTTGCCGAACTCACGCCACTTTAGTCCCACCTCGGAAGCGGAGGGGCGCGAGGAGCGGCTTAAATAGCTGCCTCCACCCCCTCTTTCGAACTCCTCTCTTCTCACACTGCCAGTAGCCCCGTTGGACCCCGTTGCCGGGCCCATTAGTGGGCTCTATCAGCCGCCCGAGTCGCCCCCTTCGGGCTTGATTTGGGTGTATGATTTGTTTCCCACTATGGGCCCGGCTGCGGTGGTTGGGCATTTTTTTTCTAAATATTTTTAAAAAATATTATTTTACTTTTACTAAAGTGCAGAACAATATATCCATTTTAAAAAATGTAGGCACGTATTTTTAGAAAATATATATAACCAATGACCGTGAGTATAATATGTAGTATTATTACTAATAAATTGTTCATAACATAAACACATAACTATGATAGAATGGAACAAAATTTACAACGAATTAGCACTTACCAATCGATATGCGTAACATTTTCCTACTCTGTATAAAATACAAAACAATATAAAAAAGCAGCGCCAGGCCGGCCACGGCGGCGTAAACATCACACTATGTAACAAGTTGAAATATCATCACCCACAATGATGCAAATAAAAGTGTCATCGATAATGATGCAAATAAAAGTGACATTACAATATAGAGACGATGTCTTAATATGAAAATTGTATCAAGTACCGACCACGACACATTTATTTAGTTGCGGAACATGCTAAACCATGCCACATTACAATATAGAGATGATGTCTTAATATAAAAATTGTATCAAGTACCAACAACGGCACGTTTATTTAGTGGAGATAATAGCCAACACCCCATCCTCCCACTCATTTCTTCTCCATGATCTTGAGGATCTTCTCTTTCACTACTTCCTTCGTGTTGCATTCTGAAAAAAGTATTTCAGCTAGAATGCGCCCCCTTGAAGCATGAACCTCATCTTGATCGAACTCAAATGTCCAATCATCTCCGTCCCAGCTTTGAACGCATTTCACCACGAAAAGACCACAAGAGACTCTGCAAGAAACCACAAGTCAATTATTGATGGATCATACAAGTACATACTAATTCAACATTTGCAACATACCCGTCTGTTTGTGATGGCATATCGTACTCCCTTATTGGCCAGGAAGATGTTGGGTAACGTAGTAATTTCAAAAAAATTCCTATGCACACGCAAGATCATGGTGATGCATAGCAACGAGAGGGGAGAGTGTTGTCTACGTACCCTCGTAGACCGAAGCGGAAGCGTTGACGCAACGTAGAGGAAGTAGTCGTACGTCTTCCCGATCCGACCGATCCAAGCACCGTTACTCCGGCACCTCCGAGTTCTTAGCACACGTTCAGCTCGATGACGCTCCCCGGGCTCCGATCCAGCAAAGCTTCGGGGATGAGTTCCGTCAGCACGACGGCGTGATGACAATGATGATGTTCTACTGACGCAGGGCTTCGCCTAAGCACCGCAACGATATGACCGAGGTGGAATATGGTGGAGGGGGCACCGCACACGGCTAAGTAACGATCACGAAGATCAACTTGTGTGTCTATGGGGTGCCCCCTGCCCCCGTATATAAAGGAGTGGAGGAGGGGAGGGCCGGCCCTCTCTATGGCGCGCTCTAGGGGAGTCCTACTCCCACCGGGAGTAGGATTCCCCCTTTCCTAGTCCAACTAGGAGTCCTTCCATGTATTAGGAGTAGGAGACAAGGAAGGGGAAGAGGGAAGAGAAGGAAGGAGGGGGCGCCGCCCCTCCCCCTAGTCCAATTCGGACTAGCCAATGGGGGGGGGGGGCGCGGCCTGCCTCTCCCTCTCCCCTAAAGCCCAATAAGGCCCATATACTTCTTCCCCCCGTATTCCCGTAACTCCCCGGTACTCCCGAAAATACCCGAATCACTCAGAACCTTTCCGATGTCCAAATATAGCCGTCCAATATATCGATCTTTACGTCTCGACCATTTCGAGACTCCTCGTCATGTCCCCGATCTCATCCGGGACTCCGAACTCCTTTGGTACATCAAAACTCATAAACTCATAATATAACTGTCATCGAAACCTTAAGCGTGCGGACCCTACGGTTCGAGAACAATGTAGACATGACCGAGACACGTCTCCGGTCAATAACCAATAGCGGGACCTGGATGCCCATATTGGCTCCTACATATTCTACGAAGATCTTTATCGGTCAGACCGCATAACAACATACGTTGTTCCCTTTGTCATCGGTATGTTACTTGCCCGAGATTCGATCGTCGGTATCCAATACCTAGTTCAATCTCGTTGCCGGCAAGTCTCTTTACTCGTTCCGTAATACATCATCTCACAACTAACATATTAGTTGTAATGCTTGCAAGGCTTATGTGATGTGCATTACCGAGAGGGCCCAGAGATACCTCTCCGACATTCGGAGTGACAAATCCTAATCTCGAAATACGTCAACCCAACAAGTACCTTCGGAGACACCTGTAGAGCACCTTTATAATCACCCAATTACGTTGTGACGTTTGGTAGCACACAAAGTGTTCCTCCGGTAAACGGGAGTTGCATAATCTCATAGTCATAGGAACATGTATAAGTCATGAAGAAAGCAATAGCAACATACTAAACGATCGAGTGCTAAGCTAACAGAATGGGTCAAGTCAATCACGTCATTCTCCTAATGATGTGATCCCGTTAATCAAATGACAATTCATGTCTATGGCTAGGAAACATAACCATCTTTGATCAACGAGCTAGTCAAGTAGAGGCATACTAGTGACACTCTGTTTGTCTATGTATTCACACATGTATTATGTTTCCGGTTAATACAATTCTAGCATGAATAATAAACATTTATCATGAAATAAGGAAATAAATAATAACTTTATTATTGCCTCTAGGGCATATTTCCTTCAGTCTCCCACTTGCACTAGAGTCAATAATCTAGTTCACATCGCCATGTGATTTACCAGCAATAATCCACATCACCATGTGATTAACACCCATAGTTTACATTGATATGTGATCAACACCCAAAGGGTTTACTAGAGTCAGTAATCTAGTTCACATCGCTATGTGATTAACACCCAAAGAGTACTAAGGTGTGATCATGTTTTGCTTGTGAGAGAAGCTTAGTCAACGGATTTGCCAAAATTCAGATCCGTATGTATTTTGCAAATTTCTATGTCTACAATGCTCTGCACGGAGCTACTTTAGCTAATTGCTCTCACTTCCAATATGTATCTAGATTGAGACTTAGAGTCATCTAGATTAGTGTCAAAACTTGCATCGACGTAACCTTTTACGACGAACCTTTTTGTCACGTCCATAATCGAGAAACATATCCTTATTTCACTAAGGATAATTTTGACCGATGTCCAGTGATCTACTTCCTAGATCACTATTGTACTCCCTCGCTTAACACAGTGTAAGGTATACAATAGATCTGGTACATAGCATTTCATATTTTATAGAATCTATGACTGAGGCATAGTGAATGACTTTCATTTTCTTTCTATCATATGCCATGGTCGGGCTTCGAGTCTTACTCAATTTCACACCTTGTAACACAGACAAGAACTCTTTCTTTGACTGTCCCATTTTGAACTACTTCAAAATCTTGTCAAGGTATGTACTCATTGAAAACTTATCAAACGTCTTGATCTATCTCTATAGATCTTGATGCTTAATATGTAAGCAGCTTCACCGAGGTCTGCATATGGTTGCAATAACTATTGATGACCTACAAAATAACATAACAACAATACCCCTATTAGATAATTTATGTAAATGACATGTACAACTTAATAAATTATTGTTAATACTTACACTGCCATGCAACCACTTTTTCGAAATAATGGCTTCAAGCATTTCAGGTGTACATGTTTCCCCACCAATTCCCGTCATGTGCACGACAGTTTTGTTGCAAAGCTTCGAGTCTGCCAGTGTCCGGATATAAACCTTTGCGGCCTCTATGTGATCCTCATTAATGTAATCAGTATTAATCATAGCAGCTCTTATACCAAACAGACCTAAAATAATAAGAAACAATGAGTTAATAAAGTGTGCATGCAAGGACAGAAGTATGTTGCAAGAATAAATTACCTAGCACTTACTTTTCTTTGCACGTTTACGTCCACCGTTCTGAAGAAAAGGTGAAAGACAATATTTTGACCGTTTCCTCTTGCGTTTCCCATCATTCTCCTTCCCATCATTCTCCTTCCCGTCATTCTCCTTTTCATCATTCTCCTTTTCATCATTCTCCTTCCCATCATTCTCCTTAGTGCCATTTTCTTTCGCATTTTTAATACGGGTGTTCAGACTATCCATACTAAATTCCTCAGATTTATCGACGCTAGACCCGTCTGACACTTCATTCATATTCTTGGGGGTTGAAGTAATAGCTGGAAAGTCATTCGTGTCTACCGTCGCAAGAGATGGGTTGGGAGAATTACCATTATCCTCAATAACGAAGGGGTCGCCTTCATCTCCTGTACCAGGTGTGTTGTGATGCACACCTTTCTCACGCGCCAATTTATTCCCGTTCCCAGTGGTGAAGGATGCGTCCACCCTGTTGTCCATATCTTCTTTTGCAGGAGTTGATTCTACATCTGTCCAATATTTTGATGATTTGTATTTTGATGGACCATACTTCCCCACCCAGTCTTCACTATGCTCCACATACTCAATGTCATCATCAGACCCCTTGTTTGGCTTGAAGACAAGACCTTTCTTCTCCAGCTTCTCCATTACTATCTGCAATGACACATTAATTGCATTAACTGCATGCATAAATTATGAATAATCCAATGTAAACTGAAGTACACATCACTCATATTACCTCAGCACATTTTTGAGGGAGAAGTCTAATTTCTTTTTGCATATCTTTGATGCATTTCATCACCTGATCTAATGTACTATCCCTGCTCGATGAAGCCTCATCTCTATTATCTTTCTTTTTTTGGGCACGATCTTCCTGCTCTAATTCTTGCTGTAATTCTTCCTCCGCCTTTCTTCCTTGTTGAGCAATTAATGTCTGCCTGTACTTCTCGCTTATCACGTCATCAATTGTAACAGGTAAAATTAATTAAAATTTATCAACATATAAATAGTAACTTAAGTGCATGTAGTACGAAATAGTAACACATAAATAGTAACTTACCGTCCCATTACCACGGCCGTATGCCGTGTCGTACGCGTCACGCTTCATAGCCTCATCTTCTGACCAATTAAGCATCAATGGATACTCATTAGCTAATGGATCAAATGCCTCATCATCCAGTGGCTGCACCTTCTCCCAAAACATGTACTGCATGAACATGAAGTATATTAGCAAAAACAATTCACAAACTATAGTTCGAAAGAAACAAATATAACATAAGATTTACCTGTAGGAGGGCAAGGTTTCCGATCGGCCAAGTAAATTTTGTAAGATCTGATAAGGTCTTTCTGATGCCTTCCACGCAAACGCGTAACGTAAATGCGTTCCAATTATATGCTTTGATGGCTTCCACATCGTCCACTAACTTGTAATAAGCATTAGGAACTTCTATCGTGGACTGCGGTGCAAGAACCGTGCCTACAAGAACCAGAACAATTCTACGGAGGAAATCATCATCGTATGTGCCACTTGCAACGATTTTCTCAATCATGCCGTCTATCATCATTTCCCCCGTATTGGAATCTAAAAAGCGACTAGGCACCTTCACCTTCGCCTTTAACCCCCCTTTTCCTAGCGCTTTCATGGCATCTTTGCCCTTGTTCTGTAGCCCGAAAATGTCAAGCACATCTTTGGTGCGCAATGATATCGCACCATTTTTTGATGGCATGATGAACCTTTTTCTGTCCAACGAATACGATTTAATAATGAACTTGAGCAAACATTTGCGCATGAACACACTAGGTATCATCAGCATTTTTCCTAGACTAGTGCTTGCAAAACGCTTTTTCTGCCTAGAGTTTAGTTTGTTGACCAAGAGACACCACTTCTCAACCGAACAAAAAATCTCGCCGTACTCCACCGTCACTACGAATAGGAGCAAAAATAATGTTAGCTACTTTATATGGGCACATGATAAACATGATGAATGCATAGTACCTCGTGCCATGGGATCAGGCCCGGCCCTGGGGGACGACGGCGTGGTGGCGTTGGTGGCAGATGGCGTCGGTCGCAACCTGTAAATAATTTTAAAGTTTTTTTAGAAACACTATGATTTCTGAAAAAATCTTTGGTATGTAATACTTTGAGGTGTTTGGACTAGAACAGGTACGTGTGGTTTAAGACGACATACTATTTTTTATACCATGGTTTTTCTGCTGTATATACCTAGAAAAACTGAATTAGAATCAGCTGTCATGCATGCATAATTATGACCAAAACTATTGCAAAACTAAACTATAGCCAAACACTTAGGTGGTTTTCACATAACTAAGAAAAACTATGATATATACGGTGCATGTATCAGCCACTCATGCATGCGTGTATTTACGCAGTACTTACTGCACTAACTTAATGAGTGCAGATGGCGTCGGGGGCGTTGGGGCAGCGTCGGCGTCGGCGTGACTTGGCGTCGGGGGCGTTGGCGGCCGCAGATGGCGTCGGGGGCGTTGGGGCGGCGTCGGCGTGACTTGGCGTCGGGGGCGGTGGCGGCCGTAGTGGCGTCGGGGGAGGCGATGGTGGAGGCGGCGTGAGGCGGCGTCGGGGGCGGCGTCGGCCGCAGATGACGTCGGGGGAGGTGATCGTGGAGGCGGTGTGAGGTGGCGTTGGGGGCGGCGTTTGCCCTAGATGGCGTCGGGAGAGGCGGCGTGGAGGCGTGCAGGCGGCGTGGACTGGAGATCGTGGAGGCGTGGAGGCGGCTTTGATCCCCGATGGATATGCGGGTTTATCCAATTTTTTTCTAGGAATCCATTCATTAGTTTTTTTTCCACTCATTAGTTGCGTCTGTTTTTTAAAACAACCATTATCGAAAATACATTGATTGATAGATAATTTTTTTTGACTCTGTCAAATGGCACGAAACTTTTTCCACACGTTGGCATCACCCTCGACAGCACCCACGCCAGTTTTCATATTTTTCTGGCGCTCGATGCATTTCCTAGGATTTTCCCGGTGAAAATGGCCAGAAACACTGGCCGGACGTGACGCAACGTTCGTTTTGTGTCCGTTTGCGTTCCATCCTTGCGTGGGGCCCTACGTAAGCCGTGCCAGCATATACGCCCACTTTGGTGCAATTGCATGCATGCGATCACGTACCCCCAGTGCAACGAGCTTCTTTTCTGTCTACTGGAGGGGGGTTCCCGACTACTTTTTTTGTACTACGCCAAATGGCACAAAACTTTTTCCGCACGTTGGCATCACCCTCGATAGCACCCACGCCAGTTTGCATATTTTTCCGACGGTCGATGCATTTCCTAGGATTTTCTCCGTGAAAATGCCGAAAACACTGGCAGGACGTGACGCAACGATCGTTTTGTGTCCATTTGTGTTCCAACCTTGCGTGGGGCCCTACTTAGGCCGTGCCCGCATGTCCGCCCACTTTGGTGCAATTGCATGCATGCGATCACGTAGACATAGTGCAACCAGCTCCGGTTCATTTTGTCGGAGGGGGGGGGGGGTTCCCAACTACGTTTCTTTTTCACTCCGCCGAATGGCACGAAACTTTTTCCACACGTTTCCATCACCCTCGACAGCACCCACGCCAATTTTCATATTTTTCCGGCGCTCGATGCATTTCCTAGGATTTTCCCGGTGAAAATGGCCAGAAACACTGGCCGGACGTGACGCAACGTTCGTTTTGTGTCATTTTTCGTTCCAACCTTGTGTGGGGCCCTACGTCGACAGTGTCCACATATCTGCACACTTTCGTGCAATTGCATGCATGCGATAACGTACACCTTGTGCAACGAGCTCTGTTTGGGTGTGCCAGTCTAGCTACTCTCAAAGCCGTTTTATTTTCGCCTACACCGAATGATCCCAACTTTTTCCACTTACTCCAGGCACCATCGGGAGCATTCACGACAATTTTCATTATTTTCTGATGTCTGATGCATTTTCTACGGTTTTTGCGGTGAAAATACCCTAAAACACTGCCCGAACGTGACGCGACATGCGTTAGGGTGTCCGATGTCGTTCATATCTTGCGTGAGGGCCTACATTGGGCATGCACACACCCTCGCAAAAAATTATTTCATTTCATGCATGCGATCACGCACCCCTAGTGCAACCAGCACCGTCCATATCTTGCACGTGTCGGTATTTCATGTGTTTGTTCCACATTAATTATTCCAAACTTTTTTCACATAGAATGAAAGTGGTTGCCCGAGTCTTGTCTGAATAACCTATGCTGTTTTTTATTCGTAAGTGCGTGCCACAAAACTTGATAAGTGATTTCTTTACATTTTCTCAAAATATTTATGTAATAAATTTGTATTTTGTACTGTCCTATGTGAAATAGTCTGAAGTTTCAAAATTCCGTTTATTTTGTTTGCTGTCGTTTCATGATGATGATGCCATTGTATGTGTTATACTACCTGGGCTGACCGACGTGGTGAAAAAACGCACCTGGCCGTGTCTCATGCCATGTTTTTGTCATGTTATTATTCTCTCATGCATGTTTTTCACATACACGTCGCCACAAACCCGCGCATGCATAGAAGATCGCACCCACCGAATCGAACCTACCTCATGCCAGCCAACGCCTCCCTCGGATCCCAGCTGCCCAACCAACGCCTCCCTCTGATCCCGCCACCACGCACCGACCGGATCAGCCTCGCTCCCCGCGCCCAGCGACTCTGAGCCGCCCGACCGCATCCTCCTCGATCTCCCCGCCCCCATGCACGCCTCCAACACGTCTCCCGCAACGTGTAGTGTTGCCCCGCGCGGGCGAGGGGAGAGGGGCGTCGGCCGTGGGCCGTGGGAGGGGGCGAGTGGCGCCCTGCCTCTATGGGCCGAACTGGGCCGCCGGTGACAGCGCAGAAAACGGCCTCATGAGCCCTGCGGCGGCCGCGTGCACTGAGGGACGCGTTGCAGCGCGATTTTAGTCCCACCTCGGAAGCGGAGGGGCGCGAGGAGCGACTTAAATAGCTGCCTCCGCCCCCTCTTTCGAACTCATCTGCTATTACTCACCACTGCCCCGTTGCACCCCGATGCTGGGCCCTTTAGTGGGCTCAATCAGCCGCCCGAGTCGCCTTCGGGCTTGATATGGGTATATTCTGTAAGCTACTATGGCTCAGCATCGGTGGTTGGGCTTTTTTTTAAATAACTTAATTTTTTTGCCGGTATTTCATGTGTTTACCTCATCTTTTAACTTTCATGTGTTTACTTCATATTTTTACAGAATCAAAATATCCCATTAATAACATTTTTTTTGCTGGTATTTCATGTGTTTGCCTCATCTTTTTACTTTCATGTGTTTACTTCATATTTTTACAAAATCAAAATATCCCATTAATAACAATTTTCATGTGTTTACTTCATCTTTTCCTGCTGAGGTTGCGTGCAGTGCAGTGTTCGTATTAGGTGCACCCTGTGGTGTACCCTCGTGTTTGCGTGCATGGCGCATGCACGTGCGCTTGGTGCTGTTAGGTGCACCCCATGGTGTATGCGTGCGTTTGCGTGCATGGCACATGCATATGTGTGCGCTGTCGTTGGTGGTGCGTGCTTTCGATACATGTCAGTGGTGTGGGGCTTTTTATTGATTCCGTGAGGGCTCAACTTATCACCGGACGTCTACTATTCGAAGACCTTATTATACAACCATTCCATTACTCATTGAAGCAACATAATTTCGTTCATATTTAGGATATTTTACATTCGAACGAAATTTTACATGAAAAAAGATAAACACTAAAACAAATCTAACTACTCCTCCTCGCTACTCAGAAGATCAACCACTACGGTCTGGCCGCCATCTTCACCGCCGTCTTCGCCGCCGTCTGAGCCCAAGTATCCAAAAAATTCCTCCGCGGTAGCCGACTCCTGCGCTAGTGTATCGGTCGAGTCCCTAATCGCCTGCCAGTATCCCGGCTCGTCTGCCGGGTCCCTCGGGTCAACAATATCCGCCGGCGGCATCCAACCGGTCTCCGACGTGGAGTTCCGGATCGCGCGGATCAAACCAGGCGACTCCAACGGGTCGCCCTCCTCTTGCATCGCCGCCAGTTCCGGCGGGATCTGAAACTCAGGGGCGCCTGATGGAGCAGCGGGCGCGGCGGCGGGATTAGCCGGGGCGCCTGCGCGAGCGCGCCGACCGACACGGGCCTGCACGACCGGGATGGCAAGGGGCGCGAGGGGCGCGTTTGGAGCGTCCGCGCGGATGCCCCGAGACTTGTAGAAGCTGACCACGGTGTCGAAGTCGCGGCCTTGCCAAAAGTTCAGGCGACCTTCGGGGTTCCATGGACCGGGTTGTGCCGGCCCAGGCGTGGCATAGCCGGTGCTCGTCACGTGCCAGCCGTGTTCTAGGCGACACGACGGCGGCACGGGGATGCCGTGCCGGTAGATATCCACAGTCTGCGGCCCGGTGAGGCTAGAGGGACACAGACTGCCGGGCGCGGCGCCGCGTCTACCACCGCTGCCGACGCGTCCACCGCCTCCACCGCCGCCTCCCGCCCGACGACTGCTCCCTGCGCCTCCACTGCCGCCTCCCCAACCGAACCAACGCCGGCCGAAACATCCACGCCCACGAGGCATCACGCCGGAGAGAGTTGCGCCGCCGGAGATCGATCGGACAGCGCGGGGTGAGGGCGGTTTCTAAGAGGAGAGGCGGGGTCGGGGCGGTTTCTAAGAGGAGAGGCGGGGTCGGGGTGGTTTCGGCGAGCGCGGGTCAGGAGCGAGGCACTTTATGGGGAGGGAGAGACGCGTCGGGGGCGTTGGACAGGCGCGGAGAACGAGAGACGTCGGTGCACGCGGCAGCGGGGCAGGCGATGTGTGGAGTCCGACGCGAGGCGAGGCGAGGCGGCAGGCGGCAGGCGGGCAGCGGGGCAGGCGATGCGTGGAGTCCGACGCGAGGCAAGGCGAGGCGGCAGCCGGCAGCGCGGCAGGCGGCAGGCGGGCAGCAGGCAAGGGTTGCGTGGAGTCCAACGCGAGGCGAGGCGGCAGCCGGCAGCGCGGCAGCGGGGCAGGCGGCAGCGCCGTGCATGCATGCACGCCCGCAGCGCAATGGAAGCGGCACGATAACAGCGCCGTGCATGCATGCACGCCCGCAGCGCAATGGAAGCGGCACGATAACAGCGTCATGCATGCTCGCCCGCGGCGTAATTGACGCTATGTCAATCCCGGAAAAAATAACCCGCTGTATTTGTATACGTATACGCCGCGGCCGGGCGGGCGGGCGGGTGGGCACTTCTATAAAATATGCCCATCATGCCCCTCGTTACGAAGGGGTATCGAGCAATCTTGGCCCTCCTTGTGTTAGAGGGGGTCTACCGAAGCGGAAGTGCTCCAGCAAAATGAATTGTAAATATGAAGTTATTCAAAGCTGTTTTAATTTTGCTCAATCATATCTCTCTCTCAATGCCTAGTTTAGACATATGGAGATACTATTATTTAGTACTGTCGGTAAAGGTTTCTATTTTTGCTAAATTTCCCAAGATTTTTACGATAACAATCTACTGGTTAAATCTGCATCTAGGACTTTGAAGCCAAAAGGCATGTGAATGTGATTAGAGGTGCTCGGAGGGACTACATTGTTTAAAACTGAATTCACATATCCTGCAACTAATCGTGATGTGATTAGATATGCCAGCTATATATTAAGAAATTATTCTGGCGTAAGTGTCCGCTATACTTACTTCGTTCTCTTTTGCAGTCATGCCTTATGAATGTTCGGCAAAATGGCACACCCATCGACCCTATCGACTGCCTTGATCTGCATCTCAGAGAAATAGTATTAAACGGCTATCAAGGCAGGAAACGTGAGGTTAACTTTGCCAAGTTCTTTGTTTTGCATGCAAGGGTTCTCAAGGTAATGAAATTTGGTGTGTCTGGTAACTGTGATGAGAAATGGATGGCTAATCAGTGCGAGCAGCTACACCTGGATAACAGAGCTTCTACAGACGCGCAGTTTTATTTTGAAAGAGATCGTGTTGAGTCCAGTTTTTACGATAACAAGCACATACATGATATGTGGATGCCTGATCCCTTCGATAGCTCATTCTGTAAATGCTGTTAACCAGCTTGATGCCCTTTCAAGAGATACGCTGTTTATCTTTGTCGCCTATTCTATTCGAAACATTCTAATTCTAGAGTCTTTGGAAGTGCATGTAAAAGCTACCTCTTGGTTTATCAAACTGTTAGGCAAAACCTGGGAAGATCATCTTATCATCATGTACTGGAAATTTCAGCATCCCCCCCCCCCCCCCATGTTCTAGTTTGACGTGGTGGCGTCCAAAATCTGGGGTTATTATTAGCTTTGATGATGAATTAGTGCTTGTCTGCTTGAAAAACAAAAAACTGGGCAGGCTGGAGATGGTCTAGTATGTAGTATGCGGAAAGATCATGTGCCATTTTTTTGTGGTTCACCACCTGATTTTTGTTTGTTTGTTTAATTTTTGATATACCCACCCTGATGTGCATATATACGTCTATGCTATGTAGTCTTTGTTCCTGAAAAGGAAATCTATGTAGAAAACGGCAGATTGGCGGGCATCTTACTTTGGTCTCTGAAAAGTGCAGGTAAAAGAGTTGCTACAATTGTTTGCTAGACTGCTATGCAAAACCTGGGAATGTTAGTTTACCCTGCATTTACTGGAGACATTTCAGCTTGTCTGGCGCGCATGTTTTAGTTGGACAAAGTGTTGGGGGGATGTCTAGGGAAACCTGGGAATTTTAGCTTAAGTTTTAGTTGGTTATTGGCTATTTGGCTTAGACAAGTGACACTGCTCTACTGTAATCGGAGATTCGCCACCAGTGCAGTTTCTTGCAAAGATGGTAGTGGAGTCGTAAAATGAACTAGAATACATATGGAAAGGACTTAATACTAACTTTTTGTTACCGTACATCTTCTTGTTACCATAATGAAGTAATGTACTCCCTCTGTCCCATAATATAAGAACGTTTTTGGCACTACACTAGTGTCAAAAACGTTCTTATATTATGGGACGGAGGGAGTATGTTTTTTGTTATCTCTATCTTGGTAACTGGTAATTGTTATATTGGAATTCAGAAAGTCTGCAGAACCAGGGGAGTAGCAGGCTCTTGTGCAGTGGACTGGCCTCTTACTTTGGCCTTTCAAAGTGTATGCAAAGGAGTTTGTATTGTTTGTAAAACTGTCTTGCAAAACCTGGGGATATCAGCCTAGCATGTAATGTCCTACTATAATACAGTACATTTCAGTGTTTCCTGGCCAAAGTTTTGCGCAAAATCCGAGATTATATAATGAATCAGTGTCTGGTCATTCCACACAAATCGATCCACTAGTGCAGTCTAAAAGAAAAAAAAAACAGGACATGCTGAAATTGGACTAGTATGTGTACAGAAAGAATGGCATGTCTACTACTGTACTTCAAGATGGCAACGGGGACGAAACCCATCGGGTTTTGCTTGCCCAAACCCATCCCCACAAGAAAATCGCAAACCCGTCCCCGTCCCCATCAACGTGCGCGGGGTTAAATTTTTGCCCGTCCCCTAAACCCATTGGGTTTTCAAAACCCACGGGAACCCGTCCCCACAAGCAGTCAATGAAAACAACAACATTTGAAAGAAAAAATATGAGCATATTACAGTAGCAGGCGACGGCTGGGGACCTAGGTTTAGGTTTAGGTGTTGTGTTGTGCGGGAGAGAGAGGCCTGAAGAGGGAGCGACACTGTAGCGACTGAGCGTGGGGTTGGTTTGTACTCCAGGGCCTCGATCCTGTGGGGCTCGGCTGCTCGGGCACTATGGCTTTGGGCCACTTGAGTCAAGATGGATAGGTGCATGCTAAATAAAGTATTTTGACGGGTTTTGTTGGGTTTCGGGTTCGGGTAGTACTCAAACGGGTTTAAACCCGCGAAACATGCCGGGTTTTATAATGTACCCACGAGCAGCCCCGCGGGAATAGAAAGTTGCCCATCCCCGTCCCCTAATAGGGTAAAAACCCGCGGGGACGTGGGTTCGGGGCCCCATTGCCATCTTGAACTGTACTTACACTGAATAATGAACTCTCTGCAGCCTGGAACGCGGCGGGAGTTCTTGGCAATTATCCCATACAAAACGCAACCGTGGAGTGGAATGAATTAGGGCACGGAGGCTTGAGGAGTAAATCTGAGTCAGGAGGAGAGGATGGACATGAAGACGGTGGACCAGGTGGCCGGTGAGCGCCACGGCGGCATCGAGGTATGTCCACAGGAAGATCACCGAGCACTCCTCCTGCCCGATTCGTAGAGCCTTTGGTTCCCTGAGCCGGGGTGCTAAGGGACAACTCCAGCGGCTGCAGCGACACATTGGGGAAGGGTCCGGTGAGCGTGTTTTAGGGTAGACTGATGACGCGGAGGCCAGCGAGGGCGCTCCGCCGGCCAGGCCGATGCGCTCCAGCGGCAGGCCCTGCACGCTGCTGTTGTGGTGACAGGAGACGTCGTACCAGGAGGAGTGGTTGCCTTGGCACGGGCCTAGCATGCCCCAGACCGCAGAAGCGGTTGCGAGGTTATTTTTTAGACAATGCTACGCGTCGGTTGGCTGATCTTTCGAAACGATCGGATCGGGTTGCTAGTCGTTGGATCCACTTCAGGATAGCCGTCCGATCTAGCTGACGAGGATAGCAACAAGGGCCATGTTGGCTCATTCGGATCCAAATGACAATGTTTGCAACATGGATTATGTTGCACTTGTGATTTGTAGGTCACCGTCGTTGTGCAACACCATTGTGTGTTGCGGTCGCAACACCAACGACGTTGCACCCCCGGAGAGCTTGCGGCACAGCCAATCTGTCCTTGCTAGGGACACCAGCGACATTCCAAGCGAGTTGTTCGTCCCTCACAGCAGCGACCCGCAATAGTGGTGATGTTGCAGTCGGAGTGCTTCGTGGTATGCAACACTCTGCGTGTTGCAATCTAGCACCACTGATGGTAGCGACGTGCAACACTGATGATGCTACCCATTGCAACAAGCAATCATGGTGGTGGTTGGGCTTGCAACATGTCTAAAAAAAGTAGTGCACCCAACGCCTTCGCAGCAGGCATGGCGGGCTGACCCTCCAGCAAAATCGTCACCCTTGCACGGGAACACATACAAGAGATGCACCAGGCGGCTGGTGGCAGGTGCGAACGCAGGGGCCATGCTCTTGCCTCGGATCAAAAGGAAAACAACATGGGGAGTTGGATCTAGGGCGACGCCCGGAGCACTGTTGTCAAGGTGATGGTGCGTGTGGCGGCCCCGTGGTCGCAGCATGCGAGGGCTAGGGCGGCAGCTGTGCGTATGGGACGGGAGAGGTGGCCGAGGCCGATGCATTCGATTGTGTGTGTGTGGGGGGGGGGGGAGGGGGTGTTGCGAAACAACGTGGTGGAGTAGGAGGGTCTCGAGTGGAAGAGGGCAGAGAGATAGGGGCTTTCTAGGGAGTAGCAACTCGCCGGAGGGCACATGAATTTGGGTGCTATGCAAGGAGCCAAGTAAAAAGGGAATCGATTCGGTTGAAAACGATGCGATGAGAACGTTTCTAAATCAGAAACAAGGGAGGTGTGTAGGATCCACAGGACAAGTGGAACATGAGAAAGGAGACCTGAGCATCAGTAGTCGCTATGCAGCACAGCCAGTGTTGCGCTTGAAAGGCTTGCAATAAGGGCCATGTTGCAAACTGGACTACGCGTATTGCTGTCAAAAAAAAATTGACTACGTGTATGGGTTGCTGTGGACCATTCGATCAACTCAGATCCAAGGCCACGGAGGTGGTCGCACGAAGAGTTATCAGCTGGAGGAGCCCTAGAGTTTTCTTTATTTTTCTTTCTTATTACTAGACAATTGCCCGTGCGTTGCAACCGGAAATAAACATTCTAGTAGATTAGCTCGTGACAACGCGTCTATTATTATATTGATGCGCTAAAATCTTAGCAAATTTTTGTATGCAATCGGCATGATTTACATGCAATTTTATTGTTAAGCACTTATTTGATAAGAATTTAATTACTTGCCAAACAAAATATATTTTCTGTGAAGTTAATAAAACATGAGATAATTGATTCTATTTTAGGAAGAATGGATGGGAAAAAAATGAGAGATGAGAGAAAAAAATCAAAGAGAAAAAAGGAAAGAGTGGGGACATATATAAGGAAGGTTAGACGAAAGAGAGGTGAAATGAGAACCTTACTTTCTTTTTAAGTAGTAGTAGAGATAAAAAGAGATTTTTTGTGATATGTATACCTGTGTAAATCGTACATATTCTAAACTCGTTAAATAGATCGCTCGGGGGTGCACAGGAGGTTCCAAACTAATTCTCGGATTTTTTGGGCGGCGGCGTCCATGAACGATGTGGCGGCTTGCCTATCCAAGAAGCGGAGGCGGGACGATCCGCAATCTCCGGCGAGCAGAGACGTCAGCGGCGGCGATGGTGCGAGCCTCGCCCTCGACCTCATCAGCCGCCTCCCTGATGAGATCCTCGGCACCATCATCTCTCTCTTGCCCACCAAGGACGCCGCGCGGACAACCGCTCTCTCTTCCCGGTGGCGCTACCTCTGGCGCTCCGCCCCGCTTAACCTCGCGGTCGACTACCTCGTCCGCCATATCTGGCGCACCGCCTCGTTCAACCGCGACGTCGACTACAAACCTGTTTACCGCCAGGTGAGCGAGCGCATCGCCGCCATCGTCTCCAAGATCCTCGCCGCGCACAACGGCCCCGCTCGCCGCCTCTCCTTCGGTGACCACCACGGCATTCGCCTCAGCCATGACCTCTGCGCCAAGTTCGACGGCTGGTTCTGGTCCCCCGCCCTCGATGGCCTCGAGGAGCTTGATTTCTACTTGGGCGACAATCCGTGGTGGTCAGACTGTGCGGTTGTGATTTCCACGAGATTAAAGCTACCCCCGCACTTCATCTCCCTCGGCTGAAGGAGCTCAAGCTCTGTGGTGTCGCTATCTCGGAGGCGACCCTCCACTGCCTGCTCGCTGCCTGCACTGCGCTAGAGAGCCTTCAGCTTGATAACATCCAGGGGCCCAGCTCCGTCCGGATCATCTCGTCCACTCTACGGAGTATTGGTGTCGCTGGTTCTTACTCCAACGGCGAAGAGTCCCTTCTTCAGGAGCTTGTCATTGAGGATGCACCTTGCCTTGAGAGATTGATCACACTTGGTCCATCTGGTGGCCCGAGGATAGTCAGAGTCCTTGCGGCGCCGAAATTGATGGTGTTGGGCTGCTTGTCTAGCGAAAGTTTCAAAACAGTGAATGGAACAATTGTGCGGGTAAAAAACTTGCATGCATTTCGGTATTTCTACTTGCAATCTATTGATGTGTGTGTATCTGTTTTTTCCAGGAAATTCTCCCCACTAGCTTGACCGCGTCGGGACGCACAGTGAAGGTTTTGGTTCTAGAATCTATCGGTCCCAACCTGGATGCAGTTGTTGGCTTCCTTAGACGCTTTCCCTGCGTGGAGAAGCTATACATCCAGGTGAAAATCTTTGTTGTTAAATCTAGTTACATGATATTTTAACTTTGATCAATTATATATCTCTAGAAGTTTAGTTTGCACGTACTCCCTCTTTTCCGAAATATTTGTCTTTCTAGTGATATCAACAAGTGATTACATACGAAGCAAAATGAGTGAATCTACACTCTAAAATATGTATACATACATCCGTATATTGTAGTCCATTAGAATTGTCTAGAAAGACAAATATTTAGGAATGGAGGGAGTAATATTTAGTACACTTTGGGTAAAATTATCCTCCACAGTAAAGATTGTTGGGTAATTTTCCCCCTATAATTGTACAATGAAAAATCTCGTAGTCAAAACTACACGTAGGAGATCTTATAAAGATAAAATGAACTAAGGGGACTACATTGTTCAGTAATCCCCAATTAATTCAATCATCATGCAAATACAACTAATCCTTATGTAAGTAGGTGCAAACTATGTGGAATCATTGTTTCCCTGCCCACAGTAAAATTACTCCTTTTATCGCGACCTAAGTGGCCACCAATATCTATTTTGTTCTTTTGCAGTCACGCCTTAGGAAGGATATGAAAAATGTGTGCCAATATAGCACACTCGATCAGTGGCGGAGCCAGGAATTTGCTCCTGGGTATTCCTGTAAAAATTTTTTTGGCCAAAGCATATAATAGAAAAACAAATGTGCAGACGGCAACATCAATGACTCAGTATCGATAATAGTAGCAAAATATCATTGTGATAATGGCTACACACAAATTAGCAATAGCTAGTGGCTACACACATGAACTTAAAAAAAGAATCTTCTAATTGTTAATAGTGGCAACAATTAGAGCTTTGAATTTGTTAAGAAATATAATTAGTAATCAGTGGCTACAGACATGGAATTGCAAAAAATAGCTTCTAATTTGCTAAGAAACAGAGGAAAATTTTGAAATTACATTGTGGCTGTTAAGCCGCGAGCCTTATTGCCGGAAGGAAGGCAGGAAGGGCCGCACGCCCGGCGGTGGACGGAGTAGTGCAGTACTGGGCCGGACTGCCAGAGGGGAATCCGGGAGGCCGGCAGGGCTGCGGCTTGCGGTTACGTCGCTGCGGGAGGGCCCTGTCGACCTGGCCAGCTGGGAGCTGGGACCGACAGCCGACGGAGCACAGAGCTGAGTCCTGGAATCAATTCGCCAGCCGCCGCCGGACGCTAGAACTAGTTTTGGGAGCGGTTCGTGTGGAGCCGAGGCGCCGAACGAGCTGCTTTGGGCTTCAGTTTGTGGTCCGGTAGCCTACTTGTGTGCTAGCAGATGTGTAAGCGTATATGTCGAATTTTTTTTGCCCAAAATCTTGGGTATTCCATGGAATGCCAAGGAAGACCCCCAGCTCCGCCACTGCACTCGATCCCATTGAATGCCTTGAACTTCATCTCAGAGCAATAGTATTGAACACCTATGAAGGCAAGAGAGCAGATGTTAACTTTGCCAGGTTTTTTGTTCTAAACGCAAAGGTGCTCAAGGTAATGAAATTTGGTGCCAATGGTACCTGCAATGATAAATGGGTGGCTGATCAGCAAAGGCGGCTACAACTAGATATCCGTGCTTCCAGAGGTGCAAGATTTTATTTTAAAAGAGATTTTGATATCCCCAGCTTTTGCGATCACTATCACTTTCATGGTATGTGGACAGTTGATCCCTTTGGTAGCTCGTAGTGCAAATGTTGTTATCTGGTATGACACCCTTTCAGTGGAGTCTCTTGCAAAAAACAGTAGCCTGAAGTATGCTGAAATTTAGAAGTTTTCAGAGCCAGGGGATATATGTGTCTATGCTCTTTCCATACTGAAATAAATTGTTTCTATCTCTGAAGTATACTGGAATTCAGAGATCCGCAGAACCAGAGTTCAGAAGTCAGACAGGGGATTAGTTTGTATTGTTTGCAGAACTGTCTTGCAAAACTATCATTTGATTTGCCACGTTTCACTGGTTCCTGTAATCTTTCAGTTAGCCAAATTAGGTGTTGTGCAAAATCTGATGTTATTTGATTTTATAATGATGAATTAGTGCTTGATCATTCCATCACAGAGATCCATCCACTAGTGCAGTCTGTTGCAAAAGCAGGACAGGCTGAAAATGGACTAGTATGTTTTTCGATAAAGAATGGACTAGTATGTACTACTCCCTTTGTTCCGTAAATATAAGACATTTTAGCTTTTTCTTGATTCATATGTATCTAGACATATTTTAGTATGTACTAGATCATTGATGGCGCGCGTTGCTGCGCCCGTCCATTTTGAATATTATTGATAGTATTAGAATTTTATATAACAATATGAGGTTTCCTTTTTTATTTTGAAATGAGGGATTGCAGAAGAGAGGTTGAGATGTTGTTGTCCATTTTTATCTTTGATTAAATTTTAGAACAACTGCAAACATAACATATTACAAAATGGCCAGTAAGTGGAGACCAAAGGTTATGCTAATCTAACATTTTGTTTGCAGTGGCAAAGTATATCCCTAGCTCCGTAAATGGCCAGTAAGTGGAAACTAAAGGGACATTACAAAATTTTAGAACACAATGATGTGGCGTGTTGCTACGCCCGTCTATTTGTACAATACAAATAATAGCAATTTCTTGAATAGATGACTACATGAAGCACAATAAATTCCAATAAACATAACTAAATATTAGCCAGTGATCAAAGAAAATCTCATATATAATCTATAAAAGCAAGATTTACACATAGAAATATGATTGGTATGACTACAGACGAGAAGATTAAGGTGATGGTTATGAACACCACCAAGGATGCCCCCGCCGCCCTGTGGTTCGCCGTCTTGGCCACCAATGACCGGCATCTGGTCCATGAGCGTTAATACGCCGCTCCGCCCACGCTAATCATTTAAGATTTTGGTTACAATAGGAGGAAGACGTGGGTATCAGGAGCAGCATATGCACCTTGCCGTTGTCTAGACAGCACTGTACATGCATATACAATACATATAATTATTAGAATTGACAGCTGAATAGCAAATTCAGTTAGAGTTTCATGTCGACATAAAATCCCAATGTAATCAGATTAAGAAAATTCTATTTATCAAATCTAATGAACACAATGGCTAGACAAAATAATAGTTGCACTTGGATAAAATTTACAAATGCGCATGAACAGATCCACACGAACAGAGCCAAAGGGTTTAATCGGGAACCTCACCATCATCCTGAGATCGTTGCTATCCATCTGGAGGTGAATCCATCAGCGCTATGGAGTAGGGCTATAGGAAATATCCAGTCATATCGCAGTTTCCAGAGAATCCATTCATGGAGCAGGGGAAGGGGCGCAGGACAACAACGGTGGGGAGGAGCAGAGTGGGAGGAGCTCCAGGCCGCCGTCGCCATGGATACGAGGCCTCCGCCGCATCTGGGAAGGTGATGTGACCCCGCCATGGAGTGGCAGCGCTCGTGGCTAGGGCAAAGAGGAGGGCCGGCGCATGGCTGATGAGTCAGAGCAGCACTCTCCTGCGGCGGCGGGAGGCAGCGACATCGGTGGGGAGCGGCGGCAGCATGGGAGAGAGGGTCGATGGGGTGGAGGTGGTCGTGCCCTCGTGGGAGAGGGGCGGCGGCTTGGATGAGGACGGCGACGCGGCTCCTGGAGGAGTGGTGGTGGGCTGGGCTGTGGTTGGTTAGCTAATTGGGCTGCGAGAGGTGGTCCATTTACCAGAGGGCTCAGATTCGGGTGCGGGAGCAGCAGCCTCTACGATAGTTGGGCCACTAATCTGCATAGTTAGCCCAGGCGGAACTGCACTCAGATCTGACGGCCACGAACTTCCAGATCACGAAAACGGACGGCCGAAAATTCAAATTGCTGTGAGGGCTCGCTTTAGGTGCGGTTATACTGTCCTTAATGTTCACTTATTTTGGTATGCATGTAGTCAATATTTTGAAATAGCTAAAAGGTCTTGTATCTGCGAACGGAGGGAATAGTTTACAGAAAGAATGGTGTTTCTACTTACGGACTCTATATGAACACCTTACAGATGCAATGTACGGGAATTCTCCGTGTTCCCTTACAAAATTGAACTGATCATGGCGACGGCAGACAGTGCCACCCTCCTGCATGCGCTCATCAACACGCATCGCTACGCTACACTGCTGAGACCCACCATCATCGATGTGGTAGATGCAACACCGCCCCCTCCTCTTGTCCCCTCCAGGCAGCGCCGCTCGAAAGCGATGCCCCCAAAAGGGAGAACGGCCCCAAAGGCACTGCCATCATCTGATCCGCGAGATGCAGATTTAGGATTTCCCCTGAAGCAGGTGGAACGCGGTGAGGGAGATTGCAACCGACGATGCCTTGAACAAGGAGATGATGCCCACGATGACGCCGCCATCATCCGCCATGACCAAGGTCGACATGGTTTTCACCGGCAATCGCTTTACACCGAACCAGCTGCTGCCTGAAGCACCGACAAGGATCCAGCATCCCTCGCCGACCCATTTAAGCGCCACAAATAGGCCACATGCCCCGCCGACGACGGATCTAGGTGGAGGCCAGATCCATGGTACACAGACCGCCCACCATAGCCAGGGTAGCATGCAAGCTCCCGCGGGAATGGAAGCGAGCGTCCCTAGCTGCTGCGCGCACCCACCCCCGCTGGTCCGGCCCCAGCCAATCCAGAGGGTGGTCGCCGCGTCCGCCCTCGGTAGAGATCAGATCGGGAGTGTGCCGCCCGAAGAAAGAGACACACCTGGACGAAGCGACCCTAACTCGAGCACGCACCTCCACATCACGCATCGGGCCTCACGACATGACGACACCAAGCCACCATTCGCCGGGGGGCACTACAGCCCTGCCGCCGCCACCCCTCATATCCGCCTGAGGCCTCCTGTGGGCCCCCACCGACGGGATCCAAGCCGGGAGATAGAGAACGCCTCGCCACCGCCGTCCTCGGGCCCACGCAGGCTTCACCGGCAAGGCCTCGGGAGGAGGCGAGACGAGGAGGAGGTTGGTGGGCTGCCTACAGCGGCGAGATTTGGATCGCCCGAACAGGACGACCCAGGGGGTGCGGGGTTTAGTTTTGGGGGTAACCGGTATACTTGATTCAGAAGTCTGCAGAACCAGGGTTTCCTGCCTCAACTGGTGGAAGGAAGGGCCGGTGCAGTCTTTGACATTGCATGAAAACGAGTTTGTATTGTTAGCGAAAAGAATATTGGGCAAAACAAGGGATATCTGCCTATCATGTGATTAACTCCCTTCGATCTATAATAAGTGTCGCGGTTTTGAACCAAGGTCTTAGTTCAAAACCGCAATGCTTATTTTGGATCGGAGGGAGTACCACATTTCAATGTGTCATGTAAAATCTTTCGGTTAAGCAAAGTGTCGTGCAAAATCAGAGATTGTTAGATTATATAGTAAATTAGTGCTTGTTTTTTTTTGCAAAAAGGGGGACGAACCAGTGAATCAGTGCTTTTGTTTTTAGAGAGATCAGTACTTGGTCATTCCTCTTGCAAAAACAGGGCATGCTGAAAATGGATTTGTATGCAAAAAGAATGTCATGTGTACTTAAACGTTGTGAGCCAATCTCTCTACACATGAAACCTACGCTTGGAGCGCGGGAGTTCTTCCCGATCATCCCATACAAAACCAAACCGCGGAACGAATCAGGGCACACAGGCGTGAGGAATAAACCCAACCACATGAACAACACCGAGCACTCCTCCTGCCCGACGTCAAACGATGAGATGAGGACCCTCTTCCAGATCAAGATAGGGGAGGTGTGTAGGGTCCACGGGGACACGTGGCATGAACGTGTTGGGCTAAGTCCCTCCACATGGAGGTGTGTTGGCAGCCTAACATTAGCCCACACAAGTCCAACACATGTCAGCCATTGATCTGCGCTGCATCCAACGGTTGAGAGCGCTTCCAATGGAAGTGAAGCACGAAAAAAACCCTAGCCACTCCACTCCTTGCTTGTGGTGGCTGCCATTCGTGAGAGTGTGAGAGAGAACACACAAGAGAAACCACAACCTGAGAGAGAGAGAGGAAGAAGAAGCAGAGGTTCTGTCCAGATTTGCTGCATCTGACTAGACAGTGTTCAAGCTGGTGGTTGGAGGCTCAAACGTGCTTGGATCGACCCAAACCTGGTGAGCTCGTTCTCTTACTTTAATTACTTCGATCTGGTTGGCTAGTTTGAGGATTAGGTCAGTGGAGCATCAGATTTGAGAGTGGTTTTGTCAGCTCTGACTGCTGCAGTTTCAGAACAGAGTAGTTTTGGGAGACGAACAGTTTGGGTAGGAAAATGATGTACGATTGAGCTGCAATTTGGAGGGGATGTCAAGAACTCATGTGTCTACTTGTATGCCAAATTTGGTGCTGTTTGGTTTAGCAGTTATGAGCAGTTTGCAAAACACTGAAGGGTACAGAAGCTATGTAAACTCTGCTTTGCTGAAATCTTATCTCTTGTGGTTGTTGTTGCTGTTGCTGGTTGGCAACGTGGAGAGTGTGTTGTAAATCTCTCTAGAGGTTCTAGAGAAGACTTTGTACTCATCATTCTCATAGTGAAGTTGTGTGGACTGGTCGGTCCACAGCCGTGGTTTTTTACTCCTCAAGTTGAGGAGGTTTTTCCACGTTAAATCCTGTGTCACATGTGCATGTTGTTTGTGTTATTCCGCTGCTTACTTGTTGGTTGAAGCTGTCCTCAAAGTTCATCACAAGTGGAGGAGGCTGTGTAGAGTGCATATTTGCCGTGTCGGTGAATTTGTACAACGCATTGTTGATGTCCAACTCCAACAAAGTGGTATCAGAGCCTTGGTTTGCTTATGCAAATTGCTGAGTTTCTTGTGGTGAAAGATGGAAGTGAATACCAGCAGGATGATATCTTTGAATGGTACAAATTATCAAGCATGGAAGGGCAATATGAAGGACTTATTGTATGTGAAAGAATACTGGAAGCCAGTGTTCTCCACTGAGATGCCGGAGGGTATTGAGGAAGGTTAGTGGAAGGTACTTCATCGCCAAGCTTTGATGAGACACATGCACGCACCTTATGACAGAAATTGGAAGAGTTGTTTGCCCGAAAAGAAGGTACAAACAAGATGTTCTTGATCAAACAATTGATTTGCTTGAGGTACAAAGAGGGCACTCTAATTGCAGATCATGTGAATACATTCCAAGGCATTATAAATCAACTTTCTTCAATGGAAATAACATTTGAAGATGAAGTGAGAGATTTGCTGCTACTAGGCTCATTATCGGACAGTTGGGAGACCTTTAAGGTCACGGTTTGCAATTCAGCACCTAATGGAGTTGTCCCTTGGAATCTTGTGAAAACCAGGGTACTAAATGAAGAGTCCAGAAAGGTGGCTGAAGCTAGTTCTTCCTCACGTTCAGAGGTGCTAGTCACTCAGTCCAGGAGGAGAAGCAAGAGCAGAGGTCCAGGTAAAGGGGCATAAGGATGTAGGAGCAAATCAAAAAGTAAGTATGCTGATTATGAGTGCCATCACTGCCATCAGAAGGGCCACATTAAGTGGCAATGTGACAAGTGGAAGAAAGACAAAAATAAAAAGAAGAAGCAAGATCAGAAGTAAGTTGACAGTGATATTGACACAGAGGGCAACCGAGTTACTACAGTAGAAGAGGACATCATGTTTGTTATGCATGAAGAAAATGAGGGCAGATTTGGTTCCATTGTTGAGGAGAGGATCACTGTCGTTTCTGATGAAACCGTCAACCTTGTGGATGGTGATGAGATGATTTGGATACCTAACGGCGGTGCTACCATTCATGCTACATCTCGTAGAGAGCTCTTCACTAACTATATATCAGGTGATTTTGGTGTTGTGAAGATGGGGAACAGTGATAGAGCAGCCATCATTGGAAAAGGAGATGTGCATTTGGAGACCGCAAATGGTACAAGGTTAGTCCTCAAATCTGTGAGGCATGTTGAGGCACTTCGTCTCAATATTATCTCGGTTGGTTTGCTTGATGGAGATGATTACTTGAGCAGTTTTGGAAAAGGGCAGTACAAGCTCACCAAAGGCAACATGATTGTTGCAAGAGGTAAAATGGTCTCCGTGTTGTATCATGTTCATGCTAAGCTCTTTAGTGCTTCTGTCAATGCACTAGAGAAGGATGATCATTGTGCTCTATGGCACAAGAGACTTGGGAACATGAGTGAGAAGGGGATGACAGTGCTAGTGAAGAAAAAAATATTGAAGGGTGTGAAAGGAGTTCACATCAAGAAATGTTCAGATTGTCTAGCAGGGAAACAACACCGAGTTGCCTTCAAGACTCTACCTCCTCACACACTACAAGAAATATGTCAACTTATGACCTTCTGTCAGTGACCCTTGAAGAATTGGTCATAAATTTATGACCATTTTAGACCAATTGGTCAAAAGCTGTTCGGGGGGCTCCAAATCCTCACACGAAAAGGTCATAAAGCAAACAGCGCTAGTCCGCTGCCTTATTTCTAGTTGTTAACGACCAATATAGATGGTCATAGCCTTGTAAATTGTGGTGGGTTGCTATGACTAGGCGCCACCTCATCAGTTTTGCCTATGTGGCATGTCCATGTGGCAGTTTTTGCCCTAGGTTGTGAAGCAACCTATATTTCCGTCATTCCCAAAATTCCCAAAAAAATCTCATAAATTCTTTGGGTCATACCTTCGTCAAATATGTAAAAACCTTCCTTGCCTAGTTCAAAAATAATTCAAAAATATTCATTTTCCTATTCTGTTCAGAGTAACAGTTTGTGAAGGAAGTACCACTTTGGCATGTCCAAATAGTATCCATTTTCTACAGTGCTTTCCTATGCCCAAACAACCATCCTCCACCAAATGCCAGCTCAATCCATTCATTATTTTGAGCCGAGCTTCAACATTCGTATTTATGTCCAGTGTGGTGGTTTGCAAAGCAAGTACCAGCTAGGCTCCTCCTTTTGAGCTGAAAATTTGTGAAGACAGTCTTCTTAGTAACTGATCATCCTCAGCCAAAACTCACGCCCATTAGCCATGTACATTTCCTGTACCGCTAATCAAACACTTGGCTGCTAATTCATGTTTGAGCACTGATCGGTCTCCTCGTGAGAATCTTATGTTGTAATTTTCTTCCTAGTACCTACATGGGGAGTGTCCAACCCACTAGACATGTCTAGGCCACCCAGAACACATGGCAACGCCACGGTCACGCGGTGACCACACGGCAGGCATGCGAGCTTACGCGCTCTAGAGTTCGGGCCCTCGGCCACCGTCCAAACCTCGATGTCTCTCCATCAAACCATGTATTTCTGATTAAATAGATACTTATTTACCTAGAAATGATTTTTGAAAAAAATAAAGAGCAAACTATGACGCAGCTGCAGTTCAAATTTGACCCGCTTCCAGCTGAATCGACGGGAATTTGTCTTTTTCACCAGAGGTGGATCAAAAATTTCGACACCCAACCATTTTGTCAATTGTGCATTAAATATGTCCTAGTATTTTATAAAATTGATTTGGTCCAATTTTGCAACAATTATTTGGTAGTTCCTTCACAAAAAAACCTCCTTTCGGGTACTCAGAAAATGAAAAATGGTTTTTTCGTCCAAAGAAAATGAAAACTTCCTTAGTCAACATTGTTTGCCATTCCAATATGCACCCTTGTGCACAATATGAGATCATCTGAACAAACTATGCCACGAATGTGGCCATAAGATTGATCATTTGGCTTGAAAGCCATTGATCTTCAGAGATGATAGCTCGTTTCTGAGAACACTTTTTTAAAATAATTGCCGTATTATAAGTTTGTTATTTTTACTGGGAACTTGGCCACATATAATGACACAATGCGAAGGTTTCCCAATTTTTTGATTTTTTTTTAAATTTTTTATGCCCGTTTCAAAATGCGGTCAAAACGGCGGGCTTGACCGTTCCTAGCTAGTGGTTGAATCTTGGAAAACTTTTGGTGTTTCTCTTATTAAATAGATACTTATGTACCTAGAAATGATTTTTGTAAAAAATAAATAGCAAACTATGAGGCAGCTGCAGTTCAAATTTGACCCGCTTCCAGCTGAATCGGCGGAAATTTGTCTTTTTCACGAGAGGTGGATAAAAACTTTTTGCACCCAACCATTTTGCAAATTGTGCATTAAATATGTCCTAGTATTTTAGAAAATTGATTTGGTCCAATTTTGCAACAATTATTTTGGAGGTCCTTCACAAAAAAAAACCTCCTTTCGGGCATTCGAAAAATGGAAAATGGTTTTTTCGTCAAAAGAAAATGAAAACTTCCTTAGGCAACATTGTTTGCCATTCCAATATGCACCCTTGTGCACAATATGAGATCATTTGAACAAACTATGCCATGAATGTGGCCATAAGATTGATCATTTGGCTTGAAAGCCATTGATCTCGACACGTGATAGCTCGTTTCTGAGAACACTTTTTTAAAATAATTGCCGTATTACAAGTTTGTTATTTTTCCTCGGAACTTGGCCACATATGATGACACAATGCGAAAGTTTCCCAATTTTTTGATTTTTTTTGAATTTTTATGCCCGTTTCAAAATGCGGTTAAAACGGCGGGAATGACCGTTCCTAGCTAGTGGTTGAATCTTGGAATTTTTTTGGTGTTTCTCTGATTAAATAGATACTTATGTACTTATAAATGATTTTTGGAAAAAATAAATAGCAAACTATGAGGCAACTGCAGTTCAAATTTGACCCGCTTTCAACTGAATCGGCGGAAATTTGTCTTTTTCATGAGAGGTGCATCGAAACTTTTGACACCTAACCATTTGGTCAATTGTGCATTATATATGGCCTAGTATTTTAGAAAATCGATTTGGTACAATTTTGCAACAAATATATGGTAAGTCCTTCACAAAAAAACTTATTTGGGGCACTCAAAAAATTGAAAATTGTTTTTTCATGTAAAAGAAATAAAAACTCCCTTTGTCAATGTTGTTTGCCAATCTAAGATGTAAACTTGTGCAAAATATGCCATCATTTGAACAAATATTTGATAGGTATTTCATAATAAAACTCATTTTGAGCAATGAAAAATGAAATGAAAAATTTGTATGTAATCAGTCATGACCAATTTATATGGTCAAAAAATCTTCAAATTGTTTGGCGCGCTCTGATTGGTCCATATGCATATCACGAGGATCATGCATCAACCACCGTCGGATGCTTCTGGATCCAACGGCAGCCCTCACCTCCTCACCCTCTCACCCAAACCCTAACTTCCCCAATCCAGTCCTCTTCCCTGATCCACTCTCCCCCTCTCGTCCCACAGCCGCCACCCCCAACCCTCTCGCTCCTCCTCCGTCTCAATCTCTCGATCCCCAACCACCCAGCCGCCGCCGCCGCCGTCCTCCGTCCTCTCCCCAACCCCGGTCGCCGACAACCCCTCCCCTCCCCTTCTCTCCCACGGCCGCGGTCGGATCCACGCTAGTCCCTTCCAGATCACAGCCGCCACCTTCTCCCTTCCAGATCGCGGCTGCCACCTCCCTCCGGCGGAGCTCCCCGCCGTCCATGGCCTGCCCCACGCCCTCCTCTCTCCCTTCCCCTCCCTCGCGCCGCCACCACCACCACTCCTTCCGAGCGCGTGCCTCCCATCGTCCCTCCTCTCCTCTCCTCTCCTCCTATCGCGCCGCCCATTCATCCGAGCTCGACGACACCAGATCCGCGGCGACGACGGCGGCCTCATCGTCCCCGGAGGCCACAGTGCTCCTCAAGGCCGACCTGGCGCCCACACCGCTGATGCGGGCCCTCCTCCGCCACGTGAGTGATCCGCCACTTTGAATCTTTCGATTCAACAAGATATTCGTCATCTCTTACGCTCCAGGGCGCATATTGTTGTCTCCATATTGCAAAAGCCCGGGCGCGCTCGTGTGGGACTAGGTGGTGCACGAGCACCAGGGGTGGAGACTCGTGACCTGCATCTGGCTCCACGCCGGCGTCGTCCACCTGCTCGCGAACATGCTCAGCCTCGTGCTCGTCGGGCTCAGGCTCGAGCAGCAGTTCAGATTCGGTACGCGTTCGTCCTACAGAGACCAACTCTTACTAACCTTTCTTGTGTTTTTACATAATCCCATTTGAAAATCACATACTAGTAGCAGCAAAGTTTAGCGCAATAGTTGTCTGTCAACGGTTAGTACCAGCAACAAAATTCAGTTATGCACAAGCACCATTTAGCACCAACATAGATATATAGCATTCATTTAGCGGCAGAAATGAATAAAATATATATGTTGTAAAACCATACCTGTATATATGTTGATAGTCTAGTAAGAACTTGCTGTGTCTGGGTTTGTGGATCTTAAAAAATATATCATCTATGCTTTTATCCTTGAACTATTGCTATGGCCATGAATGCCCATGCGTACCTTTGTTGTCACTTTTTAGGGTGTGCGTAGTTTGTTAATTCAGGTAACTACAGGATACCCTTACTCGTACAAAATCCCCAGTTGTTGTTCTTGTAAATATAGGCGTGCCTACCGTCACCCCATCGACACCATCACCAAACAGAAAAGGGCTCTAGCCTCTTCTTATGACAAGAAAAATAGGCGTTGTTACCTGTTTGCATATGAGATTGCATAATATTGGGGGAACATGCTTAATTGGCCTGTGCATTTGGCAGATATAGTTGTGTTTGTTCTGCTACTAGCATCCTGTACTGTTTAGTTGGTATTTGGTATTAAATTTTTTGTTCTAGCCCAGAATTATTCATTTTAGATCTTGTTGCATGATGTGTCATGTATATGACTAGTACTACTATTTCTGCATGCTTATATGTTTGTGCATTGACTAGCTTAGCTACCACAGTAGTGTTCTGTTGAAATTTGAGGCATATCTTTGTTCATAAGTGTCTTTGTTCCCATGCAGTGTGCTTTGAAACGTAGGGCGAATGTTGTGGAGGAGTAGGGCGAATCGGACAGTGTCTCGCTGGTGCCGCTGTGGTAAAAACAGAGCACCACTCTTACTTGATGTGCATGTGTTAATACGGCAAAATGATTGAGATCTGTTTGCCTTTTCTCTTCTCTGTGTAGATAACATGCTGAATGTTGTAAATGACTATGTATGAATCTTCTGTACGTGCAGATTATCAGGCATTATTTAATACTGCTGAGGGTGTAACAGAGGTGAGGTTTGTACTGCTGTTGAAACAAATAGCCGAAGAAGTCACAATGTTCTTCTGTTAAGCCATTGTCTCATGTACTTACAAATTTCTGGTTGACGTGTAGTGTTTCAACCAACAGCAGAAAAATCAGTTTGATGTATGGATGCTTCATGCGGTGCTAGCTAATGATCTCTGTACTGATGACAGTTTTGTGGTAAGTGTACTGTGGTAAAATGCAGATGTTGATTATTTCCTCGACCATGGTTGTGATGTGCTTGGTTTTAGTGGTCCTGATGTATGAGTCTACTTTTCCCGTTTCTTGCTGTTTTAAGATATCATGTCCGATTTCAATGTTGGGTCGATCGAGTTGTCAATTTTCTCACCCTGGTCATACCATAATATGTTAGTGTTTAGTCATGTATGCATCTCCATCTTGCAAGCCTGCCATACATGATAGGATTAGTACTTATTAACTATTCATATGTGCTTGTAGAGAAGGATACAATTATTATTTAACCAGTCCAGATTTTTTACATTTGTGTGGCAATCATTCAACTTTCACTGTATCTCACTACTAATTTATGTAGATCAGGATCTAATGTCGTCGAGGTGTCTGCTGCTCTTACCGAAGATCAGAAGATGCCTGGATATGTTCACCAAGTTTTAGTTGATGTTGCCACCAAGTTTTGGTGCATGTGCATTTGTTTTTTGATTGTATGTACACTTGTTGGATCGTGCAGTATGTGCTATTGTACATGTGCTATTGTGAGTTTCATTGATAGATTTTTGGATTTGATCATTTAATTGAGAGAATGTTTGACTGTTTGCTGTTGAAATGTGTAAATTTGAAATCTATGAATGAAAAGGTTTGGATGTTCTATTGGATCAAATAATATTTGGGCTCTAAAAAGGCTATGGCCCAAACAATAGTGGACCGGAATGTTGTGCATTTATGAAAAAATGGTACAAAAGGGCTTAATGAAATGGACTGCGAAATGGCTAAGGCCTAGAAATAAAAAGGCCAAATTGTTGGGCCCGACCCATGTAGTTGACTCAAATTGAAAGAAAAAAAACAACAAATGGGCCGAATTAATGGGCTTGGCCCATGTAAAACACCTAATCGGACCGGGCTGAATCTTGTCAGTGACCTTTTCAATTCGTCGCAATTTTGCCACGTCAGATTGCCACGTCGGATCCGACATGGCCTGGGGAGAGAGCTAGCGACCAAAACAGAAGGTCATAGGATCAACGACCTTTTGTTAAAGGTCACTATAGTCAGTTTACGACCGCCAGCTTTTGACCTTCTGGTTTTGGTCACAAAAAGGTCGTAAATGGTAATTTGTGACCTTTAAGTGACCAATAGTGGTGGTCACAAGTTGACATATTTCTTGTAGTGACAAGAAGCCCGAGAAGCTGGACTTGATACATTCTGATGTTTGCAAAATGTCGGTAAGATCTCTTGGTGGTGCTAAGTACTTTGTGACTTTTATTGATGACTTTTCCAGGAAAGTTTGGGCCTTCACTTTGAGGACCAATGATCAAGTACTATGTGTATTCAAGCAATTCCAAGCCTCGGTTGAGAGAGAAACTGAGAAGAAGACCAAGTGCATTCGCACTGATAATGGAGGAGAGTATATTGGGCCATTTGATGCATATTGCAAGCAGCAAGGTATTAGGCATCAATTTACTCCCTCGAAGACACCACAGCTGAATGTTCTTGCTGAGAGGATGGACAGGACAATTGTGGAGAGAGAGTTAGATGCTTGTTGTCAAGTGCAAAGCTACACAAACACTTTTGGGGTGAGGCTTTGATGACTGCTGTTTATCTTATTAATCTCTCACCAAGTTATCCTTTGCAGGGAGATGGTCCTAACAGGGTCTGGTGTGAAAAGGACGTCTCATATGACCACCTGAAGGTTTTTGGGTGCAAGGCCTTTGTTCATATTCCTCAAGATGAAAGGTCAAAGCTTGATTCGAAGACACGGCAGTGTATCTTTCTTGGTTATGGTGGTGATGAGTTTGGCTACAAGCTATTTGACCCCGTAGCAAGGAAAGTTGTGAGAAGCCGTGATGTTGTGTTTGTTGAAGACCAAACAATTGAGGATATTGTGAAGACAAAGGGGCAGATTCCTCCTCAGTAGCAACAAGACATGATTGATTCTGACCCAGTTCCTGCAGCTCCAGCTCCTGTGCAAGTTGAAGCAGATGCAGAAGATGTACAAGAAGATGTACATGGTGGTGCAGGTGAAGAAGATACTCCCCAACAGCAGTAGCAAGAGTATGATGCTGAAGTTGATGATCCGGATCAGCAGGAAGCACCAGCACCAGAAAGTCCACCAGCTACTCCACTCAGAAGATCCAATAGGGGTCAAATTCCTTCCAGCAGGTATCCCTTAGATCAATACGTGGTGTTATTATCTGACGGTTCAGAACCTGAATGCTTTGCAGATGCAATGGAAGATGACCACAAGAAGGAGTGGAAAAATACTATGCAAGAGGAGATGGATTCCTTGCATAAGAATCATACTTATGAGTTGGTGAAGTTGCCCAAGGGCAAGAAAATTTTGAAGAACAAGTGGGTCTATAGAATCAAGCAAGAAGAGCACACATCACATCCAAGGTACAAAGCCAGGCTAGTTGTAAAAGGATTTGGCCAGAGAAAAGGCATTGACTATGATGAGATCTTTTCTCCGGTTGTGAAGATGACATCCATAAGAGTAATCCTTGGCATGGCAGCAAGTCTCAACTTGGAGGTTGAGCAAATGGATGTGAAGACTGCATTCCTTCATGGTGAGTTGGAGGAAGAAATATACATGGAGCAACCTGAGGGGTTTCTTGTGAAAGGCAAAGAAGACTATGTGTGCAAGCTGAAGAAAATTCTCTATGGCCTGAAACAAGCACCAAGACAATGGTACATGAAGTTTGAAACTGTCGTGGGGGAGCAAGGCTACAAGAAGTGTAGCTCAGACCATTGTGGGTTTATTCAGAGGTTCTCAGGTGATGATTTCATCATATTATTGCTCTATGTTGATGATATCCTGATTGTTGGCAAGAATGTCTCTAGGATTGCTAAGTTGAAGAAGGAGTTGAGCAAATGTTTTGCCATGAAAGACTTAGGTCCAGCAAAGTGTTGGAAATATGCCCTAGAGGCAATAATAAAGGCATTATTATTATATTTCCTTATTCATGATAATTGTCTTTATTCATGCTATAATTGTGTTAACCGGAAATCGTAATACATGTGTGAATAACAGACAACAAACATGTCCCTAGTGAGCCTCTAGTTGACTAGCTCGTTAATCGACAGATAGTCATGGTTTCCTGACTATGGACATTGGATGTCATCAATAACGGGATCACATCATTAGGAGAATGATGTGATGGACAAGACCCAATCCTAAACATAGCATAAGATCGCATAGTTCGTTTGCTAGAGTTATCCAATGTCAAGTATCCTTTCCTTAGACCATGAGATCGTGTAACTCCCGGATACCGTAGGAGTGCTTTGGGTGTGCCAAACGTCACAACGTAACTGGGTGACTATAAAGGTATGCTACGGGTTTCTCTGAAAGTGTCTATTGGGTTGACATGGATCGAGACTGGGATTTGTCACTCCGCTTGACGGAGAGGTATCACCGGGCCCTCTCGGTAATGCATCATCATAATGAGCTCAATGTGATCAAAGTGTTTGATCACGGGATCATGCATTACGGAACGAGAAAAGTGACTTGCCGATAACGAGATTGAACGAGGTATTGGGATACCGACGATCGAATCTCGGGCAAGTAAAATACCGATTGACAAAGGGAATCGTATACGGGATTAATTGAATCCTCGACATCGTGGTTCATCCGATGAGATCATCGTGGAGCATGTGGGAGCCAACATGGGTATCCAGATCCCGCTGTTGGTTATTGCCCGAGAGCCGTCTCGGTCATGTCTGCATGTCTCCCGAACCCGTAGGGTCTACACACTTAAGGTTCGGTGATGCTAGGGTTGTGAAGATATGTATGTGCAGTAACCCGAATGTTGTTCGGAGTCCCGGATAAGATCCCGGACGTCACGAGGAGTTCCGTAATGGTCCGGAGGTAAAAAATTATATATAGGAAGTGCTATTTTGGCCATCGGGACAAGTTTCGGTGTTATCGGTATTGTACCGGGACCACCGGAGGGGTCCTGGGGGTCCACCGGGGGGGTCCACCTGCCCCGGGGGGGCCACATGGGCTGTAGGGGGTGCGCCTTGGCCTATATGGGCCAAGGGCACCAGCCCCAAGAGGCCCATGCGCCAAGAGAGGAAAAAAAGGGGAGAGTCCTACAAGGGGAAGGCACCTCCGAGGTGCCTTGGGGAGGATGGACTCCTCCCCAACCTTGGACGCACCCTTCCTTGGAGGAAGGGGCAAGGGATGAGCCTCCCCCTCTCCCTTGGCCCTATATATAGTGGGGAAAAGGAGGAGCAAACCAACCCTAGGCCCTGGCTCCTCCCTCCTCCCTGCAACACCTCCTCCTCCTCCCGTAGTTGCTTAGCGAAGCCCTGCCGGAGTTCTGCTGCATCCACCACCACACCGTCGTGCTGGATCTTCCTCAACCTCTCCTTCCCCCTTGCTGGATCAAGAAGGAGGAGACGTCTCCCGTCCCGTACGTGTGTTGAACGCGGAGGTGCCGTCCGTTCGGTACTAGATCATCGGTGAATTGGATCACGGCAAGTACGACTACCTCATCCACGTTCACTCGAACGCTTCCGTTGCGATCTACAAAGTGGTATGTAGATGCTATCCAATCTGAATACTCGTTGCTAGATGAACTCATAGATGGATCTTGGTGAAACCGTAGGAAAAATTTTAATTTTCTGCAACGTTCCCCAACAGTGGCATCATGAGCTAGGTCTATGCGTAGTTCTTCTTGTGTGAGTAGAACACAATTTGTTGTGGGCGTAGATGTTGTCAATTCTTCTTGCCGTTACTAGTCAATCTTGATTCAGCGGTATTGTGGGATGAAGCGGCCCGGACCAACCTTACACGTACGCTTACGTGAGACCGGTTCCACCGACTAACATGCACTAGTTGCATAAGGTGGCTGGCGGGTGTCTGTCTCTCCTACTTTAGTTGGATCGGATTCGAAGAACAGGGTCCTTATGAAGGGTAAATAGAGATTGACAAATCACGTTGTGGTTTGAACGTAGGTAAGAAAACGTTCTTGCTAGAACCCTAATTCAGCCACGTAAAACTTGCAACAACAATTAGAGGACGTCTAACTTGTTTTTGCAGCAAGTGCTTTGTGATATGATATGGCCAAAGTTGTGATGTATGATGAATGATCTATATGTGATGTATGAGATGTTCATGCTATTGTAATAGGAATCACGACTTGCATGTCGATGAGTATGACAACCGGCAGGAGCCATAGGAGTTGTCTTTATTTTTTGTATGACCTGCGTGTCATTGAGAATCGCCATGTAAGTTACTTTACTTTATTGCTAAACGCGTTAGCCATAGTAGTAGAAGTAATAGTTGGCGAGCAACTTCATGGAGACACGATGATGAAGATCATGATGATGAAGATCATGGTGTCAAGCCGGTGACAAGATGATCATGGAGCCCCAAGATGAAGATCAAAGGAGCTGTGTGATATTGGCCATATCATGTCACGTTTATTATTTGATTGCATGTGATGTTTATCATGTTTTGCATCTTGTTTACTTAGAACGACGGTAGTAAATAAGATGATCCCTCATAATAATTTCAAGAAAGTGTTCTCCCTAACTGTGCACCGTTGCTAAGGTTCGTCGTTCCGAAGCACCACGTGATGATCGTGTGTGATAGGTCCTTACGTTCGCATACAACGGGTGTAAGCCAGATTTACACACGCAAAACACTTAGGTTGACTTGACGAGCCTAGCATGTACAGACATGGCCTCGGAACACAGAAGACCGAAAGGTCGAGCATGAGTCGTATAGAAGATACGATCAACATGAAGATGTTCACCGATGTTGACTAGTCCGTCTCACGTGATGATCGGACACGGCCTAGTTGACTCGGATCATGTAATACTTAGAAGACTAGTAGAGGGATGTCTATCTAAGTGGGAGTTCATTAAATTTGATTAAATGAACTTTATTATCATGAACTTAGTCTAAATATTTACAATATGTCTTGTAGATCAAATAGCCAACGTAGTCCTCAACTTCAACGCGTTCCTAGAGAAAACCAAGCTGAAAGACGATGGTAGCAACTATACGGACTGGGTTCGGAACCTGAGGATTATCCTCATAGCTGCCAAGAAAGATTATGTCCTAAGAGCACCGCTGGGTGACGCACCTATTCTCCCTGCAGAACAAGACGTTATGAACGCTTGGCAGTCACGCTGCGATGATTACTCCCTCGTTCAGTGCGGCATGCTTTACAGCTTAGAGCCGGGGCTCCAAAAGCGTTTTGAGAGACATGGAGCATATGAGATGTTCGAAGAGCTGAAAATGGTTTTCCAAGCTCATGCCCGGGTCGAGAGATATGAAGTCTCCGACAAATTCTTTAGCTGTAAGATGGAGGAAAATAGTTCTGTTAGTGAACACATACTCAAAATGTCTGGGTTGCACAACCGCATGACTCAACTGGAAGTTAATCTCCCGGATGAAGCGGTCATTGACAGAATCCTCCAGTCGCTTCCACCTAGCTACAAGAGCTTTGTGATGAACTACAATATGCAGGGGATGGTAAAGACCATTCCTGAAGTATATGCTATGCTGAAATCAGCAGAGGTAGAAATCAAGAAGGAGCATCAAGTGTTGATGGTGAATAAAACCACTAAGTTCAAGAAGGGCAAGGGTAAAAAGAACTTCAAGAAGGACGGCAAGGAAGTTGCCGCGCCCGGTAAGCAAGTTGCCGGGAAGAAGCCAAAGAATGGACCCAAGCCCGAAACTGAGTGCTTTTATTGCAAGGGAAGTGGTCACTGGAAGCGGAACTGCCCCAAATACTTAGCGGACAAGAAGGCCGGCAAAACCAAAGGTATATGTGATATACATGTGATTGATGTGTACCTTACCAGTACTCGTAGTAGCTCTTGGGTATTTGATACCGGTGCAGTTGGTCACATTTGTAACTCAAAGCAGGAGCTGCGGAATAAACGGAGACTGGCGAAGGACGAGGTGATGATGCGCGTCGGGAATGGTTCCAAGGTCGATGTGATCGCCGTCGGCACGCTGCCTCTACATTTACCTACGGGATTAGTTTTAAACCTCAATAATTGTTATTTTGTGCCAAGTTTGAGCATGAACATTGTATCTGGGTCTCGCTTAATTCGAGATGGCTACTCATTTAAATCCGAGAATAATGGTTGTTCTATTTATATGAGAGATATGTTTTATGGTCATGCTCCGATGGTTGATGGTTTATTCTTAATGAATCTCGTACGTGATGATACACATATTCATAGTGTGAATACCAAAAGAGTTAAAGTTGATAACAATAGTCCCACATATTTGTGGCACTGCCGCCTTGGTCACATAGGTGTCAAACGCATGAAGAAGCTCCATACAGATGGACTTTTAGAGTCTCTTGATTATGAATCATTTGACACGTGCGAACCATGCCTCATGGGTAAAATGACCTAGACTCCGTTCTCAGGAACAATGGAGCGAGCAACCAACTTATTGGAAATCATACATACCGATGTGTGCGGTCCAATGAGTGTTGAGGCTCGCGGTGGCTATCGTTATGTTCTCACCCTCACTATTGACTTGAGTAGATATGGGTATATCTACTTAATGAAACACAAGTCTGAGACCTTTGAAAAGTTTAAGGAATTTCAGAGTGAGGTTGAAAATCAACGTGAAAGAAAGATCAAGTTTCTACGATCAGATCGTGGAGGAGAATACTTGAGTCACGAATTTGGCACACACTTAAGAAAATGTGGAATAGTTTCACAACTCACGCCGCCTGGAACACCTCAGCGTAATGGTGTGTCCGAACGTCGTAATCGCACTCTATTAGATATGGTGCGATCTATGATGTCTCTTACCGACTTACCGCTATCTTTTTGGGGCTATGCTTTAGAGACTGCTGCATTCACTTTAAATAGGGCTCCGTCGAAATCCGTTGAGACGACACCGTATGAATTATGGTTTGGGAAGAAACCTAAGTTGTCGTTTCTAAAAGTTTGGGGATGCGATGCTTATGTGAAGAAACTTCAACCTGAAAAGCTCGAACCCAAGTCGGAAAAATGCGTCTTCATAGGATACCCTAAAGAAACTGTTGGGTATACCTTCTACCTCAGATCCGAAGGCAAGATCTTTGTTTCCAAGAATGGATCCTTTCTAGAGAAAGAGTTTCTCTCGAAAGAAGTAAGTGGGAGGAAAGTAGAACTTGATGAAGTGTTACCTCTTGAACCGGAAAATGGCGAAACTCAAGAAAACGTTTCTGAGGAGCCTGCACCGACTAGAGAGGAAATTAATGATGATGATCAAGATGCTTCTGATCAAGCTCCTACTGAAATTCAAAGGTCCACAAGGACACGTTCCGCACCAGAGTGGTACGGCAACCCTGTCTTGGAAATCATGTTGTTAGACAACGGTGAACCTTCGAACTATGAGGAAGCAATGGCGGGCCCGGATTCCGACAAATGGCTGGAAGCCATGAAATCCGAGATAGGATCCATGTATGAAAACGAAGTATGGACTTTGACTGACTTGCCCGTTGAACGGCGAGCCATAGAAAATAAATGGATCTTTAAGAAGAAGACAGACGCGGATGGTAATGTGACCATCTATAAAGCTCGGCTTGTCGCTAAGGGTTATCGACAAGTTCAAGGGGTTGACTACGATGAGACTTTCTCACCCGTAGCGAAGCTGAAGTCCGTCCGAATCATGTTAGCAATTGTCGCATACTATGATTATGAGATATGGCAAATGGACGTCAAAACGGCATTCCTTAATGGTTTCCTTAAGGAAGAATTGTATATGATGCAGCCGGAAGGTTTTGTCGATCCTAAGAATGCTGACAAGGTGTGCAAGCTCCAACGCTCGATTTATGGGCTGGTGCAAGCATCTCGGAGTTGGAACATTCGCTTTGATGAGATGATCAAAGCGTTTGGGTTTACACAGACTTATGGAGAAGCCTGTGTTTACAAGAAAGTGAGTGGGAGCTCTGTAGCATTTCTCATATTATATGTAGACGACATACTTTTGATGGGAAATGATATAGAACTCTTGGACAGCATTAAGGCCTACTTGAATAAAAGTTTTTCAATGAAGGACCTTGGAGAAGCTGCTTATATATTAGGCATCAAGATCTATAGAGACAGATCGAGACGCCTCATAGGTCTTTCACATAGCACATACCTTGATAAAATATTGAAGAAGTTCAATATGGATCAATCTAAGAAAGGGTTCTTACCTGTGTTACAAGGTGTGAAATTGAGCTCAGCTCAATGTCCGACCACGACAGAAGATATAGAAGAGATGAGCGTCATCCCCTATGCCTCAGCCATAGGTTCTATTATGTATGCCATGCTGTGTACCAGACCTGATGTAAACCTTGCCGTAAGTTTGGTAGGAAGGTACCAAAGTAATCCCGGCAAGGAACACTGGACAACGGTCAAGAATATCCTGAAGTACCTGAAAAGGACCAAGGAAATGTTTCTCGTTTATGGAGGTGACGAAAAGCTCGTCGTAAAAGGTTACATCGACGCTAGCTTCGACACAGATCTGGATGACTCTAAGTCACAAACCGGATACGTGTATATTTTGAATGGTGGGGCAGTAAGCTGGTGCAGTTGCAAGCAAAGCGTCGTGGCGGGATCTACATGTGAAGCGGAGTACATGGCAGCCTCGGAGGCAGCACATGAAGCAATTTGGGTGAAGGAGTTCATCAACGACCTCGGAATCATACCCAATGCGTCGGGGCCAATCAAGCTCTTCTGTGACAACACTGGAGCTATTGCACTTGCAAAGGAGCCCAGGTTTCACAAGAAGACTAGGCACATCAAGCGTCGCTTCAACTCCATTCGTGAAAATGTTCAAGATGGAGACATAGAAATTTGTAAAGTGCACACGGATCTGAATGTCGCAGATCCATTGACTAAACCTCTCCCTAAGGCAAAACACGATCAGCACCAGAACTCTATGGGTGTTCGATTCATCACAATGTAACTAGATTATTGACTCTAGTGCAAGTGGGAGACTGTTGGAAATATGCCCTAGAGGCAATAATAAAAGCATTATTATTATATTTCCTTATTCATGATAATTGTCTTTATTCATGCTATAATTGTGTTAACCGGAAATCGTAATACATGTGTGAATAACAGACAACAAACATGTCCCTAGTGAGCCTCTAGTTGACTAGCTCGTTAATCGACAGATAGTCATGGTTTCCTGACTATGGACATTGGATGTCATCGATAACGGGATCACATCATTAGGAGAATGATGTGATGGACAAGACCCAATCCTAAACATAGCATAAGATCGCATAGTTCGTTTGCTAGAGTTATCCAATGTCAAGTATCCTTTCCTTAGACCATGAGATCGTGTAACTCCCGGATACCGTAGGAGTGCTTTGGGTGTGCCAAACGTCACAACGTAACTGGGTGACTATAAAGGTATGCTACGGGTTTCTCTGAAAGTGTCTGTTGGGTTGACATGGATCGAGACTGGGATTTGTCACTCCGCTTGACGGAGAGGTATCACCGGGCCCTCTCGGTAATGCATCATCATAATGAGCTCAATGTGATCAAAGTGTTTGATCACGGGATCATGCATTACGGAACGAGAAAAGTGACTTGCCGATAACGAGATTGAACGAGGTATTGGGATACCGACGATCGAATCTCGGGCAAGTAAAATACCGATTGACAAAGGGAATCGTATACGGGATTAATTGAATCCTCGACATCGTGGTTCATCCGATGAGATCATCGTGGAGCATGTGGGAGCCAACATGGGTATCCAGATCCCGCTGTTGGTTATTGCCCGAGAGCCGTCTCGGTCATGTCTGCATGTCTCCCGAACCCGTAGGGTCTACACACTTAAGGTTCGGTGATGCTAGGGTTGTGAAGATATGTATGTGCAGTAACCCGAATGTTGTTCGGAGTCCCGGATAAGATCCCGGACGTCACGAGGAGTTCCGGAATGGTCCGGAGGTAAAAAATTATATATAGGAAGTGCTATTTTGGCCATCGGGACAAGTTTCGGTGTTATCGGTATTGTACCGGGACCACCGGAGGGGTCCCGGGGGTCCACCGGGGGGGTCCACCTGCCCCGGGGGGGCCACATGGGCTGTAGGGGGTGCGCCTTGGCCTATATGGGCCAAGGGCACCAGCCCCAAGAGGCCCATGCGCCAAGAGAGGAAAAAAAGGGGAGAGTCCTACAAGGGGAAGGCACCTCCGAGGTGCCTTGGGGAGGATGGACTCCTCCCCAACCTTGGCCGCACCCTTCCTTGGAGGAAGGGGCAAGGGATGAGCCTCCCCCTCTCCCTTGGCCCTATATATAGTGGGGAAAAGGAGGAGCAAACCAACCCTAGGCCCTGGCTCCTCCCTCCTCCCTGCAACACCTCCTCCTCCTCCCGTAGTTGCTTAGCGAAGCCCTGCCGGAGTTCTGCTGCATCCACCACCACACCGTCGTGCTGGATCTTCCTCAACCTCTCCTTCCCCCTTGCTGGATCAAGAAGGAGGAGACGTCTCCCGTCCCGTACGTGCTGGCTCCTCCCCCTCTCCCTTGGCCCTATATATGGTGTGTACAAGGCCTGACATTGCTCATGCGGTTAGTACTGTGAGCAGATTTATGTCCAATACAGGAAGACCTCATTGGGAAGCCGTGAAGTGGATTTTGAGATATCTTCGGGGCAGCACAAGTCTGAAACTTTGCTTTGGTGATGGTGAGGCAAAGCTGATTGCTTTTTCAGATTCTGACATGGCTGGAGATGTTGACCAAAGGAAGTCTACTTCAGGTTACTTGGTTACCTATGTAGGGGGAGCGGTGTCATGGCAAAGCAGGTTGCAGAAGTGTGTGGCACTGAATACAACTGAAGCTGAATTCATTTGCAGTAATAGAAGCGAGCAAAGAGCTATTGTGGCTGAAACGGTTGGCTTGTGAGCTTGGTTTTAAGCAAGACAAGTATGTGTTGTTTTGTGACAACCAAAGTGCTATCCACTTGAGTAAGAATGCAAGTTTTCATTCAAGGTCTAAGCATATAGAAGTCCGTTATCATTGGATTTGAGATGTGTTGTATGTTGGGGATCGTAGCAGAATTTAAAATTTTCTATGCATCACCAAGATCAATCTATGGAGCAATCTAGCAACGAGGGGAAGGGGAGTGCATCTACATACCCTTGTAGATCGCTAAGCAGAAGCGTTGCAAGAACGCACATGAAGGAGTCATACTCGTAGCGATTCAGAGCACGGTTGATTCCGATCTAAGCGCCGAACAACGGCGCCTCCGTGTTCAACACACATGTAGCCCGGTGACGTCTCCCATGCCTTGATCCAGCAAGGAGAGAGGGAGAGGTTGGGGAAGACTCCGTCCAGCAGTAGCACGACAGCGTGGTGGTGGTGGAGTGCGGGACTCTAGCAGGGCTTCGCCAAGCACTACGAGAGACGAGGAGGGAGAGAGGTAGGGCTGCGCCAAGAGAAAGTTCATCTCGCCTGTTTTGCAGCCCCCAATACCTCAAGTATGTATAGCGGAAGGGGAGGGGCTGCTCCCCCATCTAGGGTTCCCTCCCTAGGGGTGGCGGCAGCCCCCAAAACCCATCTAGGGTGCGGCCAAGGGGGAAGAGAGGGGGGGCGCACCTAGGGTTTGCCCCCTCCCACTCTCCCTGCGCCTTGGGCCTTGGTGGGGGGCGCACCAGCCCACCTGGGGCTGGTCCCCTCACACACTTGGCCCATGCAACCTTCTGGGGCTGGTGGCCCCACCTGGTGGACCCCAGGACCCTCCCGGTGGTCCCGGTATGTTACCGATAGTACCTGAAACCTTTCAAGTGACCAAAACGGGACTTCCCATATATAAATCTTTACCTCCAAACCATTCCGGAACTCCTCGTGACGTCCGGGATCACATCCGAGACTCTGTACAACATTCAGTAACCGCGTACATACTTTCCCTATAACCCTAGCGTCATCGAACCTTAAGTGTGTAGACTCTACGGGTTCGGGAACCATGTAGACATGACCGAGACAACTCTCCGGCCAATAACCAACAGCGGGATCTGGTACCCATGTTGGCTCCCACATGTTCCACGATGATCTCATCGGATGAACCACGATGTCAAGGATTCAATCAATCCCGTATACAATTCCCTTTGTCTACCAGTATAGTACTTGTCCGAGATTCGATTGTTGGTATCCCGATACCTTGTTCAATCTCGTTACCGACAAGTCTCTTTACTCGTTCCTTAACACATCATCCCGTGATCAACTCCTTGATCACATTGTGCACATTATGATGATGTCCTACCGAGTGGGCCCAGCTATACCTCTCCGTCACACGGGGTGACATATCCCAGTCTCGATTCGTGCCAACCTAACAGACACTTTCGGAGATACCCGTAGTGCACCTTTATAGCCACCCAGTTACGTTGTGACGTTTGGTACACACAAAGCATTCCTACGGTATCCGGGAGTTTCACAATCTCATGGTCTAAGGAAATGATACTTGACATTAGAAAAGCTTTAGCATACGAACTACACGATCTTGTGCTAGGCTTAGGATTGGGTCTTGTCCATCACATCATTCTCCTAATGATGCGATCCCATTATCAATGACATCCAATGTCCATGGTCAGGAAACCGTAACCATCTATTGATCAACGAGCTAGTCAACTAGAGGCTTACTAGGGACATGGTGTTGTCTATGTATCCACACATGTATCTTAGTTTCCTATCAATACAATTCTAGCATGGAAAATAAACGATTATCATCAACAAGGAAATATAATAATAACTAATTTATTATTGCCTCTAGGGCATATTTCCAACAGTCTCCCACTTGCATTAGAGTCAATAATCCAGTTCACATCGCTATGTGATTAACACTCAAGGCCACATCCCCATGTGACTAACACCCAAAGAGTTCTGGGTTTGATCATGTTATGCTTGTGAGAGATGTTATAGTCAACGGGTCTGAACCTTTCAGATCTGTGTGTGCTTTACAAATCTCTATGTCATCTTGTAGATGCAGCTACCACGCTCTATTTGGAGCTATTCCAAATAACTGTTCTACTATACGAATCCGGTTTACTACTCAGAATCATCCAGATTAGTGTCAAAGATTGCATCGGCGTAACCCTTTACGACAAACTCTTTTACCACCTCCATAATCGATAAATTCCTTAGTCCACTAGTTACTAAGGATAACCTTGACCGTTGTCCTGTGATCCATTCCTAGATCACACTTGTACCCCTTCAGGTGCGGTACACAACATAGCATACTTTAGAGCCTACGTCTAAAGCATAGGGGACGACCTTCGTCCTTTCTCTCTATTCTGCCGTGGTCAAGTCTTGAGTCTTACTCAATACTCATACCTTATAACACAGCCAAGAACTCCTTCTTTGCCGATCTATTTTTGAACTCCTTCAAAATCTTGTCATGGTATGTGTTCGTTTGAAAGTACTATTAAGCGATTTTGATCTATCCTTATAGATCTTGATGCTCAATGTTCAAGTAGCTTAATCCAGGTTTTCCATTGAAAAACACTTTTCAAATAACCCTGCATGCTTTCCAGAAATTCTACATCATTTCTGATAAACAATATGTTAACAACATATACTTATCAAAAATTCTATAGTGCTCCCACTCACTTCTTTGGAAATACAAGTTTCTCATAAACTTTGTATAAATCCAAAATCTTTGATCATCTCATCAAAGCGTACATTCCAATTCCGATATGCTTACTCCAGTCCTTAGAAGGATTGCTAGATCATTGCATACTTGTTAGCATCTTTCAGGATTGACAAAACCTTCTGGTTGTATCACATACAACCTTTCCTCTAGAAAATCGTTGAGGAAACAATGTTTTGACATCCTATTTGCAAGATTTCATAAATAATGCAGTAACTGCTAACATAATTCCAACGGACTCTTAGCATCGCTACGAGTGAGAAAGTCTCATCGTAGTCAACTCCTTGAACTTGTCGGGAAACATCTTAACGACAAGTCGAGCTTTCTTAATGGTGACATTTACCATCATTGTCCGTCTTCCTTTTAAAATCCATCTGCACCCAACAGCCTTACGATCATCAAGTAGTTCTTTTAAAGTGTATACTTTGTTTTATACATGGATCCTCTCTCGGATTTTATGGCCTCGAGCCATTCTTCAGAATCCGGGCCCACCATCGTTTCTCCATAGCTCGTAGGTTCATTGTTGTCTAGCAACATGACTTCCAAGACAGGATTACGTACCACTCTGAAGTAGTACACATCCTTGTCGACCTATGAGGTTTGGTAGTGACTTGATCCGAAGTTTCATGATCACTATCATAAGCTTCCACTTCAATTGGTGTAGTTGCCACAGGAACAATTTCCTGTGCCCTGCTACACACTAGTTGAAGTGTCGGTTCAATAACCTCATCAAGTCTCCACCATCCTCCCACTCAATTCTTTCGAGAGAAACTTTTCCTCGAGAAAGGACCTGATTCTAGAAACAATCCCTATTGCTTTCGGATCTGAGACAGGAGGTATACCAACTGTTTTTGGGTGTCCTATGAAGATGCATTTATCCGCTTTGGGTTCGAGCTTATCAGCCTGAAACCTTTTCACATAAGCGTCATAGCCCCAAACTTTTAAGAAACGACAGCTTAGGTTTCTCTAAACCATATGGTGTCGTCTCAACGGAATTGTGTGGTGCCCTATTTAAAGTGAATGCGGTTGTCTCTAATGCCTAACCCATAAACGATAGTGGTAATTTGATAAGAAACATCATGGTATGCACCAAATCCAATTAGGGTGCAGTTATGATGTTCGGACATACCATCACACTATGGTGTTCCAGGCGGTATTAGTTGTGAAACAATTTCCACAATTTCTTAATTGTGTGCCAAGCTCGTAACTCAGATATTCATCTCTATGATCATATCATAGATATTTTATCCTCTTGTCACGACGGTCTTTCAACTTCACCCTGAAATTACTTGAACCTTTCAACAATTCAGACTCGTGATTCATCAAGTAAATATACTCAGCATCTACTCAAATCATCTATGAAGTAAGAACATAACGATATCCACTACATGCCTCAGCACTCATTGGACTGTACATATCAAGATGTATTACTTCCAGCAAGTTGCTTTCTTGTTCCATCTTACTGAAAACGAGGCCTTTCAGTTATCTTGCCCATGCGGTATGATTTGCATGTCTCAAGTGATTCAAAATCAAGTGAGCCCAAACGATCCATCTGTATGGAGTTTCTTCATGCATATCTACCAATAGACATGGTTCGCATGTCTCAATCTTTTCAAAAACGAGTGAGTCCAAAGATCCATCAACATGGAGCTTCTTCATGCGTTTTATACCAACATGACTCAAATGGCAGTGCCACAAGTATGTGGTGCTATCATTACTATCTTATATCTTTTGGCATGAACATGTGTATCACTACGATCGAGATTCAATAAACCATTCATTTTAGGTGCAATACCATTGATGGTATTATTCAAATAAACAGAGTAACCATTATTCTCCTTAAACGAATAACCGTATTGCGATAAACATAATCCAATCATGTCTATGCTCAACGGAAACACCAAATAACAATTATTTAGGTTTAACACTAATCTCGATGGTAGAGGGAGCAGGCGACGCTTGATCACATCAACCTTGGAAACACTTCCAATACATATCGTCGTCTCACCTTTGGCTAGTCTCCGTTTTTTCCATAGCTTTTTATTTCGAGTTACTAACACTTAGCAACCAAACCGGTATCTTAATACCCTGGTGCTACTAGGAGTACTAGTAGAGTACACATTTAATATAATGTATATCCTATATATATACTTCTATCAACCTTGCCAGCCTTCTCATCTACCAAGTATCTAGGGTAGTTCTGCTTCAGTGAATGTTCCCCTCTTTACAGAAGCACTTAGTCTCGGGTTTTGGGTTCAACCTTGGGTTTCTTCACTAGAGCAGCAACTGATTTGCCGTTTCATGAAGTATCCCTTCTTGCCCTTGCCCTTCTTGAAACTAGTGGTTTTACTAACCATCAACAATTGATGCTCCTACTTGATTTCTACTTTCACGGTGTCAAACATCGCGAATTGCTCAAGGATCATCATGTCTATCCCTGATATGTTATAGTTCATCACGAAGCTCTAATAGCTTGGTGGCAGTGACCATGGAGAACCATCACTATCTCATCTGGAAGATTAACTCCCACTCGATTCAAGTGATTGTAGTACTCAGACAATCTGAGCACATGCTCAATGATTGAGCTTTTCTCCCTTAGTTTGCAGGCTAAGAAACTTGCCGGAGGTCTTACACCTCTTGACGTGGGCACGAGCCTGAAATCCCAATTTCAGCTCTTGGAACATCTCATATGTTCTAAGATGTTTCAAAAATGTCTTCGGTGCCCCAATTCTAAACCGTTTAACATCACGCACTGAACTATCACGTAGTCATCAAAACGTGTATGTCAGATGTTCGCAACATCCACAAACGACGCTCGAGGTTCAGCACACCGAGTGGTGCATTAAGGACATAAGCCTTCTGTGCAGCAATGAGGACAATCCTCAGAATACGGACCCAGTCCGCATAATTGCTACTGTCAACTTTCAACTAAATTTTCTCTAGGGCGTATCTTAAACAGTAGAACTAAAGCGTAAGCTACAACATAATTTGCAAAGATCTTTTGACTACGTTCATGATAATTAAGTTCATCTGATTATTTAATGAACTCCCACTCAGATAGACATCCCTCTAGTCATCTAAGTGATACATGATCCGAGTCAACTAGGCCGTGTCTGATCATCACGTGAGACGGACTAGTCATCATCGGTGAACATCTTCATGTTGATAGTATCTTCTATACGACTCATGTTCGACCTTTCGGTCTTCCGTGTTCCGAGGCCATGTCTGTACATGCTAGGCTCGTCAAGTCAACCTAAGTGTATTGCGTGTGTAAATCTGGCTTACACCCGTTGTATTCGAACGTTAGAATCTATCACACCCGATCATCACGTGGTGCTTCGAAACAACGAACCTTCACAACAGTGCACAGTTAGGGGGAACACTTTCTTGAAATTTTAGCGAGGGATCATCTTATTTATGCTACCATCGTTCTAAGAAAATAAGATGTAAAACATGATAAACATCACATGCAATCAAATAGTGACATGATATGGCCAATATCATTTTGCTCCTTTTGATCTCCATCTTCGGGGCGCCATGATCATCATCGTCACCGGCATGACACCATGATCTCCATCATCGTGTCTTCATGAAGTTATCTCGTCAACTATTACTTCTACTACTACGGTTAACGGTTAGCAATAAAGTAAAGTAATTACATGACGTTTATGTTGACATACATGTCATAAATAAATTAAGACAACTCCTATGGCTCCTGCCGATTGCCATACTCATCGACATGCAAGTCGTGATTCCTATTACAAGAACATGATCAATCTCATACATCACATATCATTCATCACATTCTTTTGGCCATATCACATCACATAGCATACCCTGCAAAAACAAGTTAGACGTCCTCTAATTGTTGTTGCATGTTTTACGTGGCTGCTATGGGTTTCTAGCAAGAACGTTTCTTACCTATGCAAAAGCCACAACGTGATATGCCAATTACTATTTACCCTTTATAAGGACCCTTTTCATCAAATCCGATCCGACTAAAGTGGGAGAGACAGACACCCGCTAGCCACCTTATGCAACTAGTGCATGTCAGTCGGTGGAACCTGTTTCACGTAAGTGTACGTGTAAGGTCGGTCCGGGCCGCTTCATCCCACGATGCCGCCGAATCAAGATAAGACTAGTAACGGCAAGTCAATTGACAATATCGACGCCCACAACAAACTTGTGTTCTACTCGTGCATAGAAACTACGCATAGACCTAGCTCATGATGCCACTGTTGGGGATCATAGCAGAATTTTAAAATTTTCTACGCATCACCAAGATCAATCTATGGAGCAATCTAGCAACAAGGGGAAGGGGAGTGCATCTACATACCCTTGTAGATCGCTAAGCGGAAGCGTTGCAAGGACGCAGATGAAGGAGTCGTACTCGTAGCAATTCAGATCGCGGTTGATTCCGATCTAAGCGCCGAACAACGGCGCCTCCGCGTTCAACACACGTGCAGCCCGGTGACATCTCCCATGCCTTGATCCAGCAAGGAGAGAGGGAGAGGTTGGGGAAGACTCCGTCCAGCAGCAGCACGACGGCGTGGTGGTGGTGGAGGAGTGCGGGACTCCAGCAGGGCTTCGCCAAGCACTACAAGAGACGAGGAGGGAGAGAGGTAGGGCTGCGCCAAGAGAAAGTTCATCTCGCCTGTTTTGCAGCCCCCAATACCTCAAGTATATATAGGGGGAGGGGAGGGGCTGCGCCCCCATCTAGGGTTCCCTCCCTAGGGGTAGCGGCAGCCCCCAAAACCCATCTAGGGTGCGGCCAAGGGGGAAGAGAGGGGGGCATCTGGACCTAGGGTTTTCCCCTTCCCAGTCTCCCTGCGCCTTGGGCCTCGGTGGGGGGGGCGCACCAGACCACCTGGGGCTGGTCCCCTCCCCCACTTGGCCCACGGAACCTTCTGGGGCTGGTGGCCCCACCTGGTGGACCCCCAGGACCCTCCCGATGGTCCCGGTACATTACCGATAGTACCTGAAACCTTTCCAGTGACCAAAACGGGACTTCCCATATATAAATCTTTACCTCCGGACCATTCTGGAACTCCTCGTGACGTCCGGGATCTCATCCGGGACTCCGAACAACATTCGGTAACCGCGTACATACTTTCCCTATAACCCTAGCGTCATCGAACCTTAAGTGTGTAGACCCTACGGGTTCGGGAACCATGTAGACATGACCGAGACAACTCTCCGGCCAATAACCAACAGCGGGATCTGGATACCCATGTTGGCTCCCACATGTTCCACGATGATCTCATTGGATGAACCACGATGTCAAGGATTCAATCAATCCCGTATACCATTCCCTTTGTCTACCGGTATAGTACTTGCCCGAGATTCGATCATCGGTATCCCGATACCTTGTTCAATCTCGTTACCGGCAAGTCTCTTTACTCGTTCCGTAACACATCATCCCGTGATCAACTCCTTGATCACATTGTGCACATTATGATGATGTCCTACCGAGTGGGCCCAGAGATACCTCTCCGTCACACAGAGTGACAAATCCCAGTCTCGATTCATGCCAACCCAACAGACACTTTCGGAGATACCCGTAGTGCACCTTTATAGCCACCCATTTACGTTGTGATGTTTGGTACACACAAAGCATTCCTACGGTATCCGGGAGTTTCACAATCTCATGGTCTAAGGAAATGATACTTGACATTAGAAAAGCTTTAGTATACAAACTACACGATCTTGTGCTAGGCTTAGGATTGGGTCTTGTCCATCACATCATTCTCCTAATGATGCGATCCCGTTATCAATGACATCCAATGTCCATGGTCAGGAAACCGTAACCATCTATTGATCAACGAGCTAGTCAACTAGAGGCTTACTAAGGACATGGTGTTGTCTATGTATCCACACATGTATCTGAGTTTCCTATCAATACAATTCTAGCATGGATAATAAACGATTATCATGAACAAGGAAATATAATAATAACTAATTTATTATTGCCTCTAGGGCATATTTCCAACATTGTATTCCAAGAAAATGTAACTTGAGAAGGTTCACACCGATGTCAATGGGGCTGATATATTGACTAAAGTGGTGACAAGGAAGAAGCTCGAAGTATGCCGCCGGCTCGCTGGCATGGCTGCCGGAAGGCAGTGAGACCTTCCATGATGTCGGGAGGGGGCGTTTGTTGGGCTAAGTCCATCCACATGGAGGTGTGTTGGCAGCCCAACATTAGCCCACAGAAGTCCTATTGGAAATATGCCCTAGAGGCAATAATAAAAGCATTATTATTATATTTCCTTATTCATGATAATTGTCTTTATTCGTGCTATAATTGTGTTATCCGGAAATCGTAATACATGTGTGAATAACAGACAACAATATGTCCCTAGTGAGCCTCTAGTTGATTAGCTCGTTGATCGACAGATAGTCATGGTTTCCTGACTATGGACATTGGATGTCATCGATAATGGGATCACATCATTAGGAGAATGATGTGACGGACAAGACCCAATCCTAAACATAGCATAAGATTGCATAGTTCGTTTGCTAGAGTTTTCCAATGTCAAGTATCCTTTCCTTAGACCATGAGATCGTGTAACTCCCGGATACCGTAGGAGTGCTTTGGGTGTGCCAAACGTCACAACGTAACTGGGTGACTATAAAGGTATGCTACGGGTATCTCTGAAAGTGTCTGTTGGGTTGACATGGATCGAGACTAGGATTTGTCACTCCGCTTGACGGAGAGGTATCACCGGGCCCTCTCGGTAATGCATCATCACAATGAGCTCAAGGTGATCAAAGTGTTTGATCACGGGATCATGCATTACGGAACGAGAAAAGTGACTTGCCGATAACGAGATTGAACGAGGTATTGGGATACCGACGATCGAATCTCGGGCAAGTAAAATACCGATTGACAAAGGGAATCATATACGGGATTAATTGAATCCTTGACATCGTGGTTCATCCGATGAGATCATCATGGAGCATGTGGGAGCCAACATGGGTATCCAGATCCCGCTGTTGGTTATTGCCCGAGAGCCGTCTCGGTCATGTCTGCATGTCTCCCGAACCCGTAGGGTCTACACACTTAAGGTTCGGTGACGCTAGGGTTGTGAAGATATGTATGTGCAGTAACCCGAATGTTAATCGGAGTCCCGGATGAGATCCCGGACGTCACGAGGAGTTCCGGAATGGTCCGGAGGTAAAGAATTATATATAGGAAGTGCTATTTTGGCCATCGGGACAAGTTTCGGTGTTATCGGTATTGTACCGGGACCACCGGAGGGGTCCCGGGGGTCCACCAGGTGGGGCCACCTGCCTTGGTGGGCCACATAGGCCTTAGGGGGTGCGCCTTGGCCTGCTTGGGCCAAGGGGAACCAGCCCCAAGGGCCCATGCGCCAAGGAGGCTTGGAGAGGGAGAGTCCAAAGAGGGGAAGGCACCTCCGAGGTGCCTTGGGGAGGATGGACTCCTCCCCCCCTCTTGGCTGCACCCTTCCTTGGAGGAAGGGGCAAGGCTGCGCCCTCCCCCCCTCTAATGCACCTATATATAGGGGGGCAGGGGAGGGGGGCTGCACACCCAATGCCCCGGCACTCCCTCCTCCCTGCAACACCTCCTCCTCCTCCCGTAGTTGCTTAGCGAAGCCCTGCCGGAGTTCTGCTGCATCCACCACCACACCGTCGTGCTGGATCTTCCTCAACCTCTCCTTCCCCCTTGCTGGATCAAGAAGGAGGAGACGTCTCCCGTCCCGTACGTGTGTTGAACGCGGAGGTGCCGTCCGTTCGGTACTAGATCATCGGTGAATTGGATCACGGCAAGTACGACTACCTCATCCACGTTCACTCGAACGCTTCCGTTGCGATCTACAAAGTGGTATGTAGATGCTATCTAATCTGAATATTCGTTGCTAGATGAACTCATAGATGGATCTTGGTGAAACCGTAGGAAAAATTTTAAATTTTCTGCAACGTTCCCCAACAGTGGCATCATGAGCTAGGTCTATGCGTAGTTCTTCTTGCGCGAGTAGAACACAATTTGTTGTGGGCGTAGATGTTGTCAACTCTTCTTGCCGCTACTAGTCTTATCTTGCTTCAGCGGTATTGTGGGATGAAGCGGCCCGGACCAACCTTACACGTACGCTTACGTGAGACCGGTTCCACCGACTAACATGCACTAGTTGCATAAGGTGGCTGGCGGGTGTCTGTCTCTCCTACTTTAGTTGGAGCGGATTCGATGAAAAGGGTCCTTATGAAGGGTAAATAGAAGTTGACAAATCACGTTGTGGTTTTAACGTAGGTAAGAAAACGTTCTTGCTAGAACCCTAATTCAGCCACGTAAAAACTTGCAACAACAATTAGAGGACGTCTAACTTGTTTTTGCAGCAAGTGCTTTGTGATATGATATGGCCAAAGTTGTGATGTATGATGAATGATCTATATGTGATGTATGAGATGTTCATGCTATTGTAATAGGAATCACGACTTGCATGTCGATGAGTATGACAACCGGCAGGAGCCATAGGAGTTGTCTTTATTTTTTGTATGACCTGCGTGTCATTGAGAATCGCCATGTAAATTACTTTACTTTATTGCTAAACGCGTTAGCCATAGTAGTAGAAGTAATAGTTGGCGAGAAACTTCATGGAGACACGATGATGAAGATCATGATGATGAGGATCATGGTGTCAAGCCGGTGACAAGATGATCATGGAGCCCCAAGATGGAGATCAAAGGAGCTATGTGATATTGGCCATATCATGTCACGTTTATTATTTGATTGCATGTGATGTTTATCATGTTTTGCATCTTGTTTACTTAGGACGACGGTAGTAAATAAGATGATCCCTCATAATAATTTCAAGAAAGTGTTCACCCTAACTGTGCACCGTTGCTAAAGTTCGTCGTTCCGAAGCACCACGTGATGATCGGGTGTGATAGGTCCTTAAGTTCGCATACAACGGGTGTAAGACAGATTTACACACGCAAAACACTTAGGTTGACTTGACGAGCCTAGCATGTACAGACATGGCCTCGGAACACAGAAGACCGAAAGGTCGAGCATGAGTCGTATAGAAGATACGATCAACATGAAGATGTTCACCGATGTTGGCTAGTCCGTCTCACGTGATGATCGGACACGGCCTAGTTGACTCGGATCATGTAATACTTAGAAGACTAGTAGAGGGATGTCTATCTAAGTGGGAGTTCATTAAATAATTTGATTAAATGAACTTTATTATCATGAACTTAGTCTAAATATTTTACAATATGTCTTGTAGATCAAATGGCCAACGTAGTCCTCAACTTCAACGCGTTCCTAGAGAAAACCAAGCTGAAAGACGATGGTAGCAACTATACGGACTGGGTCCGAAACCTAAGGATTATCCTCATAGCTGCCAAGAAAGATTATGTCCTAAGAGCACCGCTGGGTGACGCACCTATTCTCCCTGCAGAACAAGACGTTATGAACGCTTGGCAATCACGCTGCGATGATTACTCCCTCGTTCAGTGCGGCATGCTTTACAGCTTAGAGCCGGGACTCCAAAAGCGTTTTGAGAGACATGGAGCATATGAGATGTTCGAAGAGCTGAAAATGGTTTTCCAAGCTCATGCCCGGGTCGAGAGATATGAAGTCTCCGACAAATTCTTTAGCTGTAAGATGGAGGAAAATGGCTCTGTCAGTGAGCACATACTCAAAATGTCTGGGTTGCACAACCGCTTGACTCAACTGGAAGTTAATCTCCCGGATGAAGCGGTCATTGACAGAATCCTCCAGTCGCTTCCACCTAGCTACAAGAGCTTTGTGATGAACTACAATATGCAGGGGATGGTAAAGACCATTCCTGAAGTATATGCTATGCTGAAATCAGCAGAGGTAGAAATCAAGAAGGAGCATCAAGTGTTGATGGTGAATAAAACCACTAAGTTCAAGAAGGGCAAGGGTAAAAAGAACTTCAAGAAGGACGGCAAGGAAGTTGCCGCGCCCGGTAAGCAAGTTGCCGGGAAGAAGCCAAAGAATGGACCCAAGCCCGAAACTGAGTGCTTTTATTGCAAGGGAAGTGGTCACTGGAAGCGGAACTGCCCCAAATACTTAGCGGACAAGAAGGCCGGCAAAACCAAAGATATATGTGATATACATGTAATTGATGTGTACCTTACCAGTACTCGTAGTAGCTCTTGGGTATTTGATACCGGTGCAGTTGCTCACATTTGTAACTCAAAGCAGGAGCTGCGGAATAAACGGAGACTGGCGAAGGACGAGGTGACGATGCGCGTCGGGAATGGTTCCAAGGTCGATGTGATCGCCGTCGGCACGCTGCCTCTGCATTTACCTACGGGATTAGTTTTAAACCTCAATAATTGTTATTTAGTGCCAAGTTTGAGCATGAACATTGTATCTGGATCTCGTTTAATTCGAGATAGCTACTCATTTAAATCCGAGAATAATGGTTGTTCTATTTATATGAGAGATATGTTTTATGGTCATGCTCCGATGGTTAATGGTTTATTCTTAATGAATCTCGTACGTGATGATACACATATTCATAGTGTGAATACCAAAAGAGTTAAAGTTGATAACAATAGTCCCACATATTTGTGGCACTGCCGCCTTGGTCACATAGGTGTCAAACGCATGAAGAAGCTCCATACTGATGGACTTTTAGAGTCTCTTGATTATGAATCATTTGACACGTGCGAACCATGCCTCATGGGTAAAATGACCAAGACTCCGTTCTCAGGAACAATGGAGCGAGCAACCAACTTATTGGAAATCATACATACCGATGTGTGCGGTCCAATGAGTGTTGAGGCTCGCGGTGGCTATCGTTATGTTCTCACCCTCACTGATAACTTGAGTAGATATGGGTATGTCTACTTAATGAAACACAAGTCTGAGACCTTTGAAAAGTTCAAGGAATTTCAGAGTGAGGTTGAAAATCAACGTGAGAGAAAGATCAAGTTTCTACGATCAGATCGTGGAGGAGAATACTTGAGTCACGAATTTGGCACACACTTAAGAAAATGTGGAATAGTTTCACAACTCACGCCGCCTGGAACACCTCAGCGTAATGGTGTGTCCGAATGTCGTAATCGCACTCTATTAGATATGGTGCGATCTATGATGTCTCTTACCGATTTACCGCTATCTTTTTGGGGCTATGCTTTAGAGACTGCCGCATTCACTTTAAATAGGGCTCCGTCGAAATCCGTTGAGACGACACCGTATGAATTATGGTTTGGGAAGAAACCTAAGCTGTCGTTTCTCAAAGTTTGGGGATGCGATGCTTATGTCAAGAAACTTCAACCTGAAAAGCTCGAACCCAATTCGGAAAAATGCGTCTTCATAGGATACCCTAAAGAAACTGTTGGGTATACCTTCTACCTCAGATCCGAAGGCAAGATCTTTGTTGCCAAGAATGGATCCTTTCTAGAGAAAGAGTTTCTCTCGAAAGAAGTAAGTGGGAGGATAGTAGAACTTGATGAAGTGTTACCTCTTGAACCGGAAAATGGCGAAACTCAAGAAATCGTTCCTGAGGTGCCTGCACCGACTAGAGAGGAAATTAATGATTATGATCAAGATACTTCTGATCAAGCTCCTACTGAAATTCGAAGGTCCACAAGGACACGTTCCGCACCAGAGTGGTACGGTAACCCTGTCTTGGAAATCATGTTGTTAGACAACGGTGAACCTTCGAACTATGAGGAAGCAATGGCGGGCCCGGATTCCGACAAATGGCTGGAAGCCATGAAATCCGAGATAGGATCCATGTATGAAAACGAAGTATGGACTTTGGCTGACTTGCCCGTTGAACGGCGAGCCATAGAAAATAAATGGATCTTTAAGAAGAAGACATACGCGGATGGTAATGTGACCATCTATAAAGCTCGGCTTGTCGCTAAGGGTTATCGACAAGTTCAGGGAATTGACTACGATGAGACTTTCTCACCGGTAGCGAAGCAGAAGTCCGTCCGAATCATGTTAGCAATTGCCGCATACTATGATTATGAGATATGGCAAATGGACGTCAAAACGGCATTCCTTAATGGTTTCCTTAAGGAAGAATTGTATATGATGCAGCCGGAAGGTTTTGTCGATCCTAAGAATGCTGACAAGGTGTGCAAGCTCCAACGCTCGATTTATGGGCTGGTGCAAGCATCTCGGAGTTGGAACATTCGCTTTGATGAGATGATCAAAGCGTTTGGGTTTACACAGACTTATGGAGAAGCCTGTGTTTACAAGAAAGTGAGTGGGAGCTCAGTAGCATTTCCCATATTATATGTAGACGACATACTTTTGATGGGAAATGATATAGAACTCTTGGACAGCATTAAGGCCTATTTGAATAAAAGTTTTTCAATGAAGGACCTTGGAGAAGCTGCTTATATATTAGGCATCAAGATCTATAGAGATAGATCGAGACGCCTCATAGGTCTTTCGCAAAGCACATACCTTGATAAAATATTGAAGAAGTTCAATATGGATCAATCTAAGAAAGGGTTCTTACCTGTGTTACAAGGTGTGAAATTGAGCTCAGCTCAATGTCCGACCACGGCAGAAGAAATAGAAGAGATGAGTGTCATCCCCTATGCCTCAGCCATAGGTTCTATTATGTATGCCATGCTGTGTACCAGACCTGATGTAAACCTTGCCGTAAGTTTGGTAGGAAGGTACCAAAGTAATCCCAGCAAGGAACAGTGGACAGCGGTCAAGAATATCCTGAAGTACCTGAAAAGGACTAAGGAAATGTTTCTCGTTTATGGAGGTGACGAAGAGCTCGTCGTAAAAGGTTACGTCGACGCTAGCTTCGACACAGATCTGGATGACTCTAAGTCACAAACCGGATACGTGTATATTTTGAATGGTGGGGCAGTAAGCTGGTGCAGTTGCAAGCAAAGCGTCGTGGCGGGATCTACATGTGAAGCGGAGTACATGGCAGCTTCGAAGGCAGCACATGAAGCAATTTGGGTGAAGGAGTTCATCACCGACCTCGGAGTCATACCCAATGCGTCGGGGCCAATCAAGCTCTTCTGTGACAACACTGGAGCTATTGCACTTGCAAAGGAGCCCAGGTTTCACAAGAAGACCAGGCACATCAAGCGTCGCTTCAACTCCATTCGTGAAAATGTTCAAGATGGAGACATAGAAATTTGTAAAGTGCACACGGATTTGAATGTCGCAGATCCGTTGACTAAACCTCTCCCTAAGGCAAAACATGATCAGCACCAGAACTCTATGGGTGTTCGATTCATCACAATGTAACTAGATTATTGACTCTAGTGCAAGTGGGAGACTGTTGGAAATATGCCCTAGAGGCAATAATAAAAGCATTATTATTATATTTCCTTATTCATGATAATTGTCTTTATTCGTGCTATAATTGTGTTATCCGGAAATAGTAATACATGTGTGAATAACAGACAACAATATGTCCCTAGTGAGCCTCTAGTTGACTAGCTCGTTGATCGACAGATAGTCATGGTTTCCTGACTATGGACATTGGATGTCATCGATAATGGGATCACATCATTAGGAGAATGATGTGATGGACAAGACCCAATCCTAAACATAGCATAAGATCGCATAGTTCGTTTGCTAGAGTTTTCCAATGTCAAGTATCCTTTGCTTAGACCATGAGATCGTGTAACTCCCGGATACCGTAGGAGTGCTTTGGGTGTGCCAAACGTCACAACGTAACTGGGTGACTATAAAGGTATGCTACGGGTATCCCTGAAAGTGTCTGTTGGGTTGACATGGATCGAGACTGGGATTTGTCACTCCGCTTGACGGAGAGGTATCACCGGGCCCTCTCGGTAATGCATCATCACAATGAGCTCAAGGTGATCAAAGTGTTTGATCACGGGATCATGCATTACGGAACGAGAAAAGTGACTTGCCGATAACGAGATTGAACGAGGTATTGGGATACCGACGATCGAATCTCGGGCAAGTAAAATACCGATTGACAAAGGGAATCGTATACGGGATTAATTGAATCCTTGACATCGTGGTTCATCCGATGAGATCATCGTGGAGCATGTGGGAGCCAACATGGGTATCCAGATCCCGCTGTTGGTCCTGTTTGGTTCAGCGGTTTAAGAGCAGTTTGCAAAACACTGAAGGGTACAGAAGCTGTGTAAACTCTGCTTTGCTGAAATCTTATCTCTTGTGGTTGTTGTTGCTGTTGCTGGTTGGCAACGTGGAGAGTGTGTTGTAAATCTCTCTAGTGGTTCTAGAAAAGACTTTGTACTCATCATTCTCATAGTGAAGTTGTGTGGACCTGTCGGTCCACAGCCGTGGTTTTTTACTCCTCAAGTTGAGGAAGTTTTTCCACGTTAAATCCTGTGTCACATGTGCATGTTGTTTGTGTTATTCCGCTGCTTACTTGTTGGTTGAAGTTGTCCTCAAAATTCATCACAAGTGAAGGGGGCTGTGTAGAGTGCATATTTGCCCTGTCGGTGAATTTGTACAGCGCATTGTTGCTGTCCAGCTCCAACAGAATGCTAGTGTTTTCCTCATTTTTTTATATAAAAAGAGATTTTTTGTGATATGTTTACCTGTGTAAATCGTACATATTCCAAACTCGTTAGATAGATCGCTCGGGGGTGAACGGAAGGTTCCAACCTAATTGCCGAATTTGTTGGGCGGCGGCGGCCATGAACGATGTGGCGGCTTCCCTATCCAAGAAGCGGAGGCGGGACGAGCGGCAATCTCCGGCGAGCAGGGATGTCACCGGCGGCGATGGTGCTAGCCTCGACCTCCTCAGCCGCCTCCCTGACGAGATCCTCGGCACCATCATCTCTCTCTTGCCCACCAAGAACGCCGCGAGGACAACCGTTCTCTCCTCCCGGTGGCGCCGCCTCTGGCACTCCGCCGCGCTTAACCTCACGGTCGGCTACCTCGCCCGCTATATCTGGCGCTGCGCGAGGCTCGACCGCTGCGGCGGCGTCGACTGCGAAGTTTTTCTCCGCCAGGTGAGTGAGCGCATCCACGCCGTCGTCTCCAAGATCCTCGCGGTGCACACCGGCCCCGCTCGCCGCCTCTCCTTCGGTGACCCCCACCACGTCTGGCTCAGCCGTGGCCTCTGCGCCAAGTTGGACGGCTGGTTCTGGTCCCCCGCTCTCGATGGCCTCGAGGAGCTTGATTTCTACTTGGGCGACAATCCGTGGTGGTCAGACTGTGCGGTTGTGATTTCCACGAGATTAAAGCTACCCCCGCACTTCATCTCCCTCGTCTGAAGGAGCTCAAGCTCTGTGGTGTCGCTATCTTGGAGGCGACCCTCCACTGCTCTCTTGCGGCGCCGAAATTGATGGTGTTGGGCTGCTTGTCTAGCGAAAGTTTCAAAACCGTGAATGGAACAGTTGTGCGGGTAAAAAACTTGCATGCATTTCGGTATTTCTACTTTCAATCTATTGATGTGTGTGTATCTGTTTTTTTCCAGGAAATTCTCCCCACTAGCTTGACCGCGTCGGGACGCACAGTGAAAGTTTTGGTTCTAGAATCTATCGGTCCCAACCTGGATGTAGTTGTTGGCTTCCTTAGATGCTTTCCCTGCGTGGAGAAGCTATACATCCAGGTGAAAATCTTTGTTGTTAAATCTAGTTACATGATATTTTAACTTTGATCAATTATATATCTCTAGAAGTTTAGTTTGCACGTACTCCCTCCGTTTCCAAATATTTGTCTTTCTAGTGATATCAACAAGTGATTACATACGAAGCAAAATGAGTGAATCTACACTCTAAAATATGTATACATACATCCGTATGTTGTAGTCCATTACAAATGTCTAGAAAGACAAATATTTAGGAACGGAGGGAGTAATATTTAGTACACTTTTGGTAAAATTATCCTCCACAGTAAAGATTATTGGGTAATTTTTCCCCTTAATTGTACAATGAAAAATCTCGTAGTCAAAACTACACGTAGGAGATCTTAAAGTTAAAATGAACTAAGGGGACTACATTGTTCAGTAATCCCCAATTAATTCAATCATCATGCAAATACAACTAATCCTTATGTAACTAGGTGCCAACTATGTGGAATCATTGTTTCCCTGCCCACAGTAAAATTACCCCTTTTATCGCGACCTAAGTGGCCACCAATATCTATTTTGTTCTTTTGCAGTCACACCTTAGGAAGGATATGAAAAATGTGTGCCAATATAGCACACTCGATCCCGTCGAATGCCTCGAACTCCATCTCAGAGCAATAGTTTTGAACACCTATGAAGGCAAGAGAGCAGATGTTAACTTTGCCAAGTTCTTTGTTCTGAACGCAAACATGCTCAAGGTAATGAAATTTGGTGCCAGTGGTACCTGCAATGATAAATGGGTGGCTAATCAGCGCAGGTGGCTACAACTGGATATCAGTGCTTCCAGAGGTGCAAGATTTTATTTTAAAAGAGATGTTGATATCCCCAGCTTTTGCCATGTGGACAGTTGATCCCTTTGGTAGCTCGTAGTGCAAATGTTGTTATCTGGTATGATACCCTTTCAGTGGAGTCTCTTGCAAAAAAACAGTAGCCTGAAGTATGCAGAAATTTAGAAGTTTTCAGAGCTAGGGGATATATGTGTCTATGCTCTTTCCATACTGAAATAAATTTTGTTTCTATCTCTGAAGTATACTGGAATTCAGAGGTCCGCAGAACCAGAGTTCAGAAGTTGACAGGGCAGCCTCTTACTTTGCTCTCTGAAAGTTTATGTAGAAGAGTTTTGTATTGTTTGCAGAACTGTCTTGCAAAACTATCATTTGATTTGCCACGTTTCACTGGTTCCTGTAATCTTTCAGTTGGCCAAATTAGGTGTTGTGCAAAATCTGATGTTATTTGATTTTATAATGATGAATTAGTGCTTGATCATTCCATCACAGAGATCCATCCACTAGTGCAGTCTGTTGCAAAAGCAGGACAGGCTGAAAATGGACTAGTATGTTTTTCGATAAAGAATGGACCAGTATGTACTACTCCCTTTGTTCCCTAAAACATTTAAACATTTTAGCTTTTTCTTGATTCATATGTATCTAGACATATTTTAATATGTATGTTCACTTATTTTGGTATGCATGTAGTCAATATTTTAAAATAGCTAAAAGGTCTTATAAGCGAACGGAGAGAGTAGTTTACAGAAAGAATGGTGTTTCTACTTACGGACTCTATATGAACACTTTACAGATGCAATGTACAGGAATTCTCCGTGATCCCTTACAAAATTGAACTGTTCATGGCGACGGTAGACAGTGCCACCGTGATCCCTTACAAAATTGAACTGTTCATGGCGATGGTAGACAGTGCCACCCTCCTGCATGCGCTCATCAACACGCGTGTGTCGCCGAGACTCCGCTGCGCTACACTGCTGAGATCCACCGTCATCGATGTGGTAGATGCAATACCGCTCCCTCCTCTTGTCCCCTCCAGGCAGCGCCGGGAGAACGGCCCCAAAGGCATCGCCATCGTTCGATCCGTGAGACGCAGATCTAGGATTTCCCCTCAAGCAGGTGGAATGCGGTGAGGGCGATTGCAACCGACGATGCCTTCAACAAGGAGATGATGCCCACGATGACGCCGCCATGACCAAGGTCGACATGGTTTTCACCGGCATTCGGTCCACACCGAACCAACTACTGCCCGAAGCACTGGCAAGGATCCAACATCCCTCGCTGACCCATCTAAGCGCCGCAAGTAGGACACATGCCCCACCGACGACGGATCTGGGTGGAGACCAGATCCATGGTACACGACCGCCCACCATAGCCAGGATAGCATGCAAGCTCCCGCGGGCATGGAGGCGAGCGTCCCTAGCTGCTGCGCGCACTCACCCCACCCCAGCCGATCCAGTGGGTGGTCGCCGCGTCCTCCCTCGGTAGAGATGTGTGTTGGGAAACGTTGCAGAAAATAAAAATTTTCTACGCTTCACCAAGATCGATCTATGGAGTCACCTAGCAACGAGAGAGAGGAGTGCATCTACATACCCTTGTAGATCGCGAGCGGAAGCGTTCAAGAGAACGGGGTTGAGGGAGTCGTACTCGTCGTGATCCAAATCACCGATGACCGAGCGCCGAACGGACGGCACCTCCGTGTTCAACACATGTACGGTTGGGGAAGACGTCTCCTCCTTCTTGATCCAGCAAGGGGAAGGAGAGGTTGATGGATATCCAGCAGCACGACAGCGTGGTGGTGGAAGCAGCGGTGATCTCGGCAGGGCTTCGCCAAGCTCCAACGAGAGGGAGAGGTGTTACGAGGGGAGAGGGAGGCGCCAGGGACTTGGGTGTGGCTGCCCTCCCTCCCCCCACTATATATAGGGCCCCTAGGGGGGCGCCGGCCCTAGGAGATCCCATCTCCAAGGGGGGCGGCGGCCAAGGGGGAACTTGCCCCCCAAGTCAGGTGGGGCGCCCCCCACCCCTAGGGTTTCCAACCCTAGGCGCAGGGGGAGGCCCAAGGGGGGTGCACCAGCCCACCAGGGGCTGGTTCCCCTCCCACTTCAGCCCATGGGGCCCTCCAGAATAGGTGGCCCCACCCGGTGGATCCCCGGGACCCTTCTGGTGGTCCCGGTACAATACCGATGACCCCCAAAACTTTCCCGATGGCCGAAACTGGACTTCCTCTATATAAATCTTTACCTCCGGACCAATCTGGAACTCCTCATGACTTCCGAGATCTCATCCGGGACTCCGAACAACTTTCGGGTTACCGCATACTAATATCTCTACAACCCGAGTGTCACCGAACCTTAAGTGTGTAGACCCTACGGGTTCGGGAGACACGCAGACATGACCGAGACGACTCTTCGGTCAATAACCAACAGCGGGATCTGGTTACCCATGTTGGCTCCCACATGCTCCTCGATGATCTCATCGGATGAACCACGATGTCGAGGATTCAAGTAATCCCGTATACAATTCCCTTTGTCAATCGGTACGTTACTTACCCGAGATTCGATCGTCGGTATCCCAATACCTCGTTCAATCTCGTTACCGGCAAGTCACTTTACTCGTACCGTAATGCATGATCCCATGACCAAACACTTGGTCACATTGAGCTCATTATGATGATGCATTACCTAGTGGGCCCAGAGATACCTCTCCGCCATACGGAGTGACAAATCCCAGTCTCGATCCGTGTCAACCCAACAGATACTTTCGGGGATACCTGTAGTAAACCTTTATAGTCACCCAGTTACGTTGTGATGTTTGTTACACCCAAAGCACTCCTACGACATTCGGGAGTTACACGATCTCATGGTCTAAGGAAACACTAGTGCAGAACCGGGCAATAGCACCGGTTCGTAAGGCCCTTTAGTGCCGGTTCCATAACCGGCACTAAAGTGTGGGCACTAAAGCCCCCCCTTTAGTACCGGTTCAACACGAACCGGTGCTAAAGGGCAACCACGTGGCACGAGCCAGCTCCGGGGGCCGGGAGCCCTTTAGTACCGGTTGGTAACACCAACCGGTACTAAAATGTTTGGGGTTTTTTTGGTTTTATGATTTCTTTTTCATTTAATTTTGTGTTTTCCATTTTAATTCTTTTTCGTTTGCTGGTATTTTACGATACTACACATTGTACACGTTATGCATATATATGGTAGCTAGTAGAACCAATCATATATATATATATATATATATATATATATATATATATATATATATATATATATATATATATATATATATATATATATATATATATAGATCATCAATGTCTCACAAACCACCATATTAATTCACACATACACATATGTATAGCTATATACAATTTCTCGTACATATGCATGTTGCCTTCGGAGCCAGTTGCATTAGCCTAATTGGTGCCTTCGGAGCACGATGAAAAATTGGAAGTGGTTCATGACCTGGTCGATGGGGGCGGTAGCGGGTAATAGTATTCTCCCTTCGGATTTATGACCTGGTCGAGCAAAAATCCCGCTATTTTCCTCTTGAAGTGCTTGTACGCGCTCCGTATCTAGGAGCTTGTCCCGCACCTCTGTGAACTGTTAAGAAGGAGATCAATATGCATATGTATTAGTTGTGTGACTAGATATCGATAATGGTGCACAAATTGTGAATAGTGTTCTGACAAGCGTACCCATTCCTGTCTTTGAGATCTGCTCCTTTCGGACGCCATCATGCGAACATTCTCGCAAACGCAGTATGCACACAGATCAGTCCCCTGCACCTGCTTTATGGCCTTTACGAGAATGGAATTTAATTTGATCAGATAATAATTATTCAAGCATGATAATATTAAAAAGATGGCACCTAGCTACCACTACTTAATTACTTACCCTGGGTCGAAGCCATCTCAGCTATCGTTTCCATTCGCCTTCCGTTTTGCTGATGAACCTTGCCCAAGCCCTGCCCGCCGACAAAGAAAATGAATAAAGGGGTTATTAAATAGTTCATATCATGAAATGACGAACTAAATAGGCCGAGATATATAGTTAATAATGATTGAAATTACCTGTTGACTATCCCAAACAAGACGTTATAGTCACTATTTTCTTTGAGTAGTGAGTCTAGTATTTCAACTGTTCCTTCGTCAACTTTAATGATACACAAGATCTAGTGAAATCTGCATGCACACACGTTTGCATGTCTTAATTAAGCAGGCATATGTAAGCAAAAACATGTAGCTAGCTAGCTAGTAGGCAAAAACAGAGAATTTGTAGTACAAGAAAGTGTGACTCACTTGAAGTTGTAAGGAAGTAGTATATCTTCATTGTATTTGAGGCGCATCAAGAACTCGAACATGCTGTCCTCTACCTACTTTTTATAATAGTTGCTTATATTCCATGTGTATTCATTAACGGTGTTTGGGTCAATGAACCCAATGCCATAGCGTCCACCTTTATTCATTTCATACATCTTCATCCTGCATAATACCACAGAAAAGAATATAGTGAGGACAATTACAGGTAAGGATTGATCAAAAGGATCAATACAACTAGCTTGAGACTTAAATTACAGAAATAAATCACTTACAGACAATAGCAACTGACGATAGATTTGTCGAGTGCGTCTTGATTGTATAACTGAAACAGTTCAGAATACTCAACGGTCCCAGGTTTCTCATGGTAGTAATGATCCTTGTTGACTTGCACCATGAGGGACTGTCGATCGGATCTCTTGGTAATGTCCATGTACCATTGATGCAATTCATACATTCTCGTTGGGAGCTTCTTGACATCTTCTGGCTTGACCAAAGGTTGGCCCCGGACATATTTCCATTTTATTTCCTCCTCTGTAAGCACATGCATGTCCTCGATTTCGAGGAGTTATCCAACAGTGATCTTGAGTTCTTCAGCCTGCGTTCTATGCTGCTGGGTTATTACAACATCGCCCACCTGGGGAACGTAAACTGTTTGCCCACAATAATATTGGCCGCGCGTACTGTCACGTGTTGTTGGAGGCACAACAAGCGGGGGGATCGGTTGCGCCCACTGTTCTCCCAGCTGGGCAACGGTTCTCCCGCATTTTTTGACAGCTGCTTGTTGTTTGCTCGAGCTCGAGCTCGCCTCCTTCTGTAGACGTTGTCGATGTAACTTCTTGATGTGGCGCTCATAGTCTGTGTCAACAGGCTTAGGAGCTGGTGGTTCAGCCATACGAATGAAGTGGTCAATAACTTCCATAGGCACTTTCTCCCTTGGCGGCGGTGGCGGTTTCGGTCCAAAATGGGCGTCGACTTCTGCCCGCACTATGTCATTGGTTTGCTCCTTAGTCCTGTCGTAAGCCCTCTCAGGAAGAGGAGTACTGAGGTTTGGACCATATTTATATCGCTTGCCTCCGCCTGTACTTCCTGTACTATGACCTTGACTGGTACCGCTACGCACCATAGCTGCGGGGTGTCTCTTCATGGGTTGTTGAGGCGGCGGAGATGACTGACGGGGCTGAGTTGGACGAGGAGGAGTGGCCTGAAGCTGTGCCGGACTTGGAGGATGAGTGGCCTGACACTTTGCCGGACTTGGAGGAGGAGTGGACATCCGACGCTGTGTCGGACTTGGAGGAGGAGTGGCCTGACACTTTGCCGGACTTGGAGGAGGAGGAGTGGCTCACGTGTTGGTGGACTTGGAGGAGCGGGAGTCTGCTGACTCGGTGGCGGACTTCGACGAGGAGTCGGGTGACGCGGTGTCGGTGGCCTTCAAAAGATGATGCAATCCTTTCTCCATAGGATGATACGATGTTTGGCATCTCCGAGTGTGTGCTCCTCGTCACCTCCAGGAATGTCAAGCTCTAGCCCCGAATATTGGTCCACCACCTCATCAACCATGACACGAGCATAGCCTGCTGGAATCGGGTTGCAATGGAAGGTTGCATCGGGGGAATTTGTATAAGCAACGCCGTCCGCCACCTTCATGGATATGTTCTTCATTTTGAAGTGTAGCTCGCAGTTAGTGTTCTCCATGATGTCATCCACGGGGTATCCATCCAGCACTGCGTCGCCCGGGGCGGAACCCACGCTACTTCTCGGCATGGATGGGGTGGTGCTATCCAATGCTGGATCATCTACTAGCTGCTGCAGCTGCTGAGACCCCCTTTGCTGGCTAAGTGAGTCGATATGCTCCTGCTGCCGCTGGAATTTAACTGCCAATTCCGCTTGACTTGCTTTTAGGCCTTGAAGGCGTTCATAGTCCTGCTTCCTCTGCACCTCCTCCATCTTCCTCTTGTTCTCCTCCGCAATCTTCTTTCTTGCACGGGTTCTGTAGTCGGCGTTCCAGTCCGAAAACCCCTCATACCACGGAATAGCGCCATTGCCTCGTGTTCTTCCCGGGTGTTCAGGATTTCCCAGGGCATGCGTAAGCTCGTCGTTCTCTCTGTTGGGCTGGAACACCTGTAAGTGCATCTAGTGCCCCTTAGTGACTTTGGTGTATTGAAGACTTATAGGTTAAGTATCTAATGCATTTATGAGTGTACACAGGTCTATAAGTCTATGAGGAGTTTGATATTTACAGAGAAAGTCGACCCCTAAAAATGAAGTTCTTCGACTGAAGACTTTGATATACTGAAGACTTTCTGAAGACTTTGAAAGTGAAGAAATTGGTGTGACCTTGAAGACTTGGTATTCATTCGAGGAACATGAAGCGTGAAGACTTTTGTTTTCATAGTTTCATTTTCTCTTTCTTGAGTCATAGGAAACACCGTACTGTTAAAGGGGGCCGAGGAAATACTAAGGAGAAAATTTCCATGTGATGCTCAACTCAAATCCTACACCTACCAATCCCTTCGAGTGAAGCCATTGGAAATCTCATACAGTTCAGTCAATTTCTTCAGTGACAGAGACACAGTTCTTCTGGTCACTGAGGACTTTGCTCTAACTGAGGAGTTAGGAATTCGCCAGTGCGAATTGCCTACACAGTGAGGAACATGATAGCCCTGAGGAATTTGTACCTCAAATTTCCGACCGTTGCTGTGCTGCGCGCCAGCTATCCTAAAATATCTTGTCCACCTAACGGTCATATCATTGAAGGGCATTTATGTCTTATCATGTCGGGCTGCTCCCTAGGCTATAAATAGCCGCCCCATACAACCACTAGCTGGTTGGCTGCTCCGCGAGAACTTGACACTTGTCATTTGAGAGCAACCCATCCTCCGAGGACTTTGAGGGAAAATCATCAAGTGAGGAAAATCAAAACCCAAACCCAAAACACCTACAAACCCAAAGTGATTGAGCATCACTGAAGAGATTGATCCTGTGTGGATCCGATGCTTGTTCCAGACGGTTACGCGTCATGGTCTAGAGCATCCAAGAGGAATTGTGGATCATCGAGTGACCGAGTTTGTGAAGGTTTGGAAGTCACCTGAAGACTTACCACGAGTGATTGGGCAAGGACTGTGTGTCCTTAGCTCAAGGAGAATACGGTGAGGACTGTGTGTCCGGGACTAGGTGTCCTCGAGTTTAAATACTCAGCTGCTCCAACCAGATGTACAACTGAGACAGCAGTTGGAACTGGTCTACCAAATCATTGTCTTCACCAAGCTTACTTGTTCTATTTCCTCAACACTTTCATTTCCTCATTACTGTGTTGTGTGTTTGTTCATATCTGTGTTTGAAGACTTTGACTGAATACTTTCTCAATTTCCTCAGTTCAATTTCTTCAGTCTGTTTGTCTTCATCTTGTGATATCCCGTGTTTACGCTTTCTGTACTCTGTGTTTGTCTTCATTTCATCATGATGACCATGCATGTATTCTGCTATGTTTACCTCTGAGTACTTATTCCGCTGCTAGTAGTTCTTCGCTAAAGAATTTCCTCACGAGCAAATTCCTCAGTGAAGAATTTCATAAAAATCGCCTATTCACCCCCCTCTAGTCGATATAACGCACTTTCAATTGGTATCAGAGCAAGGTACTCCCTTGTTCTGTGTGATTTTGGTTTAACCGCCTGGAGTTCTAGTTATGTCGACCGCAGATATGAAGAAAGTGCCCTGCCCCATCTTTGACGGTCACGAGTATCCCAAATGGAAGGCTATGATGAAGAAGCGTCTCATGGTGATGGACAGCGAGCTATGGACCGTCACTGAGATTGGTCTGACTGATCTGTGCAAGATGGCGGAAGCTGATGACATTCGCAAGTACACTCAACTCAACCTCACAGCGGAGGCCGTCATCTACTCTAGTCTGTCTCGAAACCAGTTCAGAAACATCATGCATCTCGATCAGGCGAAGCTTGTCTGGGACCGTCTCTCTGATGTCTATGAAGTCCATTGAACCCGTCATGATCCTTGGTTTGAGGATTTCAAGGAATCGCTCAAATCGATGACATTCGAACCAGAGTCATCATCCTCTACTCCATACCTTATGGCAAAGGGTGCCAAGGTACTCAAATATGGCTCCTCTGAATCTAGTGATGATGAATCTGATGAAAATCTTAAGCCTAGCTACTCTAAACTTGCTAAGATTGCTGTGCAACAACAAAAGGCTTTTGAAAAGGTTCAAAACATGCTAGACAAAAGTGATGATATGTTGGGTGAAGAATTGGATCGCACTAAGGCCTTAACTGAAAATCTTCAGAGACTTCAGACCAGGTTTGACAACCTTCAAAGTCATCATAACACTCTCTTATCTGATCATGAGAAGCTTTCTTATGAATACCTTCAAAAGAAGCAAGATCTTGAGAAGCTAAGAGTGAGTTATGAAGATCTTCAGAAGGAGCGCGATTCATTACTTGCTCAACAAATCAGCGCTGCTCAGGAAGAATTTATTCCTCCATGCTTAAAATGCATTGAACGAGAATCTTCTAATTCCTCACCTGAATGTTCAAATGCTTCAAATGTTACAAATTCTTCACCTGTCTCTGCTATCACTTATTCCTCATCTGAGGACATTGCTAGTATCACACTCGATGCAGGACTGAAGGAATTGTACATGACAGGCATGTACAAAAGCCTCAAAGGGCATCAGACTCTTTGTGACGTGCTTAAAAAGCAGATCCTCAACAGGAACCCTAGGAAAGAGGGTATTGCCTTTGAGAGGAAACTCAATGCTGATGGTACATACTGGAAGTCTGAGCAGTACCCCAAAACCTCATGGGGTTCTGCAAAGGGACCTCCAGTTGATCCATCTAATTTATCTGGCTATACATGTAAATCTTCTCATTCTTCTGATGAGTCATTTGACTCCAACTATAAACTGTTCAAAAATCAGAATGGTGAAGTATTTGCTAGATATGTTGGCGCTAACTGCAGGAACGGTTCCCCTGTGAAGAAAATCTGGGTTCCCAAAAGGTGCCTTGAAAGTCTTCAGGTGAATGTCCTCATGACACCACCTATGAAGAAAAGGAACCCCAGATCAAACTCTTCATATGGACCAAATTCTTCATATGGATCCAAGTCTTCATACGGACCAAATTCCTCAAGGGGATCAAATTCCTCACAAGGATCAAAGTCCTCATATGAACGTCATCGTGCTAACAACTCTGTTTCGCAGGGAAGAGCCAAGGGCTATGAATATGAGCATTATTCTTCAAATTATTATGTTCATAAGTCCTCGAAGAATTTCTCTGCTTATGCATATGCTTACCCTAACCTCTCTTATGTGAAACGAAATGGTTTGGCTGCTTTGCCACCATTCTCATATGGAGCTCGCAGAGTGATGAACTCTTTGCCACCCCTTCAGACGTGGGTGGTGAAGAAAAAGAACTAATCTCTTCTGCAGGGTCAGGTCTCCAGACGTATTGTCACGTCTGAAGAATTTGCTGGGGACCTGACAAAATGCCTGAAAGGACGCAGGCTAACCATGATGAAATGAACTTTCATTTCACATGTCCTCCCTCTGTTTTATCTGTCTTACTGCTTGATGAAATTGATCTGATGAATTGTGATATCATATTCTTCACTTCTGAAGTATATGAGGTCGTAAGTTGCACTAATTCATCTGCAGGATGATCAATCCAAAGCCACTGAATGGGTACTTTATAGTGGATGTACAAATCACATGACCGGTGACAGGAATCTGTTGATGGATGCTCCCTTATCAGCGTCACACATGAAGCATATCATCTTCGCTGATAAAAGCAAAAGTCAGGTATTGGGTCTAGGTAAGGTTGCTATCACAAAGGATCGACACATGGACAAAGTCATGCTTGTTGAGTCCTTAGGATACAATCTTATGTCTGTCTCAATGCTTTGTGATCTTGATATGGTTGTTGTCTTTGGCAAGTATCGTTGTGTTGTGATTATGGAAGCTGACAATTCCAAAGTCTTCGAAGGCTTTAGGAGAGGAGACTTGTATATTGTTGATTTCTCTGCAGATTCACAACCAGCCGTGTGCCTACTTGCAAAAGCTTCAGAAGGATGGCTATGGCATCGACGACTTGGTCATGCAGGCATGAGGAATTTGAACACACTTGCGAAGAAGAAGCATGTCATTGGCATTGAGAATGTCAAATTCCTCAAGGATCACTTGTGCGGTGCCTGTGAAGCTGGAAAGATGACAAAGGCCAAGCATCCAGCGAAGACTATCATGACCACTACTCGTCCATTTGAATTGCTTCACATGGATCTCTTCGGTCCTAATCATTATTCCTCTGTTTCAAATGAAGCATCTCAATATGGCTTTGTTATTGTTGATGATTACTCTCGTTACACATGGGTACACCTTGTCTCTTACAAAACTGAAGTGCAGGAAGTCTTCAAACGATTTTCCTCGAGGGCTTCAACCAACTTTGGTGTGAAGATTAAGCACATCAGAAGTGACAATGGCACTGAGTTCAAGAATTCGGGTCTCGATGACTATCTTGATGAACTTGGTATTACTCATGAGTTATCTGCTCCTTATACTCCTCAACAGAATGGCGTTGTGGAGCGCAAGAACATGACTCTTGCTGAGATGGCTCGCACTATGCTCGATGAGTACAAAACCCCTCGTCGTTTCTGGGTTGATGCAATTGATACTGCATGCCACATCATCAACAGAGTATATCTTCACAAATTCTTCAAGAAGACTGCTTATGAACTCCTCACTGACAAGAAACCAAATGTGAGTTATTTCAAAGTCTTCGGTGCTAAATGCTGGATTAGAGATCCTCATCACAACTCTAAATTTGCACCGAAAGCACATGAAGGTTTTATGCTTGGTTACGGAAAGGACTCGCACACCTACAGAGTCTTCAACAATGTTCTTCACAAGATTGTTGAAACTGTAGATGTGCGGTTCGATGAAACTAATGGCTCTCAAAGAGAGCACCTACCTTCTGTGTTAGATGAACCTGCACCTGAGGATTCAATCAAGCACAAGGCTACTGAAGATGTCAGTCCTACTAAAGAATCTGCTGAAGAATTCATTCCAGAACGTGAAGAACGTCGAGCTGATGCACCTGAAGAAAATGCTGAGGAAATTGATGGTGAAGAAAATGCTGATCCAATTCCTCAATGACAACCAGCTCACCCTCGCGTTGCAAAAGAAGTGCAAGTGGAGAAGATCATCGATGACATTAGAGCACCAGGTCCTCTCACACGCTCAAAAGCTTCACATCTATCTAACTTTTGTGGGCACTTTGCTTTTGTCTCTATCACAGAGCCCACTAAGGTAGATGAAGCATTTCTGGAGCCTGAGTGGATTCAGGCCATGCAAGAAGAATTACATCTGTTCAAGCTCAACAACGTCTGGAAACTGGTCAATCGTCCCGATCCTCGCAAGCATAACATCATTGGCACAAAGTGGAACTACCGCAACAAGCAAGATGAAAATGGTGTCGTGGTGAGGAATAAGGCACGAATAGTAGCTCAAGGCTACACACAGGTTAAAGGAATTGATTTCGATGAAACTTTTGCACCTGTTGCTAGACTTGAGGCTATTCGCATATTGCTGGCTTATGCTAACCATCATGATATCATCTTATACCAAATGGATGTGAAAAGTGCATTCCTCAATGGTAAGCTTGAGGAAGAAGTATATGTTGCTCAACCCCTAGGTTTTGAAGATCCAAAACATCCTGACAAAGTCTTCAGACTTAACAAGGCCCTCTATGGCCTCAAGCAGGCCCCACGGGCGTGGTATGATACATTGAAGGAATTCTTCATGAAGAAAGGCTTCACACCCGGTTCACTCGATCCCACTCTCTTTACTAAATCTTATGATGGTGAACTGTTTGTGTGCCAAATATATGTTGATGATATCATCTTTGGCTGTACTGACCATCATTATAGTGATGAATTTGCCTATATGATGAGTGAAGAATATCAAATATCTATGATGGGAGAGTTGAAATTCTTCTTAGGTCTTCAAATTCGTCGACAGCGCAATGGCATATTCATATCTCAGGAGAAATACCTTAAGGATGTCCTGAAGAAATTCGGCATGCAAGACTGCAAAGGCATCAAAATTCCTATGCCCACAAATGGTCATCTATGCACTGATGAAAATGGTACTGACTTCGATCATAAGGTATACCGCTCCATGATTGGTTCTTTATTGTACTTATGTGCATCTAGGCCAGATATAATTCTTAGTGTTTGCATGTGTGCACGATTTCAAGCTGCACCGAAGGAATCACACCATAAGGCTGTAAAGCATATTCTTCGATATCTAGCTCACACACCAACACTAGGACTATGGTATCCAAAGGGCTCAGATTTTGATCTCATTGGATATTCAGACTCTGACTATGCTGGTGACCGTGTGGACCGCAAGTCAACATCTGGTACTTGTCATTTCCTCGGACGATCCTTGGTCTGTTGGTCCTCGAAGAAACAGAACTGTGTATCACTATCTACTGCTGAAGCTGAGTACATTGCTGCTGGTTCTTGCTGTGCTCAACTGCTATGGATGAAGCAAACACTCAAGGACTATGGCATCAACGTGAAGAATGTGCCTCTCCTCTGTGACAATGAGAGTGCCATCAAGATTGCTCACAACCCAGTTCAACACTCGAAGACAAAGCACATTCAGATTCGTCATCATTTTCTTCGTGATCATGTGTTGAAGGGCGATATTTCTATTGAGCATGTGAAGATTGAAGAATAGCTAGCCGATATCTTCACTAAGCCCTTGGATGAGAAGAGATTTAGCAAGTTGCGGTGTGAGCTAAATATCTTAGAGTCTTCGAATGTACTTTGAAAATGCATTCATCCTAACACTTATGCAGAATTGATGACTTAGATGTGCAACACAGGAAGAAACGTTTTTCTTTAATCAATGAAGAATAACACTCTAAGTGAGAAGAAATTAACGAAGAATTTGATTCTCAGAACCTTACGACAATTGTACGCGGTGTCTGAAATCATCATTCTTATACGGTGGGTCACGCCACCACAAAAGTTGAAAATCTTCAATTTGAGTTTTTCCTCATTTTTGAAATTCCTCATTTTTTCAAATTCTTCAACTTTGCAAAATCTTCACTTGAGCCGTCATTTTTCTTCATTGGCTATATATATATATGAGTTTATGTCCTCTACAACATTCACTTATAGCTATTTCTTCAAGTTGGATCTTTTCTGCTAAGTGAATGTGATCGGACCCTTCCTCTCTATGCTATACTCAATCCAATCTGTTCACAAATTTTTCATGTGCGTTCTATTTGAAACTCGTTCAAATTCTTCACTGTGTCCTTGTCAGCTGAAGAAATTGTGAACGGAACATTGAAACTAATCTTATCCAAACTTTCGGTTTTGCCGCTCAAACCGTTCCGCATCCCACCATGCATTATTTTATCCACCCACGATCTTACACGATCTCCACTACACAGTACGTGGGTGACACATGTCGCAAGAAGGAGAACGACCAGGGGCACGTTCGTCCTAAATCTTCGGACGAGCAGTTTTTCACCGCGGCTATAAATACCCCTGTCGCCGTCCTCACTTCTTTTACCCCGCTCTATCTCACTCCCCCCGCTCGAGCTTCCGAACCCTAGCGCCGCCACTACTCCATCGTCGCCGGTGAGGAAGAGCTTCACTGCCTCGACCTCGTCGCCGTCGTACTCGCGCCGACCGCGGAAATCTTCACCTCCGCCGCCGCCGTAGACGTCTTCCTCCGCCAAGTTAGGGCGTGGAAGATCTGCATCGACGAACTTCACTGTTCCAACTCCCAGTTCGTCGTGTTCTTCGTTCAGGGTAATTAAAAGCTAATTTTACTACCTTCTTTGATTCGAAACTTTTCTACAAAATCTTCAAAGGTGTTTTTATACTTCAAATCCTCACACACAAAACACCTCACATGTTATGTCTTCTTGATTCATTTCCCTAAGCCTCATTTTCTTCAAGATTCCTCAATTGTGTGGATCCTCGATCTATACAACTCTGGAACCTAAGATATAAAGCGCTTAGTGAAATTCCTCAAGACGAATCTGGTCAAATTCCTCAAACTTGTTCTTTATGAAAAACCCTCTGAGAACGCATATGACATCTTCAAATTCCTCGCAACTATACTTTGTTCACAGGTACACATGTCCGCTGCTGAATCATTAGGTTCTCATCAACTTAACTCATTTGCAGCGTTCCTCGAAGAAAAGTTGCATACTTCTTCAGAGAACTCAATTGTTCAAATTCCTCAACTGAAGAAAATGGCTGAAGGTAAAAGGCCACAGAAAGGAGGAAAGAAGCCTGAGGTCATGACTGCTTTTGAAATCCCAGAGGATATTTACAAAGAGTATTGCACGCCTGATGAAGCCAAGTTTGGCAAAGAAGATAAAAATCAGCGCAAGGTGCGAATCCAGAGGATTGAACGGAGATAGGCACATGAATGGAGGGAGTACAGATATGTTACTCCAAAGTACATGAAGAAATTCGCACTAAACCCTCCATGCCCAAGAGCCCCATTGGCACCTGGCCAAGTGGCTGATCCCACCAGCATCAAGCGTGGTGAGGATTTTCCTGAAGAATGGGCCAAGCGCCAAGCTAAACTGGCAAGGCAAGCCAGAGAAGCAGTGAGGAAATTCAATGAAGACTCTGCTGCTGCTGCTGCTGCTGCCACTGAGGCTTCTGTCAAGCCAAAGAAAGCGATGCTCAAGAAGCCCGCTCGCAAGCCAAGTGCTTCAACATCAATGCCCTCACGGCCAAGTTCCTCAGCTGCGCCCTCACGGCCAGAATCTTCAAAATCTTCAAGAAAATTCCTCATGCTGCTCCTGCTCCACCAAAGTCCTCAGCTGTCCCGACAAAGTCCTCAGCACCCGTGCATCTGGCCTCGTGCCAAAGGACGACTGGCATCTCTATTGCCTTTGGTGTCTCAGCTAGTTCTTCAGCTGCACCAAATTCCTCAGCAGGACCCTCGCTGCTGAAGAGAAAGGCTACTGCTGGACGCGGCACTCGCACAAGTCCTCAGAAGAAGCAGGTAGTCTTCACTGTGCCATCTGATGATAATGAAGCTGATGAAGAAGAACTTACTGAAATCATCAGGGACCGACAAGAACAGGCTGCTAAAGCCAAAGGCACACCTGTGCCCCTGCTATTGGATCCAAGGGCGATCCTAGATTATATTGATCTCTGGCATAAGGATCCTAACACACCTATGCCTGATTTCAAGCTGAGACCTGGCCAAAGTCACATGTTGACTCACTTCATCCAAGAGGAGAAGTGGAAATATGATAAGGCCAGAGAGATCCAGAAATCGCAGTACCGCAAAGAGAAGCTACTGAGGAAAAATGTTCGCACAATGAAGCCTGAAGAACTCGTCAAGATGCAGGCTGACATCAAAGCCCTCAGCGATAAATTTGACTCCTACTATGCTGATTGGAAAGGAGCCAAGGTCAGATTTGTGAGGCTAACTGATACCTTCACCAAGGGTGCAGCCTCAACACAACAATTTCCTCAAGCTGAAGCATCTGTTCAGCAAACTGAAGAACATGCCAGCACCGCTGATGAAGTTGAGGCTGCTGAAGAAAATGCTAGTTCCAAGGCTGATGACTCTGCTCCAGCCACTGATGAAATTGCCAGCGCATCCACTAGTGGTGCGCCTGAAGAAAATGAAGAAACCAGGGCAACTGCATCAGTTGCACCTGAGGAAAATCAACCAGATTCCTCAGCTCTTCCTGCGCCTACGCCAACTCCAGTTCTTCCATCTGCATTAGATGTGAAGAAAACCAAGGCTGCAGAGAGAGCTGCTGTGAAGAAAAGGAAGGCATCCAATGCTTCAGAATCTTCAGCTCCCAACAAGATGAAGGCAATGACAAGCTCGTTTGCAAATCCCATTGATGCCATTCCTATCTTGTCGTGGGTTTGTCACGGGAGATGTCCTAGCCAAAGGACTTAGTCGTGGAGCCATCGCAACGGGTTAACTCGAAGGGGTTAAAGCGGACACAGGGACACAGAGGGTTTATACTAGTTCGGCCCCTTCGATGAAGGTAAAAGCCTACGTCTAGTTTGTGGTGGAATTGATGAAGTCTCGATGGCTAGGGAGCAGATAAGCTTCGCCTAGGCCTCGAGTTGTGGTTGTCTCCCCTCGAACCGATATCGGGTCGTCCCCTTATATACACGGGTGACGCCCGTCGGTTCATAGAGTCCCAATCTCCGGTTTATACTCGTACCCGGGTTGGTCTCTTCCTTATCCCTAACTTACAATACAAGTTGTACACATGCCGGTTTACGGCTACAGATGTTAAACCGACTACGGCCTCGGGCCTTTACATAGCCTCCTGGGCTTTACCATTCTTGAACTACAGATGAAGTTAATCCGGCCCGTATAGGCCGGTTTACGCTCAGTAGTAATATCCCCAACATTAGGCCCCAGGTTGATTTGAATGAGTTCATGTCAACCCTTAGCATAAATCTTCATATTCAGCACCTTCCCTTCATCGCTAAACCGCTACGTCGTCATCTTCGTCGGTGGCCGTAAACCGGCATGAAATCATCATGAAGCTAGCTTTTATGATGCCTTCTTTGTTTAACCAATTCGCAATAACCGAGGCGACAGCTCTGCTTCCGAAATCTGTGGCTCCTGGATTCGCGCGCTTGACACATGTGTTTTGCCTTATAAATAGGGGCGAAGGGTCATTTCTTTTTCCCCTTCACCCCTTTCCTCTTCGTCTTCTCCGCGCCGTGCGCTTCGTAGATCCACCGCTGTCACTGACCTCCGCATCGTCTCGGGCCGCTGCATCAACCTGCCTGGACCAGAGAAACTGCGGCGTGCTTCCGCATCCCTCCGAGCTCCGGTGAGATCCCCACCTTCTCAACTCAGATCTGCCTCTAGGGTTTACTATGTTCTTCACGTTCTTCACGTTCTTCGCGTTCTTCGCGTTCTTCGCGTTCTTCGCACCTAAACTGAGATGCACCTTCATATGACCCCACGACCTTTGCTCCGTTCAGTAGTAGTTTTCAGCATCTGTTTTCATTGCAATATACCTGGACCGTAGATCTGATCCATAGCTTGACCTTGCTGTTCTTGCACAATTTTCTTTAAATCATGTGTATTTTACCCCTTTTACGAGATCGCCCCAGATCCAATATCATACTGAGATAATGTGAAACCTGTTTCCGTACACTTGCTCTTTTGCAATTTCCACTGTTTCACGGTCTTAGGTCCAGCGGTTTAACCTTGTTGTAGAATATCACCAAATCGGTACATACCATTAGTCCCCTTGTTGAACCGCCAGTAATCCCCTGATAGACCGCACCGCTTTACCAACGTCGGTTTGTAATTGATTTCCTCCGGTTTAACATTGATAGTATCAACATGAAAAACCTGTGCACCACACAGTCCTGAACCGGAATCATTTCCATTTTGTAGACTTCCTCATGGCTAAGCAAGTGTATGAGTGCAACTGGGCTCCTTCCTGGGTCACAGAAACTCAACTGAATAATCTGGTTCTGACCGGTGCTTTGAGCAGCAGAAAAACCATTCATTGGAGGGTGCCGGGCAAAGAGTGCCCCCCTACACCCCAAGACGGCGAAGTCGTTGTTTTTGCGGATCACTTAGCCCGCGGTTTCAACCCGCCCGGTTCAAAATTTTATCGCGACATTTTGGCTAATTTCCAACTCCATCCACAAGATATTGGCCCCAACTCTGTCACTAACATATGCCACTTTCAAGTGCTCTGTGAGGTGTTTTTTCAAGAGGAACCTACAGTTGAGTTGTTCCGAGATTGCTTTCACCTAAACCGCCGCACAGAATTTACTGATGGCTCCAACATGGAACTGGGTGGCGTGTCAATCCAGAAAAGGAAAGAGGTCACTTACCCTCATGCGAAACTGCATAGTCACCCCCAAGAGTGGAATAACTCCTGGTTTTATTGTAAAGACACCTCTCCAGAGAGTGAGAATATCCTGCCCGGCTTTCGTCCAGAACGGCTCAGCAACACTCACCCCCTTCCTCAGAGGCTGACTGCTAAAGAGAGGAGTAAATACGCCCCCAACTGTCCAAGCTCAGAGCCTTCATGGCCAACGGTTTAACAGGAGTCGACCTCGCTAGTTGCTGGATATCTTGGAGTATACTGCCACTCAGTCAACGCTCTGGTTTGATGTGTGAATACACAGGCAGTGTTGATGATCCGTTACGTCATGTAAACATCCAGCTTACAGATGACGAGGTCACCGAAGCTGTAAAGAAGATTTTAAATGAACCGGAACACGTCTGTGCACGAACTGGCCTTCTTCCCTTCTGCGCCATCAACAAACCACCAGCGGTAAAAATTTCTTCTCATTAAGTCTGATGTTATTTTGTGCGCGTATGACTGATTCTAATGTCTGTTGACGCAGGGTGATGACCTGTTCTGGAGCAAAAAACTCCCTCAAGGAAAGGCGGATAAACCGGAGCAATCGACTCGGCCTAAGACGAGAGTCATCAAAAAGTCTGCTCACAAGAGGAAAACCACGGCCTCTTCCGATCCTGCCGATGATGAGGTGGGTAATCCGGGTTTTGAAGCTGATCTTGACTCCCTCGGTTTGTTGTTCGTACAGCTTATTGACGATGCAATTTGTCAGGATGATGCCGAAGCGAGCCATGCTGATGATGCAGAGGTAATTACCATTTCTTCTGATTCAAGCCTTCTGCCTTTCCACAAAATCCGTCAGGCGAACCGTAAAGTTAAATTTTCCCATCCTCTTGCTTACTTGGATCCCAACTTTCTTATGAAGACCCGTCAACACGAGGTGTGCCGTACAACCCGACACAACGGTCAGGTAGTTACCTCCGCCGGTTTACCGAACAGTCCGGTTCGGAGACGTCGTTCAGAGGTCTCTAACTTGCTTGTCAAATTTTGTCCTAAAGCGGGCTGTTTTCGTCAACCGCTTAATCCGTCTGACTCCGATTATCAGGTCACCTCGCACTCATCCTCTGGCGAGTCAACTGGTACTCAGCTGCCTCCGCTCAAAACCGTGCTTGGGTAAGCTTACTTTTCTGATCAAGTTGTCCATTGTTGTAATCTTCACCATATGCTGTCTTCAATTTTGCTGCTTCTTTCAGAGCTAAACCAAGGCCGAGCAAAAAAGCTCGCCAAGACAAAACAGGAGAAGAAAACGCTCCTCCTGAACCGGACACTGCCCCGAACGTTGAAACGACCACCCCTGAGGATGTAATTGATGACCCATTAATCCGAGATGAAATCATTGTTCCTGAAGAAGGCTCTGTTAACCCCTCCGGCCCAACGGATCAACCAGCCAGCCCGATTCGTGCTGAGAAAACCATTAGTTCCTCAAAGCCTGTCGAGAAACCGACCGTGCCAGTCCAGACCGACGACCACAACGATGATGAAGTCATGATTACCGGCATAGGTCGTACTGAACCGGGAAATCCCATCGCTTTGGCCAAGCACACTGCTAAAGAAGAAATTTCTGCTTTAAGTAAAGGTAAATGGGATGCTGATCTGGCCACGTACTCCACTCTTGGCGCTCAAGACATTCATTCTGGCTATTTAAACCGGCTATATACTAGCCGCGACTATGAAGCCAATCTTGTGAAGATGATGAAAGACAAATTCGAGGTAACTTCCATGCCCTCACTCCTGCTTCTTACCACCGTAGCCCCCAAGGGTCGGTTTAACTTTATCATAATTGAATCGACACTTGCAATCATCATACCGTAGCATCCTAAATATCATTAAAGCAAATAGCCATTAGCCCCCAAGTGCCAAGTTGAATATTTGTATTGAGCTTGGGACTTTGATAATGACCTGAGAACTTGAGATCAAATAAGCATTAGCCCCCAAGTACAAAGCATCTAACTTGTTATGTGCTTGGTACTTTCTTTGTTTAAACTGTATAACTTGTCGGACTACAGGCTGAACTGAAGGTCAAAGAGAGCCAAATTGCTGATCTTCAAGAGAATGTGAAGTCCCAGCAAGCAGAATCTTCCAAAGCCAAGGAGGAACTAACCAGCGCTTTGGGCAGCATGGAACAATTGAAGGAAGGTTTTAACAAGGAGCGGGCGGACTGGGCTACAGAAAAGGCCGCTTTAACCAAGAAGATTGAAACCGCAGAAGCTGCCAATAAAACGGTAACGGATGAATTGACCAGTGTGAAGCGACAGGTGCACGCAATGGCTGCAGCCATCTTTGGTAAGCCTCCTATAACATGTGCAATGCCCTTGATTCTTCTACAAAACAGCTCGGTTTACGACCTGTTGATCGTATTACAGGCACTCGCATCCATCACTTGGGATCAGACGTGCGTATGAAGCTGAAAGCGGTCTATACCTTAGTCGAGCAGCTGTATACGGGCGCTCAGCGGATTATCACCACTGCTTCACACAACAATCCGGCACCCACATTGATCCAGGACACACTGAAGAGGTTGTCGATGCTCCCTGCTCAGATTGAAGAGCTAAAAAGATCTGCTGCTCGAACCGGAGCCATTAATGCCTTAATCCGGGCCAAAGCATGGGTGCCTGATTTTGATCCCGTTGAAGCGGCTCAAGGCTATCCTAGCTTAAAGGAGGATGGCTCCGAATTCGATGAAGAAGAATTGAGAAAGATAAACCGGGCAGTGCGCCCTCTGGCCTGCCAATTGGTAGAAGAAGCAAACTTGTCTCATTATCAAGCCCAGTATGACGATCAGAACAAGCGGGTAGCTGTGCCAATCCCTAAAGCGGAAAACTTAATTCCTCCAATCCGTAAGCACACTTATGCCCCTGATATTGAACCATCGTCACTGATACATGAGGAAGCCGTTTTTCAAGCATTAATGGGGATCGATTGGACCACTGTTGACTTCCAGCCGCTGGGTAGGGAGGAGGACGCTAAAGTGGAGCAGGATGATCCAGAACCATCAAACCGGAACGGCACGCAGGCGTGAACCGAGGGCAGTTTTAACTGGTTTCCTTTCGATACTTTGTCAAGAAACAATCACCTTATTCGGGCACCGTGTTGCCTTGTAATAGGATAGACCGTACCTTATGCTTCATGAGATGCCTTCGCGCATCAGCACTGATATCCTCCTTTGGAAAATCATTATTGCCAACTTATATCTCCTGCGATCACAAATTTTTAAACTACCAGGGCGGTTGTACCGTCATCCAGTTTGCGAATTATTATAGTTACGCAAGGAAACGTGCAAGTATGATCAAACTTTTGTGATACGAAATACCTGTCATATAATGGGCATGAAATAGGCGTTCGTAGCCAATATTGAAGCGGGAGTTGATAACTCTTAAACCGTCATGGGAGAATCGAACCCTTGTGTATATAACACTGGTTTACAATCTAAACCGTCTTTTAATAACAGCAGCCTTTCGTTGCTCGAAAGAGGATATTTAGCAGAAAAAACTCAAACCGAGCCAACAATCTCAGATTTTTGCAAGAGGGCCATGTTCCTGCCAACTTGGCTATGTTGAACCGGTGCCGAATGTTGTCGGTTTAAGAGAAAAGCAATAAAATATCAACTCTTTGCAAAAAAGGAAAGAGATCAAAATACTGCGACAATAACCTTTTGCAAAAGAAGAGCTCTATTGAGCTTGGTCAGACGGAATCACCATGGTCAGACGCAACCAAGCCCCCCTAAGGTGTAGCGATGGTGCCAGTCAGCCAGGACCCCAAAATGACGCGTGGCATTATGCCGGCCAAGTGGCATTGCTATGGTTCGGGTTCGACCAAGCCCCCAAATGACTCTAAGGCCCGTAGGCCGACCAAGAGGCGTGACCGGTTCAGACGTGACCGTGTCCCCAAATGATTCTAGTGGCTTTCACCGGCCAAGAGGTATTGCATCGGTTCGGACACGACCGAGCCCCCAAATGACTCTGGTGGCTTTCGCCGGCCAAGAGGTATTGCATCGGTTCAAACATGACCGAGCCCGCAAATGACTCTGGTGGCTTTCGCCGGCCAAGAGGTATTGCATCGGTTCAAACATGACCGAGCCCCCAAATGACTCATAAGGATAGCCATGTTCTCTTTGGTTCGAACACGACCTATGTTTGAACAGGAAGCCTCAAGTGATCTCGTTAAGACTTGCAAGGGGTAAACCGGCTGTTGCTTAAAGACAACCCCATGTAACCACACATGATATAAAGGAACAGATACCCCGCTTTAGCTGAGGATCCGGTTTATTATACTATATACATATTCATGATATATACATAAGCAGAGCCCATGGCTCAGGTATAGTAAGGCCGAAGATGAGCTATATTCCATGGTCTGTCGGTCTCTTGTCCGGATTTGCGTGAATCTTTGTGCTCTCGAACATCTACCAGGTAGTATGAACCATTGTGTAGATTCTTGCTGACCACGAAAGGCCCTTCCCAAGGCGGAGACAACTTATGCATCTCGGTTTGATCTTGAATAAGTCGAAGCACCAAATCTCCCTCTTGAAAGGTTCTGGTCCTGATCTGACGACTGTGATAGCGACGAAGATCCTGTTGGTAGATCGCTGAACGGGCAGCTGCTATGTCTCATTCTTCATCTAGCCGGTCCAAAGCGTCCTGTCTGGAACTTTCGTTGTCTGCTTCAACGTAAGCCGCCACACGAGGTGAATCATGCCGTATGTCACTAGGAAGAACTGCCTCTGCCCCATAAACCATGAAGAACGGCGTATATCCAGTTGACCTGTTAGGCGTGGTGTTGATGCTCCATAACACAGAGGGTAACTCTTCGACCCAACAACCCGGCGTCCGTTGCAAAGGAACCATAAGCCTGGGCTTAATTCCTCTCAAGATCTCCTGATTAGCTCTTTCTGCTTGACCATTGGACTGTGGGTGTGCCACTGAAGACACATCAAGGCGGATGTGCTCTCGTTCGCAAAACTCCTTCATGGCACCTTTAGATAAATTGGTACCATTGTCTGTGATGATGCTGTGTGGAAAACCAAACCGGAAAATCACTTTTTTGATGAACCAAACCGCGGTGGCCGCATCACACTTGCTAACGGGCTCTACTTCTATCCACTTTGTAAATTTGTCCACCGCCACCAGAAGGTGGGTCTTCTTGTCCTTGGACCGTTTGAAAGGCCCAACCTTGTCCAGCCCCCAGGTTGCAAACGGCCAAGTAATTGGAATCATCCTCAATTCTTGAGCCGGGACGTGAGCGCGTCTTGAGAATTTTTGACAACCATCACACCGCCTGACCAGATCCTCCGCATCCGCATGAGTAGTCAGCCAATAGAAACCGTGACGAAAAGCTTTTGCCACTAAAGACTTTGAACCGGCGTGGTGACCACAATCTCCTTCGTGGATCTCACGCAAAATTTCACGGCCTTCCTCAGGAGATACACACCGTTGAAAGGCTCCTGTCACACTGCGATGATGTAGTTCGCCGTTTTCCACTACCATGGACTTGGACCGCCGTACTATCTGCCTGGATAGAACCTCATCCTCTGGCAACTCCCCTCGGTTCATGTACGCCAGGTAAGGGAGCGTCCAATCCAGGATGACATGTAATGCCGCGACCAATTAAGCCTCTGGGTCAGGAACCGCCAAATCTGCTTCGCCAGGCAGTTGAACCGACGGGTTGTAAAGCACATCAAGGAACACATTAGGTGGTACCGGTTTACGCTGTGACCCCAGTCGACTTAAAGCATCCGCCGCCTCGTTCTTTCGTCGGTCCACATGGTCCACCTGATAACCTTTGAAGTGACCTGCGACCACATCAACCTCACGACGATAAGCAGCCATGAGTGGATCTTTTGAATCCCATGTACCAGACACCTGCTGGGCCACCAAATCAGAGTCGCCAAAGCACTTAACCCGGCTTAAATTCATCTCCTTAGCTATCCGGAGACCATGGAGCAAGGCCTCATATTCTGCTGCATTGTTAGTACAAGGGAACATTAAACGGAGAACATAACAAAACTTATCACCTCGTGGGGAAGTTAATATGACTCCAGCCCCCGATCCTTCCAATTGACGTGATCCGTCAAAATGAATGGTCCAGTAAGTGTGATCTGGCTTATCTTCAGGGACTTGCAACTCTGTCCAATCATTGATAAAATCCACCAATGCCTGAGACTTTATCGCAGTGCGAGGCGCATACTTTAAACCGTGCGGTCCAAGCTCTATAGCCCACTTGGCAATCCGACCAGTCGCTTCCCGGTTCTGGATGATATCACCCAAAGGAGCAGAGCTGACCACCGTGATAGGGTGGCCTTGGAAATACTGCTTCAGCTTCCGGCTTGCCATAAAAACTCCATATACTAGCTTTTGCCAATTCGGATATCGTTGTTTGGATTCAATCAGCACCTCGCTGATGTAATAAACTGGATGCTGAACCGGGTATTCTTTGCCTGCCTCCTTCCGCTCTACCACAATAGCCACACTGACCGCGCGAGCGTTAGCAGCTACATACAACAGCAATGGTTCCTTATCAGTGGGAGCAGCGAGTACGGGCGGATTGACCAGCTGTCGCTTTAAATCCTCGAACGCCTGATCAGCGGCAGAATTCCAGACAAACTGATCTGTCTTCTTCAACATTTGATACAGAGGAATTGGTTTCTCTCCGAGGCGGCTGATAAACCGGCTTAACGCAGCAATTCTGCCTGCCAGACGTTGGACGTCATTGATGCATTTCGGTTTAGCTAGAGAGGTGATAGCCGTAATTTTGTCCGGATTAGCCTCAATTCCCCTGTTGGACACCAAGAAACCCAACAGCTTACCAGCGGGTACACCAAAGACACACTTGGCTGGATTGAGCATCATCTTGTATATGCTTAAGTTATCAAAGGTCTCCTTCAAATCATCGACCAACGTTTCCTTCTTCCTTGACTTGACCACAATGTCGTCCACATAAGCGTGCACATTACGGCCAATCTGCTTGTGGAGACAATTTTGCACACACCGTTGATAAGTTGCCTGGGCACTTTTGAGCCCAAAAGGCATAGATACATAGCAGAAGGCTCCAAAGGGAGTAATGAACGCCGTCTTCTCCTGGTCCTTCACCGCCATCTTAATCTGATGATAACCAGAGTATGCATCCAGAAAGCATAAACGCTCGCAACCCACCGTAGCATCAATGATTTGATCAATACGGGGGAGGGCAAAAGGATCTGCAGGGCAGGCCTTATTAAGATCTGTATAGTCCACACACATACGCCAAGTGCCGTTTTTCTTAAGGACCAGCACCGGATTAGCAAGCCATTCACGGTGAAAAACTTCAACGATGAAGCCGGCCGCTAAGAGCCTGGCCACCTCTTCTCCAATGGCCTTTCTTCTCTCCTCATTGAACCGACGGAGGAACTGTTTCACCGTTTTGTATTTAGGATCCACATTAAGGGTGTGCTCAGCGAGTCGCCTCGGTACACCTGGCATGTCAGAGGGCTTCCATGCAAAGATGTCCCGATTCTCACGGAGGAACTCAATGAGCGTGCTTTTTTTTGGATCCAAATTGGTACTGATGCTGAATTGCTTGGACGAATCACCAGCTACGAAATCAACAAGCTTGGTCTCCGCGGCTGACGTGAATTTTAAAACCGGATCATGCTTTGTGGTAGGCTTCTTTAAAGGAGTCATATCCGTTGGATCAACAATATCCTTGTAGTATTTGAGTTCCTCCGCAGCGCAAACCGATTCCGCATAGGCGGCATCTCCCTCTTCACACTCCAAAGCGATCCTGCGGCTCCCGTGAACCGTGATGGTTCCCTTGTGGCCTGGCATCTTGAGCTGCAGATATACATAACAGGGTCGTGCCATGAATTTGGCATAAGCCGGCCGACCAAACAAGGCATGGTACGGGCTTTGGATCTTCACCACCTCAAAAGTCAGTGTTTCTGACCGGGAATCGTGACCATCACCAAAAGCCACCTCCAATGCTATCTTGCCCACGGGATACGCAGACTTGCCTGGCACCACACCATGAAAAACCGTGTGTGAAGGCCGTAGATCTTTATCCTTGAGCCCCATACGTCGAAAGGTCTCATAGTACAGGATGTTAATACTGCTGCCCCCATCCATGAGCACCTTGGTGAACTTATAACCTCCTACCTGAGGCGCCACCACTAAAGCCAGTTGACCCGGATTATCCACCTGAGGAGGGTGATCCTCTCTACTCCAGGTGACCGGCTGCTCTGACCATCGTAGATATCGGGGCACGGCCGGTTCAACAGAGTTAACTGCCCTCTTCCTGACCTTCTGGTCTCGCTTGTCCAAGCTAGTGGTGAATACATGGTACTGGCCACTATTTAACTGCTTCGGATTGCTCTGGTATCCCGACTGCTGCTGATTATAGCCCCCTTGATCATTCTGGTTATGTTGGTTACCATGTCCGCCCGGATTACCAGCCCCGCTCGGATTACCATTAAACCCTGAACCGGAGTTTCCTCCACCGTGGTTTGGCCCGGATCCTGAACCGCCACCGGGATTATGATCATACCGGAAGGCGTTGGAATTCTTGAACTCTCGCATGATGTAACAATCCTTCCATAGATGGTTTGCTGGTTCCTCCGTCGTTCCATGCTTTGGGCAGGGTTGATTCAACAAACTATTCAAGCGCTCTGGATTGGGGCTGGGTCCGCCACCGCGGCCCTTGCCCCTACGCGGCCGGCCCCTATTCTGCACATTGGTGTTAGCCACAAAATCCATGGAACCATCCGCTTTACGCTTGCCTCCAACGCCGCTCCCTGGGTGATGCTGCTGTCCTCTGAAATTGCCGTTCTTCTTTCCCTTCCCTGCCTTTTCATCATCAGACTCGGGATCCTTGGTACTATCAGAATCAGCATACTTTACCAAAGCAGCCATGAGCGTCCCTATGTCAGTGCAATGGCGCTTCATTCGTCCTAATTTCAATCTCAAGGGCCCAAACCGGCAATTGCTTTCCAAAGTCACAACTGCAGTCTCAGCATTGATGCGGTCTGATGAATGCAAGATCTGCGAAATGCGACGCACCCAATGAGTGGTTGATTCTCCTTCCGCCTGGACGCAGGCGGCTAAGTCCACTATCGACATGGGCTGCCTGCACGTATCTTTGAAATTACTGATAAACCGTGCTCGCAATTGAGCCCATGAACCGATGGTATTGGGCGGCAGGCTTTTTAACCAAGTGCGGGCCGTTCCTTCAAGCATCATAGAGAAATATTTTGCACATGCAGCTTCATCTACGTCAAGCATCTCCATGGCCATCTCGTAACTCTCCACCCACGCCTCCGGGGGTTGATCTGCTGTATAATTTGGTACCTTGCGCGGCCCCTTGAAATCCTTAGGCAGGCGCACATTGCGCAAAGCCGGTATAAGGCAAGGCACCCCCAAAGCGCTAGAAGCAAGCCCTGGTTCGACCGAAGTGGTGGGACGAACCGGCGTAGTCTGATGTGCTGCCAATGCGGCTTCTCTGCGTGCCCGGGCCCGGTCTACCAACTCCTGAGCATCAGGAGCCGGATTGTCGCCGCGGGGCCCTCCATGCCGTGCATTGCTGGACTCAGCTTGTTCTTCCGGGTGCCTGTTATAACTCCGGTTTGGACGTGGAGTAGAACGAATCCGCTCGCGGCTGTATGAATACGCCTCCTGTTGGACCAACGCCGTTCTGAGGAGCTCCTTGACCCGGCGTGTCTCTACGGCCTGTAACGAATCTCCTTCGACCGGAATAGCCTCTAGACGCGCTGCCGCAGCAACATTATTATCCAGCGGGTTGGAGTAATGATCCGGGGGTGTGGTCACAATCCGCGGCTCCGGGTTATAACGGGGTAGATCTAATACGCGGGGCTGAACCGGCGCGCTTGTCCCGGGCGCCTCTGCTCGGTTTACCACTGGCTGATTACAGGTCCCTGCTCCAGGAGTTTTGAAAAGATCCCTTCCTTCAAAAACCGGTGGCAGGCGGGACCGATATTTCCTCCTCATGACCTCCTGCGAAGCGTTCTGATCCAGCATGAACTTATAGGCTTGCGCGTCCAAAGTGGCCCGTTCCGTAGTCATCCTGACCTCCTCGGCTGCCAGATCGGCCTTGGCCTGACTAATCTGCTCTCTCACCTTTGCAATCTCTGCGTTATGAGCATCCCGATCCGCCGGATTAGCCTCTGTCAAGAGCGCCGCCAGTGCGTCGAACAGATCGGATAATACTTGAACTGGGGGGCGCACAGAACCTGCTGCTCCGGCAGCCGTTGAACCGGAAACCATTGCTGCGGCCGTCGATGAACGAGGCGCTGCCTGGGTGCCAGCCATGAATATGCCGACCCGACTAGGCAGATCGGAGGGTTCCGGAATACTGTTGCCATCAGAACAGCCCCCAATCCGATCATCATGTACTTGATACAGGGACTCAGTTTCCCCGTTTGACGACTCATCACCGGAATAAACAACGGTTTCGCCACCAGATTCTGATCCGTCCTCATAGTCTCGCCCGTGGATGACTCCCACAAAGGCATGTTTTACGGCTGGCTTAACCCGGGCAGGTCGCCCACGCTGAGCTGTCTCGATGAGGTCGGTGCAGGTGTCCAGCTGAGGGCCCGGTTCACCAATCTTGCCGATGAAAACATGTATTCCGCCAAAGGGGACCCGGTACCCGTACTCAATTGAGCCGGCCTCAGGGCCCCAGCTTGCGTCGTCGATGTAGATCTTGCCGCGGCGACTCTTGGTCATCCGGCCCATGGCATATCCCTTGAGTCCTTCAAAGCGGCCCTCCAAGAACTTGAAACCATCGTGCGATAGCCCCACGGTGGGCGCCAACTGTCGTGGGTTTGTCACGGCAGATGTCCTAGCCAAAGGACTTAGTCGTGGAGCCATCGCAACGGGTTAACTCGAAGGGGTTAAAGCGGACACAGGGACACAGAGGGTTTATACTAGTTCGTCCCCTTCGATGAAGGTAAAAGCCTACGTCTAGTTTGTGGTGGAATTGATGAAGTCTCGATGGCTAGGGAGCAGATAAGCTTCGCCTAGGCCTCGAGTTGTGGTTGTCTCCCCTCGAACCGATATCGGGTCGTCCTCTTATATACACGGGTGACGCCCGTCGGTTCATAGAGTCCCAATCTCCGGTTTATACTCGTACCTTGGTTGGTCTCTTCCTTATCCCTAACTTACAATACAAGTTGTACACAGGCCGGTTTACGACTACAGATGTTAAACCGACTACGGCCTCGGGCCTTTACATAGCCTCCTGGGCTTTACCATTCTTGAACTACAGATGAAGTTAACCCGGCCCGTATAGGCCGGTTTACGCTCAGTAGTAATATCCCCAACATATCTCCTCCGTGCCATCAAAGGACCTTCTTACTTTTGGTGAAGATTATGAGATCCCAAGTGGATCAGATGAAGAAACTCAATCTGCTGCTTCGTCAGAGCAGATTGATGAAGAAATTGAAGCGGATGCAATCCCTTCAACCCCAATGGTCTCATCACCAATGCCTCAGTTTGATGCTGAAGAGGCTGGTGTTGAAGAAATTGATGATGAAGATGTGGATATTGGCAGCACAACTCCGTTGATGAATGATGACTTTTGGGAAAGTCAGCACCCCAATTCCCCACTCTTCACCTCATTGCAGCAAATTCCTCACTCCCCTGCTCAAACTGTTCAAATGGGCTCTGAAGAAACTCATCCCACTGCATCTGTGAATGAAGAAATTCCAGCCACTAGTGCTGAAGAAACTGCTGCTGAAACTGACAAGGTGACTGCACCTGAGGAACATCCTGAAATTCCTCAGCCTGAAGAACCTAAGATTGTGATTCCTGAGGTCGTGATGCAACTCACTGACACTCCTCTGCCAAGGCCAAAGGATCCGTTCTCACAAAAACAGAAATTCAAGGCTGAAGACTTCTATGGCGAGCACGTGTTCTTCACTGAATACAACCCATATGACTCTGCTCACATAAGGAAGAGGCGTTTCTGGACAGCCAGCCAAGCCAATTTCTATTCCTTAGTGCTTTATAACAAAGACAAAGTCTTCGACCATGCTCATATTCCTCACGTGGATATGGAGTCTTTGCCGTGCTTCACGCCCGTCCTCAGTGTTCTTCATGACGCTGGGCTGCTCAATTTCTGCACAGACATATGTGATTGGAATGAAGAACTTATTCTTCAATTCTATGCAACGTTACACATCACCTGCAACTCAGAAGATGTCAATTCATTGGTTTTGGACTGGATGACTGAGAACACACATCATAAGGCCCCAGCATCTGAATTGCTTTGTGTCCTTCCTCTGAGTCCATCCACTGAAGAAGCACGTTGTGTGTACAACGAACCTGAGCTTTCAAATCACTATATGCAAGTGCTGATGAAGCCTTTGAAGCTAGGGCAAGCTCCTAGAACCAAATTCCTCGTCAAGGAATTGCTGTATGTGCCAAGGACTGTCTATCGCATTCTGACGAAGACAATGAATCCCATCAAAGGCCACGACTCGACTGATGAAGAAGTCGTTGGCATCATGAAGAATCTGCTTTTCAACATCATTCATGGCGTTCCCGTCAACTTCCATGATTTCTTCATGAGGACTCTGGCCAACATTGCTATGTCACCATTTGAGTTGAAGCCTTATGCACCTTGGATAATGAAATTCATCAGGACAAGGTCTTCACTCAACTACAAGGCTGAAACTCTCAACCACTGCAGCTACTTGCCTCCCATTGAAGTCCTCAAACGGACATTTTCCTCAGCTGAAGAAAAGGGCAAGGCCACTGCTGTGATAGATGAAGGCATTCGTCCATTGGATGGTCAATTTCGCAAGGCTGCTTCTTATTCCACCAATGATGACTCTGCCACACATGACTCTGCCGCCAACACTGCCAAGCCAAATCCTCAAGCCACAACACCCAGGGTGATGACTGACCGTGAGTTACTCCCCAGTCTTCATCAAAAGGTTGATCGCAATCACAAATGGGTCAAGCGTCAGTTTGGTTCAATTCTTCACAACATGACTTCCACACACAATGCAGTGAAGAAAAACCACTACTACCTTCATGAAACCCTCAACCGCACCTGGGCTGTTTTATCTCAAGTCTACAGTGCTGATGATTTGAAGCAAATGGGTTTCAACGAAGAATTTGCCCGGTCTGCACCTCCTCCGAAGAAATACAAGAAGGTCCCAGTTCCTTCTTTGGTGGCCAGTTCATATTCTTCATCGCGTGAGACTGATGAAAATGAAGACTTGGACGACACTGCGGCAGGCCCTACATCAACAACCGACCCCAACAACGCTGGCGCTCCTTCATCAACTTGAAAATCTTCAGGGGCATTAGTCCTCAGTTTCGATCCTTTTGGTCATTTGATGACAAAGGGGGAGAAATCTGATTTAGTCTTCAAGCGGGTCTATAATAAGGGCATTTTTTTTGCTAAGTTACAACTCTCGTTCTTCCGAAACTTTTATTGGATCGATTTGTAATCTTAAGTCCGATGGTGCGCTTATACTTTTGTTGCACTATGCTTTGATACCTTGATTTCTGCATGCTTATTCCTCGCTAATATTATCGCACGCATGCTGAATTACATCAGGAACCATATTTCATCATGCATTTCAAATTCTTCATATTATATATCAAATGCGTGTATGAATTACAAGATATAGGGGGAGATCTCCATGATTCAACTCTTCAAGTGTGCATTGCTTCAAAAGCAAATTCCTCACTATGCACATCTTCAGGGGGAGTTCTTCTATATCTTGCAATCAAATTCCTCAATATCAGTTTTTACACTTCATATATTTATCCCCGTTGAAAACTTAACCTATGTTGTCATCAATCACCAAAAAGGGGGAGATTGTAAGTGCATCTAGTGCCCCTTAGTGATTTTGGTGTATTGAAGACTTATAGGTTAAGTATCTAATGCGTTTATGAGTGTACACATGTCTATAAGTCTATGAGGAGTTTGATATTTACAGAGAAAGTCGACCCCTAAAAATGAAGTGCTTCGACTGAAGACTTTGATATACTGAAGACTTTCTGAAGACTTTGAAAGTGAAGAAATTGGTGTGACCTTGAAGACTTGGTATTCCTTCGAGGAACATGAAGCGTGAAGACTTTTGTTTTCGTAGTTTCATTTTCTCTTTCTTGAGTCATAGGAAATACCGTACTATTAAAGGGGGTCGAGGAAATACTAAGGAGAAAATTTCCATGTGATGCTCAACTCAAATCCTACACCTACCAATCCCTTTGAGTGAAGCCATTGGAAATCTCATACAGTTCAGTCAATTTCTTCAGTGACAGAGACGCAGTTCTTCTAGTCACTAAGGACTTTGCTCTGAATGAGGAGTTAGGAATTCGCCAGTGCGAATTGCCTAAAGTGAGGAACATGATAGCCCTGAGTAATTTGTACCTCAAATTTCCGACCGTTGTTGTGCTGCGCGCCAGCTGTCCTAAAATATCTTGTCCACCTAACGGTCATATCATTGAAGGGCATTTATGTCTTATCATGTCGGGCTGCTCCCTAGGCTATAAATAGCCTCCCCCTAAAACCACTAGCTGGTTGGCTGCTCCGCGAGAACTTGACACTTGTCATTTGAGAGCAACCCATCCTCCGAGGACTCTGAGCGAAAATCATCAAGTGAGAAAAATCAAAACCCAAACCCAAAACACCTACAAACCCAAAGTGATTGAGCATCACTGAAGAGATTGATCCTATGTGGATCCGATGCTTGTTACCTTTGAAGAGTGTGCTTCTTCCAGACGGTTAGGCGTCATGGTCTAGAGCATCCAAGAGGAATTGTGGATCGCCGAGTGACCGAGTTTGTGAAGGTTTGGAAGTCACATGAAGACTTACCACGAGTGATTGGGCGAGGACTGTGTGTCCTTAGCTCAAGGAGAATACGGTGAGGACTGTGTGTCCGGGACTAGGTGTCCTCGAGTTTAAATACTCAGCCGCTCCAACCAGATGTACAACTGAGACAACAGTTGGAACTAGTCTACCAAATCATTGTCTTCACCAAGCTTACTGGTTCTATTTCCTCAACACTTTCATTTCCTCATTACTGTGTTGTGTGTTTGTTCATATCTGTGTTTGAAGACTTTGACTGAAGACTTTCTTAATTTCCTCAGTTCAATTTCTTCAGTATGTTTGTCTTCATCTTGTGCTATCCTGTGTTTACGCTTTCTGTACTCTGTGTTTGTCTTCATTTCATCATGATGACCATGCATGTATTCTGCTATGTTTAGCTCTGAGTACTTATTCCGCTGCTAGTAGTTCTTCGCTAAGGAATTTCCTCACGAGCAAATTCCTCAGTGAAGAATTTCATAAAAATCGCCTATTCACCCCCCTCTAGTCGATATAATGCACTTTCAACACCCCCGATCGAGCCTCTTCTATTACAACAAGTATCGCATTGTCGGCTCCGTTCAGACATGCCTTCGTCGAAACATTGCCTGTCTTTGGGTCCAACTCCCCCCCATGCGCATAGAACCAATTCTTGCACCTGGGGGGGCAGCTCTTAGTAACCGGAGTGACACCTGCATCCTCCATCTCTTTCTCAGACTTATCCCACTTAGGCATTGCCACCGCGTAGCCACCTAGCCCCGGCTTATGGAACTTATCCTTTTTTTCGGCATTCTTCTTGTTTATTCTCGACCGTTTCTTAGCTAATTCTGAATCCTTGAATTTCACGAAATGGTCCCAATGAGCACTTTGATTCTCTAGTATCCCCTCGAATACTGGATTCTTCCTTCCTCCCTTGACGTACTTCTCCCATTCACATCTCTTGTGGTTCTTGAATGCAATTGCCATCTTCCTAAAAGCAGCGTCCTTGACTTTCTGCACATCTGCTTCTATGAAATGATCTGGTAGGGTGAAATGTTCCATGAGAGTATCCCAAAGCAGTTTTTTTGATTCTCGTCGACAAAAGTAACATTTGGACGTGGCTTTGCTGGCTTTCTCCATTCTTGAAGGGATATCGGGAGTTGGTCCTTCACAAGAACTCCGCACTGACGAACGAACTTGTCCGCAATATTCTTAGGCGCTAATGGTTCGCCATTAGGTCTGAATGCCTCGATATTGTAGTTTACGCTCTCCTTCAACTTTTTGTTCGGGCCTCGTTTCGTCCTTTTGCCTGAAGATTTGCTCGATCCGGATGGCTGAAAGAAGAAAGATTGATTCAATAATATATCTTCAACTCATTTAAAACATGCGATGATCACCAGATTCCTGCTTATATAAATATATATACCTCGCCGGTGTTTGTTGTTTCAGGATCAACATGTTCTTCGTCATCGTCATAATCGTAGTTCATGACTTCATCAATTCGGTCGTCGCGATCGAATATCATATCACCCTCTCCGGTGTTGTTTAGAAATTCGGAGCCGTCATAATCTTCTTCATTCTGATCATCATCTGGCCCGCGTATCATATCGAACATGGTCTGTTCTCTCTCTCTGTCGGTATTGTCCGCCATAGCTTTTATTTAACTATGCCAAAAGAAATATAAAACAATTTAGTATAATCTCGAATAATAGATATAATCTCGAATACATCGTCTCGAATAATAGATATAATCTCGAATACATCGTCTCAAATAATAGATTTAATCTCGAATACATCGTCTCGAATAATATATAATATTTAATAGTACATCACTGGCTAGGTAGCTAATTAAAGATCGAATACTATAGAAGAATCTAGGACACTCGCGGTTCCTGCGGCGCGGGCGGTAGACACCCAAAGAGAAGGAACCCACACAGGATCATAGCTGAAGTGAGATCCCTGAAGAAACTGCCAGGTATTGGAGAACCTGCCGCCCTCTAACGCAACCATGTAGCGATGGACGTGCTCGTCCTCCTCCCTGACACGACGACGTACCACCTCCGGCGGGGCCGGCTCCCTCCGCACCAAAACTGGCCCACGTGAACGCCACCAAACGAGATCAGGGGCGACGACGGGACCCGGGGCCGGGTTCCTCATCAAGCGGCGCGCCCCTCCAGGCAGCACCTCCCAGTGCCAGCCCGGCGGAGCCTAGTCCCGGACATGGGTCAGCTGGACGTCGTCGCGGACGTGTTGACGGCGAGGATGCGGGCCGGGCATCGTCGACAACAAATACTAGCTATATGCCCGCAAAAAGTAACATTTTTTTAATGATTGGATTTTGATAACTAAAATTTCTAACATTTCTATAACATTTCTAACAATGCTATATATAATAACATTTCTATAACATTTCTAATATTTCTATAACTAAAAAAAGAAAAATTTCTAACTTTTTTATAACTATTTCTATAACTAAAAAACAGAAAAATTTCTAACAATTCTAACATTTCTAACTATTCTAACAATTCTAACATTTCTAACTATTCTAACAATTCTAACATGTATGTGTGTGTGTGCGCGCGCTCACCGGCCGGCGAGGCGAGAGGCGACGGGGGGCGCGCGGCGACGGGGACGGCCACGGTCGCGGCGACGACGGGGCGGAGACGACGGGGCGGAGACGACGGGGACGGGGACGTACGGGCCGGGGCCGCGACGACGACGGGGACGTTGACGACGCGGCCGGGACGGGGTGGCGGTGACGACGGGGACGGGACGACGGGGCGGCAACGACGGGGACGGGGCGGCGACGGGGGCGGCGACGGGCCGGGGCGGCGACGAGGGATATGGAGACGGCGGGGGCGACGGGTGACGGTGCAGAGGAGAAGAAGCAGAGGGAGAGATGAGAAACTGACGAAATTTTGAAGTGTTTTCTAATATAGAACCCACCTTTAGTACCGGTTGGACCCACCAACCGGTACTAAAGGTCTGTTTTGGCTAGCCGAAGCGGCGGGAAGCGACCCCCCCCCTTTAGTACCGGTTGGTGCCACGACCCGGTACTAAAGGGTGTGCGCTGCCAGGCGAGGGGCACAAAAGTTTAGTCCCACCTCGCTAGGCGAGGGGCACTCGCACCTGCTTATAAGCCCCGCCGTCGCTGCTGCCTCGAGCTCCTCTCTTAAGCAAGCCTTCTGGGCCTACCTCTTCTGCGATGCCCTGTTGGGCCTACTGGGCTAGCGGGCCTGCATCCTGGCCCAACTTGAATTTGGGTTTCTAGTCGTATGCAGGCCGCTGTGGCCCAGTAGGTGGGCTTTTTTTTCTTATTTTTTTGCTTTATTTATTTTTGTGAATAACTTAACTTTGAAAATAGATTTTTCAGTGATTCTTTTTTCTTATGTTTAATATTAGTGTGTTTTATCATTATATTCAATTTGGTAATGCTTAGGTTATTTGAAAAATGAAATGCCTTTGTAACGGATGAGTTTTCGTCCGAAACCCTGATACTTCGAAACAGATTGTCCATTTTGTACACGAAGTGCATCCAGTTTTTGCGGTAACCCTCTCTACTTTTTTGCACATGCTATGTGGGTGAAATTATGATACCATGCCAACTTTCAACCTTTTCTGAGTTCATTCGAAATGCTTTTCAATTTCAGGGTCATTTAGCTGAAAAAATCAGTAAATGCATGAAAGAGTTTGCTTGCACATAAAATTTCTTCGCGTTTCAAATGACAAAACACATAACTAGCTACCCTAACTATTACAGAGATTCCCTCCTGGGTGTGAAACACAGAAGAAAGTGATGATAGTTAAGCCGATCACATCCCAGATCTTTGGGTGTGAAACTTTTTCTTCGCGTGTGTCCCTTTGCGTCGTAGCCATGGAAAATCTTCATCATTTAACGGGATGCTCGGGTCAATATTCATTGTGAATGGAGCAATTTCATCAAACTTTTCATAATCTTCTGACTTGTCTGTCTTGTCATCCACTCCCACGATGTTTCTCTTACCAGAAAGAACTATGTTCTGCTTTGGCTCATCGCACGATGCATTCGCTTCCTTATCTTTTCTTTTTCTTGGCTTGGTAGACATGTCCTTCACATAGAAAACCTATGCCACATCATTGGCTAGGACGAATGGTTCATCTGCATACACAAGATTGTTGAGATCCACTGTTGTCATTCCGTACTGCGGGTCTTCCGTTACCCCGCCTCGTGTCATATTGACCCATTTGCACCGAAACAAAGGGACCTTCAAACCACGTCGATAGTCAAGTTCCCATATGTCCTGTATATAACCATAATATGTTTCCTTTCCCGTCTTGGTTTCTGCATCAAAGCGGACACCACTGTTTTGGTTGGTGCTCTTCTTATCTTGGGCGATCGTGTAAAATGTATTACCATTTATTTGGTACCCTTTGAAAGTCATTATATTCGAAGATGGTAACTGGGACAACAAGTACAGGTCATCTTCAATAGAGGTGTCATGCATGCTACGTGCTTGCAACCAGCTGGCGAAACTCCTGGTCTGTTCACGTGTAATCCAGTCATCAGACCGCTCCGGGTGTTTGGAGCGTAGCAAATTCTTGTGTTCATCCATATACGGAGCCACCAAGGCGGAATTCTGTAGAACTGTGTAGTGTGCTTCAGTCAGAGAATGTCCGTCCATACATATTATTTGTTCCCCTCCTAGCGTGCCTTTTCCATCCAGTCTGCCCTTATGCCGCGATTCAGGAACACCAATCGGCTTAAGGTCAGGAATAAAGTCAATATAAAACTCAATGACCTCCTCATTTTGACGGCCCTTGGAGATGCTTCCTTCTGGCCTAGCACGGTTATGAACATATTTCTTTAAGACTCCCATGAACCTCTCAAAGGGGAACATATTGTGTAGAAATATAGGACCCAAAACGTTAATCTCTTCGCATAGGTGAACTAGGACGTGTGTCATGATGTTGAAGAAGGATGGTGGGAACACCAACTCGAAACTGACAAGACATTGCACCAAATCATTTTGTAACCTTGGTATGATTTCTAGATCGATTACCTTCTGAGAGATTGCATTGAGAAATGCAGATAGCTTCACAATGGCTAATCAAACATTTTCCGGTAGAAGCCCCCTCAATGCAACCGGATGCAGTTGCGTCATAATCACGTGGCAGTCATGAGACTTTAGGTTCTGGAACTTTTTCTCTGCCATGTTTATTATTCCCTTTATATTCGACGAGAAGCCAGACGATACCTTAATACTGAGCAGGCATTCAAAGAAGATTTCCTTCTCTTCTTTGGTAAGAGCGTAGCTTGCATGACCCTGATGTATGCCGTCTTTTCCGCGCATACGTTGCTGGTCCTCCCGTGCCTCAGGTGTATCTTTTGTCTTCCCATACACGCCCAAGAAGCCAAGCAGTGTCACACAAAGATTCTTCGTCACGTGCATCACATCGATTGCGGAGCGGACCTCTAGGTGTTTCCAATAGGGCAGGTCCCAAAATATCGATTTCTTCTTCCACATGGGTGCGCGTCCGTCAGCGTCATTCAGAACAGGTTGTCCACCAGGACCCTTTCCAAAGACCACCTTCAAATCCTTGACCATATCATGTACATCAGCACCAGTAAGGTGGCGAGGCTTCGTCCGGTGATCCGCCTCACCTTTGAAATGCTTGCCTTTCTTTCTTACGGGATGCCTGCTTGGAAGAAATCGACGATGTCCCAGGTACACATTCTTATTAGCCAAATATATACTGTCGGTATCGTCCAAACAGTGCGTGCATGCGCGGTATCCCTTGTTTGTCTGTCCTGAAAGGTTACTGAGAGCAGGCCAATAATTGATGGTCACGAACAGCAATGCCTTTAGGTCAAATTCTTCCCCCATGTGCTCATCCCACGCACGTACACCTGTTCCATTCCACGGTTGTAAGAGTTCTTCAACTAATGGCCTTAGGTAGACATCAATGTCGTTGCCGGGTTGCTTAGGGCCTTGGATGAGCACTGTCATCATAATGAACTTCCGCTTCATGCACAACCAAGGAGGAAGGTTATACAAACATAGAGTCAGAGGCCAGGTGCTATGGTTGGTGCTCTGCTCCCCAAAAGGATTAATGCCATCTGCGCTTAGACCAAACCATACGCTCCTTGCGTCATCTGCAAACTCCTTCCCGTACTTTCTTACGATTTTTCTCCACTGCGACCCGTCAGCGGGTACTCTCAACTTTCCATCTTTCTTACGGTCTTCTCTGTGCCATCGCATCGCCTTGGCATGCTCTTTGTTTTGGAACAAACGTTTCAACCGTGGTATTATAGGAGCATACCACATCACCTTGGCAGGAATCTTCTTCCTGGGGCGCTCGCCCTCGACATCAACAGGGTCATTGCGGCTGATCTTATAGCGCAATGCACCACATACCGGGCAAGCGTTCAAATCCTCGTACTCACGGCGGTAGAGGATGCAATCATTAGGGCATGCATGTATCTTCTGCACCTCTAACCCTAGAGGGCAGATAGCCTTCTTTGCTTCGTACGTACTCTCGTGCAATTCGTTGTCCTTTGGAAGCATATCCTTTATCATTACCAGCAACTTTCCAAATCCCTTGTCAGACACACCATTCTCTGCCTTCCATTGCAGCAATTCCAGTGTGGTGCCCAGCTTTTTCTTGTCACCTACGCAATTCGGGTACAACATTTTTTTGTGATCCTCTAACATGCACTGCAACTTCTTCTTCTCCAAATCACTTGCGCAGTTTCTCTTTGCATCAGCAATGGCCCGACCTAGATCATCAACGGGCTCATCTGATGCCTCTTCTTCAGCTTCTTCCCGCATTGCCGGCTCAGCTTCTGCCCGCATTACCGGCTCAGCTTCTTCCCCCATTGTTGTATCATCGTATTCAGGGAACCCATGGCCAGGATAGCTGTCGTCGTCCTCTTCTTCTTCATTGTCTTCCGTCATAACCCCTCTTTCTTCGTGCTTGGTCCAAACATTATAGTGGGGCATGAAACCAGACTCAAACAGGTGGACGTGAATGGTTCTTGACGTAGAGTAATTGTGACCATTCTTACAACCAGCACATGGACAAGGCATAAAACCATCTGCCCGCTTGTTTGCCTCAGCCGCAATCAGAAAAGTATGCACACCCTCAACGAACTGGGGAGAGCATCGGTCATCGTACATCCATTGCCGCTTCATTACACAACACCGAATAGACCAAATTAATACAAGTTCATACATAAAGTTCATACAACACTTAAATGCAACAAACAAATAACTCTCTAGCTAAAGCATTTAAATGCAACAACAAATGCGATCAAGATCGCAACTAAGGTAACAATGGATCCAACAGCATAATGATACCAAGCCTCACTATCGATGGCATATTTTCTAATCTGTCTAATCTTCAAGCGCATTTTCTCCATCTTGATCTTGTGATCATCGACGACATCGGCAACATGCAACTCCAATTCCATCTTCTCCCCCTTAATTCTTTTCAATTTTTCTTTCAAGTACTCGTTTTCTCTTTCAACTAAATTTAACCTCTCGACAATAGGGTCGGTTGGAATTTTCGGTTCACATACCTCCTAGAAAAAATTTCTATGTCAACTTGATGGGCATAATTTGTCATAAACACGAAATGCAACTAGTTTTAAAAGAGAATATATATACCACATCCGAATCATAACAAGGATGAGGGCCGACGGGGACGGATATCAAAACCATGGCACTATATGTATAACAAACAACGTACGGGTAAGATAATTATATGAGTAACTAGCTATATATCCAAATCACACAAACATCAATTTTTATATAAAATTTCATGAACAAAGAGGCTCACCACAAGGTGGTGCCGGCGACGGGACGGTGCGGGCGATCGACGGTGGTTACGATGGAGATTTAGAAGGCACTAAGTAAACCACACCTACATATGCAAACTAAGTGTTATTTTTGACCTCAAATTGCATATAAATCAAATACTAGCACATATATATATTTCCTCCCAAATTACTAAACTCACAAATTAATCACTATATAAAGCATTGCAAGAGTAAATCTAGCAATGAGAGATGAAAGGACAAAGTTGCTAACCTTTGTGATCATTTCAATGGATGGGGGCCTTCAAATCTTGACAAAATTGGGGCAAAATGTGTGATGAGCTCGAGAGGAAGAGGGGAAGAACAGAGAGGAGAGGGGAAAGGGGAAGAACAGAGCGAGCTCGGGTGGACGAAGGGTTTATGTAGGACGACCTTTAGTACCGGTTCGTGCCAAGAACCGGTACTAAAGGTGCTGGAGGGGGCCCAGACTGACAACATCCTGCCACCACTCTCATTAGTACCGGTTCGTGGCACGAACCGGTACTAATGAAAGCGGCCCGGCTAGCCGTTGGAACCGGCACTAATGTATACATTAGTGCCGGCTCAAATACAAACCGACACTAATGTGCTTCACGTTTGACCCTTTTTCTACTAGTGAAATGATACTTGACATTGGAAAAGCTCTAGCAAACGAACTACACGATCATGTGCTATGCGTAGGATTGGGTCTTGTCCATCACATCATTCTCCTAATAATGTGATCCCGTTATCAATGACATCTAATGCCCATAGTCAGGAAACCATGACTATCTGTTGATCAATGAGCTACTCAACTAGAGGCTCACTAGGGACATGTTTGTGGTCTATGTATTCACACATGTATTATAGCATGAATAATAGACAATTATCATGAACAAGGAAATATAATAATAACCATTTTATTATTGCCTCTAGGGCATATTTCCAAGAGTCTCCCACTAGCACTAGAGTCAATAATCTATGGATGAATCAAACACCCATAGAGTTCTGGTGTTGATCATGCTTTTCTCGCGGAAGAGGTTTAGTCAACGGATCTGCGACATTCAGATCCGTATGTACTTTGCAAATATCTATGTCTCCATCTTGAACATTTTCACGTATGGAGTTGAAGCGGCGCTTGATGTGCCTGGTCTTCTTGTGAAACCTGGGCTCCTTGGCAAGGGCAATAGCTCCAGTGTTGTCACAGAAGAGAGTGATCGGCCCCGACGCATTGGGTATGACTCCTAGGTCGGTGATGAACTCCTTCATTCAGATTGCTTCATGCGCTGCCTCCGAGGCAGCCATGTACTCCGCTTCACATGTAGATCCCGCCACGACACTTTGCTTGCAACTGCACCAGCTTACTGCCCCACCATTCAAAATATACACGTATTCGGTTTGTGACTTAGAGTCATCCAGATCTATGTCGAAGCTAGCGTCAACGTAACCCTTTACGACGAGCTCCTCGTCACCTCCATATACGAGAAACATATCCTTAGTCCTTTTCAGGTACTTCAGGATGTTCTTGACCGCTGTCCAGTGTTCCATGCCGGGATTACTTTGGAACCTTCCTACCAAACTTACACCAAGGTTTACATCAGGTCTGGTACACAGCATGGCATACATGATAGACCCTATGGCTGAGGCATAGGGGACGACACTCATCTTTTCTCTATCTTCTGCCGTGGTCGGACATTGAGCTGAGCTCAATTTCACACTTTGCAACACATGCAAGAACCCCTTCTTGCACTGATCCATATTGAACTTCTTCAATATCTCAAGGTATGTGCTTTGTGAAAGACCTATGAGGCATCTCGATCTATCTCTATAGATCTTGATGCCTAATATGTAAGAAGCTTCTGCAAGGTCCTTCATTGAAAAACACTTATTCAAGTAGGCCTTAATACTGTCCAAAAGTTCTATATCATTTCCCATCAAAAGTATGTCACCCACATATAATATGAGAAATGCTACAGAGCTCCCACTCACTTTCTTGTAAATGCAGGCTTCTCCATAAGTCTGCATAAACCCAAACGCTTTGGTCATTTCATTAAAGAGAATGTTCCAACTCCGAGATGCTTGCACCAGCCCATAGATGGAGCGCTGGAGCTTGCATACCTTGTTAGCATTCTTAGGATCGACAAAACCTTCCGGCTGCATCATATACAATTCTTCCTTAAGAAAGCCGTTAAGGAATGTCGTTTTGACGTCCATTTGCCATATCTCATAATCATAGTATGCGACAATTGCTAACATGATTCAAACGGACTTCAGCTTCGCTACGGGAGAGAAAGTCTCATCGTAGTCAACCCCTTGAACTTGCCGATAACCCTTAGCGACAAGTCGAGCCTTATAGATGGTAACATTACCATCCGCGCCCGTCTTCTTCTTAAAAATCCATTTATCCTCTATCGCTCGCCGATCATCGGGCAAGTCTGTCAAAGTCCATACTTTGTTTTCATACATGGATCCTATCTCGGATTGCATGGCTTCAAGCCATTTGTTGGAATCTGGGCCCGCCATTGCTTCTTCATAGTTCGAAGGTTCACCATTGTCTAACAACATGATTTCCAGGACAGGGTTGCCATACCACTCTCGTGTGGAACATGTCCTTGTGGACCATCGAAGTTCTATAGCAACTTGATCCGAAGTACCTTGATCATCATCATTAACTTCCTCTCTAGTCGGTGCAGGCACCACAGGAACATCTTCCTGAGCTGCGCTACTTTTCGGTTCAAGAGGCAATACTTCATCGGGTTCTACTTTCCTCCCACTTACTTCTCTCGAGAGAAACTCTTTCTCCAGAAAGGACCCGTTCTTGGCAACAAAGATCTGGCCTTCAGATCTGAGGTAGAAGGTATACCCAATGGTTTCCTTAGGGTATCCTATGAAGACGCATTTTTCCGACTTGGGTTCGAGCTTTTCAGGTTGAAGTTTCTTGACATAAGCATCGCATCCTCAAACTTTTAAAAACGACAGCTTAGGTTTCTTCCCAAACCATAATTCATACGGTGTCATCTCAACAGATCTAGACGGTGCCCTATTTAAAGTGAATGTAGCTGTCTCTAGAGCGTATCCCCAAAATGATAGCGGTAAATCAGTGAGTGACATCATAGATCGCACCATATCCAATAGAGTGCGATTACGACGTTCGGACACACCGTTACGCTGAGGTGTTCCAGGCGGCGTGAGTTGTGAAACGATTCCACATTTCCTTAAGTGCGTACCAAATTCGTGACTTAAATATTCTCCCCCACGATCTGATCGTAAGAATTTTATCTTTCGGTCACGTTGATTCTCTACCTCATTCTGAAATTCCTTGAACTTTTCAAAGGTCTCAGACTTGTGTTTCATCAAATAGACATACCCATATCTACTTAAGTCATCAATGAGAGTGAGAACATAACGATAGCCACCGCGAGCCTCAACGCTCATTGGACTGCACACATCAGTATGTATAATTTCCAATAAGTTGGTTGCTCGCTCCATTGCGGAGAACGGAGTCTTGGTCATTTTACCCATGAGGCATGGTTCACACGTGTCAAATGATTCGAAATCAAGAGACTCCCAAAGTCCATCTGTATGGAGCTTCTTCATGCGTTTGACACCGATGTGACCAAGGCGGCAGTGCCACAAGTATGTGGGACTATCATTATCAACCTTACATCTTTTGGTATTCACACTATGAATATGTGTAAGATCACGTTCGAGATTCATTAAGAATAAACCATTCACCAGCGGGGCATGACCATAAAACATATCTCTCATATAAATAGAACAACCATTATTCTCGGATTTAAATGAGTAGCCATCTCGTATTAAACGAGATCCAGATACAATGTTTATGCTCAAAGCTGGCACTAAATAACAATTATTGAGGTTTAAAACTAATCCCGTAGGTAAATGTATCGGTAGCGTGCCGACGGCGATCACATCGACCTTGGAACCATTCCCGACGCGCATCGTCACCTCGTCCTTCGCCAGTCTCCGCTTATTCCGCAGCTCCTATTTTGAGTTACAAATATGAGCAACCGCACCGGTATCAAATACCCAGGAGCTACTACGAGTACTGGTAAGGTACACATCAATTACATGTATATCACATATACCTTTAGTGTTGCCGGCCTTCTGGTCCGCTAAGTATTTGGGGCAGTTCCACTTCCAGTGTCCCTTTCCCTTGCAATAAAAGCACTCAGTCTCAGGTTTGGATCCATTCTTTGGCTTCTTCCCGGCAACTGGCTTACCGGGCGTGGCAACTACCTTGCCGTCCTTCTTGAAGTTCTTCTTACCCTTGCCTTTCTTGAAACTAGTGGTTTTATTGACCATCAACACTTGATGTTCCTTTTTGATTTCCACCTCCGCTGATTTCAGCATTGAATATACCTCAGGAATGGTCTTTTCCATCCCCTGCATATTGAAGTTCATCACAAAGCTCTTGTAGCTCGGTGGGAGCGACTGAAGGATTCTGTCAATGACCGCGTCATCCGGGAGATTAACTCCCAGCTGAGTCAAGCGGTTGTGCAACCCAGACATTTTGAGTATGTGCTCACTGACAGAACTATTTTCCTCCATCTTACAACTGTAGAACTTGTCGGAGACTTCATATCTCTCGACCCGGGCATGAGCTTGGAAAACCATTTTCAGCTCTTCGAACATCTCATATGCTCCGTGTTGCTCAAAACGCTTTTGGAGTCCCGGTTCTAAGTTGTAAAGCATGCCTCACTGAACGAGGGAGTAATCATCAGCACGCTGCTGCCAAGCGTTCATAACGTCTTGGTTCTCTGGGATGGGTGCATCACCTAGCGGTGCTTCTAGGACATATGCTTTCTTGGCAGCTATGAGGATGATCCTCAGGTTCCGGACCCAATCTGTATAGTTGCTGCCATCATCTTTCAGCTTGGTTTTCTCTAGGAACGCGTTGAAGTTGAGGGCAACATTAGCGTGGGCCATTTGATCTACAAGACATATTGCAAAGATTTTAGACTAAGTTCATAATAATTAAGTTCATCTAATCAAATCATTTAATGAACTCCCACTCAGATTTGACATCCCTCTAGTCATCTAAGTGATACATGATCCGACTCAACTAGACCGTGTCCGATCATCACGTGAGACGGACTAGTCATCATCGGTGAACATCTCCATGTTGATCGTATCTTCCATACGACTCATGTTCGACCTTTCGGTCTCTTGTGTTCTAAGGCCATGTCTGTACATGCTAGGCTCGTCAAGTCAACCTAAGTGTTTTGCATGTGTAAATCTGGCTTACACCCGTCGTATGTGAACGTTAGAATCTATCACACCCGATCATCACGTGGTGCTTCGAGACAATGAACTTTCGCAACGGCGCACAGTTAGGGGGAGCACTTTCTTGAAATTATTGTGTGGGATCATCTTATTTACTACCGTCGTTCTAAGCAAATAAGAAGCAAAGACATGATAAACATCACATGCAATCCAATAGTGACATGATATGGCCAATATCATTTTGCTCCTTTTGATCTCCATCTTCGGGGCGCCATGATCATCATCGTCACCGGCATGACACCATGATCTCCATCATCATGATCTCCATCATCGTGTCTTCATGAAGTTGTTTCATCATCTATTACTTCTACTACTATGGCTAATGGTTTAGCAATAAAGTAAAGTAATTACATGACATTTATGTTGACACGCAGGTCATAAATAAATTAAGACAACTCCTATGGCTCCTGCCGCTTGTCATCCTCATCGACATGCAAGTCGTGATTCCTATTACAAGAACATGATCAATCTCATACATCACATATATCATTCATCACATCCTTTTGGCCATATCACATCACACGACACATGCTGCAAAAACAAGTTAGGCGTCCTCTAATGGTTGTTGCAAAAATTTTACGTGGCTGCTATAGGTTTCTTAGCAAGAACGTTTCTTACCTACGCCAAAACCACAACGTGATATGCCAATTTCTATTTACCCTTCATAAGGACCCTTTTCATCGAATCCGATCCGACTAAAGTGGGAGAGACAGACACCCGCTAGCCACCTTATGCAACTAGTGCATGTCAGTCGGTGGAACCTGTCTCACGTAAGCGTACGTGTAAGGTCGATCCGGGCCGCTTCATTCCACGATGCCGCCGAATCAAGATAAGACTAGTAACGGCAAGTAAATTGACAAAATCGATGCCCACAACAACTTGTGTTCTACTCGTGCATAGAAACTACACATAGACCTAGATCTGATGCCACTGTTGGGGAATGTTGCAGAAAATAAAAATTTTCTACGCTTCACCAAGATCGATCTATGGAGTCACCTAGCAACGAGAGAGAGGAGTGCATCTACATACCCTTGTAGATCGCGAGCGGAAGCGTTCAAGAGAACGGGGTTGAGGGAGTCGTACTCGTCGTGATCCAAATCACCGATGACCGAGCGCCGAACGGACGGCACCTCCGCGTTCAACACACGTACGGTTGGGGAATACGTCTCCTCCTTCTTGATCCAACAAGGGGAAGGAGAGGTTGATGGAGATCCAGCAGCACGACGGCGTGGTGGTGGAAGCGGCGGTGATCTCGGCAGGGCTTCGCCAAGCTCCAACGAGAGTGAGAGGTGTTACGAGGGGAGAGGGAGGCGCCAGGGACTTGGGTGTGGCTGCCCTCCCTCCCCCCACTATATAGGGCCCCTAGGGGGCGCCGGCCCTAGGAAATCCCATCTCAAAGGGGGGGCGGCGGCCAAGGGGGAACTTGCCCACCAAGTCAGGTGGGGCGCCCCCACCCCTAAGGTTTCCAACCCTAGGCGCAGGGGGAGGCCCAAGGGGGGCGCACCAGCCCACCAGGGGCTGGTTCCCCTCCCACTTCAGCCCATGGGGCCCTCCGGGATATGTGGCCCCACCCGGTGGACCCCCGGGACCCTTCTGGTGGTCCCGGTACAATACCGATGACCCCCAAAACTTTCCCGACGGCGAAACTGGACTTCCTATATATAAATCTTTACCTCCGGACCAATCCGGAAGTCCTCGTGACGTCCGGGATCTCATCCGGGACTCCGAACAACGTTCGGGTTACCGCATACTAATATCTCTACAACCCTAGCGTCACTGAACCTTAAGTGTGTAGACCCTGCGGGTTAGGGAGACACGCAGACATGACCGAGACGACTCTCCGGTCAATAACCAACAGCGGGATCTGGATACCCATGTTGGCTCCCACATGCTCCTCGATGATCTCATCGGATGAACCACGATGTCGAGGATTCAAGTAATCCCGTATACAATTCCCTTTGTCAATCGGTACATTACTTGCCCGAGATTCGATCGTCGGTATCCCAATACCTCGTTCAATCAAGTTACCGGCAAGTCACTTTACTCGTACCGTAATGCATGATCCCGTGACCACAACACTTGGTCACATTGAGCTCATTATGATGATGCATTACCGAGTGGGCCCAGAGATACCTCTCCGTCATACGGAGTGACAAATCCCAGTGTCGATCCGTGTCAACCCAACAGATACTTTCGGGGATACCTGTAGTATACCTTTATAGTCACCCAGTTACGTTGTGACGTTTGGTACACCCAAAACACTCCTACGGCATCCGGGAGTTACACGATCTCATGGTCTAAGGAAATGATACTTGACATTGGAAAAGCTCTAGCAAACGGACTACATGATCTTGTGCTATGCTTAGGATTGGGTCTTGTCCATCACATCATTCTCCTAATGATGTGAACCCGTTATCAATGACATCTAATGCCCATAGTCAGGAAACCATGACTATTTGTTGATCAACGAGCTAGTCAACTAGAGGCTCACTAGGGACGTGTTTGTGGTCTATGTATTCACGCATGTATTACGATTTCCGGATAACACAATTATAGCATGAATAATAGACAATTATCATGAACAAGGAAATATAATAATAACCATTTTATTATTGCCTCTAGGGCATATTTCCAACAATGTGTCATGGGCAAGAAACCTTTCTTGGCATCTTGCATGTTGAGCCGCTTCAACACCTTGTCAATATACGCATTGTGGCTTAATCCAATAAGCCTTCTTGATCCATCTCTATAGATCTTGATTCCCAAAATGTAAGCTGCTTCTCCCAAGTCCTTCATAGAAAAACTCTTTTTCAATGAGTCCTTGACAGATTCAAGCATTTGAACATCATTTCCAATCAATAATATGTCATCCACATATAAGATCAGAAATGCAACTGAGCTCCCACTGACCTTCTTGAATACACAATGATCACAGTCATTCTTGATGAAGCCAAACTCTTTGACAGCTTCATTAAAATGAATGTTCCAATTCCGAGATGCTTGCCTTAATCCATAAATGGATCTCTGAAGCTTGCATACCATGCTAGACTTCTTTGGATCGACAAAACCCTCGGGTTGTGTCATATACACATCCTCGGTTAAATTTCCATTAAGGAAAGCCATTTGGACATCCATTTGCCATATTTCATAGTCGAAATATGCCGCTATAGCAAGAATGGTCCGAATTGATTTAGGCATTGCTACCGGTGAGTAAGTCTCATCGAGTCAACTCCTTGAACTTGTCGATAACATTTAGCAACAAGTCGAGCCTTATGGACTGTGACATTTCCGTCCATATCAGTTTTCTTCTTAGAGATACACTTGCACTCAATGGCTCGAACGCCATCTGGCAGATCAACCAAGTTCCAAACTTGATTGTCATCCATGGACTTTAATTCGGATCTCATGGCCTCAAGCCATAACTCGGAATCATGGCTCTCCATCGCTTCCGCATACGTAGTCGGCTTGTTGTTCTCCAAGAAGAACACATTGCAGTCATGCAAATTGCGTAACCTTTCCGACCTCCGTGGAACTGTTGTCGACTCCACTACGGGTTCGCTGACTAACTCCGGTGTGATAGTATCACCTACCGAATGTCCCCGTGTGGTTCTCGAATTTGTTCTAGTCGGACCGTCCTCCCACTAGCCTTCCGATTGAGAAACTCTTTCTCAAGGAAAACTCCATGTCGAGCGACAAACACTTTGCCCTCTTCACGGTTGTAGAGGTAATATCCCAAGGTTTCCCTTGGATATCCCACGAATATGCACTTGTCTGATTTGGGTGTGAGCTTATCGGGCTTGACATATGCTTCACATCCCCAAATTTTTAGAAAAGACAAACTGTGACTCTTCGCAGTCCATATCTCATATGGTGTCTTATCTACGGACTTAGATGGTACCCTGTTTAGTGTGAAAGCTGCAGTTTCTAGAGCGTATCCCCAAAATGACAAGGGTAAATCTGACTGACTCATCATCGGTCGGACCATGTCCAACAGGGTCCGATTCCTCCGTTCCGGCACACCATTTCTCTGTGGCGTACCCGAGGGAGTCAGCTGTGGAACTATTCCACGATTCTTCAGATGATCATCAAACTCTTGGCTCATATACTCACTGCCACGACCAGATCATAGAAGTTTGATTTTCTTGCCGAGTTGATTTTCTACTTCGTTCTGAAACTCCTTGAACTTTTCAAAAGTTTCTGACTTGTGCCTCATCAAGTAGATATATCCATATCTACTCAAGTCGTCGGTGAAAGTCACGAAGTATTGGAAACCAACTCTGGCTGCCATGCTCATTGGTCCACATACATCACTATGTACAAGTTCCAACAACTCGGACGCCCTCTCGTAACTCTTCGCAAAAGGAGTCTTAGTCATCTTACCGAGTAGGCAAGACTCGCATGTCTCGAATGATTCAAACTCAAACGAAGTTAGAATTCCATCATCATGGAGCTTCTTCATGCGCTTTTGACTAATGTGTCCTAGTCGACAATGCTAGATGTAAGTTGGATTTATGTCATTAGGCTTATGCCTCTTGATAGTTGTGTTATACACTGATTCACCTTCAAGATCTAGGATAAATAACCCATTTACAACGGGTGCAAAGCCATGAAACATATTATTCAAGTAAATAGAACAACCATTGTCCTTAATACTGAATTCATAAGCTTGACTCATCAAACATGAGGCAGGAATAATGTTTCGACTCAAAGCAGGAACATAATAACAATTATCAAGTTCCATTACAAATCCTGAAGGTAAATTAAGTTGCATAGTGCCGATGGCCAATGCAGCAACTCTTGCTTTATTCCTGACGCGAATGTCAACTTCTCCTCTTGCGACATTCCTAGTTTTGCTTAGCCCCTGCATCAAGTTGCATATGTGAACAACCGATCCGGTATCATATACCCAAGAGCTACTAGAAACATCAGCAAGATAAATGTCTATAACATATACAACAAGTGTACCTGAAGAAGAAGTCATACTTCCAGTCTTCTTGCCCTTCTCGGCAAGCCACTTGCTACAGTTCCTTTTCCAGTGTCCGGGTTCCTTGCAATGAAAGCAAATACTCCCCGAAGTCGTCCCTGACTTAAGTGCAGCGGCTGCAGTTGGAGTGCCTCCTTCTCTTTGCCCTTTGCCTTACCCTTTTTCTTGGACCAGCTCTTCTTGAACTTAGCCGAGTTCTGCACCATCAACACTTGACGATGTGTACCTTTCTTGATATCCTACTCTGCCACTTTGAGCATCCCATGCAATTCAGTGAGCTTCTTTTCCATCCCATGCATATGGTAGTTCGAGATGAACGACCCATAGTTGTCCGGAAGAGAACCCAGAATTGTATTTGTGGACAACTCATCCCCAAGTGGGAAGCCCAGCCTATCCAGAGCTTGCATGTACCCGATCATCTTGATCACATGCGGGCTCAGTGGATCACCCTCTTTTAGCTTACAATCCATCAAGGATCGCCAGACGTTGAACCTTTCGGTCCTAGCCTGCATTTGAAACATGCTCTTAATGTTCTCAATCATATCGAAAGCCTCAATATTTTCGAACTGCTGCTGCAGATCAGGCTCCATAGAAGCCAGCATCAGACAGCTGATCTTGTTTGATTCATCAATGAGTTTCTGGTAGGCATTTCTAGCTGTGGCATTAGCATTATCGGCAGGTTCCTCTGGAAGTGGATTCTCTAGAACTTGTTCCTTTTTCTCATGCCTAAGAACAATTCTCAGGTTTCTATACCAGGTGGTAAAGTTTGTTCCATTCAATTTATCTTTTTCCAGGATTGATTTCAACGCAAAAGGGGTAACTTGAGCAGGTGGTGCCATTGATCTACAACAGAAATATGCAAAACACTAAGACATGTATTCATGAAGATTAATTCATGTTAAACATTTTAATAAGATCATTACTCCCACTAAAATCAACATCTCTCGGTTGATACTTAGTGATTCAAGATCCAAGATCAACTTGTCAACTAGTGAGCACCGCTAGAGGACAAGATCACTCGGTAAGAAACTCTTGCTAATCGTATCTCCATATGACTCTTGTTGTTGGGGACATCTCATGCCTCGCCAACTCCTATGCCTCGTAGCCCAAAACTGTTTTGATAGCCACGACAAGTCAACCAATGCTCCGCGTGTAAGTGTTCGACACAAACCCATCACTTCAAGGAGATCAAGTGGCACCCTAATTTCATAGGCCTGCCACTAAATATACTTGACATGTGAAGGTGCAGCAATTGGGGAGGCATTTGTACTTGACATTCTGTGAGGGATCACCCTACTTAAAACATCTACCATGCAAAAGGAAGGGTGCATAAAAGGGATAAACTTTCATTGGCAGTTTATGTATGTGTGATATGGTATAGCCCCTTTTCACAGCGCGTGGTGATCTCCATCTCCACGTGCGCGGTCTGCCCATGCATGGTTGTCCTCGTGGTGATCTCCATCTCCACGCCATGGTGTCAACCGCCAAGTGTTACATAAGATACTATGCTATTAAAAACTAATAGCTACTGAAACTAAATTACATTACATGCTTCTCATGTTGACACGCAGGTCATTAATACAATAATGGGACAACCATATGGCTCCTGCCGGTTGCCGCACTCATGACACATAGGTCATGAAACAATAATATACAAGCAACATACATGGGCCATACCAAATCACAGCCATTCCCTGCAAAAACGAGTCAGACGTTCTACCGCCGAAGATAAAACCTCCTAAAACTCTATCTTCCAAGAGAATCAAACATTTCGTTAGCTTCAGTTTGACAGGTCGTGGAGCAAAATCAGAGTTTGTATGCAAAAGTTACAGCTGTTTTACCGAGACCGCTCCAACAGATTTCAGCACCGCGGAAATTGTTGGGGAACGTTGCAGAAAATTAAAATTTTTCCTACGGTTTCACCAAGATCCATCTATGAGTTCATCTAAGCAACGAGTCATGGGAGAGAGATTGCATCTACATACCACTTTGTAGATCGCGAGCGGAAGCGTTCAACGAACGGGGATGAGGTAGTCGTACACGACGTGATCCAAATCACCGGAGATCCTAGCACCGAATGGACGGCACCTCCGCGTTCAACACACGTACGGTCAGCGTAACGTCTCCTTCTTCTTGATCCAGCAAGGCAAAGGAGAGGTTGAGGAAGATGACTCCAGCAGCAGCACGACGGCGTGGTGATGGTGGAGCTGCAGTACTCCGGCAGGGCTACGCCGAGCTCTATGGAGGAGGAGGAGATGTTGGAGAGGGAGAGGAAGGCGCCAGGAGCAAGGGTGCGGCTGCCCCCTCCCCTCCCCTCATATATATAGCCCCCTAGGGGGGGCGCCGGCCCTAGGAGATGCAATCTCCTAGGGGGGCGGCGGCCAAGGGGTGGGGGGCTTGCCCCCAAAGCAAGGGGGCGCCCCCCCCCCCCTTTAGGGTTTCCCCACCCTAGGCGCATGGGCCTCTTGGGGCTGGTTCCCCTTGGCCCATGTAGGCCAAGGAGCACCCCCTAGAGCCCATGTGGCACCCCGAGGCAGGTGGCCCCACTCGGTGGACCCCCCGGGACCCTCCGGTGGTCCCGGTACAATACCGATAACCCCGAAACTTGTCCCGATGGCCAAAACAGCACTTCCTATATATAATTCTTTACCTCCGGACCATTCCGAAACTCCTCGTGACATCCGGGATCTCATCCGGGACTCCAAACAACATTGGGTTACTGCATATACATATCTTCACAACCCTAGCGTCACCGAACCTTAAGTGTGTAGACCCTACGGGTTCGGGAGACATGCAGACATGACCGAGACGGCTCTCGGGCAATAACCAACAGCGGGATCTGGATACCCATGTTGGCTCCCACATGCTCCACGATGATCTCATCGGATGAACCACGATGTCGAGGATTCAATTAATCCCGTATACGATTCCCTTTGTCAATCGGTATTTTACTTGCCCGAGATTCGATCGTTGGTATCCCAATACCTCGTTCAATCTCGTTACCGGCAAGTCACTTTACTCGTACCGTAATGCATGATCCCGTGATCAAACACTTTGATCACATTGAGCTCATTATGATGATGCATTACTGAGTGGGCCCGGTGATACCTCTCCATCAAGCGGAGTGACAAATCCCAGTCTCGATCCGTGTCAACCCAACAGACACTTTCGGAGATACACGTAGTATACCTTTATAGTCACCCAGTTACGTTGTGACGTTTGGTACACCCAAAGCACTCCTATGGTGTCCAGGAGTTACACGATCTCATGGTCTAAGGAAAGGATACTTGACATTGGAAAACTCTAGCAAACGAACTATGCGATCTTATGCTATGTTTAGGATTGGGTATCGTCCATCACATCATTCTCCTAATGATGTGATCTCGTTATCAATGACATCCAATGTCCATAGTCAGGAAACCATGACTATCTATCGATCAACGAGCTAGTCAACTAGAGGCTTACTAGGGACATGTTGTTGTCTGTTATTCACACATGTATTACGATTTCCGGATAACACAATTATAGCACGAATAAAGACAATTATCATGAACAAGGAAATATAATAATAATGCTTTTATTATTGCCTCTAGGGCATATTTCCAACAGTCTCCCACTTGCACTAGAGTCAATAATCTAGTTACATTGTGATGAATCGAACACCCATAGAGTTCTGGTGCTGATCATGTTTTGCCTTAGGGAGAGGTTTAGTCAACGGATCTGCAACATTCAGATCCGTGTGCACTTTACAAATTTCTATGTCTCCATCTTGAACATTTTCACGAATGGAGTTGAAGCAACGCTTGATGTGCCTGGTCTTCTTGTGAAACCTGGGCTCCTTGGCAAGTGCAATAGCTCCAGTGTTGTCACAGAAGAGTTTGATTGGCCCCGACGCATTGGGTATGACTCCGAGGTCGGTGATGAACTCCTTCACCCAAATTGCTTCATGTGCTGCCTCCGAGGCTGCCATGTACTCCGCTTCACATGTAGATCCCGCCACAACGCTCTGCTTGCAACTGCACCAGCTTACTGCCCCACCATTCAAAATATACACGTATCCGGTTTGTGACTTAGAGTCATCCAGATCAGTGTCGAAGCTAGCGTCGACGTAACCCTTTACGACGAGCTCTTCGTCACCTCCATAAACGAGAAACATTTCCTTAGTCCTTTTCAGGTACTTCAGGATATTCTTGACCGTTGTCCAGTGTTCCTTGCCGGGATTACTTTGGTACCTTCCTACCAAACTTACGGCAAGGTTTACATCAGGTCTGGTACACAGCATGGCATACATAATAAAACCTATGGCTGAGGCATAGGGGATGACACTCATCTCTTCTATATCTTCTGCCGTGGTCGGACATTGAGCTGAGCTCAATTTCACACCTTGTAACACAGGTAAGAACCCCTTCTTAGATTGATCCATATTGAACTTCTTCAATATCTTATCAAGGTATGTGCTTTGTGAAAGACCTATGAGGCGTCTTGATCTATCTCTACAGATTTTGATGCCTAATATATAAGCAGCTTCTCCAAGGTCCTTCATTGAAAAACTCTTATTCAAGTAGGCCTTAATGCTGTCCAAGAGTTCTATATCGTTTCCCATCAAAAGTATGTCATCTACATATAATATGAGAAATGCTACAGAGCTCCCACTCACTTTCTTGTAAACGCAGGCTTCTCCATAAGTCTGCGTAAACCCAAACGCTTTGATCATCTCATCAAAGCGAATGTTCCAACTCCGAGATGCTTGCACCAGCCCATAAATCGAGCGTTGGAGCTTGCACACCTTGTCAGCATTCTTAGGATCGACAAAACCTTCCGGCTGCATCATATACAATTCTTCCTTAAGGAAACCATTAAGGAATGCCGTTTTGACGTCCATTTGCCATATTTCATAACCGTAGAATGCGGCAATTGCTAACATGATTCGGACGGACTTCAGCTTCGCTACCGGTGAGAAAGTCTCATCGTAGTCAACCCCTTGAACTTGTCGATAACCCTTAGCGACAAGCCGAGCTTTATAGATGGTCACATTACCATCCGCGTCTGTCTTCTTCTTAAAGATCCATTTATTTTCTATGGCTCGCCGTTCAACGGGCAAGTCAGTCAAAGTCCATACTTCGTTTTCATACATGGATCCTATCTCGGATTTCATGGCTTCCAGCCATTTGTCGGAATCCGGGCCCGCCATTGCTTCCTCATAGTTCGAAGGTTCACCGTTGTCTAACAACATGATTTCCAAGACAGGGTTGCCGTACCACTCTGGTGCGGAACGTGTCCTTGTGGACCTACGAATTTCAGTAGGAGCTTGATTACAAGTATCTTGATCATCATCATTAATTTCCTCTCTAGTCGGTGCATGCACCTCAGGAACGTTTTCTTGAGTTTTGCCATTTTCCGGTTCAAGAGGTAACACTTCATCAAGTTCTACTTTCCTCCCACTTACTTCTTTCGAGAGAAACTCTTTCTCTAGAAAGGATCCATTCTTGGCAACAAAGATCTTGCCTTCGGATCTGAGGTAGAAGGTATTCCCAACAGTTTCTTTAGGGTATCCTATGAAGACGCATTTTTCCGACTTGGGTTCGAGCTTTTCAGGTTGAAGTTTCTTGACATAAGCATCGCATCCCCAAACTTTTAGAAACGACCGCTTAGGTTTTTTCCCAAACCATTATTCATACGGTGTCGTCTCAACGGATTTCGACGGAGCCCTATTTAAAGTGAATGCGGCAGTCTCTAAAGCATAGCCCCAAAAAGATAGCGGTAAATCGGTAAGAGACATCATAGATCGTACCATATCTAATAGAGTGCGATTACGCTGAGGTGTTCCAGGCGGCCTGAGTTGTGAAACTATTCCACATTTTCTTAAGTGTATGGCAAATTCGTGACTCAAGTATTCTCCTCCACGATCTGATCGTAGAAACTTGATCTTTCTATCACGTTGATTTTCAACCTCACTCTGAAATTCCTTGAACTTTTCAAAGGTCTCAGACTTGTGTTTCATTAAGTAGATATACCCATATCTACTCAAGTCATCAGTGAGGGTGAGAACATAACGATAGCCACCGCGAGCCTCAACACTAATTGGACCGCACACATCGGTATGTATGATTTCCAATAAGTTGGTTGCTCGCTCCATTGTTCCTGAGAACGGAGTCTTGGTCATTTTACCCATGAGGCATGGTTCGCATGTGTCAAATGATTCATAATCAAGAGACTCTAAAAGTCCATCTGCATGGAGCTTATTCATGCGTTTGACACCTATGTGACCAAGGCGGCAGTGCCACAAATATGTGGGACTATTGTTATCAACTTTAACTCTTTTGGTATTCACACTATGAATATGTGTATCATCACGTACGAGATTCATTAAGAATAAACCATTAACCATCGGAGCATGACCATAAAACATATCTCTCATATAAATAGAACAACCATTATTCTCAGATTTAAATGAGTAGCCATCTCGAATTAAACGAGATCCAGACACAATGTTCATGCTCAAACTTGGCACTAAATAACAATTATTGAGGTTTAAAACTAATCCCGTAGGTAAATGTAGAGGTAGCATGCCGACGGCGATCACATCGACCTTGGAACCATTCCCGACGCGCATCGTCACCTCGTCCTTCGCCAGTCTCCGTTTATTCCGCAGCTCCTGCTTTGAGTTACAAATGTGAGCAACTGCACCGGTATCAAATACCCAAGAGCTACTACGAGTACTGGTAAGGTACACATCAATTACATGTATATCACATATACCTTTTGTTTTGCCGGCCTTCTTGTCCGCTAAGTATTTGGGGCAGTTCCGCTTCTAGTGACCACTTCCCTTGCAATAAAAACACTCAATCTCGGGCTTGGGTCCATTCTTTGGCTTCTTCCCGGCAACTTGCTTACCGGGCGCGGCAACTTCCTTGTCGTCCTTCTTGAAGTTCTTTTTACCCTTGCCCTTCTTGAACTTAGTGGTTTTAATCACCATCAACACTTGATGTTCCTTTTTTATTTCTACCTCTGCTGATTTGCATAGCATATACCTCAGGAATGGTCTTTACCATCCCCTGCATGTTGTAGTTCATCACAAAGCTCTTGTAGCTAGGTGGAAGCGACTGGAGGATTCTGTCAATGACTGCTTCATCCGGGAGATTAACTTCCAGTTGAGTCAAGCGGTTGTGCAACCCAGACATCTTGAGTATGTGTTCACTGACAGAGCTATTTTCCTCCATCTTACAGCTAAAGAATTTATCGGAGACTTCATATCTCTCGACCCGGGCATGAGCTTGGAAAACCATTTTCAGCTCTTCGAACATCTCATATGCTCCATGTCTCTCAAAACGCTTTTGGAGCCCCGGCTCTAAGCTGTAAAGCATGCCGCATTGAACGAGGGAGTAATCATCGCAGCGTGACTGCCAAGCGTTCATAACGTCTTGTTCTGCTGGGAGAATAGGTGTGTCACCCAGCGGTGCTCGTAGGACATAATCTTTCTTGGCAGCTATGAGGATAATCCTCAGGTTCCGGACCCAGTCCGTATAGTTGCTACCATCGTCTTTCAGCTTGGTTTTCTCTAGGAACGCGTTGAAGTTGAGGACTACGTTGGCCATTTGATCTACAAGACATATTGTAAATATTTTAGACTAAGTTCATGATAATAAAGTTCATCTTAATCAAATTATTTAATGAACTCCCACTTAGATAGACATCCCTCTTCTAGTCATCTAAGTATTACATGATCCAAGTCAACTAGGCCGTGTCCGATCGTCACGTGAGACGGACTAGTCAACATTGGTGAACATCTTCATGTTGATCGTATCTTCTATACGACTCATGCTCGACCTTTCGGTCTTCTGTGTTCCGAGGCCATGTCCGTACATGCTAGGCTCGTCAAGTCAACCTAAGTGTTTGCATGTGTAAATCTGTCTTACACCCGTTGTATGTGAACGTTAGAATCTATCACACCCGATCATCACGTGGTGCTTCGAAACACACGTACGGTCAGCGTAACGTCTCCTTCTTCTTGATCCAGCAAGGCAAAGGAGAGGTCGAGGAAGATGGCTCCAGCAGCAGCACGACGGCGTGGTGATGGTGGAGCTGCAGTACTCCGGCAGGGCTACGCCGAGCTCTATGGAGGAGGAGGAGATGTTGGAGAGGGAGAGGGAGGCGCCAGGAGCAAGGGTGCGGCTGCCCCCTCCCCTCCCCTCATATATATAGCCCCCTAGGGGGGCGCCGGCCCTAGGAGATGCAATCTCCTAGGGGGCGGCGGCCAAGGGGTGGGGGGCTTGCCCCCCAAGCAAGGGGGCGCCCCCCTTTAGGGTTTCCCCACCCTAGGTGCATGGGCCTCTTGGGGCTGGTTCCCCTTGGCCCATGTAGGCCAAGGCGCACCCCCTAGAGCCCATGTGGCCCCCTGAGGCAGGTGGCCCCACCTGGTGGACCCCCCGGGACCCTCCGGTGGTCCCGGTACAATACCGATAACCCCGAAACTTGTCCCTATGGCCAAAACAGCACTTCCTATATATAATTCTTTACCTTCGGACCATTCCGAAACTCCTCGTGACGTCCGGGATCTCATCCGGGACTCCGAACAAAATTCGGGTTACTGCATATACATATCTTCACAACCCTAGCGTCACCGAACCATAAGTGTGTAGACCCTACGAGTTCGGGAGACATGCAGACATGACCGAGACGGCTCTCGGGCAATAACCAACAGCGGGATCTGGATACCCATGTTGGCTCCCACATGCTCCACGATGATCTCATCGGATGAACCACGATGTCGAGGATTCAATTAATCCCGTATACGATTCCCTTTATCAATCGGTATTTTACTTGCCCGAGATTCGATCGTCGGTATCCCATTACCTCGTTCAATCTCGTTACCGGCAAGTCACTTTACTCGTACCGTAATGCATGATCCTGTGATCAAACACTTTGATCACATTGAGCTCATTATGATGATGCATTACTGAGTGGGCCCGGTGATACCTCTCCGTCAAGCGGAGTGACAAATCCCAGTCTCGATCCGTGTCAACCCAACAGACACTTTCGGAGATACCCGTAGTATACCTTTATAGTCACCCAGTTACGTTGTGACGTTTGGTACACCCAAAGCACTCCTACGGTGTCCGGGAGTTACACGATCTCATGGTCTAAGGAAAGGATACTTGACATTGGAAAACTCTAGCAAACGAACTATGCGATCTTATGCTATGTTTAGGATTGGGTCTCGTCCATCACATCATTCTCCTAATGATGTGATCTCGTTATCAATGACATCCAATGTCCATAGTCAGGAAACCATGACTATCTATCGATCAACGAGCTAGTCAACTAGAGGCTTACTAGGGACATGTTGTTGTCTGTTATTCACACATGTATTACGATTTCCGGATAACACAATTATAGCACGAATAAAGACCATTATCATGAACAAGGAAATATAATAATAATGCTTTTATTATTGCCTCTAGGGCATATTTCCAACAGAAATCACATTTCCAAAGTGTTGATCTATGTTTCGATTCGATCAATCTCATTGATCTTCGCGTGCTGCATCCGGATTTACGTTACACTGTCTACCCCGATGGCGGACAACCGACCGGTAGGGATAAGTCGTGTCACGACCTCTGCACCACGATCACGGAAACAAGGTCACAAAAACAACCTTCAACACTGACATGCGCGACCGATCTCATCGACCCGCACCTAAACCGATCTACATATCTCATATGCATATCATCGAATCTATCACCAGACAGCGGAGGCTCTGATACCACTGTAGGAACACGCGGTACGCTACGCTAGCGGAGGCTCCTATGTTGTCACTTTCATATACTAGTGGGAATTTTTACATTATAGAACTTGGCTTGTATATTCCAATGATGGGCTTCCTCAAATTGCCCTAGGTCTTCATAAGAAAGCGAGTTGGATGCACACCCACTTAGTTTCTTTTGTTGAGCTTTCATGTACTTATAGCTCTAGTGCATCTGTCGCATGGCAATCCCTACTCATTCACATTGATATCTATTGATGGTCATCTCCATAGCCCGTTGATACGCCTAGTTGATGTGAGACTATCTTCTCCCTTTTTGTCTTCTCCACAACCACCATTCTATTCCACATATAGTGCTATATCCATGGCTCACGCTCATGTATTGCGTGAAGATTGAATTTTTTTTTAAAATGTTAAAGTATGAAACAATTGCTTGGCTTGTCATCGGGGTTGTGCATGATTTAAATACTTTGTGTGGTGAAGATGGAGCATAGTCAGACTATATGATTTTATAGGGATAACTTTCTTTGGCCATGTTATTTTGAGAAGACATAATTGCTTTATTAGTATGCTTGAAGCATTATTATTTTAATGTCAATATGAACTTTTGTCTTGAATCTTTCGGATCTGAATATTCATATCACAATTGAGAAGAATTACAATGAAATTATGCCAACTAGCATTCCACATAAAAATTATTTTTTTTTAACATTTACCTACTCGAGGACGAGCAGGAATTAAGCTTGGGGATGCTTGATACGTCTCCAACATATCTATAATTTTTGATTGCTCCATGCTATATTATCTACTGTTTTAGGCAATATTGGGATTTATTATCCACTTTTATATTATTTTTGGGACTAACCTATTAACCGGAGACCCAGCCCAGATTTGCTGTTTTATGCCTATTTTAGTGTTTCGAGGAAAAGGAATATCAAACGGAGTCCAAACAGAAAAATCCTTTTTGGAACGTGATTTTCTTACCGGATAAGACCTAGGGAACTTGGATTGCACGTCAGAAGATACGGGAGCTGCCCACGAGGGTGGGGGGCGCGCCCACCCCCCTGGGGCACGCCCCCTGCCTCGTGGGGCCCCCGTGGCTCCCCCGACGTACCTCTTTCACCCATATATACCGTCGTACCCTAAAACTTCCAGAACAGAGATTAGATCGGGAGTTCCGCCATCGCAAGCCTCTGTAGCCACCAAAAACCAAATCGGGACCCTGTTCCGGCACCCTGCCGGAGGGGGGAACCCTCACCGGTGGCCTTCTTCATCATCCCGGCGCTCTCCATGACGAGGAGGGAGTAGTTCATCCTCGGGGCTGAGGGTATGTACCAGTAGCTATGTGCTTGATCTCTCTCTCTCTCTCGTGTTCTTGATTTGGCACGATCTTGATGTATCGTGAGCTTTGCTATTATAGTTGGATCTCATGTTTCTTCTCCCCCTCTTCTCTCTTGTAATGGATTGAGTTTTCCCCTTGAAGTAATCTTATCAGACTGAGTCTTTAAAGATTTGAGAATGGGATATCACATGCCACTTGATGTATGTCTTGCCGTGCTTATCTGTGGTGACAATGGGATATCACATGCCACTTGATGTATGTTTTGGTGACCAACTTGCGGGTTCCAGCCATGAACCTATGCATAGGGGTTGGCACACGTTTTCGTCGTGATTCTCCGGTAGAAACTTTGGGCACTCTTTGAGGATCTATGTGTTGGTTTGAGTAGATGAATTGAGATTGTGTGATGCATATCGTATAATCATGCCCACGGATACTTGAGGTGACATTGGAGTATCTAGGTGACATTAGGGTTTTGGTTGATTTGTATTCTAAGGTGTTATTCTAGTACGAACTCTAGGGCTGTTTGTGACACTTATAGGAATAGCCCAACGGATTGATTGTAAAGAATAACTTTGAGGTGGTTTCGTACCCTACCATAATCTCTTCGTTTGTTCTCCGCTATTAGTGGCTTTGGAGTGACTCTTTGTTGCATGTTGAGGGATAGTTATATGATCCAATTATGTTATTATTGTTGAGAGGACTTGCACTAGTGAAAGTATGAACCCTAGGCCTTGTTTCCTATCATTGCAATACCATTTACGCTCACTTTTATCGCTTGCTACCTTGCTGTTTTTCTATTTTCAGTTTACAAAAAGCCATATCTACCATCCATATTGCACTCGTATCACCATCTCTTCGCCGAACTAGTGCACCTATACAATTTACCATTGTATTGGGTGTGTTGGGGACACAAGAGACTCTTTGTTATTTGGTTGCAGGGTTGTTAGAGAGAGACCATCTTCATCCTACGCCTCCCATGGATTGATAAACCTTAGGTCATCCACTTGAGGGAAATTTGCTACTGTCCTACAAACCTCTACACTTGGAGACCCAACAACGTCAACAAGGAGAAGGTTGCGTAGTAGACATCACGCGACCCTTTAGGTTCAAGTCGGCTTGGTCGTAGTTCGGATCACCTCCGAACTGCACGGTTGGCAGTGGCCTCTAGCAAGGCATGTCAAACACCAAGCAAACTATGAAGCTGGTTAGGCGAACCTGTACATCACACTTCCAATCCTTTTGCCACACGATATATGTTGTCGGGCTCAAGGCGAGTCTATCATCCTTGTGCTAGCCCGACCTCTTTCTCGTTCCAGTGATGCCGACAACAAACCGGATTATCTCATAATCCTTGTCGCATGGCCATGCTTATCCTGGTGGGATCACACAAGGGGCCCAGAGTATATCTCTCCTCATCGGAGGGGCAAATCCCATCTTGCTCGACCACGTCTCGCAGCATGGGTCTGGAAAAGCCCGAAACCTACCTTTGTAACTACCTAGTTACGAAGTAGCGTTTGGTCGGCCCAAAGCAAGTCTGTCACCATCCCGAGTACATGCGTCAGCTCAGGTCTTAGGACATAGAGCGTATGTTGCACTAGAGACTCACAGATGACATATCGCTGCGTCTCATAGTTGGGTCTGTCCGACTTAGACCTTATCTCGACTCGGATCCGACTACGTCGAATCCGACTAGACCTTTCCAAGTCCATATTATTCGGTTAGCATCCAATGCTCCATGGCTAGTGAGACCAAGCCATCGACCGTGTTATATGCTAGTCTAGTCGGCTGTGTGTCCACACAGCCCTTTCGACTAGGGACCTTTTAGGACAGTCATCATACAATGCATAGTCCCACAAACAAGTCACGTACTTGCCGATACACATCATTGATAATGTCCAAGGACTATCTTTATTCATAAACACATAGGAAATATCATCATACATGATTGCCTCTAGGGCATATCTCCAACACATTCCTTTTGCCTCGCGATATTTGTTGTCGAGCTCAAGGCGAGTACTTGTCACCCTTGTGTTAGCTCGACCTCTCTTCTCGAAACCATGATACAGATTCCCGAATTGGGTTAACACTTAACCTAAGTTGCATGGCCATGCTTTCCGAATCTGATCACTCGAGAGGGCCCAGAGAATATCTCTCCAAATAGGAGGGGCAAATTCCATCTTGGTCAACCATTTCTCGCGGCATGTCTCACGACTCACCTGAAAGCTACCTTTATAACTACCCAGTTACGGAGTAGCGTTTGATAGACCCTAAGTGAGTCGATCCTCATCCCGAGAACATGCGAGGACCTCAGGTCTAGGACATGGCATAGACATTGCACTTGAGACTAACAAATGACTATATCTCGCTGCGTCTCAAAGTGGGTCTATCCGGCTCGGTGATTGATACGTCTCCAACGTATCTATAATTTTTGATTGCTCCATGCTATATTATCTACTGTTTTGGACTATATTGGGCTTTATTTTCCACTATTATATTACTTTTGGGACTAACCTATTAACTGGAGGCCCAGCCCAGAATTGTTGTTTTTTTGCCTACTTCAGTGTTTCGAAGAAATGGAATATCAAACGGAGTCCAAACGGAATGAAACCTTCGGGAACGTTCTTTTCTCAACAGATATGATCCAGGAGCCCTCCGTCAAGAAAGCCACTAGGCGGTCACGAGGGTGGAGGGCGCCCCCCTAGGGCGCCCCCTGCCTCGTGGGCCCCTCGAAGCTCCACTGACGTACTCCTTTCTCCTATATATACCTATGTACCCCCAAACGATTAGATACGGAGCCAAAAACCTAATTCCAGCGCTGCAACCTTCTGTACCCACGAGATCCCATCTTGGGGCCTGTTCTGGAGCTCCGCCGGAAGGGGAATCCACCACGGAGGGCTTCTACATCATCACCATAGTCCCTCCGATGAAGTGTGAGTAGTTTACCTCAGACCTTCGGGTCCATAGTTAGTAGCTAGATGGCTTCTTCTCTCTTTTTGGATCTCAATACAATGTTCTCCCCCTCTCTCGTGGAGATCTATTTGATGTAATCTTATTTTTGCGGTGTGTTTGTTGAGATCGATGAATTGTGGGTTTATGATCAAGATTATCTATGAACAATATTTGAATCTTCTCTGAATTCTTTTATGTATGATTGGTTATCTTTGCAAGTCTCTTCGAATTATCAGTTTGGTTTGGCCTACTAGATTGGTTTTTCTTGCAATGGGAGAAGTGCTTAGCTTTGGGTTCAATCTTGCGGTGTCCTTTCCCAGTGATAGTAGGGGATGCAAGGCACGTATTTTATTGTTGCCATCGAGGATAACAAGATGGGGTTTTTATCATATTGCATGAATTTATCCCTCTACATCATGTCATCTTGCTTAAGGCGTTACTCTGTTTTCTTGAACTTAATACTCTAGATGCATGCTGGATAGCAGTCGATGAGTGGAGTAATAGTAGTAGATGCAGGCATGAGTCGGTCTACTTGTCTCAGACGTGATGCCTATATACATGAACATACCTAGATATTCTCATAACTATGCTCAATTATGCCAATTGCTCAACAGTAATTTGTTCACCCACCGTAGAATACTTATGCTCTTTAGAGAAGCCACTAGTGAAATCTATGACCCCCGGGTCTATTCTCATCATGTCAATCTCCAATTACTTTATTATTGATTTGCTTTTTTACTTTGCCTTTTTATTTTACCTTGCATCTTTATATGAAAAATACCAAAAATATTATCTATCATCTCTATCAGATCTCACTCTCGTAAGTGACCGTGAAGGGATTGGCAACCCCTAATCACGTTGGTTGCGTTGAGCTATTTGTTTTATGTAGGTACGAGGGACTCGCGTGTGTCCTCCTACTGGATTGATACCTTGGTTCTGAAAAACTGAGGGAAATACTTACGCTACTTTGCTGCATCATCCTCTCCTCTTCGGGGAAATCCAACGCGGTGCTCAAGAGGTAGCAGTGATCTCCATCCCCGAGCCCATACTATCGGTTTAGCATCTCCATGCACATGACTTGTGAAACATAGTCATCAACTGAGTCGTATACTAGTCAAGGATATGTGTCCGCATAACCTTATCAACTAGGGACCATTAAAACAATCATCATACAATACATAGTTCCACAAACAAGTCACATACTTATTGATACATATCATTGATGATGTTCAAGGACAATACAAAGGACTCATGAATACATATGGAAATATCATCATCACATGATTGCCTCTAGGGTATATCTCCAACAACCAACACTGAGCACCAACATCACTTAGGAACTGGGTCCACCACGCAGGAAAATGCCAAGGCGACGGGAGGCGATTGCATGGTGATCGTCTACCGCTGCTAGGGTTAGGGTTTGAGATGCGGGGGTGAGAGTGGATACAGTGGTTCACGTGGACGGCGACGGTGCAGTCCTCACGACCGACCGACGATCTTCCTTCTTCGCTGTTGCCGGAGCGGATGGCGGAGAAGGTAGGGGTGAAGGAGTATAGGGTTTCGGGGACAGATGGGATCTTCACTGGTGGCGGCGGCGGCTGCGGCTACCCCAAGGAATCACAACAACACGAGGGTGTCGATCGGCGAGGCGAACTAGAAGAAATCCTCTCGCCAAGCTAGCAGCGCATCGGGCTCGGGGATGGCACACCAGAAAGCCGCGCACGGCAAGCAGGGGCATGCAGAGGCACTGGCCTCGAGCAGGAAGAACACCCCGGTGCCCGAGGAGAAGGGGATGTCGATGCCGCAACGTAAGGTGGATGGAACGGCAAGGCGGACCTCCTCTAAATCTCCGGTGGAAAGCAAAACGCCGGATCCTACGTCGAGCCTTTCGCGAGACTTGGGGGCATGGTACTGATGGACAAGGAGGCGGAGGGGTTTGTGTTTGAGGAACCAGAGAAGGTGAGCGAAGGAATTTCCGCTGGTCAGCTGTTGGTAAGGTTTGCTCATCACGGCCGATGATCATGAGCGCGGTCGAACGAGCGATGGAACGGGCCTGGGGTTTGCACAAAGTAGCCAAGTTTGCGGATCTTGGATCCAACATCTTCGAGGTTCACTTTGGTAGCGAAGGAGACTGGAAACACGCAATGAACAACGGACCATGGCAATATGACTTCAGCGTGTTGATCTTGAAGGAATATGAAGGCAAGACTAGGCCGTCAGAGATGGTTTTCGACAAGACTGATGTCTGGGTTCGAGTGGATGATTTACCACCAGAAAGGAGGACTGAATCTTTTGGTAGAGCTCTTGGGAATTGGTTGGGGGAGATCGTTCGCGTGGATACTGATAAAGATGGTATTTCAAGGGGACAGTATCTTAGGGTCAGAGCAAAGATCAACGTGTATGAACCTTTGGTGAGGGGTTTCAACCTCAAAACGTCAAAAGATGATAAGCCGGGCACCTGGTTTGATTTCTACTATGAGAAGGTGCCTCACTTCTGTTCTGATTGTGGTCGGATGGTTCATGAAGGAGGAATATGTGTCCCACTATGGACTCGTCCCAACAATGGGATGGCTCATTAAGGGCGTCCCCGGGGCAGCCGAGCGGAGCAAAGGGAGGATCTCAGGGACCGGCTGGGAGAAACAATAGCTGGGGCAGTAGACGTACGGGCAACAACGACCCAAGGCATCAGTCCAACCATGACAAAGCCCAGGCCCCAACAAAACATAACTTGCAGGAGGAGTTCACCAGATCGGATGGCGCACACACTCGCGGGGCTGCTAAACCTGATAGAGGATAAGTTATTAGCCCTTTGAAGGATAAAAATAAGTATGAAAGAAGGAAGGGGCACGACCTCTGGCAGGATTTAGAGCAGAAGAGGGAATGGGACTTGAGAAATAAACTACAAGGACAGCAGCGCTTTGCAAGCAGCTCGAGTGATAGAAGGGAGGATTGGCGGGATGAGGCGGGAGGGAGTCATTTACAACATAACAAGGGTGATTTGAGGAGATGTGATGAGCCATTTAATAGGGAGAGGCTTGGAGACAGAGCGGGCAGGAAGAGGGGTCATTTTGTCAGGAAACCTAGGAAGGAATACAGACCGGTGCAACAGGGCTATCACCAATCTAGGTTTGAATATGAAGGTAGGAAGAGAGGGCCTAGGCAGTACTGGGTGGCAAAGAATGATCTGGATAGGCAAATGACAACTGATGAGTTCATCCGAGATACGAGAAGGAAGACATCCAATGTGTTTGACCGGCTATCGGAAAACAATGACGAGGGGGGCCGCCGGACACCATGAATTTCTTAGCCTGGAACTGTCGAGGCTTTGGGTTGGACTCGACGGTTGGCGAACTCAGGGACCTGATACGGTCATACAACCCAGCGGTGGTTTTTGTTTCAGAAACAAAGAAGAAGGCGAGAGCAATGGAGAAACTTAAATGGAGTTTGGGCTTTAGAAGTAGTGTTGCGGTAGATTGACAAGGTTTGAGTGGAGGGTTGGCTCTTTGGTGGAGATATAATGTGTAGGTTAACATAAGGCCGTGGTGCCAATATTTCATAGACGCGGAAATGGTATGGGAAAGTAAGACCTATAGATTCACTGGTTTCTATGGGGGGAGTTGCGCAAGAAATCATGGGACGCCATTCGGTTCCTCAAAGCACAAGATGATCTTCCATGGATTTGTGTTGGGGACTAAAATGAAGCGCTCTTCCAAACAGACCAACTCGGTGGTAATCAGCGACCTTTCACGCAGATGGAGGATTTTAGGGACTGCTTGGCGGAATGCGGACTTGCTGATTTGGGGTTCTCGGGGTACCCATACACATGGGATAATAAACGTGACGGGACGGAGAACGTCAAGGTAAGACTTGACAGAGCCACGTGCACGATCAAATTTCTGGAGCTGTTTCCGGAAACACATGTGGAACACCTAGTCACAGAGGAATCAGATCACCAAGCTATCTTGGTTAGAGCACTGGAGACGGCTCCACGCGCTAAAGACAGGGGCCCGAGACCTTTTCAATTTGAAGTGGCATGGACGAGGCACGAGCAGTATGACACCATGATCGCCCAGGCCTGGTCAGAAGCTGGTACAGATGAAAACACGATGGCGGCGGTGTGGGCAAAGCTGAGCAAGATGACTGGGAGTATGCAGCGCTGGGCACGAGAGGTGTTTGGGTCCATTCGGCGGCAAATAGCGAAACTCAAGACGCAGCTCGCGGAAGCACGTAGCAGAGCAGATGTGTCCAGTACCTCACTGGAGGTCCGGGAGATAGAAAAGCAGCTGCGAGAAATCTCTGCGAGGGAGGAGCTGTTGTATCGACAGCGATCACATGTGGACTGGTTGCGGGCAGGTGACCAAAACACAAAAATATTTCCAGAATAGGGCGTCACATCGCAAGAGGAAAAACACCATACGAGCTCTATGTCACGCCCAAGATGCGACTCTATCCTAAAGGAACTCGAAGGTCCCACCAAGGATAGAAGCGCATCTTGAAGACGCTTTTGCAAGGTGGATATCATTACATCAACATTACATAATTGTGGGGATACAACCAAGACATACAATGTCACATGAATACAACAATACATCATATACAAGATCAACATCCGACTACGGATGAAACAGAAACATAAACTCAAACAATATCCACCCTGCTAGCCCAGGCTGCCGACCAGGAACCTATCCCTCAATCGAAGAAGAAGCAGAAGGATAACTCCAAAACAAATAAACATCGCTCTCGCGTCATGATCATCGCATAACCTGTACCTGCAACTGTTGGTGTAGTAATCTGTGAGCCACGAGGACTCAGCAATCCCATTACCATGGGTATAACGACTAGCAAAGCTTAAAGGGTAAGGCAGGGGTAAAGTGGTGAGGTTGCAGCAGCGTCTAAGCATGTATGGTGGCTAACTTAGTAATACAAAAGCGAGAAGAGAAGCTGAGCAAGAGGACGTCAACTAGTAGTGATCAAGAAGTGATCCTGAACTCCTACTTACGTCAAACATAACCCAAGAACAGTGTTCTCCTCTCGAACAACCCCGAAAAGAGACAATAACGGTTACGCACACGGTTGGTGTATTTTAGAAGAGTTTACTTCAAGTTTACTACAACCGGATATCAAAAAATTCGCATCTGCCACATAACCGCGGGCATGGCTTTCGAAAGTTCAAACCCTGCAGGGGTGTCCCAACTTAGCCCATGATAAGCTCTCACGGTCAACGAAGGATATTCCTTCTCTCGGGAAGACCCGATCAGTCTCGGAATCCCGGTTACAAGACATTTCGACAATGGTAAAACAAGACCAGCAAGACCGCCCGATGCGCCGACATCCCGATAGGAGCTGCACATATCTCGTTCTCAGGGCACCACCGGATGAGCACTATGTACAACTAAAACCAGCCCTCAAGTTTCCCTGAGGTGGCGCTGCAAAGGACTCTAGTTCGGACCAACAATTAGACAAGCATTGGCCCGGGGGGGCTAAAATAAAGATGACCCTCGAGAGAGAGACTCCCAAGGGAAAAGTAGGTGGTGGTGAGGCAAATGGTAAAACCAAGGTTGGGCCTTGCTGGAAGAGTTTTATTCAAGGCGAACTGTCAAGGGGGTCCCATAAATCACCCAACCGCGTTAGGGACGCAAAATCCGGGAACATAATACCGATATTATGGAAACTAGGGCGGCAAGAGTGGAACAAAACACCAGGCATAAGGCCGAGCCTTCCACCCTTTACCAAGTATATAGATGCATTAATAATATAAGAGATATTGTGATATCCCAACATAAACATAATCAAACATGGAGCAATCTTCATCTTCACCTACAGCTAGCAATGCTATAAGAGGGGCTGAGCAAAAGCGGTAACATAGCCAAACAACGGTTTGCTAGGAAGGGTGGCAAAGGTTAGAGGTTCATGGCAATTTGGGAGGCTTGATAGGCAAGTGGTAGGTAACGCAGCATAGCGATAGAACGAAGCAACTAGCATAGCAATGATAGTAATGAGATCCAAGGTGACGGACATCTTGCCTGAAATCCCGCAAGGAAGAAGAACGAGCATGAAGAAGATGAAGCCACGAAGACGAACCAATCATAGACGAACGAATCCTCACGATCGCAACGAAACGGGAACTATCGAGAAGAAGCACACAACATGGTAAACACACCACACATGAACAAGGCATGATGCTCAACCAAGTAAGATGCATGACAAGGCTACATTAAGCTACTCATGACAATAGATGATGCCTACAAGAACAACACATCAAAGCAAGTTTAAATGAGGCCGGAAACAACATATAACAATTCCGGTAAGTCCTCATATGCAAATTTCGAAATTTGTCCAGATCTGAATAAATATTATGTTCAAGTTGTTAAACAGCAAGTTAAGATGCTCCAATATGATCTACACGAAATTCTAGTCAAGTTACATATAAAGTTTGTTTAATTCGGACCTACGGCTTAGAAGATATGAGCAAAACAAGTTAAACATGACATTTATGCAAAATGCATATAAACATCAAGCACACTCCAAAACATGGATGCAACAAGTCAATATGAAGCTACATGCAAAACTAATCAAGTTTCATATAGAGCACACTCAAAACGGAGCAACGGTTCAACACATACACACCATACAAGTTTAAAGGACAAGCTGTCCAAATCAGCAAGTAGGCAACTTGCAAGCATCAAAACCACATGCTACAAGATCTCAACATGAAAACAAAAGGCATGGACATTATTTACAGGTAAAGCATAACAAAACATGAACACTGATCTATCTCCATAAATCACTAGAACATACTCAAAAGGACATGGCAAGATTGCAAATAATAACAGGTTCACAGACTTAGCAGAATTCACTGGACAAGACGGAAATAACATCAGGTTGCAATGTTTAGAGCTATTAAACAACATGCTGCAGGAATATATCGTGGAAATAAAATGTATGTAGTAAAACTACTAATTTCATATAACAGAAGTCCCTTACTCATCATGAGCCAAAAAGGGACAGAAGATATGATGGCACCCATGTAAACATAGCAAGTTCATAAATAGATTCAGACTTGGTGAAAATAACAGCACATGGCAGGAACAACGATAAGTAGGCATATTGGTGAGCTTGAATCACTCACCACAAGGTATTTCATGACAAAATAAGCATATAATAAGCAACAAGACATGATCATGAAGCTAACCATAGCAAGAGAAAGTTCATAGAATGCTTGTATCGCTAACAGCAACCATGGCAAAATTGATTAACATGTAAACAATCTGCCAGGAACATATTATAGCAAAAGTAGAGCAAGAATAAGGCATGCTAGAGCACTCTATAAATGCAAATAAGGGCATGGATGGATAGCGCATAACATGTATAACAAAACACCCTTAGTGAACATCTCCAGATTATGCACAGAACTCATGTTATCAACGGGTTTACATAGCATCACCATATATCAGTTTCAGACTTGGCAGAAATGACTATTGTTAGAGAAATCAGCAACATCATGGAGGCTACTTTGCAAGCTTGTAACAAGCAACACATGGCATATCATGAAGAGTGTATTGCACCACAGCGAATAGGGCATGTTGTAGCTCATAACACATGTAGACTTCATGCTCAAAAGAAAATCACACAAAACTATACAAAAATGACAAATGAGCAAGTTCTGTTAAACTACAGCAGACAACATCATATAGCACTCTTGCATCAGAGATTTGGGAATCAAGATGGACTCAAATGAACATGACACGCTACGGATGCGGAGACACGATGAAATGAACATGGCATGAAAGAAATACAGAAAAAGGACTTGGACGAAAAATCGGGTCAACCTCGTCCCGATCTAGATCCGGCACGCGAACCGAGGCGGGGACGGAGCTCGTCGGAGAAGGACGGAGAGGGCGCCGGCGGGTTGTTCCGAGGCGGATCTGGCCCTCCCGTGACCGGATCTGGCCGGGGTGGAGGAGGAGGACGACGGCGGCGAGGTCCGCGGCGCGGGCGGGCGGCGGAGACGGCCGGGGCGCAGGCGGCGGGGCGACGGCGCGCGAAGACGGCGGTTGGCGGAGGCGCGGCGCGGCGAGGAGCCAGGCGTGGGGCGCTCGGGCGGCGGCGGGCGAAGCGGGCTGCGGGGGCCTACCCCGGGATCGGCGGGCCGACGGTGGTGGGGAGGCGCGGGCGCCATGTGGCACTCCCCGGTTGGCTGGGTGCGGCAGCGGGATCCGTCCGGCGGCGGCCGGACGTGTCCGGTGGCGACGGGGAGAGGAGGTTAGGGTTCATCCGCGAATTTTCGGGGGGAGGTGCAAATATATAGGTAGAGGGAGCTAGGAGAGTCCAATTGAGGAGCGGTTTTCGGCCACGCGATCGTGATCGAACGACCGAGAGGATGGAGGGGGTTAGGATGGGTTATTGGGACACTTTTGAGGGGTGTTGGGCTGCACACAAAAGAGGCCTTTGCGGCTACCCGGTTAACCGTTGGAGTATCCAACGGACTCCAAATGGCACGAAACTTGACAGGCGGTCTACCGGTGGTGTACCAAGGCCGCTTGGCAAATCTCGGTTCATTTCGAAAATGTTTAACACCCGCTCACAACAAGAGACAAAAGGGGGACGCCGAAGGACATAGGAGTGTCGGATTGCAAAACGGACAACGGGGAAAATGCTCGGATGCATGAGACGAACACATATGCAATGCAATGCAATGCACATGATGACATGGCAAAAATAAACACGCAAGCAAATGACATGAAAATGATGGTGAATAACTGGCGGACACCATGCGCATCAGATCTGGGGCGTTACACTCTACGCAGGGAAGATGGCACGAGATGCATGGTAGACGAGGACATGAGGGAGATGGCATCTCGCTTTTATGAATCCTTGTTTACCTAGGAGGGGTCGGTTAATGCATGCTACCTCTTGAGCACTGCGTTGGATTTCCTTGAAGAGTAAAGGGTGATGCAGCAGAGTAGAGTAAGTATTTTCCTCAGTTTTTGAGAACCAAGGTATCAATCCAGTAGGAGGCTAGACGCAAGTCCCTCGTACCTACACAAAACAAATTGCTCAACGCAACCAACGCGAGGGGTTGTCAATCCCTTCATGGTCACTTATGAGAGTGAGATCTGATAAGATGATAGATAATATTTTTGGTATTTTTGGTATAAAGATCCAAAGTAAAATAAAAGGGCAAAGTAAAAAAGCAAAGCAACAATAAAGTGATGAAGATTGATATGATGAGAATAGACCCGGGGGCCATAGATTTCACTAATGGTTTCTCTCAAGAGCATAAGTATTCTACGGTGGGTGAACAAATTACTGTTGAGCAATTGACAGAATTGAGCATAGTTATGAGAATATCTAGGTATGATCATGTATATAGGCATCACGTCCGAGACAAGTAGACCGACTCTTGCCTGCATCTACTACTATTACTCCACTCATCGACCGCTATCCAGCATGCATCTAGAGTATTAAGTTCAAGAAAACAGAGTAACGCCTTAAGCAAGATGACATGATGTAGAGGGATAAATTCATGCAATATGATAAAAACCCCATCTTGTTATCCTCGATGGCAACAATACAATACGTGCCTTGCAGCCCCTACTGTCACTGGGAAAGGACACCGCAAGATTGAACCCAAAGCTAAACACTTCTCCCATTGCAAGAAAACCAATCTAGTAGGCCAAACCAAACTGATAATTCAAAGAGACTTGCAAAGATAACCAATCATACATAAAAGAATTCAGAGAAGATTCAAATATTGTTCATAGATAAACTTGATCATAAACCCACAATTCATCGGTCTCAACAAACACACCGCAAAAAGAAGATTACATCGACTAGATCTCCACGAGAGAGGGGGAGAACATTGTATTGAGATCCAAAAAGAGAGAAGAAGCCATCTAGCTACAAACTATGGACCCGAAGGTCTGAAGTAAACTACTCACACTTCATCGGAGGGGCTATGGCGATGATGTAGAAGCCCTCCGTGGTGGATTCTCCTTCCGGCGGAGCTCCGGAACAGGCCCCAAGATGGGATCTCGTGGATACAGAAGGTTGCGGCGGTGGAATTAGGTTTTTGGCTCCGTATCTGATCGTTTGGGGGTACGAAGGTATATATAGGAGGAAGGAGTACGTAGGTGGAGCAAAGGGGGGCCCACGAGGCAGGGGGCGCGCCCTAAGGGGGGGGGCGGCGCCCTCCACCCTCGTGGCCACCTCCTTTCTTTCTTGACGGGGGGTCCAAGTCTCCTGGATCATATCCGGTGAGAAAATCACGTTCCCGAAGGTTTCATTTCGTTTGGACTCCGTTTGATATTCCATTTCTTCGAAACACTGAAATAGGCAAAAAAAATAGCAATTTTGGGCTGGGCCTCCGGTTAATAGGTTAGTCCCAAAAGTAATATCAAAGTGGAAAATAAAGCCCAAGATGGTCCAAAACAGTAGATAATATAGCATGGAGCAATCAAAAATTATAAATACGTTGGAGACGTATCAGGCATCCCCAAGCTTAAATCCTGCTCGTCCTCGAGTAGGTAAATGATAAAAAAGAATTTTTGATGCGGAGTGTTACTTGGCATAATTTCAATGTAATTCTTCTTAATTGTGGCATGAATATTTAGATCCGAAAGATTCAAGACAAAAGTTCATATTGACATAAAAATAAAAATACTTCAAGCATACTAAGTAAGCAATTATGTCTTCTCAAAATAACATGGCCAAAGAAAGTTCATCCCTACAAAATCATATAGTTTAGTCATGCTCCATTTTTTCACACAAGAATGCTCTCATCATGCACAACCCTGATGACAAGCCAAGCAATTGTTTCATACTTTAATAATCTCAAACTTTATAAACTTTCACGCAATACATGAGCGCGAGCCATGGATATAACACAATGGGTGGAATAGAATATGATGATGGGGGTTATGTGGAGAAGACAAAAAAGGAGAAGGTCTCACATCAACGAGGCTAATCAATGAGCTATGGATATGCCCATCGATTGATGTTAATGCAAGGAGCACTAGAGCTATAAATGTATGAAAGCTCAACAAAAGAAACTAAGTGGGTGTGCATCCAACTTGCTGGCTCACGAAGACCTAGGGCATTTGAGGAAGCCCATCGTTGGAATATAAAAGCCAAGTTCTATAATGAAGAATTCCCACTAGTATATGAAAATGACAAAACAAGAGACTCTCTATCATGAAGATATGGTGCTACTTTGAAGCACAAGTGTGGAAAAAAGGATAGTAGAATTGCCCCTTTTTATTTTCTCTTTTTTTCGGCCTTCTATTTTTTCTTTGGCCTTTCTCCCTCTTTTTTATTGGGACAATGCTCTATTAAATGATGATGATCACACTTCTATTTATTTACAACTCAATGATTACAACTCGATACTAGAACAAAGTATGACTCTATATAAATGCCTCCGGCGGTCTACCGGGATATGCAATGAATCAAGAGTGACATGTATGAAAGAATTATGAACGGTGGCTTTGCCACGAATACTATGTCAACTACATGATCATGCTAGCAATATGGCAATGATGAATGTGTCATGATGAACGGTATGGTGGAAAGTTGCATGGCAATATATCTCGGAATGGCTATGGAAATGCCATAATAGGTAGGTATGATGGCTGTTTTGAGGAAGATATAAGGAGGTTTATGGATGAAAGAGTGTATCGTATCACGGGATTTGGATGCACCAGTGAAGTTTGCACCAACTCTCAATGTGAGAAAGGGCAATGCACGGTACCGAAGAGGCTAGCAATGATGGAAGGGTGAAAGTGCGTATAATCCATGGACTCAACATTAGTCATAAAGAACTCATATACCTATTGCAAAAATCTACAAGCCATCAAAAACCAAAGCACTAGGCGCATGCTCCTAGGGGGATAGATTGGTAGGAAAAGACCATCGCTCGTCCCCGACCGCCACTCATAAGGAGGACAATCAAATAACACCTCATGTTTCAAATTTGTTACATAACGTTTACCATATGTGCATGATGTGGGACTTGCAAACTTAAACAAAAGCATTTCTCAAATTCACAACTAATCAACTAGCATGACTTTGATATTATCACCTCCATATCTCAAAACAATTATCAAGCATCAAACTTTTCTTAATATTCAACGCACTCAAAAGAAAGTTTTACAAATCTTGAATACCAAGCATATTAAGATTTTTATGCAAATTACCATGCTATTTAAGACTCTGAAAATAATCTAAGTGAAGCATGAGAGATCAATAGTTTCTATAAAACAAATCCACCACCGTGCTCCAAAAGATATAAGTGAAGCACTAGAGCAAAACTATAAAGCTCAAAAAGATATAAGTGAAGCACTAGAGAAAAACTATAAATCTCAAAAGATATAAGTGAAGCACTAGAGTATTCTAACAAATTCCAATTCATGTGTGGCTCTCTCAAAAGGTGCGTACAACAAGGATGATTGTGGTAAACTAAGAAGCAAAGACTCAAATCATACAAGATGCTCCAAGCAAAACACATATGATGTGGTGAATAAAAATATAGCTCCAAGTAAAGTTACCGATGGAAGTAGACGAAAGAGGGGATGCCTTCCGGGGGCATCTCCAAGCTTTGACTTTTTGGTGTCCTTAGATTATCTTGGGGGTGCCATGGGCATCACCAAGCTTAGGCTCTTGCCACTCCTTGTTCCATAATCCATCAAAAAAATTCACCCAAAACTTGAAAACTTCACAACACAAAACTCAACAGAAATCTCGTGAGCTCCGTTAGCGAAAGAAAACAAAAGACCACTTCAAGGTACTGTAATGAACTCATTCTTTATTTATATTGGTGTTAAACCTAATTTATTCCAACTTCTCTATGGTTTATAAACTATTTTCTAGCCATAGACTCATCAAAATAAGCAAACAACACACGAAAAACAGAATCTGTCAAAAACAGAACAGTCTGTAGTAATCTGTAACTAACGCAAACTTCTGGAACTCCACAAAATCAGACAAAATAGGACGACCTAGGCAATTTGTTTATTGATCAGCAGAAATTGGAATCACTATTTTATCACGTTCTGGTGATTTTTAACAATTGTTTTCGTGAACAGAAAGTTTCTGGAAATTACAGCAAGATCAAATAACTATCATCCAAGAAGATCCTATAGGTTTAACTTGGCACAAAGACTAACTAAAACATAAAACCACATCTAAACAGAAGGTAGATGGATTATTTATTCCTAAACATAAGCAAAAACTAAAAACTAAAAATAAAATTGGGTTGCCTCCCAACAAGCGCTATCGTTTAACGCCCCTAGCTAGGCATAAAAGCGAGGATAGATCTAGGTATTGCCATCTTTGTTAGGCAATCCATAAGTGGCTCTCATGATAGATTCATATGGTAGTTTTATTTTCTTCCTAGGGAAGTGTTCCATGCCCTTCTTTAATGGATATTGGAATCTAATATTTCCTTCCTTCATATCAATAATTGCACCAATCTTTCTAAGGAAAGGTCTACCAAGAATAATAGGGCAAGATGGATTGCAATCTATATCAAGAACGATAAAATCTAAGGGCACATAATTCCTATTTGCAACAATAAGAACATCATTAATTCTTCCCATATGTTTCTTAATAGTGGAATCCGCAAGGTGCAAGTTTAGAGAGAAATCATCAAAATCGCTGAAATCTAGCAAATCACACAAAGTTTTGGGAATAGTGGAGACACTAGCACCCAAATCACATAAAGCATAAAATTCATGATCCTTAATCTTAATTTTAATAGTTGGTTCCCACTCATCATAAAGTTTTCTAGGGATAGAAACTTCCAACTCAAGTTTTTCTTCATAAGATTGCATCAAGGCATCAACGATATGTTTAGTAAACGCTTTGTTTTGACTATAAGCATGAGGAGAATTTAGCATGGATTGCAACAAGGAAATACAATCAATTAAAGAGCAACTTTAATAATTAAATTGCTTGAAATCCAAAATAGTGGGTTTAGCAACATCTAGGGTTTTATTCTTTTCAATCCCACTTTTATCAATTTCATCATCAAGATCTAAAAAATCCGAATTTTTGGAACGCCTTCTAGGTAAAGGTGGATCATATTCAGTCTCATCAAGATTCATATTGCAAAACAAAGATTTAATAGGGGTTACATCAATAAATTTTAGATCTTCATCTTGATTTTCATAGGAATTGGAAGACACTAGTATAAAAAGGGTCAAACGTGAAGCACATTAGTGCCGGTTTCAATTAGAGCCGGCACTAATGTGTATATTAGTGCCGGTTCGTGGCGGCGATCAATAGTACCGGTTGATGGCGAACCTTTAGTACCGGTTCGTACCACGAACCGGTACTAAAGAGGCTGTGTCAGCCTGCGGTCAGGCTATGGCCCCACCATCACCATTTAGTGCCGGTTCGTACCACGAACCGGTACTAATGACGTTATGGCAGGCTGTTTTTAGTCCCACCTCGCTCCCCTAACAAGCCTTTTACCACCTTAAATATGTTATTTCTCAAACTATCACAAGCACTTGGTCTTCATTGAACTGTATGTGTAGAATTTGTGGCCGCAATATGAGTCTTCATCGGTTTATAAATCGTTGATGACTCATATTGACAATTCAGATTGTACACACAAAGATCATTGATGATCAAAGTATTTTTTATGTTATAAGATCATATTGACACTTTAGATTGTAAAGAAATATAAGATCATGATGTAAATGCTCTTATATTTTTTGCGTTCAGTATGCACCATTCAAAGCGACGCCATCAACTTTCAACCATTTCTGCCTTCATTTGCTATTTTTCATGCATTCAATGATTTGTTTTGAGAACTAAATGACCTGGAAATTGAAAAGCACTACAAATGAACTCTGAAAAAGTTGGAACTTGGCATGGTATCATCATTTCACCCACATAGATTGTTCAAAAAAGTAGAGAGGGTTACGGCAAAAACTGGATGCACTTCGTTTACAAACTGGACAATCTCTTTCAAAGTATTCAGGTTTCTGACGAAATTAAACTCATCTGTTACAAAGGCATTTCATTTTTTTAAACTTATTACAACTCCAGAATTTTTGTGCATTCAGTATGCACCATTCAAACCGACACCATCAACTTTCAACCATTTCTGCCTTCATTTGCCATTTTTCATGCATTCAATGATTTGTTTTGAACTAAATGACACTAAATTTTGTGCGGGCATAGCACCACCTTTAGTACCGGTTGGTGGCTCCAACCGGTACTAAAGGGTGACCAGTACTACAATTTCTTATTAAGCTGTTTTTAAGTCCCACCTTGCCAAGAGAGAGGGACTAGGAGCGGTTTATAAGCCCTGAGTGCAGAGACGATGAAGAAGAGGCTCAATGCTCACGTTGCTTAGCTTCAAGCCTTAAGGAATATGGTAGATTGCACGGAGCTACGCGCAGTGCAGTTTACACTATTCCGAAAGGCTTGAAGCAAATTAACGAGTATTGCACCTCTTTTTTATTTTTAATAACTTATTACAACTCCGGACTTATTACACTACACTTCGGCATTTCTTTTTTTAAAACTTTGGTTATAACTCCAGACATTGACCATCAAGTTTTGCAGAAAAGAAAAAATAGCAGAAAAGAAAAAATTATATAAAAAAACTACTCAGAAATAAATAGAAGAAAATAAATATAGCAGAAAAGAAAAAACTACTCAGAAATAAATAGAAGAAAAAATAAAGCAGAAAAGAAAAAAATATTATATTTGCTATTTTTCAATCGTTCACAAAATGACCGTGAAATTGAAAATCATTACAAAATGAACTCTGAAAATGTTGAATTTTGGCAAACTAGATGAAAAACTACTCACAAATAAATATAACAGAAAAGAAAAAACTATATAAAAAAACTACGCAGAAATAAATAGAAGAAAATAAAGCAGAAAAGAAAATAAACATATTAAAAAAATTGGGGCGCTGCCCTGTGGGCCTGCTACGCCACGGGCGTGCAATTACAGGCCCTAAAGGCCCAGCAGACTCACAGGGCAGCGCGCAGAAATTAGGCCCACAAGCCTGCCATATAGAGGAGTTCAAAGAGGCAGCCGCGGCTGGGCTTATAAACCAGTGCGGCTGCCCTTCGCCCGGCGAGGTGGGACTAAACTTTGTGCACTGCGGGGTGGCAGCGCAAGGCCTTTAGTACCGGTTGGTGGCTCCAACCGGTACTAAAGACCACCCTTTAGTACCGGTTGGAGCCGCCAACCGGTACTAAAGGCCTGCTCTTCCCGCCTCTTGGCCTGGCCAAAGTTAGCCTTTAGTACCGGTTGGTGGCTCCAACCGGTACTAAAGGCTCCAACCGGTACTAAAGACCACCCTTTAGTACCGGTTGGAGCCACCAACCGGTACTAAAGGCCTGCTCTTCCCGCCTCTTGGCCTGGCCAAAGTTGGCCTTTAGTACCGGTTGGTGGCTCCAACCGGTACTAAAGGCCTCTCCTATATATACAAGACTTACGAAAATTCAGTTAGATCTCCCCACTTCTTTCATCTCAACCTCTCGCGCGCCGCTCCCGTCGTCGCCGCCCGTCGCCCGTCGTCGTCGTCGTCCCCGCCGCCGCCCCGAACGCCGCGTGCCGCCGTCCGTCGTCGTCCCGCGCCGCGGTGCCGTATACGTACGTATCTCGCTCTCCTCGCGTACCCGTCGCGCCGCCGTCCGTCGTCTCGTCGCACCCGGCCGGCCGGCCCGTACGCCGGCGCCCCTGCCCGGTACGCCGCCGTCCCCGCCCCGTATGCCGGCGCCCCCACTCGTACGTACGGGGCGGCGGCGTATGGGGCCGCACACACACACATACCACACACGCATACACACACATACGTACACACATATATACGTATACACACACATACACACACATACACACACACATTTTTTACTTATTTTCTGTTTTTTAGAAAAGTTAATTAGATGATCGAATGTTAGATTAATGTCGAATGTTAGATGAATTAGCTAGCTAGATAGAAAAATTGTCGAACTAGAGATTAGAACTAGTTGAATAATTAATATAACTAGTTTATTTTTAGTAAGAAAATTGTCGAACTAGTTTATTTAGGTATATGAGATTTGAACTAGTTCAATAATTAATATAACTAGTTTATTTCTAGTAAGAAAATTTAGGTGTCTGAGATTTGATGATTTAATTAAAATATTATTTGTTAATGAGTTTTTCTGTTTATTTAATTTTTTATATATTTTGAGTTTATATAAATGTTAGATTAATGTCGAATGTTAGATGAATTAGATAGAAAAGTTAAATATACAGTAATGTCAATTGTTAGAGATGAATATAGTTAGATATATTAATGTCAAATGTTAAATGAATATATATTTGGCTAGATATAGGTGTTTAATGTTTCACCTATATGAACATAGGAAATGTCATCTGACGTCGAAAAAGATTTCATTATGTGCGAACACTTTGAAGACCAGCGCGGCCTGTGCGACAGAAATTTCCTTGTTGATGGTAGGCGCTTCAGCATCAAGCTGGATGAGACATTCAAAGTTGATACAGTAAGTCACTTTGTCAATTATTATTTGAATGCAAAACTTATGCTTCATTTGCTTCAACTTATAATTTTAAATTTTCACTATTCTACTAGCGCATCCCCTGCCATGCAAGAATTTTTGTCTTGGATAAGATAAGTTTTAGTGCTATAGATGATATGGAGGTAAAAAGAGTTTACTTGAAGACGGAGCATGGGTATACTTTCAATGTCAAATTATATAATGGAGACACATACACCCATTTTGAATGCAAAACTTGGCAAGCACTATGCAAGGCTTATGCATTTGAGCCTGATATGGTTATCACCTTTGATATTCATCCATAAGATGATATTGAAGGTAATATAGACATCTGGGTCGATGTGCAAACGCCTCCAGTTCTACCATTTGGTGAGTTTTTCTCAACCATGCATGCATATGTTTATGTCTTTGATACAGTTTATCCAAAAATAGTTGACAACTAATTTGTATTGTCAGCTTATTTCGGTTTAAGCAAACATGTCCGGCGCTTGGTAGACAGGACCTACTACTGCCCCGGGGCTCAACTAAACTGCGAGGAGATAATTCATTATGTTTCATGGCTTGAGGATCTTAATACTGTCAAGACAATTTTTTTCCTGAACTTAGAAATGTTAGTACTCAAAACGTGCGACCAATGGTGATCGTATTGAACTACGGTCACATCTATAATCGAAAGATGGTAAGATTTTAAATATTTGTCCTTAATTAGTGCATCTTTTGCATACATTATTTTTGAAGCTAAACTTTCATTCCTTAGTATATTAATTACTATACGATGTTCTTCAACAGGGACTTCCGATGACAGTTGTGCCTCAGTGGATCGAGACAAAAGGTCGCATGTCAATGGTTAGCTTACAACCAAGATTTCCTACATTGCACATGAGTGCATTCAGGATTTCTGAAAGCGAAGAATGCTTAATAGTGAAAGATTGGAGCAAAATTGTTAACGATCGCAGAGAAGTACTAGGGGGCAGCAAGGAGAAGCGCAACCCAAGATTAGGAGACAGATTCATTTGCATGCTCCAGTATGATGAATCAGGAGAGCTATACATGTTCTATGCTATTCTACCTGAGAGGGAGCAGCAGGAGTAGCTACTAGTTCATGCTCTTAACTAGTACTTGTCTCATGTCCGTGTCCTGAACTTCGATGTTGGTGATGATTATGTTGAACTTGGTGATATCTTTGCTTCTGTTACAAAGTGAATGTTTCCTCTTTAAGCTAGCCAGCGTTGGTGATGATTAGATAGCTAGCGTTAATGACTATGATGATTAAATAGTGGTCATTAGACGACTGCGCTGATTTTTAGCTAGCTAGAGTTTATTTATTTATTAATATGCGATGATGATGATGATGATGATGACTACAACTCATTATAACGTAAAACAATCCTAAATTAAATTGATAACACAAATTTAATTGAAAAATACAAAATAAAACAAAAACCCACAAACATTTAGTACCGGTTGGTGTTACCAACCGGTACTAAAGGGCTCCCGGCCCCCGGAGCTGGCTCGTGCCACGTGGTTTCCCTTTAGCACCGGTTCGTGTTGAACCGGTACTAGGGGGGGCTTTAGTGCCCACACTTTAGTGCTGGTTCCTAAACCGGCACTAAAGGGCCTTACGAACCGGTGCTATTGCCCGGTTCTGCACTAGTGAGAACACGCTTTAATAAAGGCATCTTTTGTAGCACGCATCCTAGCGGTTCTTTCCTTGCACTCATCAATGGAAATTCTCATGGCTTTGAGAGACTCATTCATATCATGCTTAAGAGGAATAGATCTAAGCTCTAAAGAATCAACATCAAGAGAAATTCTATCAACGTTTCTAGCCAATTCATCAACTTTAAGCAATTTCTCTTTAAGCAAATCATTGGAATTCTTTTGTGAATTCATAAACTCTTTAACACTAGTCTCAAATTCAGAGGGCATCTTATTAAAATTTCCATAAGAGTTATTGTAGGAATTTCCATAATTATTAGAAGGATTACTAGGATAAGGCCTAGGATTAAACTTCCCTCTATACGCGTTGTTACCAAAATTATTCCTACCAACAAAATTCACATCCATAGATTCATTATTATTCTCAATCAAGGTAGACAAAGGCATATCATTAGGATCAGAAGAAACACTCTTAGTACTAAATAATTTCATAATTTCATCCATCTTTCCACTCAAAACATTGATTTCTTCTATCGCATGCACTTTTTTATTAATAGATCTTTCAGTGTGCCATTGAGAATAATTAACCATAATATTATCTAGGAGTTTAGTAGCATATCCTAAAGTGATTTCCATAAAAGTGCCTCCTGCGGCCCAATCTAAAAGATTTCTAGAAGCAAAATTCAATCCGGCATAATTTTTTTGTATAATCATCCACAAATTCAAACCATGAGTAGGGAAATTACGTATAATTAATTTCATTCTCTCCCAAGCTTGTGCAACATGTTCATGATCAAGTTGCTTAAAATTCATAATGTCGTTTCAAAGAGAGATGATCTTAGCAGGAGGAAAATACTTAGAGATAAAAGCATCTTTGCACTTGTTCCAAGAATCAATACTATTTTTAGGCAAAGACGAAAACCAAGCTTTAGCACGATCTCTAAGAGTAAGGATGGAAATTTTACCCATGGACACGGATACCCATGGATATCCGACCCGAATGGATAGGGTTTGGATATGCTTTTGTGCCCACAGGCGGCGTCCAAACCCGACCCGATTGCTCATGGGTAGGGCATGGATATAATCTTGTACCCGTGGGTATACCCAAACCCGACCCGATAGTATGATTTAATGGGGAAAAATATGCTATCTCTACCCCATAGTAATATGTCCCACTGTAATTTTACACTAAGTTATCTAAAACATGCAAAAGAAATTGCACAATCCCTGCCCTAACTTTTATTAGTTCACATTCAATCTCCATCGTAACATACTCCAGTGCCCCTTCCCTTATTTTTATCTCCTCGGTAGATGACTCGTCATTCTCATCTTTTTAGGAAAATTCTAAATGATATTAGGTTGTTAGTGGATGCTGATTTACCATAAATGAAGCCTAGCCTACCATGAGGTGGAGAATGGAAGAGCTTATGTTAGCAATGTATTATGTCTTATTTTATATGTGTTGAGAGGACACAATGGATATCTAGTGGGTATGGATATCCATCGGGTTTGGATATGGACACAATTTTTCACCCATGGATTTTTTCATGGGCGGGCAAAGATTCTCTTCATGGATATGGATATGGATTTGATATTGTTCAACCCGATACAAACCCGACCCATTGCCATCCTTATCTAAGAGAAAGATGATATAGCTTCAATTTAACAATATCATTATCGACATCTTTCTTCTTTTTCATATCACATAAATCAACGAAGCTATTTAGATGAGTAGCGGCATCTTCACTAGGAAGGCCGGCGAATTGATCTTTCATAACAAGATTCAACAAAGTAGTATTGATTTCACAAGATTCAGTATTGGTAAGAGGAGCAATCGGAGTGCTAAGGAAATAATTATTGTTCATATTGGTAAAGTCACACAATTTGGTATTATCTTGAGCCATCGTGACAAGCGAGCTAACCAACACACGAGCAAACAAAAAGCAAGCGAGAAGAAGGCAAACGGAAAAGAGAGGGCGAATAAAACGACAAGGGTGAAGTGGGGGAGAGGAAAACGAGAGGCAAATGGCAAATAATGTAATGCGAGAGATAAGGGATTGTGATGGGTACTTGGTATGTTGACTTTTGCATAGACTCCCCGGCAACGGCGCCAGAAATCTTCCTGCTACCTCTTGAGCACTGCGTTGGATTTCCTTGAAGAGGAAAGGGTGGTGCAGTAGAGTAGAGTAAGTATTTCCCTCAGTTTTTGAGAACCAAGGTATCAATCCAGTAGAAGGTTACACGCAAGTCCCTCGTACCTACACAAAACAAATAGCTCAACGCAACCAACGGGATTAGGGGTTGTCAATCCCATCACGGTCACTTACGAGAGTGAGATCTGATAGAGATGATACATAATATTTTTGGTATTTTTGGTATAAAGATGCAAAGTAAAATAAAAGGGCAAAGTAAAAAAAGCAAAGAAATAATAAAGTGATGAAGATTGACATGATGAGAATAGACCCGGGGGCCATAGAATTCACTAGTGGCTTCTCTCAAGAGCATAAGTATTCTACGGTGGATGAACAAATTACTGTTGAGCAATTGACAGAACTGAGCATAGTTATGAGAATATCTAGGTATGATCATGTATATAGGCATCACGTCCGAGACAAGTAGACCGACTCCTGCCTGCATCTACTACTATTACTCCACTCATCGACCGCTATCCAGCATGCATCTAGAGTATTAAGTTCAAGAAAACAGAGTAACGCCTTAAGCAAGATGAAATGATGTAGAGGGATAAATTCATGCAATATGATAAAAACCCCATCTTGTTATCCTTGATGGCAACAATACAATACGTACCTTGCTGCCCCTACTGTCACTGGGAAAGGACACCGCAAGATTGAACCCAAAGCTAAACACTTCTCCCATTGCAAGAAAACCAATCTAGTAGGCCAAACCAAACTGATAATTCGAAGAGACTTGCAAAGATAACCAATCATACATAAAAGAATTCAGAGAAGATTCAAATATTGTTCATAGATAAACTTGATCATAAACCCACAATTCATCGGTCTCAACAAACACACCGCAAAAAGAAGATTACATCGAATAGATCTCCACGAGAGAGGGGGAGAACATTGTATTGATATCCAAAAAGAGAGAAGAAGCCATCTAGCTACTAACTATGGACCCGAAGGTCTGAAGTAAACTACTCACACTTCATCGGAGGGGCTATGGCGATGATGTAGAAGCCCTCCATGGTGGATTCCCCTTCCGGCGGAGCTCCGGAACAGGCCCCAAGATGGGATCTCGTGGATACATAAAGTTGCGGCGGTGGAATTAGGTTTTTGGCTCCGTATCTAATCATTTTGGGGTACGTAGGTATATATAGGAGGAAGGAGTACGCCGGTGGAGCAAAGAGGGGCCCACGAGGCAGGGGGCGCGCCCTAGGGGGTGGGCGCCCTCCACCCTCGTGGCCACCTCCTTTCTTTTTTGACGGGGGGTCCAAGTCTCCTGGATCATATCCAGTGGGAAAATCACGTTCCCGAAGGTTTCATTCCGTTTGGACTCCGTTTGATATTCCGTTTCTTCGAAACACTGAAATAGGCAAAAAAATAGCAATTCTAGGCTGGGCCTCCGGTTAATAGGTTAGTACCAAAAGTAATATAGAAGTGAAAAATAAAGCCCAATATGGTCCAAAACAGCAGATAATATAGCATCGAGGAATCAAAAAATATAGATACGTTGGAGATGTATCAATGCACAGGGGATACTACACAATATTGAACACTTAGTCTCGGACGATATGAATGCCAAGCTCACATCCGCTATCTCTGATGAGGAGATTGAAGCCGCGTTGTTTCACATGGGGCCGACGAAAGAGCCGGGCCCAGTCGAGTTACCCGTTCTCTTCTACCAAAGACACTGGTCGTTGGTGAAGAGTGATGTATGCACAACAGTTCGGGACTTTTTAAACGGGGCTTTGACCCCGACTGAGTTTAATGAGACGATTATTGTCATGATACCGAAAGTTAACTCACAGGAGTTACTTTCGCAGTTTCGCCCTATCAGCTTATACAACATTTTGTACAAGATCGCCACCTAGGTGTTAGCAAACAGGTTGAAGGGTATTCTTCCACTCCTAATCTCTGAAGAACAGAGCGCTTTTGTGCCCGGGCGTCTGGTCACTGATAATGTGTTGGTGGCATATGAGTGTGTACATGCTATACGGAACAGGAAAAGGAAGAAGAGTTTGTGTGCGATTAAATTGGATATGATGAAAGCGTATGACCGGGTCGAGTGGGTATTCCTTGAGATGGTTATGTCACGTTTTGGTTTCGATCCCCAGTGGGTCTCCATGATAATGAGATGCGTCACCTTGGCTCGTTTTTCTGTAAAGTTAAATGGTGGGCTATGCAGGAGCTTTATACCGTCTCGTGGTTTAAGACAGGGGGATCCGTTGTCACCGTATTTGTTTCTCACTTGTGTGGAGGGATTTTCAGCTCTTCTCAAGAAGGCTCAGACTGACAAACAATTATCGGGGGTGAAGTTTGGGAGCACTGGCCCCCATGTAACTCACCATTTGTTTGCAGATGATAGTATAGGTTTCCTTGAGGGAACCAAGGAGAACATGGAGACACTAAAACAAATTCTTGAGAAGTATGAAAAAGCGTCCGAACAAAAGGTAAACTTGCAGAAGTCCTCGATCTTTTTTGGAAAATCCAGCCGATGTGATGAAGGAACAAATGAAGCAGATAGTGGGGATTCAGTCTGAAGCCCTTAGTGAACGGTATTTGGGGCTCCCAACACTGGTTGGCAGGTCCAAAGACGGCACTTTTAAACATGTAACCGAGTGTGCTAAGGGTAAAGTGTGTGGTTGGAAGGGCCAAGGACTGTCCAAAGCAGCTAGAGAAGTGCTCGTCAAATCTGTTTTGCAAGCGACACCGACCTACACCATGAGTTGTTTTCACCTCTTGAAGAAGATGTGCTGGAACCTGACTTCAATCTCGTCCAAATTCTGGTGGGGTAAAATGAATGGTGAGAGAAGGGTCCATTGGATCGCTTGGCAGAAGATGTGTGCGAGCAAGAGGGATGGGGGCATGGGATTTCGTGACCCTGAGGCTTTCAACCAAGCATTGTTGGCGAAACAAGCGTGGCGTATCCTTCAAGTCCCAACTTCTCTATGTGCTAGAGTGCTGAAAGCGAGGTATTTTAAAGATGAATCAATCATGCCCGCTTCCTATCCGGCTTCGGGCTCTTTCACCTTCAGGAGCATTTTGCATGGCTGGGATTTGCTAAGGGAGGGCCTGATATGGAGAGTTGGCTCGTTTGCCAATATTAACATCCATCACGACTCACGGATCCCTCGGACCGGGAGTACTAAACCTCTAGGACAAGTATACATGCAGGGCATAACCAAGGTGGCTCACTTACTCAATCCCAATGGTGTGTCTTGGAATGAGCAGTTGGTGGATCGGATGTTCACAGCGGCGGATGCGATGGACGTGAAGCAAATGGCTATTGGTGGACCAGAGTCTGATGATTTTCTTGCACGGAATATTACGCGTAATGGGGTATTCACAGTTAGGTCAGCGTACCATCTACGAATGTCTCTGAACAGAGCGAGGACCGGACAGCCGGAGTCCTCGAGTTCGGTAGCTATGCACAAAGGATATTTGGAGTTGTGGGATACAAGTGCGTCGGGCAAGGTCAAAATTCATATGTGGCGCATAATCCAGAACGGGCTTGCCGTGAGTGCAGAACTCCATCGACGTCGGATCAAGCCGGACATTTTTTGTGTTGTGTGCGCCTGAGAAGGGACTATAATGCATAGATTTTGGGGCTGCCAACATTCAGTCATGTTTTGGGAGATGTTGAGGGCACAGGTAGGGTTGGTATTGTAAGAACCACCAAAACATATTGAGACTCAGCGAGCTCTCGCATCTTGGCTACTTGGCTGGTTTGCTCGGGCGAGTGGCGACGAGAAGGAGGTGATGCTTCAGGCGGTCTATAGCCTCTGGCTGGCACGAAACGAGGCAAGGAATGGGCAGAAGATAATATCGCCACATGAAATAATAGCTACTGCGCAGGTGCAAGTTGCAGAGTGGAGAGCATCTCAAGAGACGAGGGCGTCACAACCGGAGCCAAAGACTATTCAGTGAAGGGTACCCCCTGCTGCGGGATGGGTAAAGATCAACTCCGATGGCGCGGTCTCCAGGTACGGGGAGAAAGGAGGAGGTGGGGCGGTTCTTCGCAATCACCAAGCGGCGTTCCGAGCTGGGCTGTGCCACTTCTTCCCAAATAATGCTGATCCTGAGATGGTCGAGGTGTTAGCTTGCAGACAAGTTGTTCAAATGGCGATTGATCTAAACTTAAGTCGGGTGCATGTTGAGCTTGATTGCCTGGCTCTGGTCAAGATGCTCAACGACCCGCAGAAGAATCTGTCTGCTGCTTGTCCTTGGGTGGAGGATATTAAGGCGATGCTTCGGTCTATGGAGGAGTCCAAGATGTCATGGATTCGTTGGTCTGGGAATGTAGCCGCTCATAAGCTAGCAAAAGTAGGGGTAGGGGAGAACCGTTCGGAGATTTGGGTGGGCTCGCCACCAGAATTTATTTTAGATGTAATTTCAGACGAGATTCCTAGCTTTGGTTAAATAAAGCGGCATGATTTCCAAAAAAACACTGAGCACTCCTCCTGCCCAACGTCAAACGATGAGATGAGGGTCCACGGGACACGTGGCAAGAGCGCTAGTGTTTCCTTATTTTTCTTCTTTATATAAAAATAGGGTCGCGATAACTGCCACACGTGTGGTGTATCGGATAGTTGTGCCACACGCCTCGTGTGGCATGGACAGAAACCAGCCCGCACGACCGCGTCCGGGCGCGCAAAGGCACGACCCACACACCTCTTTTTTCCCCTCCCGATCCCTCTCACGCGCGTGCGTGTGGGCGAAGTTGATAACGCCCACACGCCCGTATGTCAGGCCTCGTACCTCCTGGTCCCGCACGCCACGCGTGACGGTCACCGCGCGCCCGCAGTTGCCATGGTCCAGACCCTCGTCCATGTTCGTTTAAGTGCAGTTGCCATGTCGCTGAACTACGGTTGCCATGTCGGACAACTGCAGTTGCCATGGTTGCTCAACTGCAGTTGCCATGTATGGTCTGATGTAATGTAGTTGCCATGATTTCATAAGTTTAGGAGTTGCCACATACTAACACTAGGCAGTTGAGAGAGTTGACATGTGCTCACAAGCATGCTAGGGCAGTTGCCATGTAAAAAGGAAGAGTTGCCATCTGCTTTCGTGCACGTTAGGGCAGTTGCCATGTACCATGCAAAAACATATGGCAACTCGGTAAAAAGAGAGTTGCCATCTGCTTATGTGCACACTAGGCAGTTGCCGTGTACCCTGCAAAACACATGGCAACTCGGGTAAAAAAGAGAGTTGCCACCTGCTTATAAAGCACACTAGGGGCAGTTGCCATGTGCACTGCAAAACACATGGCAACTAGCAGCTTGGGTGTGGGAGAGAAGACGGGCGTGTGGGCGAGATGGCAAATGCCCACACACTAGCCCTTGTGTGTGTGTGCAAAGTGGCGTGGGCGAACTGCTGAACGCCCACACACCAGCCCTTCCTGTGTGATGAAACGGCCGTGTGGGGCTGTGGGCGACCGTGTTAACGCCCACACATCAGGCCAGTCCTACGTGACACTAGAAACATGCCAAGATTCGTGCGCTCACGAACGGACGCGGATCCACGCGTGTGGGCGAGATGCGCACGCGAGATGCAAACGCCTGGGCGTTAATATTTCCGTAAAAATACTTGATTCTTTGTGATATGTTTACCTGTGTAAATCGTACATGTATATTCCAAACTCGTTAAGTAGATCGCTCGGGGGTGAACGGAAGGTTCCAACCTAATTGCCGGATTTTTCGGCGGCGGCGGCCATGAACGATGTGGCGGCTTCCCTACCCAACAAGCGGAGGCGGGACGAGCGGCAATCTCAGGCGAGCAGGGATGTCACCGGCGGCTATGGTGCTAGCCTCGACCTCCTCAGCCGCCTCCCTGACGAGATCCTCGGCACCATCATCTCTCTCTCGCCCACCAAGAACGCCGCGAGGACAACCGTTCTCTCCTCCCGGTGGCGCCGCCTCTGGCACTCCGCCCCGCTTAACCTCGCGGTCGGCTACCTCGCCCGCTATATCTGGCGCTGCGCCAGGCTCGACCGCCGCAGCGGCGTCGACTACGAATTTCTCCGCAAGGTGAGTGAGCGCATCGACGTCGTCGTCTCCAAGATCCTCGCCGTGCACACCGGCCCCGCTCGCCGCCTCTCCTTCGGTGACCCCCACCACGTCTGGTTCAGCCGTGGCCTCTGCGCCAAGTTGGACGGCTGGTTCTGCTCCCCCGCCCTCGACGGCCTTGAGGAGCTCGATTTTTACTTGGGCGGCAAGCCCTGGTGGACGCTGCCGCCGTCCGTGCTCCGGTTCGCGCCGACGCTGCGCGTCGTCAGACTGTGCGGCTGTGATTTTCACGAGATTAAAGCTATCCCCGCACTTCGTCTCCCTCGGCTGAAGCAGCTCGAGCTCTCTTGTATCGCCATCCCGGATGCCACCCTCCACTGCCTGCTAACTGGCTACTCTGCGCTAGAGAGCCTTCAGCTTGATAATATCCAGGGGCTCAGCTCCGTCCGGATCATCTCGTCCACTCTACGGAGTATTGATTTCTCTGGTTCTTACTTCAACGTTGAAGAGCCCCTGCTTCAGGAGCTTGTCATTGAGGATGCACCTTGTCTTGAGAGATTGATCGTACATGGTGGCCTGAGGATAGTCAAAGTCCTTGCGGCGCCGAAATTGATGGTGTTGGGCTGCCTGTCTATCAACAACTATAAATCTGTGAATGGAACAATTATGCAGGTAAAACTTGCATGCATTTTGGCATTTTCTACTCGCAATCTATTGATGTGTGTTTATCGGTTTTCTCCAGGAAACTATCCACACTAGCTTGACTGCGTCGGGACGTGCATTGAAGGTCTTGATTCTAGAATCTATCGGCCCCAATCTAGATGAGATTGTTGGTTTCCTTAGATGCTTTCCCTGCTTAGAGAAGCTATACATCAAGGTGAAAATATTTATTGTTAAATCTAGCCATATGGAATTTGATTTTGTTTATCAACATTATATTTCTGGACTTCTTGTTTGGACGTAATATTTAGTATACTTTGGGTAAAAGTAACCTCCACAACAAAGATTGTTGGGTAATTTTCTCCCTAATTGTGCAATGAAAAATCTGATAGTCAAAACTACCCGTAGGAGATTTTCAAGTTAAAATGAAGGTAGGGGGCTACATTATTCAGTAATCCCCCTAATTAATTCAGTCAGCATGCAAATACAACTAATACTTATGTAACTAGGTGCCAGCGATGAGGAATCATTGGTTTTTTAACACGCAGCAAAATTACTCCTTTTATCACGACCTAAGTGGCCACCAATACCAATTTTGTTTTTTTGCAGTCACGCTTTAGGAAGGATATGAAAAATGTGTGCGAATATAACACACTCGATCCCATTGAATGCCTCGAACTCCATCTCAGAGCAATAGTATTGAACACCTATGAAGGCCAGAGACCAGATATTAACTTTGCCAAGTTCTTTGTTCTGAACGCAAAGGTGCTCAAGGTAATGAAATTTGGTGCCAATGGTACCCGCAATTATAAATGGGTGGCTAAACAACGTAGGCGGCTACAACTGGATAACAGGGCCTCTAGAGGTGCAAGATTTTATTTTAAACGAGATTTGGATATCCCCAGCTTTTGCAATGACTATCGCTTACATGGTATGTAGACAGTTGATCCCTTTGGTAGCTCGTAGTGCAAATGTTGTTGCCTGGTATGATGCCCTTTCAGTGGACTCTCCCGCAAAAAACAGTAGGCTGAAGTATACTGAAATTTAGAAGTCTGCAAAGCCAGGGGATATATGTGTCTATGCTCTTTACATACTGAAACAATATGTTTCTGTCCATGAACTATACTGGAATTCAGAAGTCTGCAGAACCAGAATTCAGAAATATGCAGAACCAGAGTTCTGAAGTCGGCAGGGGATTAAGTAACCACAAGCCCTTACTTTGGTCTCTGAAAGTGTATTTAAAAGAGTCTGTATTGTTTGCAAAACTGTCTTGCAAAATCTGGCTCAAATTAAGTGCTGTGCAAACTCTGATATCCTTCGATTATATAATGAATTAGTTCTTGATCATTCCATCACAGAGATTCATCCAGTAGTGCAGTCTGTTGCAAAAGCAGGACAGGCTGAAAATCGGCAAGTATGTTTTTTGATGAAGAATGGACTATTTTTTATAGTATACAGAAAGAATGGCGTATCTACTTACAATTACAAACTCTGTAATGAACACTTTATAACTGAAATCTAAGGGAATTCTCCCTGACCCCTTACAAAATTGAAATATTCATGGTTGCCTGCTTCAGGAGAGAATGGACATGAAGACGGTGGACCAGGTGGTGAGCGCCACGGTGGCAACGAGGTACGTCCACATGTAGATCACTGAGCATTCCTCCTGCGCCACGTCGAACAGCTGTGCCATGGTACCGATGTTCATAGCGGGCGGCAGTGCGAACTGCAACATCAGCACGTACCGGTAGAGAGGGTCATGGGGAAGGAACCCAACCCCGTGCGCCACGCGGACGACGGCGATCCCCATCATTGGCATTGCCACGTAGCGGATGCAAACGATCGCCACGATCACCGCGCGCTTCAGCACCGACTTCCGCAGCCCTGCACAGTAATTTTCAGAGTGAGTTCAGAGAATTGTTTTCGGGGATCGACACTGTGCGGACGAACTGCCACCTTGTGTCAGGTTTCCTCCCAGAATGAGGGTGATGCAGGGAATAGTGCCATTGCTGCAAAGGGAAGTACTTGGTCATTGGAGTGAGACTGAATGAACACTGAAGTAAGTTCAGATCTTTCGAAATGAATACGGGAAAAATTATCATCTGCAGGTAGAAAGAGAGGGATGAAGATTCGTACCCCATCAAATCGAGGGAATCCTGGATGACTCTGAGAGGGGCGCCGTCGCCGATGATCAGCGACTTGAGCCATGGCACTAGCCCAACGACGAATCCAATTATCTGTCAGGATGCAGTTAACACCATATTCAGTCAAAACCCCCTTTCCCCTTGAAAGGATAAATGTTGTAGTTATTAAGGGAGAGACATACCGCGGATATTGTCGGCGGCGTCATGAGCTCCTGGACGAGCTGGTGCAAGGCCTCCGCCAGGTTCGTGCAGAATCCCTTGTTGCCGGCTACATCGCTCTCGCCCGATAATAGTGGAGCTTCCTGCATTTCTGCCTCGGTCAGTTCCTCTAAAGATGCCAACCAACATGGACGATCATGAGCACTTACAATTTGGTTCATCTCATTGCGTTCCTCGTCGCCGGCATTGAACCCCTCGACGTGTTCCTCATCACTGTCAGCCGGGCACTGGACGCACTTGGACTGCATCTTGTGGTACAGCGTCCCTGACTTGTGCATCAGGCTGTAGGTGTACGTCCATATGAACAGGCCACCAAGCTGCATGCACACAGGGTCAGAGTGAGATTCAAAGTCTGAACTCTTGCCGTCAGAGAGCAGTAAGTGTACTAGAAGCAAGCTGTGCTTACAGCCATGGACAGCGAAGAGTAGGAGAGCCCTCGCGAGCGGCACTGGCTCCGATCGTTCCCGAACGGGTTGCCGTCTTCGTCGCAGACTGCCGGGACGATGATCAACAGCAGGTTGCCGAGATTTCCTGCGATATTTGGTCGACACTGTTAGGATCAACAAATTAAATAGTACTCCCTCTGACCTCTATAAACAGATATAAGACGTTTTATGTCACTAAAATAGTGACTACTGCGTAGTACTACAAAGGAAGTGTGTGGCAATTCAAAAGTCTGAAACCGTGTGTACCTGTTGAGCAGAAGGCGATGATCAAGCCGTGGAAATGCGGCGGCGGTTTCAGGATCTTGCATGCTATCCAAGCAAGAGCGCTACCGACTAGGAATGTGATTGCTATGTTCACCGGCATGAACCACCTGCAATGCATAGCGAGTAATACTGTAGAAAGTTACTCCGGAGTAGTAACGGCATGAACCACCTGCAATGCATAGTGAGTAATACTGTAGAAAGTTACTCCGGAGTAGTAAGTGTTTTTCAGACAAAAACATATGCAAAGTTGACAGTCAGCAAGAATGTTGCTCCCTATAATCATTGTCGTGGTTGAATCTAGCTTTGTGTGGCATATATATATATATATATATATATATATATATATATATATATATATATATATATATATATATATATTCGTATTTCGTTGGTCAAATTGACGATTGCATGGGCCTCATAAACCGGGAGAGAGGAAGAAGTAATTAACTAATTATATCTGCATTTCATGGCTCTTTTTCGATAAAGGGTGAATTTTATTACTTAAATAAAGTATCAAGAGAATACAACCAGAATGAGCATACACCCGGCCTCTACATAGCTAAGATGCACACAGCCGAACACCAACACACACATAAAAAATTGCCCGGCCTCTGCATTTCTTGGCTCTTGGAAACTCCGATCCGGAAACTGATGATTCCACTTACCAAGAGATGACGTCGGAGAGGGTGACGGTCTTGGCGAGGCTGGCGAACATGAGAGCAGGGGTGAAGACAGTGAAAACAACCTGTGAGAGTGAGAAATGGTGAGCTAAGGTGTCTCAAACAGTATAGTAGTAGCTGAATTTTATCCAAAAAAAGAAAAAGAGAGTATAGTAGCTGAACTTGGATCACCTTGTTCATGTCCCTGCGGGCGCTGGGGGTGAGAACGTTGCTGTACCCCGATGCGAGGAAGGCTCCGATGACGCCGACGAGCAGGACCTGGACGATCGGCATGGAAGCCACCTCGAGGAGCGACAAGAAGCCCATCGACGTCCTGGCCCTGCAGATGTAATCAAATTGCCATGGCCGAGAAGAAAAGAAGGAAAGAAGGGAACGCGGAAGGTAGGAGATGAAGCTCCCACTCCCAGTCCCAGAGCCAGAAGAAAGAGAAGCAAATTCGACTGTATTAGTTAAGCTCAATCACATGATCCTGAAGAATGCGCGGCGGGGCAACGGAGTGGTCCACCGGAGCTGCTCCAAGACTGCTCGGTGCCGTGGACGCCGTGGAGACAAGTGGTTTAAGTAGCCATCGTCGATCGGGACACGCACGTAGGCAGGCAGGCAGGCGGCCTGGGCCGGAGAAGAGATGGCGCCTACACCGCAAACACATACGTACGTCCATCTGTAGCTACCTAGCGACTCGCCGCCCTCCTTCCTGCTGATCGGCCCCTCGACTTAGTTAAGACGCACATGGTTGGTTTGGTTACCTGTCTGCCCGATCAGCCGATGATTGTCTCACGTCTCGTGTCCCCTCTTGCTTACGCACGAGCTAGAGGAAAATTGGACTCAACTCGGCGTTGGGCATCTCCATATGGCGCACATGAGCAGCCTGACAAGGGGGCGTCGTCGAGGATGGGTGGGGTTCAGTGACCATGGGAATGCTGGGTGCGGTCGCAACGCACAGGGCGTCGGACAGCAGCCGTCCGCGGCGTCGCACACGCGCACGACGGCGCACAGGGCGTCGACGAGCAGCCATCCGCGGTGTGGCATACGTGCACGTCGTCGCATAGGCCGTCAGCTAGCAGCCTTCCGCGGCGTGGCGCACGTGCAGCACGTGCAGAAGCCACATGCATGAGCACCGGCGGGAGCAGCTGCCACTGTTCGGTCATGGACCGTACAGGTAGTGCATGCTAGGTGTTCAATGATATGCCCGTGTAAGCCAATGTGAGAAGGAAGAGGCAAGATAGAGAAATACCGCTTAGTGCATGAAGACCGATAAAAACCGTGTTGAGTCACCAGTAATATCAGGTCAGCTGAGATAAGGGACTAAAGGTTTCTAGTTTCACGAGTTGGAGGTGCAAGTTGTCCGGTTTCGGAGTTGAGGGACTAAAGTTTTCTGGTCTCACGAGTTGAAGGTGCAAGTTGTCCGGTTTCGGAGTTGAGGGACTAAGGGCCTGTTCGGAGCCCCTCCGCTCCGCGAGGCCGTTCCCGGAGCTGACGAAGTTCTAGTTAAAAAGTGCAGAGCCAGCGAAACGGTACTCCCGAGATTCTCAATTCCACGGAGCGGGTGGACTGTCGAACAACGCCTAAATATAGACTTCGCCAAGAGTTGAGGGACTAAAAGTATACTTTTATTTATAGGAAATACATGTATGTTTTTTCTTGCAATGAAAACTTCCGATCTATTCATCAATTGTCAGGGGAGTACAAAGAACACCAACGACGACTACAAGCACTGTAGCGAGCCGAAGACGTGTCGTCTCGCCCGCAGTCGTCGAAGCCGGGCAAACCTTGTTGCAGTAGACAGCAGGAAAGTCATCGTGCTAAGGCGTCATGGGACCGGCGCACTAGAACAACAACCGTCACCGATGAAGGGAAGCGTAGATCAAAATGAGCAAATATGTAGACACACAAACTCAAACGAACGAACAATGGATCCACGTAGATCCACTGAAGACAAACGCCGACCGAATCCCACGAGATCCGTCGGACAAACCTCCACACACCATCCGACGATGCTAAAATCACCACCAAAATGGGAAGCTAAGCAGGGAGGAGTTTATTCTATCTACAGAGAGCAGTCGCCGCCTCGCACCTGCAAGTAGGACACAAACCTAATAATACTACAAAAAATTGATAGCAAGTTTCTTACAAAATGTTCATCATCGCATCACCAGACACAAAATGTTCTTTTTTTACAATTACCGGACACAAAATGTTCATCAACAGGACCAAGCCTAAACGATAGGAGTAGATTATAAACCATTTACATTAACGAGAAATCTATCTGTCAAACCACGTCGGATTTGTTTCCACAAAAAAAAGAAAAACCACGTCGGTTTTGCAAGAGTACCGAACGACCCAGCTGCCGTCCAATCTTCATCATGCGGTCGCATGCATGCACCTGGTCCCCGCTGGTCCTGAGCCGTCGCGATACCAGTCTCTGTCTCCCGCATGTACATGGGGCGAGCGAAAGGACATGGGACGTACTCCCTCTCCGATTTATTTCTTCCATTGATCCCCTTCCATACCTAGCTCCATTATAAAAAAAAAACTGTCAAAGCCACGCCCTCACGTGATCACGTATCATAATGAGAAAGTTTCTTATATTGTTTCTCTATTTAAATGTATTTCTCTATTCTTAATGGACAACTTGGTAGCCTCCATTTCGTCCGGGTTTTTTTTCGTCTCATCTTTGTTTGGTTTTCTTTTTCCGTCCCTCCTCACACCCCCTCCGTAACACCCCCTACCTAAAAAAAAAATCGTACGTCAACCACGTAAAGAGGCCCCTCGCACAAAAAGACGGACAAAGACCATGTATCGATGCCTCCTCGCACGAAAAAAAGGGACGAACCGGGAGCTAGGCCCCTCGCACGAACCGGGAGCTAGGTCCTCGATCTATTCGATACAAGGATGGGAACCACGCCCCATCCGCCATCAGGGATCCCTTTGCCGTCGTTGATCTATACGCTACGTCGACGAAAACCACGCCCTAGCCGCCATCGCGGATGCCTTTGGCGGCACCGAGGTCATGGACGAGCCACGACAGAGGTTCTAGAGGAGACGCCGCCGCCTTCATTGCAGACCTCCAGGTCGCCGTCGGGACACCGCTGCCGAGGGCCGCGCATCTGACACCCTTGAGCCGCTCTTCTTTCTGAGGCCATGGCGGGGAGGCCCGTGCGCTTACGCGTGCTCGTGTACGACCAGCACTCCCGTGGGCAGGCCACGTGGCGCGCGCCGCCGGTGTCCCGATGGCCGCGCTCTTCTCGCAACTCTGTTTGGTGGACGTCATCTACGGGGAGGTCTACGCGGGCCGCTTCTACCCGTCGGTCATGGAAGGGGGCGCGTTGCGGGGCCTGCTGAGCGATGGATGTGCCGTCAGTTTGTGGCATCGCTGGAGTCGTACGGGTAGACGACGTCTTCGTCAACTCGTTCCATGAGCTCGAGGTCAAGGTGATGTCCCTTTTCCATGCCGCACCAGTTTTTCCCAAGTGAAGATGGATAAAAGCCAGCTGGAGATACCTGGATGTTCAATTCAAAGATGAAAGATCGTCTTATTTATCAAAGCCCCGTTTGTTTTGTTTTCTGCACAAACTCTATATTATGATTGACTTTACCATTGTTGCTCACTTCCACATTTGCTGTGATTAACTATTTTCCTCCCAATATGATTTTACAACTAGCTTTTTTGTTCCCTTGTAAATCTGCAGCAGAGGGAGTTCAGTTCAGATTGTTTCAGTTTTCTCCAGTAGTAAAACAGTCTTCCTTTTCGCTCCTGGTTGCAGAAAGTCGATCTGTTGGGGAAAACATGGGAACAATGTGATTGCTGAATTAATTCAAGATCATGTATGTAGGTCTTCCATATGTCATATATGAAATTTCATAACCCTATGTTTCCCTTCAGGCACCAACACACCAATAGAGCTATCAATTATTTTGTATTCAGATGACATAATGAGTGAAAATTGGTGCTCTTCTGACCTCTGTTGGAATCAACATTGGTGTGTGTATACTTTTTCTGTCATTCTATTCCATTCTAAGGAAGCAGCCACTAAATGTTAAGGTCTATTTTGGGAGAAGGATTGCTGAACAACATAATAGGCTCCGAGGGGCTTTTATTTTGAAGATATTTGTTTCATCCCACATAGGAGCAGCTGCTGGAATAGAAATCAATTGCTTCTATAAGGTAAGGCATTGTTTGTACTCTTCTTACATGGAAGATACCTACTTGGTCTCATACTTGAGTGCATTTGCTTGGTGGTGTGCTTCTCTTTTTTCTTGTAGTGATCTAGAAGGGTCATCAATTCTTCCGTTTGACGCATTAGCCTTTTTTCTTTTGTTTTTGGGATAGGCTATACTTGTCTAAACAACTATGATGGGTTTTATTTGCAATTTTTTTATTTCTACATGTGTAGCTATACCGACACAAAGAAGGGGTGTCCCTAACATATTATCGAGTACAAATCTTCTACTATATTATATGTATATTCAGTATGATTGCTAATTCAGAAGTCTTCTAGTGAACAAGATGCCCTCCTCGTTATCATGTTGTGTGGGTTAAAAACAAATTTACCACTGATGGTGCCTATAAAGCTTGGCAGAAATTTGTTTGTAAATGATACTCTTTAGATAACTTTCAGTAGTTGTAATCTCCTTAATTTCCAACTAACTGAATTGGTACTTATATGCAATACGAGGTGAATTATTTTGGATCCATATCTGTATTTATTCCTGATGATTGGGCATCTCCAATGTATGTCGGGTACATTCCCTACAAGATTGCAAAGTGATGTCTACTACGCAACCTTCTTCTTCTAGACTTGTGTTGGGCCTCCAAGCGCAGAGTTTTGTAGGACAGTAGCAAATTTCTCTCAAGTGGATAACCTAAGGTTTATCAATCCGTAGGAGGCGTAGGATGAAGATGATCTCTCTTAAACAACCCTGCAACCAAATAACAAAGAGTCTCTTGTGTCCCCAACACATCCAATACAATGGTAAATTGTATAGATGTACTAGTTCAGCGAAGAGATGGTGATACAAGTGTAATATGGATAGTAGATATAGGTTTTTGTAATCTGAAAATATAAAAACAGCAAGGTAACTAGTGGTAAAAGTGAGTGAAAACGGTATTGCAATCCTTGGAAACAAGTCCTAGGGTTCATACTTTCACTAGTGCAAGTTCTCTCAACGATGATAACATAATTAAATCATATGGCAATCCCTCAACGTGCGACAAAAGTCACTCCAAAGTTCCTATCGCGGAGAAGATACGATGAAATTGCTTGTAGGGGTACGAAACCACCTCAATGTTATTCTTTCCGATCAATCCATTGAGTTATTCCTATAAGTGTCACAAACAGCCCTAGAGTTCGTAGTAAAATAACACCATATGACACACATCAATCAACCCTAATGTCACCTAGATACTCCAATGTCACCACAAGTATCCGTGGGTCAATTATACGATATGCATCAAACAATTTCAGATTCATAATATTCAATCCAACATAAAGAACCTCAAAGAGTGCCCCAAGATTTCTACCGGAGAAACAAGGACGAAAACGTGCATCTACCCCTATGCATAGATTACCCCAATGTCACCTCGGGAATCCGTGAGTTGAGTGCCAAAACATACATCAAGTGAATCAATAGAACACCCTATTATCACCACGGGTATCCCACGCAAGACATACATCAAGTGTTCTCAAATCCATAATAGTATTCAATCCGATAATAGTGAAACCTCAAGGTAAAACTCAATTCATCACAAGAAGGTAAAGGGGGAGAAACACCATATGATTCAACTATAATAACAAAGCTCGCGCTATATCAAGATCGTGCCATGTCAAGAACGCGTGCGAGAGAGAGATCAAACACATAGCTACTGGTACATACCCTCAGCCCCGAGGGTGAACTACTGCCTCCTCGTCATGGAGACCGCCGAGATGATGAAGATGGCCACCAATGATGGTTTCCCCCTCTGGCAGGGTGCCGGAACAGGCTCCCGATTGGTTTTTCGTCGCTACGGAGGCTTGCGGTGGCGGAACTCCCGATCTAGGTTTTGTTCTTGGGGTTTCTGGATTTATATGATTTTTTGGTGTCGGTTTCACGTCAGGGGGGTCCACAAGTCAGCGACAAGGCAGGGGCGTGCCCTAGGGGGGTGGGTTCCCCCTCCACCCTTGTCGTTGACTCGGGACTCTTCTAGGCCAACTCTTTTGCTTCGGGGGTTTCTTCTGGTCCATAAAAATCACCGTAAATTTTCAGTTCATTTGGACTCCGTTTGATATCCCTTTTCTGCTAAACTCAAAAACAAGGAAAAAAACAGAAACTCGCACTAGGCTCTAGGTTAATAGGTTAGTCCCAAAAAATAATATAAAATAGCATATAAATGCATATAAGACATCCAAGATAAAAAATATAATATTATGGAACAATAAAAAATTATAGATACGTTGGAGACGTATCACAAAAGCACCTTCGTTGTCTTCCTATCAAGTGAAATCGACATCTCCAATGTATGTTCATCCAGGGTGGATCAATATATTTTCTATGCAAATTGCAAAGAAGCAATTCCTTTCCATCTTGACCCTTTTCTGCACCACTTGATGTATACTTCTTGAGTAAGGTATCACCCCTTTTTTTTCTGGCGACTCTTTATTACATTTTTCATACAGTTGGCAGAGTGATCACAAGTCCTTTGCTGCAAGGTTTATGGCTGAGTAAGTTTGCATGCTATAGTCTTTGTGAGGCCTCCACAATTTTTGGTCCATAGCAACCCACGGGACATTTAGTTCTCACCAGTATGATTCTTACCAGGGAGAGACCTTACATAGTTGACCTGGTCTAGGAAATCCTTGGCTTTTCCCTTGTTGACACCGACCTCATGTACATGGTTAAATGTGGGCCAGATGGAATCTTTGCCAAAGGATAAATTCTTCCATTTGGACCCATAGAACTGAACCCGTCTGCTAGATGGACAGGTTTGTTTCATACATGTGGTGGAATAGGAACCTGTAGCAATAATAACATCTGAAATATGCAACATTCTTGGATGTCCTCAAGGACAGTTGTTGTTTTGGTATGTAGGAATTGTTTGACGGCCTAAAGCATATAGGAAAACTGATGGGTCTGTCCTATTATTTCGTCCAGAGGAGAATGACATTAGGATGAAAACAAATTAAGATAGGATGTGCATGCCTGCACCAACTGTTCAGCAATTCATGGATGCAGTTAAGCAAACCGTTTTATAGCAATTAGAAGATTGGTAAGTGATTTTTATGTCTCCTGATTATAGTCATTTCTTTGGGCTCTGTAAGTTGAGAATCGTTACATGGAAAACGAAAAAAAATCTACGCACACGCAATGATCTATTCATGGAAATGCATAGCAACAAGGGGGGGGGGTCTACTGATACGTTTCTGTCGTATGTACTTTTCCTAACGCTTTTCTTCTTGTTTTGGACTCTAATTTGCATGATTTGAATGAAACTAACCCGGACTGATGCTATTTTCAGTAGAACTACCATGGTGTTGTTTTTGTGTAGAAATAGAAGTTCTCGGATTGGAACAAAACTTTGCGAGGATTTTTTTTATACAATAGCGACATTGCAACGAGTTGTTCGTCGCTCATAGCGGTGACCCGCAACAGTGCGGAAGTTGCAGTTGCAGTGCTTGAAGGAAATATGCCCTAGAGGCAATAATAAAGTTATTATTTATTTCCTTATTTCATGATAAATGTTTATTATTCATGCTAGAATTGTATTAATCGGAAACATAATACATGTGTGAATACATAGAAAAACAGAGTGCCACTAGTATGCCTCTACTTGACTACCTCGTTAATCAAAGATGGTTATGTTTCCTAACCATGGACAATGAGTTGTCATTTGATTAACGGGATCACATCATTAGGAGAATGATGTGATTGACTTGACCCATTCCGTTAGCTTAGCACTCGATCGTTTAGTATGTTGCTATTGCTTTCTTCATGACTTATACATGTTCCTATGACTATGAGATTATGCAACTCCCGTTTACCAGAGGAACACTTTGTGTTCTACCAAACGTCACAACGTAATTGGATGATTATAAAGGAGCTCTACAGGTGTCTCCAAAGGTACATGTTGGGTTGGCGTATTTCGATATTATGATTTGTCAATCCGATTGTCGAAGAGGTATCTCTGGGCCCTCTCGGTAATGCACATCACATAAGCCTTGCAAGCATTGCAACTAATGAGTTAGTTGCGAGATGATGTATTACGGAACGAGTAAAGAAACTTGCCGGTAACGAGATTGAACTAGGTATTGAGATACCGACGATCGAATCTCGGGCAAGTAACATACCGATGACAAAGGAAACAACGTATGTTGTTATGCGGTCTAACCGATAAAGATCTTCGTAGAATATGTAGGAGCCAATATGAGCATCCAGGTTCCGCTATTGGTTATTGACCGGAGACGTGTCTCGGTCATGTCTACATTGTTCTCGAACCGTAGGGTCCTCACGCTTAAGGTTTCGATGACAGTTATATAATGAGTTTATGAGTTTTGATGTACCGAAGGAGTTCTGAGTCCCGGATGGGATCGGGGACATGACGAGGAGTCTCAAAATTGTCGAGACGTAAAGATCGATATATTGGACGACTATATTCGGACATCGGAAAGGTTTCGAGTGATTCGGGTATTTTCGGAGGTACCGGGGAGTTACGGGAATACGAGGAAGAAGCAATGGGCCTTGATGGGCCTTAGTGGGAAGGACCAGGAGGTGGCGCGCGCCCCTCCCAAGCCCAGTCCGAATTGGACAAGGGGTTTGGGGCGCGGCCCCTCTCTCCCTTCCTTCCCCTCTTCCTACTCCCTGGCGCGCCCCTCCTAGGGCCGGCCTCCTCCCCCTTGCTCCTTTATATACGGGGGCAGGGGGGCACCCCATGACACACAAGTTGATCTTCGTGATCGTTCCTTAGCCGTGTGCGGTGTCCCCCTCCATGATATTACACCTTGATCATATTGTAGCGGTGCTTAGGCGAAGCCCTGCGACGGTTGAACATCAAGTTCGTCACCACGTCGTCGTGCTGACGGAACTCCTCCCCGAAGCTTTGCTGGATCGGAGCCCGGGGAGCATCATCGAGCTGAACGTGTGCCAAGAACTCGGAGGTGCCGGAGTAACGGTGCTTGGATCGGTTGGACCGGGAAGACGTACGACTACTTCCTCTACGTTGCGTCAACGCTTCCGCTTCGGTCTACGAGGGTACGTAGACAACACTCTCCCCTCTCGTTGCTATGCATCACCATGATCTTGCGTGTGCGTAGGAAATTTTTTGAAATTACTACGTTCCCCAACAGTGGCATCCGAGCCTAGGTTTTTATGGTTTGATGTTATTTGCACGAGTAGAACACAAGTGAGTTGTGGGCGATATAAGTCATACTGCCTACCAGCATGTCATACTTTGGTTCGGCGGTATTGTTGGATGAAGCGGCCCGGACCGGCATTTTGCGTACGCTTACGCGAGACTGGTTCTACCGCCGTGCTTTGCACACAGGTGGCTGGCGGGTGTCAGTTTCTCCAACTTTAGTTGAACCGAGTGTGGCTACGCTGTAACGCCCCGGATTCGATGCGCCAGCTGTCTGCCAGTTATTCGCCGTCATTGCCATGTCATGTGCTTGCGTGTTTGCACTTTGCCATGTCATCATCGGCATTTCATATCATGTCATCATGTGCATCGCATTTGCATACGTGTTCGTCTCATGCATCTGAGCTTTTTTCCCCGTTGTCCGTTTTGCAATCCGGCACTCATATGTCACCCGGCGCCCCCTTTTGCCTCTTTTCGTGTGCGGGTGTTAAACGGTCTCGGAATGGACCGAGGTTTGTCAAGCGGCCTTGGTATAGCACCGGTAGACCGCCTGTCAAGTTTCGGGTCAATCGGAGGTCGTTTGATGCTCCAACGGTTAACCGGGTAACCGTAAAGGCCTCTTTTGGTGCAGCCCAACACCCCTCCTAAGTGGCCCAAAACCCATCCTAACCCCCCACCATCCTCTCGGTCGTTCGATCACGATCGTATGGGCGAAAACCGCACCTCATTTGGAGTCTCCTACCTCCTCCTAGCTATAAATAGGTGTCTCCCCCCGATTTTTCGCGCAGATGAACCCTAGCCTCTTCCCCTGCGCGCCGCCGGACATGTCCGTCCGCGCCGGACGCATCGCCGCCGCCGCCCGCATCCAATGGGAGACCGCCACGTGGCACCCGCCTGCCGGTCGCCGCCGCAGCCCGCTCGGGCCCGGCTCGGGCCCTCCCCGGCCCGCGTCTCCCCGCCGCCCGACCCGCGCAGCGCCGCCCTCGCACGCGCGCCTCCGCCGCCCCGCTCCCTTGCCGCCGGCCGCCGCCCGCGCCCAGCCACCGCCACCCTCGCCGGCGACCAGCGACTGCGCCGTCGCCGCATCCCGGGCGCGCGCCGCCCGCGGGATCCCCGCCGCCAACCGCGCCCGCGCCATCCCCGCCGACCCGCGCCTCCGCCGGCGTCCGTCGCCCTGCCTCCTCACGCCGGCGAGCCGCCCCTCGCCGGAGTCAACGCCGGCCAGATCCGATCCGAGTGGACCAGAGCCACCGGTCCGGCGATCCAAACACGGCGCCCGCGCCCCGGATCTCTCCGTCCCGCTCGTCCCCGTCCAGTTTTCCGCGAGGTCTATTTTTTCTTTAAGTCCCGAAATTATTGCATTATGGTGTCTACTTTGACCTGCCATATCTTCATGCATACTGCTCCGTTTTACGTGCATTATATATCGAAATGTTCATCTCATTGTGCTCTACATTTTCTTGCATTGTGCCATGTTCATTTGGGTGCATTTTGATGCCCTAATCATCGTTACAAAACTGCTATGTGATGTTAACTGCTGTCTGTTATCAGAACATGCTCATTTGTCATTTTTGTATCTTTATGTGTGATTTTCTTTTGAGCATGAAGTCTACATGAGTTATGAGCTATAAAATGCCATCTTTGCTGTGGTGCAACCCATTTGTCATGATATGCCATGTATTGTTTGTTTAAAGCTTGCAAAGTAGCTTACTCAATGTTGCTGATTTCAGAGACTTAGAGTTTCACTAAGTCTTTGTCTGCTGTTATTTTGATGTCATGTATTCATGTTGCTACAATGAGATCCATGCCTCTTTTGAGGATGATCAGTAAGAATGTTTTGTATATATGGTTATGCTCTATCCATTCATGCTCCTGGTTGTATTTATAGGGTGCTATAGCATGTCCTAATCGAGCTCTACGTTTGCTATAAAATGTTCCTGGCAGATTGTTTACGTGTTACTCAATTTTGCCAAGGTTGTTGTAGTTGATCTGTGCATGCTATGTTATTGTTCTTGACATGTATAGCTTCTATGCCATGTCTAGTTGCTGGTTGTATGCTTAGTTTGTCATGAAATGCCTCTTAGTGAGTGCATCGAGCTCGTAAACATGTCTACTTGTTATCTGTTTATGTCATGCTCCAGTTTTTCACTAAGTCTGAATCTGTTTATGTTTTTGCTATGTTCACATGCTTGCAATTGTATTCTCTGATCCCTTTTGGCTTATGGTCAGTAAGGGACTTTTGTTATATGCTTTAAGTAGATTCATCCCTTGCTCTAGTTTGACATTAAAGCTTGCTGTAACATGTTGTTTGATAGCTCTAAACATTGCAATCTGATGTTATTTCTGCCATGTCCTGTGAATTCTGCTAAGTCTGTGAACCTGTTATTATTTGCAATCTTGCCATGCTTGTTCGAGTATTATCTAGTGATTTCTGGAGATAGCTCAGTGTTCATGTCTTGTCATTCTTTACCTGTACATCATGTCCATGCCTTTTGTTTTCATGTTGAGATCCTGTAGCTTGTTGTTTTGATGCTTGCTAGATGCCTACTTGCTGTTTTGGACAGATTGTTGTTATGTCTTGTATAGTGTGTATATGTTGAACCGTTGCTCCGTTTTGAGTGTGCTCTATATGAAACTTGCTTAGTTTTGCATGTAGTTTCATGTCACCTTGTTGCATCCATGTTTTGAGGTGTTTGTTTGATGTTTGAATGAATTTTGCATCACTGCCATGCTTAACTTGTTTTGCTCATATCTTCTAGGCCGTAGCTCTGAATCTAATGAACTTTATATGTAACTTGACTAGAATTTCGTGTAGGTCATGTTGGTGCATCTTAACTTGCTATTTAACAAACTTGAACATAAGGTTTATTCAGATCTGGACCAATTTCGAAATTTGCATATGAGGACCTACCGGAGTTGTTCTATGTTGTTCCCGGCCTCATTTAAACTTGCTTTGATGAGTTGCTCTTGTATGCATCATCTCTTGCCATGAGTAGCTTCATGTAGCTTTGTCATGCATCATGCTTGGTTGAGCATCATGCCTTGTTCATGTGTGGTGTGTTTTACTATGTTGTGTGCTTCTTCTCAATAGTTCCCGTTTCGTTGCGATCGTGAGGATTCGTTCGTCTATGCTTGGTCCATCTTCGTGGCTTCATCTTCTTCATGGATTCGTTCTTCTCCCTTGCGGGATTTCAGGCAAGATGACCGTAACCTTGGATCTCATTACTATCATTGCTATGCTAGTTGCTTCGATCTATTGCTATGTCGCGTTACCTACCACTTGCTGCTCAAGCCTCCCAAATTGCCATGAACCTCTAACCTTTGTCACCCTTCTTAGCAAACCGTTGATTGGCTATGTTACCGCTTTGCTCAGCCCCTCTTATAGCGTTGCTAGTTGCAGGTGAAGATGAAGATTGCTCCATGTTGGATTATGTTTATTGTTGGGATATCACAATATCTCTTATATTATTAGTGCATCTATATACTTGGTAAAGGGTGGAAGGCTCGGCCTTATGCCTGGTGTTTTGTTCCACTCTTGCCGCCCTAGTTTCCGTCATACCGGTGTTATGTTCCCGGATTTTGCGTCCCTAACGAGGTTGGGTGATTTATGGGACCCCCTTGACAGTTCGCTTTGAATAAGACTCCTCCAGCAAGGCCCAACCTTGGTTTTACCATTTGCCTCACCACCACCTACTTTTCCCTTGGGAGTAATTAACCCAAGGGTCATCTTTATTAGCCCCCCGGGCCAATGCTTGTCTAAGTGTTGGTCCAAACTAGAGCCACTTGCGGTGCCGCCCCTGGGCAACTTGGGGTATCGTCGGTTGCCGTACGTAGTGTTCATCCGGTGTTGCCCTGAGAACGAGATATGTGCAGCTCCTATCGGGATGTCGGCACATCGGGCGGTCTTGCTGGTCTTGTTTTATTACTGTCAAAATGTCTTGTAGCCGGGATTCCGAGACTGATCGGGTCTTCCCGGGGAGAAGGAATATCCTTCGTTGATCGCGAGAGCTTATCATGGGCTAAGTTGGGACACCCCTGCAGGGTTTGAACTTTCGAAAGCCGTGTCCACGGTTATGTGGCAGATGGGAATTTGTTAATGTCCGGTTGTAGTAAACTTGAAGCAAACTCTTCTAAAATACACCAACCGTGTGTGTAACCGTGATGGTCTCTTTTCGGGGCTGATCGAGAGGAGAACACGGTTTCTGGGTTATGTCTGACGTAAGTAGGAGTTCATGATCACTTCTTGATCATTAATAGTTGACGACCGCTGGCTTTGCTTCTCTTCTCGCTCTTATTTGCGTATGCTAGCCACCATACATGCTTAGTCGCTGCTGCAACCTCACCACTTTACCTCCTTCCTTGCCCTTTAAGCTTTGCTAGTCTTGATACCCATGGTAATGGGATTGCTGAGTCCTCGTGGCTCACAGATTACTACACCACCAGTTGCAGGTACCGTTTATGCGATGGTCATGATGTGAGAGCGATGATCATTTGTGTTGGAGTTCTTCTTCTGCTTCTTCTTCGATTGAGGGATAGGTTCCTGGTCGGCAGCCTGGGCTAGCAGGGTGGATATTGTTTGAGTTTCTGTTTATGTTTCATCCGTAGTCGGATGTTGATCTTGTATATGATGTGTTGTTGTATTCATGTGACATTGTATGTCTTGGTTGTATCCCCACTATTATGTAATGTTGATGTAATGATATCCACCTTGCAAAAGCGTCTTCAAGATGCGCTTCTATCCTTGGTGGGACCTTTGAGTTCCTTTAGGATAGGGTCGCATCTAGGGCGTGACATACGCCGGGTCCTTGCGAAGGTTAAAACAACACTAACTTGACAAACTATCGTTGTGGTTTTGATGCGTAGGTAAGATTGGTTCTTGCTTAAGCCCATAGCAGCCACGTAAAACTTGCAACAAACAAAGTAGAGGACGTCTAACTTGTTTTTGCAGGGCATGTTGTGATGTGATATGGTCAAGACATGACGATAAATTTTATTGTATGAGATGATCATGTTTTGTAACCGAGTTATCGGCAACTGGCAGGAGCCATATGGTTGTCGCTTTATTGTATGAAGTGCAATCGCCATGTAATGCTTTACTTTATCACTAAGTGGCAGCGATAGTCATAGTAGCATGAAATTGGCGAGACGACAACGATGCTACGATGGAGATCAAGGTGTCGCGCCGGTGACGATGGTGATCATGACGGTGCTTCGGAGATGGAGATCACAAGCACAAGATGATGATGGCCATATCATATCACTTATATTGATTGCATGTGATGTTTATCTTTTTATGCATCTTATCTTGCTTTGATTGATGGTAGCATTATAAGATGATCTCTCACTAAATTATCAAAAAGTGTTCTCCCTGAGTATGCACCGTTGCCAAAGTTCGTCGTGCCCAGACACCACGTGATGATCGGGTGTGATAAGCTCTACGTCCATCTACAACGGGTGCAAGCCAGTTTTGCACACGCAGAATACTTGGGTTATACTTGACGAGCCTAGCATATGCAGATATGGCCTCGGAACACGGAGACCGAAAGGTCGAGCGTGAATCATATAGTAGATATGATCAACATAATGATGTTCACCATTGAAGACTAATCCATTTCACGTGATGATCGGTTATGGTTTAGTTGATTTGGATCACGTGATCACTTAGAGGATTAGAGGGATGTCTATCTAAGTGGGAGTTCTTAAGTAATATGATTAATTGAACTTTAATTTATCATGAACTTAGTCCTGGTAGTATTAGCATATCTATGTTGTAGATCAATAGCTCGCGTTGTTGCTTCCCTATGTTTATTTTGATATGTTCCTAGAGAAAATTGTGTTGAAAGATGTTAGTAGCAATGATGCGGATTGGATCCGTGATCTGAGGTTTATCCTCATTGCTGCACAGAAGAATTATGTCCTTGATGCACCGCTAGGTGACAGACCTATTGCAGGAGCAGATGCAGACGTTATGAACGTTTGGCTAGCTCAATATGATGACTACTCGATAGTTTAAGTGCACCATGCTTAACAGCTTAGAATCGGGACTTCAAAGACGTTTTGAACGTCATGGATCATATGAGATGTTCCAGGAGTTGAAGTTAATATTTCAAGCAAATACCCGAGTTGAGAGATATGAAGACTCCAACAAGTTCTATAGCTAAAAGATGGAGGAGAATCGCTCAACTAGTGATCATGTGCTCAGATTGTCTGGGTACTACAATCGCTTGAATCAAGTGGGAGTTAATCTTCCAGATAAGATAGTGATTGACAGAATTCTCTAGTCACCATCACCAAGTTAGTAGAATTTCGTGATGAACTATAATATGCAAGGGATGACGAAAGTAATTCCCAAGCTCTTCGTGATGCTGAAATCGACGAAGGTAGAAATCAAGAAAAACATCAAGTGTTGATGGTTAACAAGACCACTAGTTTCAAGAAAAGGGCAAAGGGAAGAAGGGGAACTTCAAGAAGAACGGCAAGCAAGTTGCTGCTCAAGTGAAGAAGCCCAAATCTGGTCCTAAGCCTGAGACTAAGTGCTTCTAATGCAAAGGGACTGGTCACTGGAAGCGGAACTACCCCAAGTAATTGGCGGATAAGAAGGATGGCAAAGTGAACAAAGGTATATTTGATATACAGATTATTGATGTGTATTTTACTAGTGTTCATAGCAACCCCTCGGTATTTGATACTGGTTCAGTTGCTAAGAGTAGTAACTCGAAACGGGAGTTGCAGAATGAACAGAGACTAGTTAAGGGTTAAGTGACGATGTGTGTTGGAAGTGGTTCCAAAATTGATATGATCATCATTGCACACTCCCTATACTTTCGGGATTAGTGTTGAACCTAAATAAGTGTTATTTGGTGTTTGCGTTGAGCATGAATATGATTTTATCATGTTTATTGCAATACGGTTATTCATTTAAGTAAGAGAATAAATTGTTGTTCTGTTTACATGAATAAAACCTTATATGATTACACACCCAATGAAAATGGTTCATTGGATCTCGATAGTAGTGATACACATATTCATAATGTTGAAACCAAAAGATGCAGAGTTGATAATGATAGTGCAACTTATTTGTGGCACTGCCGTTTAGGTCATATCGGTGTAAAGCGCATGAAGAAACTCCATACTGATGGACTTTTGGAACCTCTTGATTATGAATCATTTGGTACTTGCGAACCGTGTCTCATGGGCAAGATGACTAAAACTCCGTTCTCCAGAACAATGGAGCGAGCAACAGATTTGTTAGAAATCATACATACTGATGTATGTGGTCCGATGAATATTAAGGCTTGCACCGGGTATCATTATTTTCTGATCTTGACAGATGATTTGAGCAGATATGGGTATATCTACTTAATGAAACACTAGTCTGAAACATTTGAAAAGTTCAAAGAATTTCAGAGTGAAGTGGAGAATCATCATAACAAAAATAAAAGTTTCTACGATATGATCGCAGAGGTAAAATATTTGAGTTACGAGTTTGGCCTTCAATTAAAACAATGTGGAATAGTTTCACAAACTCATGCCACCTGGAACACCACAGCATAATGGTGTGTCCGAACGTCATAACCGTACTTTATTGGATATAGTGCAATCTATGATGTTTCTTACCAATTTACCACTATCGTTTTGGGGTTATGCATTAGAGACAGCTGCATTCACGTTAAATAGGGCACCATCTAAATCCGTTGAGATGACACTATATGAACTGTGGTTTAGCAAGAAACCAAAGTTGTCGTTTCTTAAAGTTTGGGGTTGTGATGCTTATATGAAAAAGTTTCATCCTGATAAGCTCAAACCAAAATCGGAGAAATATGTCTTCATAGGATACCCAAAGGAGTCAGTTGGGTACACCTTCTATCACAGATCTGAAGGCAAGATATTCGTTGCTGAGAATGGATACTTTCTAGAGAAGGAGTTTCTCTCGAAAGAAGTGAGTGGGAGGAAAGTAGAACTTGACAAGGTAATTGTACCTACTCCCTTATTGGAAAGTAGTTCATCACAGAAATTTGTTCCTGTGACTACTACACCAATTAGTGAGGAAGATAATGATGATGATCATGTAACTTCGGATCAAGTTACTACCGAACCTCGTAGGTCAACCAGAGTGAGATTCGCACCAGAGTGGTACGGTAATCCTGTTCTGGAGGTCATGTTACTTAACCATGACGAACCTACGAACTATGAGGAAGCGATGATGAGCCCAGATTCCACAAAATGGTTTGAGGCCATGAAATCTGAGATGGGATCCATGTATGAGAACAAAGTATGGACTTTGATGGATTTGCCCGATGATCGGCAATCCATAGAAAATAAATGGATCTTCAAGAGGAAGACAGACGCTGATAGTAGTGTTACTATCTACAAAGCTAGAATTGTCGCAAAAGGTTTTCGACAAGTTCAAAGTATTGACTACGATGAGAGTTTCTCACTCGTATCTATGCTTAAAGTCTGTCCGAATCATGTTAGCAATTGCCGCATTTTATGAAATCTGGCAAATGGATAACAAAACTGCAATCCTTAATGGATTTATTAAAGAAGAGTTGTATATGATGCAACCAGAAGTTTTTGTCAATCCTAAAGATGCTAACAAAATATGCAAACTCCAGCGATCCATCTATGGACTGGTGCAAGCATCTCAGAGTTGGAATACACGCTTTGATAAATTAATCAAAGCATATAGTTTTATACAGACTTACGGTGAAGCCTGTATTTACTAGAAAGTGAGTGGAAGCACTACAGCATTTCTGATAAGTATATGTAAATGACATATTGTTGATCGGAAATAATATAGAATTATTCTGCAGAGCATAAAGGAGTATTTGAAAGGAGTTTTTTCAAAGAAAGACCTCGGTGAAGCTGCTTACATATTGAGCATCAAGATCTATAGAGATAGATCAAAACGCTTGATAAGTTTTTTCAATGAGTACATATCTTGGCAAGATTTTGAAGTAGTTCAAAATGAAACAGTCAAAGAAAGAGTTCTTGCCTGTGTTACAAGGTGTGAAATTGAGTGAGACTCAAAGCCCGACCACGGGAGATGATAGAAAGAGAATGAAAGTCATTTCCTATGCCTCAGCCATAGATTCTATGAAGTATGCCATGCTATGTACCAGATCTATTGTATACCCTACATTGTGTTAAGCGAGGGAGTACAATAGTGATCTAGGAAGTAGATCACTGGACATCGGTCAAAATTATCCTTAGTGAAATAAGGATATGTTTCTCGATTATGGACGTGACAAAAAGGGTTCGTCATAAAAGGTTACGTCGATGCAAGTTTTGACACTAATCTAGATGACTCTAAGCCTCAATCTAGATACATATTGAAAGTGGGAGCAATTAGCTAAAGTAGCTCCGTGCAGAGCATTATATACATAGAAATTTGCAAAATACATACGAATCTGAATTTTGGTAGACCCGTTGACTAAGCTTCTCTCACAAGCAAAACATGATCACACCTTAGTACTCTTTGGGTGTTAATCACATAGCGATGTGAACTAGATTACTGACTCTAGTAAACCCTTTGGGTGTTGATCACATATCGATCTGAACTATGGGTGTTAATCACATGGTGATGTGAACTATTGTTGTTAAATCACATGGCGATGTGAACTAGATTACTGACTCTAGTGCAAGTGGGAGACTTAAGGAAATATGCCCTAGAGGCAATAATAAAGTTATTATTTATTTCCTTATTTCATGATAAATGTTTATTATTCATGCTAGAATTGTATTAACCGGAAACATAATACATGTGTGAATACATAGACAAACAGAGTGCCACTAGTATGCCTCTACTTGACTAGTTCGTTAATCAAAGATGGTTATGTTTCCTAACCATGGACAATGAGTTGTCATTTGATTAACGGGATCACATCATTAGGAGAATGATGTGATTGACTTGACCCATTCCGTTAGCTTAGCACTCGATCGTTTAGTATGTTGCTATTGCTTTCTTCATGACTTATACATGTTCCTATGACTATGAGATTATGCAACTCCCGTTTACCGGAGGAACACTTTGTGTGCTACCAAACGTCACAACGTAACTGGGTGATTATAAAGGAGCTCTACAGGTGTCTCCAAAGGTACATGTTGGGTTGGCGTATTTCGAGATTAGGATTTGTCACTCCGATTGTCGGAGAGGTATCTCTGGGCCCTCTCGGTAATGCACATCACATAAGCCTTGCAAGCATTGCAACTAATGAGTTAGTTGCGAGATGATGTATTACGGAACGAGTAAAGAAACTTGCCGGTAACGAGATTGAACTAGGTATTGAGATACCGGCGATCGAATCTCGGGCAATTAACATACCGATGACAAAGGGAACAACGTATGTTGCTATGCGGTCTGACCGATAAAGATCTTCGTAGAATATGTAGGAGCCAATATGAGCATCCAGGTTCCGCTATTGGTTATTGACCGGAGACGTGTCTCGGTCATGTCTACATTGTTCTCGAACCGTAGGGTCCTCACGCTTAAGGTTTCGATGACAGTTATATAATGAGTTTATGAGTTTTGATGTACCGAAGGAGTTCTGAGTCCCGGATGGGATCGGGGACATGACGAGGAGTCTCGAAATGGTCGAGACGTAAAGATCAATATATTGGACGACTATATTCGGACATCGGAAAGGTTCCGAGTGATTCGGGTATTTTCGGAGGTACCGGGGAGTTACGGGAATACGAGGAAGAAGCAATGGGCCTTGATGGGCCTTAGTGGGAAGGACCAGGAGGTGGCGCGCGCCCCTCCCAAGCCCAGTCCGAATTGGGCAAGGGGTTTGGGGCGCGGCCCCTCTCTCCCTTCCTTCCCCTCTTCCCCTCTTTCCCCCCTTGACCTAGTTGGACTAGGAAAGGAGGAAACCTACTCCAACTAGGAGTAGGAATCCTACTCCCTGGCGCGCCCCTCCTAGGGCCGGCCTCCTCCCCCTTGCTCCTTTATATACGGGGGCGGGGGGCACCCCATGACACACAAGTTGATCTTCGTGATCGTTCCTTAGCCGTGTGCGGTGCCCCCCTCCACGATATTACACCTCCATCATATTGTAGCGGTGCTTAGGCGAAGCCCTGCGACGGTTGAACATCAAGATCGCCACCACGCCGTCGTGCTGACGGAACTCCTCCCCGAAACTTTGCTGGATCGGAGCCCGGGGAGCGTCATCGAGCTGAACGTGTGCCAAGAACTCGGAGGTGCCGGAGTAACGGTGCTTGGATCGGTTGGACCGGGAAGACGTACGACTACTTCCTCTACGTTGCGTCAATGCTTCCGCTTCGGTCTACGAGGGTACGTAGACAACACTCTCCCCTCTCGTTGCTATGCATCACCATGATCTTGCGTGTGCGTAGGAAATTTTTTGAAATTACTACGTTCCCCAACAGTGCTTCGCAGTATGCAACACCATGCGGGTTGCAATCTAGCACCACCGATGGTAGCCACGTGCAACACCGACGATGCCCCCCGTTGCAACAAGCAATTGTGGTGGCGGCCGGGCCTTGCAACATGTCTAACAAAAGTAGTGCCCCCGACACCTTCCCAGCATGCATGGGGGGCTGACCCCTCCAGCGAAATCCCCACCCTTGCACGGGACCACATGCAAGAGATGAGCCAGGCGGCTGGTGGCAGGTCCGCTCGCAAGGATCGAGCTCTTGCCTCGGATCCGAAGGAAACAACACAGCGTGTTGGATCCAGGGCGACACCCATAGCGGTCGCCCTTGGCGGAGCGCAACTAGCAACGCGATGGTGCATGTGGTGGCCCCATAGTCGCAACATGAGAGTGTTTGGGGCAGTGGCTGTGTGTAGGGACGCGGGCGGTGGCCAAGGACGATGCACATTCGATTGGGTGTGTGTGTGGGCGGGGGGGTGTTTTTTTTGCCGGGGGGGGGGGGGGGGGTTGTTACAGAACAATGCGGTGGAGCTGGAGGTCTCGACTCTCGAGTGGAAGAGGGCAGGGGAGAGAGGCTCTCTTGGGAACAGCAACTCACCGGAGGGCACATGAATGTGGGTGTTATGCAAGGAGCCAAGGAGAAAGGGGACCGATTCGGTTGAAAACGATGCGATGAGAATGCTTCCAAATCAGAGACAGGAGAGATGTGTAGGGTCGGACACATGTCACGTGAGAAAGGAGGCCTAGGCATGCGTAGTCGCTCTGCAACATAGCCAGTGTTGTGCTCGAAAGTGTTGCAATAAGGGCCATGTTGCAAGCTGGAATCAGGGGCGGACGCACGTTAGGCTATGTCACAGGACACCCGGTTGAAATTTGTGCGTACCTATATAGGTAAGACTAGCACAAATGCCCGTGCGTTGCAACGAGAAAAAAAATTATATTCTTATAAACCATGGCTAGTCGGGTCGAGGAACTATGTCACGGGATAAGTTGCTTATGATCAAAAAAATATGTATAATTTGAGGATCACGAGTTCATGACATGGAGCTTAGGACATGGGTGCGATTCAGAGTAAATTGATCTGCTGACAACATTTTCTTTTCGTAAAACTTTTGATCTATTCATAACATCATGACAACATAAAGAACATCAAAAATAATAAAATGTAGTAAGTAATAACAATTACGTCGAGCATTTCAATGGAAAATAAAATTGTTGCAAATTTAGTTCTAATATTAATGCCCATGACAACGTCTGGGAAAGAAATCTAGTTCCTATGAACAAAGATAGAACTTGGGGTACGATTCGAGTAAATTGATCCGATTGACAATATATTTTTATGGAAAAAGTTCTGTTTTATTCATAGCATCATTGTGACAATGATAATATAAAGCACATTAAAAGTAATTAAATTTAATGAGTATTCAAAACTACATCATATGTTTCAACGAAAAATAAAATTAACACAAATTATGTAAGAAATATTAATGCCGATGGCAACGTCCTCCTCTACCATGCATTATAAACCATTGTGCAACATCCTCTCCAATCATTGTGCAATGTCTTCCTTTCATTATTTTGATGTTACTTGTGCGCCCAATCCCAATCGATGGTACTTTCTTTCTACTCCCTCCTTTCCGGTTTATAAGGCTCAATTCAAAAATCCCATCAATCAAGGTAGATGATGAGTGGTGGAATATTTTTTGTAGTTTGCAAAAGCATCCAATTAATGCTTTTATTTTCCTCAAAAAAGTATGTTTACCAATGCATTAATTGCAATGCATGCATTCATAAATTACATGCATTGGTCAATTTTCTCTTAATACTTGCATGCAATGATTTAATGCACCTTGAAATCTAAACATGTGATGGGAAATAATTAAATTGAGCCTTATAAAATGGAAAAACTAAAATTTTGAGATAAGCCCTATAAACTGGAAAGAAGGGAGTACCTTGCATGTATGTGAAGCCCCATAATTACCCCACAATTCTGGGAATTATTTCCTACCCAATGGACGATGCATCTTTTTTATTGGGCTTGGACACCGGTAGAATCTTGAGCAGGACACCGGGCGTCAAGCACGGCCCATCTAGCAATAGCAGCCCATCCTGCTGCTTTGGACTGATTGTACCATTGGGAATTTGGAACGGGCACTCAGCCTGCTTAGCTATCGATCGATTGGATCGATCTCTGTCGTACATGCGTCTGTTCGGCTGTTCTTTCCCCCACAGCGATACGGTGTTAGCGCGTTCGCCGCTGCGTGCTCAAGGGCTCCGGAAGTCAGAGCCTGCCGCCAGTGCGCAGACGCTAGTCGCCGGATGCCCGCTTCGGCCCTGATCCATTGCATACTACAAATAATCGAAGGAAATAGGTACGGCCGTCAATCTCACTCTAAACTCGTACTTCCTTAGTCCTAAAATTCTTGTCTTAGATTTGTTTGAATACGTATGTATCTAATACTAAAACGTGACTTGACACATCCGTATTTAGACAAATTTAAGATAAGAATTTGGGGACGGAGGGAGTACTTATCATAGTTTTGTCTTGTTTTTTTAGGTCTAAATTGAATTGAATGGTTAGGGTTTAAAATCAAGGTATTGCAAATTGGGAATTGGATTGCTTTCATTGGATAACGTTTCCTACTGGTTCACATCTCTTTGGATAATTTGTAGACTACGCGACGACCATAGAACACAGTGTCAAGTATGCTTTTTTTTGCGGAGTTTAACTTTGTAGCCATACAGTTTGATCAATATGCTTTACTTATTATTTTTGTTCTCGCTTCTTTAAACACAAATAATGTAACTCGTTGTGCACTTGTGATAACATAATTACCGGTGAATACTAGGGGATTTTATTGAAAGGTTTCTTAGAAAGATGAAGACATCGGCAGAAGATTATAATGCCACATGAACCAGATGATGCTCCATCTCAGAAACAAAATAATGCCTTGATACATGACCAAGATTTAGCAACCATTAATTACAGGGAGTTCATCTCAAACTCTAGAAGAAATCATTTTTGGTAAGAATTTTTATTGTCGAATATTTTAAATTGTTGGGTGTATTACTTTCATGTATATTATTGCTTGTCATCACCCCTTGTATAGTGTATACGTTTTTTTTTTAGACATTGTATAGTGTATACGTGGACACCGGGATATTTTTGTTCTAGGTCCGCCCCTAACTAGAATAGTGTATGGGTTGCTGCGGACCATTCGATCAACTTAGATACAAGGCCACATAGATGGTCATTGCACGAAAAGTTATATAATGCGGATGCGTTTTTTTTATTTTTCTTTCTTATAAAGAGAGGTTTTTTTGTGATATGTATACCTGTATAAGTCATACATATTCCAAACAGGTTAAATAGGTCGCTCGGGGGTGAACAGAAGGTTCCAGCCTAATTGCCGGATATTTTGGGCGGCGGCGTCCATGAACCATGTGGCGGCTACCCGATCCAAGAAGCGGAGGCGGGACCTCATCAGCAACCTTCCTGACGAGATCCTCGATCCTCGGCACCATCATCTCTCTCTTGCCCACCAAAGACGCCGCGCGGACAACCGTTCTCTCCTCTCGGTGGCGCCACCTCTGGCACTCCGCCCCGCTTAACCTCGCGGTCGAGCACCTCGCCCGCTCAATCTGGCTCACCGGCTCGTTCCTCCGCGCCATCCACTACAGACCTGTTTACCGCCGGGTGAGCGAGCGCATCGACGTCACCCTCTCCAAGATCCTCGCCGTGCACACCGGCCCCGCTCGCTGCCTCTCCTTCGGTGACCCCCACGGCATCCGCCTCAACCGTGGCTTCTGCACTAAGTTCGACGGCTGGTTCTGCTCCCCCGCCCTCGATGGCCTCGAGGAGCTCGATTTCTACTTGGGCGGCGAGCCGGGATGGACGCTGCCGACCTCCGTGCTCCGCTTCGCGCCCACGCTGCGCGTCGCCAGACTGTCCGGCTGTGATTTCCACGAGATCAAAGCTACGCCCGCACTTCATCTCCCTCGGCTGAAGGAGCTCAAGCTCTGTGGTCGTGCCACTATCTCGGATGCGACCCTCCACTGCCTACTCGCTGGCTGCACTGCGCTAGAGATCCTTCAGCTTGATAACATCCAGGGGCTCAGCTCCGTCCGGATCATCTCGTCCACTCTACGTAGTATCGGTGTCTCTGGTTCTGACTTCAACATTGAAGAGTCCCAGATTCAGGAGCTTGTCATTGAGGATGCACCTTGCCTCGAGAGATTGATCACACTTGGTCCATTTGGTGGCCTGAGGATAGTCAAAGTCCTTGCGGCGCCGAACTTGATGGTGTTGGGCTGCCTGTATGGCGAAAATTTCATAACTGTGAATGGAACAATTGTGAAGGTAAAACTTGCATGCATTTGGGCATTTTTCTACTTGCAATCTATTGATGTCTGTGTATCTGTTTTCTCCAGGAAATTGTCCCCACTAGCTTGTCTGCATCGGGACGCACAGTGAAGGTCTTGATTCTAGAATCTATCGGCCCCAATCTAGAAGCAGTTGTTGGCTTCCTTAGATGCTTTCCCTGCTTGGAGAAGCTATACATCCAGGTGAAAATCTTTGTTGTTAAATCTAGTCAAATGGTATTTTAACTTTGATCAATTGTATATCTCTGGAAGTCTAGTTTGGACGTAATATTTAGTACACTTTTGGTAAAATTATCCTCCACAGTAAAGATTGTTGGGTAATTTTCCCCCTATAACTGTACAATGAAAAATCTCGTAGTCAAAACTACACGTAGGAGATCTTAAAGTTAAAATGAACTAAGGGGACTACATTGTTCAGTAATCCCCAATTAATTCAATCATCATGCAAATACAACTAATCCTTATGTAACTAGGTGCCAACTATGTGGAATCATTGTTTCCCTGCCCACAGTAAAATTACTCCTTTTTATCGCGACCTAAGTGGCCACCAATATCTATTTTGTTCTTTTGCAGTCACGCCTTAGGAAGGATATGAAAAACGTGTGCCAATATAGCACACTCGATCCCATCGAATGCCTTGAACTTCATCTCAGAGCAATAGTATTGAACACCTATGAAGGCAAGAGAGCAGATGTTGACTTTGCCAAGTTCTTTGTTCTGAATGTAAAGGTGCTCAAGGTAATGAAATTTGGTGCTAGTGGTACCTGCAATGATAAATGGGTGGCTAATCAGCGCAGGCGGCTACAACTGGATATCAGTGCTTCTAGAGATGCGCAATTTGATTTTGAAAGAGATTTTGATATCCCCAGCCTTTGCGATGACTATCACCTGTATGGTATGTGGACAGTTGATCCCTTTGGTAGCTCCTAGTGCAAATGTTGTTGTCTGCTATGATGCCCTTTCAGTGGAGTCTTCTTGCAGAAAAAAAACAGTAGCCTGAAGTATACTGAAATTTAGAAGTCTGCAGGAGCCAGGGGATATGTTTGTCTATGCTCTTTCCATATACTAGTGAAATAATATGTTTCTATCCATGAAGTAGACTGGAATTCCGAAGTCTGCGGAACCAGAATTCAGAAGTCCACAGGGGGATTAAGTAACCAACCGGTGGAAGGGGAGGTTAGCTTCTTACTGTGGTGTCTGAAAAGTGTATGTAAAAGAGTTTGTATTGTTTGCAAAACTGTCTTGCAAAATCGGGTCAAATTAAGTGTTCGTTTAAACTCTGATATCCTTCGATTATGTAATGAACTAGTGCTTGATCATTCCATCACAGGGATCCTTCCACTAGTGCAGTCTGTTGCAAAAGCAGGGCAGGCTGAAAATGGACTAGTATGTTTTTCCATAAAAAATGGACTAGTATTTAGTATACAGAAAGAATGGTGTGTCTACAATTTCAAAAAAAAAATGGTGTGTCTACTTACAAACTCTGTAACGAACACTTTACAAACGGAATCTACGGGAGTTCTCCCTGACCCCTTACAAAATTGAACTGTTCGACATTGCCTGCTTAGGAGAGAATGGACATGAAGACGGTGGACCACGTAGTGAGCGCGACGGCGGCGACGAGGTACGTCCACAGGAAGATCACCGAGCACTCCTCCTGCCCTACGTCGAACAGCTGCGCCATGGTCCCGATGTTCATAGCGGGCGGCAGCGCGAACTGCAACATGAGCACGTACCGGTAGAGAGGGTCATGGGGAAGGAACCCAACCCCATGCGCTGCGTGCACGACGGCGATCCCGATCACCGGCATAGCCACGTAGCGGATAAACACGATCGCCACGATCACCATGCGCTTCAGCACCGACTTCCGCAGCCCTACAGAAGAATTTCCAGAGTTCAGGGAATTGTTTTTGGGGACGACACTGTGTGGATGAACTGCTACCAAATGATCTTGACGATCGGAACGGAAATGTTGTCAGACCCCTACCTTGTGTCAGGTTTCCTCCCAGGATGAGGGTGATGCAGGGTATAGTGCCATTGCTGCAAAGGCAAGTACTTAGTCATTGAAATGAGACTGAATGAGCACTGAATTAAGTTCAGCGCTTTCAAAATGAAAGCAGGAAAAATTATCATCTGCAAGTAGACAGACACTGATGTTGCTTCTTACCCCATCAACTCCAGAGAATCCTGGATAACTCTGAGAGGAGCACCGTCGCCGATGATCAGCGACTTCAGCCATGGCACTAGCCCAACAAAGAATCCAATCATCTGCCAGGATGCAGTTAAAACCGAATTCAGTCAAAAACAAAAAGAACCTTTCCCCTAGAAATGATAAATGTTGCAGTTTGTTTGGCAGAGACATACCGCGGATATGGTCGGCGGCGCCATGAGCTCCTCGACGAGCTGGTGCACGGCCTCCTTCAGGTTTGTCCAGAACCCTTTGTTGTTGGCGACATCGCTCTCACACGACAGTAGTGGAGCCTCCTGCATTTCTCTCCGAGTCAGTTTCTTTGAAATCTGGAGATGCCCCCAAGAACCAACCAACCAACATGGACAATTCTGAACTTACAATCTGTCTCCCCTCGTTGTGTTCGTCATCGGGTCCAGCCGATGCGGGGAGAGCCGCCTCCTCGTCGCCGGCTTTGAATCCCTCGAGATGCTCCTCGTCGCTGTCGGCCGGGCACTGGACGCTCTTGGACTGCATCTTGTGGTACAGCTTGCCGGACTTCTGCATCAGGCTGTAGGTGTACGTCCATATGAAGAGGCCACCGAGCTGCAGACATCCTCAGAGTGAATTAGCAGCCTGATCTCTCAGCGTCGTCAGAGGGACGAGCAACTGGTACTGGCAAATTATGCTTACAGCCATGGACAGCGACGAGTAGGAGAGGCCGCGCGAGCGGCACTGGCTCCGATCATTCCCAAACGGGTTGCCGTCTTCGTCGCAGACGGCCGGGACGACGATCAGCAGCAGGTTGCCGAGGTTTCCTGCGGTATTTTTGGTCGATGCCAGACCAAGGCATGTGCCAGACACGGTTAGCTTCATGATATGGATACCAACAGCATCATGGCGACTCAACGTCTGACATTGTGTATACCTGCTGAGCAGAAGGCCATGATGAGGCCACGGAAATGCGGCGGCGGTTTCAGGATCTTGCACGCTAGCCAGCCTAGAGCACTGCCAACCAGGAATGTGATTGCTATGTTCACCGGCATGAACCACCTGTATGATGTAAAGCTTGCTCGTGTCAGTCCACTTGAGCTGGATGTTTATGCAGGCATGTTTACTGAATGTTTTGTCCCTTGGTGAAAAAATTGTGTCTGGCACATGTTCACCGAATTGCAGCAGCTATGTAACGGACTGCCTTGTTGGGAACTATGAAACCTGATGAAACCGCTGGCTCACCAGGAGATGACGTCGGACAGTGTGACCGTCTTGGCGAGGTTGGCGAAGATGAGAGATGGGGTGAAGACTGTAAAAACAACCTGCCCGGGAAGAAAACCAAGTAATGGGATTAGGCAAGAACAAAAGCAGTATTATGCTAAGGATGAAACATTGGGTGTTTATAGTGTGCCAATGGAAGCTGAATCACCTTGTTCATGTCCCGGCGGGCGCTGGCCGTGAGGACCTTGCTGTACCCCGAGGCGAGGAAGGCTCCGATGACGCCGATGAGCAGGACCTGCACGATGGGCATGGAAGCCACCAGGAGCAGTGACAGGAAGCCCATCTTCCCGGCCCTGATCTGATGTAGGAGGATCAAGTCTCCTCCTCAGTCCCCTGCTGATCTACTTAGCTTCTGTCGTGTGATGTCAAGGATGGTTTTCACACACGTCTCCTGACAGATTCAGATAAGAGAGCGACAACAGAAATCAAAATGGCTGAATGATCCACGGAACCGCTGGTAGCCGCAATATGTTTACTACTCCCTCCGTCCCAAAATAAGTGTCTCGACTTTAGTACAAAGTTGCACTAAGAGTTTTACTGTGATCCGAAAGAGACGGGTCCTCTCCTCATGGCAGCAGCAAGTTGCAAGAGGTGTGCCTGCCTTGTCAGCATACTGGTGGAGGAGGCGAAGGCGTAAAGCACTTGTGCGTCTCAGCACCAGCGTTTTGAGGAAAAGAAAACACGAGCTAGCCTGCCGGCGACGATGCAAACGGACGGGGGGACGCAAATTCTCCAAGACTCGCGGAACTTACTACTATTCCCCAAGGTTGAAGAAGAAGAAGAAGAAGAAGAAAAGCATGGAACGCAGCAGCAGGTAGGAGATGGACGGATGGAGCTCCCAGAAGAAGGAGAAGCAAATAAAGACGGTGGTGGGTACTGGCAAGTGCCAACGCCCACGGCACGGAGCCGCCGGCTGCATGCTCGATCGCGGACGACAGGAGCGAAGTAGTTAAGCTTAATAATTACCTGAAGAATGCGCGGCGGGGCGGAGGAGCGAGGAGGATCCGCCGGAGTTGGTCGTTGCCGGAGACGGGACACGGGAGAGAAGGAGGCGTACGGGAGCGAAGTATGGATGGATGCGATGCAGTCGAGTCGAGAGAGGAGGAGGAGGTTTAAATAGGATAGCGACGGAGACACGTACGTACACAGTCAGGCGGACTGGGCCGGAGAAGAGATGGCGCCTACACCGCATCCACCTTCCGTGCAGGCAGCCGCCGCCAACACAGACGTCCGTCCGTCCGTCTGTCGCTAGCTACCTACTCGCTTCCCTCCTCCTTCCCCGTCCGTCCCGTGCAGGCAGGCTAAAACGCACATGGACATGGTTGGTTATCTGTTTGCCCGATCAGCTAGCCGATCGATCGCCTCGCGTCTCCATCCCTTTGACCGCGCACGCACGCGCATCCAGTGCCAAGTGAGTCTCCCCTTGTTTACGCAAGATCGAGACCAAGTTGGGCTCGCCCCGCGAGCAAAAATAATTAAAGGACGCGACTAACTTCTGGACGACAGGATTTTAGCCACAGATGCGAACGATACCACAACTCATCCGCTGATTCTTCAACATCAGTCGGTTCAATGGGTAAAAAGGGCAAGCAGGAAAGGGTTCGCGCGCATCCTTTTCAGCTCGATCCCACCACTTCTCCCACTTTCTTTTTATTTTCTAGCATGGTAAATAAACATGGTAAAAAAATTATCAGAGATAGGAGTCGAACTCACTACCTGTTGTTCCATTATCGCTTCTCAGATCCACCTAGTTTAGTTTCAAGTAGCGATTGCAAAAAAGATCAATAAATATTTGTACTGCTACATACGCAACCAGAAAAACAAGCTCTCTTTCTTTCTCTCTCTCTTTTTTTACCATTTTTCCTTTAGTACACGGTAATTTGTGCATAACAGACCTGATAACTCACTTTTTGACCCTAGGTAAAAAAGTTGTTTGTAATACATTGTGACAACTTATCTATAAAAGAGCATGGTAATCATACGCCACGAATCTGATAACTCGCGCACAAACACTATGGTAATATTTTTGACCACATGAAAAAAAGAGTTGTTGCAACACATCCCAATAACTTCTCTAAAAAGCATGGTAGTATATACGCCATAAACCTGGTAACTCAATCACAAACACTACGGTAACTTTCGGCCTAGAGAAAAAAAGTTGTCCCGATAACTTTTGTGTAAAAAGCATGGTAATATATACGTCACGAACCTGATAACTCGCTCACAAACACCGTGGTAACTCACGCACAACACCCCTCCCCCCTACCGTGGTGTTCGAACCTGAGTTATCAGAGCTGTGGTACGTGTACTACCTTGATATTTACGCAAAAGTTACCGGAGATATGTTTTGAACAACCATTTTTCCTCAGATTAATATTATCAGTGTGTTTATATCTAAGTTATCAGGTATGTTGTGCCTATATTACCATGCTATTTATACAAAAGTTATCAAGGATGTGTTTTCAAACATTTTTTTCGTCGATAAAAATTATCATGGTGTTTGTACCTAAGTTATCATGATGTTTGTACATAAGTTATTATGTCAGCAGTGCATAAATTATCATGCTATTTACACATAAATTAGCAAGGATACGTTTCAAGCACCCCTCGTGTCGAATGTTACCACCATGTTTGTATCTAAATTATTAGGGCTGCGGTGCACAAATTATCATGCCGTTTACACAAAAGTTATCGTAGTTATGTTTTTCAAAGAGAACATTTCCCTAGTCAAAGTTACCAGCTCTGTTGTGCGTATATTACCGCACTATCTGCACAGAAGTTATCGGGGGTATGGTTTTCAACAAACTTTATCCTGGGGTCATTATCACGGTGTTTTTACATGAGTTATCAGCTCTTTTGCGGGTATATTAGCAACCTATTTACATAGAAGTTACCAGGTTTTGTTTTTCAATAAAATTGTCCCAGGTCAATAAGGTTATCGTAGTATTTGTATGTGACTTATCACCTTTGTTACGTCTATATTGTCATGTTTTTACACACAAGTTACCGGGTTATATTAATTTACATTTTTCAGTAAAAAAGGTATCATGGTGCTTGTACGCGATTTATCAGCTTTGGTGTGCGTATATTACCCTGTTATTTCCACAAAAGTTACCCGGGGTATGGGTTCAACAACTTTTTTTTCCATGGTTCGAAAAAGTTGCCTCGTTATTTGTACGCGAGTTATCGGCTCCATTCTCAATGGAGCGGTAACTTTTCATCATGGTGAATCAATGAATACTAACATGTCAACACACACAAGTGGAAGACACAAAAAATACCTTGCACTAACGTGAGCTATTATGCAACCCAACAGCAATAGACTTTTAAGAATGAAAAAACAACCACTAGGCCATGTGTCAAAAAAATTATGAGAAAGGCCATGCCTTAATTACAATGCCAAAAAAATGGATTATTTACATGACAGGATGTAGTTCGACAGCAAAGTCGAAATGGCTGAGGCCTTGTTTGGTTCATAAGTCTTAGGACTTTTTCTAGTCCCAACTAAAAAGTCTCTAGTCTCTAAAAAGTCCCTTTCTGTTTGTTTCCAGAGACTAAAAAGTCCCTAGTCCCTTCCTAGAGGTTATTAAATGACCATGTTGCCCCTAGTATATAGAAAAATATCAATCAAACAACATCATGGGGTGGCGGGCAATTGAATGCATGGAGGGCATTGTTGGAAAAGTTCCAAAAAGTCCCAAAAAAGACTCTCCTTAAGAGTCTTCTTCATTTAGTCTCAAATGCCTAGTTTAGTCCCTAAAAAGTCCCTCCCGTTTGGTAAAAAAGTCTCTAAGAGGGACTTTTTCTAGTCCCTACATAAAAAAGTCCCTGGAAACAAACACCCCCTGAGATGGTTGTTGGCTTTTCGAGCAGCCTAGGCGACATGGGTTTGAATCCCACTGCAAACACTTCATTTTATTTTCATGTAATTAAGTCATGGCCTAGTGGTTGTGTTTCTTCCTAGCGATTAACCTGCGGATGGGAACGGAAAATTTGGCAGAAAAAAAGAACAAGCAGGCGCGCAGGATTCGGATCTGACGTCATGCGAATAATCCGCACCTATCGCTAAAATCCTGCCCGTTCGGAAAATAGCTTTTCCGATAATTAAAACAAGTCAATTTGACCTCGTGCTCGTGTTCTCTTCTGCTATGTTTGTGTTGAAAAGAACAAATTGCACAAGGATTCAAGGCTTGTTAGTTCTGGCCGTATGATTTGTGTGTTGCACAGTTTTGTGTACTTCCTATGTGTGGATGGCATCCCGGGCTTGGACGTATGCGGCGGCCAGAGAAAGATGGAGGTGATGTATAATTGAAATCCCCGTGCTTCCACCCGTGGCAGGCGCGATGCCGCGACTCGACAGTTTCCCCTTCCCCTGCCCGGTTATGCTAAGCTAATCCCGTGGCAGACAAGCTAAATAAACACGTACGTGGTTATCTTATCTATCTATCTATCTGCTCGTGACCACGGGCGAACGCTTGGCATGTTTTTCAGGCTGAAGAACAGCAAGCGAAATGAAATTGGAGATCCATGATCGATCCGACTTTGCAGATCGTTGTCCGTGATCGGGAGCGCGACGAGTCGACCCAGCCCAGGCCCAGCGTACGTGGTTTTTTGCACTGGCGCACACGTCTCGGGTGTAGTAGCGCCACGAAACAAAAAGAAAAATCAAACCGAAGCAGCTCTGCCTGTGTGATTAAGGCCATGAGCCGCACGCGCGCGCGAGCTCCTCGAAATCGCTTGTACGCGCCCACACGTGCTGTGCCGACATGGTTCGATCGCCACGGTACCAGTTTCTGCACAACACCAACACTGAACACACAAACAATTTTGGCAGGGGAAAGGGAACGGAAAAGGAGCCGATTACTACCATCTCGTTGGGCGTTGATTCGACTGGCGCGCGCCGTTGGTACGCAGATCGAACACCCCGGCGGCGGCGGCACTCCGGTCGGTCGGTCGGCATGGGCATGTGCGGGACAGCGACTGGGCTGTGGCTGCTTTCGTGTGGCCGTGCTGGACCGGAGCCGTGTCTGTCTGTTTCGGCTGGGCGGAGGACTACTACGTGTGAGTCAGCCATGACGTACGTGCGCAGCAGGCCTTTCTCTCTCGGCCTTGCGTTGCGTTGCTGGCTCCTGCACTGCCGGGGTGCAATCAGCATGCCCGCCGGCCTGGCTTGGCCTGGCTTGACTTGACTTGCCCGCCAGGGAAATGCATAGCAAGGGACTGAGGAAGGTGCGATGCGATGCGACCCATCACATCATTCATCATAATTTAATTTAATTAACGCGTGATGATTGGCTGTGGTAGCTCCGTCCCCCGCAGCCTCAGCTCTGACGCTCCACTGTGAAATCAGGCCCTGTTGAATGGTATTAGTAAAAAAAAACCTGTTATTTTAACAAAATACAGACACAAAAGCACTTATATACACGCGTATACACTCACCTTTATCAAGACACGGATCCGAAAGACTAAGTCGGCATATCATCTTGAGATTTTATAAAGTCACCGTAGGTGTGTCTTAGTCGACAGGAATGTTTCCTTTCACTAAACACTACTAGAGATATGAGTTTTAGCCACCAAGGTGATCGGTTGCTAAAAGTACAAAATTGGTCGCTAGTGGTCTACTGGTACCAACACTACTTGGTCGCTTCGTGGTCGCTATAGTCCAGTCGCTATAGATATTGAGCGACCAACATTGAGAACCCTGGTTACTAAATGTCATACCAATAGCTACCAACTAAATCTGGTGACTAATGGCATATAGCGACCAAGGGAGACTTGGTGACTAATAATATCTAGAGACCATGAACGACTTGGTTGCTAAAAATGTACAGCCACCATGTACAAGGTTAGTCGCTAGAGATATCAAGTGACCAGCCAAGGCTTGGTGACTAAAAGAATGTAGAGACCAACTACATGTTGGAGACTAGACAACTTTTGTAACCAAAAATTGTAAACCTTGGTAACTACAGGCATGAGAAAGAAACTATATCATTGGTACAATCTATTGTCACACGCTGACATTTGCAGTATGGAAGAAATCTCAGAATTTTAGACATTTGACAGTAAGAAGTTCAGAATCAACATTTGTAAACTTATGATCCAAACATTACATGCTAAACTGAATTTTGTTTCACAAGTAGGAAAGTACCACTCTAGCATCTGCAAAGTACAGTACCATGTTTAGTACTGATCTGAACATATGATCCAAACATTACATTTAGCATTTGTACACTGAATTTTGTTTTTGTTTAGATCCAACATAGTGTACTAGATGTGCAAGAAATGCAGAGGCAATAGTTTTCTCTCATCAGTCTTTAGCGCGAGTATAGCTTTCCACTGCTCCTCCAAGGTCATCTCCTATATAATGGTGGCCAGAGCACATGTTATTTCATTGACAACATCGGACATATAGGTGTATGTCAGTAGAAAAATGAAAAGGATGGTAGACAAAGGCAACTAACCAACACAAAATGAAGCTAGCAACCTGATCATGAATACCTGGACCCTCCATCCGACACTAGAGAGCCTGTGATTCATAAATTTGGACCATCAAGATTAAGATCATGAAGAAATTTGCCAAATCACATAGTATTTTCATTGTTTGAAGCAGAGGCAAACTGATCATACCATTTCCATCAGAAGAAGAAGTTGGAGCAGGTCTATATCCTGGCCTCAAATGACTGTTCAAAATATACATGTATTACTAGCTATACATTGGAATTTGTAAGTCCATATATTGGTGATGAGTATCTTCATTTTCCGTTACAGAATTATTAGCAAGAATTATCGTGATTAGAAGATCTCAATACCAAGTACACTGCTATATCTAAGCAAGATGTAGGTGCAGGAGGCATCATCTAAAATACCAGAGCATGGGAAAAATAACATTACCTTGCAAATGATCTTGGGAAACTTGACATCCTTTGTACAGTGTTAGACATCAGCGAACCTGTTGCAGAAATTGGAATGCTTTATCAAGCAATATGCTACATGTATTTTCTGTGAATAAAAAATGACAAAAGTATTTGAGATTGATGTGTTGCATACCTATTCCGTCGGCGAACCTGTTGTAAGAAGTCCAATTTCTCTAGAAAGTAGTTTATTGTTTTCTCCTATTCCGTCGCTTGAAAACCTATCAGGCAACCTCATCCAACTCTTATCCATACTCTATCTTTTCCTGCACAAGCACTCTACAAGTAAACCAAAATAGTCCTAGAGATGTAAAATATAACAACATAATCACATTACCAAACTAAACCCGCAGCTTGCATATGTAATTATTTTAATGCACTAACATTATACTAAAATATAATATCACAGCAACAGCAGTCCATGGAACTCTATAATGTTGTACTAGAATTGTATGCAAAGACAGTCTTCAAATATTATACTACAACATTATACAAAGATAGTCTACACAGAACAGTATTTGAAGATAGTCGTCATAGAACTGTATATCCTTTCTAAACATTGTACTACTAAAATATACTACAAGTCCTGATGTTGTAAGTATCAATATGCAGTATCAATATACTGTATATTTTACTACATTCATATTATATTCAGATCACAAAACCAAACTCTACATCGTAGGCCAAGCCAGTTTTCAAATCACAGACCAAATGCTGCATGTATATTTTACTTGCACATTTCCACAAACACTTGAGGTGCATGATCTAGCCATCAAGTACTCCAAGCAAATAAATGAAGAAACACAGGGAAGGGACCAAGGACAGAGGGGAGATCATTCTTACGAGTTGTAGCCTTTGCTGGTGTTGATGGTGAGAGCGAGATCTGGCGAGCTTGGAGCGTCCGTTGGTTCAGAGTTGGTCGGTTGAACCCTAGGCGTATGTTGCAGCGGCCTAGGTATGTTGACCACGCGGCGGGCGCCACTCTGCTACCGCTGCCGCTGCTGCTTCCCCTCCCCCACGCAGCCGCGCTGCCGCCGCCGCCGCAAGGGACACGCCCGCCACTGCCGCAAGGAACACGCCCTCCGCCTTCCGCTGCCCCCTCCACCGGAAGGAACAAGTCAGCCTACCTCGCCGGACCCGCCGTTGCCGTCGACCGCCGCCAGGGACGATTTGATTTGGGGGATTTGGGGCGAGTCACCTTGCCGTCGGCCGCCGCTAGGAAAGGGCTCTGCCTCGCCTCTGTTTACTTCGAGCGTGGGGATGGATGGATGCCCTGGAGCCGAGCCGATTTGGCTTTTTTCCAGTTTCCTCCCTGGTTGCTATAGGTACTCACGTGATTGAATAGTGCCGATTCGTGGCAGGTGCCTACAGTAACCGAGTTTGTCCAAAACTGGTTGCAATTAGTACATCTGTAGGCACCAAAATGCTTGGTAACGATAGATGTGGTCGCTAATAATACATTTTCTTGTAGTGAAACGCGCATCGCTAAAAATCGTGAAATAAATCCAGAATAAACGCGAGCATCAGTACTTGAATCCTGATAGCATTGTCCTTCTAACCTGTGGTTGGTTCGGGGAAAAAAAGGCCGTGTTGCATGGAAGGCAAGCAAGAGAAAACGTGGTACGTGCGTGATGAGGGGAAATGCCCAATGGACGGACTATGGACGCATATGCATCGATCTGTCGTCGGTAAATTCCAACTCTTTCCGTAAATTCGATCTGTCCTGCTAATCTGGGCCGTACCTCCGGGAACAAACACACCCACTAACTTGTCCCGTAGCGCTCGCTTCCCGCCCAGCGGCCCGGATCTCTTCACCGAGGAGACAATCAGTTTGGTCCACCTAGCCTGCAACCACAACGTGATCCGTAGCCCATTGTCCATGGGCCTACTGGTCTGTAGGATATTCGCATCTAGTCTCGAAAATTCGCAGATATTTGCCTGTGATCCACATATGGAAATTTCCTTGAGCAGGTTGGTTCGTGTTCACAATATGTTGGAGTAAATTGTGTAATCTGCACGTCAAAGATATTCAAATGTATACGGAAACGGAAGTGGCAGTGCAAGTATTATCATATGGGAAAAACTATTTTCCTGCCGACTGTCGGTTAGCGACAGGCACGTACGATCGTTTTTTTTTCCTTCGATCATTCTTTTCTGCTCTGGCGCATAAAAAAAGCTTCGGGAAAATAGTGCCACTGCTAGGATTCAAACGCACGACCCATCGACTGCAGCCACGACGCATTACCAGCTGAGCTAACGACCTATTTTGTTACATTTGCGGGTTAGTTTGTATTTCTACTTTAGTAAGTGAGAGCGAAAAAGAAAGACCACAACTCTTTTGATGAGGAGACAAAACCATTTGCTCCAAGTTTTTTAAAGGACGGATGCAACGTGTTTTGTACTCCACTTGTCTCTTTTTTTAGTGATGAATGTTTTCTAGAGAAATAAATGTTTCACTTCTATAGAATTCGAACAACGGTCTTTTTCTCGTTTGTCATATCTCGGTAAATTCTTTTGTAATGAGATTGATAATTATATGTACCACAAACCTGATAGCTTATGTACAAATATCATCGTAGTTTTTTTTAGAAAAAAACCTAATGTAAACATACACTTGATAACTTTTTTTGTATGAATAGTATGGTAACTCACACATCGCATATCTGATAACTTATGCACCAGGGCCCTGGTACCTTCAGCGACTCGGGGGGGGGGGGGGGTGATCAAATATACCCCGGTAATAGCATGATAGCTCACACATTGCAGACCTGATAACTTATGCACCCCTGCCCTGGTAACTTTGGCAACCGAAGGAGGGGGGTGACGAACTTTTGTGTGAATAGCATGGTAACTCACATAGCGCAGACCTAATAACTTTTGCACCCATCCTGGTAACTTTGGCAACAAATGCGGGGGGGGGGGGGAGTTGATGAAATATCCCCCTCGGTAGATTTTTGTGTCATTATCATGATAAGTCACACATCGTATACCTGATAACTTATAGACCCCAAGCTCGATAACTTTGGTACGGGGGTGGGGGTGGGGGGGGGGGGGGGGGGTTGACGAAACATCCCCTAGGTAACTTTTTGTGTGAATAGTATGATAACTCGCACATCGCACACCTGATGACTTATGTACTCCAGTCCTGATAGCTTTGGCATGAGGAGGGTGGGCGGGGGGGGGGGGCGGTAACATTTGTGTGAATAGTATGGTAACCCACACGTTTGCAGACATGATAACTTATTCACCCTGGTCCTGGTAACTTTGGCGAGGGGGTTGATTAAATATGCCCACGGTAACTTTCATGTTAATAACACGGTAACTCACGCCTCGCAGACCTGATACCTTGTATACCCTGGTCCTGATAACTTTGGGGACCGGGGTGGGGGAGGGAGGGACATCATGAAATATACCCCTCGTAACTTTCATTGATGAAGTGGAATTTTTTCCAGAAAAATAGCTTTCTTTTTTTATGACGGTAGTAAGAGAGAGTTTAAAAGAGTTTCGTTTTCAACTAATGAACAACAAACTAGGTTGGCGTGATGGTTGTTGTGCTTCATACTTGGGCCGGTTCTTTCCAACCCGATGTAGGTTCGAATCCTGTCTACGTAATTTTAGTCGCGTTTTTTTATTATGGTGCAATAAATCGATCGGGAGGAGCACGGGAATAGCGGGTGGAGCGTTGTTTTCCCTGTCGAGGGGGATCGTGCGGATATGTCGCTAACGACCAGTCGACTGGTCGTTAGCACAGTCCTTATCATATTATCATTGGCTCCGCTAGTCCCCAGACGCACTAGGCAATGTGATTTCTTTTAAGATAATGAGAACTTTTATTATCCACGTCATCTATGTCATAGATGCATATAACTAAATTTATTACAGATTTACCAAAGGTAATGTTATATGGCATCAAACATTGCTAGCTTCAAGAGTACTTTTTTTCCTTTTACTATGCTCCACCAATGTTGCAATGTGCGCTTCGGTCGTTTGTCGACAAGAATGGCCTCTCTCTTTAAGTGCATCCACGTTGAAGATGGTATTGCTTCCTCGTTCACACAAATGGGGTGGATACAAGAATGAGTTGATTCGCCTCGATGTACATTATCGAAGAAAGGAGTGTCTGGATACGTGGTTGGTTTGTGCATACTATTACCTTGCAACACAATATCGATGTGTGTGCCCCTTCTTCGTCTTGAAAACATAGCTTTGTAATGACAACTTATTACGAAAGTTGCTTTTTGGTTTGATAATCATAGTTCAGACCATTGTTAAACAGTGTCATATATGTCCATCACCACTTATTTTGATCGCCTCGTGGTAGGCTACCTTATCAGTCAATGTTGGTCAATGTGTTCGGCGGGCATTGCCCCTCTCTTTTGGTGCATCAAAGTTGAAGGTAGTGCTACTTTCCCGGCCACGCGGACATGGTGGAGACAATTGTAAGATTGCTCGAACTTGTGTGAATGCGCAGTTGGTTTATGCACACAAAATATTATCTTCCAAGGTGTTGCTCTGGACAAAACATGTTTTTTTTGTTTGATAATCACCAAACAGACCGTTCATCCATTTATGGTCCCCCTTTGTTTTTCGTAGTAGTTGATCCCGCCAACGGTGGCCATACTCCAAATGTTACAAATTGTGGTTGCTTGCATCATGCAGTTGTAGAGGCCACAAATAGTTTTGTCCTTCAATGTAAAAACACATGACCTCCAGACGCAATCTGCGTCGTCGATATATAGTAACAGGGCGCGCATGCCGATGAGAAGAGATGGTAGGCTTCGTGACCGAACGGTGAAGGCCCTCCAAACCCAATGCCAATATTTTTATTTTACAAATTTTGGCATTGCGACCAAACGGTAATTTTTTTCATTTTTTATAAAATAATAAATATTATTTTATCTTAATATGTAATTGAAATACCACTAGTTCATTCTGATATAGAAACTTCATTTGTTATTTTTAGTTCATTTTCGTTCTTTTTAAGTGTAATATCAATGCCAAAATTATTTGGTCTGATAATCATTGTTTGGACCACTGTTAGATAATGTCATATATGTCCATCACCACTTGTTTCGATCGCCTCGTGGTAGGCTACCTTCTCAGTCAATGTTGGTTAATCTGTTCGGCGGGCATTGCCCTTCTCTTTTGGTGCATCAAAGTTGAAGGTGGTGCTGCTTTCCTGGCCACGAGGACATGGTGGACACAACAGTAAGCTTGCCCGACCTTGTGTAAATGCGCAGTTGGTTTATGCACAAAATATTACTCCCTTCGGCCCAAATTAAATGACTCAACTTTGTACTAGCTTTAGTACAAAGTCGAGTCACTTATTTTGGGATAGAGGAAGTATCTTCCAAGGTGTTGCATTGGACAAAGATGTTTTTTTGTTTGATAATCACCAACCAGACCGTTCGTACATTTGTGCCCCCCCCCCCCTTTGTTTTTTGTAGTAGTTGACCCCCTCCCCCCCCCCCCCCCCCCAACAGTAATCATACTCCAAATGTAACAAATTGTGGTTGCTTGCATGATGTAGCACGTGAGCTCCAGACACAATCTGCACTGGCGATATATAGTAAGAGGGTGCAGGCATGCCGATGAGAAGAGACGGTAGGCATTGCGACCAAACAGTGAAGGTCCTCCAAACCCAATGCCAATATTTTTATTTTACAAATTTTGGCATTGCGACCAAACGGTAATTTTTTCATTTTTTATAAAATAATAAATATTATTTTATCTTAATATGTAATTGAAATACCACTAGTTCATTCTGATATAGAAACTTCATTTGTTATTTTTAGTTCATTTTCGTTCTTTTTAAGTGTAATATCAATGCCACTAATTTGTTCCTTCTTAGAAACCGTCCTTTTCTGAGTATTCCAATATTATTTTTTTATTCTTGCATATTAATAAATGTAATTTTTTTTGTAAATTGTGTGCAATTTTTTCATGATTTATTTCTTTCATTCTCTTTCTTCATAAAGCGCAAACCAATGCCACTAATTCATTTCTATCAATACCATTCCTAGAGAGCTTTGTTTTTTTTGTTCATCTATTCTGTAAGTGTATAATAGGTTCTTTCTTGCATATTATATGTTTATTCTTGCATATTATAAAAGTGCACTTTCCTTGTAAATTGTGTGTAAGATTTTTTTTGCTTTTTGTTTTTTCCACTTTCTTTCTCATTTATGTGTAAAATACCAATGCCACTTGTTCATTCTCCTTTAGAAAATTTAATTATATTATTGTTTTTAGCTTTTACTTCAGTTTTAACATAGTGGGAAGAAGAAGAAGAGTGGATGAAGAAGCCAGCTAGGCCTTGGCATCTACATCAAATGGTGGAGGTTAATTTTATTGAACACCAACAAAAATCAGACCGCAGACACATAGTCACCCCATTCTTCATTTTATTTCTTCTTGTAGGTAATATCACTGCCCTTAATTCTTTTGTTCTTAAATAGTTCTTTTTAGTTTTAATTCTTCTCCATCGGCACGATAGGAAAATCTAATGATCATCACGCCATGTCTGTAGATGTGTCTCTGTGTATTGTGCCTGTGTGTATGCACGCGCACACGTGTTTGCCTTTGTCCATTGGCATCTTGGTTTTGTGCGGGAAATACACGGATGAATCTGGGTACATCTGCACCCACTTTGGAAAATTTCTAAAGGCCAAAAATATCTGAAAAAAGTTACACGGGTACATCTCTGCATTCTATGTGTGCACAGAAAGTTTCGCGGAAAAACGAGTTTTTTGGCATGTGGAAAAAGACAAATAAATCTCTCGTGGAATGCTATTCTCCAGCACTAAATTTGTCTTTTTTTTGCGGAGGCAAATAATAGAATAATTTTTCACCAAACTTTGCGCCATGCGCATATTTTTGCGGAGAAGTATGCATGAAACTTTGTTTCAGAATTTGTTGACATTTAAAAAAACGCGTTTTAAATGCATTTTTAAAGAACGGGTGCAGATGTACCAGGTTCAGAACGTCCTCACTCGCGTGTGTCGTATGCATGTGTGTGCGGCCTAACCTAGTAAAAAATAAATGATCGTCCCGAAAATCAAGCCGGCGCCATAGTTTGTTTTTTTCCTTGATCCTTGAAAGTAAAAACACGCGAACTCGAGACGCAATGTGCACCGTCGATATAGGATGAGCGCGCGGGCGGGCATGCAGATGAGAAGAGACAGGAGGCATCGCGACCGAATAGTGACGCTCCTCCAGACCCAATGCCGGCAGGACAGCACCAAAGCTCCCGTGCCGTCACCTTCGAGGCTTCGACCCAACGTACCACGAATGATGCCCATTTGAGTAGCATTTGACCACCCGGGCATGCAAAGTGCAACGCCGGACGGGGCACCAACTTTCGCTCCGAATCGATTCGAGTGTTCCTTGACCTCTCGTGCCCCGTTCCCCCGAAGTACTATTCCTACTCCGGCCCCCGCCGGCGGCAGCCCCGATCAATCCAATCCACGTCGATCCGCCGGCAAATTAAAGAGCAAGCTTCCCTGGCTAACCAGTCAGCATAGGATGACTGGACAACGAGCAAATTACTCCAATCATGCCGGTGTTTGACCGCGTAAGGGTTAGATAGATTTACAATCTTATCCTGCGCCCTGGGTGGGCGTGGTGTGGGCGATCGATCGGCCGCTTAATTTACCTCTCCATAATATGAGCCCAGTTCATCTGGCCGGTCTCCTCTGCGCTTTGCTTTAGATTGATTGCCCGGCCTTTCGATCCCCATTAGTCTAACCACCATGATTGCCATCTGGGTAGATACCAAGTGGCGGAAAAAGAAACGTGATCCAGTAGTAGCCAAAGGCCAAAGGGAGAGGCAGAGAGCAGTGGGGGGTGTCCGGTGTCCCGACGCTCGCAGAGTGGCCGGGTCGCCGTCCCAACCCCGGCAGCCGGCGTCCGTCCGTCCATCCAAGCATGCATGGCGTCGGGATGGGGCCGCCACTAGCTAGGGCACCACCAATGATGTCGGTCGTGAGTGCCGGTTTTAGGCCAGCGCCGGAGCGCAGCGGGGAGCACGTGTTGCCGGGCAATTTGCGCCGTGCCCTGTGCTAGGCACGCACGCCGGCCAACCCTCCCCGTCAACGGTTCTTTGCTTAGTTTCCGGTGGACATGGTCCTGTGTTCACCGATGAACCCTCAAAGAAGCACGCATGCATTGAATCAAGACGGTTTCGTTTCATTCTCACCGTGGACTCTAGGACGCGCTAGTAGTACAGGTGACCAAGTGTACGTCGGTCCTTGGGATCGATCACAAGCTACTCCTGGCAGCCGGGCATGTGCATGCGTACGGCGCCAATGTTATCCGGATCCACTTTTGGTCTGCTTTGGTTTGGTTTGGTTTGATACACGTACCTGACGTGGCGGGCCACCATACACATGGGTCTGGTTACTCTGGTCGGTCTCGTCTCACTCTCACTCTCACCTCACGTTGCTCCTACTCTATGCTACGTGGGCGCCACGCGCGAGGCTACTTTTCTTCTTTCTCCAATTGTCTCTTCGATCATCGACGTTTCGTTTGTCTTCTGCTCCGGCTTTCGGCCGTGGAATCTCTCTCGTGCCCCTCTTTCAGACAACAGCATATGATCATTTCCACGTCCGATAGATCGGTTCACCACACTTAAGATGCATGCATGGCTGTCGCATGCACTGTGACTAGTAGGACGAAAGTGATAGTAAAATTGTAATCTCCGCTTAAAGTGGCTGCATTATTGATTATACTATATACAAATAATAATAAAAGAAAGACTAGAAGTGGCATAGGTTTATCAGGTTTGCTATTTCACATCTAGATGTGAAATAGTTATCTCACATCTAATTTTCTAACCACACAATTTAAACATCAAGATACGTATTCTTTTGTCCTTTTTTCTTTTTGTTTCTTTTTAGCAAATTTTTTTCTTTTGGTGTTTTTCTACACGCGTTGCCCACGTGATGAGACCCTGTAGTGGCGCGTAAGCCGTTCTTTGTTATTTCACTGCCTCGTGGTCGTGGGTTGCCTCGGCGTGGGCTGCAGCCACCAGTAATTTTTTATTTTCTTTTTTGTTTCCTTTTCTCTTTCCCTTTTTTCTGTTTTTTATTTATTTTGTTTCAAATTTGTAAACTTTTAAATTCTGCAATTTTGTTATTTTCCTTTTTCACTTCAATTTTTTTTTAAAATTCATGAATTTTTTTCATTGTTGTTAGTTGATTGTCCACCACCAAACAGAGGTGTTGTCAATTTTCTTGTCTTAGTTGCAAGACCACACTCGACTCACTACTATGGTCCGAGCTTTTTTTTGTCCCTGTTGCAATACCACCCTTGACTTACAACTAGCCCTTGACATTTTTTGTCTTAGTTGCAAGTCCACCCTCGATTCGCAACTGAGGCGCGGTCATTTTTTTTCTAGTTGCTAGTCCACCATCGACTCGCAACTAGGACCCGGCCTTTTTTTTAGATGATAGTCCAACCTCGACTCACTACGGTTAACCTTTTTTTGTCCTAGTTGCAAGTCTATCATCGACCCGCAACTGGGGCCAACCTTTTTTGTACCAGTTGCAAGTCTACCCTTGACTCGCAACTGGGACCTGGCCTTTTTTGTGTCAGTTGCAACTCCACTCTCTGACTCACAACGGAGGTCCAACACTTATTTTGTCCTAATTGCAAGTTCTCTCTCCGCTCGCAACTAGGGTGCAACATTTTTTTGTCCCAGTTGCAAGTCCACCCTTGACTCGCAACCGGGCTCCGACATTTTTTTGTCCCAGTTGCAAGTCCATCCTCAACTCGCAACTAGACCCATACTTTGTTGTTGTCCCAGTTGCAAATCCACCCTTATGTCGCAATTGAGAATTCTTTTGTTTTCCATCTCAGTTGCAAGTTCACCCTCAACTTGCAACTCGTATCATTGTTTTATATACTTCTCTTAGTTGCAAGTCCACCATCGAGTCGCAACTAGGGCTCGACATTCTTTTTGTTCCAGTTACAAGTCCACCCTTGACTCGCAACTGGGCTCTGACCTTTTTTTTTGTCCCAGTTGCAAGTCCACCGTCAACTCGCAACTAGGCTCATAGTTTGTTGTTGTCCCAGTTATAAGTCCACCCTCGACTCGTAATTAGGCATGTAATTTGTTTTATCCCAATTGTAATTAGGCACGTAATTTGTGTTCAAAAAATATTTGACAATTCAAAATTGTTCATAATTTGCAAAAAGGGTTTCAATTAACTTGAAAAATGTCTTCTAATCTCCACCCTGTACTGTGTTCTTAAACATTTCCCGTTTTATTAAATTGGCAGCATGTAATGGTTGGAGTGGTAGAAGACGTTGTTCCCAAGATCGAGGTCTCCAGTTTGATTCATGTGTCGGTTAGTGCGTCAATTGTAGTTTTTTGTTAGCGCTCCAATCGGCCAGATTCTTGTGTTAGGTAGCGTGTCACTTGTAATTCTTTTTACCGCTCCAATCGGCCAGCCCGATGAAAGAAAGAAAAAACAAATAAGAGAACAAAGCGGTGAGCTGGACCAGAACTTAGATGTGAGATAATATCTCACATCTAGATGTAATATAGACAGACCCCTAGGTTTATTAGTCCAGTCCAGACCGGTCGCACCTAATTTGGAAGGTGACATGTGCCCAGTTGTAGCAAAAAAGAGCCAGGGAATGAGGCTAGCAATGAAAACATGCCACAAGAAAGTGATAGTCCCACTAAGCATGAGCTTCATTATGAATCATATCCCTCTACCTAAGCCACTTGGAGCATGAGCCAATCCCCTATAAAAACGCAGCGCCAGCACCCCCAACTCTTCCCTCCTCCAGTCCAGTCATCCTCCCTAGTTCCCACTTCCCACTCCACACAGAGACCTCCCTGCTCTCGTCCCATCTGCTGTCACACAGACACCTCCCTGCTCTCATCTCAGAGTTCCTGCCCCACAGAGAAGAGAAGGGACGAGAAAAATGCCGCGCCACCTGCTGCAGCAGTCCGTCGACCGCCTCGCCGCGCTGGCCGCGCCTCCGGCGGCCGCCATGGCGCGCGGAGGGACGAGCGTGCACACGGACACGCTGCTCATCCTCGCGGCTGTGCTCTGCTTCCTGCTCTGCGTGGTCGGGCTGGCCATGGTGGCCCGGTGCTCCCGCCTGTGCAACCCCTCCGCCTTCTCCGTGGACGCGCCGGGGGCAGTCGCGGCGCCGTGCAAGGGGATCAAGAAGAAGGCGCTGCAAGCGCTGCCGACCGTGTCCTGGCGGCCGGAGCAGAACGACCAGGAGGAGGCGCGGGAGCGGCCGGAGTGCGCCATCTGCCTGGCGGAGTTCGCGGGCGGCGACGAGGTGCGCGTGCTCCCGCACTGCGGCCACGGCTTCCACGCCGCCTGCGTCGACGTGTGGCTACTGTCCAACTCCACCTGCCCCTCCTGCCGGCACGCCCTCGTCGTCGCGGCCGCCCAATCGCCGGCGGTCACCGAGTCTCCCACTCCTCAAACGTGCTGTGAGCGCGCCGACGCCGTCGCGGCTGCACAGGCCTCGGTCGTATGGTAGTATGCAGTATGCTCGCAACGTACATATACGTATATGGTCGCACATGTACACACGTAGAAAATGCAAACTGTACAGCGTGCGACGATGCATCACTTGGTTGGCTAGTGTCGGTAACATTTTCGGCGATGTGTAAATACTTGTACATCAACTTCAGTTAATTTCGACGGTTTTTATACGGTCTCTAACAAATGCCGGTCAAAGGTACGCTTGTGCTCTTGCATATACAGCGCACGTACGGCACCTACGCTTTTTTGAGCTAAACAGAAATATCATCGTCCGTCGTCACCAAGATGCATGCATGCCGATCGATAGCTTTTGCCGCAAGCGGGGGTGGGTAAAGCAAAGCGTGGTCAAGTGGAGGGAGGCGTCGATCATGGCGGCGGCGCGGCGGTCGTGCTCACTCCCGTCGTGTCCCATCGCGTCGCCTGGTGGCCGGCATTCCGCAAAAGTGGTGGCCCCGGGCGGGATATTTTAGGCCGTGATGTGATGTGATGTGATGAGTACAGTACGTACGCCGGGCCGCACGGACGCGTGTCCGTGTGCGTACGGACGGATGACGCCGGGCCGTCGCCATGAATGATCGAGGGAGGGCTCTCGTCCGGTTTATGGCGACGTGCAACAAATGCAACGAACCGGTCGGCGTACGCGCCATCAACTATGCGCGCACACGCGCGCGCGTGTGTTCACCAAGATTCATCTATGAGTTCATCTAGCAACGAGTGATCGGATGCATCTACATACCTTTGTAGATCGCGAGCGGAAGCGTTCAGAGAACGGGGATGAAGTAGTCGTACACGACGTGATCCAAATCACCGGAGATCCTAGCACCGAACGGACGGCACCTCCGCGTTCAACACACGTACGGTCAGCGTGACGTCTCCTCCTTCTTGATACATCAAGGGGGAAGGAGAGGTTGATGAAGATCCAGCAGCACGACAGCGTGGTGGTGGATGCAGGGCGTCACAGCAGCAGGGCTTTGCCGTGTACTGCGAGAGGGAGAGGTGTAGTAGGGAGAGAGGGAGGCGCCAGCGTCAAGGGTGCGGCTGCCCCTCCCTCCCCCCCTTCATATAGGCCCCCTGGGGGGGCGCCGGCCCTTAGGAGATCCAATCTCCAAGGGGGCGGCGGCCAAGGGGGGTGGAGTGCCCCCCAAGGCAAGTGGGCGCCCCCCCCCACCCTAGGGTTCCAACCCTAGGCGCAGGGGGTGGGCCTTGGGGGCGCACCAGCCCACTAAGGGCTGGTCCCCCCTCCCACTTCAGCCCATGGGCCCCTCCGGGATGGGTGGCCCCGCCCGGTGGACCCCCGGGACCCATCTGGTGGTCCCGGTACAATACCAGTGACCCCTAGATCACTCCCGATGGCCGAAACTGCACTTCCTATATATAATTCTTCACCTCCGGACTATTCTGAAACTCCTCGTGACATCCGGGATCTCATCCGGGACCCCGAACAACATTCGGGTTACTGCATATACATATCTTCACAACCCTAGCGTCATCGAACCTTAAGTGTGTAGACCCTACGGGTTCGGGAGACATGCAGACATGACCGAGACGGCTCTCGGGCAATAACCAACAGCGGGATCTGGATACCCATGTTGGCTCCTACATGCTCCACGATGATCTCATCGGATGAACCACGATATCGAGGATTCAATTAATCCCGTATACAATTCCCTTTGTCAAACAGTATTTTACTTGCCCGAGATTCGATCGTCGGTATCCCAATACCTCGTTCAATCTCGTTACCGGCAAGTCACTTTACTCGTACCGTAATGCATGATCCCGTGATCAAACACTTTGATCACATTGAGCTCATTATGATGATGCATTACTGAGTGGGCCCGGTGATACCTCTCCGTCAAGCGGAGTGACAAATCCCAGTCTCGATCCGTGTCAACCCAACAGACACTTTCGGAGATACCCGTAGTATACCTTTATAGTCACCCAGTTACGTTGTGACGTTTGGTATACCCAAAGCACTCCTACGGTATCCGGGAGTTACACGATCTCATGGTCTAAAGAAAGGATACTTGACATTGGAAAACTCTAGCAAATGAACTATACGATCTTGTGCTATGTTTAGGATTGGGTCTTGTCCATCACATCATTCTCCTAATGATGTGATCTCGTTATCAATGACATCCAATGTCCATAGTCAGGAAACCATGACTATCTGTTGATCAACGAGCTAGTCAACTAGAGGCTTACTAGGGACATGTTGGTGTCTATTATTCACACATGTATTACGATTTCCGGATAACACAATTATAGCATGAATAAAGACAATTATCAACAAGGAAATATAATAATAATGCTTTTATTATTGCCTCTAGGGCATATTTCCAGCATAATCAGACCGTCACGCAAAGAGAGCACTTCAGCGATCAGAGGGTCTGTAACGCCCACGTGAAGATTACACCATGCTCCAAGGAAGCCCACGAAGAGCAGGCTACACCGCCCGTCCCTCCTTTCTCCAGACCGCTGTCAATGCCAGCATCTGTATTTATTTTCACACAAGCACCATCAGGGGGCGCCACCCATACCCGGGAAGAGCCAAGGCCTTCTCCTTTGGTAGTTCCAATAGGGCCAGGTTCTTTCGGATGATCTTGAGCGCATTTGCCGGATTGGGTCCTTCTTCATCATGTGTCCGTTTATTACGTGAATGCCAAATGATCCACATAACTGACACTATCTTCGCTCTGACCTGATAAGTGAACATTGGGTCACAGAGAATGCCTCGCCGCCCATGTCTCGAGATGCAGTCGAGGTAACTGGAAACCAAACCACCGCTGAACTTCATCCCAAAAACCCTTGGCATGCGGACAGTGTATAAGCGCATGCATTAGGTCCTCTTCCGCTGCCAAACAGAGTTTGCACCGACTAATATCACGAATATGTCGCCGGTGCAGTGTTTTCTCATCTGGTAGAATTCTTCGAATTACTCTCCACCAGAAAACACGAATCTTGGGTACTACATTGAGCTTCCACAAGCGATTCCACATCTGTTCATTTGCATTTGAGGCTCCTGTAGCCGGCCCTTCTTCTAGAGCATAACGCTCTTTTTGAATCATGAGAGCACGGTACACTGATTTGACAATGTAGATGCCGGACTTCTCGAAAGCCCAAGCCAAGAAATCTGCTCCTCCTCCTGACCGCAATGGAATGTTCAGTATAGCTGTTGCATCAGTAGGAACAAAGGTGTCTCGAACTAGGTCCATCCGCCACGACCAGTTCTCATCATCAATGAAGTCACTCACAAATTGTACCGAAGTGTTCGCAGGTTTGACGATAGGTTTCATTGTCAATGTACCTGGAATCCACTTGTCATCCCACACAGATACACCCGAACCATCCCCAATCATGTTAATTAGCCCAACATTCAAGGTGTCTCTTCCAGCGATAATAGCACGCCAAGTTGCTGATGAGTTCGAGGGTGCACTAGCATGCATGAAGTCACAATCAGGAAAATACCTCCCCTTGAGAACTCTGACACACAAGGGAGTTGGGTCAGTCAATAGTCTCCAACCGTGTTTCCCTAGCATCGCCAAGTTAAAGAAATTGAAGTCACGAAATCCCATTCCACCCTTACATTTTGGTACTGTGAGCTTATCCCAAGCTAGCCAGTGCATCGATCTTTTATCCAAGGAACTGCCCCACCAGTATCTAGCCATTAAGGAAGTGAGTTTTGAGCAAATTTTCTTAGTGAGTAAGAAACAGCTCATACTATGCGCCGGGATTGCTTGAATGATCGACTTGAGCAAAGTTTCCCTTGTTGTGCATGCCATAGTCCGTTCTGACCATCCATTCATTTTCCCGTCATCGTTCTTCCATGTAATCAAAGGTGCCACTTGTGAGCCTGCCAATAGCAGTTGGAAGTCCCAAGTAACGTTCACTGAATGCCTCATTGTCAATTCCCAACATTTGCTTCACATGAATTCTTCTGGATTCCGGAGTATTAGGAGTGAAGTATACTGAACTCTTGCCCATATGAACACTTTGTCATGAAAACTGCGAATAAATTCTAAGGATAGCAGCGAGCCTGATGCAACTCTGAATATTAGCATTGACCTTTCTGCATTCATATCTGGGTGTTTGTGCGAAAAATACATGGAAACTTGGGTACATCTGCACCCACTTTGGGAGAAAAAATGCCAAAAAATCTGAAAAATGTAGCAGGGGCAAAAAAATCTGAAAAAAATTGCACGGGTACATTTTCACATTCTGTGTACGCACAAAAAGAATCATGGAAAAAAGACTTTTTTGGCATGTGCTAAAATGACAAAAAAAATCCCTCGCAGAATGCTATTTTCCAGCACTAAATTTGTCTTTTTTGCGGAGATAAAATAAAACAATAGTTTTTCACAAAACTTTGCACCATGCACATATTTTTGTGGAGAAGTATGCATGAAATTTTGTTTCAGAATATGTTGACATTTTTAATTTTTTGAAAAACTGGCAGGAGCACCTTTCAATTAGAAGAAGAGAGGGTATTACAAACGGTTTACACAAGGCTTTTTCCTATAAGAGTCGGTAGGCGGGGTAGCGTCCCAAACATCAGCGGTATGCGGACTACTCGCGAATGAGAAAGCAGCTAGATATGTGCAAGCGAATATCTGTCAATGCTAGGTGAGCGACTTCTTGGTAGGTCATCCTCTTGCCGATGAAAACCCGACGAGTCCTCTCCTTCCAGATGTTCTAGAGCGTGTAGATCATGGCACCTCTACACTCCTGCACGTTCCGAGCAGGAACACCGGCAAGGAAGCCCTCTCACCACGTGTTGATGGAGCTTGGATCATCCGATGGGCTCGGCTTAGGTATTCCCTCGGCGGAATTGACTGTCCTCTACACCGTCTGCGAGAAGGGGCAATCTCTGCAGAGATGAGCGACAGTCTCATCGGATGCCATGCAAAGGCGGCACGTCGAACTATGTGACCAACACAAACTGCCATGTTTTCCGCCGTGAGGATTCTTCCATGCAGAACAAACCTATCAACGAGCTTGCATTTGGGGGTGTCCTGTCCTTTCCAAATGTTAGTAGAGCGGAAAGGCATCAGACGACCACAGAACTGCATATGGTAGGCAGACTTGGTGAAGTACTCCCTTGAACCCGTCCAGTTCCAGCGGATGGAGTCTCGACGGGAGGGGTCAACATCGGTGGTCTGCAGAAGGTGTCAAACGTCAAGGAATTCACAGAGCTGAACGGTAGTGCTCAACCGGGCAATGGTGGTAATCAACGATCGTCAAAACCCCACGTGGCAAACAGTGACAGCTCCTGGAAACCCAATGCCGGCAGGACAGCACCAAAGCTCCCGTGCCGTCACCCTCGACCCCACGTACGAATTGAGTAGCATTTGACTACTCGATCGGCCATGCAAGTGCAACGCGGGACGGGGCACCAACTTTCCCTTGGAATCGATTCGAGCTAGTGTTCCTCGACCTCTCGCGCCCTGTACCCCGGAAGTACTATTTCTCTCCGGCCCCCGCCGGCGGCAGCACCACCGATCAAATCCACGTCGATCGTCCGGTAAACTAAAGAGCAAAGCTTTGCTGGCTAACCAGGCAGCAGAGGATGACTGGGCGAGGAACAAATTGCGCCAATCATGCCGGCGTCTGACCGTGTATGGTTTAGATAGATATATACAATCTTATCTTCCGCCCTTGGTGGGTGTGGTGCTCGATCGAGTAGGCAATTCTCTTTTTACGCTTTGCTTTGCCAATTTGCGCTCCTTTCCATCCCGTTGGTTAGTTCTAACCACACATGATTGCCGATTGACATCGAGAAAGATAACAAGTGGGGGAAAGGAGCTTAGAGGAAACGTGATCGGTGATCCAGTTAAAAGCCAAAGGGCAAAGGTGGCAGCTGGGGGGAGGGTGTCCCAACTCGCGCGGAGTGGCCGGGCGGGCCGCCGTCCGTCCGCCCGTCCATGCATGGCGTCGGGATGGGGCCGCCACTAGCTAGGGCATGGCCACTTGTATCGGTCGTGAGTGGCGGTTTTAGGCCAGCGCAGCGGAGCACGTGTTGCCGGGGAATTTGCGCCGTGCCGTGTGCTACGCACGCCGGCCGGCCATTCCTCCCCGTCAACGGTTCTTTGTTCTAGTTTCCGGTGGACATGGCGGGCCTGCATTCACCAATGAACTCTCAAAGAAGCACGCATGCATTGAACCAAGACGGTTTCTCTATGTGAACACCGTGGACTATACTCTATAGGACAGACGCGCTGGTACCTTTGGTCCTTGGGATCCATCACAAGCTGCTCCTGGCATGTGATGTGCGGAAGGCGCCTATGTTTATCCGGATCGTCTCTGGGTTTTGGTTTGGTTTGACACAGCACGTACCTGACGTGGCGGGCCACCCTACACATGGCTCTGCTGACTCTGGTCGGTCTCACTCTCACTCTCACGTTGCTCCTACTCTATGCTACGTGGGCGCCACGCGCAAGGCTACTTTTCTCCTTCTCAATTTGTTCCCATCTGATCATATTCATCACCGTCTTGTTTGTTTTCTGCTCCTGCTTTTGGCCGTGGAATCTCTCTCGTGCCCCTCACTCACACGACGGACGACAGCATCTGATCATTTCCACGTCTGATAGATCGGTTCACTACGCTTGAGATGCATACATAGCTGCAGCATGCACCGTGATTAGCAACAGTAAATTTGTAATGGTGTCTGCATCTTCGCCTGGAGTTGCACCACTTTTTTTTAAAGCAAGTTGCAGCATTATATTAAGAAAAAAAGGCCAGAAGTGGCATAGGTTAATTTGTCCAGACCGACAGGTCGCACCTAATTGGGAAGGTGACATGTGCCCAGTTGTAGCAATAAAAGAGCCAGGGAATGAGAAAGGCAGAGAGAATGGAGAGCGGCGTTGCAGCACCCGAGCACCAGTGCTCTCTATATTTGACATTTTCAAATTCGTATTTTTGAAGTTTTAGAAAAATGTGAAATTATTTCCTGGAATGCATATACACATTCTGAAAACCCGTTGCAAGTTTCGGTACAAATCTCGTTTTGTTTTGGACTACAGAAAAAAAAACAAAATTCTGACAGTATATAGGAGAAAATAGGTGCCATTTCTGTTAGAAATTTCTCTTTTTTGTATTTCCCAAAATACAAAATATTTCTTCTCTAGATTTCTACCAGTCCTTAGGAATATGTGTACGTATTCACATATTTGTTTTAAGATTTTTTTGAGCATCGAAAGTGTGATTTTCAAAAAATTCAAATATCAAGAGCAATGAAGCTCGGTAGCTGCAGGCACTTTTCGAGAGAGAATGTGGCTTGCAATGAAAACATGCCATGCCATGCCATGCCACCAGAATTTTCAAGGTAGGGGAATGGTTCATTCCAAAGTGATACTCCCACTTAGCATGAGCCTCATTATAAATCATATCCCTCCACCTGATCAAGCCACTTGGAGCATTAGGAGCTAATCCCAGAGTCAGACACTATAAAAACGCAGCACCCAGCACCCAGCACCCAGCACCCAACTCCTCCCTCCTCCACTCCAGTGCTCCTCTTCCCCCCCTGGTACCCACTCCACACAGACACCTCCCTGCTCTCATCTCAGAGTTCCCCACAGAGAAAATAACCAACGAGAAAAATGCCGCGCCACCTGCTGCAGCAGTCCGTCGACCACCTCGCCGCGCTGGCCGCGCCTCCGGCGGCCGCCATGGCGCGCGGCGGGACGAGCGTGCACACGGACACGCTGCTCATCCTGGCGGCGGTGCTCTGCTTCCTGCTCTGCGTGGTCGGGCTGGCCATGGTGGCCCGGTGCTCCCGGCTGTGCAACCCTTCCGCCTTCTCCGTCGACGCGCCGGGGGCAGTCGCCGCGCCGTGCAAGGGAATCAAGAAGAAGGCGCTGCAAGCGCTGCCGACCGTGTCCTGGAGGCCAGAGCAGGAGAAGAATGAGGAGGAGGCGGGGGAGCGGCCGGAGTGCGCCATCTGCTTGGCGGAGTTCGCGCGCGGCCACGAGGTGCGCGTGCTCCCGACCTGCGGACACGGCTTCCACGCCGCCTGCGTCGACGTGTGGCTGCTCTCCAGCTCCACCTGCCCCTCCTGCCGCCGCGCCCTCGTCGTGTCGCCGGCGCCGTCGGCCACCGAGTCGCCCCCTCCCCAAACATGTTGCGAGCGCGCCGACGTCCTTGCGGAGCAGGCCTCGGCCGCCGTCTCTGTTCCCGGCCGTTGTCGGCCGTCGGCACAGTAGCGTCTCCGCCGCAGCAACTTACTATGCTCCCGACGTGCATACGACACACGCACGTGACACGTATATAGCCGCTCTTTGTCAATAGATCTTGGCCAGCAGGTAGTACGTACGTACGTACAAAATGCAACTGTACAGTGTGCGAGATGGCGCATCTCGCTTGATTTGTGTTGGTAACATTATCACCCATCGGTAAATACTTTCAACTCACCTTCTTTTTTCCGACGGTACTTTCAAATCAATTTCATCAGTGCACAAAAAGAGTAGGAACTCAGAAAGTGAAAAAGGAATACACAGACGTGGGTGCTGTAGGTCGTGGCATACATAAAGCGCGCGTACGGCAGCTACGCTTTAGGTAAAGATCATCGTCGTCACTGGTCACCCAGATGTGTTCATGTGGACCGACCGGTCGCTTTACCGCAAGAGGGGCGGCGAAGTGTGGTCAAGTGCCGATCATGGCGGCGGCGCCGCGGTCGTGCTCACCCCCGTCGCGTCGTGGCCGGCATTCGGCAAGGTGGTGGCGCCGGGCACGCACGCACGCCGGATATTTTAGGCCGTGATGTGATGTGACGCGATGCGGTGGGTACAGTACGTACTCCGGGCTGCACGGCACGGACGCGTGTGCGTACGGACGGCGGACGGCGGCCCCATCGCCATGAATGGTGGAGGGAGGTGCTCTCGCGCGGTCCATCGCCATCCGTCGACGGTCGACCCCGCCGACGAACGATGGGCTACCCATGCAAGCAGATGCACCAACTCTGCACCTAATTTCCACGTCAAATCAAACCGCTTCGAGTGTTTCCTCCACCTCCGGCGCTCCATACCTTGGCTACAGTGTTTCTTCTCTGGCCCCGGCGGCGGCATGCATCGACCACGTCGTCGGCCGGTAGCAGAGCGAGCCGTTTCCGATTAGGGCGGCGAGCGAGGAGCCACCAATCAGGAGGGAGGGTTTATGGTAGGAGTACAAATTTTGTGATGCGTCTAGTAGGCACTGCGCTTTACAAATCGGCTTATCGTCTCCTTTTCACGTACGCGTTGCTTTGTACTAGTATTGTTTGGTCCCTTTTCGATGCCATTAGTTCTACTCACCATGATTGTCATCCAGATAACAAGTGGGTAAAGTGTAAAAGAAACGTGACCCAATTAGACCCAAAGTGCAAAGGCAGAGGGGAGGTGGAGACTCGGGGAGGGGGCATGTCCTAGCTCCCAACTCGACCGGTAGAACGGGCCGCCGGCCAGCCGGCGGGGGCGTCCATCCATGGCTAGCTGGGGTCGCCTCGCCACTAGGCTACACTAGCTCCACCTGATCGCCGTCGATCGTCGGTGGCGGTTTTAGCCCGCACGCCGATCTCGGCGAACCAATTTCTCCCGTCAGCTTTGTTTGTAGCTTTTGATTGATTAGAGCATGTCTAGCAGATACTGCAAAATGGCCTCTGGAAAATCCATTTTAAGGTTCTCCCAAAAATGACTTTTCGGTACCGCGAAGGCTCTGGCGAAACAGATTCGCAAAACCGTTTTCGGGGTTTTAAGCAAATTCATGCAATCCAATAATCATCTTAATTACAACAAATGTTTAAATGCGAATAAATTAAACAATAACAAATCGTTTGAAATGAAAAGAATTGTTCAAAATAGAGATAAGATCAAATGAATAAAATGAGACTCCACTAGGAGTGAAAGCTCCCGCTCCTTTGTTGGGCACGCGATGTTGGACACCGCTGATGCCGCCATGCTCCAAAGCACAGGAACGAGCTCCCGCCCACGCGCAGATGAATCATATGGGGATGGACAGGAGGCTGGAACAGTAATGATCTCCGGGAAGAGAGCTTTGCCACCGATGCCGCCACCTTTTCTTGGGGGCTGATGTGTGAACTCCGGGAGAAAAGGAGGATATATTGGTTGGCAAAGACATTATTAATGGTTCCGATACCTAGCGGCAGAGAATCCATCGTCCACATCTGTGTTGTGGTGATTCGTGTTGGAACGCACCAATTAAATAAATATCAGTTGTTGCTATACAAATGAGTTTGCTGCAATATACTCCCTCCGTATCGAATTAATTGTCGTATACATGAATAGAAATTGATGTACTATCTAGAACTAAAAATACGTCTACATACATTCATTTCTGCGACAAATAATTCCGTACGAATGGAGTACATAGTAATACGGCTGACATGCACATGCTTTTGTCAGGCAGAGTACTAGAGTCGAGGGTTGCTTTTGTGAGAAGAGTACCACACACGAGGGATGGGTGGTGGCTAAGATGGCAATGGGGCCATGAAATCCACAACCTCGCACTTTTTTTTACCCTATTAGGGGACGGTAATGAGCGTGTTTCTAAGCCCATGGGGCTGCAGCTGGGTAAATTATAAAATCTGGCTCATCTCCCAGGTACAAACCCGTTCCAGCAGTACCCAAACCCAAAACCCGCCATACCCATGAAATTGCTGAGGTATGGACCCTGGAATACACATGAGACGGTGAAAACTTAGCAGCCTGCTTTAACCCCCTAGTTTTTAATCCATCCCACCTCCATCAAAACATTAACCATGAATTGCCATCTCGTTGAACTATCTATAGCAGAAATATGCTCATGTTTGTTGCTGAAATATGCCCATATTTTCTCACGGGGACGAGGATAGGCATGCGAAACCCGACGGGTTTCATCCCCAACTCATTGCCATCTTGAGTGGTGGCTGCGTGCACGTCGTGTCCTCCTCTCTCTCGAAACAAAAAACTTGCCTGTATATTCAATGTGGCATCTTGAACTGATCATAACTTTTGAATCGAATTTTAGCTTTCCAAACTTTCTACATATTTGAACTCAGGTTGACAAGATCTTTAAAAGGAGAACAATCTTGGATATATTTTGACCAGTTTGAATTTTCAATCACATTTTTAATTTCATAACTGGTTACTCCTATAGTTACTGAGCTCAGGCTAAAAAAGAGCACCACCTAGTGATGGGACCCGGTCATCAGAATTCCGTTGAAATAGTTGTTCTGATATAATTTGTGTTTTTTTATCACTGGTTAGTCCTATAGTCGTTGTTCCCTAGAGTTGTGGTTATTAGTTACCCCCCGGCCCTAAATGTTGTGTATTTGCACAATTTTCTCATTTTAAAATTAGCATGTACTACATCTGTAAAGAAATATAAAAGAGTTCAGATCACTAAAGTAGTGATCTAAATGCTTTTATATTTCTTTATGGAAGGAGTACTATATAGAAATAACAATTCTCTATGGTTGGTTGGGTTGCTTAAATATTCAGATGCGTATGTGCGATCGTATAGTACACTGGTACCATTTTTTGTGACTGTGATCAAGTACTCAAACCAGAAAATCTTCAAGGGTCAAAGGTTTTCCGGGAAAGTGCGAGAGATGCTTGTATCTCCATCTCGAGTACAAGATTCTAAATCTTAAATAAATGTGCTCTAAATTAGCAAAGCATAGATTAATTAGATCAGATACGACGGACCTAATTTGGAGAGGGACATGTATCCAGTTGTAGCAAAAATGATGAAGGAAAAGGCAAAGAGAATTGGAATGTAGCAATGAAAATATTCCATAAGAATGGTTCGAAAGTGACACTCCCGCTTAGCATCGCTATGAATCATATCCCTCTACCTAAGCTTAGCTAATCCTGACATTATAAAAAACACAGCTCAAACACCTAAGAGCATCTCCAACAGCCGCGCTTAAGCGCCGCGCGCAAAAACCCTGTTTAGTGCGCGCGCTGCGGCTGGTTTTGCGCGCGCGCCTGCGCTGGCTTCAGCAGCCACGCTATAATGCAGCGCGCGCGCGTCGCTCCAGCAGAGCGTAAAAATACAGCGCGAGCGACTCGCCGGGCATTTTGCATATATGGATATTTTGAACAAAAATGAACATGTAAATTTTGACACAAACAAGTTGATGAATAAAAGTTCATGCCCACAAGTTCAAAATCATGCCCACAAGTTCATCCAACCAAGTTCAAATGCAAACTAAAGTTCAAGACATGAAAAACACATCAATCTTCATCTTCCTCTTCTTCGTCTTCGTCCTCATCTTCCGAAGACGACTCTTCCGCCTCCGAAGATGAATCTTCCTCCCTCTCCTCATCACGCACCGCATGACGCACCGCATCATGTGAAGCTCCGATGGTGTTGGCAAGATCTTCGATGGCATCTTCATGGGAATGTGTGTGAGAAGACATGGCGACCGGAGGTGCACCCATGCCTCCCATGAGAGAAGCAAAACTCATGCCTCCCATGGCGGCCATAGCGTCGGAGGGTGCTCCAAAGCCACCCATGCCTCCCATGGCGCCGAGGCCACCGCCACCCGTGGCACCGAAGCCACCCATGTCTCCCATGGCGCCGAGGCCACCGCCACCCGTGGCGCCGAGGCCACCGCCACCCATGGCGCCGAAGCCACCCATGCCTCCCATGGCGCCGAGGCCACCGCCACCCATTGCACGAACCAAGGCTCTTTTTTGGATCGAGACTTCTTGTTGGGCAAGATGGACATACTCTTTTTGCGCCGCATTGAGGTTAGATGTGTCCACGAAGAACAAGTGCTTCTCCCATTCCAACAACTTAGCTCGCTCCTCGTTGCTCACTTTCCTCTCCTCCAAAGTCACCCTTCTCTCCTCGGCCGCCACCCTTCTCTCCTCGGCCGCCAACCTCCTCTCCTCGGCCACGGCATCTTGGTTCCTTGCCATTTTCCTCACCTCATTGGCTTCTACCCTTGCCTTCACAATAGCTTCCATAGCATTTTTGAGCTCATCATCTCCTTTCCTCTTCTTCTTTTGGGTTTGGTCTTTCTTGCACCCATCCGGTCGTTTGGGCTTCGAGTATGAAACAGAGTTGGGTGTGGGGCTTCTCTTGCCGTCATCACTTGATGCATCATCGTCCTCCTCATCATCATCATTCTCAATTGCTAGCTTCCGTTTGTTGCTCAAATTCAAATCCTCCAAACCAACACGCTTCTTCCATTTCTCATCATCCTTTAACACTTCATAGCAATGAGGCAGGGTAAAGACCCTGCCTTTCTTGATCTTCCCCTTCTTGGTTGTCCTTGTCTCTTCTTTGAACAAGTTTTGTGCAATGTTGTTCTACAAGAAAGACAAAACAAGTTAGCACTTCGGTCACCAAAAACAAGTATGATGAACATATATGAGATGCCACTTACTCGATCATCCTCATTTGTGCCACTTGGGTTAATCTTGTCAACTGCCTTTTGTACGGCCGCCCACTTTTGAAATCATGGTTGATTGTCGACCATCGGCACCGAAGTGATCTCTCGGAGCGGTCAATTCCACTCAAGTTGTGAGCATCAAAGTGTTCTTTCATTCGCCCCCAATACGCGTCTCTACTTTGATCACCTCCAATGGATGGATCCCTCGACACTTGCAAATAAGTATGGCATAGTAACTTGTCATCGTTGGTTGAGTAATTGCCCATTCTTCCTTTCGGCGCCTCGACAATTCCCTCACCCTCCTCGTCCACCTCAAACTCATGGTCTTGGAAATGGATGTCATTGGTTTGAGACCAATGCGAATTGTTGGACCCAACACCCATAGTGGACATGTATGCATCATCGTTGAGACTACAAAGTTTTTTGAACAATGCAAATAAGCTATCTATATGTGATGATGATGCATTGAAAAAATAAGAAGAAAAGAAAAGTTGAAAAAAAATTCACCTTGGGGGCATTTCGTCGAACACGTGGTGCGCGTCGGCGGCCGGCTCAACGAGTGAGCTCGCCGGCGCTTCGGAAGCCGCCGCGGCCGTCGAACACCCTGCAAGCTTCTTTCCCCTCGCCTTTGTGATGCCGGAGCCGTCTGCCGCCTTGTTCTTCTTCGCGGATGTTTTGGCCTTCTTCGTCCGCGCCGCATTGGGTACCTTCTTCGACGGTGCGGCGGCGGCACAGGACGGCGCCGGCGCGACGCCACCCGGCGCCGTGGTCATCCGCGGCGGCAAGAAAAGGCTGCGCGCGAGGCCGACGCTCGGCGGAGCTCCGGCGATGGCGACGCCAGCGCTCGCCGCGCTAGGGTTTCCGGCGGCGGCGGCGGCGGGGGGGGGGGGGGGGTCGCGGCTGTACAGCGGTGTGAGCGGGGCGCCGGTGTGCACGTCCATGGGTGGATGGCAGGGCGCCGGCGCGCGCGGGGCGTAGGACGAGGAGAGGAGAGAGTGCGGCGCAAGCGCTCGAGTGTGCCGCGCGCTGTAGCTGGCACACCAAATAAACCGCGCGGCTAAGTGTTTTTGACCGCGCGCCCAACCCGTTATAGCGCGTGCGCCATTTTTGCGCGCCCACTGGAGCGACCCGCCGCGTTGCGCGTGCGCTAAAACGGCCTAATTTGCGGCGCGGCGCTAGTTTAGCGCGGCTGTTGGAGATGCTCTAACTCCGCAATCCCCACCACACACAACATACTGAAGACCTAAAACTAGCCCCTCCATCCCTCCTGCCACAGTGCTCTCAAGTCCGATCTCATCCTGTCCCACCGAGAAAGAACGAGAATGCCGCACCACCTCATGCAGCAGCCCGTGGACCGCCTGGCAGCGATGGCCGCCCCGCCGATGGCCGGCGGTGGTCCGAGCGTGCACACGGACACGCTGCTCATCCTGGCGGTGGTGCTCTGCTTCCTGCTCTGCGTGGTCGGGCTGGCCATGGTCGCGCGCTGCTCCCGCATGTGCAACCCCTCCGCCTTCTCCGTCGAGGCGCCGGGTGCAATGGCCCAGGCGCCGTGCAAGGGGATGAAGAAGAAGGCGCTGGAGTCGCTGCCGACCGTGTCATGGCAGCCGGAGCCGAGCAAGGAGGTGGACGAGGATGGGGTGGAGCGGCCGGAATGCGCCATCTGCCTGGCGGCGTTCACGCGCGGCGACGAGGTGCGCGTGCTCCTGCACTGCGGCCATGGTTTCCACGCCGCCTGCGTCGACGCGTTGCTGCTCTCCAGCTCCACCTGCCCCTCCTGCCGCCGCGCCCTCGTCGTCGCGGCCGCACCCTCGCCGGCAGCCACCGAGTCTCCCCCTCCCCAGACGTGCGGTGAGCGTGCCGACGTAGTCGCGGCTGCGCAGGCCTCGGCCGCCGGCACAGTAGCCGACGAGTCCGGACGGGGCGCGCCCACATCTGACCTTTCTTTTGTCAGCTAGCTCTCTGTTGGTTGGTACTTGTGCAGCTGGTAGGTACACGTACGTACAAAATGCAACGGTACAGCGTGCGATCGTGCGTCACTGAGTTAATTTCTGCATGTAACATTCTTCATCTGTAAATACTTGTAGATCCGTCACTTTCAGTTGATTGATTACTAAGAGCTAGCGCCTCAAACCGGCCTCAAACGTCTCAACGACCCATTTGGTAATTGACCGGTCACGATTTTTTGATCCAGACGACACTTTTAAACGGGTCTCAAACGTTCCGACTGACCAGCACCCCTCATATCCAACATAAATATAAGACAAATACGAGGGCGCCCGGGAATGCCTGTCACGTGGGACTCGACCCATGCTGGCACACCCGACCCCACATATATTTCTCCTGATCCGCTCGTCGGACTAAACCCTAGCCACCTCACTCCACTTTTCTCCGCCACCCAAGCTCGTCTTCGGCGTCATCTGACCGTCTCCGGCATGGCAGGTAGTGGTCTCGAGTCCTTCACCTCCAAAACCGTCGACGAGCTCATCCCACACGGCCCCGAGGAGAAGATGGTCGTCCGGCTTGCGCTACGCCGCTCCGTCCGTCCAAATGGCGCATGGATCCGGCTCTAGGTGTGCCGTCACTGCCTCGTCGGAGGCGGTGCGGTCCGTATGGCATCCGAACGCGGGGGCAGACGCGCAACCCCTTCGTTGGCGCGCCGAGCATCGGGGCACACCATGTGCCTCGCCCGAGGAGAACATGGCATGGCGTGCCCGCCATGCGAGGCAGCGGGTGCGGGGCGACGACAATCCTCACAACGGTGGACGTCTACGAGCCGATGCACTAGTCCGGATGTCGCAACCGCATCGTGGTGGACGTCACTGGCCCATTTTAGGACGGATCCATCATTGATCTGACATCCACGGGCACCCAACGGGTTACGGGTTGAGAGAATTCCTTCTATGACACTACTCTTAAATTTGATGCCTTATGTGACACTCCCAACTTTTTGCTTCCTCATGTGACCTCTTGTGTAAAATTTATACCTCACATGACACTGCCGTCAGTTCTGTAAAATCGTTCCGTCACTTTTTACCCGTCTGGACCAAACTGCCCCTCCGTTTGACTCGATCGAGCACCCCAGCCTTCCTCACATCACGAGTCGAACAAAAGAATCCCCTCAAAAAAAAGAGTCGAACAAAAGAACAGACCCCGCCCGCACCTCACGCGTCAGGGCGGAACCCTAGCAGCGGCGGCGCGGCTGTGTCACCGGAAGGCGCGGCGGCGCGGCTGTGTCACCAGAAGGCGCGGCGACCTAGGGCGCCATGGAGCAGGCGGCGGCTGAAGGAGAACCAGGCCTCGCGGCGGCCGAGGGCGGGCAAGGCAGGACGGCCGTAGGCGGGCCTGGAGGCGCGGAGGGCGGACCTGGAGGCGCGGAGGGCGGGCAACGCGCCGATTTGGGCTGGTCGGCTTGGGCAGATTGGCAAGAAGGGTGAGTGCTTCGAGCTTCTACTCTCTAGATGCAGTTTAGTATGCTGAAATTTAGTAGCAATGTTTATGTATTTCTCTGTGATTTGCAGGATGGATCCAGAAAAGGTAGTGCAGATGTTGATTGCATACTGTGATCCCTCCAAAGAAGCATATGAGCCTATCGCCGAGGATTGGACAGATGTTCAAGCAGACAACAACACAAAAGAGGCCGATGATAGTTATCTTTGCAACCCGATCCCGGAGAATGAGCATGTTGGTATTGATGAGGAGAAAATGTATTTGGAGAAAGAACCTATACCTCTAAAACTGGTTCCTTTTTCTGGTAAAGAGAAAGACAAAACCAATGTTCCTGAGGATGAGAGCGAGGATGAGTGCGAGGATGGGAGCGAGGAGGAGCCTGAAGTAGAGGAGGAGGAGTTGCATGAGCCAGATTATGCCCCAAATACAGAGTATGACCAGCAAGACCCTCCAATGACTGTAGGATCCACATATCCCAATATGGATGTGTTTAAGTTGGCTCTTTCTCAGCATGCAGTCAAACGCGACTTTGAGTATAACACAGAGAAGAGCACAAAACATAGGTTAAGGGCCTATTGTAAAAGAAGAGATGAAGATGATTGCCCATGGAGGATACATGCTTCTACAACGGCTGATAGGCGTACTGTAATGGTAATTGTCTAACCGTACTTATTTCTGAATATATCTTGCATAAATGTTGAGGAGATTTTAGCTTACTTGTATTCCTCTTTTGTAGGTGAAAAAAAAACCTTTTGACCACGATTGTTTTAGTACGAAAAGGAAAAAGAAAGTGAAGAACGCAACTAAGTTCTGGATATGTGAGAAGGTGAAAGATTGGCTCATTGAAGATGCAACTCTAGGAGCAATGGAATTGCGAAAAAAGCTGAAAGAACACTACAAGATCAAAATCCACTACAAGAGAGTCTATGTGGGTAAGCTGCTAGCCTTGAAGCAACTATACGGTGATTGGGATAGTAGTTTTAACAACTTGTATAGGTTTAAAGCACAAGTTGAAAGTTGCTGCCCTAATAGCATAGTGCAGATCGACCATCATACCATAAATTGTAAAATAAGGTTTAGAAGAATTTTTGTTGCTCTCAAACGTTGCATAGATGGATTTCTTAGTGGCTGCAGGCCATATTTGGCCGTGGACAGCACCTTTATGACAGGCAGATTCAAGGGGCAATTGGCTAGTGCTACTGCAGTGGATGGCCATAATTGGATGTATCCAGTTTGTTTTGGAATTTTTGACTCTGAAACAAATGAAAATTGGATCTGGTTCATGCAATTGCTAAAACATGCCATAGGATCACCAACAGGTTTAGCCATATGCACTGATGCTTGCCAAGCAGTGATGACAGGGGTAAAAGAAGTGTTCCCAGAGGCAGAACATAGAGAATGTATGTTCCACTTGGTGAGCAACTTCAAGAAGAAGTTTATTGGAAAAGTATTTGATGACCACCTATGGGCAGCTGCTTACTCATGGAACCCATATATATTTGACAAGAATTGGGCTGCAATGGAGGCAGTAAAGCCAGCCGCAACATCATATATTAGGAAGTGGCACAATAGGTTGTGGTCTAGGAGTCAGTTCTCGACCATATGCAAGGTGGACTATGTAACCAACAACTTAGCGGAGTGCTTTAACAATTGGATCAAGCACCACAAGTCATACTTGGACGATTTCTTGGACAAGGCAAGGCAGCTGATTATGATCTTGTGGAATGATAGGAGAAAAGTAGCAAAGAAGTTAGATGGATTGATTCTACCCCACATAATGAAGAAGTTAAACGCATTGACTAGAGAATTCAACTTGGAGGTGGTAGAATGCTCAGAAGAAGTGGCTGAAGTGGTTGCATTAGGAGGCAGCGGTTTTAGGTTTGTCGTTAACTTGCAAGATCGAACATGTTCATGTCGACAATGGCAAGTTTGTGGTCTTCCTTGCAAACATGCTCTTGCATTCATCACATCACTTAGAGATGCTCACATAAAGAATTACGTTGATTTGTATTATTCCACTGAAAAATTCAGAGCAGCCTATTCCAACCTGATCCCTGCTATGCCTGACAAGAGCCAATGGCCTGAATCTGACCATGGATTTTTCATGCATCCACCACTACTTAAAGCTACAGCTGGCAGGCCTAAAACTGAGGGATATAAAGGTTGTAGTGACAAGAAAAGAAAAAAGGGCAAGCACTTATGTCCAATTTGTAAGGACTATGGGCATCATTGGCACAACTGTAAGAAGGGTAACCCTGATGACATTGCTGCAATGTTGGCTATTAGGTAATATAGATTACTATTTCTTGCTTTCCTTATTTTTTTGTTTGCAACTATATGTGTTAACTAGTTTTCCTATTGCTCATGTAGAGAACCACCAAAGAAGAGGGCAAAGACTAGCAAAACAGCCCAGTCCATTGTGACTTGCGAGGATGGAGCACCAACAAGGATGCTTTTTCCACCACCAAGGTTAGCACTTATACACTTCTGCCAATGAGTATGAAAACTCAGTTTATGTTCTAAGTTGTTTCTTTCTCATCATAGCCAAAGCTTGGAAACTACAACTAAGAAAAAGAGAAAACGTGACAACACTGAATCTGGAGGTTCAAAGAGGTACTTTTCTGTATTACTTGCTGCCATAAACTTGTTGCTGCTGCCATAAACTTGTTGTATTATGCTGCTGCCATAAACTTGCTGCTCTAAACTTACTGCTGCCATAAACTTGTTGCTGTCATTACTGCGATAAACTTGCTACTGCCATAAACTTTATGCTGTCATTACTGCCCTAAACTTATTGTTGCCATACACGCATGTGCAGATCAAAAACTGGCTCCATTGAGAAGGCCAAGACGAAAAAGAAGGTTGCTAAGAAAATTCCGGTGCCACTTGACAGCCCAGCAATGGGCACAAGGAGCAGAAAGTTTAATCCTCCTAGCCCTGCTATGAGCACAAGAAGCAAAAGAAGGCTCAGCTTGTAATTTCATATGATTCTATGCTCTTCCATTGATGTAATGGTTCTTTTGGAGTTCATGTGATATGATGGTTCTTTTGGAAATCCTTTAGCCTGACATATGTGAACTATTGGTGACTTATGTGTGAATCTGGTTGCTTATGGCACTTGTTGAGAATTGTTCAATCGATTTATGTATATGTAAACTGTGTGCAAGGGAAAATGACATCAAAATGCAGGGGAGGTTTTGCCGATTTTTTTTAACTTTTTTGAATTAGTGTTTCAGTTATTATGAAATTGTTCTTCTATTTTTGTCACACATTGCACCAGGGTCAAAAGTGACTTTGTATGTGAAAAGTTGACACCGTTAGCTCCAAAAATACACTAGAGTGTCATGTGAGGCATAAATTTTACACAAGTGGCCATAGAAGGAAGCAAAAAGTTGGGAGTGTCACATAAGGCATCATATTTTAGGAGTAGTGTCATAGAAGGAATTCTCTCTTATGGGTTCTAACGAGGAAGAGTAGGACATGGGAGACGGCGGCGCTTCGAGTCCCGTGAGCCGGCTCATGTCCCATGCCTTACTCTACCTTGCTGGCGATCGGGTAATACTCTAGGAAGCGCGGCCGGCGGCCAGACATGACCATGGTGACTGGATGAGCACCGCTGGTAAAGAACGCTACATTGCATAATATGGATTTAAGGTTTCCAATTTAAGATATCCGAATATGGATTGCATTACTTGGGGGTGCCCGGTCAGTGTCCTGAACGCGTCTGGACATATCCGCGAGTGTCTAAGGGATCAAATTTGTCAAGTTCGGTTGTAGATGCTCTAACAAAATCTGTGCGGCCACGCGGTATGAGAAAAGAGACGTATGGGTCGGCACCTACGCTTTCCGTAAAGATCATCCTCGTCACCAAGATGCGTACATGTCGACCGATGGCTTCATTGCGGTCAAGTGTCAATCATGGCGGCAGTCGTGCTCACTCCCGTCGCGTCGGCGACGTGGTGGCGCCGGGCGGGCGCGCGGGAAGTGGGATATTTTAGGCCGCCGTGATGACTGTGGTACGTGTACGCCCGCCTGCACGGACGGACACCGGGGCATCCATCGCCATGAATGATCGAGGGAGGTCTCTCGCTCTCCCTCGTGCGGTTCATGGCGACCCGTCATCCGTCAACCCCACGTATATAAATGATGACCATTCCATTCCGACTACCCAATACAACCCACCCAGAGCATGCAATGCAACAACCAGTCGACGCGCCACCAACTCTCTTCGAATTGCTTCCATGGATTCGATTCGATTCGAGGGTTCCTTGACCTCTCGCGCTCCGTACCCTCAAGAACTATTTCTGCCCTGACCCCGGCACCGGCGGCCGGCGGCACGGCGAAGCAGCAAGCAGCATCGGTCGATCCACGTAGACCGGTAAAAAGAGGATGCTTTCTCCAGTCAAGTGCATGGCAACCACCAACCACGTCCAGGTCGGTGTTGACAATGGGATTATTGTCATGTACTGTATACAATCTTATCTTGCGCCCTGGGTGTGATCGATCGATCTAGTAGGCACTGATCTCCTTTGTTTACGGCATCGATCGGGTTATCCCGTCGGTCGGTCGGCCTCCTTTACGCTTTGCTTTGGTTGCCACCTTTCGATCCTATTCTAACCACCATGATTGACATCTAGATTAGATCACAAGTGGCAGCAAAAGAAGAGCAGCTAAAGGAAAAGAAAACGTGATCGATCCAATGGAATTTAAAAGGGCATGCAGAGTGTCCCAAGTTGCATGCGCAGAGCGGGCCGCCCCAATTCGTGCTGCCGGCGTCCATGGCGCCCGTCGGGCTCGCTCGGGGCCGCCACCGCACTACCCTAGGCCCGTAGGCCATGGTGGTAGACTAGCTCCACCTGATCTCGGGTTCTCGGCGACTCGGAGTGAGTGACGGTTTTAGGCCGCGCGCGCACGTGTTGCCGCGCAATTTGAACGACGACGACCAAAATTCTTCTCCGCGTTCATGCGTTGAATCAAGACGGGTTTAGGTTTTGCACCACGTTGAAGCGCTTGTAGTAGTAGCAACCAGTGCCAAAAGTGAGTGTACAAGTGGGTGTGTGTGTGTGTGTGTGCACATTTTCGTTGCCTGAAAGAAAAGGTTGGTGCATAGAGTAGCGTAGGTAGGGCGCGCGGCGGATATGTTATCCGGATAGATAGATCTTGGCTTTGCTTTGGCACACGTATCTGACGTGGCGGACGGCAATACACACATGGGTCTGGTCGGTCACGCTCTCACCTCTCGTTATTCCTGCCCACCGTACTAGCTAGTCCATGCAGTAGGAGTTGTTGCTTTTCATCGTACGTACGTGCTCGATTTTTTTTCATGATAATACGTGTTTCATTCATATCATAAAGAATAAAATACAAGTCACGTAAAGACCGTCATGACAAAACTGAAAAGATAGCAGAACATCTCTGAGCTTGACACCAACACCCGTCATCTGCCTCACCGAAGAAAAGAATGACGAATCACCTCCTCACCCGAGCTCGACGCGGCTCCATCGCTGATATGCAGCTTTGCGGACCTCCAAGGTGGCTCACCAAAAATGAAGCCCTTGTCGTTAAACGAATCAAACCAGGGCAACGCTCCGAACACGCCATCGAACTCCAGATCTGGCACTGCCCACGACTAAGACGCCGAAGGAGCAAACCATACCTGCCATCCACGAACCACGAGCCTAGCACATGTTCTGTCTTCCCGATGTCGTCGATGTAGACCACAATCTGCATCCGCTCTTGGACTATCTCCCAAGCTCCACACCGACGCTGGAGCAAACGTTGTCGCAACGGCGGAGCCCGAGGACACAGGTCCATCACGAGGATGTCATCGCCGCTACGCCATCCTTGCTTGAAGAGACTGGTTTCCAAATCCATCCCCAAACATAGGGCCGATGACCTTGTCAGGAAAGGATCCGAAGAATCTTTATTCAGCGCAGTCATCTCGCCGCCGAAGCAAAGACGATAAACAACCTAAAAACCTAGACTACAAGGGAATAAAAACGATCCACACGCGTGGACCGGCGACCCCCCTCGCCACCGACAACCGAACTTGCCGGTGGAGGGGATCCGCCGGAAGATCGGCCACTCCTGGCGGCGGCTAGGATGACAGCCGCCAGGGGCGAGGAAAACAGCACGGGCTCGATCGAAGAAAAGAATGACGAATCACCTCCTCATCCGAGCTCGACGCGGCTCCATTACTGATATGCAGCCTTGCGGACCTTCAAGGTGCCTCACCAAAAGTGAAGCCCTTACCGTTGAACGAATCAGACCAGGGCAACATCCCGAACACATCATCAAACTCTAGATATGGCACTCCTCCATGACTAAGACGCCGAAGGAGGAAATTAACCATACTGCCATCCACGAACCACGAGCCCAGCACATGTTCCGTCTTCCCGATGTTGTCGATGTAGACCACAATCTTCACCTGCTCTTGGACTACCACCTGCTCTTGACCGGAGGGAGTACAAACAAGAAGACGGGAAGTAGCAATAGATCAATCACTTAATTAGTCCAGATCGGTCGCACCTAACTTTTGAGAGTGACATGTACGTACCCAGTTGCAGCTAAAAAGGCGAAGAAAAATGCAGGGAGTGTAGCAATGAAGACATTCAACGAGTATTCAAACAAGAATTGGTCGAGAGTGACACTCCCACTTATACCAGCTTAATTATCAATCATATCCCTACTACCTAAGCTTAGCCACCCACTTACTACTGTATGACCCGGCTATAAGAACCGCTGCAGGAGCACCCAACTCTTCCTCCTTCGCAACTCCCGCTACACAGTGAGCACACTGAGAGACGACCTAAACTGGCCCCGCGCGCTCGTTGGCGCGGCACGGTGCTCATCTCCTCATCCTGTCGGCCCGTCTGACCCACCGGCCACCGAGAACGAACCTGACAATGCCGCGCCACCTGCTGCAGCAGTCCGTCGACCGCCTGGCCGCGATGGCCGCGCCGCCGGCGGCCGCCATGGCCGGCGGTGGGACGAGCGCGCACACGGACACGGTCCTGATCGTGATCGCGGTGCTCTGCTTCCTGCTGTGCGTGGTCGGGCTGGCCATGGTCGCGCGCTGCTCCCTGCTCTGCAACCCCTCCGCCTTCTCCGTCGACGGGCCGGCGGCCAAGGCGCCGTGCGGTGGCCTCGAGAAGAAGGCGCTGCAGTCGCTGCCGACCGTGTCGTGGCGGCCGGGACAGCGGGAGGTGGACGAGGAGGAGGGGGAGCGGCCGGAGTGCGCCATCTGCCTGGCGGAGTTCGCGCGCGGCGACGAGGTGCGCGTGCTCCCGCACTGCGGCCACGGCTTCCACGCCGCCTGCGTCGACGTGTGGCTGCTCTCCAGCTCCACCTGCCCGTCCTGCCGCCGCGCCCTCGTCGTCGTGTCGCCGGCGCCGCCAACCACCGATCCTCCCGCGGGTACGACGACGTGCTGTGCCGTGGCAGGCCGCTGCCGGCCGTCGGCATCGTAGGCCACCGATCGGCCGGTGCTGGGAGCATATTCCTGGTCTGTTCCCGCAGCTGCTGCAGAGTACAGATTATGTTCAGACGTAGTCGCTCACGTACGTACATACGCGCCATTTGATTAGTTGTTTGCATACATTTCCCATGCGTCATGTCATCCGAACATATCAGTACACCGTGTACTGTATACGCGTACGTGCAACTGCACGGTGTGCATGCGATGGGTCGATGATGCACCACCTAGTATGTGTCTGTAAAAACATTTTTCCTCGTTCAAACCCGTGAATACATACATCCAGATCAGTCCCTCTAATTGCCGGCGTCTGCCTTTCTTTCTTAAGTTGCGCGTAGTATAACATAAAGCACACGTACGGTACGGCACGTACGCTTTACGGAAAAAGAAGGAAAATCGTCAAGAAGAAGAAGACGCGCACATTGCACATGTTGATTGACCGACTTGGCGAAAGAGGGGGTGGGTATAGTAAAGCGTGACATGCTTTTGATTCAAACCTCATGTTTAGTTTCTTTTTTGGAGCTGCTACGCGTCCGCCGGTGGATGTCTGGTAAACATCCACCACCTAGACAGCCGTCAGATCTCCGAGCGCGAGCCGTCCGATCTAACTCCTCGCACACGCGCGCCGCCTTCCCGACACATTAATTCCCGAAACAACAAACTAGTTGCAGAAACAACAGTTATGTTGCAGAAACAATTCCTGAAACAACGATCGCGTTGCAGAAAACATTTCCCGAAACAATGATTGTGTTGCAGAAACAACTACCATGTTGCAAAATTTTGGAGATTGCAGGAACAATTCCTGAAACAACGGCCGGGTTGCTGCAGAAACAACTACCATGTTGCAAAAATTTGGAGATTGCAGGAACAATTCCTGAAACAACGGCCGGGTTGCAAAAAAAAATTCCTGAAACAACGGCTGCGTTGCAGAAATAACTACTATCTTGCTTGCGTCAAAGCACGTCGCCGCCGACTGCAACAGAGCAGCAGCGCCGCCGCTCCTGCTGCTGCAGAAGCACGCCGACGAGTCGTTCGCCTAAAAAGTGAGTTGAGGTGAGCGAGCTTGCGGTTCCGCGTCGGAGCCTCGCCCTGCACCGATTTGCAACCTGGATGCTCCGCCACCTACTTGCTCCCTTACAACGACGACTAGTCCGGCAGCGCATATGAGGCTCGGTGATGGGCGTTGATGAGATATGAGAGGAAGGAGAGATGGAGAGATGGAGATGGTGCTAGAAAGGAAGGGATAAGACGCATGGATGTGGCTGTGAGCAATCGAATGCATCGAACGAGATGATAAGGTAGCACGTGAAGCGGTGCGCGGGCACACTGGGACACGCGTCGTCCTGTGCGAGGCGGCGGATGCAGGAGAGAAAATCCACCGGTTGATCCTAAGCTTTTTCCTTCTTTTTTCCACATGTTTTGAAGTATGTAATTCTCTTAAACTCGTAATAAAATGCCGAGCAGGTTTTCCATTAAAAAGAAGCATGCCGGAGTGAAGGGATCAAATCTCACCGCCGCGGCGCGGGGGTCGCGCTCACCACCGTCGCGTCGCGTGGTGGCCGGCGTACGACAAGGTGGTGGCGGCCGGCACGCACGTGGGATATTATGAGACACTGTAGCTGTACGCCTGCAACAGAGATTTATTAGGCCGTGATGGGACGCCTGCACCGGAACTTCTATACATCGACCTGTGCGCTGGAAACTCAGCAAACACACCTTTCAGGAGTCGTGTAGAGACGTCTGATTTTCTTTCTTCCGTCGAAGAAACAAAAGGTAATCTCGATGGGAGTCTCCCCCGTCGCCGCCCTTGGGCAGCTCCCCTCCGCCCGGCGACCTCAGTCGTCTGTGGTGAGGGGGTCACCGGATCCATGCATGTGGATCTTTTTTTACTTTTATAGTTTTGGTTTTTAGACTGTTCATCGTTTTGGCTTCGGCGCGGTGATGGCGGCACTGAATAAAGTTTTTTCAGATCCTACTCCAATTAGGCGATCAGTCCTATGGTTGGGATGGATTTAGAAACCAGTATGTCCAAGCAAGGACGCGTGGCGGCAGCGACATCCTCGTGGTGGACCTGTGTCCTCGAGCTCCAGCTGTTGCGACGGTGTTTGCTCCAGCACCAGCGCAGAGCTTAGGAGGTAGTCCGGGAGCGGATGCAAATTATGGTCTGCATTGGCGGCATCTGAAAGATGGTGGATCGTGTGCTGGGTTCGTGGTCCATGGATGTCAGGTGTGGTTTTCTCCTCCGGCGTCTGAGTCATGTGGGGGTGCCAGATTTGGAGTTCGATGACGTCCTTCAAAGAGAATGGTTTCGCGGTTGGTGAGCTATCTTAGAGGTCCGCAAAACTGCATATCAGCGATAGAGCCACTTTGAGCTCAGTTGTGAAGGTGATCCGTCATTTGTTTCTTTGGTGGCTGCTGTGGTGGTTCTAGAGGTAGGTGACGGGTGTTGGTGTCAAGTTCAGAGGACTTTTTGGTCTTGATTGTAATTTTACTTTTTGATTGTTGTTTCTTTGTGCAAAACCTAGCGTTCTGCCGTTTTTTCAGTTTTGTCAGATCGGTTTGTAATGGCTTGTACTATGATCATTCTGATATAAATAAGACATGTATTACCATGAAAAAACATGTCTTTCAGTAAAAAGTGCACACGTAGCACTCCCTAGTGTTTGCGTTGTCATTTATTATAGCCGGTTGTAAGTAGAATCTATTTATTTCACCCGACCTTTTACTCCCTCCAATCTTTTTTAGTCTGTATATAAGATTTATCCAAGGTCGAACTATCTCTACTTCAATCGAACTTATAGAAAAAAGTTTCAATATTCACAATGCCAGATCAATATTGTTAGATTCATATGAAATGTAGTTTCATAGTATATATATTTCATATTGTGTTTGTTGATATTTTTTAATATAAATTCGGTCAAACTTTGCAAAGTTTGACTTGACAGAAATCTAATACGCGGGGTAAAAAGGACCGAAGAGAGTACTAAGATACTTCAAAGAAATTAGACAAATGTTCGTCATTTGAAAAAAAAATGTCATCAAATTTAACATTTAACGGATTCAGAAAATGTGCGCACGTTTGAGAACTATTCGTGCAATAAAAAAGTTCATAATTTTAAAAAATCACTTATTCAAAAAATGCTCAGGAGTTTGTTCCAAAGTTTGAATATTTTTTTGAGAACTCGAAAAAAGGTACGCGGACTTGAAAACATATTCAGGGATTCAAAAAATGTTCACGAATTTAAAAATATTCGTGTATTCAAAAAATATATAGGCGATTTTAAAAATGTGCATGAATTTCAAAAAGAAATAGCATGAGTTTGAGGAATGTTAGTGAATTTCAAAAATATTCACAAATTTAGTATGTATTTACAATTTTCCAAAAAAGTTCATGAGTTCGAAAATTGTTCATGAATTTCTAAAAATCACAAATTTTGTAAATATTCAGAGATGTCATTTGTAGTCTATCTCTTTCTATATATGGGAAGTCAAGAAATTATCATCGGACATCGAGAAATTGTGCATATAGAAAACTCTAAAGAAAGAAAAAACAAAGACCCATGCCACTATTTTCAAATATCTTCTATTTAGTAATCTAAATTTCTTGATGAGGATAATTAATTTGATCATTGTGATCGGACTCTATTAGATATTTCTGACTACATTCTCCATATGCCCCTCTTAGATCTTCTTTCTCCAATCTGGGATTAGGGAAGAAGGGGATATTCACGAATACTGCAGGTTTCATCATGGGGCAGCTCACGATCTTCATATCGATCTATTATACACCTTTGCATTCATTCTTTCTTATCTAAACAGATGGAAGATCTTTCGAATTTGGTTATATTATATCATGGACTCGAAAATGGATCTGAACTTAACTGAAATGCATGATCTTCACGCGTATCATTTTTCAGGATACCTAAAAGGTGGAATAGCGATTTTCGAACCATTTCCTATAAGAGAACCGTTTCCATTATTTCCAGAAATGTATTCTCATATCAAACTATAGCTATTGTAGTAAAAAAAGAAACTAATAGCAGTCAAAGACGTGGAATGATAGTGAATAGAGAGAAAGATTCTTCTGATTTTCCTGTTCTTGAAAATATTCTATCTATCTACTAGACGCAATAGAGAATTGAGAAATTTCATGTCTTTCAATTATCGCACTCGTAATTGAATGTTATGGAAGGAGACCCATGATTGCAATAATTTTCATGAGTTTGAAAATTGTTCGCATATTTTTAAAAAGTGCAAAAATTTGAAAATTGTTCATGATTTAAAAAATAATTTATGAATTGAAAATTGTTCATGATTTAAAACAGTATTAATTTTGAAATCGTTCAGGATTTCAAGAAAGTTTGTAGGTGTGGAAAAAGAAATAGAAAGGAAAAAATGTTAAAAAAAGAGAAAGATAAAATCGAAAGAAAACCAAAATAAAAACGAACAAACGGTGAAGAAACACACAGTGAAAGCCACAAAACAGTTCAAAAAAACCACAAAATGGGTCGACCCATGTAGCATCGGTGCCGCTGCATGGGTGCGCTTTTGCGTGCTAGCTGCCGCAGTATGTGGTAAATAGGAATTGCTGCCTGCACTGGCACGTGCATGGAGTACAGACACATCTGCAGTTTATGGTGAGCCACAAAGAGCATACAACATATTTTTCTTCTCGGAAAGCTATATACTTCCTCCGTTCCTAAATATAAGTCTTTGTAGAGATTTCAATGGGGACTACATACGGAACAAAATGAATGAATCTACACTCTAAAATATGTCCATATACATCCGTATGTAGTCCCTAGGACAATCTCTACAAAGACTTACATTTAGGAACGGAGGGAGTATTTGTCAACTGTCACAGTAGTACAAAGGGAAAAGTTTGGCTTTAGACGGTGGATCAGATGTGGGCGTCTGCCGTCTCGTCCGTGTGATGCGTGTCCTACAGGGCTCATCTATCATTATCTTTTATGATTTTGCAACTGATCCCTTGTTGCAGTTTTCCCACCGCAACAACTCGTATGTTGTAGGATTTGGATCTAAATCCCTCGAGCGCAGTTGCCTCCCGTGTTCCTCTAATTTGTGCAACATCAATTATGTTGTAAAGATCCTTCCGCAACATCATTCATGTTGCAAAAAAATGAAGACGAAAAAATGCAACACTTGAATGTTTCTGTAACATAAACTCTGTTGCAAAACGGGTTCTGCAACACTCACTTTTTTGCAAGAATGACCGTTGTTAGGACCAGATCTGACGACCGCTTAGGGGGCGGATCTTTCCAGATTATCCGCCCACGGACGCGTAGCGCGGCCCACTAGTACAAAAGACATTCACGTAACTTTATTGTGTTCGACGTGATTTATACATATGATAAACTTTAATAATAGATCTGAATAATTAAAACATCATAAGTAAAAGGTACATCATATCCTTAAACCACCTAGCGACGTCTACAAGCGCTGGAGAGAGTCAAAGGCGTGCCACCCATCATCGCCCCTACCTCACCGAAGCCAAGAAAATTTTGTTGTAGTAACAGTTAAGAAGTCGTTGTTCCAAGGTCCCGCAGGACCAGCGCACCAGAACTTCAATTGTCGTCGATGAAGACAAACATAGATGGTAAGGGTCCAACCTATAAACACACGAACACAGACGAACAAAAGCTAGATCCAAGCAGGTCCACCGTAGACCAGAACAAAAGGAATGTCGCGAGATCTGACGGAGACACATCTTCACACACCCTCCGACGACGCTAGATGCACAACCGGGACAAGGGCTCAGCGTGGGAAAACACATTCCATCTTCAAGGAACCACCGCGCTACATCACCTTCCTAAGCATGACACAAACCCTAATTGGCCTTTAACACACTAAAAACAGAGACATGCTCCCTCCTGTCAGCAAGAGCCTGGGTCCACTGCTCCTAGATGGCCCTAAGACCACAGGAGATGAGGCATACCGATGGCGGCGCCAACGTGAGAGAGGAACCACCAACTTATCCTTGAGTTCCTAGCGGTGGCTGAGCAAACCCTTGAGCATGGGACATATTATTTATACCTAGCATTTCGAATGTCAAAAGATGTTCCTCCATCTATCTATTATGTACTAAAAGCAGAATATTGATAAATACAAAGAATTAGATTAAAAGTTTCCTAAAGATTAGGAATATCCAACCTTTAATTTATTGTAGACTCCGCAAAAGTAACAATCACAACCGTCTGATCTATGTGCTCTTTGTATTCCGTGTGACCCAATCCTCTCCACCATGACGCTGCCTTGATCATCCTCGTATCTACACCCCCACCGCTAGCCGTAGATAGCGCTGTCTCCTCCACAACACTTCCCTGATGCTCCTACTGCTACATCATGAGTACAAACCACATACTGAAATTGTGATAACTGGAGCCATAACTCATCAGATGCCAAGTATTGTGAACCAACTGGAGCCTATAGAAAAAACTACATACTGAAATTATATCTATAATATTAAACCATCGAAAAATTACAGCAGCTAAGGAGATATGTGCACCAAAAAGATTTCATTGTAGAACCTCGATGGAGAGACTTGTCAGCCCAATTATTTTGCAGAGTGACAATTCTGATACAGAACCATGCAAAACAATTATTGCCAGCGGCGGAGCCAGTGTAGAAAAGGTTGGGTTCACTTCAACAAAACGGATTTGCTTGACCAACTACATATAGGTATGTATTTACTTGACTTGAACCCAATAAAACCCACCGAATGTGACGTGGACAACTAAACAAAAGGCCCAAAACCATGAGCAATGACTATACAGACATGCCTAATTAAACTGTGACTTGATTAGTCACGTACGTTGTTGTATAAGCACGCCAGCCGCACGCCTCATACGTCGTCTCTTATCTTTTGGTTTTTTAAACTCGCATCTCATATATGTTTGTGTATAGCTCGGCCGGTGGACTCCAAGGGCAAGCAGATTGCTGCAGATCCACAAACGACAAGGTGGTAATTGTAGCCCAAAAATAATTAATATTGTCATATCTCCTTCCTCTCATGCATGTTCTATCTAGCCTAATAGCCTAGCGTGATGATGAATATTTTTTCTCCATGGCCTTTGATTGATCTATGATATGGGAGGTTTTATTCAAAGAGAAATTTGTCACTAAATCCTAATAATGATGCAGGTGACGAGGATACGTACCTAGGGTAGGGTAACTTATCATACATGAGGTACCCAATCAAGGACATGACTCCTACAATGAAAGACATTCTGAGAAGTATCGACATTTCAGTCGACCTGGTCAGCCCAGTCGACGGACACGAGCGTACTCGACCAGAAGTACAAGCAGTCGACCATGAAGGCAACCACTCGACCATAAGAAGACCTAAAGGCACTGCCTACAAACGGTCACCTCATAAGTAGCTTTTATGGCCTTCATGGTCCTTTATTACAGGCGTTACCAGTAACCCCCTCTCTTTATGTACATTAAACTCCTTGTAACGTGGGCTGGCTGGGGTCCTGACGAACTCTATATAAGCCACCCCCCTCCACTAAGACAAGGGTGGGCAACTTTGTAACACATACACACTTAATCCAGTCGACTGCCTCCGGGCTCCGAGACGTAGGGCTGTTACTTCCTCAGAGAAGGGCCCGAACTCGTAAACTCCTTGCGCATACAACTACTCCATAGCTAGGATCTTGCCTCTCCATACTTACCCCCCTATTCTCACTGTCAGACTTAGAACCACGACAGTTAGCGCCCACCGTGGGGCAGGTGTTCTAGCGATTTGTTGGAGGAGTTGGGATTCTTTCGACCCACATCATGTTTTCGAGCGGAGTCATGGTCGAGAGCCGCGAGATCCGTCTCGGCGCTCTCTCCTTCGTCGTTGACAACTCTGCTTGGCTGCAGGAGGCTCCACTCGACGTGGACGCGCTTCCCGCCCGCGGAGCCACGCATTTTCGCGCATGCGTCCGCGGCGTCCTCCTGCGGCAACCGTCGACCCAGTACGGGTCGGCATTCGTTGCACCGTCATCGTCATCATCGTCATCGGCTTCCCACCGGCGCAAGCGCACCGGTCAGTCGAGACTCCAGCGGTGGGTGAAGCACGCACTGGCCCGCCAGTCAGCCATCCCCCAAGTCGCGGCAATCGAGCCCGACGAGTCACTCTACGGCCTGTTCGACCTGTCGACTGGCTCCGTAGAGACTGCGTCCGAGTGCGACAGCAGTGACCCAGCGGCGGAAGTGCTAATGGTCGACGGACCACGTAGCCCCCCCGGATTCCCCCATACCGAAGAGGTTGCCGCAGGGGGGATTCCGGCGCGGGGTCACGAAGAGTACAGGCCCGAGCCCCTTACCTCAGTGCAGAGGGAGGTACTCCGTCGCCGGAACATGGACGCCCTTCACACTCCTATCGTTGGAGAAACCCCTGAGGCGCGAGCCCTGGAGGAGGCGCGCTTGGCCAATTTGGCTGAACGTACTCGATTGGAGAATCTCCAGAGAGCACTCGACGAGCGCGCACGACCGCCCGCTCCCGAGTCCGGTCGTCGTCGCGTCTTCCAGCCGCCGACCCAGGTATACCGTACCCCGATTCAGAATTTGGCAGCTGCGGCTCGCATAGCGGAGTCGATCCAGCCTTCACAGTCAGAGGCAGGGAGAGGTCTGTTGCAGATCAGGGATTTGCTTCGTGCAGCGGGTGACCAGAATTCAGCCGTGTCTCAGTCGCGCAACAGGATTCACAGTCGATCCGTCACTGCGAATTCCATTCAGTCGACTCATAGTCCGAGGTCGCCCCCGAGGCGTGAAGGACACAGAGGCCGGCACGAGGATCAGTACCAAGGGCACGAGCGATATGAGCACCGATTCGATCGCAACGATCAACGTCGAGTGCCTTCTCCTCCCCCAAGAGCCGGGTCGTACATTCCTCGTCGGCAAGAAGACAGACGCCAGTTCAGTGCTGGGCGAAAGGTCCCAGTCGACCCCAGGGAACCAGGCTTTGATGCGAGATCCATCATCGTTCAAGGTCTGGTCGACCGAAATAGAGCTCACCGAGAAGATCGTGACAGAGGCGCCCCGTCCAGCAGCAGAGTTCGCATCTCAGGTCCCGAGTGTTTCAGCAGAGCAATCAGAGCTGCAGTGATTCCTCCCAACTTCAGGTTGGCGGCTGGAGTCAGCAAGTTCACCGGAGAGTCCAAGCCGGACACATGGCTCGAGGATTACCGAGTGGCTGTTCAGATCGGAGGCGGCAATGACGAGGTGGCCATGAAGCATTTGCCCCTCATGTTGGAAGGATCAGCCAGAGCGTGGTTGAATCAGTTGGTCCCCAGCAGTATTTATACTTGGGAAGATCTAGCCTAGGTGTTTGTCAGGACATTCGAAGGGACTTGCAAGCGACCGGCGGGGTTGACAGAATTGCAGTCATGTGTTCAGAAGTCGAGTGAAACCCTGAGGGATTATATCCAGAGGTGGATCACTCTAAATCACACGGTCGAGAATGTATCCGATCATCAGGCAGTTTGCGCCTTCAAGGAAGGTGTCAGAAACAGGGAGTTAACTTTGAAGTTTGGTCGAACCGGAGATATGACCCTGAGTCGAATGATGGAAATCGCCACCAAGTACGCGAACGGAGAAGAAGAAGATAGACTCCGGAGTGGCAAGTATAAGGCAGCCGCTAATGAGGCCGGCGGAGGACACTCCAGTCGGAAGCAGAAGCGCAAGGCCGAGCCAGTCGCCCCCGGGGAAGCTTTAGCTGTGACCCCAGGGAAGTTTAAGGGGAAACCCAAGGGTCCTTGGAACCCCAAGAAAGTGAAAGACCAGGACGGGAACGATGTGATGGACTTACCATGCCACATTCACACGAAGAAAGATGAAGAGGGAAATCTCATTTACCCTAAGCATACCACTCGACAATGTCGACTCCTGATGCAACAGTTCCAAGGGAAGCAAGCCAAGGACAAAGGGAAAGAGTCAGACAAAGTTGAAGACAGAGAAGACAGCGGTGAAGAATACCCCCAAATCAATTCCACTCTGATGATTTTCGCTGATGTCGAAAGTAAGAGTCGACCGAAGGTCATCAATCGCGAAGTAAACATGGTCGCTCCGGTGACACCCCATTACCTGAAGTGGTCCCAAACCGCCATCACCTTCGACCAGTCCGATCATCCGACTCATATTGCCACCCCAGGGAGGCAAGCGTTGGTGGTCGACCCAATTGTTGAAGGCACTCGACTGACCAAGGTTCTGATGGACGGCGGCAGTGGGCTAAACTTGTTGTATGCAGAGACGTTGAAGGGGATGGGCATTCCGATGTCCCGGATCAGCCCCAGCAACATGATCTTCCACGGAGTCATTCCTGGGAAGAAAGCTGAGTCACTCGGTCAAATCACTCTCGACGTCGTCTTTGGTGACTCGAAGAATTTCCGGAAAGAAAAATTAACCTTTGAGGTCGTGGATTTTCAGAGTGCGTACCACGCCATTCTTGGGAGGCCAGCCTATGCTCGCTTCATGGCTCGACCATGCTACGTATACCTCAAGATGAAGATGCCTGGCCCCAAAGGTGTAATCACCATCGTTGGCAATCGGAAGAAGGCAGAGGAGTGCTTTCAGAAAGGCGCCAAAATTGCTGACGCTCAGATGGCCAAGTTAGAAATGCAAGGGTACCAGAAGACTGCGGACCCGAGCGAATTGTTACGAGCCAAGAAGCCCGCCACGGAATCAGCATTTCAGTCGACTGGTGAGACCAAGCAAGTCCACATCCACCCGACCGATCCAAATGCGGCTCCAACCAACATCTCCACTACACTCGACCCCAAATAGGAAGAAGCGCTCGTCCAGTTCCTCCGTGAGAACTGGGACATCTTTGCATGGAAGCCTGCTGACATGCCAGGTGTGCCCAGGGGACTGGCCGAGCACCGCCTCCGAGTCGACCCAAAGGCCAAACCAGTCAAGGAGCATCTCCGACGGTCCGCCGTTCAGAAGAGAAAGGCCATTGGAGAAGAAGTGGCCCGACTCCTAGCAGCAGAATTCATTCGCGAGATCTACCACTCCGAGTGGCTCGCTAATGTTGTGATGGTCCCTAAGAAGGACAGATCGTTGCGCATGTGCATCGATTTCAAGCATATCAATCGGGCCTGCCCGAAAGATCATTTTCCTCTTCCTCGCATCGACCAAATAGTCGACTCGACTGCAGGATGCGAGAGGTTATCTTTTTTAGATGCTTACTCTGGATACCATCAGATCCGTCTGTATGGACCCGATGAAATAAAAACAGCCTTCATCACCCCTTTTGGGTGTTTCTGCTATGTTACCATGCCTTTCGGTCTCAAGAACGCCGGAGCTACATTCATGAGAATGATTCAGAAGTGCTTAATCACTCAAATCAGTCGGAATGTAGAAGCATACATGGATGACATAGTGGTCAAGTCACGGAAAGGTTCCGACCTGCTGACTGACCTAGCTGAAACTTTTGCCAATCTCAGGAGTTATGATATCAAGCTCAATCCGTCGAAGTGCACATTTGGAGTCCCTGGAGGAAAATTACTCGGTTTCCTTGTCTCCGAACGAGGAATCGACGCTAACCCTGAAAAAGTTGGCACCATACTCCGGATGAAACGCCCCGTGCGTGTGCACGACGTCCAGAAACTTACTGGATGCTTGGCCGCCCTAAGTCGATTCATCTCCAGGCTCGGTGAAAAGGCGCTGCCTCTTTACCGACTGATGAAGAAGTCAGACACGTTCGAATGGACTCCAGAAGCTGATGCAGCATTCGCAGAGCTAAAAGCTCTGCTCTCCACCCAGCCGGTGCTTGCTGCTCCTGTCAGCAAAGAGCCATTGTTGCTTTACATAGCAGCCACGGGACAAGTCGTTAGTACCGTTCTTACGGTCGAGCGGGAAGAGGAAGGAAAGACCTTCAAAGTTCAACGCCCAGTGTATTATCTCTCTGAAGTTCTGACCCCGTTGAAGCAAAGATATCCCCATTATCAGAAGCTCGTTTACGGGATTTACATGACCACGAAGAAGGTTGCTCATTATTTCTCCGATCACTCTATCACAGTCGTCAGCGACGCTCCATTATCAGAGATTCTTCATAACAGAGACGCAACCGGTCGAGTGGCGAAATGGGCAATTGAACTTCTTCCTCTTGATATCAAGTTCGAGGCAAAGAAAGCTATTAAGTCCCAGGCAATAGCTGATTTCCTCGCCGAGTGGACCGAGCAGGAGCTTTCGACTCAAGTTCACTCGGAGCACTGGACTATGTTTTTCGATGGCTCCAAGATGCTGAACGGATCCGGTGCGGGGGTTGTACTGGTTTCCCCCCGAGGAGATAAGCTCAAGTATGTCCTCCAGATTCACTTTGATTCTTCCAACAATGAGGCAGAGTATGAAGCGCTTCTATACGGATTACGTATGGCCATTTCACTCGGCGTCCGTCGCCTCATGGTCTACGGCGACTCAGATCTGGTTGTTAATCAAGTGATGAAGGAGTGGGACGTCCGAAGCCCATCCATGACGGGATATTGCAGCGCAATGAGAAAGCTGGAGAAACGATTCGAAGGGTTGGAGCTCCATCATATACCCCGACTGAAAAATCAAGTTGCAGATGATTTGGCGAAGATAGGGTCCAAAAGGGAGGCCATCCCTAAAGATGTGTGTTTGGAGCACATTCACACACCATCAGTGCAAGAAGATCCTTTCACAGAAGAGCCTCCACAACCAAAAAGCGCCTCTGACTCGACCGAAGTGGAGATACCAGCTGTGGTCGACCTGATTATGGAAGTTATGACCACCACTCCCGATTGGACAGTGCCGTACATTGCGTATATCGTAAGAAAAGAGCTCCCGGAAGATGAAGAAGAGGCTCGGCAGATCGTCCGTCGATCCAAAGCCTTTACAGTAATCAAAGGGCAGCTATACAGAGAAAGCGTGACTGGAGTTGGTCAGAAGTGCATCACGCCTGAAGAAGGACAGATAATTCTCGAGGACATCCACTCGGGGACCTGCGGCCATCACGCGTCCTCTCGAACCATCGTGGCTAAAGCATACCGAGCGGGTTTTTACTGGCCAAAGGCGAATGAAATGGCAAAGGATATAGTCGACAAGTGCGAGGGGTGCCAATTTTATTCCAACATGTCTCACAAGCCCGCCTCCGCCTTGAAGACCATTCCACTCGTCTGGCCTTTCGCTGTCTGGGGTCTAGATATGATCGGACCACTGAGAACTGGTAGGAGTGGCTTCACCCACTTGTTGGTCGCAGTCGACAAGTTCACGAAGTGGATAGAAGCCAAACCCATAAAGGACCTCGACGCAAGCACTGCCATCAGTTTTATCAGGGGATTGATATTCAGATATGGAGTTCCGCACAGCATCATCACAGATAACGGATCAAACTTTGATAATGACAGATTCAAAGCCTTCTGCGCCTCTCAGGGCACTCGAGTCGACTACGCTTCAGTTGCTCATCCTCAGTCGAATGGACAGGCCGAACGCGCGAATGGTCTCATCCTCAAAGGACTAAAACCCCGACTGATGCGTGATCTCAAACACGCAGCAGGCGCCTGGGTCGACGAACTTCCGTCAGTTCTATGGGGGTTGAGGACCACCCCTAACCGGTCGACTGGAAGAACGCCATTCTTTCTGGTCTATGGAGCCGAAGCGGTTTTGCCAAGCGACTTGCTCCACAACGCGCCTCGAGTCGAGTTATATTCCGAAGCAGAAGCAGAACAAGCCCGGCAAGATGCGGTCGACCTCTTAGAGGAAGAAAGAGAGATGGCTCTAATCTGCTAGACCATCTACCAGCAAGAGTTGCGTCGATTTTACGCCAGAAATGTGAAGGGTCGAGCCTTTCAGGAAGGAGATTTGGTCCTCCACGTGGATCAGCAGAAACCTCACAAACTTGCCCTGACCTGGGAAGGCCCCTTCATCATCACCAAAGTCCTGCACAACGGAGCGTATCACCTCTACAACATCGATCGACGGAACGACGAGCCTCGAGCATGGAACGCGGACCTGCTCCGTCCTTTTTACACTTAAAAACTCACTCGACTGAGATGTAATAAAAGTACCTCTGTAATTCTTTTGTTCCAAGCAAAAGGCTGCTATTTCTTTCTCTGTCTGTCTAAATTTCCCCCAGTGGGTGACTTAGTTGCGAATCCGCTTCGCCTAAGTTTTCAGAAAATCCTACTACCGAGTGGAGAGCCAGCCTCCCACTCGGGGGGCTTAGCTGCGAATCCGTTTCGCCTAAGTTTGAAAAAATCCTACCGAGTGGAGAGCAAACCTCCCACTCGGGGGCTTAGCTGCAGTCCAAGTACTCGCCTAAGTTTGAAAAAATCCTACCGAGTGGAGAGCAAACCTCCCACTCGGGGGCTTAGCTGCAGTCCAAGTACTCGCCTAAGTTTGAAAAAAATCCTACCGAGTGGAGAGCAAACCTCCCACTCGGGGGCTTAGCTGCAGTCCAAGTACTCGCCTAAGTTTGAAAAAATCCTACCGAGTGGAGAGCAAACCTCCCACTCGGGGGCTTAGCTGCAGTCCAAGTACTCGCCTAAGTTTGAAAAAATCCTACCGAGTGGAGAGCAAACCTCCCACTCGGGGGCTTAGCTGTAGTCCAAGTACTCGCCTAAGTTTGAAAAAATCCTACCGAGTGGAGAGCAAACCTCCCACTCGGAGGCTTAGCTGCAGTCCAAGTACTCGCCTAAGTTTGAAAAATCCTACCGAGTGGGAGCAAACCTCCCACTCGGAGGCTTAGCTGCAGTCCAAGTACTCGCCTAAGTTTGAAAAAATCCTACCGAGTGGGAGCAAACCTCCCACTCGGAGGCTTAGCTGCAGTCCAAGTACTCGCCTAAGTTTGAAAAAATCCTATCGAGTGGGAGCAAACCTCCCACCCGGGGGCTTAGCTGCAGTCCATGTACTCGCCTAAGTTTGAAAAAATCCTACCGAGTGGGAGCAAACCTCCCACCCGGGGGCTTAGCTGCAGTCCATGTACTCGCCTAAGTTTGAAAAATCCTACCGAGTGGGAGCAAACCTCCCACCCGGGGGCTTAGCTGCAGTCCATGTACTCGCCTAAGTTTGAAAAATCCTACCGAGTGGGAGCAAACCTCCCACCCGGGGGCTTAGCTGCAGTCCATGTACTCGCCTAAGTTTGAAAAATCCTACCGAGTGGAGAGCCAGCCTCCCACTCGGGGGCTTAGCTGCAGTCCGAGGACTCGCCTAAGTAATTGAAATTCTACCGAGTGGAGAGCGAACCTCCTACTCGGGGGCTTAACTGCAGTCCAAGCACTCGACTAAGTAATTGGACTCCTACCGAGTGAAGAGCAAAACCTCCCACTCGGGGACTTAGCTGCAGCCCAATGCTCACCTAAGCCAGGTGGACAGACACCATCGCGGCGATAAGCATCGTGCAAACCAGACAGCCTCTGAGGGAACAACGAATAGTAGATCGGCGGATCAAGTCACGAAGACATTCAACGTCGAGCCAAGTTCGGACAAAACCAAGAGATCCTAGATCGCAAATAAAAGTACTCGAGCTATAAGCTCGACGGAGTTTATCGGTTACATAAACCACTCGGCATTCCGAGGCAAATTTAAGGCAAAGAATATCAGTTTTTTACTCCTCCGGCGGAGGACTGGATGGTGCAACAAATTCGTCCAAGTCGATCCCATCAGAAATCCGGGTGGCAGCAGCGATAAAGGTCTCCATGAAGTCCTGAAAGTTATGCTTCCTGGTGTTAGCAACCTGGAGAGCGGCCAGCTTCTCCTCGCGCGCCTCCTTGCAGTGGACGCGAACCAGTGACAGAGCCACGTCAGCACCGCACCTGGCAGAAGACTTCTTCCATTCTTGCACTCGACCTGGAACCTCACTTAGTCGAGTGACCAGGGATTCAAGGTCGTTCTGAAGCGTCTCCTTGGGCCAGAGTGCGGAGTCGATCCGTGACACTGCAGCTTTCAGTCGAGCCAGGTAGTCCACCACACCAGCGACACGGGATTCCAACCGGAAGACATTCATGGCCACTTCGTCCTTCACAGGAGAGTTGATAGGGTCCAAGCGGGTCTCCACTCGACTGGTCTCTTCCTCAAAGTTCCGGCAGAATTCTGAAAGAAGTTTCGACAGGTCAAAACTGGAACCAAATGGTGAGTCGACAACAACAAGATTAATCGCACAAAGAGGGTTACCTTCAAGCATGAGGTATAGCTTCTTGGCAAGACCCCCAAGATAATCCCCCAAGTCCTTGTGCTTCCCCGCCAGCTGGCCGAGCTTGTCGTTCAGAGTACTCTTGTCAGTCTTCAGTCGACTCGCTTCCTTGTTGGCCGAGTCAAGAGTAGACTTCAGCCTAGCGTTCTCGCTCTCAAGTTGGTCGACTGAAGCAAGTTTCTCTTCAGCAAGCTTCAACTTCTCCGCAGCCGCCTTTTGTGCCTCCGCAAGGTCAAGATCTTTCTTCTTCAGGGCCTTCTCCAGTTCGTCTGCGAAACAACAATGAGCACAGAGTTGAGAACAGGCAGGAGAACAGAGACAACCGTCGAGTCCTCACCAGCCATACCTTTTGCTTCATCCTTCGCTTTCTACACGTTTTCCTGAGCAAACTGTAAATCAAGATTAAGCTGGATTTGCTTATTCTTCAGATCGGCGAGCTGAGCAACAAGCTCACAAGACTTCTGCAAAGAGTCAATCGACAAAGGGTATCAAAGATAAGTTACTCCCGAGTGACTGAAAGAAAGTGCTACTTCTAAGACTACAGCCGAATCAAAACATTTGACAGTAGCCTCGGGGACTACACCCAGTGGGTGCACTCAGCGTGCCCCCACTGGTTTTCAAAAAAAAAAAAAAAAGGGGGGGGGGGCGACTGCCAGCAGTCGACCGGATACAGTATCATCTGACATGGCCTGACCAAAACGTTCTCAGAAAACCCTACCGAGTGGAGAAGTACAACTACAGAAAGGCAGTACAAAGACCACAGTCGACTGCCAGCAGTCGACCGTGGCCTCGGGGACTACACCCAGTGGGTGCACTCAGCGTGCCCCCACCAATGAGAAATTTCGGACCAACGGCACCCAGTGGGTGTACAACGCAAGTGAAGATCAACTAACCTGGACGTTCTGCTGCAACGCCGAGCTGATGTCATAGGCCGCTTGACTGGCATCCCTAGCCGCTTTGGTCTGCTCCATCACGAGCCCCGCCTGACGTATAGCCTCCTTGGCAGCACTCACTTGATCCTCCGGGGTCTGGTAGGCGGCAAAGAACGAGGGCGGGTCGACCAGTGGAGGGGCAGTCGACGACGAAGGCCGGGCAATCGTCAGTGGCTCAGCAAAAGTCACAGTAGTCCGGGCGGTATTGTCACCTCCTTGGACCACCGCCTCGGCAGTCGACACGGCCTGAGGAGCCTTGTCGACCGGGGCCCTCCGGCCTCTCCTCCCAAAAGGCCTGAGCGGCACTTCCGCCTCCTCCTCATCATCCGGAAGGTCAATGATGTTGGTCGGAGCTACAAAAGTTCAGAAATGAATATCCAATCGACTCAGCAGTTAAACAGTCGGATCACGTCAAAGATTATACCTAAGTTGGAAGTGACGGCGTCCTCCATCGTCTCATCAGCATCCTGGATGGAAGTTTCGGAAGTAGCGGCGCTGCACGATTCCAAGCAAATAATTTGAAAGTGAATCGACTAAGAATCCGTTCTAGTCGACTCAAGAAAGGTGAAAACAGTCACTTACCCAGAGATGACCGGGATGGCGACCCTGATCTTGGGCAAGGCCTTGGGTGGCTTGGTCGGGATGGCTCTAGGCTGCTTGGGCGCCTTCTCAGTTGGGGCCGGCGACGTGGTCCGAGGGCGCTTGGATGACTGGCCCGCCGGAGCACTCGACTGACCGCGCTCCACGGCGGGATCCTGAGCGTTCTTGGAGCGTCTCTCGCGTCGAGGAAGGTCAACCTCCACCTCTTCATCTTCGTCACCCGAGTCGTCGCCGGCCTCCCCCTCTACGTCATCGTCAGATTCCCACTCCTCGACTTCACCCTCGACTTCAACTTCATTCTCACTCCCTTCGCCTCCACTCCCTCCTCCTTCAGATACGTGCTCCTGGTTCCCATTCGGCATCGAGTACATGTCGCTGATCTCCTGCGAAACAACAGACAGAACGAGGATCAGTCGACTTATCGCGAGCCAGTTACTAGACGGAGCAAAAATTTCAGTCGGAAGAAGCAAAATGTACCTTGTCTGTCTCCATCATCCCATCAAGCGGAGCAATCCTCCTGGAACCCCTGGGGTTGTCCTTATTCCCGGTTATGCTGGTCAGCCAGCTCTCCAGCACAGAAGCCTCGACCCCCTCCGGGTGGATCCGAGTGGAGTCGTCGGGCCCGGAATACAGCCACATCGGGTGATCCCGAGCCTGGAGAGGTTGGATTCGTCGCTGGAGAAAGACTTCGAGCAAATCCATGCCGGTCACGCCTTCCCGAACCAACTCAACCACTCGACTGACTAGTACCTTCACCTGAGCCTTCTCCTCTGGGACCACTTTCAAAGAAGCGGGTTTCTGCACTCGGTCCAAGGTAAAAGGAGGAAGGCCGGTCGAGTGTCCAGGAGTCGGCTGGTCCTTGCAGTAGAACCAAGTCGACTGCCACCCACGCACGGAATCGGGAAGTGTCATGGGAGGAAAACAACTCTTACCCCTCGTCTGGATCCCGAGGCCCCCGCACATCTGGATCACCTGCGTCCTCTCCCCGTCCGGGTTAAGCTTTTTAACCGACTGGGATCGGCAAGTGAAGATATGCTTGAAGAGGCCCCAGTGAGGTCGACAACCTAAGAAACACTCACACAGAGACACGAACGCAGCAAGATAGACTATGGAGTTGGGCGTGAAGTGGTGGAGCTGCGCTCCGAAGAAGTTCAGGAAAGCCCTAAAGAAAGGACTCGGGGGCAGGGAAAACCCCCGGTCGACATGGGTGGCTATCAGGACGCGCTCACCCTCGCGAGGTCTCGGCTCCGTCTCCTTCCCAGGAAGGCGAGCGGCCTTGTGGGGAATGAGTCCCCCCTCCACCATGTCGTCGATATCCGCCTGAGTAAGGATGGAGGGCATCCAATCCCCCTGCAACCAGCCGGACGGCAGAGCGGCCCGCGAGGACGACCCGCCTCGGCCGGATTTCTTCCCTTTGCCCTTCGCCGCGGCCTTCTTCGCCCGTTCCGCCGCCGCCGTCTTGTCCGTCCCCATCGTCTTGAACGAGGTCTTGGCCGAGCGGCGGTGTCGAGGTTGTGGCGGAGAGCGAGGCGGAAGCTTACGGAGGAAGGGGGAGGAAGAATGAGGGCGCACAGTAAAAAATCAGAATCATCGCTTTATATAAGGCCACACCCGAGTGGCTGATCAGTGGGCCTGCGCCTCCCAGTCAGATCCCGCAACAGGCGCGCGCGCGGTACGTGGCGAAAAAGGTGGCGCGGAGATCGAGGCGCTCTTGCCTTATCCAGCCGATTCGCGCGATTTTCTCCGTCCGGTGCGCTTCTCAGTTTTCAAATCCCGCGAGATCCGCGATCGACAGGACGGGTTGTCAGACAAAAAGGTCCGTTTCCTTAAGTCTCCCAAGGGACTCGTCACGTAAACGCACTCGACAGTAATCCGAAACCACTCGACGGGCATCTGAATGGATCAAGGCAACTGAAGAATGAGGTCCCACCGTAACTTCCTTTTATCCGAAGGCAGATGCAACCAAAGCATGGAGGTTGAGTCGGAAGCGTAGGCTCGACCCCATTCTCACTTAACCCCTGACCCATTCGGGGGCTAATGACGAGGATACGTACCTAGGGTAGGGTAACTTATCATACCTGAGGTACCCAATCAAGGACATGACTCCTACAATGAAAGACATTCTGAGAAGTATCGACATTTCAGTCGACCTGGTCAGCCCAGTCGACGGACACGAGCGTACTCGACCAGAAGTACAAGCAGTCGACCATGAAGGCAACCACTCGACCATAAGAAGACCTAAAGGCACTGCCTACAAACGGTCACCTCATAAGTAGCTTTTATGGCCTTCATGGTCCTTTATTACAGGCGTTACCAGTAACCCCCTCTCTTTATGTACATTAAACTCCTTGTAACGTGGGCTGGCTGGGGTCCTGGCGAACTCTATATAAGCCACCCCCTCCACTAAGACAAGGGTGGGCAACTTTGTAACACATACACACTTAATCCAGTCGACTGCCTCCGGGCTCCGAGACGTAGGGCTGTTACTTCCTCAGAGAAGGGCCCGAACTCGTAAACTCCTTGCGCATACAACTACTCCATAGCTAGGATCTTGCCTCTCCATACTTAACCCCCTATTCTCACTGTCAGACTTAGAACCACGACAGCAGGCACGTCAAGGTCACCCATTAGAAGTAGGCAAACTGCATCAAATGTCACCGCAACTGGCCTCCTGAAGCCTTCTATTCACAGAGAAATTATTCTAGATGAGTGGGCTTATGATCCAGCTGATCGAAAGAGAATTTCATAGTACACGAGAAATTCTAATAAGAAGCAAGATATGATTATGTAAAGACACTTAACGAGGGGACCTTACAGGCCACCGCTTAATTTTGATTTTCCGTAGAGGGATGTATACTCAACGGAGATTTAATCCAGACTGGTTTGATGCATATGGTGGTTGATTTTAGTATAATGCAAACCATGCACAAGTGACATGTTTCTACGTACATACGTGGCCAACTGGCTACCTGTTATGCGTTGACTTTTATTGTGAATTAAGGTGGTGTGAGTGTGTATCTGTAGCCGGCTAGGTGCACTGTCGTCAGATCAAGTTGCTTCACTGGCATGGTAACAACAAGAAGAAAACAAATTGGAACATTCTCGTCTCTCTCATCGCCTTCAGACTGGCAATTGTTGTTCAAAATATTGGACGATAGCACATCCTCTCCATATTATGCAAGTCTTACCTAGTCATAATGGTTTTTCCCGACCCTTGATTGAGGTCATGGAAGGATGCTTTGCTTAATTGTATTTATTTATAACTCGAAAAGTTGGCATGCAATTTTTCCCCTGGAAGATGTAATCAAGTTGCCGATGAAACTACAAGCTGTTCGTTACATGTTAAAAGGGGTTTAGCATTTTCATTCAATCGATATATTTATTTAACCTATAGTTTTATGTAATTATTATATGTGGTATGATATTTCGGTTCCTTATTTTGTTTTCTTTTGAGTGTTAAATCTGTGAGATTGTATCAGCTTGTACAAACAATCTGTGGTAGAGCTCATGTCAAGAGAGTGTTGGGGGGGGGGGGGGGCATTGGCCCCCAGCTTTGGATTAAGTTGTAAAGGATTGTTTTTGTGCGAGCTTAGATTGGATTTTTTTAGGAAACTCCGCCACTGCATACAATAGTTTGTTCATACCTAAATCCTTAGTGAACCCACTAGCAAAACTTCCTGGCTCCGCCTCTGATGTCTATGCACTTAATTCAAAACAATCGCATGCAATTTTAACTTTCTCCTAAAATGCATACATACAGGGACATCGATTCATGATTGTGTTGGCTTTCTTGAGCTCATTTGCGATCATGTTGTTCGGCCTCTTTAACCGCTGGGCGGCGGTCTACAAAGTGCAGGGATTGTAGTTTGTAGAACAAGAATCAGGCTGTTTAGAAATGTAATCTTATATAACTACACTACGACCAAGATGATATCGATGGATAATTGTATGTTCTCGATTTTTCTGTAGAAATTAGGGACTGTGGAGTAGCTTGATAGTTGTTCAGACTTTAGAAGGATCAATGTGAATATGCATGTCCATAATTGTTCAGACTTTAGAAGGATCAATGTGAATATGCATGTCCACAAATGGAACAACGGATCATACATTAGCAGCAGTTAGCTTCTCCACCCGCAAAGCATGCAAGACATGCTTCTCGATTAGTGGCCTGACCTGAGCAAACAAATAGACACAAATTAGATCAATGTGAATATGCGCTTGCAAATATTTATCTTGTGTTGTAGACCACTTATTAAACACACTCGGCGGAAAAAAAAACTGTACAACTTACAACACCAGATCATTGATTAAAGAATGTTGTAGTCTTGATTCAGACACACTCACAGCAAGCAACATGTTTGGTAAGCTGTACATAAGCAAAAAAGCATTAAGCCTGCATGTCCATAATTGTTTCAAACATGCATGGATATGCTGACCGATTGCAGAGTAACATGATAGCAAGAAAATAAAATTACCTGCAAATAGAAAAAAGTTGGTTTCATGTCTCACAAGGCTGCGACTACCTTCTATAATCAAGAACGTGAACCTTGCTCACTTCAACAAAGGAGGAAGGGGATCTGGGTGATTTTATTTTCAAGGGGATCAGGATAATTTTCGTTTTGAGTGGGTTGAGGAGGAGAGGCACCAATGGAGAAGGCATGACCGGTGAGGGAATGCGGATGGCTATGAACTTGGACGGCAGTGTGGCTGTGCGCCAGTTAGTTGGCGTCACGGTGGGTAAGATGGTGTGTCACGATGGGCGTCGCCGCTGGAGGTCTAGATTGACGGTGGAGTGCTCCACTCGAGGTCGAGATCAGGGGAGAGTGCCCTGATGGCCTGATCCAAGCATATAGCATTCGCTCCTTGTCTCCACCATCAACAACGACGCCGTTGGTCACTGATGTTCAACGAGCGGATGCCGAGTCCTTCATCCAAAGGCATCGACGACGGTTTTAGGACGGATGGAATCAAGCATGGAAGGGAAACCGTCAGGAACGGTTTAGCCGTAAGGGAATTGAGCATCTGCGGCTAGGGCTGCAAACGAATCGAGTTCGAGCGAGTTGGACTAGGCTCATATCAACATATACTAAAATTCGAGCGAGCTCAAACTTAGTGAAGCTCAAGGTCAAGTTGTAGAAAGTGACTCATGCTCAGCTTGTAACGATCTCGAGTCGTTCTCAAGCTAATTTCGAGCAAAATAACATGATAATTTTCTAAATAATCTAAGACAAATTTTCTAACAAGGTATACCACAACACAACATAACAAACCGCTATATAATATTATTCCAATCAGAACATGATAATATAAATTTTAACACAGCAAGCGACCATGGATGAACTAGCAAGAAAAGAAACCGTCAGCTCTCAAACTTGGCTAAAAATAATAGGATATTTAACACACGGTCTGCATATTGAGGCCCAAGTTTTCTCTACGCTTAATTAAGCTTCCATGTTTGCTAGTGCTAGTAGATAAAATGGAGAAAAACCGTACACAACATATATATGGTAATAAATTATCCTACTCCTTTCTACCATATATCAGGATTATTTAATGTAATTATATTATGTTAAACTAAAATCAAGCGAGCCTGTGTTGACTCAAGATCAGCTCATTTCTCGTTCGAGCTAGATAAGTTGTTCATACTCAGCTAATTTCTTTTCAAGTCAAGTCAAAACACGAGTTGATCTTGAGCGCTCATGAGCCTCGAGCTTTTCTTGTAGCCTACCTGCGACTGGGTGCTACACTTTTTCTCTGGATGGGAGGGCCATGTGTTGATGACAACTCGGCCTAACAAATGGGAGCTCCTAACCGGCGCTCTCAGCACCAGTTTACGTCGTTACTAGCGCTGGAAGCGTCACGCTACTGGGCCAGCCCAACTAAACTTCGAACGATCGCAGCGAACGTGACGCGAAAAAATTGACAGCCCGATTCCAATTGGTCTGGTTGATTTAGAAAAAAGCTGGCTGCTTGACCTGTCCAGTGTTAACTTTTGAAATAAAAAAACAAAAAAAGAGAAAAATCACAATAAATGAAAAAAGTTTGTGAACTCAAAAATTCACGGATTTTGAAAATAAGTTCAAAGACTTAAAAAAGTTTATCAATTTGGAAAAAAAGTTCAACGAATTTGAAAAAAAAAGTTCAACGAATTTGAAAAAAAGGTCATAGGTTTTAAAAAAAATCATTTTTACAATTTTACCTATTTTTAGAAAATATTCATCATTTAAAATCATCAAATCTGAAAAAAGTTCATCAAATTAGGAAAAAATCATTGATTCTGGAAAAAGTTCATCAAATTTGAAGAAAAAGTTCTCAAACTTAAGAAAAGTTTACGATTGTTAGAAAATTTAAAATGAATAAGAGAAAAAAAGAAAAAAAAAGATGCCAGAAGAAAAACCGGCCAGAGCAAAAACGAAAAAAAAAATATAAAACAGGGAAACTGTAACATTGTTTGTTACCATATTAAAGAAGGTAAAGGACCTTTAAACATCACAACAGCTATGGTGGCTGAATGGTTACCACTGTTGCCCTGTGCATTGGGTTCTTGAGTTCAAATCACAACTGGTGCAAATTTTTTGAATCTTAACAGAAGAGAAAAAAGTTTGAATGGGCTGGCCCATGGCGTAAGGGCGGTGTGACGTCTACGTGCAAAACAAACGTGTTTCTGCAGCGTTACTTGGGCCCCGTTCGCCTACGCTCTTATTGACGCCCACTGCATGGTGCTAAGGGAAAGTTAGCGCCACTCCGATGGATTAAGCGTTTTGGTGTTAAGGGAAAGTTAGCGCCACGATTTGTAGGACCATATCGAGTTTTGGAGCGTATGGGAGAAGTGGCCTACAAGTTGGAATTGCCCGAAGGATTGTCAGGAGTTCATGATGTATTCCACGTTTCTCAGTTGAAGAAGTGCCACGCGGAGATGGCTGACATACCTTTGAGAGACACAGTGCCATTGGAAGCAATTTAGTTGGATAACAATTTGACCTATGAGGAGAAACCAGTTAAGATTCTCGAGTTTGCCAGCCGAGTCACTCGCAGCAAGGTTATCAAGTTCTGTAAAGTTCAGTGGAGCCACCACACGGAGGATGAAGCCACCTGGGAGCGAGAGGAAGATTTGCTCAAGGATCACCCTCACCTATTTTCTAGCCAACCCGAATCTCGAGGGCGAGATTCATCTTAAGGGGGTAGGTTTATAACATCCCAAATTTTCAATTTGGAATGTTATACATTAGATCATCATGCATGTCATATTTTATTTGCTTTTGTTTTTGATCCTAGAAAATCCTAAGCAACTCAAGGACCCACGGAGAGAGTTGGGGATTTCGTTATTTTCATATTTGAGTTTTCTCAAATTTGAGAATAGAATCATTTGATTTTATTTATTTTATCATCAATTATTTCTATTACAAAAATATGAGAGAGGGAATAAAATGACTTTCCCAAAATAAAGAAATATTGAAGGTTTAATAATAAAGTCAAATAAGATTTTTTTCGGAGTTTTTCGATATTTTTTATTTGAATTTAGAAAAAAATATGTGTTTTTCAAAATTGCATTTAGGCCCCAAATAAATGTTCACTTTGTCGGGCTTGATTTTAGAAGCCCAGGAAAATTTATTTCAGGAAATTTGGAGCCCGTTTAGTATTTTTTTAATTTTTTTCTCCTGCGCATAATATTTAAAAAAAACGCGCCGCGCGCCGACTGGGCCAAGGCCCAGCCGACGGCCCACCTCCGCCTGAGCCGTCTCCCTCCAGGTGACCTGGCCGCCGCCGCCGCCGAGTCCCGCTCGGGGACGCGCCCCCGCCGCCTTGCCCCCTCCCCACGACAACCCCCCTCCCCTCCTTAAATACCGTCGCCCCGCCTCACCCACCCCGTCCCGACCCGAGCCCCGCCGGAGCTGCCCGACGCCGGAGCCGCCCGAGCCGCCGCCCCGGAGCCCGCGCGCCGCCGCCCGCCGCCTCCCGTCGCCGCGCCGCACCCCGCCGCACCGCGCCGCACCCCGCCGGAGCCCCGTTCCGCCCGCCGGAGACCTCGCCGGAGGTATAGCCGCAGCCGCCGCCGTGCCTGGTTTTTTTTCAAAAACCCGCCTCTGTTTTTTTATTTTTCGAAACCATAGATCGGTTTTTTTCTGGTTTATTTAATTAGTGAACGTTCACCGATCCGTTCGTTTTAACGAACGTGTTCACCGGTTAGTTTCTGTTAACGAACGTCCGTTTGATTAACTGTTCGTCGTTTTTCTTCTTCTCGGATTTTCCGCGGTTATTTTCTGATCGAGATTTCTGACCCGATTTTCGATTCAGTATAACTTTTCGCTCGTTTACCGGAATCAGGCGATTCAAGCGTCTAGAGTTTCATCTCGAAACCCTCTATCCGTTTAACCAACTCAAACAAGTTTTTGCTACTGTAAAATTTGACTTAGGTCCAGATTAGTAGAACAAAGTTGTTTTCTTTCGCCGTTTGACTTTCGTTGCTTCGTTCGATTTGATTCTTTTTGCAAATCAGAGTTCTTAAGTTGAACTTTCTGGTTAGATCTCTCTTATTTGAGTTTTACCTGTGCATTAGATGAGTACTTCTTGTATGCTTGTTTGTTTGTCTGCGATAGAATACCCGGAGTGTGCCGCCTGTTACTTCGAATCTCTAGGTTTCGCGGATCATCAGCAAGGCAAGTAACACTTTGATCATACCTCTTTTACTACCCAGTTTTATTGCATTAGATCAATCCTCAAACATTGCATGATTAGGATCTAATTAAATTGTGGGATGGGAAGTAGTTGAGGTAGTACCTATTACCTGTTTTATTATCAAACCTTTGGGAGTTACTTCTACGTTTGCTTATTATGCCATGCTATGCTAGTAGACGTGGATTGGGTTTTGAGTGATATCCATGACAGATGTGAGTTTGTTAATTTAAAGGTTTATCTAAGGTGGCAACTTAAACACACATCTGGGTGGATTGAGGTACCTGGGTATTCCAGGATTGCCTGTTTCTTTTTGGACCGCCACCCAGGCTCAAAGGGATCATGAGATTATTCAAACTAGAAACTTCCGTGTGCAGCCACAAGTCATTATGGGCTCTGGCATAGTTGATTAAGTCGTGCAAACTCTTACAGGGTAGACTAGCAGATGTAGGGGAAAGTAGGTGTACCGGTCTATCCATCGTAAGGTGCTAGCGCTTCTGAAAGACTGTGTCTCGGTCATCCGTTTCTCAAACACCATGTAGTGCAAGAAATCCAACAGAGGCAATCGAGTCTTGTGGGGAAAAGTGCGCAAACCTCTGCAGAGTGTACAAACTAATCATGGTTAGCCGTGTCCCCGGTTATGGACGTCTTGAGTATCTAGTACTTGAATATCATGTGAATCTCATCATGTTACTTCAAATTAATATTGTTGGGTTTTAATGATGATCACTTTAATTGGGATTGAGGATGTTGTCAACCATTCTCAATGTTTAACAACCACCATGATAGTTAATTAAATTTATTCCTTTGCAATAGGGAAAAACTGGCTTTACGCAAAACTATAACCATAGAGCTTTCCACCAGCCATATATGCATGTAGTATAGGCTTATCATTCATTACTCTCTATGTGTTACATTGCCAGCATATTCCATGTGCTGACCCGTTTTGGGATGCAACGTTTCATGTTGCAGACTTTTCAGACGACGAGTAAGGTGCCTTTTAGGTCGTGGTTCTATACTCAGTGATGCCGTTGGAGTTGATGGACTCGCTTATCTTCCAAGTCTTCCGCTGTTATCGTTATTAGATGGCCTTAAGCCATATTTATTGTATTAAGTTCTCTTTGAGACATCGATGTAATAAGTGTGTGATTGCTACTCTGTTATAAATCCTTCAAAGTACTCTGTGGTGTCAGCATTACTGATCCAGGGATGACACCTGAGCACAGAGGTCAGACTGTTTGAGGTGTGGTCGCTACAGAGATGGTATCAGAGCACACGCTGACTGTAGGACACGACCACTAAGCAAAAGCCCTAGATAACTACTGTTTTCTCGTTTCTGACTCCTCATCTTTTCTACTCTTTTAGGATGACGGAAGCAAGGATCAAGTTCACCCAGCCGGATGAAGATACACCTTTCAGACGACACCTGAAGGAAGTCACTAAGTACCTGAACATTGGAATACCAAGCTTCACCGAGACCTACAACGCCACTTTACCCGAGGAGGAGCGTTGGAGGATTCACGCTCTAGTTCCAGGAAGGACGTTCGCGCCAGTCACGGAACCCATAGAGTGTGTTTTCAATGCACCAACATGGATTCTGGGAAAGAGCATGGCATCTCACATCACCATGGGACGCATTGGAGAAGTCTATCAAGAAGACCTCAAGGATACTATTTACCAGATTTGCGGACGCCGAGATGAACAATGGGAGATAGTTAGCACCAAGAAGGATAGATCCATTGCAGCTTTCATCCAGGAGTTAAACAAGCACATTCGACGCCAGGAGAACCAGATGTGCGCAGACATGATGGAGTTGAAGAAAGCAAAAGCCAAGATTATTGAGCTAGAAGGAGAGTTGAAGGCAACACGCAAGGACTACATGGATGAGATTGTAGCTCTAGTGAGACAAAACGGCGATCTTAAGGAGAAGATTGAAGAACTCATGGGGAATTCAGCACCCGGAGGAGAAGATGAAGATTGCACCTGTCCAGATAACTACATCATCATCGACGACACCGATTCTGATCCTAGTGATGATGATTTCGAAGACGAAGCTGGAGCAGATATCATGGAGTCTTCATCAGAGCAGTTTTTGTAGTAGACTACCATAACAGTAGTAGTGTTCCACCATGTACATATTATAGTCCACTCACTTTTGCGATAGTTCTAGACCGATTGTATGCCCTTGTTTGATTGAATGAAGTGATTTTGTGTGCATTTGTCTCATGTGCATTTGGGTAGTGTTTTCTCTTTAGACCTCATTCTATTCTTAATTCTCATCTTTTCTAAACCCTCAGATGCCTCCGAGACGTGACAATGGATTCGCATTCCCACCGGAGCTCACTCAGTTGATCCAGCAGCAGAATGCTTTGATGCAGTTGTTAGTCCAGAACCAGAACAACAACAACAACAACAACAACAACAACAACAACAACAACAACAACAACAACAACAACAACAACAACAACAACAACAACAACAACAACAACAACAACAACAACAACAACAACAACAACAACAACAACCCACCGCCGCCACCTCCAGTTGATCACTTGACCTGTTTTCTGAGGCTGAATCCACTGGTGTTTTCCAGTAGCACCGAGCCGATTGTAGCAGATGATTGGCTCCGCAAGACAGGGAGGGAGTTGACCACTGCAGGATGTACAGATGAGGAAAAGGTGAAGTTTGCAGCACATCAGCTTGAAGAACCCGCAGCATCATGGTGGGAGAATTTTACAGCCACTTACCCTGTAGACACTGTCACATGGGACCAGTTTCAGCAAGCTTTCCGTACTGCCCATGTTTCAGCAGGAGCTATGGCCATGAAGAAGCGTGAGTTCCGCAACTGGCGCCAAGGAGGACGGACAGTTGGCCAGTATGTGGATGACTTTAGTAAGCTAGCACGTTATGCCCCAGATGACGTTTCTACAGATGCAGCTAAGCAGGAGAAGTTTCTGGAAGGACTGAATGACGAGCTGAGTATGCAGTTGATGGTAGCAAGTTTCAACAATTACCAGGAGTTGGTAGATCGTGCTCTTATGATTGAGGGGAAGCAGCAGCAGATTGAAAGCCGCAAGAGAAAGTATGGACAGGGGAAGTATAACTCAGGAGCTCAGCAGAAGCCCCGTCTTACCCCTAAACCGGGAGTTCATTTTCAGCATACCCATGGAGGAGGTAGCTCACACAATCATAATGGCTCTAAGAATGGTAATGGGAATGGAGGAAGCAACGGCCAGAACCGCACCACCCCATCAACCCCAGCCAAGAGAGACATGAGCCAAGTCACCTGTTTCAAGTGTTCAAAGACCGGACATTATGCCAACGAATGTCCTGAAGGCCAGAATGGCAATGGAAGCTCTGGAAAGAAGACAAACCCTTTCAACAGGGGACAAGTGAACCACGTTAATGTGGAGGAGGTTGAAGCTCAGCCTGATGCACTAATCGGTAAGATTTTGGTTAAGTCATTTACTGCACTCATTCTTTTTTATACTGGTGCATCGCATTCATACATATCAAGGGGATTTGTGGAAAAGTATAGCCTACCCACTAGGGTTCTCAAAACACCTATGCTAGTAAGCTCACCAGGAGCAGAGTACATGGCCAGTCAAGGATGCTTTCAAGTGCCATTAAGTATAGGAAGGCATGTTTTCCCAACAGATTTAATCATTCTGGAATCTCATGGTTTGGATGTAATTCTCGGTATGGATTTCTTGTCGATGTATGGAGGAAACATCGATTGCGCCAGTAAGACAATTTTGCTTACAACACTAGAAGGAAGAAGGATCAAGTATGTATCCCGGCATGCGCCAAACAGGACACAAGTAAATTCCTTATCAGGAGTTGTGCAGGAGGAAGTACCAGTGGTAAAGGATTTCCCTGACGTATTCCCAGAAGAGTTGCCAGGCATGCCATCAGATAGAGATATTGAGTTTTTGATTGAGCTTTTGCCAGGCACAGGGCCAATATCGAAGAGACCATATAGGATGCCCGCAAAAGATTTGGTGGAGATTAAGAAGCAGATTAAGGAGTTACTGGATAAAGGATACATTCGCCCAAGTTCTTCGCCTTGGGGATCACCAGTACTTCTAGTGGAGAAGAAGGATGGATCATTAAGGATGGTTGTTGATTATCGTGGATTGAACAAGGTAACAATCAAGAACAAGTACCCACTACCAATGATCAATGATCTTTTTGATCGGTTGCAAGGAGCTAAAGTGCTTTCCAAGATCGATTTGCGATCAGGGTACCATCAGTTGAAGATTCGAGAGCAGGACATACCTAAGACAGCATTCACCACGAGATATGGACTGTATGAGTATACCATGATGTCATTTGGACTGACTAACACACCTGCCTATTTTATGAACATGATGAACAAAGTGTTTATGGAGTTTTTGGATAAGTTCATCGTGGTGTTCATTGATGATATTCTGGTCTACTCGAAGAATGAAGAGGAGCATAAGGAACATTTGCGATTGGTACTTGAGAAGCTCAGAGAACATCAGTTATATGCCAAGTTCAGCAAATGTGAGTTTTGGTTGAAGGAAGTAGGATTCCTCGGACATGTTATATCCGGAGAAGGAATAGCAGTTGACCCCGCAAAGGTTATGACTGTGACCAATTGGGAAGCACCGACAACAGTTGGAGAGATCCGGAGTTTCCTTGGACTCGCAGGATACTACCGGAGATTTATTGAGAACTTCTCAAAGATTGCAAATCCTATGACGGAGTCGCTGAAGAAGGATACCAAGTTCATATGGGCTGAGGAGTGTGAGGCTAGTTTCCAGGAGTTGAAGAAACGTTTGGTTACCTCACCAGTGTTGATTTTGCCAGATCAGACCAAGGATTATGAGGTATATTGCGATGCTTCACGTTGAGGACTTGGAGCAGTGCTTATGCAGGAGGGAGGAGTTGTTTCGTATGCCTCACGACAACTGAAGCCTCACGAATTGAATTATGCCACACATGATTTGGAGTTAGCAGCCGTAGTGCATGCATTGGAGACATGGAGACATTTCCTCATTCGAAACCATTGTGAGGTGTACACGGATCACAAGAGTTTGAAGTACATTTTCACGCAGAAGGAGTTGAATCTCAGACAAAGGAGATGGTTGGAGCTCATCAAGGATTATGATATGAGATTGCATTATCATCCCGGAAAGGCTAATGTAGTAGCTGACGCATTGAGCCGTAAGAGCCATGTCAATACACTGATGACAGGAGAAATACCAAAGGAGTTAGGCGAGGATCTTCGTGAGCTATGTTTGGAAATAGTTCCGAGAGGCTATGTAGCAGCATTGGAGATACAGTCAACATTGATGGATAAAATCAGAGAAGCTCAGAAGACTGATAAGGAGATTGCTTCTATAAAGGAGAAAATGAGCGAAGGAAAAGCTAAAGGATTTCGCGAGGATGAGCACGATACCCTATGGTTTGAAGACCGTGTTTATGTGCCCAATGACCCGGAGATCAGGAAGTTGATCCTGCAAGAGGCGCATGATTCACCCTATTCGATTCACCCAGGAAATACCAAGATGTATTTGGATTTGAAGGATACTTTTTGGTGGAGCGGAAGAAAGATATTGCGGAGTATGTAGCAGTTTGTGATGTATGTCAGAGAGTAAAGGCAGAGCATCAGAAGCCAGCTGGATTGTTGCAGCCATTGCCGATACCCGAATGGAAGTGGGATAAACTAGGCATGGATTTTATCACGGGATTACCAAGGACTCGTTCGGGCTATGACTCAATTTGGGTTGTAGTTGATCGGTTGACGAAGGTAGCTCATTTCATCCCAGTAAAGACCACTTACACCAGTGCTAAGTTGGCAAAGATATATATGACCAGGATCGTATGTCTGCATGGAGTTCCGAGGAGTATTGTCGTGGTTTTGTCACGACAGATGTCCTAGTGAAAGGACTTAGTCGTGGAGCCATCGCGACGGGTTAGCTTGAAGGGGTTAAAGCGGACACAGGGACGCAGAGAGTTTTTATACTAGTTTGGCCCCTTCGATGAAGGTAAAAGCCTACGTCTAGTTGTGATGGAATTGATGGGGTTTCGATGACTAGGGAGCAAACAAGCTTCGCCTAAGTCTCGAGTTGTTGTCGTCTGTCCTTGAACCGCCACCGGGTCGTCCCCTTATATACACGGGTGACGCCCGTCGGTTCACAGAGTACCAATCACCGGTTCATATTCGTATCCAGGTTGGTCTCTCCTTATTCCTAACTTACAATACAAGTTTACATATAAAGCCGGTTTACGGCTACATGTCTTAAACCGACTACAGGCCTTGGGCCCTTATCTGCTTCTTTGCGCTTTAACACCTTTGAACTACTGATGAAGTTAACCCGGCCCAGGTAGGCCGGTTTACGCCCAGTAGTAATATCCCCAACATTAGGCCCCAGATTGATTTGAACGGGTTCATGTCAATCCTTAGCAAAAAATCTTCGTCTTCAACATCTTCTTGTAGTTGTTGAACTGCCGTGATGTCACCTTCTCTGGTTGCTGTAAACCGGGATGACGTCATCATAAAGATAACATTCATGATATCTTCTTTGTTTAATGAATCCGCAATAACTGAGGCGATAGCTCCATCTCCAAGATTTGCGATTCCTTGATTCACGCGCCTGACACGTGCCTCTTGCCTTATAAATAAGACCGAAGGGTCATTTCTTTCCTCCCCTTTGTCCCCTTTCTCTTCATCTTCCTCGCGTCGCCAGCCTCGGAGCTCCGCCGCCGCCATTGACCTCTGCACCATCTTGGGCCGCTGCATCAACCTGAACGTACCAGAGCACTGCGGTAGCTTTCCGCATCTTCCTCGATTCTGGTAAGCCTTCTGTTCTTCTTAGCATAGATCTGTTCTTAGGGTTTCGTGTTCTTGTCGTGTTCATCGCTTGTTCATGCTCGTACCCAGACTCCTGGATAGATCTGTGAAACCCTGCTCTGATTAGCAGTAGCTTTTAGCATCCGCCTGTAGTTTCATGCTCAAGTCCGTAGATCTCATCTATATATCTGCCCATTGATTCACTTCCGCTCTGCTTTAAGTCTTTGAATATTTTGTCTTCTTTTCTGAACTTGTTTCAGATCCATTGTTGTAATAAGACCTTGTGAAACCTGTTTCTTCATACTTAGCCATCCGCAACCTCAATTTTTTTCAATGCTTAGATCAGGCGGTTTAACTCAATATAGAAAAAACTAATAAACCGCTATATACCATTAGTCCCCTTGTTGAACCGCCAGAACTCGTTAGCCATTTGATGCCGCTTCATAGAACTCCGGTTTAGATATAGTTACCTCCAGTTTAACATTGTTCATACCGATCACAATCTTGAACCGGGATCACTTATTTTGTAGACTCCACCATGGCCAAACAAGTATACGAGTGCAACTGGGCTCCTTCTCGCGTCACCGAAACTCAACTGAACAACTTAGTCCTGGCTGGCGCTTTAAGCAGCAAAAACACCATCCATTGGAGGGTCCCTGGAAAAGAATGTCCTCCCACACCTCAAGAAGGAGAGGTTGTCGTTTTCGCAGACCACTTAGCCCGAGGTTTTAATCCGCCCGGTTCAAAATCCTACCGGGATGTCTTGGCCAATTTCCAACTCCGTTCGCAAGATACTGGCCCCAATTCTGTCACCAACATATGCCATTTCCAAGTACTCTGTGAGCTGTTCTTTTAAGAGGAACCCACAGTCGAGTTATTCAGAGATTGTTTTCATCTAAACCGCCGCACAGAATTTACTAATGGTTCCAATATGGAATTGGGTGGTATGGCGATTCAGAAAAGGAAAGAGGTCACTTACCCTCACGCAAAACTGCACATCCATCCCCAAGAATGGAATCAATCATGGTTCTATTGCAAAGACACCTCCCCTGCTAATGAAAATCCCTTGCCTGGCTTTCGTCCGGAGCGGCTTAGCAATACGCACCCCTTTCCACAAAGGTTAACTGCCAAGGAGAGGAGTAAATACGCTCCTCAACTGTCCAAGCTCAAAGCCTTTATGGCCAACGGTTTAACAGGAGTTGATCTTGCTCGTTGTTGGATATCATGGAGCATACTGCCCCTTAGTCAACGCTCCGGTTTGATGTGCGAATATACGGGCAGTGTTGACGACCCACTGCGACACATGAACATCCAGCTCACCGACGAAGAAGTCACAGAAGCTGTGAAGAAAATGTTGAACGAACCGGAACACATCTGTGCCCGAATCGGCCTGCTTCCTTTCTGCGCCACCAACAAACCGCCACCTGTAAGTTTTTAATTTCACCTTTCATTGATCCTGACATTGCTATATCTGTCTATTATTTGACACCAATATCTGTTGAAATAGGGCAATGATCTGTTTTGGAGCAAGAAGCTTCCGCAGGAGAAACCAGACAAACCGGAAAGACCAACTCGGCCAAAAACCAAAGTCATTAAGAGGCCTGCTCATAAAAGGAAAACCACTGCATCCTCTGATCCGCCCGCTGATGACGATGTGGGTAATCCGGACCTTGAGGTAGAACTTGATTCACTTGGCTTACTTTTCACACGCCTTATTGATGATAATATTTGTCAGGATGATGCCGAAGCTAGTCATGCTGATGCTGCAGAGGTAATTACTCTCTCTTCTGATTCGAATCCTTTGCCTTCACTAAAAATCCGTCAGGCAAACCGGAAAGTTAAATTTTCTCATCCTCTTGCTTACTTGGATCCCAAATTTCTTATGAAGACCCAACAGCACGAAGCTCGCCGCACAACCCGGCACAGCGGCCAGGTAGTTACCTCCGCCGGTTTACCGAACAGTCCGGTTCGGAAATGTCGTTCAGAGGTCTCTAATTTGCTTGTCAGTGCTTGTCCTAAAGCGGGCTGTTTTCGTCAACCTCTTAATCCGTCTGACTCCGATTATCAGGTTACTTCCCACTCATCCTCTGGCGAGTCATCAGCTACTCAGCTGCCACCGCTCAAGACGGTGCTTGGGTAAGCTATACTTATCATAATATTTCTGATGCATCATGTTGGAGCATATGTTGTATTTGATTTTGATTACTCCTTGTAAGGCCAAGCCTAGGCCAAGCAAGAAGGCCTGCCTAGATAAAGCGGCTGAGGAGGATGCCATTCCTGAACCGGATAAAACACCGGATCCTGAAGCGGTCATTCGCGAAGATATACCCAACGACCCCCCCACTGCAAGGTGATGATGTTATTGCCGAAGAAAGGCCTGCTGACCAGCCCGGAAGCCCCATCCGGATTGAGAAATCCACCAGTCCAATCCGGCCGGCTAGCAAACCAACTGCCCTTGGTCAAACCGGTGATGCCATGGATGATGATGTTGTGATTACTGGCATTGGCCGTACTGAACCAAGTAATCCGGTCGCCTTATCCAGGCATACTGCCAAAGAAGAATTCGCTACTATGAGCAAGAGCAAATGGAATGTTGATCTGGCGACTTACGCTACTTTGAATACCCAAGATCTTCATTCCGGCTACTTGAACCGGCTGTACACCAGCCGTGACTATGAAGCTGGCCTGGTGAATATGATGAAGGAAAAATTTGAGGTAACTTCCATGTGCTATTTCCTGCTTGGATACTTCAATTTTGTTAACTCTCCTAGCCCCCAAGGGCTGGTTTTGCAATCCTCTTTCAAACCAGGACTTACTAATATAAATCTGAATGCTTCGAAATTCACTGATATAACCCCCAAGGGCCGGTTCAACTTAATGTAGTTAAACCGGGCACTTAAGTAATTTATTATGGCAGCATTAGAACTTATTTGAGCAAATAGCCATTAGCCCCCAAGTGCCAAGTTGAATACTTGTATTGAGCTTGGGACTTTGCAATTAATTGATAGATGAAGATCAAATATGCATTAGCCCCCAAGTGCCAAGTTGAATACTTGTATTGAGCTTGGGACTTTGCAATCAATTGACAGATGAAGATCAAATATGCATTAGCCCCCAAGTGCCAAGTGCATAACTTGTTATGTGGTTGGTACTTCAATTCTTGTACCGTTTGTTAAATCATATGACTGTCTGTATGCAGGCTGAGCTGAAAACCAAAGAAAGCCAACTCGCCGATCTTCAAGAAAATTTGAAATCCCAACAAGCTGAAACCTCAAAGGCGAAAGAGGAGTTGACCAGCGCTTTAAGCGTCATGGAACAGCTGAAGGAGGTCTTCAACAAAGAGCGGTCGAATTGGGCCACTGAGAAGGCCGCTTTGACCAAGAAAATTGAAACTGCTGAAGCTGCCCTTAAACCGGTGGTAGATGAGCTAACCAGCGTAAAGCGGCAAGTGCATGCCATGATTGCCGCCATCTTTGGTAAGCTTCCTTTGACTTCCGTAATAATTTGGCCTCCCTATGATAGGTCCGGTTTGTGAACTCTTTGTAATGTTGTAGGTACACGCATTGGTCACTTGGGGTCAGATGTTCGGATGAAATTGAAGGCCGCCTATACATTAATCGAACAGCTGTATACTGGAGCGCAGCAGATCATCTCTACTGCATCACATAACAATCCGGCGCCCTCTTTAATTCAAGATACTCTTAAGAGGTTATCAATGCTTCCCGCCCGTATTGTAGAGCTGAAGAAATCTGCTGCTCGAACCGGTGCCATCAATGCCTTAATCCGGGCAAAAGCATGGGTGCCGGATTTCGATCCTGTTGAGGCAGCTCAAGGTTATCCCAGTTTGAAGGAAGATGGTTCGGAGTTCAATGAGGATGACCTGAGAGCGATAAACCAGGCGGTGCGCCCTCTAGCTTGCCAATTGGCAGAAGAGGCAGACTTGTTGCATTATCAAGCTCAATATAACAACCAGAATAAACGAGTGGCTGCACTGATTCCTGAAGTGGAGAATCTGATCCCTCCAATCCGTAAGCATACTTACGCTCCTGATATTGAACCGTCGTCCCTGATCCATGAGGAAGTTGTCTTTCAAGCCCTAATGGGAATCGACTGGACCACTGTTGATTTCCAGCCACTGGGTAGGGAAGAAGAAGCTGAAGCGGCGCAGGAGGACCCACAACCATCAGATCAGGGCGGTGACCAAGCTTGAACCGGAGGCCGGTTTAAATGGCTGCTTTGTTATATTCCGCCAAGAAAACAGTGATCTTATTTGGGCACCATGTTGCCTTGTAATAGGATAGCCAATACTCCTGCTTCTGAGATGCCTTCGTGCATAGGCATTGATACTTTTGTTTGAATGGGCGAAACCTTCAATCTATATTGCCTGCAATCACAAAATCTTAAACTGCCGCGGCGGCTGTACCGCCAGCCGGTTTAGAACCTCTCTATATATATGCAATGAAATTGAGGTATATGATCAAACTTTGTGATACAAAATACCTGCCATCGCTGGGCATGAAGTTGGCTTAGCCAATCTTGAAACGGAGGTTTACAAACCTATACCGTCAATGGAGAAAACAGCTCTTGTGTATACAATGCCGGTTTACCATGTAAACCATGCCGGGTTATGAAAAACACCCTGCTACTCCATAATGGGATGTTAACAGAAAAATTCAAACCGGGAAAATAATCTACGGATTAAAAAAAATGGACCGTGTTCCGTCGATTGACAGTTTGAACCGGTTTAAAACGTTGCCGGTTTAAAAAACGCAAAGCAACAGTAAGAAAAATGTTGAAAGAAAAGGCAATGATAAAAACCTTTGCAAAAAGAGGCTTTATTGAGGCGATCAGATGGTGTTACCATGGTCGGACACGACCAAGCTCCCGATAGGTGTAGCTATGGTTCAAGTCAGCCAGGTCCCCAAATGAAACCGTGGCATTATGCCGATCAAAAGGCGTGGAAATGGTTCGGGTTCGACCAAGCCCCCAAATGATTCTTTGGCCTTAGGCCGATCAAGAGGCGTGACTAGTTCAGACTTGACCATGTCCCCAAGTGATCTGGTGGATTTCGCCTATCAAAAGGTGTTGCATTGGTTCGGACACAACCAAGCCCCCAAGTGATGTTTATAAAACTTTTAAAGGGTAAACCGGAGGCCGCTTTAAGACAGAACAGCTCCATGTAACCACGCATGATGTAAAAGAACAGATACCCCGCTTTAGCTGAGGCTCCGGTTTATTATATTAATCATAATATATACACTGGTCATAATATGTACATAAGTAGAGCCGATGGCTCAGGTATAGTAAGGCCGAAGATGAGCTATGTTCCACGGCCTGTTGGTCTCCTCCTCTGATGTACGTGAGTCTTTATGCTCTCGAATATCGATCAGATAGTATGACCCGTTGTGCAGATTCTTGCTGACCACGAAAGGTCCCTCCCAAGGTGGGGATAACTTATGCATATCAGTCTGATCTTGAATGAGCTGAAGCACCAGATCTCCTTCTTGAAAGGTTCTAGTTCTGACAAGGCGACTGTGATAACGACGAAGATCCTGTTGGTAAATCGCCGAGCGGGCAGCTGCTATGTCACGCTTCTCATCCAACAGGCCCAAAGCATCTTGTTGTGCCGTCTCGTTGTCCGCTTCAACATAAGCCGCTACACGAGGTGAGTCATGACGGATATCACTGGAAGAACCGCCTCTGCTCCATAGACCATGAATAACGGTGTGTATCCTGTGGATCTGTTGGGCGTAGTATTGATACTCCATAACACAGATGGTAGCTCTTCTACCCAACAACCCGGTGTCCTCTGCAAAGGAACCATAAGCCGCGGTTTGATGCCTCTCAAGATCTCTTGATTAGCTCTTTCTGCTTGACCATTGGACTGTGGGTGGGCTACTGATGAAACGTCAAGCCGGATGTGCTCACGTTCGCAGAACTCCTTCATGGCCCCCTTGGACAAATTGGTACCATTATCTGTGATGATACTATGTGGAAAGCCAAACCGGAAAATCACCTTTTTGATGAACTGAACCGCCGTGGCCGCATCACACTTGCTAACAGGTTCTGCCTCCACCCACTTTGTAAACCTGTCAACCACCACCAGGAGGTGGGTCTTCTTATCCTTGGACCTTTTGAAAGGCCCAACCATATCCAGCCCCCAAGTTGCAAATGGCCAAGTGATCGGAATCATCCTCAATTCTTTAGCCGGCACATGAGCGCGTCTTGAAAACTTTTGGCAACCGTCACATCGTCTGACCAGATCCTCCGCATCAGCATGAGCAGTTAACCAATAAAAACCATGGCGAAACGCTTTAGCCACCAAAGACTTTGAACCGGCGTGATGACCACAATCTCCTTCGTGGATCTCACGCAAAATTTCACAGCCTTCCTCAGGAGACACGCAGCGTTGAAACGCCCCTGACACACTGCAATGATGTAATTCGCCATTAACAATAGTCATAGACTTGGATCGCAGGATTATCTGCCGGGCCAAGGTTTCGTCCTCTGGTAGCTCGCCCCGGTTCATGTACGCAAGATAAGGAAGCGTCCAATCCGGAATGACGCGTAGAGCTGCCACCAATTGAGCCTCCGGATCAGGAATAGCCAAATCCGCTTCACCAGGGAGCTTGACCGACGGGTTGTGTAGCACATCAAGAAAAACATTAGGCGGGACCGGTCTACGTTGAGAGCCCAACCGGCTTAAAGCGTCCGCCGCTTCATTCTTCTGACGGTCCACGTGGTCCACCTGATAACCCTTGAAGTGGCCTGCAACAATATCCACTTCACGACGATATGCAGCCATGAGTGGGTCCTTGGAATCCCAAGTGCCGGACACCTATTGAGCCACAAGGTCCGAGTCACCGAAGCACTTAACCCGGCTTAGATTCATCTCCTTAGCCATCCGGAGACCATGGAGCAAGGCTTCATACTCAGCTGCATTGTTAGTACAAGGGAACATTAAGCGGAGAATGTAACAGAACTTGTCACCTCATGGGGAAGTTAATACGACTCCAGCCCCCGAGCCCTCCAATTGCCTGGATCCGTCAAAATGGATGGTCCAATATGTGTGATCTGGCTTCTCTCCAGGTGCTTGCAACTCCGTCCAATCATTGATGAAATCAACAAGTGCTTGAGACTTCACCGCCGTTCGAGGCACGTACTTCAACCCGTGCGGCCCAAGCTCTATAGCCCACTTGGCAATCCGGCCAGTCGCTTCCCGGTTCTGGATGATATCGCCTAAGGGAGCAGAACTGACCACTGTGATGGAGTGCCCTTGGAAATTCTGTTTCAGCTTCCGGCTTGCCATGAAAACTCCATATACCAGCTTCTGCCAATGCGGATACCTTTGCTTGGATTCAATAAGTACCTCACTGATATAGTAAACCGTACGCTGAACCGGATGCTCCTTGCCTGCCTCCTTCCGCTCCACCACAATAGCCACACTGACTGCGCGAGCGTTAGCAGCAACATATAGCAGTAGCGGCTCCTTGTCAACGGGAGCGGCAAGCACAGGCGTGTTTGCCAATTGCCGCTTTAAGTCCTCAAATGCCTGATCAGCAGCAGAACTCCAAACGAACTGATTCGTCTTCTTCAACATCTGATACAAAGGAATTGCCTTCTCACCAAGGCGGCTAATAAACCGGCTCAACGCGGCAATACGACCAGCCAAATGTTGAACGTCATTGATACACTTCGGTTTAGCCAGGGAGGTGATGGCTGTGATCTTCTCTGGATTAGCCTCAATTCCCTTGTTGGACACCAGAAAACCCAATAATTTGCCTGCCGGTACACCAAAAACACATTTGGCCGGATTGAGCATCATCTTGTATGTCCTCAGGTTACCAAAGGTTTCCTTCAAATCGTCAACCAGAGTCTCTTTATTCATTGACTTAACCACAATATCATCCACGTAAGCATGTACATTACGGCCAATCTTCTTGTGAAGGCAATTTTGTACACACCGTTGATAGGTTGCCTGGGCACTCTTGAGCCCAAATGGCATAGACACATGGCAGAAGGCTCCAAAGGGAGTGATGAACACCGTCTTCTCCTAGTCCTTAACTGCCATTTTGATCTGATGATAACCAGAATATGCATCCAAAAAACTCAAACGCTCGCAACCCGCCGTAGCATCAATGATTTGACCAATACGGGGGAGGGCAAAAGGGTCTGCTGGACAAGCCTTATTAAGGTCTGTGTAATCCACACACATACGCCAGGTGCCGTTTTTCTTAAGGACCAGCACCGGATTAGCAAGCCACTCAGGGTGAAAAACTTCAACAATAAAACCAGCTGCCAAAAGCCTGGCTACCTCTTCTCCAATAGCTTTGCGTCTTTCTTCGTTAAACCGGCGGAGGAACTGTTTCACCGGTTTGTATTTAGGATCCACATTAAGAGTGTGCTCAGCGAGTGGCCTCGGTACACCTGGCATGTCAGAAGGCTTCCATGCGAAAATGTCCCGATTCTCACGGATGAACTCGATGAGCGCGCTTTCCTATTTCGGATCCAAATTGGCACTGATGCTGAACTGCTTGGACGAATCGCCAGGCACGAAGTCAACAAGCTTAGTCTCAGCTGCCGATTTGAACTTCAAGGCCGGATCATGCTCCGTAGTTGGCTTATTTAACGGAGTCATATCTGCTGGATCAACATTGTCTTTATAAAATTTCAGCTCCTCGGTGGCACAAACCGACTCTGTGTAGGCCGCATCTCCTTCCTCGCACTCCAAAGCGACTCTACGGCTTCCATGAACCGTTATTGTCCCCTTGTGACCCGGCATCTTGAGCTGCAAGTACACATAACAAGGCCGTGCCATGAACTTGGCGTAGGCAGGTCGCCCAAACAGGGCGTGATACGGACTTTGGATTTTTACCACTTCAAACGTCAGCGTCTCCGTCCTGGAATCATGATCATCTCCAAAGGCCACTTCCAGAGCTATCTTACCAACAAGATATGCTGATTTGCCAGGTACCACACCATGGAACACCGTATTGGACGGTTTGAGATTTTTATCTGTCAGTCCCATACGACGGAAGGTCTCATAGTACAAGATATTAATGCTGCTCCCTCCATCCATGAGTACCTTGGTGAACTTATAACCTCCCACCTGAGGTGCCACCACCAATGCTAGCTGACCCGGGTTATCAACCCAGGGTGGGTGATCCTCTCTGCTCCATATGATTGGCTGCTTAGACCAGCGTAAGTAATGGGGCACAGCCGGTTCAACAGAGTTGACTACCCGCTTCTGAACCTTCCGGTCTCGCTTGTCTAAGCTAGTGGTGAAGACATGGTACTGCCCACTATTCAACTGCTTTGGGTTGCTCTGGTAACCCGACAGTTGCTGCTGCTGGTTGTAACCACCCTGGCTACTCTGATTATTCTGATTACTATGTCCGCCCGGATTACCATTAATCCTGAACCGGAATTTCCTCCACCATAACCCGGCCCGGATCCTGAGCCACTGCCAGAGCCGTGATCATACCGGAAAGCATTAGAATTTTTGAACTCCTGCATAATGTAACAATCTTTCCAAAGGTGGTTTGTTGGCACCTCCTTCGTCCCATGCTTCGGACAGGGCTGGTTCAACAGATAATTTAGGCGGTCCGGGTTAGGGTTAGGCGCTCCACTGCGATTCTGCGGTTTACCCTTGCGTCGCTGGCCCTTGTCCTGCGCGTTGGTATTAGCCACAAAGTCCATGTTGCCATCCGCTTTGCGCTTGCCTCCGCCACCATTACCTGTCGAATGATGTTGCTGACCTTTGGAATTGCCGTTCTTCTTTCCCTTCCCTGTCTTGTCATCATCAGACTCGGGATCCTTGGTACTATCAGAATCAGCATACTTTACCAAAGCGCCCATGAGACCCTATGTCAGTGCAGTGGCGCTTCATCCGCCCTAATTTCAGCTTTAGGGGCCCAAACCGGTAATTGCCTCCCAGGGTTATAACCGCGGTGTCAGCGTTGATGCGGTCTGATGAATGCAGAACTTGCGAGACCCGGCGCACCAAATGCGTCGTTGATTCTCCTTCCTCCTGGACACAGGCAGCTAGATCCACTATCGACATCGGCTGCTTACACGTGTCTTTGAAATTACTGATAAACCGGGCTCGTAACTGGGCCCATGAACTGATAGAATTGGCCGGTAAGCTTTTTAACCACGTACGGGCCGTTCCTTCAAGCATCATGGTGAAATACTTTGCACACGCCGCATCATCCACATCAAGCATCTCCATGGCCATCTCATAGCTCTCCACCCATGTCTCTGGAGGTTGATCCGCCGTATAATTTGGTACCTTGCGCGGGCCCTTGAAATCCTTGGGCAGACACACATTGCGTAAAGCGGGAACAAGGCAAGGCACCCCCAAAGCACTAGAGGTAACTCCAGGCTCGACTATGGTGGTCAGACGAACCGGCGTAAGCTAACGATTTTGATACTGTGCCGCTAACTCGGCCTCCCTGCGCGCTCAGGCCCGGTCCACCACTTCCTGAGTATCGACACCTGTCGGGCCGTTACCACGGGGCGCTCCTCGCCGTGCATTACTTGACACGGCCGGTTCATCCATATGCCTGCTATAGCTCTGGCTCGGACGAGGGGTTGAGTTGATCCGGTCGCGGCTGTACGAATATGCTTCCTGTTGGACCAAAGCTGTCCTAAGGAGCTCCTTGACCCGGCGCGTCTCTATCGCCTGTGGCGAATCACCTTCAATTGGAATGGCCTCCAGCCGTGCAGCAGCCGCAACAAGGTTGTCCATCGGGTTGGAGTAGTGACCCGGAGGTGTTGGCACATCCTGAGGTACACCAGTATTACGACGGGGCAGATCTATTAAACGGGGCTGGACCGGCGCGCCCGTCCCAGGTACTTCCGTCCGGTTTACCACTGGCGGATTACTGGTTCCCGCTCCGGGGTGTTGAAGAGGTCTCTGGCTTCTAAGACCGAAGGCAGACGAGATCGGTACTCCCTCCTCATGACTTCCTGCGACGCGTTCTGGTCCAACATGAGCATGTAGGCCTGTGCATCTAAGGCGGCCCGCTCTGCAGTCATCCTGGCATCTTCAGCTGCTAGGTCCGCCTTAGCCTGAGTGATTTGCTCCCTCACTTTTGCAATCTCCGCGTTGTGAGCGTCCTGATCCGCCGGGTTAGCCTCTGCCATGAGCGCAGCCAACGCATCAAATAGATCCGATAAAACTTGAGCCGGCGGGCGCACAGAGCCTCCTGCCCCGGCAGCCGTCGCCGCTACTGAACCGGAGATCATTGCCGCAGCGGTCGAAGAATGAAGCACGGCCTATGTACCGGCCATGAATATTCCAACCCGGTTTGGCAAATCAGAGGGGTCCGGAATACTGTCACCATCGGAACAGCCCCCAATCCGGCCATCTTGCAATTGATACAGAGATTCGGTTTCTCCGGTTGATGACTCGTCGCTGGAGTAAACGACGGTCTCACCACCAGATTTCGATCCGTCCTCATAACTTCCTCCATGGATGACTCCCACGAAGGCACGCTTCACGGACGGTTTAACCTGGGCAGATCGCGCACGCTGAGCCGTCTCGACGAGGTCGGTGCAGATGTCCGGCTCAGGGCCCGGTTCACCGATCTTGCCGATGAAAACGTGTATGCCACCAAAAGGGACCCGGTACCTGTACTCAATTGAGACGGCCTCGGGGCCCCAGCCTGCATCGTCGATGTAGAGCTTGCCGCGACGACTCTTAGTTCCGGCCACAGCGTAGCCCTCGAGTCCTTAAAAGTGGCCCTCCAAGAACTTGAAACCATCATGCGATAGCCCCACAGTGGGCGCCAACTGTCGTGGTTTTGTCACGGCTGATGTCCTAGTGAAAGGACTTAGTCGTGGAGCCATCGCGACGGGTTAGCTTGAAGGGGTTAAAGCGAACACAGGGACGCAGAGAGTTTTTATACTAGTTCGGCCCCTTCGATGAAGGTAAAAGCCTACGTCTAGTTGTGATGGAATTGATGGGGTTTCGATGACTAGGGAGCAAACAAGCTTCGCCTAAGTCTCGAGTTGTTGTTGTCTGTCCTTGAACCGCCGCCGGGGAGTCCCCTTATATACACGGGTGACGCCCGTCGGTTCACAGAGTCCCAATCACCGGTTCATATTCGTATCCGGGTTGGTCTCTCCTTATTCCTAACTTACAATACAAGTTTACATATAAAGCTGGTTTACGGCTACAGGTCTTAAACCGACTACAGGCCTTGGTCCTTTATCTGCTTCTTTGGGCTTTAACACCTTTGAACTACTGATGAAGTTAACCCGGCCCAGGTAGGCCGGTTTACGCCCAGTAGTAATATCCCCAACAAGTATCGTATCAGATAGAGGAACCCAGTTTACCTCAAGGTTCTGGAAGCAGTTGCATGAGACTTTGGGTACCAGGCTAGAATTCAGTACAACTTTTCATCCGCAGACAGATGGACAGACCGAGAGAGTCAATCAGATTTTGGAAGATATGCTGAGAGCTTGTGCGCTAGATTACGGATCTAGTTGGGACGACAATTTGCCATATGCAGAGTTCTCTTACAGCAACAGTTACCAAACCAGTTTGAAGATGGCCCCTTTCGAAGCTTTGTACGGAAGGAGGTGCAGGACACCGTTATCGTGGGACGAAGTTGGAGACCGCCAGTTGTTTGGACCTGATTTGGTTAAAGAGTCTGAACAGAAGGTGAAGTTGATTCGCGATAGGCTCAAGGTAGCCGAGTCCAGGCAGAAGAGCTACGCAGATTCTAAACGCAAGGAGACAGTTTACGGAGTTGGAGACCAAGTTTATCTTCGAGTATCCCCACTCCGAGGGATTAAGCGTTTTGGTGTTAAGGGAAAGTTAGCGCCACGATTTGTAGGACCATATCGAGTTTTGGAGCGTATGGGAGAAGTGGCCTACAAGTTGGAATTGCCCGAAGGATTGTAGGAGTTCATGATGTATTCCATGTTTCTCAGTTGAAGAAGTGCCACGCGGAGATGGCTGACATACCTTTGAGAGACACAGTGCCATTGAAAGCAATTCAGTTGGATAACAATTTGACCTATGAGGAGAAACCAGTTAAGATTCTCGAGTTTGCCAGCCGAGTCACTCGCAGCAAGGTTATCAAGTTCTGTAAAGTTCAGTGGAGCCACCACACGGAGGATGAAGCCACCTGGGAGCGAGAGGAAGATTTGCTCAAGGATCACCCTCACCTATTTTCTAGCCAACCCGAATCTCGAGGGCGAGATTCATCTTAAGGGGGTAGGTTTGTAACATCCCAAATTTTCAATTTGGAATGTTATACATTAGATCATCATGCATGTCATATTTTATTTGCTTTTGTTTTTTATCCTAGAAAATCCTAAGCAACTCAAGGACCCACGAAGAGAGTTGCGGATTTCGTTATTTTCATATTTGAGTTTTCTCAAATTTGAGAATAAGATCATTTGATTTTATTTATTTTATCATCAATTATTTCTATTACAAAAATATGAGACAGGAAATAAAATGACTTTCCCAAAATAAATAAATATTGAGGATTTAATAATAAAATCAAATAAGATTTTTTTCGGAGTTTCTTGATATTTTTTATTTGAATTTAGAAAAAAATATGTGTTTATCAAAATTGCATTTAGGCCTCAAATAAATGTTCACTTTGTCGGGCTTGATTTTAGAAGCCCAGAAAAATTTATTTCGGGAAATTTGGAGCCCGATTAGTATTTTGCTTTATTTCTATCTTCTGCGCGTAATATTTATAAAAAAACGCACCGAGCGCCGACTGGGCCAAGGCCCAGCCGACGGCCCACCTCCGCCCGAGCCGTCTCCCTCCAGGAGACCTGGCCCCCGCCGCCGCCGAGTCCCGCTCGGGGACGCGCCCCCGCCGCCTTGCCCCCTCCCCACGGCAACCCCACTCCCCTCCTTAAATACCGCTGCCCCGCCGCCCCTCCTCACCCACCCGCCCCGACCCGAGCCCCGCCGGAGCCGCCCGACGCCGGAGCCGCCCGAGCCGCCACCACGGAGCCCGCGCGCCGCCGCCCGCCGCCTCCCGTCGCCGCGCCGCACCCCGCCGACCCCGCCGGAGCCCGGTTCCGCCCGCCGGAGACCTTGTCGGAGGTATAGCCGCAGCCGCCGCCGTCCCTGCTTTTTTTTTCAAAAACCCGCCTCTGTTTTTTTTATTTTTCGAAACCCTAGATCGGTTTATTTTTTTCTGGTTTATTTAATTAGTGAACGTTCACCGATCCGTTCGTTTTAACGAACGTGTTCACCGGTTAGTTTCTGTTAACGAACGTCCGTTCGATTAACTATTCGTCGTTTTTCTTTTTCTCGGATTTTCCGCGGTTATTTTCTGATCGCGATTTCTGATCCGATTTTCGATTCAGTATAACTTTTCGCTCGTTTACCGGAATCAGGCGATTCAAGCGCCTGGAGTTTCATCTCGAAACCCTCTATCCGTTTAACCAACTCAAACAAGTTTTTGCTACTGTAAAATTTGACTTAGGTCCAGATTAGTAGAACAAAGTTGTTTTCTTTCGCCGTTTGACTTTCGTTGCTTCGTTCGATTTGATTCTTTTTGCAAACCGGAGTTCTTAAGTTGAACTTTCTGGTTAGATCTCTCTTATTTGAGTTTTACCTGTGCATTAGATGAGTACTTATTGTATGCTTGTTTGTTTGTCTGCGATAGAATACCCGGAGTGCGCCGCCTGTTACTTCGAATCTCTAGGTTTCGCGGACATTTTTTGAATCCATGAACTGTTTTCAAATCCCATGAATTTTTTAAATGTAATTTTTTTGGAGTTTCTGAACTATCTTTTCAGTTTTCTTTTTTCTAAATCATATTTTTCTAAAAAATATGGTCAACTGGTCAACGGTCGACCGGTCGAACGCGACAAGCAAAATGAAAAAACTATGGCTGGATCTGGACGCTCTGGTGTTGGGGGGGGGGGGGGGCTCTCTCCTTGTTGGCTGCTGGCCCGAGCGTCACATTGGGACCAACGTCTACGGACTCGAAATGACGTTTGTGTTGTTCTGTGTTTTCATTTTAAAGTTTTGAAAAAAATTGAAACAATTTCCATGAAAACTTATATGTGTTCCGCACGGTCGGGTGAAAATGCATTTGCCAATTTCCATGGAAACTTATATGTGTTCCGCATGGTCGTGTGAAAATGCATTTGCAAATGATCTGTAGGATGTACAAAAAAATCATCGATTTTGGAAAAAGTTCATCAAATTTGAAGAAAAAGTTCTCAAACTTAAGAAAAGTTTACAAAAATGAATAAGAGAAAAAAGAAAAATAAGATACCAGAAGAAAAACCGGCCAAAGCAAAAACGAAAAAAAATATAAATCAGGGAAACTGTAACATTGTTTGTTACCATATTGAAGAAGCTAAAGGACCTTTAAACAGGGAAACCGGCCGAATGGTTACCACTGTTGTCCTGTGCATTGGGTTATTGAGTTCAAATCACAACCGGTGCAAACTTTTTGAATCTTAACAGAAGAGAAAAAAGGTTTTAATGGGCCGGCCCATGGCGTAAGGGCGGTGTACCATAACAAACCAGATGACGTCTTTGAAATTACGTGCAAAACAAACATGTTTCTGCAGCGTTACTTGGGCCTTGTTCGCCTCCGCTCTTATTGGTGGCCCACTGCGCATACTCCCTCCCCCTTTGGGCTTTGCCCATTAATATATTTTTGGTTCGAAAACGGTTGTCGCGCACATTCCTGTTCAGTGCGTGCAATTCCTTTTTTTTTCGGAAGTGAACCCAGCCGGTTTTGTGAACCTCCTAGAAGCTTCCGACAGGTTTTGCGATGCTTCTAACTGTTTTTTTCTTTTCTATTTTTCGTTTTCTAGACGGTTTTTATTCTTTTTTAGTTTTCTTTTCTTTTATATTACTAGCACATATGCCCGTGCGATGCAATGGTAGAGATATTCTTTTGAGAAGCAATGGGAGAGATAATTGATGTGTGCACCAAAAACAGTCTGCACAGCAGTGGGGCGACAGAGTAAGGAGTTGTGGTGGGGTTAGTCGTCGTGACGACGACCAACCAACTCGTGCATTTTTTCTTTGGGTTCGCCCTCGTGTCGGGCTTGTGGCTCTCTCCTCATTTGGTGGTTGCGCGGCGACCTTCATGGCACGATTGCTTCGCCACTCTCTCCCACTATGGTGTAACTGAATGGATTATTAATTGCAGTGCATAAATCAAGTTTGATTAACATAATCCACACATAACCAGGCAATCCCTTCTTTATCAGGGTTTCACGTGCCTACCGTTTTTTTCGTTAGAGCCAATTCAGCATATTCTCTGTTATTGGCTTGTGCCCAGAATTTCTTTCAGTTATAGCCAAAAAAACATACTCGTTTATCGTCAATAGCGCATGGGGCGCACAATGGTTAGCGTCTAGGCCAGCACCAAGAGGACCTGTGTTTGTAAGGCACAAGTATAAATCCAAAAAAATGACAAGTTGAAGGATTGAACTCATGACTTACAAACTCGACCACTGGGTGCTGGCCAATCGAATAAACTGGTCTTGCTTACCAATGACCAGCGCGAACGTTTAAGGACATACTGCATCACCATACACAAAATATTTTTCTGTTTTTCTTACTTTGCAAAAATAAATTAATATTTATGAATTGCAAAATATTTTCAAAACATGAACAATTTTCTAAATACTGAAAAGTTTTTCGAAAATTTCATTCGCTTTTTAAAAAGATGAACAACATTTGAAATAGGGAGATTTTCAAAATTCAAAAAAAATTGAAAACATGAACATTTGAAAAACCACCAACTTTTTTATTGAATTTGGGACAATTTTTTAAAACTGGAACATGATATTGACATTTATAATAAATATTCAAAATGCGTTTATTATAACCACGATCATTATTATGAATTTGTGAACATTTCACTAAACAAGCATATTTATACAATCTGATAAAATCCAATTTTATTTTGAAAATCCCAATTTGTTTTGGAGAACACACTTTTTTTGGAAAAAATGGAACATTTTCTAACATGCAATTTTATTTGAATATCTCAACTTTTCTGGAAAACACAATTTGTTTTAAAACAATTGGATTGTTTTTCTATTTTTGAACAAATTTGGAATGAAAACAAAAATTTCAAGTTTCAAACATTTTATAAAATAGGAAAAAAAATTTGGAATTTGGAATTATTTTCTTAAAATTGGAAACACAAATTGAAATTCTGATTTTTCTAATTTTGTATTTAAAAAAATAAAAAAGTCTAAGTTTGTAGGGGAAAAAGTAAAAATAGAAGTAGAGGAAGGAACAAAAAATGAAATAGAAATAAAACACAGAAAAAAATGGCCCGGCACAGCCTTGCGCCCTGTGCTAATGTCAGACTATTTGTCGCTCTATGCGGTAAATAGGGTTTCCTAGTTGTGTGCGCAGGGAAATAAATGGGCTGGCTTTGACGGGCAACAATGTGCACGGCCCATGTATGGAAAATATATTTTCTTTTCTGGCAAACAGACGCACAAAAATTTAGTACCACTTCGGATAGGGAAAAAAACTTTCCGGTGGTGAACGGATGGAAAAATCGGAGAAACACACCTTGCTTTATTAGTAGGTATAGATACAGATTAATGGCGTTAACTCTTTTTAAATTTAAAAACTTATTTCGGTTTTTTGAACTTTTTAGGCACCTTTCCTCATATTTGTATTTTTTTTAATGTTTTTCAGTTAAATTCGAGATTTTTGAAAAATATTCGGGAACTTATTTTCATTTTTTGATTTTTTTTCACATGCATGAATTTTATTTGAAATCAATGATTTTTTTTAAACTCGTGAATTTTTTTAATTGGTGAAGTCTTTTCAAATGAATGAAATTTCGTTTGAACCCTTGAATCTTTTAGAGTTCATGAACATTTTTTGAATTCATGAACTGTTTTTTAATCCCATGATTTTTTTTAAATGTAAATTTTTTCGAGTTTCTAAACTCTCTTTTGAGTTTTCTTTTTTCTAAATCATATTTGTCTAAAAAAATGTCAACCGGTCAACGGTGGACCGGCCGAAAGCGACAAGCAAAACGAAAAAACTAGAGCTGGATCTGGACGCTCTGGTGTTCTATTGCTCGCCTCCATATGTGGGCCGACTCACGTGGAGGCGTGTGTGTGCACCGTTACCCTCCCTGATGCTCAAGGCTGTTTTTTTTTGGGGGGGGGGGGGGGGGGGGGCTCTCCTTGTTCGCTGCTGGCCCGAGCGTCACATTGGCAACAATGTCTATAGACTCGAAATGCCATTTTTGTCGTTCCATGTTTTCATCTTAGTGTTTTGAAAAAAAATTGAAACAATTTCCATGGAAACTTATATGTGTTCCGCGAGGTCGCTTGAAAATGCATTTGCAAAGATTGTGATTTGTAGGTTGTACATAAAAAATCTGGCCCACAATTGAAAAGGTCGACCCATTATGAAAATACATATTTGACTTTTTTGTGTGTACGCTATGTGTCAAAGTATAATGTTTGCAAATTTCGGATATACATGTGTATGCCTATTCATATGAAATTTTGAAGAAAAAAAATAGAGCCGTGGAAAATTGTTTTAAAAGCGTCCACCATGGTGGTCACCATTAGCATTTTTCACAGAGTAGGCAGGCTACTTCAAATAGAAATAGATTGTGCACTTTTTTCTAGCTCAAGTACAACGCATTGATATCATCAATGGTTATAGAGAGGCGGGCTAATTTATGGCCTTATGCCATTTTATACGATCATGTTTGGTTCATCTCTTCATGCATGATCAATCTACATCGTTTTTCTCATATGAAATGCCTTCGAATCAAAGAGGCTCTATAAATGTTTGTTTTCTCAAACTGCTTTACACTATTGTTTACGTATTTGTCTGTATATTATGGAACAGATCTAGAGCATGGCCGTTGCATTATGTGGTATTTGTGTGTATTCAATACAATGCTTTTCTATATTGATGAAAATGAAAGTACACTGCCATAGTGGGTTAGCATGCATATCTGAGTGCCTGCACATGAATCATTTTGATCATCGTTAGACAAAGTTGTAAGCATTCGGATTAGAAAGGTGCGTGTACTTGTTGGACTCGCAAATTGAAGGACAACAAGAGATAGTAGTTGTTGTGCCCGGGATCTAGGTACACAATTGGTGAAGGGTTATGACATAATCAGAATTCAAGCATTCAAGTTTCAAGGTAGCATGGATTTGAGAACTGCACTGCATAAAATGGAGTTGCAAAAGCCACTTCGGTATCTTAACCGCTTATGGTTAGCACTCAGCAAGTTATTCTTTAAAAGAATTTTTCTTCTTGAGAAGAGTAATTGTGAAAGCGCATGAGGTGAGTATGTTTGGAAGTTAGATCTTTTCCGGAATGCTCTATTGATAGTATTCTCATTGTGCATTGGGTAGCCTGTCCAACATTTCCAATGCATTCTGGTCCAAATGAAAGTTCAATGATACATGTAATTTGTCAGAGCTTTGTAAATACATGATTACCGCGAAGTTTAAACCTCGGGGTTTCAAAGGCACCTCAAAGCATCAACAAAATGGCAGAGTAGGTTGAATTGAAAGAACTGAGAACAAGAAAGGCTTGTTGAGTATAAGGGAGTCAAGACGTATTCGTTAGACAAGTTCGGAAGTGGAAGAATTTATGTGATCCGTTACAACGCACGGACAATTAACTAGTAGAACATAAATAAATAAATCTACCCTGCCTCTTTTTTCTTTAGAATTACTACCGTACCAGGCGATTAACCCAGCAGCGTCCGGCCCAACTACACCTGTCACGCTCAGGGCCGTGCTACTAGGGTTCAAGGCCCTCGACGTGCCAAGTCAGCCGCTTAAACAAACAGTCTCACAGCGAGACGAAGCCACGGCCCGCGGCCTGGCCACGTGGCCCGCTCCCGGTCCAGTCTCCACGAACGCAGGAACCGACCGAGCGAATCCTCCTCTTCCTTCTCCTTCTCCCCCCTCGCGCGCCGGTATTCTCCTCCCTCCCACCCACGGCGCCGCAAAAATGGCCTCGCGCGGAGGAGCCGGCGGCGAGGCGGCGGGGGCGGAGGCGGCGAGGAGGGTTGTCGGCGTTGAAGGAGGGAGAGGGATGCGGCTGTTCTCGCCGGAGTACTACGCCCTGTGCTTCGGCGGCGGGATGCTGGCGGCTGGCGCCACCCACCTCGCCATCACCCCGCTCGACGTCCTCAAGGTCAACATGCAGGTACGCGTGCGCGCGCCGCCTTATGGTGCCGTCGGGAACCCTGCGCGGAGGGGGAATGCCTGTGGGTTCGGTAATTAGGATTATTCTAGCCGGCGAGAGGGAGAAATGGTGCTCGCTCGAGGTCGAATTACAGCGTGCCCGATGCAGCCGAGGATTCTTCCTGTGTGGGCGATCTCGTGCGAGCTCTGACCTAGTATTTCAGTGCAGCAGGCCATATATAGCGTGTATAAACTTGGTACTAACTTTTTAGCTCCTGGCTGAAACTGCTCCCGTGGAGAGTCATAGCCAATTAGCCATGAGGCCCATCACCAAGTTTGCCTGCTCCTTTGTCGATTTATTACTCGGCAGCGGTTGAAGAAACAGAACCATAATCAGAAGCTGGGGGATCGTGTCAGATTGGACACGAACAAGTGTATTGTAGACAGGTCCCTTTGTTGATCTAAATAACAGGGCCCTTATGGCCTCATGTGTATCTTGTATAGAGACCTGTATAATAGTGCTACGTCCACATTAATTAATGCCTTGCGGTTTTCTGCTGCCTCAGAAATGATCCTGTGAATGCATTCGACAGTTCGGCTTTATAATTTTGTTCCTTTTATCTGTTTTTGGTCAGGTGAATCCAGTTAAGTATAACACTATATGTTCGGGACTGAGTTCTCTTGTAAGAGAAGAGGGCGCTTCGTCGCTTTGGAGAGGCTGGGGAGGGAAGCTATTCGGCTACGGCGCTCAGGGCGGCTGCAAGTTTGGCCTCTACGAGTTTTTCAAGAAGCAGTATTCTGATGCGCTGGTGGACAGCAACAGGAGCACAGTTTACTTTCTTAGCAGTGCCTCTGCTCAGATCATAGCTGATGTTGCCCTCTGCCCCTTTGAATCGGTGAAAGTCCGTGTGCAGACACAGCCCATGTTTGCAAAAGGTTTGGTCGATGGCTTTCCAAGGGTGTATGCCGCTGAAGGCTTGTCTGGGTAAGCTTCCTTCATATTATTCTTAGGTTCATTAGATTCACTATTGGTATGCTTGGACATACGATCTGTAGTCTTCCTGAGTTCTGAATTTATGGAAAGTGCATTTCTTGTTTATTGCAGATTTTACAGGGGGCTTTTACCGCTTTGGGGACGAAATCTTCCATGTAATAACTCTCCCTGTTTCACATATTAATTGTTCGCAAAATCCTATTGTGCCTATTAAAGTAACTTATCAGGAAGTTATGAGTGTGTTAATTTTCCCGCTTAGAAGATAAAATCTAGTTTGATATATGGTGTAGGTATGTTCTTCTAAAAATAGTTGTAGCTATGCAGTGTTAGAGTGAATTAAATCTTGCTTAGTTCCCGATTTTATCAGAGTGAATTAAAAGGTACTCCCTCTGTAAAGAAGTGTAAGACCGTTTATAGCACACTAAACACTAAAGTAGTGAGCTAAACGGTCTTACATTTCTTTACAAAGGGAGTACTTGTTGCTTGAACTGTAAAAAGGGACTCCATGAGTTAAGTGTGAGAGGCAAACACAGGTTGCATTTATATCAGAATAGTGTCCACCTTTTGTCTTGTGGTGGTCATTTGTTCTACTCAGTGAGCTTGGAACAATGATAGTCAGTTTGTTTCTGATACATGGGAAGTTATCTTTATGTTATAATTGAACCTTAAGTTAATTAGTCCATTAGTGCATCACCTTTTTTCTGACATGTACAGGTTTATCTTATCCTAAATTTTATTTCCCTGCAGTTTCTATGATAATGTTTTCGTCATTTGAGCATACCGTGGACTTCCTATACCAGAAAGTCATTCAAAAGAAGAAACGGGATTGTTCAACAGCGCAGCAGCTTGGTGCTACATGCCTGGCTGGATATATTTCTGGTGCCGTTGGTACTGTTGTTTCAAATCCTGCAGATAACATCGTTTCTTCTCTGTACAACAAAAAGGCTAAAAACATTATACATGTAAGGATACGACTGTACCTGTCCAGCCAACAAATTGGTTAATTTCAAGTCTTGACACTCTCTTCCTTTAATAATCACATTGTATCCCTTTCAGGCTATAAAAAGCATTGGATTGCGTGGGCTGTTCACAAGAAGCCTGCCCATTCGAATTACCCTTGTAGGGCCTGTCGTGACCATGCAATGGTTCTTCTACGATACCATTAAGATATTTACTGGATTGTAAGTGTGCACTTCGATGGCTGGAATAATTTCTTTATCTTCTTATCTACAGACTGTATTTTCTGTTGTTCATAGCTCTTATCTACAGACCTTTTCTGTTGTACATTCTTGAAAGCTCTCTTGTGGATAGCATTGTCATGACTGTTGATCTGTTTATTTCAGGCCACCCAGTGGAGGGCTTCCTCGTGATCTGGAAAAACTTGACACGTAATATGACCTGTTCTGCAAAAGTTTATCGATGCATTTTTTGGTTTCTCAGAGGCACTCAGAAGTATTTTACCCACAGTTCTGAGTTCTTGCTGATCATGACGAGTGTGAGTGATTTGTAGTTGTAGGGAACAGTAGCTAACTGAACCATATGAAGGATTTGTATGTTCTAGATGCATCTTAGACAACCATAAGTCCATGAACTTCAGCACCCCTTTGGCACCTATGTTACAGCCTGGTGTGTTTTCAGGATGCTTTGTAGTATCTCCATTTAAGTTTGTTATGTGAGAAAATGCCATTTTGTCGTGCATGCAAACGATCGGCTATAGATCCATTGTAAATAATGTTGAGAAGGATGAAAACTGGAATCATAATATTATGTGTGATGTTACTGTTCTTTATTTGTTTGTAGTGATCAAAGTCCCTTGCAAGTTCTCATTTACACTATATTCAGGGGTAAGTAACACTCTGGATACTCTCAGTTCTTGTATCCTGTACAAAAATACTTGTATTGTATCTGTTAAAAAAAATACTTACAGTATTCTCATCAACATAGGAACAAAATGAAGAAGAAAACATTGACAGTTTCAATTTTCCTGCTACAAGTTAAGTGCAGGAATTCAGTAAATAATTCAGAGGTGTGGAACATGAAGTGTTTCAGCTGCAGAGAACGGAGGAGCTCACCGGCAGCTAGTTGGCTGCGATCTTCACGTCCGGGTTGCGCATCGGCTTGAGCCACATGTCGGCGACCACCCTCGACGACATGCTCCAGAGCACGTCAGTTCCGACCTTCCCTGCTGCCGCCCCCGACGGCCGTCCCTTCTTGCCGGCCTTGCCGAGCCCGTAGGCGACGAGCCAGTGCGTCGCCGTCAGCCTCTGCCTCTCTCCGTCCCACACGCTACGCCGGTCGGCCGTCTTCAGACGCATGCCGCCGACGTGCATGTTGGCCACCTTGAACCTGGTCTCGCCATCGGCGCCGGTGCCGGCCCGTCCCGCCTGGATTACCACGATGGACGGCGCACCAACCGCCTCGTACCGGCGCATGGGATCCCTCAGCTGCGCCACCACCAGCATGGTCACCGCGTCCGCGCCGGCACACGCGCTCGCCCACTCCTCCGGCGGCACGGCGGCGTCCAGGGGGTGCCCGGCGTCCGGCGCGTCGGCGACCGGGGACACGTCGAAGGGCGCCTGCTCTTCGGCAATGCCGGCCTGCACCTTGAGCGCCTCGATGGCCATCGTCTCGATCTTCTGCAGCGAGAATGGCAGAATCTCGTCCACGGTTACCGGCGCCTCATGGGCGTTCCAGATGCCGGTGGCGATCCTGTCCTTGCGCCCGTCGCTCATCGCCGCCGACATTGTCCGGAGCAGAGACACGGACTCGGCCGCGCTGGAGCTCGCGCCGAGCTCCTTGCTCCGCGCGCTGATGATCGCCGATGCCATGCCCTCGAAGGCGATCTGCTCAGCCGTCTTGCCGACCACCTCGTCGGTCGCGGTGAGCGCGCCCAGCTTCTCGCACAGGGCCTCGCACCCGCCGGCACACAGCCGCTGGAAAACCTCTGCGCCGCCGCCGGGGAGCTTCTGACCGCGGAGGATGAACGGCTTGGACAGCTGCATGGCGAGCTTGGGAAGCTCCTTCCTCACAACCGGGATGTCAAACGGGTTCGTCGCGGCCAGGTAGCCGCCGTCCCGGGTCTGCACGATGGGGCCGAGCCCCTTGCCGAGGTCGGAGATGTAGCAAGCCTCGTCGGCGCCGGAGCCCGGCTTCGCGCTGGACTTGAGCGATGACACCTGGGGAGCGGCGGCTGACTTGCCATTGTCCTCTCCCTGCTCCAGCATCTGCAGGAACTCTCTGGTGACCTCCTCCTCGTCAGCCTCCAGCCCCTCCACCGCCGCCTCGTCCTCCTGCGGCTCTGCCGGCTTGTCGGCATCCTCTTCCGGCGTGTCGCCGAGCATCAGTGACTCGAGCGCCTTGATCTGATTGGTGATCGCCTCGAGCTCGTTGAGGCGCCACATGCTCGCGCTGTCGTGCACAACCTCCTTGACCACCTCATCGCCGGCCGCCGGCGTTGCGCTCTCCTCCTCCTCCTCCTTGTCTTCCTTCTTGCTGTCGGCGTTGGCTTCGTCCTTCTCTTCTTGCCCCTCCACGCCTTTGTCGACGACGTCAAAGTCGAACTCCGGGAACTCCGAGTCATCGGCTCTCGCCTCCGGCTCTCTCTTCTGCTCCTGCTTGGGCTCGGGCGCCGGAGCACTAGGTCCGTCGAGCTTGAAGTCGTCGATGCCACTCAAGTCCTGCGACGGCGTGCCCTTCGCCGGCGTAAATGACGGCTCCGATCGCGTGACCTTGGGGCTCGTGATGCTAAACGACGTCTTGCTCTGCTTCCTTGCGAACAACGCCGACGAACTAGAGGAGGATGAGGCAGCAGTCTTTGTGGCCGGCTGGCTGTAGAGCCCGACGCCGCCGTCCTCCATGATCTGGAACGCGAGCGTGACGACGAGCTCGCCGCCCTTGGCCTTGCCCACTAGCGGGAACGCCATCTGCCACTGCCGGACGCGCTCCCCTTGCTGGCTCTTCTCCGTGGACTCCTTCACGAGGGCGCTTACGTCCACCGTGCTCTGGCCGAAGTCCAGCTCCGGCGCGTCCACGGCGATCACAGACAGGAGGAACGGCCGGGGCTCGAACTTCGCCGGCGGCTTGCCGGCGCCCCCGCCGCTGCAGTAGACGTGGCAGCGGACGAAGAGCGTCTCCTCGAAGTCCGCGGCGCCCTGCTGCACGCGGGACGGCATGGTCTGCACGGCGCCCTCCCGCGACTCCTTCTTGCGCACGGCCACGGCGAGGCGGAGCCCGTCCATGGACGACGGCAGGCCCTGCGCCGCCGCCACCTCGACGGAAAAGAGGCAGCCGAGGCGGGTCATGCCGATGTGCGACAGCGCGCGCATCGGCTTCCAGCCCCATAACCCCTTCTTCTTCTCCCCGCCGCCCAGCGCCGGGGAGGCCGCGGCGGCGAAGCTCCGGCTCTTGGACGGCGCCGCGGCCCTCAGGATGCCGCGGTCGTCGTCCTCGTCGTCATCCTCCTTCTTCCCCGCCTTGCCCCTCGACCGGAACGGCGACGTCATGGACAGGCGGCGGGTCCGCGGGCGCGCGACCTCTGCCCGGAGCGCCTCCGCCGTTACGACATCCTCGCCAACGACGCCGCGCGGGAGGGCGAGCGACGCGTGGCGGCGGTTGCTGTGCGCCTGGTAGAGCGTGTGGCTGAGCGCGTCGAGCTCCTGGAGGGTCTGGTCGCGGGGCTTGCCGTCGTCGGCCATGGCGGCGGCGACACGCGCTCGTCGACCCGATCACCTCGCCGGCAGCGCGCCTCCTAGCTAGCCAGCAAGCAGCTCGTGAAGACGCACGGGGGCGAAGAGGTCACGTGGTGTAGTGTGGTGCAGCTAGAGAGAGTGTGGATAAGCCGAGACAAGAAGGTGAAGTGTGTGGCGGTGGGACGGGAGGGCGTCGCCATGGCTGGCTGGCGACAGCTTTGGAGGTACTCGGGAGGGGAAGGGGAGCGGGTGGCGGAGGAGGGCCGACGTACGGCCGGGCCACCGTCGATTTGAGCTCGTGGTGCTCTCCCGGTCGTTGGTTTCGCGCCACGAGGCTAAGCTGGGGTGAGGATCAGTTAGCCAACGGATCTGATTGGATAAATAGCATGGATTTTAGGCTTGTCTCTTTATTATTCTGATGAAACAATATATGAAAGACCAGATTGCCCAGTTCGGCACCGCCTTTTCGACTTGGTAGGATTCAAAAAATTGAATTAGCTACATTTTTAAGATGGTACTGTGGAGATGATGTGTGTCAACCACTACTGTTCTGAAGCACATTCTTGCGGCCAATATATCGTTCTATAAAAATTTAATCGAAACCAAAATGTAGCAAATGAGCCTCAAACAAAGCTTATGCTCTCTACATGCTACAACCACAGTGCAGTGCATTTCCAGAACAAACTTTGCAGTGCAGGTGCAGCTTTGAAACTGAAGGGGAAAAACTAGAAGGCCGAACAATGCTTGGCAGACTTTTATTACCTCAACCATCGCACAAATTAGAATATTAAGTACATGAACAGCCTGTGTTTTTATTTTCTGTTATTGCCCGAAAGAACATTTGATACATATCTATGAACATATACTCATGTAAGGAAAATATAGAACAAGGCTGGCACAAAGGAGTACAAGGGCTTCACTTCAGTCCAAGCTATTTACTTGGATTTCTCTTGCTCGTCCTTGTCGCCGCTTGTTTCCGCAAACCCTCGCCTTTCATCAGCAGACGCGGTGATGACGGGCATCCAGACATCGGCGGTGCTGCTCAGAAGCGATTTCACCTCGGGGTCAGATGTCATGGCAGATGATATCATCTTGTCGACATTATCGAGCCTTGCCGACAGCCTGTCCAGCTCTGCAGCTATCTCTAACTGAAGAGGGAGTTAGACCAAAGCTAATGAGCCAATAAGACATAGATTCATGGAAAGGGGAACATCAGGATGTGGTGGTAAGATTGTTGCAGTTACCTCATCAAGTTGCTTAGGTGCCTTTTCTGGAACCTTAGTGACTTCTAGGCCTAGCGCTTCAATCTTTGCCCTCAATTCTACCTCTTCCTGGTTGCTCATTGACTCCACCTACATAAGGATTGAAGACCTGTTAATTTATCAAGAGTCCATCACCAAAATACAAATGCGGTATTGCCATGGAAAATATACAAGGCTGAATTGTCTGAAGTAAAAAATATGCTCGGGAAACTGAGGTGAATAGTAGGAGACAATATCGATAAACTGGTATACTACAAGATATATGGGACAAAGCCACCCATGCATGGCATTGCCAATATTCAGATACAGCTAGAGACAATAAGTAGGACAGATGCATGGAGACACCAAGGTAATTATACTCAAGAGTCCATCACCACAAAGACAAATGCGGTACTGCCATGTAAAATAATACAAGGCTGAATTGTCTGAAGTAAGAAATACACTCAGGAACTGAGGTGTAAGAGTAAAATAACAGTTTTCGCATAACAAATGTCCGAATCGACAGAGACAACATCAATGAACTGGTATACAGATTATGAGACAAAGCATCACACGCATGGCATTGCCAATATTCAGATACAGCTAGACACAGTAAGTAGGGCAGATGCACGGGGGCACAGATACACATAATATTCGCTAAGTTTTCTGATAAAACAATGCAAACAGCTACCAATCATTCTGGGGTTATCCTATTCTGTCTTGCAAATCACCACACGATGAAACAAACGTACAAACAGTGCTGATTTTCATGATTTGTGAGTGAAAACCAGGTAAACTAGTACAGGTACTTGGGTGTGGCCATATATCAGATACAGATAACAGCAATGTCTACGATTGTAAGCAGGACCAGACGCGTTCCCCCTCTCTAATCCCCACCAGATCCAGCAGACGAGAGACCTCGGACCGGAACAAACCGACCCTCTCGGTCGGGAAACCGGCGAGCCAGGCTCCAGTCGACGGCGGCCGGCGAGGAATCGAGATCGAACGCGGATCGAGACGGCGCGCGGGCGCACGTACGTACCTCCTGCAGAAGGTCCGTGAGGAGCTGGAAGAGCTGCGCGTCCGGCCTCCCCTCCCCCGCCATCGTGAAGCTCCTCCGATGGATTGATTTCCCGACGGGATTCTTCTCCGGCGAGTCGTCGCTGCGTGCGCCGGGTTGGATTGGATGGATACTTGGCTTGGTTTGGTTTTGCTTTGCCTCGAGAAGGCGTGACGTGTCGCTGGATTCAGAGTTCTGTATTTTTTTTGGTTTTTTGTTTTGAGACAATTCGGAGTTCTGTACTGACTGGACCAGTCCTTATTGGGCTCGGTAGATCGGAAAGCAAAACACTTAAGCCCACGGACGAATATCGCAAAGCCTCCCCTAAAAAAAAGTCTGGGAGGTTCTGAAAATAAAAAGTCTGGGAGAAACGTTTCGGTGTGTGTTTGAGACTAGCCATAATGGATAGTAATATAGACTACTAACATATGATCTATGTTACTACCTCTATAATGGGGAGTAATATATGTGGTAACATGCAACACTTTATTTATTAGGCTATAGACTCATCTTGTCTTGATATGTGTGATGTTACTCATACTACTAGTAACTAGCTATGCTACGACATGTCTCTCTTTTTTTATTTATTGTTTGCCACATCATTATTTTATCTAGACATGTGTGATGTTACTACCTATATTACTCCCATTGTGGATAGTCTGAACCAGTGACGGAGCTATGTTGGGGCCGAGCGTGGGGGGCTACCCCAACCTTTGACCAATTTCCAAAGAAACCTTTTTTAGGAAGACTTAGATTACAATATTTTTAGCATTTGACCCCTCAAACACTGATTATTTGTGTTTCACCCTCCCAAAGATTAGAGAGATGCCAGGCCCTAACAAACATGCCAATGAAAGCCCCTCACTTGCTCTACCTACACTTCATGTCACATATTGGAAAACCACAAATCACAGTAGAAACACTCAAGAGGATATTACTCGGTTTTGAAGATTCGAGGGTTAAAATCATACCAAATTTAAGTTCAGGGGGTACTTATCCCTCGAGGCTCATTTGGTGAAAAATGAACTTCTTAGAGCATCTCCAACAGGCGCCGGACGCGCCGCGCGCAAAAAACAGATTTGCCGCGCGCGCATCGCATGGTTTGGCGCGGCGCGCAGCTCTGGCTCCAGCGGCCGCGCTAAAATGCAGCGCGCGCGCCGCTCCAGCAGCGCGCAAAAATGCAGCGCGCGAGACTCGCCGGTGCATTGCATATGGCATTTTCAACACAAAATGATGAACATTTTCAACACAAAATTTCACACAAACAAGTTGATGAAGAAAAGTTCATGCCCACAAGTTTAAAATCATGCCCACAAGTTCATCCAACCAAGTTCAAAATGCAAATCAAGTTCAATACACAAATGAAAGACACATCATTCTTCGTCCTCGTCCTCATCTTCGGAAGACGATTCTTCCGCCTCCGAAGATGAATCTTCCTCCCTCTCTTCATCGCGCGCCGCATTACGTGAAGCTCCGACGGTGTTGGCAAGATCTTCAACGACATCTTCATGGGAATGTGTGCAAGGAGATACATCGAAAGACATTCAGCCCATGGCGGCCGGAGGTGCACCCATGCCTCCTATGAGAGAAGCAAAACTCATGCCTCCCATGGTGGCCATAGCGTCGGGGGAGCTCCAAAGCCACCCAAGCCACCCATGCCACCCATGGCGCCGAGGCCACCGCCACCCATGGCGCCGAGGCAACCGCCACCCATTGCACGAACCATGGCTCTTTTTTGGATCAAGACTTCTTCACGGGCTAGATTGACATACTCCTTTTGCGCCACATTGAGGTTAGATGTGTCCAAGAAGAACAAGTGCTTCTCCCATTCCAACAATTTAGTACGCTCCTCATTGCTCACCTTCCTCTCCTCCAAAGCCACCTTTCTCTCCTTGGCTGCCACCCTCCTCTCCTCGGCCGCCAACCTCCTCTCCTCGGCCGCGGCATCTTGGTTCCTTGCCATTTTCCTCACCACGTTGGCTTCTTTTCTTGCCTTCACAATTACTTCCATAGCATTTTTGAGCTCATCATCTCCTTTCCTCTTCTTCTTTTTGGTTTTGTCTTTCTTGCACCCATCCGGTAGCTTTGGCTTCGAGTATGAAACCGAGTTGGTTGTGGGGCTTCTCTTGCCATCATCACTTGATGCATCATCCTCATCATCATCATCCAACTTAATTGTTCGCTTTCGTTTGTTGCTCAAATGCAAATCATCCAAATCTTCCCGCTTCTTCCATTTCTCATCATCCTTCAACACTTCGTAGCAATGAGGCAAAGTAAATACCCTTCCTTTCTTGATCTTCCCCTTCTTCGTTTTCCTCTCCTCTTCTTTGAACAAGTTTTGTGCAATGTTGTACTACATGAAAACAAAGCAAGTTAGCACCAACAACAAGTATGATGAACATGTATGAAATGTCACTTACTCTATCGTCCTCATTTGTGCCACTTGGGTTCAACTTGTCAACCGCCTTTTGACAAGCCGCCCACCTTTGACAATCCGAGTTGATTGTCGACCACCGGGACCTAAGTGATCGGCCGGCGCGGTCAATTCCACTCACGTTGCGAACATCAAAGTGTTCCTTCATCCGAAGCCAATAAGCATCTCTACTTTGATCACCTCCAACGGATGGATCCCTCGACACTTGCAACCAAGTATTGCATAGTAAGATGTCATCGGCGTTGCTGTAATTGCCCGCTCTTCCTTTCGGTGCGTCGACAATGCCCTCACCCTCTTCGTCCACTTTGAACTCATGGTTTTCGAAATGCATGTCATTGGTTTGAGACCAATGCGAATTGTTGGAGCCAACACCCATCGTTGACATGTATGCATCATCATTGAGACTATAATTTTTTTTTCACAATGCAAATAAGCTATCTATATGTGAATGCATTCAAAAAATAACCAAAAAAAATGAAAAGTTAGAATTTTTTTACCTTGGAGGCATTTCGTCGAACATGTTGTGCGCGTCGGCCTCCGGCTCAACGAGTGAGCTCGCCGGTGCTTCGGCAGCCGCCACGCTCGTTGCACGCCCCGCAAGCAAACCTGTTCATGGACAACCCGGCCCGCCGGCCCGAACCCGAAGCCTGACATTCGGGCCGAGCTCGGGCTCCATTTTCTGACCCGAAGCCCGGCCCGAAAGCCCGAATAAAGCCCGAAATATATATATAAACATATTTTATTCGAAAATAGGTATAATAAATTAATATAATATCTCGAAAATGATAAATTTAATTAAAAAATGTCACTGTTCATGTACTTCGGGCCGGGCTGGGCCGGGCTCGGGCTTGGGATTTTTTCTTCGGGCTTTGTCAAGCCCGGCCCGAACCCGACCCGGCCCGACAAATGATCAGGTTTACCCGCAAGCTTCTTCCTCCTCGCCTTGGAGGTGCCGGAGCCGTCCGCCGCCTTGTTTTTCTTCGCCGATGTCTTGCCCTTCTTTGGCGGCGCCGCATTGGGGAGCTTTGAGGAGGAGGGGGCGGTGGCTCGGCCGGCGCCGGCGCGACGCCACCCGCCGCCGAGATCATCTGCGGCGGCATGAAGAGGCCGCGCGCGAGGCCGATGGTCGGAGGAGCTCCGGCGGAGGCGAGGCCAACGCCATCCGGACTAGGGTTTGTGGCGGCGGGGCCGGGGGGGGGGGGGTCGCGGCTATAGGACGGGGTGAGGGGGTGCCGGCGTGTGCGTCCATGGGTGCCGGTCGCCGGCACCGGCGCGCGCGGGGCTTTGGAGGGGGAGAAGACAGAGCGAGCGAGTGTGCCGCACGCGGAAGCGGGCGCCGCAAATACACCGCGCGAGGTACCGCTTCCTGCCGCGCGCCCAACTCCGTATACCGCGCGCGCGGTTATTGCGCGCCTGCTGGAGCCATCCGCCGGATTGCGCGCGCGCTAAAGCGGGTATATTTACGGCGCGGCGCCTGTTTAGCGCGCCTGTTGGAGATGCTCTTACAAACAGATGCAATGTCTCCAACCCCCCCCCCCCCCCCCAAAAAAAAAGAAGCAATGTCTTAAGCCAACCAAACCTATTTCTTTATTGGTTCTCAAACATAGACTATATATTTCTTTATCATATACTCCATGACATAAACCGACCATAACATAATATAAACTCTTGGACCATCTGTGTCGCCTTTATTTCATTTTTTTCTCGTAAAGCTTGGATAGGAAAACAATCGTAGGGATTATAAAATTTCAGCAGTCAAATTTTCAAACATGTCATGAACATAGGGTCCATTTTATAATGTTTTGAGTTCCTAATATACTTGTACAGAGTTTACTAAATAATTACCCGTGCATTACAATGAGGATATACAAAAAATGTTACTCCCTCCAATCCAAATTTGGATCAGGGGGGTAATGTGATTTTGTAAACAAAATTTGTTTTCCTCTCATTTGGTTCGTGTCTAGCAGACTCGGAGACGACCGGCCGGCTAGCTGGTCGGTCCGCTTGGTGGAGTCGGCGGTGAACTCGAGATCGTGTTGATTTTCCTGGCATTTCTCTTCCGTCCATCGTCAAAGTCCAAATCCAGGTCGTAGGCAGCTTGATCGCCGTGTTCCTTTGTTTATTTAGGCACATACGTAGGTACATACGTGCAGCTAACTAACGTGTTTTGGTGTTGTTTTAGTTCCAGTTTCCATGCCACCTTCCGTACGTCTTAGCGACCATTCAACGACCGGTCTAGGAGCGAGCGCATACCGATTCCAAGACAGCGAAAGCACTTTGCAAAGAGAATGTACACGGCAGCTTCCAAATACGCCAGCCATGGCCCATGGCTGCCCTCCGGCGCAAGGTAATTAAGGACGACATCCAAAGGACGATCTATTTATCAACTGTCAAAAACTGTTAAGATAGTACAAAAAACACGAGAAGCAAAAATTACATCAAATTTCGTAGACCACCTAGCGATGACTTCAAGCACTGGAGCGAGCCGAAGGCACGTCGCCGTCATCGCCCCTCCCTTGCCGGAGTCGGGCGAACCTTGTTGTAGTAGATAGTCAGAAAGTCATCGTGCTAAGGCGCTGCAGGACCAGCGCACCAGAACAACAACCGTCGTCGATGAACAGAAGCATAGATCAGAAGGATCCAACCTGTAAACACACGAACACAAACGAGCGAAGACCGGATCCACGTGGATCCATTAAAGACAAACGCTGACCGAATCATGATCTGCCGGAGACAAATCTCCACATGCCTTCCGACGACACCGGAAGCACCGCTGGGACGGGGTATAGGCAGGGAGAAGCTTATTTCATCTTCAAAGAGCCGCCGCCGCCTCACCTCTCTAAGCAGAACACAAATCGAAGAAACTCAAAAAGACATAAAAAAACGAAGCCCTCCCGCCAGCAAGGGCCGGGATCCACCGCACCTCCATGACCCTAAGGCCATAGACAAGCAAACTGGCACAGGCGCCGACAAGAGGCACACGGCAACTAGCGGCTAGATGCCCTTTGTGTGATCGGCGGCGCTGTTACGACAATCAATACCCTTATTTTTTCAGCTATGACAATGGTTACAACATTGATAAAAAAAGGAAGTAAAGCCTGTGAGGCATCATCTAGCCATGTACTAGGGGTAGAGTCTAGGTAAGCTAACTAGCTCGTGGGCTACTCCACTTGCTTCTCTACCCCTTGCTTCATAGGTTAATGGCAGAGATCAATACCAAAAAAGGAGACACCCTCTTGCATTGTAGATATCACGTTTGTATTGTCCGGATTGACCACAATCTATTGCACCCCATCATTTGAGCTAGATTCAATCCAAAGCGAAGGGCCGGGGCCTCCACCATAAAAGCATCAACACATATATCAATTTTATCATTTGTTGCCACAATGAACTTACCTTTGTCGTCTCTCAGAACAGCATCAACTGCACCTTTAAGTGAATCACGATCAAATGCATCAGCTACATTAAGTTTGACATGATCTTTCATCGATTTTGTCCATCCACCATGTTTTATCTTTGCTTTGGGTGAGTTTTCACTGTAGAAGTTTAAGGCTAGGACATATATGACCAGGTGAGCAGACCTGTTTCCCATGCACTAGCTTCCTTCTTTCCTACCAAAGATACCACATTGTTGTAGCCAAAGTTTCCCTAAATCTAGGTTGTCCTAAGACATCAGTCTCATAGTCAAGTATATTCAAGAGATACACCAAAACAGCCTCATCGGCATGGTCCACCTCGCATGCTATATTGATAACAACACCAACACCCAGGTGGTGCCACACTTCTTTTGCCTCCGAGCATTCAAACAAAAGATGTTTATTAGTTGTGCACTCATATTGCATGTGGGACATTGCGGATGTACTTTCAGGTGTCTATTCACCAGTATAAATTTGCTGAGTGCAGCTCCATAGGCAAGGTCCCCTAAAGAAAGATTTGGACTTGTGACAGACAAGACAACCTCCATATTGTATCCCATATATGATTGAGAGTTGATGCCCCCAACAGATTATCTCCTACCATTTTATGGACATAACGACATTCCCACTCATATGGTAATCACTTTGAACAATAAAAGCACCCATTTCGTGAAGCTCCAAAAAATGAAATCTAACATTACATGTGTGGATAACGGGATGGCTAGGATCCTTTGCGCATCAACTCTCTAGATAGTTTGATGACCTAATTGTTTTCCCGATCAAACCTTAATAGGGTTAATAAGGTTACCCAATCTCGTTAGCATTTGGCCAACACATCTGGTGATCACCTTTCTATTGGGGGTATCTTGGATTGAAGAATCGACCCAGATATTTATATTTTGGCCATCACTGACTCGCCACACATACCCTCCTTTAACTGTTTTCCAACCCCTGCCATTATGTTTTGCCATGTATACAATGATCCCTTTTTGGTGGGGGCATTGAGCAAATCAGTGTTAGGATAGTATTTAGCTCCCAGGATACTAGCACATATTGAGTCAGGGTTATCAATTAGATGTCAGGCATATTTTGCAAGTATGCTAAATTGAAACAATACAAATCATGGAATCCCATACCTCCTTTTTCTTTGGCACCCACATCTTGCACTAATGCATATGTTTGTGATTAACATCATCACCCCACCAAAACTACAAGATAACACAAAAGATTCCTTTGAAAAAACAACATTGCATAAGTTGGTATAGCTTGAGCCATCGAATTAACTAAAACTTCTTTTGTTCCCGACAAGCATCTTACTCTCTAGCCACTTAGTCTGAGAATCATACGGTTAAGTAGGTATCAGAAATTATCACTCTTTTCTAACCCACTGGAAGAAGCCAATTATTTAGCATTTAAAGCCTCTGTCATAATTTTCAACGTTAAACAACATGTCATTTCACTTCAACGCTAGTATACAGGATACAAATTTGCTTAATTTATCAGCACTCACCATTTCTCCAAAAGCCAGGCATTAACCATCCATAATCGTTTTCAGACATTCAACATTTTATGCATGTGCCTTCATCAAAACAAGTGAATCATTATCAAGTAGAAGGTAAGTAACAACTGGAGCTTCTTGGCATACTTTGGCACCCACTAAATCGCCTTGTTCCTCAACATGAACCAGCAGGGTCGTGAGCCCTTCAGTGTAGAGTCGGAAAAATATAGGGGTAGAGGGGATCCCCCTGCCTTAAATGTCTTTATGGAACAATAGTTTTCATTACATGATCATTGAAGCAAACTTTGTACTCAACAGAAGTGACACAGAGCACAATGAGATTTACCCAGTGTAGGGTCAAAAGGAGTGTCTGGAGGGAGGGTGAATAGACAACTAGCAAGGTACAATGATCAATTTTAACATTATAACATTTTGGCATATTTTGGCACAAGCTAGATAGCACCAAGTACACCCTACACATGCATTTCTAGAGTATAGGTGGCAGAATATAAAGAACATGCAAGTGAAAGAAAGTAATGATAGAGTTTGAGGGATTCGCAAACAATGGTTGACACATAAATGTTTTGACCCGTGGTTCCGATAGGTGGTGTTGTCATAGGTTCGCGTTGATGGAGTCTTCAATCACAAATACTACGGTTGTGGATTCCACGGAGTAATCGAGTCCGCGGAGGGCTCACACCCACGGAGGGTCCATGAAGAAGCAACCTTGTCTATCCCAGCATGGCTTACTGTTGGGGAACGTAGTAATTTCAAAAAAAATCCTACGCACACGCAAGATCATGGTGATGCATAGCAACGAGAGGGGAGAGTGTTGTCTACGTACCCTCGTAGACCGAAGTGGAAGCGTTGACACAACGTAGAGGAAGTAGTCGTACGTCCTCCTCGCGATCCGACCGATCCAAGCGCCGTTACTCCGGCGCCTCCGAGTTCTTGACACACGTACATCTCGATGACGTCCCCGGGTCTCGATCCAGCAAAACCTCCGGGGATGAGTTCCGTCAGCACGACGGCGTGGTGACGATCTTAATGAACTACCGACGCAGGGCTTCGCCTAAACACTGCGACAATATGACCGAGGTGGAATATGGTGGAGGGGGCACCGCACACGGCTAAGGAACGATCTCAAGGATCAACTTGTGTGTCCTAGGGTGCCCCCTGCCCCCGTATATAAAGGAGCAAGGGGGGAGGGCCGGCCGGCCTAGAGGCGCGCCAAGGGAGGGGGGAGTCCTCCTCCTAGTAGGAGTAGGACTCCCCTTTCCTAGTCCAACTAGGAGGGAGGAAGGGGGAAGGAAAGAGAGGGAGAGGGAGAGGGAAAGGGGGGCCGCGCCCCCCTCCTTGTCCAATTCGGACTGACCATGTGGGGCGCGCGCGCCACCTCCTGGCGCGGCCCTCTCTCTCCCCTCGCGGCCCGATAAGGCCCATACTTCCCCCGGGGGGTTCCGGTAACCCCTCCGGCACTCCGGTATTATCCGAAACCACTCGGAACCATTCCGATGTCCGAACATAGCCGTCCAATATATCAATCTTTACGTCTCGACCATTCCGAGACTCCTCGTCATGTCCGTGATCACATCCGGGACTCCGAACTCCTTCGGTACATCAAAATGCATAAACTCATAATAACTGTCATCGTAACCTTAAGCGTGCGGACCCTACGGTTCGAGAACAATGTAGACATGACCGAGACACCTCTCCGGTCAATAACCAATAGCGGGACCTGGATGCCCATATTGGCTCCTACATATTCTACGAAGATCTTTATCGGTCAGACCGCATAACAACATACGTTGTTCCCTTTGTCATCGGTATGTTACTTGCCCGAGATTCGATCGTCGGTATCCAATACCTAGTTCAATCGTTACCGGCAAGTCTCTTTACTCGTTCCGTAATACATCATCCCGCAACCAACTCATTGGTTGCAATGCTTGCAAGGCTTATGTGATGTGCATTACCGAGAAGGCCCTGAGATACCTCTCCGACATTCGGAGTGACAAATCCTAATCTCGAAATACACCAACCCAACAAATACTTTCGGAGACACCTGTAGAGCACCTTTATAATCACCCAGTTACGTTGTGACGTTTGGTAGCACACAAAGTGTTCCTACGGTAAACGGGAGTTGCATAATCTCATAGTCATAGGAACATGTATAAGTCATGGATAAAAGCAATAACAGCATACTAAACGATCGGGTGCTAAGCTAATGGAATGGGTCATGTCAATCAGATCATTCAACTAATGATGTGACCTTGTTAATCAAATGACAACTCCTTTGTGTATGGTTAGGAAACTTAACCATCTTTGATTAATAAGCTAGTCAAGTAGAGGCATACTAGTGACACTCTGTTTGTCTATATATCCACACATGTATTATGTTTCCGGTTAATACAATTCTAGCATGAATAATAAACATTTATCATGATATGTAAGGAAATAAATAATAACTTTATTATTGCCTCTAGGGCATATTTCCTTCAGTCTCCCACTTGCACTAGAGTCAATAATCTAGATTACACAGTAATGATTCTAACACCCATGGAGTCTTGGTGCTGATCATGTTTTGCCCGTGGAAGAGGCTTAGTTAACGGGTCTGCTACATTCAGATCCGTATGTATCTTGCAAATCTCTATGTCTCCCACCTGGACCAAGTCCTGGATGGAATTGAAGCGTCTCTTGATGTGCTTGGTTCTCTTGTGAAATCTGGATTCCTTCGCCAAGGCAATTGCTCCAGTATTGTCACAAAAGATTTTCATTGGACCCGAAGCACTAGGTATGACACCTAGATCGGATATGAACTCCTTCATCTAGACTCCTTCATTTGCTGCTTCCGAAGCAGCTATGTACTCCGCTTCACATGTAGATCCCGCTGCGACGCTTTGTTTAGAACTGCACCAACTGACAGCTCCACCGTTTAATGTAAATACGTATCCGGTTTGTGATTTTGAATCGTCCGGATCAGTGTCAAAGCTTGCATCAACGTAACCCTTTACGATGAGCTCTTTGTCACCTCCATACACGAGAAACATTTCCTTAGTCCTTTCAGGTACTTCAGGATATTCTTGACCACTGTCCAGTGATCCACTCCTGGATTACTTTGGTACCTCCCTGCTAAACTTATAGCAAGGCACACATCAGGTCTGGTACACAGCATTGCATACATGATAGAGCCTATGGCTGAAGCATAGGGAACATCTTTAATCTTCTCTCTATCTTCTGCAGTGGTCGGGCTTTGAGTCTTACTCAACTTCACACCTTGCAATACAGGTAAGAACCCTTTCTTTGCTTGATCCATTTTGAACTTCTTCAAAATCTTGTCAAGGTATGTGCTTTGTGAAAGTCCAATTAAGCGTCTTGATCTATCTCTATAGATCTTAATGCCCAATATGTAAGCAGCTTCACCGAGGTCTTTCATTGAAAAACTCTTATTCAAGTATCCCTTTATGCTATTCAGAAATTCTATATCATTTCCAATCAGTAATATGTCATCTACATATAATATCAGAAATGCTACAGAGCTCCCACTCACTTTCTTGTAAATATAGGCTTCTCCAAAAGTCTGTATAAACCCAAATGCTTTGATCACACTATCAAAGCGTTTATTCCAACTCCGAGATGCTTGCACCAGTCCATAAATGGATCGCTGGAGCTTGCACACTTTGTTAGCTCCCTTTGGATCGATAAAACCTTCTGGTTGCATCATATACAACTCTTCTTCCAGAAACCCATTCAGGAATGCAGTCTTTACATCCATTTGCCAAATTTTATAGTCATAAAATGCGGCAATTGCTAACATGATTCGGACAGACTTAAGCATCGCTACGGGTGAGAAGGTCTCATCGTAGTCAATCCCTTGAACTTGTCGAAACCCTTTTGCGACAAGTCGAGCTTTGTAGACAGTAACATTACCGTCAGCGTCTGTCTTCTTCTTAAAGATCCACTTGTTCTCTATTGCTTGCCGACCCTCGGGCAAGTCAACCAAAGTCCACACTTTGTTTTCATACATGGATCCCATCTCAGATTTCATGGCTTCCAGCCATTTTGCGGAATCTGGGCTCACCATCGCTTCTTCATAGTTCGTAGGTTCGTCATGATCTAGTAGCATGATTTCCAGAACAGGATTGCCGTACCACTCTGGTGCGGATCTCACTCTGGTTGATCTACGAGGTTCTGTAGTAACTTGATCTGTAGTTTCATGATCATCATCATTAACTTCTTCTCTGATTGGTGTAGATGTCACAGAAACCGGTTCCTGTGATGAACTACTTTCCAATAAGGGAGCAGGTACAGTTACCTCATCAAGTTCTACTTTCCTCCCACTCACTTCTTTCGAGAGAAACTCCTTCTCTAGAAAGGATCCATTTTTAGCAGCAAATGTCTTGCCTTCGGATCTGTGATAGAAGGTGTACCCAACAGTCTCCTTTGGGTATCCTATGAAGACACATTTTTCCGATTTGGGTTCGAGCTTATCAGGTTGAAGCTTTTTCACATAAGCATCGCAGCCCCAAACTTTAAGAAACGACAACTTTGGTTTCTTGCTAAACCACAGTTCATAAGGTGTCGTCTCAACGGATTTTGACGGTGTTCCATTCAACGTGAATGTGGCCGTCTCTAGAGCATAACCCCAAAACGATAGCGGTAAATCTGTAAGAGACATCATAGATCGCACCATATCTAGTAAAGTGCGATTACGACGTTCAGACACACCATTGCGCTGTGGTGTTCCGGGTGGCGTGAGTTGCGAAACTATTCCGCATTGTTTCAAATGTAGACAAAACTCGTAACTCAAATATTCTCCTCCATGATCAGATCATAGAAACTTTATTTTCTTGTTACGATGATTTTCAACTTCACTCTGAAATTCTTTTGGCTTCAACATTATGAATATGTGTATCACTACTATCGAGATTCATTAAAAATAGACCACTCTTCAAGGGTGCATGACCATAAAAGATATTACTCATATAAATAGAACAACCATTATTCTCTGATTTAAATGAATAACCGTCTCGCATCAAACAAGATCCAGATATAATGTTCATGCTCAACGCTGGCACCAAATAACAATTATTTAGGTCTAATACTAATCCCGAAGGTAGATGTAGAGGGAGCGTGCCGACTGCGATCACATCGACTTTGGAACCGTTTCCTACGCGCATCGTCACCTCGTCCTTTGCTAGTGTTCGCTTAATCCGTAGTCCCTGTTTCGAGTTGCAAATATTAGCAACAGAACCAGTATCAAATACCCAGGTGCTACTGCGAGCTCTAGTAAGGTACACATCAATAACATGCATATCACATATACCTTTGTTCACCTTGCCATCCTTCTTATCCACCAAATACTTGGGGCAGTTCCGCTTCCAGTGACCAGTCTGCTTGCAGTAGAAGCACTCAGTTTCAGGCTTAGGTCCAGACTTGGGTTTCTTCTCTTGAGCAGCAACTTGTTTGCTGTTCTTTTTGAAGTTCCCCTTCTTCTTCCCTTTCTTGAAACTAGTGGTCTTATTGACCATCAACACTTGATGCTCCTTCTTGATTTCTACCTCCGCAGCCTTTAGCATTGCGAAGAGCTCGGTGATAGACTTATCTATCCCTTGCATATTATAGTTCATCACGAAGTCTTTGTAGCTTGGTGGCAGTGATTGGAGAATTCTGTCAATGACGCAATCATCCGGAAGATTGACTCCCAGCTGATTCAAGTGATTATAATACCCAGACATCACTACAGGAAAAAGTGTGTGTAGAGACGTTGATTTTCATAGCTAGAGACACGTTATGTCATCTCTAGACAAAACTAGAGTCGATTTAGTAAAGCGTCCTTGGAGCGTCTCCCCACAGACCGTCTCAAAACAGGTAGACACGCTTTGTTAGCGTGTCTACCTTGTATGAGACGCTATATTGGGACGTTCAAAATCATCTCTACAAAAATAGAGGTGTTCTATCACACGCTTGTATCGCACCTCTACTCATGTGGGCCCATTGCTTATACACGCTATGTTGAGACGTCATATTCATGTCTTTATGTGAATAAGCTTCTTTGTGGGTATGGAGTATTTTACTTTAATCGTTATTTGATTATTAATATTACCTTGTGTTCCTCATTTCAAATTTAGTTACTTTATTATGATAGGGATGCATGTGTAGATTGATCAAACATCAATATATAAAGGCATCAATCGACATCAGCAATTGCATTCGCAAGCAATCCATTCTCAGAATTAGCATCCTTTGTAACAAGTGTAGGAACAAATACATCCACTAAAAGTGTATGGAGACATGGAGTTCACAACTACATCAGATCCAGCATTCATATGAAATATGTAAATAATTAAAAGATACTACAAATTAGAACTAAGCTTTCCTTACATTATACATAATATGTGTTCATTTAAAGGCTAATTCTTGTGTGGTTGCTCCTTGCTCCTGCAATGCGTTCCAATTCTAAATTCTCAGCTACCCTGGAAGAAAAAATTAACAAAGAGAAGTTTAGAACATAAGCTTTTGGATTAGTGCAAGATGAAATGTTCTATGATGAAACTGTGAAAGATGTTCCCTACAAATGTCTTGACGTTGTCTTGGAGCACAAATGTCTTAGGTTGTGTTGGAGTGGTCAGCTTTAGCTTTTTGACCTAAAATGTTTCAAAGTAGTATCATATTGGCAGGCAAACAACAATTGGCATAACCATGCAGGCGTATGTGATTCAACTGACTGAAACTATATCTAGTTTGGATATATTTCAAAATGTACATACCTTGGCTTGTTCTGATCATACTCATGCCTAATTAAGATGAATAAACACTTCCCCAAATGGTACAATTATGAAACATACTGAGCATCTATGTAGCTAAAGTAAAAAAAATCATGAAAACAATATGTACAGTTCATTAGTGGTGAAACAAGAAGTACGCCTTGTCTGCTGCACAAAGTCATTTGAAGCCATGTATAACTAATAAAGTGCAGACCACATAGACATGTCATTTTGCTTCGTAAGCAGTAGGGCAAGCCAAGAGACGCTGGTTTGCGGAAGCTAAAACTATACATAGTTAATCAAAGATGAGCAACTTGATAGAATGACAACACTTTTTCTTGTACAATTATCGTGTGACCCACCTTTCATTTTTTTGATAAAATGGCACATGTTTCATTGATAGCTAGACAAAATGGCACAAGCAAAACTTTTTCCTCTATTTCTACGTATGGGCCCGCACATCAGATTATTTGGGACAGTTTTGCCCTTTAGCTTGTTTCCTCTAGTTCAATTGACCTATCGGTCGATACAAGAAACATGCACGAGACAGGAGGATAGGAAGAACAGCGCCGCCGTTCTTCCTATCGATACGCTGTGCATTCCCCACCGCCATCTCGCCATGCTTAGCCCGTTCTCTTGCCATCGCCTCGCCGCAGCTGTTCCCCTGTGTCTCCAATGAACAGTGGACGCTTTTACAGACCCTGCAGTTTGATTCCTGCTCTCAAGTCCTACCCTCGCAATTCCACGTCCCTACCCCATGTTGTGAAGTGTGCCATATCGTGTGCATGTTGATTACATCCCTACATGCTGCCAAAGTGTGCTACCTAAACAGTAGATAGCATCGAGCACGTACAGAAGCATCATCTAGCCAGTAGCTTTAGCGACATGAGCGACCAACAGACGCTCTAGCAGCCTGAGCGACCAATGCGAGCGAGCAAACTACAAAAGGGACGCCCAGCACGGTGCACGGCAGCGTCGACATCAGGGCATAACAGAGGGTCACACGACAGCATTAAGAAGATGCCGAGGCACACTTCGAAAAAACGGTGCGACGAGAGGAAGAGCGGGGCTTGCCTTCCGCCGCTTGGCGAGGGAGCATCGAGCAACCACGACACATCCACACCTGGTCCTCCACATGAACGGGCGGGTGGCAGAGCACGACAAGGCGACGATGGGAGAAGAGTGGTGCCTGGGAGGAAGGATGGCGAGGTGGCGGCACTGTTGTTCCTCCCCTTCTGTCTCGCGGCTAATTTTGGTACAGGAGGGCAAAATCGTCCCAAATAATCTAATGTGCAGGCTTTGATCTAGAAATAGAGGGAAAAGATCACTTTGTGCCACTTTGGCCAACTATCAATCTAAAGTATGCCATTTTATCCAAGAAAATGAAAAGTGTCATAGGATCAAAGTATGAGGAAAAAATGTGTAATTTTATCAAATTGCTCTTAAAAGATGGAGGTAGGAATCATGTTGTGATAGCAGATTAAAGTGGATCTCTCTTACAACAAGTAAATGCAACCTGCTTAATGGCAAGTCATTCGATCATACTGGCATAATGGGATTCGAGGTAGCACCTGCTAGTAAACCAGATTAATGTACTCGCTCCTTATCCTTTAAAAGGACGAACTACCAAATTCGTAAGTTACACAGTGGATAAAGAACATAAAACGTGTACATAAGTTGCAAGACGCACCACCAATGTGGTTGCTCCATCAGATCTAAATCTGATGCATGAGTTTCCTGATGGATGCTGGTTGGTCTTAATGGTGAGATTTGGTGAAAACTAATCTGGATATAAGAAGCGTGAGATGCGCAATTGAAAGATGTAAAGATATAATGGTAAACTGTTGAGCAGATGGGATTCGAGGGAGCACCTGCTTGATAGAGCAGATGGGATTCGAGGGTGCGCCGGCTTGATGTGGCAGAATTTTGGCCGGAGGATGACGCCGGCATGGACCTGGCTTGCGGAAGTTGAGGACGACGCCAGGAGAGGTGCGGCCAGGGGACGGCGAGGACAAGGGAAGCCGGCCGTCCCTGACTGGTGAGGTCGTCGACGGAGGAGGCCAGACGTAGCCGGCAGAGGGCACCGCTCGGGGCGAGGCTTGGAGCCGCCGCAGATTGGATATGGTGGGTTGAAGAAACTGGGAGCGGAAAAGATGGGGTGCGTGGGAGACGACCCTAGTATTAGTTAGTAGTTCATGAAAAAAATCCAAAACAAACGCGGGATCCATCCATAAAAAAGCGGTAAACCAAAACGAATTTGGGAGCGCCAAAATTTTATATATACCAAATATAAAGCCGCGTATGAAACGTCTCAAAATTCGTCCTTAACTTATTTAAAAAATATATTTATTTTATAAATACCTAATTCCTATAATAACTGTGCAACGCCTTTCAATCGTCTTAAGAAGCATCTTTATTTTGGTAGTGTCCATGAATGTAGAGGCGAATTAAAAAGCGTCCCAGAAAAAGCGACCTTACGCGCCAATTTTGTTGTAGTGCATCTTGAGTATATGCTCACTGACAGAACCATTCTCTTCCATCTTGCAGCTATAGAACTTATTGGAGACCTCATATCTCTCAATCCGGACATTCTGTTTGAATATCAACTTCAACTCCTGGAACATCTCATATGCTCCATGGTTCTCAAACCGTCGTTGAAGTCCAGGTTCTAAGCCGTAAAGCATGGCACACTGAACTATCGAGTAGTCATCAGCTTTGCTCTGCCAGGCGTTCATAACATCTGGCGTTGCTCCAGCAGCAGGCCTGGCACCTAGCGGTGCATCCAGGACGTAACTCTTCTGTGCAGCAATGAGGATAATCCTCAAGTTACGGACCCAGTCCGTGTAATTGCTACCATCATCTTTCAACTTTGCTTTCTCAAGGAACGCATTAAAATTCAACGGAACAACAGCACGAGCCATCTATCTACAATCATCATAAACAAGCAAGATACTATCAGGGACTAAGTTCATGATAAATTTAAGTTCAATTAATCATATTACTTAAGAACACCCACTTAGATAGACATCCCTCTAATCATCTAAGTGATCACGTGATCCAAATAAAAACTAATCCATAACCGATCATCACGTGAAATGGATTATTTCTCAATGGTGAACATCATCATGTTGATCATATCTACTATATGATTCACGCTCGACCTTTCGGTCTCCGTGTTCCGAGGCCATATCTGCATATGCTAGGCTCGTCAAATATAACCCGAGTATTCCGCGTGTGCAAAACTGGCTTGCACCCGTTGTAGATGGACGCAGAGCTTATCACACCCGATCATCACGTGGTGTCTGGGCACAACGAACTTTGGCAACGGTGCATACTCGGGGAGAACACTTCTTGATAATTTAGTGAGAGATCATCTTATAATGCTACCGTCAATCAAAGCAAGATAAGTTGCATAAAAGATAAACATCACATGCAAATCAATATAAGTGATATGATATGGTCATCATCATCTTGTGCTTCGTGATCTCCATCTCTGCAGCACCATCATGATCACCATCGTCACCGGCGCGACACCTTGATCTCCATCGTAGCATCGTTGTCGTCTCGCCAATCTTATGCTTCTACGACTATCGCTACCGCTTAGTGATAAAGTAAAGCATTACAGGGCGATTGCATTGCATACAATAAAGCGACAACCATACGGCTCCTGCCGGTTGTCGATAACTCGGTTACAAAACATGATCATCTCATATAATAAAATATATCATCATGTCTTGACCATATCACATCACAACATGCCCTGCAAAAACAAGTTAGACGTCCTCTACTTTGTTTGTTGCAAATTTTACGTGGCTGCTACGGGCTTAAGCAAGAACCAATCTCACCTACGCATCAAAACCACAACGATAGTTTGTCAAATAGACCCCGTTTTAACCTTCTCAAGGACCGGGCGTAGCCATACTCGGTTCAACTAAAGTTGGAGAAATTGACACCCGCCAGCCACCTGTGTGCAAAGCACGGCGGTAGAACCAGTCTCGCGTAAGCGTACGCGTAATGTCGGTCTGGGCCGCTTCATCCAACAATACCGCCGAACCAAAGTATGACATGCTGGTTGGCAGTATGACTTGTATCGTCCACAACTCACTTGTGTTCTACTCTTGCAAAACATCAAACCATAAAAACCTAGGCTCGGATGCCACTGTTGGGGAACGTAGTAATTTCAAAAAAATTCCTACACACACGCAAGATCATGGTGATGCATAGCAACGAGAGGGGAGAGTGTTGTCTACGTACCCTCGTAGACCGAAGCGGAAGCATTGACACAACGTAGAGGAAGTAGTCGTACGTCCTCCTCGCGATCCGACCGATCCAAGCGCCGTTACTCCGGCGCCTCCGAGTTCTTGACACACGTACAGCTCGATGACATCCCCGGGTCTCGATCCAGCAAAACCTCCGGGGATGAGTTTCGTCAGCACGACGGCGTGGTGACGATCTTAATGAACTACCGACGCAGGGCTTCGCCTAAACACTGCGACAATATGACCGAGGTGGAATATGGTGGAGGGGGGCACCGCACACGGCTAAGGAACGATCTCAAGGATCAACTTGTGTGTCCTAGGGTGCCCCCCTGCCCCCGTATATAAAGGAGCAAGGGGGGAGGGCCGGCCGGCCTAGAGGCGCGCCAAGGGAGGGGGGAGTCCTCCTCCTAGTAGGAGTAGGACTCCCCTTTCCTAGTCCAACTAGGAGGGAGGAAGGGGGAAGGAAAGAGAGGGAGAGGGAGAGGGAAAGGGGGGCCGCACCCCCCCTCCTTGTCCAATTCGGACTGCCCATGTGGGGCGCGCGCGCCACCTCCTGGCGCGGCCCTGTCTCTCCCCTCGCGGCCCAATAAGGCCCATACTTCCCCCGGGGGGTTCCGGTAACCCCTCCGGCACTCCGGTATTATCCGAAACCACTCGGAACCATTCCGATGTCCGAACATAGCCGTCCAATATATCAATCTTTACGTCTCGACCATTCCGAGACTCCTCGTCATGTCCGTGATCACATCCGGGACTCCGAACTTCTTTGGTACATCAAAATGCATAAACTCATAATAACTGTCATCGTAACCTTAAGCGTGTGGACCCTACGGTTCGAGAACAATGTAGACATGACCGAGACACCTCTCCGGTCAATAACCAATAGCGGGACCTGGATGCCCATATTGGCTCCTACATATTCTACGAAGATCTTTATCGGTCAGACCGCATAACAACATACGTTGTTCCCTTTGTCATCGGTATGTTACTTGCCCGAGATTCGATCGTCGGTATCCAATACCTAGTTCAATCTCGTTACCGGCAAGTCTCTTTACTCGTTCCGTAATACATCATCCCGCAACCAACTCGTTGGTTGCAATGCTTGCAAGGCTTATGTGATGTGCATTACCGAGAAGGCCCTGAGATACCTCTCCGACATTCGGAGTGACAAATCCTAATCTCGAAATACGCCAACCCAACAAATACTTTCGGAGACACCTGTAGAGCACCTTTATAATCACCCAGTTACGTTGTGACGTTTGGTAGCACACAAAGTGTTCCTACGGTAAACGGGAGTTGCATAATCTCATAGTCATAGGAACATGTATAAGTCATGGATAAAAGCAATAGCAGCATACTAAACGATCGGGTGCTAAGCTAATGGAATGGGTCATGTCAATCAGATCATTCAACTAATGATGTGACCTTGTTAATCAAATGACAACTCCTTTGTGTATGGTTAGGAAACTTAACCATCTTTGATTAATAAGCTAGTCAAGTAGAGGCATACTAGTGACACTCTGTTTGTCTATATATCCACACATGTATTATGTTTCCGGTTAATACAATTCTAGCATGAATAATAAACATTTATCATGATATGTAAGGAAATAAATAATAACTTTATTATTGCCTCTAGGGCATATTTCCTTCACTTACACCCACGAAGGGCTGGCCTCACTCAGGTAGATCTTCATGAAGCAGGCGATCTCCTTACCCTCACAAACTTCTTGGTTTCTCCATAAGATTTGGAGACACCCAAGCACATCATGCCAATCTAGGAGGCACCACCCTCCAAAAGGTAATAGATGGTGTTGTTGATGATGAACTACTTGCTCTTGTGCTTCAAAAGATAATCTCCTCAACACTCAAACACTCTGTTACAGATTTTGACTTTAGGAAGGAAGGTTTGGATGGAAAGCAATGAGTGACTAGAAATCAAAGGATCAATGGTTGGAGTGGAATCATTTTGAAATCAGCACTAGAAGTGGTAGTTCTCCCTCAGAAATATGGATATGATGAAATGTATTTGCTTCTAGAGACAATGGTGGAGTGGGTTGGGGTATATATAGGCAGCACCAAAAATCTGACCGTTACTCACCTTTTAGCACATCTCGGTGAGACCGACTGAAAACACTCGGTAATACCGAACTATACAAAAGGTTTCAACTTCAGATATTTCGATGGCTCCGGATGAGACTGTTCGGTGGCTCTGAGTTGTGATGACCTAAGCACTTTACACACTTCGGTGTCACCCACTGAAATCATTCGAAAATTCCGAACACATTTCAGTAGGCAACCGAAGGTTGGCAAATGCTCTTCGGTGAGACTGAAGGTTCAACTTGGTGAGACCGGAAATTAGGGTTTAGGAAATGGCTATATCAATGATGGCTTGGTGACTCCGATGTATATGTGTTTGATGAGTCCGAGTTGAACTTGTGGTTTGTGATATAGTGGGAATGTGGGAACTTGTATGAGGCTTTTGGAGTTTGATCTTTAAGCACTTTGAACAAGAAACACATTATCACGACCTCATCCCCTTTTAATAGTATTGGCATACATATGGACTCAATGTGATCTTTGATCACTAAAATAGAAATGAAGTCTTGAAGCTTGATCCAACACTTGTTGATGAGTCAAGCAAATATTATTTAACAATGAAGCTCTGGTTTTAAAGAGGGGCCAATGACAATTCCGGCTCTAACTAAAGGTTTCTCCATGTATTTATCCATCTGAGTAACCATGAAGACAATGTCAAACTTAATACCTTGTTACTTTCTTCGGTACTTTGTATTTGAGTTTAGATAATAATGAAAAGGGGAATAAAAACATCAGACTAGACCATCAGAGGTTGGGACTCATCAAAGTGTATATTATCGATGTCAAGGATTTCCCTGTTTGTGTATAACCATCTCCCCCCTCCCCTCCCAAGTTCCATGTAGAGCCTTTTATGGGCTCCCACAAATCCAAGCTACGAAAAAACGCCAAGGCTTCTCCCTATATGCATACAGTTGACAAGGAACGACGACATGGCAATCAATGTAGTGAAAACCATGGCGCTTAGTAGATTTTCAGAACTTGATGTACATGTGTGCATTTGGCATTCTTCATTACGATCTTTTGGTAGCTAGCATTGTTACTAATAACAGCTTCATTTACTCGAGGGACATGTCAACAAGAGATATTATTTCTTAATCCGCAGATTTCTGCTCGTCTTATTACACGTCTTACAATAACAAATGATTAATTAATTTGTGAACACTAAAAAGGAAACTTTTATTACAACATTTCCTAAGTTTAATGGCTATTTCTATCATAAAACTTATTAATGCATGATTTGCGACTTGGCCTAGATTGTATCGAGAGTTATTTCATGATCATAATGTTTTTGTATCTCCCTCTTTCCTCACTACTACAGACAAACAAGTATTCCCGGTTCGTGGTTCTAATGGCAAGGGGGGATACCTTGCCCAAAAGAAAGAAGAAAGTAGGTCAAGCGAGGGAGGTTGGGACTCATCGAAGTATCACGAGTTCCCACACGTGCCTTTTATGAGATTCGACACATCCAAGCTAATCCAAAGCCCATGGCTTTCCCATCTTTGCATTTAGTTGACAAGGCATGACACCATGTCTAACCTTGGCTGCTAGAGGACATTTATTTACAACACAATTTGCACGTGCCTACATTGCATTCGTCGTTGCATTATTTCGATAGTTAGTAATTTGTACTAATAATAGCTTCATCTACTCCAAAGACATGTGGTACAGATAATATTTCCCTTGATGCTCTAGAAGACCATATGATCCCTTGGCCTTCATATTTCGCATCTCGGAGTATCTCACAGTTCAAACAAATGAGATTGAAGCTTTCGTGTCCCTTTTTGTATCCATTTTTCGTTGCTGCACTTGGTTTGTTACGAAAGTAATGAAAATGGGGGTTTTCTAAAAGTAATGAAAAGTGGGAGTTTAAGTGGTAAATGCCGAGAATCCTTTGTTTGTTTATAGCCCTGATATGTCTCCATCGCATATAAGTTTCGTAAATGCCTTCTAGGAGCTCCCACATATTCTAGCTAGGCCAAAGCCAAGGCTCCCAGACATGTATTAGTTTACCAGGTATGACACAATGTCAACTAATGGGATAATAACTCTAGGGATTAGTGGATTGTCACAACTTTATGTACATGTGCGCAAGTGATATTCCTCGTTACATTCTTTAGGCAACTAGCATTATTGTTAATAATAGCTTTAGTTATTTCGGGGACCTGCGACAAGAAATATTATATATTAATTCAGAAACCCTTGCAAGATCAATGGTCTTAGTACATATCTTACTACAACAAATATTAAAGTGCTACGAATTAAGGAATTTCTCGAGTTAAAAAATTATTCTTCGTCATACACACTTGATGATGATCAACAATGATTGTGTTATAAAACATAGTAAACACTTGCCAATTACATGTTTTCCTGATGAGTCAAATAAATGAAATGCATTGTTCATTCTTCTCACCTCCCCCCCCCCTTGCGCAACAAAAGGCGACATGCTCCCGTTCATGACCTTAATATTTTTTTGCATCTCCATGATCCTCATTGCTACTACCAATCGAGATCGAATCTTAGCGTGACCCTAATCTTTTTGAGTCTCCATATTTCCTCTTTGCTATAGGCAAACCTAGCAGCTAGCACGCGTTAGCAACTTGCTTCAGACATGCCTAGTTTGACATTCATCGTCGTATTCTGTAGATATATCATTTACTACGTAGAGACCTTTTTGGAGCATGGATTGTCTTGTTACTCAACCTTACGCTTACAAGGCAAATGTTTAATTAACCCTGAGCATGAAAACAATGATACATAAACCTATTAAACGCTTGCCAATAACCCTTTCTTGACGAGTCAGGTGAATGATCTTTAGCAAGCAATGTTCTAATTTTCTTGCGGGAAATGAACACTCTCATTAATCAACCTAGATGATTACAATGCTAGCTATCTCCACAGGAGAGTCTCGAAGCGAACAAGAGGTTTACTGTTACAAAATGACCCATCCATGCAAGGGCAAGACTAGCAATATTCACATGCCTACTAATTTTAACCAAGCTAATGTTCCTTCCCTTAGACAACAAACCTCTTGTCTCAGTCACCGGATTCACGTATCTCGATATATCAACGCCTTGTGCTTTCACCAGATCAATCGCCTCGTCGCTGCAATTCGACTCGACCATCAGAAAAAGGGTTGGACCAATGAAGAAACATAAGCATCACTGCTCACCACTAAATACAGTATCACGAATATAGCGTCTAGAAAGAATTTCGCAAAGTACAAGACAAAGATGCAAAACATAAACAACACAGAAGTAAAGAAGAAGAAAAGATGACAACGTCAAGAAAAAGAGAGAGATGACAACCCAAAGCAAAGCAAAAACCATAACCGCAGGCACCCCTTTTTCTAAGCGATGAAGAACCAAACCGCACCTATCTTGCGGTTCTTGGCTTTGAAGTGCCCAAGCGCCCAACCAAAGCCGCGAGGATGGATGGATGGATGCGTCTCGCGGCGGCACAGCCCCTGCCGTCCGTCCAAGACACGCAACCGCTGGCGCGATCCAGGCCGTCCGCGCCTCGGGGCCGCGGATCCGGCCGTCCGACGCGCCCCCGCCCCCCTTTATATACCCGAGGACCCCTCCCCCCCGCCCTGCCTACGCCGTCTCTCTCTGTCCTGTCCTTTCTCCTCCAACTCCAACCTCCCCCCACCCCTCCCCTCCCCAAATTTGGACCAAACGAACTCGCTAAACATAATCTCATCCTTAAACGCGCGGCGAACGGAATCGGATTTGGGAGGGACGAGACGCGTTTGGATCCCATTTTGGGGGCTAATCGTGGTGGGTAGTGAGTGATTCGGGCCGGGGTTAGGGTTTCGGATCTGGTGATAATCCGGCGATGAACGGCGAGATGATGATGCGGCCTCCCATGCCGGCGCCGTACCAGGTGTGGGCGGCGGCGCTGGCGCAGCAGCAGCAGCTCCCGCCGGTGGTCGCGGCGGAGGCGTCGGCACCGGCGGGGGCGGGGTTCAAGCCGGCGAGGCCCGCGTGGAAGCGGGCGGCGCGGCAGCAGCCCGGGTGGAAGCAGCGCAAGGCCGCGGCCCAGGCGCAGGGGAGGTGGGGCGGGTCGGCGGCGCCGCGCAACACGACGTCGTACCTGATCCGGGCCAAGCGGGCCGGGGGCGTGGCGTCGCTGGTGTCGCCGTGCCCCGTGACGCCCGCCGTGCTGCCCACGCCGCGGCTGTCGCCGGCGCGGGAGGTGCTGGTGGAGATGGCCAAGGAGGCGTGGGGCGTCGACGGGTACGGCTCCATGAAGGGCCTCATCCGCCTCCGCCCCCAGGCCCCCGACGCCGGCGACGGCGACGGCGACTCGGGCTCCGGCGAGAGCGACGTGGAGGAGCACGTGGAGGTGGAGCGCCGCCTCGACCACGACCTCAGCCGCTTCGAGATGGTGCAGCTCCCCGCCGCGCCCGCCGCCGACGACTACGACGGTGAGGACGAGGAGGCCCGCGCGGCCCGGCTGGAGGAGGAGAACCTGACCCTCCGCGCGCGGCTGTTCCTGGTGGAGCGCGACATGGCCGAACTCCGCCGCCGCCTCCTCGCCGTCGAGTCCCTCTGCCGCGACCGCCACCGCGACGGCTGCGTCGTGGACGCCGCCCTGCCTTCCCCAACCAGCGACGAGGCGGCCACCGAGGACGCCATGGTACTCTGACGTGGCCGCCGCCGCACCCGGCCGACCGCCCGCACCGTGCCCTGTACATAGCCCACCGTCCCCTCTTCCCCTCCCCCCTGTGCAGGTGTCAACAGACAGACAGATTTGAATGAATTGAAGAGTAGCCAGCAGCATCACAATCAGCAGGAGCAGTTCAATTAGCATCCCAGAACCAGTCATCACTCTCCCTTCCTTCCTTGAATCCCCATAGCAGTCCGATCTGTAGTTGTGTCATCAGGTAGCCAGATCCCCATTTCGTGTCCATGTAGTCGTAGCAGCATTAGGAGTCAACCAAACCAATCAAGCAAGCAATGTGTTCATGTAGATGTATTAGCGGCTAACCGGCGTCAATGGCGGGCGCCGGCGAAGAAGACGAAGAAGACGCGGGGCGTTCCTCCAGATCCAGTGCCTGCCAAACCCGGCAAACGACTCCAGTTATTAGGCAGTAGTAGTAGCATTTGTTGTGATTCTGAACATGTTGTTCCATTATTGCGCTGCATTCTGTACCATTCTGTGCGCATCCATGCTCACCAGATGCTTGGCCATTGGCAGGGGACAGGCAGCGGCGGCGAGACCCATGGATGATGGATCCAGCAGCCGCGGGAGCTTTATACTACTGCTATTTTGTTTTATTTTATTTTATTTTATTTAGTTTTTGCTGTGTTGGTGTGCGTGCGTGCGTGCGATTTTGGCGAGACGTCTCCTGTGGATGCGGGGGTGGGGGTGGCGAACGGTGCATTGAGTGCGGCTCGGCTCCGTAGGTCGGTCAGGTCCGGGCAACCCGATTGCCATTCCGAACTCTTCCGAACTGGGTGGTGGTGGGGCGAGTCCGAGGAAGAGGATGACCGACCGGGAGGGAGGCGAGTGGTTGGGCTGGGCGCTGTGGGCATTGGCAATGGCGATGTGACGGCAGAATCTTGGCATATGGTGTGGAGAAGATGCTGCCGGGCCATTCTTCTCCTCGGCTGGAGTTTTCAGGTGGCAGCAGTACAACTTTAATGTTTTTAATATTATCCGGGTGGCCAATCCGTCTGGTAGTAGAGTAGCGGAGGACGGTCTGACCGGTGGTACGTTCATTTGAGTGGATTTGATTGAGCTCGCCGTGAGTGACGTAGCGACTGGGCACAACAGTAGGCTGCAAAGCGCAAAGCGCTGCGCCCACCGGGTGCCGGCCCTCTCCCTTTTGGGATGGAGATCTCTTCATTTCCAAACACCACGTCGTCATACTCATCCGGTTTCTAATAAACCAAGGCTCACACTTTGCATGCACACGGAAAAGCCCAAAGTGCACCCACAAATAAATTCGGCGCGGTCAACTCTTAGGCCCTGTTTGATAACTCAGTTTTTTCTAAGTATTTATAGAATACTACAGTTTTTAAGATTACCATAGTTTTAATTACCGTGAGCCGTTTGGCTATCCATAAAACCTGTGTTTTAAATACTGTGGTATAGGGAAAACCATGGTATTTCCTCTGCATTTAAAAAAGAGCCCCAGACCTCTTTTTTTAAAACAGAGCTGGCGAAAGAACGAACCTGCTAGCCGAGCATGGTGCCGGCCATAGCCTCTGCTGCGCTGCTTCACTGCATGGGCTGCCGGCACTGCCGTTGGTCAGATCGTACCTCTTGCAGCTCCTGGTTCGACTCGATGCTCACGCGGAAGACGGCTAGGCCGTTTGTCCACTCAGCTCCACCACCGGCTACCTTGTGTTACCGAGCGTGCTCTTTGGTACACTAACGGCCGAGCTTGTGCATGACCGTCCAGTGTGCATGGGTGTGGTCTTTGTGCATGATCCTTCAGTGTGCAACGGCTAGCTAGCTAGGAACATGCATGTTTTCAACTGCTATCAAAGGTGCGCTAGCTAATTTACGTTGCTCCATACAACACTAGCCAAACAGGTCTCAGTATTGACAATACTTCAAAATACTTTGATATGTCAAAACTGAAGTATCTAGTACGTGCAGGTTAAAATACTGTGGTTTTCAATACTTTAGTTTAAATAATACTCTGCTATCAAACACAGCCTTAAGGAAAAAAATCTCTGTTTTAAAACAATGGGTCTTTAGTTAAAAAAAATAACAATGGGCCTCCCCTATCGGACAGAAGATAGCAATCGCTTTAGAGCATGGTTAATAATAGAGCCAACAATCGGCTATAAGAAGTTGTCATGTCATCTACAACCAACCTAATAGCCGACATGTACTCCCTCCGTTCCTAAATAATTGTCTTTCTAGAGATTTCAACAAGTGACTACATACGGAGCAAAATAAGTGAATCTACACTCTAAAACATGTCTACATACATCCGTATGTTGTAGTCCATTTGAGATGGCTAGAAAGACAATTATTTGGGAACGGAGGGAGTACAATAGTATATTTTAATCATGTACTACTATTTTATGAATAGTTGACCCATCTTACAACCTCACAAACTATCTTGGGGCTCGTGCTGCAGCTGGCTACTACTAACTAAGAGTCCGCTTCTATTCTCTCTCCTCCAACTAAGCAAAGATATACTCCCTTCGTTCCTAAATACTCCATCCTTTCCGGTTTATATGACTTATTTCAAAATTTTAGTTTTTTCATTTTATAAGGCTCAATTTGGTTGTTTCTCATCACATGTTTAGATTAAGAGAAAATTGACCAATGCATGTACTTTATGCATGCATGCATTGCAATTAATGCATTGATAAACATATTTTTTTTTAGGAAAACAAGAGCATTAAGTAGGTGCTTTTGCAAACTATAAAAAATATTCCATCACTCATCATCTACCTTGGTTGCTGAGATTTTTGAATTGAGCCCTATAAACTGGAAAGGAGGGAGTATTTGTCTTTTTAGATATTTCAAATGGACTATCACATACGATGTATATAGACATATTTTAGAGTGTAGATTCACTCATTTTTGTTTTGTATGTAGTCACTTGTTGAAAATCTCTAAAAAAACAAATATTTAGGAACGGTGGGAGTAATCTTTTAGTCCTGCTCTCATCAGTTGCTCTGCCCGCCAGTGTATCCTCGTGGGCTCGACCTTGAAGTCGAACTCAATCTGTCACTGTTCACATAAACGATTGTTATGTTTGTTTTCTGTCGGTGCTCTACGCAACAAGCATCCAGGGCAGTGCATGCGTGCGTTGGGGGGTGGGGTAGCAGCGTGCCACACCGGCCGACGCGCGTCCCCGTAACGTAAGATGCGTGCCTAATTGTGCCATGCGGCGTGGAGAAGCCCCGGGGCCTCGTGGGTGGGTGGCGCGCGACTCCGAGGAGAGTGGAGGAGGGGGAATAGAAGCCGAGCTTCGGCGAACCTGGGGCACTGCGGACGTGACGAGAGAATATTAGCAGCATCCTGGTGGATGGCGTTAGCGTGCGTGGTTCGGGGAAGATGGAGCTGGCTGGAATTTCCTTTCGTTTCAGTTAAAGGCAAAACAAACGAATGGAATATTCGTATTCTGCTGCTCCTTTGCAGCTATTCTCCGCGAATCTTTTTTCTTTTTCTTTTTTCCTTTTTTGCCGTGGCAGCGTAGGTGGGACTGGGAGGGAGCGGAGCGGATCAGGTACATATATATTGCCCAGGGACCCCGCAAAATAAAAAAAAAAATCCCAGGGAAGACGGCGATCCTGGCGACCGACGACGGCACACCGAACCGTCTGTCTGTCTCGTAGTAGACGCCGCCGCCTTTGTTTGGTTCTAGACTTCTAGTCCATCTGATGAACTCGCCGTCAGTGACGTTGCAGGAGAGGCGAATGGACGAAACAGCGGAGAGTAGCTCCTCTTTAGAATACGTCACGTCACACGGATGCGGCTTCTCAACCAAACACTGACCATCGTCTCACTCGCACAACCCTGCACGGAAACAAAAAGTTCTGCTAATTCTCCGACTATTTTACAATTTTGTTTATACACATCTAAGAATTATTCGGCGTGTCATAAAAGATTTGTTCATCTAGTCCAAAAACTGTAGCATTTGTTTTCCGAGCTACTGTAGTAGGAGAAAAATAAAATAAATGTTACTACATGAGTCCGATCAACTGTTCTCGGTTCTGAACTAAGATCTAGGCCCTGTTCGGTTACTACATAAGTCCGCCGGCTCCAAGAAATACGAGGATCTGCGGAGCTGGTGTTTCCCCGCTCATTTATTTTCAGCTGAAGCTACCCCCGCTCTAGGAGTGGAGTTCTGGAGTGGTGAGACTCCGAACAAGCCCTTAACTACCAAACCCGGAAAAAAAATACGAGCACATAATTCTCTATGGCAGTCTCGTCTTACTTGGCCTTGCTTTTTTCAAGAACTCGACCAGTTTATTTCCAAGCAAAACCTAAAAACACACAGCCAACCAGTTTTGGTTCTACTCCCTGCTGTTACTTTCTTACCAGAGGGTCAGTTAGTAAAGGCGGCAGACAAACCATTTTATTTCGTTCCCAGTTCCTGCGAAACCGGTGTTTTGTGGTGTCGCATACTTCCACGCCATTTAGCAACAATTTCCGCCTGTCTTAATCGACAGTTTAAATGTTTCGCAACGACTGAAAGCTGGGCATTCAGGCTATTATTATTGTTCTTCAGTTGTATACTAGTACTACAGATACTGTGGTGTTGGTCCGTAACTGGATAATTGTGAGGGCATCCTTCACTATATTAGTTAGAAATCACAGCGCGGCGAGCACCTCGTCGAATGATGAACCGACCAGACAAGCCAAGCATCCTGTCGACTGCAAAGAGTTGGGTCATACAAGTATAGGAGAACGGGAGTTCAAGTTACACAGGTGGAACTCAACCTGTGGTGTCAGGCGCGATTTGTGCGCCTTCCAACTTGAAGAGCCAGCTCGGTGTCTATCTTGAGAGATATGTCAAGCGCCTTCACAGAGTGCGTCAACGCTCCACTGCAACAGATTGGCATATTGTTTCAAAGGTACAATCAGAACAGCGAAAATGAGAATTTTAAGGAGCTGTCAGTTAAGGGAATGATGAAGGTGTATTCATGCCTTGAAATGTATGTAACTCCAGTTTCTCCGATTTTCTTCACCGTATCGATCGTCACATTTCCAGATGCCTGCAGTTGGAAAAAGGAAAGAAAATGCTCAACGTCCAGCATGACTTGTGCAATGTGCAGCCTGTGTGTAACTCATCTGCTAAAGCTAGGAGTTTATCAAAATTAGAGCATACTAGGAGGCGACAGAAAAAGCAATAACAAGATAGAGTCACGTTGAAGAGATAACCTTTACTAAAAAAGGGAGAGGGGAGCATGATTGAATTTTGCTTTAGAAAGTTGAACTTCATACCTCGGTCTCAAATCTTCCATTTATCAACTGAACTGCATCTTTGAGCATTGATACATCTAGATCCCCATTAGGAAGAGGTACAACCATATTATCCAACATTATACGAGTTAATGAAGTCTTGTTCTCATCGGTATACTTCAATAAATCTCTAACTTCCTCGAGTGTCCTCGTCTCAACCTGATTCACAGAATATACTTATGTTTAAGAGAACATATTGCATTTTTATAAAATAAAGAGGAAGATAGGTATCGCAAACAGATCACTCTGAAATAGACAGGTGAACTGCTGGAATGATGAATACATGCACACCAAGTCACAGGGAAAAATTATTTTAGATGATAAATGCAACCACAACCATGGTACCTCAACAGGAACTGCAAGATTTTCCTTCTCCAAGAACTGATCAACAGATGTCATTGCATTAGTAATGCCACCGGCAACAGAAATATGATTATCTTTTATCATAACCATATCAAATAATCCAAGCCTGTGATTCTTCCCACCACCAATTAGTACCTACATGTATATCGAGCATGAGCAAAACTGCATCACAATGAAGGGCAAAGAACTAAAAGTGATGAATGGCCACATGAAAAAGGTATGCTTACTGCCCACTTGTCAATCAGACGTAAACCTGGAGCAGTTTTTCTTGTTTCCAATATGCATGCTGGACGAGCAGCATCAGCCATGGCCTGAATGGACGTAGGAGCAACAACATTCTCATATGAGCAACATAGAAGCAAATTATGACAGAGAAGGGATACCATAAGCTACAATACAATACAATAGCACCTATCACCTTCGTCATTGTAGCGATTCCACTCATTCTTTGCATGAAATTTAGCACAACCCTCTCAGCAACAATGATACTCTGAGCACACCCTTTATATAAAGAATGAAAATGGGGGAGAATATTAACACTTGAAAAGGAGTTGCCACAACATCATACTGTTAAGTGCTGCCAAATACGGCAATTTCAAGGCATTTTACCATATACTTTGCCAAACTGCAATCCCTTATGGACATAATTTCCATCAGCCTCAAACCATTCAACCTGGAAAATGTCCAAGAAGAAACAACAGGTACAGACCCATAGTCAACATCACATATGACACCTCAATAACCATATCGGCAAAAACAGAAAACGGGGAAACCGATGTGATGGACATACCTTCAACGACGGATCAACCTGGTTAAATATCATCTCAGCTAGGCTTATGCCTGCAATGACACCATCCTCCTTAGCGATAAAAGTGGCTTCAGCCTTTACATCGGTTGGTATGGTAGCCAAACACGACACATCCCCTGAAAGGTGTTGACAGACAGTTAGAACATTATCACAGTGAACGATGACACATGTATGACCATTCAAAAGCAGGAAAAAGTTTCAGAATCAGAAGAGAACAAAACCCAACTTGCATAGCAACTTGTCAAGAAATGACCCAACTGGAGCTTTTCTAGTTTTTTTTTGACAGCGTACTGGAGCTTATCTAGTTATCTCCACTTCTTTAGCTAATAGGTCCGAGAGCGAATGGTCACGAGTAGGTTGATTACCAAGAGAGCACCTTACACGACTGGCTGAAAATACAGATGTGGGATGAAAGCGAATAAACGTAGTGTCTGCTACTGCTTGTTGGAGAGTGAACATCACATATAAGCAGATATAAGTTGATCCGATCCACCTATCTCTGCATTCTTCCATCATAAATGACCTTTTCCCATGTACAACAACAAGCCAACAGTAACAACTCAGCTAGCTAGACACCTGACCTCTGAACCCTGGTTGCAGCAGCAAATTGGATAGCAAAGAAATATGATCTCGTGTCGCAATCAACCAAACTTAAGGTGGGAGAGTCAACTGCAGCACTATACTAATTTTCGACAAACTCTTCCAGGGCCGATCCTAGCACAATTTCAACCGCTAGTCAATAAGAGTCAGCACCTTGAACTACAGGTGAGCTTAAGCCGGACTGATTGATGCCCGCGGGTCCAACCGTGGTTGATCGAGTACGGAAACACCGACGAGCAATTCGAAGCCAACGAGCTAGCTAGGTGAGGTGCAGTACAGATGAAGCAGCGAACAAACAAAAATTTCACTAGTCGTGCTGTGCGGACGGCGCGCGCTACTGGAAGTCTGGAACCCGGGACAGACTAGCACGGTAGTTGTACAGAGAGAATCAGAGGAGTGACGTAGCGCAGGCCAAGTTACCTCGGTCGCCGGCGTCCTCGGAGAGGGCGAGGGCGATGACGGCGCTGAGGTCGTAGGTGGGGTGCGCCGGCGGCGGCACGGGCGACGGCGCCGGCCGCGCCTCGGCGGACATGGAGGCCGAGGGGGCGGCGCGGGGGCGAGCGGGCAGGCGCAGGCGGGCGCTGGGGCGCGGGTTGCCGGAGCGCGCTGAGGAAGAGGAGGGGAGGTGCTGGCGGATGGGCGCGGCGGCGGTGGGAGTCGCGGGCGTCATCCGCGGTAGGCCGGGCGGGGGTTGGGGCGCGTGCCAGCGGCGGAAGGGAGCCGCCTTTTTCTGTGTCCGCGGCGCGCGATGGCGACGCGGTGCGGCTTTGCGTTGAAGCAGAGACACCGGACCGGTGGTGCAGTCCACAGTCCACCCGATCGAGTCGGCTCGCGCCTCGGTCGGCCTCACGCTCTTTGCTCCTTCGCTGGGCCAAAGGGCAGTCGTGGTGAGGACATATGGGTGCTTTCCTGTTGGCGGCACTACTACTTCGCGAGGCCGCGTTTGGATTGCCGTTTTCCAGCAATTTAGAGCATCTATTTTCAAATCCGGCCCCTCAAACGCCCGCGGACGCGTCAGTGACCAAACACATCTCAAATTTCAATTATTGCATCCGAACATCTCATACTCGGTTCTTATATCCCCTTCGAGTTTCAGACGATGAGAATGCGGCCCTTTTGATCCCCCTCTCAATCGAGGAGATTGAGATGGCCATTAATTTGGCTAATGTGAATGTGGCCTCGGGTCCGGACAGATTCTGGATTCCTTTCTTTAAACGATTCTGGCCCTCCCTTCGCCCTTTGTTATGTAAGATCATTCGTGGTTTTTGTCTTGGCACTGTTGACACTTCGCGTTTGAACTATGCCGTCCTTACTCTCATCCCCAAAGTTAAGGATGCCGAGTCCATCTCGCAGTTTTGCCCCATCACCCTGATTAATAATTTTGCAAAGTTTCCTGCTGAAGGACTGGCGACCAGGTTGACACCCGTCGCTCATCGCATAATTATCCCTTCCCAATCCGCTTTCATTAAAGGCAGATTTATTTTAGATGGCATTCTCTGCTGGCATGAGATTGTTCACGACCTTAGCAAGAGGGGCACCAGGGCCATTATTCTTAAGCTTGACTTTGAGAAAGCTTACGATTCGGTCACTTGGGATTTTCTCCACCACGTTCTCCTTGCTAAGGGTTTTGACCCCGGTATTGTTAATAGCCTCATGCAACTTGAATCCGGTGGTCATACAACGGTGGCTGTCAATGGTTCGGTTAGCAATTTTTTTGCCAATGGTCGTGGCCTAAGGCAAGGTGACCCGGCTTCACCCATTTTGTTCAATTTTGTTGCTGATGCTTTATCATGTATGCTTGACCGGGCGGCCTTGGCCGGACATATCTCCCATGTTATTTCCCACCTCCTTCCTCAAGGTATCACCATCTCCAGTATGCGGACGATACGATCATTTTACTGGAGCTAAACGACTCTTGTATTGCAAATCTCAAGTTTATCCTTCTTTGTTTCGAAGCCTTGTCGGGGCTCAAAATCAACTTCTCTAAGAGCGAGGTTATTGTTACGGAAGTAGATGATGTCGAAGCGATGTGGGTTTCCCAGCTGCTCAACTGTTCTCTGGGAGCCTTTCCCTTCAAATACCTGAGACTCCCTATTTCCCCCAGCCGTTTGTGCTCTAAGAATTTCAAACCTTTGGTTTCTAAGGTGGGGAATAGAGTCTTACCGTGGCGCGGTAGATATAATACCTATGTTACGCAAAGTATCTCTCATTAACTCTTGCCTCTTGATGCGGAGCATCCCTCGACCATCACCATGGATGTCACACCACCACCGCAAGCACGGAAAGGACCTACAACGAGAGCTCGCGCATGCACCGTCGGAACCGAGGTTAACTCTTTCCTCTCCGAGTTTCGTCCGGATTCACTTGAGAATGGGATTCTACCTCAAAGAGACGCATTGTGCATTCTTAGGTACTTCGGATATCGTCACGATGAAGCACGGAGAAATCACCAAGTTCACTGGAGACCTACAGAGGACGAAGACCCGGACACACAAGAAGAAGGAGAAGGAGAGAAGCGAGAAGAATGAGAGGAGTCGGAGCTGCCTGGACACCCCGGGTGCCCGGGTTCTTCGGCATCGGGTGCCCCGGCGCAGCCTGGGAGTCGCCCCCAGCCGGCCCCGGGTGCCTGGCCGGTTGAGCCCCGGGTGCCCGGCCACTTTTGGCCGCCGGCCCAGGCGCACCGGGTGCCCGGGGCACTTCCAGCCGCCGGCCCGACCCACTCCGGGTGCCCAGGCCACCTCCCGCGCCGGCTCCCAGCCGCCCCCCGGGTGCCCGGACTTGGAGCCCCGGGTGCCCGGTCAGCCCCAGCCGCCCCCCTGACCAGGCCGGGTGCCCGACCCCTTCGCCCCGGGTGCCCGGCCCCCCCTGAGCCGGTGCCTCTGTCCGGTCCGGGTGCCCGGTCCCTTCGCCCCGGGTGCCCGGACCACTCCGCGAGCCTGCGTGCAAGTTGGGGCTTTTGCCCTTGTAACCCTCTCCCATTCCTAGTCCGTCCCTAGACTATAAGTATCTCTTTCCTAGGTCTTTTGGGGGGTTAGCAAAGTATTTAGAACACAAAAGAGGGCTTTGCTCATCTTCCTCCTCTAGGAGATCTAGACCTCCTCTTGGAGAAGCTCCTCTTGGAGATCAAGCCCTCCTCTTGGAGAAGATCCTCGGATGCAAGACCTCACCTAGTGGGAAGAACCTTTACGCTAGTGCTATTTTCCTTGAATTGTTCTTGTAATCTTGTGGATCTCATGTATGCTACTCTAGTGGATGTGATATTGTGGTTTGTTTGAGTGATTTGTGTCTTGTGTTCTTGAGTGTTCTTCCTCCTTTCCCCCCTCCAAGTGTGAAAAGATCCCCTCTAGGGTTTCACCCTAAAACACCTCTCCTCCCTTACTATGTTCACTATGGTTTTTTTCAAACTTTTTAAAGGCACACAAGCAAGATTTGACAAACACAGAGCGGTCTTTTTTTTTGGAATTCTGTAGATAACAAACACAAGTATAGATTTGTTAAATGGGACACTATTTGCAAACAAAAAGCCTTGGGGGCCTCGGGATTTTGAACACATAGGTGATGAATACTTGCCTCATTATTAAATGGTGGTGGAGAATTATGACTGCCAACCCAGGCACCCTCTGGTTTGACATTCTAAAAGCAAGGTACTTCCCAGCTAGTAGCCCTATGTTCGCCTCGGCGTTCGGTGGCTCACAATTTTGGAAAGACTTAGTCAAGGTTAGGGATGTGTCCCGCCTACATGTTAAATTCATGGTCAATAATGGGGCCTCTACTCGCTTTTGGTTGGGTTGGTGGACTGGGGATGCTCCCCTTGCGACCTCCTTTCCGGTTTTCTTCTCGTACTGTTCTAATCCAGAGATCTCAATCTCTGAGTTCTCTCGTAATAACTGGGACTTGGGTCTCCGGAGAACCCTCTCTCTTGTAGAGTTGGGTGATTGGCATCGTCTTGCTTCTTTGTTCCCTATGCTCTCGGAGGAGGCGGACTCCGTGTCATGGCCTCATTCTGCGTCTGGGAAGTTCTCGGTCAAGTCTTTATATGCTCGGATTATTTCTGGTACCACTTCCTCCAAGTTTAAGCAAATCTGGGAGGCAAGGATTCCTCCGAAGATCAAAATGTTCCTCTGGAAGGCCTTCAGGGGTCGGCTATCCTCCGCCGATCAGATTCAGAAAAGGAACGGGCCTGGTTCTGCCTATTGTGCCTTATGCTCTTCTCTAGAGGATACTAACCACATGTTCTTCCATTGTGTTTTGGCCAAGTTGGTTTGGGGTGTTCCCGTTCCTGGTTGAACACTTCCTGGGCCCCTGGTTCCTTTGTCGATGTTCGTCTGATGACGGCTTAGTTTATAGGGCCGTTCCAGGAGGTTATTTTGGATTGGATTGGGCGCCCTCTGCTGGGCATTGTGGATTACTCGAAATAAATTCACCATTGAGGGTGTCCTCCCTAATAAGCCTGTTGATGTCTTGTTTAAAATGTCTATTTTTCTGCAGCAGTGGAAATTATTGACTAAATCGATGGATCATGATGATATGGAGATGTTGATCAACAAAGTGCGGGCGTCTGCTAATCTGATGTCTTCTCCATCCGCTAACGCTTCGTCGTAGCCGCTGGGGTCTTCTAAGTGCGTAGGGGGTGGCCTGCGTGCCCCTTTTGTTGCTTTCGGGCCTGTGTGCCACTAAAAATGTTGCACTATTGTTCCGTTACCCAGTGTTGGGTGGTTCATTTGACTTTGGTTGGTCTGTGTGGGTTATGCCGGCTGTTGATACTACTCTGTATGACTTTATTTATAAAGTCGGGCGCATGCCTTTTCTCTAAAAAAATATGCATACAAAGACATGCAAAAGGAAGTAGAACCTGCGTACTACGTCGATCCTATTGCGGAACGTAGTATTTTAAAAAAAATCCTACGATCACGCAAGATCTATCTAGGAGAAGCATAGCAATGAGCGGGGAGAGTGTGTCCATGTACCCTCGTAGACAGAAAGCGGAAGCGTTTAGTAACGTGGTTGATGTAGTCGAACGTCTTCTCGATCCAACTGATCCAAGTACCGAACGTACGGCACCTCCGCGATCAGCACACGTTCAGCTCGGTGCTGTCCCTCGAACTCTTGATCCAATTGAGGCCGAGGGAGAGTTCCGTCAGCACGACGGCGTGGCGACGGTGATGATGAAGTTACCGGCGCAGGGCTTCGCCTAAGCACTACGACGATATGACCGAGGTGTGTAACTGTGGAGGGGGGCACCGCACATGGCTAAAAGATCAACTTTTGTGTCTTTGGGGTGCTCCCTCCCCCGTATATAAAGGAGGGGAGGAGGAGGCGGCCGGCCTAGGGGGCGCGCCATAGATGAGAGTCCAACTAGGACTCCCAATCCTAGTTGGACTCCCTTTCCTTTTCCGAAGAGGGGGAAAGAGGGAAGGGAGAGAAGGAGGAGAAGGAAGGGGGGCGCTTCCCTCCCTAGTCCAATTCGGACTCCCTATAGGGAGGGGGCGCGGCTACCCCTTGTGGGATGCCTCCCCTCTTCCCTATGGCCCATGAAGGCCCAATCTTCCCCCGGGGGGTTCCGGTAACCTCCTGGTACTCCGAAAAAAAAGCCCGATTCACTCGGAACCATTCCGATGTCCGAATGCAACCTTCTAATATATGAATTTTTATCTCTCGACCATTTCAAGACTCCTCGTCATGTCCGTGATCTCATCCGGGACTCCAAACAAACTTCAGTACATCAAATCACATAACTCATAATACAAATCGTCATCGAACGTTAAGCGTGCGGACCCTACGTGTTCGAGAACTATGTAGACATGACCGAGACACCTCTCCGGTCAATAACCAATAGCGGAACCTGGATGCTCATATTGGCTCCTACATATTCTACGAAGATCTTTATCGGTCAAACCGCATAACAACATACGTTGTTCCCTTTGTCATCGGTATGTTACTTGCCCGAGATTCGATCGTCGGTATGATCATACCTAGTTCAATCTCATTACTGGCAAGTCTCTTTACTCGTTCCGTAATGCATCATCCTGTAACTAACTCATTAATCACATTGCTTGCAAGGCTTATAGTGATGATCATTACCGAGAGGGCCCAGAGATACCTCTCCGATACATGGAGTGACAAATCCTAATCTCGATCTATGCCAACTCAACAAACACCATCAGATACACCTGTAGAGCATCTTTATAACCACCCAATTACATTGTGACATTTGATAGCATACTAAGTGTTCCTCCGGTATTCGGGAGTTGCATAATCTCATAGTCAGAGGAACATGTATAAATCATGAAGAAAGCAATAGCAATAAACTAAACGATCATAGTGCTAAGTTAACGGATGGGTCTTGTCCATCACATCATTCTCTAATGATGTGATCCCGTTCATCAAACGACAACACATGTCTATGGCTAGGAAACTTAACCATCTTTGATTAACGAGCTAGTCAAGTAGAGGCATACTAGGGACACTCTGTTTGTCTATGTATTCACACATGTACTAAGTTTCCGGTTAATACAATTCTAGCATGAATAATAAACATTTATCATGATATAAGGAAATATAAATAACAACTTTATTATTGCCTCTAGGGCATATTTCCTTCAGTCTCCCACTTGCACTAGAGTCAATAATCTAGACTACATAGTAATGATTCTAACACCCATGGAGTCTTGGTGCTGATCATGTTTTGCTCGTGAGAGAGGCTTAGTCAACGGGTCTGCAATATTCAGATCCGTATGTACCTTGCAAATCTCTATGTCTCCCTCCTTGAATTGATCGCGGATGGAATTGAAGCATCTCTTGATGTGCTTGGTTCTCTTGTGAAACCTGGATTCCTTTGCCAAGGCAATTGCACCAGTATTGTCACAAAAGATTTTCATTGGAACTGATGCACTAGGTATGACACCTAGATCGGATATGAACTCCCTCATCTAGACTCCTTCATTTGCTGCTTCACAAGCAGGTATGTACTCCTCTTCACACATAGATCCCGCCACGACGCTCTGTTTGGAACTACACCAACTTACAACTCCTCCATTTAATATAAATACGTATCCGGTTTGTGACTTAGAGTCAACCGGATCAGTGTCAAAACTTGCACCAACGTAACCATTTACGACGAGCTCTTTGTCACCTCCATAAACGAGAAACATATCCTTAGTCCTTTTCAGGTATTTCAGGATGTTCTTGACCGCTATCCAGTGATCCACTCCTGGATTACTTTGGTACCTCGCTGCTAAACTAATAGCAAGACACACATCAGGTCTGGTACACAACATTGCATACATGATAGAACCTATGGCTGATGCATAGGGAATGCCCTGCAATGGTCGGGCATTGAGTCTGACTCAACTTCACACCTTGTAACACAGGCAAGAACCCTTTCTTTGCTTGATCCATTTTGAACTTCTTCAAAACTTTATCAAGGTATGTGCTTTGTGAAATTCCAATTAAGCGTCTTGATCTATCTCTATAGATCTTGATGCCCAATATATAAGCAACTTCACCGAGGTCTTTCATTGAAAAATTATTATTCAAGTATCCTTTTATGCTATCCAGAAATTTAGTATCATTTCCGATCAACAATATGTCATCCACATATAATATCAGAAATGCTACAGAGCTCCCACTCACTTTCTTGTAAATACAGGCTTCTCGAAAAGTCTGTATAAAAGCATATGCTTTGATCACACTATCAAAGTGTATATTCCAACTCCGAGATGCTTGCACCAGTCCATAAATGGATCGCTGGAGCTTGCACACTTTGTTAGCACCTTTTCGATCGACAAAACCTTCTGGTTGCATCATATACAACTCTTCTTTAAAATATCCATTAAGGAATGCAGTTTTGACATCCATTTGCCAAATTTCATAATCATAAAATGCGGCAATTGCTAACATGATTCGGACAGACTTAAGCATTGCGACGGGTGAGAAGGTCTCATCGTAGTCAACTCCTTGAACTTGTCGAAAACCTTTCGCAACAAGTCGAGCTTTGTAGACAGTAACATTACCGTCAATGTCAGTCTTCTCCTTGAAGATCCATTTATTCTCTATGGCTTGCCGATCATCGGGAAGTCAACCAAAGTCCACACTTTGTTCTCATACATGGATCCCATCTCAGATTTCATGGCCTCAAGCCATTTCGCAGAATCTGGGCTCATCATCGCTTCCTCATAGTTCATAGGTTCGTCATGGTCAAGTAACATGACCTCCATAACAGGATTACCGTACCACTCTGGTGCGGATCTTACTCTGGTTGACCTACGAGGTTCCGTAGTAACTTGATCAGAAGCTTCATGATCATCATCATTGGCTTCCTCACTAATTGGTGTAGGAATCACTGGAACTGATTTATGTGATGAACTACTTTCCAATAAGGGAGAAGGTACAATTACCTCATCAAGTTATACTTCCCCCCCACTCACTTCTTTCGAGAGAAACTCCTTCCCTAGAAAGGATCCATTCTTAGCAACAAAAATCTTGCCTTCGGATCTGTGATAGTAGGTTTACCCAACAGTTTCCTTTGGGTATCCTATGAAGATACATTTCTCCGATTTGGGTTCGAGCTTATCAGGTTGAAGCTTTTTCACATAAGTATCGCAGCCCCAAACTTTAAGAAACGACAACTTGGGTTTCTTGCCAAACCACAGTTCATATGGTGTCGTCTCAACAGATTTAGATGATGCCCTATTTAACGTGAATGCACTCGTCTCTAAAGCATAACCCCAAAACGACAGCGGTAAATCAGTAAGAGACATCATAGATCGCACCATATCTAATAAAGTACGATTATGACGTTCGGACACACCATTACGCTGTGGTGTTCTAGGTGGCATAAGTTGTGAAACTATTCCACATTGTTTCAAATGAAGACCAAACTCGTAACTCAAATATTCACCTTCATGATCAGATCGTAGAAACTTTATTTTCTTGTTACGATGATTTTCCACTTCACTCTGAAATTCTTTGAACTTTTTAAATGTTTGAGACTTATGTTTCATCAAGTAGATATACCCATATCTTCTCAAATCATCTGTGAAGGTCAGAAAATAACGATACCCGCCACGAGCCTCAATACTCATCGGACCGCATACATCAGTATTTATTATTTCCAACAAGTCTGTTGCTCGCTCCATTGTTCCGGAGAACGGAGTCTAAGTCATCTTGCCCATGAGGCATGGTTCGCACGCATCAAGTGATTCATAATCAAGTGATTCCAAAAGCCCATCAACATGGAGTTTCTTCATGCGTTTTACACCAATATGACCTAAACGGCAGCGCTACAAATAAGTTGCACTATCATTATTAAACTTATATCTTTTGGCTTCAATACTATGAATATGTGTATCACTACTATCGAGATTCAACAAAAATAGACCACTCATTAAGGGTGCATGACCATAAAAGATATTAATCATATAAATAGAACAACCATTATTCTCTGATTTAAATGAATAACCGTCTCGCATCAAACAAGATCCAGATATAATGTTCATGCTTAACCCTGGCACCAAATAACAATTATTCAAGTCTAAAACTAATCCCGAAGGTAGATGTAGATGTTGGAAATATGCCCTAGAGGCAACAATAAAAGCATTATTATTATATTTCCTTATTCATGATAATTGTCTTTATTCGTGCTATAATTGTGTTATCCGGAAATCGTAATACATGTGTGAATAACAGACAACAACATGTCCCTAGTAAGCCTCTAGTTGACTAGCTCGTTGATCGATAGATAGTCATGGTTTCCTGACTATGGACATTGGATGTCATTGATAACGAGATCACATCATTAGGAGAATGATGTGATGGACGAGACCCAATCCTAAACATAGCATAAGATCGCATAGTTCGTTTGCTAGAGTTTTCCAATGTCAAGTATCCTTTCCTTAGACCATGAGATCGTGTAACTCCCTGATACCGTAGGAGTGCTTTGGGTGTGCCAAACGTCACAACGTAATTGGGTGACTATAAAGGTATACTACGGGTATCTCTGAAAGTGTCTGTTGGGTTGACATGGATCGAGACTGGGATTTGTCACTCCGCTTGACAGAGAGGTATCACCGGGCCCTCTCGGTAATGCATCATCATAATGAGCTCAATGTGATCAAAGTGTTTGATCACGGGATCATGCATTACGGTACGAGAAAAGTGACTTGCCGGTAACGAGATTGAACGAGGTATTGGGATACCGGCGATCGAATCTCGGGCAAGTAAAATACCGATTGACAAAGGGAATCGTATACGGGATTAATTGAATCCTCGACATCGTGGTTCATCCGACGAGATCATCGTGGAGCATGTGGGAGCCAACATGGGTATCCAGATCCCGCTGTTGGTTATTGCCCGAGAGCCGTCTCGGTCATGTCTGCATGTCTCCCGAACCCGTAGGGTCTACACACTTAAGGTTCGGTGACGCTAGGGTTGTGAAGATATGTATATGCAGTAACCCGAATGTTGTTCGGAGTCCCGGATGAGACCCCGGACGTCACGAGGAGTTTCGGAATGGTCCGGAGGTAAAGAATTATATATAGAAAGTGCTGTTTTGGCCATCGGGACTAGTTTCGGGGTTATCGGTATTGTACCGGGACCACCGGAGGGTCCCGGGGGGTCCACCGGGTGGGGCCACCTGCCTAGGGGGGCCACATGGGCTCTAGGGGTGCGCCTTGGCCTACATGGGCCAAGGGGAAACCCTAAAGAGGGGGGGCGCCCCCTTGCTTGGGGGGCAAGCCCCACCCTTAGCCGCCGCCCCCTAGGAGATTGCATCTCCTAGGGCCGGCGCCCCCCCAAGGGGCTATATAAAAAAGGGGGGGGGGGGGGGAGAGGGGGCTGCGCACCCTTGCTCCTGGCGCCTCCCTCTCCCTCCCCAACACCTCCTCCTCCTCCTCCATTGAGCACGGCGAAGCCCTGCTGGAGTACTGTAGTTCCACCATCACCACGCCGTCGTGCTGCTGCTGGAGCCTTCTTCCCAACCTCTCCTTTGCCTTGCTGGATCAAGAAGAAGGAGACGTTACGCTGACCGTACGTGTGTTGAACGCGGAGGTGCCGTGCTTTCGGTACTAGGATCTCCGGTGATTTGGATCACGGTGTGTACGACTACTTCATCCCCGTTCGTTGAACGCTTCCGCTCGCGATCTGCAAAGTAGTATGTAGATGCAATCTCTCTCTCCCATGACTCGTTGCTAGATGAACTCATAGACGGATCTTGGTGAAACCGTAGGAAAAAATTTAACTTTCTGCAACGTTCCCCAACAGTGGTATCAGAGCTAGGTCTATGCGTAGTTCTCTATTGCACGATTAGAACACAATTTGTTGTGGGCGTAGATGTTGTCAACTTTCTTGCCGCTATTAGTCTTATCTTGCTTCAGCGGTATTGTGGGATGAAGCGGCCCGGACCAACCTTACACGTACTCTTACGTGAGACCGGTTCCACCGACTAACATGCACTAGTTGCATAAGGTGGTTGGCGGGTGTCTGTCTCTCCCACTTTAGTTGGAGCGGATTCGATGAAAAGGGTCCTTATGAAGGGTAAATAGAAGTTGACAAATCACGTTGTGGCTTTTACGTAGGTAAGAAAACGTTCTTGCTAGAACCCTAATTCAGCCACGTAAAACTTGCAACAACAATTAGAGGACGTCTAACTTGTTTTTGCAGCAAGTGCTTTGTGATATGATATGGCCAAAGTTGTGATGAATGATGAATGATCTATATGTGATGTATGAGATGTTCATGCTATTGTAATAGGAATCACGACTTGCATGTCGATGAGTATGACAACCGGCAGGAGCCATAGGAGTTGTCTTTATTTTTTGTATGACCTGCGTGTCATTGAGAAATGCCATGTAAATTACTTTACTTTATTGCTAAACGCGTTAGCCATAGTAGTAGAAGTAATAGTTGGCGAGCAACTTCATGGAGACACGATGATGGAGATCATGGTGTCAAGCCGGTGACAAGATGATCATGGAGCCCCAAGATGGAGATCAAAGGAGCTATGTGATATTGGCCATATCATGTCACGTTTATTATTTGATTGCATGTGATGTTTATCATGTTTTGCATCTTGTTTACTTAGAACGACGGTAGTAAATAAGATGATCCCTCATAATAATTTCAAGAAGTGTTCCCCCTAACTGTGCACCATTGCGACAGTTCGTTGTTTCGAAGCACCACGTGATGATCGGGTGTGATAGATTCTAACGTTCACATACAACGGGTGTAAGACAGATTTACACACGCAAAACACTTAGGTTGACTTGACGAGCCTAGCATGTACAGACATGGCCTCGGAACACAGAAGACCGAAAGGTCGAGCATGAGTCGTATAGAAGATACGATCAACATGAAGATGTTCACCGATGTTGACTAGTCCGTCTCACGTGATGATCGGACACGGCCTAGTTGACTCGGATCATGTAATACTTAGATGACTAGAAGAGGGATGTCTATCTAAGTGGGAGTTCATTAAATAATTTGATTAAATGAACTTTATTATCATGAACTTAGTCTAAAATATTTACAATATGTCTTGTAGATCAAATGGCCAACGTAGTCCTCAACTTCAACGCGTTCCTAGAGAAAACCAAGCTGAAAGACGATGGCAGCAACTATACGGACTGGGTCCGGAACCTGAGGATCATCCTCATAGCTGCCAAGAAAGATTATGTCCTACGAGCACCGCTGGGTGACGCACATATTCTCCCTGCAGAACAAGATGTTATGAACGCTTGGCAGTCACGCTGCGATGATTACTCCCTCGTTCAGTGCGACATGCTTTACAGCTTAGAGCCGGGGCTCCAAAAGCGTTTTGAGAGACATGGAGCATATGAGATGTTCGAAGAGCTGAAAATGGTTTTCCAAGCTCATGCCCGGGTCGAGAGATATGAAGTCTCCGACAAATTCTTTAGCTGTAAGATGGAGGAAAATAGCTCTGTCAGTGAACACATACTCAAAATGTCTAGGTTGCACAACCGCTTGACTCAACTGGAAGTTAATCTCCCGGATGAAGCGGTCATTGACAGAATCCTCCAGTCGCTTCCACCTAGCTACAAGAGCTTTGTGATGAACTACAATATGCAGGGGATGGTAAAGACCATTCCTGAGGTATATGCTATGCTGAAATCAGCAGAGGTAGAAATCAAGAAGGAGCATCAAGTGTTGATGGTGAATAAAACCACTAAGTTCAAGAAGGGCAAGGGTAAAAAGAACTTCAAGAAGGACGGCAAGGAAGTTGCCGCACCCGGTAAGCAAGTTGCCGGGAAGAAGCCAAAGAATGGACCCAAGCCCGAGACTGAGTGTTTTTATTGCAAGGGAAGTGGTCACTAGAAGCGGAACTGCCCCAAATACTTAGCGGACAAGAAGGCCGGCAAAACAAAAGGTATATGTGATATACATGTAATTGATGTGTACCTTACCAGTACTCGTAGTAGCTCTTGGGTATTTGATACCGGTGCAGTTGCTCACATTTGTAACTCAAAACAGGAGCTGCGGAATAAACGGAGACTGGCGAAGGACGAGGTGACGATGCGCGTCGGGAATGGTTCCATGGTCGATGTGATCGCCGTCGGCATGCTGCCTCTACATTTACCTACGGGATTAGTTTTAAACCTCAATAATTGTTATTTAGTGCCAAGTCTGAGCATGAACATTGTATCTGGATCTTGTTTAATTCGAGATGGCTACTCATTTAAATCCGAGAATAATGGTTGTTCTATTTATATGAGAGATATGTTTTATGGTCATGCTCCGATGGTTAATGGTTTATTCTTAATGAATCTCGTACGTGATGATACACATATTCATAGTGTGAATACCAAAAGAGTTAAAGTTGATAACAACAGTCCCACATATTTGTGGCACTGCCGCCTTGGTCACATAGGTGTCAAACGCATGAAGAAGCTCCATGCGGATGGACTTTTAGAGTCTCTTGATTATGAATCATTTGACACGTGCGAACCATGCCTCATGGGTAAAATGACCAAGACTCCGTTCTCAGGAACAATGGAGCGAGCAACCAACTTACTGGAAATCATACATACCGATGTGTGCGGTCCAATGAGTGTTGAGGCTCGCAGTGGCTATCGTTATGTTCTCACCCTCACCGATGAATTGAGTAGATATGGGTATGTCTACTTAATGAAACACAAGTCTGAGACCTTTGAAAAGTTCAAGGAATTTCAGAGTGAGGTTGAAAATCAACATGATACAAAGATCAAGTATCTACGATCAGATCGTGGAGGAGAATACTTGAGTCACGAATTTGGCACGCACTTAAGAAAATGTGGAATAGTTTCACAACTCACGCCGCCTGGAACACCTCAGCGTAATGGTGTGTCCGAACGTCGTAATCGCACTCTATTAGATATGGTGTGATCTATGATGTCTCTTACCGATTTACCGCTATCTTTTTGGGGCTATGCTTTAGAGACTGCCGCATTCACTTTAAATAGGGCTCCGTCGAAATCCGTTGAGACGACACCGTATGAATTATGGTTTGGAAAGAAACCTAAGCTGTCGTTTCTAAAAGTTTGGGGATGCGATGCTTATGTCAAGAAACTTCAACCTGAAAAGCTCGAACCCAAGTCGGAAAAATGCGTCTTCATAGGATACCCTAAAGAAACTGTTGGGTATACCTTCTACCTCAGATCCGAAGGCAAGATCTTTGTTGCCAAGAAAGGATCCTTTCTAGAGAAAGAGTTTCTCTCGAAAGAAGTAAGTGGGAGGAAAGTAGAACTTGATGAAGTGTTACCTCTTGAACCGGAAAATGGCGAAACTCAAGAAAACGTTTCTGAGGTGCCTGCACCGACTACAGAGGAAATTAATGATGATGATCAAGATACTTCTAATCAAGCTCCTACTAAAATTCGAAGGTCCACAAGGACACGTTCCGCACCAGAGTGGTACGGCAACCCTGTCTTGGAAATCATGTTGTTAGACAACGGTGAACCTTCGAACTATGAGGAAGCAATGGCGGGCCCGGATTCCGACAAATGGCTAGAAGCCATGAAATCCGAGATAGGATCCATGTATGAAAACAAAGTATGGACTTTGACAGACTTGCCCGATGATCGGCGAGCGATAGAAAATAAATGGATCTTTAAGAAGAAGACAGACGCGGATGGTAATGTGACCATCTATAAAGCTCGACTTGTCGCTAAGGGTTATTGACAAGTTCAAGGAATTGACTGCGATGAGACTTTCTCATCGGTAGCGAAGCTAAAGTCCGTCCGAATCATGTTAGCAGTTGCCGCATTCTACGATTATGAAATATGGCAAATGGACGTCAAAACGGCATTCCTTAATGGTTTCCTTAAGGAAGAATTGTATATGATGCAGCCGGAAGGTTTTGTCGATCCTAAGAATGCTGACAAGGTGTGCAAGCTCCAACGCTCGATTTATGGGCTGGTGCAAGCATCTCGGAGTTGGAACATTCGCTTTGATGAGATGATCAAAGAGTTTGGGTTTACACAGACTTATGGAGAAGCCTGTGTTTACAAGAAAGTGAGTGGGAGCTCTGTAGCATTTCTCATATTATATGTAGACGACATACTTTTGATGGGAAATGATATAGAACTCTTGGACAACATTAAGGCCTACTTGAATAAAAGTTTTTCAATGAAGGACCTTGGAGAAGCTGCTTATATATTAGGCATCAAGATCTATAGAGATAGCTCGAGACGCCTCATAGGTCTTTCACAAAGCACATACCTTGATAAAATATTGAAGAAGTTCAATATGGATCATTCCAAGAAAGGGTTCTTACCTGTGTTACAAGGTGTGAAATTGAGCTCAGCTCAATGTCCGACCACGGCAGAAGATATAGAAGAGATGAGTGTCATCCCCTATGCCTCAGCCATAGGTTCTATTATGTATGCCATGCTGTGTACCAGACCTGATGTAAACCTTGCCGTAAGTTTGGTAGGTAGGTACCAAAGTAATCCCGGCAAGGAACACTGGACAGCTTTCAAGAATATCCTGAAGTACCTGAAAAGGACCAAGGAAATGTTTCTCGTTTATGGAGGTGACGAAGAGCTCGTCGTAAAAGGTTACGTCGACGCTAGCTTCGACACAGATCTGGATGACTCTAAGTCACAAACCGGATACGTGTATATTTTGAATGGTGGGGCAGTAAGCTGGTGCAGTTGCAAGCAAAGCGTCGTGGCAGGATCTACATGTGAAGCGGAGTACATGGCAGCCTCGGAGGCGGCACATGAAGCAATTTGGGTGAAGGAGTTCATCACCGACCTCGGAGTCATACCCAATGCGCCAGGGCCAATCAAACTCTTCTGTGACAACACTGGAGCTATTGCACTTGCAAAGGAGCCCAGGTTTCACAAGAAGACCAGGCACATCAAGCGTCGCTTCAACTCCATTCGTGAAAATGTTCAAGATGGAGACATAGAAATTTGTAAAGTGCACACGGATCTGAATGTCGCAGATCAGTTGACTAAACCTCTCCCTAAGGCAAAACATGATCAGCACCAGAACTCTATGGGTGTTCGATTCATCACAATGTAACTAGATTATTGACTCTAGTGCAAGTGGGAGACTGTTGGAAATATGCCCTAGAGGCAATAATAAAAGCATTATTATTATATTTCCTTATTCATGATAATTGTCTTTATTCGTGCTATAATTGTGTTATCCGGAAATCGTAATACATGTGTGAATAACAGACAACAACATGTCCCTAGTAAGCCTCTAGTTGACTAGCTCGTTGATCGATAGATAGTCATGGTTTCCTGACTATGGACATTGGATGTCATTGATAACGAGATCACATCATTAGGAGAATGATGTGATGGATGAGACCCAATCCTAAACATAGCATAAGATCCCATAGTTCGTTTGCTAGAGTTTTCCAATGTCAAGTATCCTTTCCTTAGACCATGAGATCGTGTAACTCCCGGATACTGTAGGAGTGCTTTGGGTGTGCCAAACGTCACAACGTAACTGGGTGACTATAAAGGTATACTACGGGTATCTCTGAAAGTGTCTGTTGGGTTGACATGGATCGAGACTGGGATTTGTCACTCCGCTTGACGGAGAGGTATCACCGGGCCCTCTCGGTAATGCATCATCATAATGAGCTCAATGTGATCAAAGTGTTTGATCACGGGATCATGCATTACGGTACGAGAAAAGTGACTTGCCGGTAACGAGATTGAACGAGGTATTGGGATACCGACGATCGAATCTCGGGCAAGTAAAATACCGATTGACAAAGGGAATCATATACGGGATTAATTGAATCCTCGACATCGTGGTTCATCCGATGAGATCATCGTGGAGCATGTGGGAGCCAACATGGGTATCCAGATCCCGCTATTGGTTATTGCCCGAGAGCCGTCTCGGTCATGTCTGCATGTCTCCCGAACCCGTAGGGTCTACACACTTAAGGTTCGGTGACGCTAGGGTTGTGAAGATATGTATATGCAGTAACCCGAATGTTGTTCGGAGTCCCGGATGAGACCCCGGACGTCACGAGGAGTTTCGGAATGGTCCGGAGGTAAAGAATTATATATAGAAAGTGCTGTTTTGGCCATCGGGACAAGTTTCGGGGTTATCGGTATTGTACCGGGACCACCGGAGGGTCCCGGGGGGTCCACCGGGTGGGGCCACCTGCCTAGGGGGGCCACATGGGCTCTAGGGGTGCGCCTTGGCCTACATGGGCCAAGGGTAAACCCTAAAGAGGGGGGGCGCCCCCTTGCTTGGGGGGCAAGCCCCACCCTTAGCCGCCGCCCCCTAGGAGATTGCATCTCCTAGGGCCGGCGCCCCCCCCAAGGGGCTATATAAAAGGGGGGGGGGGGGGGGGAGAGGGGGCTGCGCACCCTTGCTCCTGGCGCCTCCCTCTCCCTCCCCAACACCTCCTCGTCCTCCTCCATTGAGCACGGCGAAGCCCTGCTGGAGTACTGTAGTTCCACCATCACCACGCCGTCGTGCTGCTGCTGGAGCCTTCTTCCCAACCTCTCCTTTGCCTTGCTGGATCAAGAAGAAGGAGACGTTACGCTGACCGTACGTGTGTTGAACGCGGAGGTGCCGTGCTTTCGGTACTAGGATCTCCGGTGATTTGGATCACGGTGTGTACGACTACTTCATCCCCGTTCGTTGAACGCTTCCGCTCGCGATCTGCAAAGTAGTATGTAGATGCAATCTCTCTCTCCCATGACTCGTTGCTAGATGAACTCATAGACGGATCTTGGTGAAACCGTAGGAAAATTTTTAATTTTCTGCAACGTTCCCCAACAGTAGAGGTAGCGTGCCGACGGCGATCACATCGACTTTGGAACCATTTCCGACGCGCATCGTCACCTTGTCCTTAGCCAATCTTCGCTTAATCCGTAGCCCCTGTTTCGATTGCAAATATGAGCAACATAATCAGTATCAAATACCTAGGCGCTACTACGAGCATTAGTAAGATACACATCAATAACATGTATATCGAATATACCTTTTACTTTGCCATCCTTCTTATCCGCCAAATACTTGGGGCAATTCCGCTTCAAGTGACCAGTCCCTTTGTAGTAGAAGCACCCAGTCTCAGGCTTAGGTCCATACTCGGGCTTCTTCACTTGAGCAATAACTTGCTTGCCGTTCTTCTTGAAGTTCCCCTTCTTCCCTTTGCCCTTTTTCTTGAAACTAGTGGTCTTGTTGACCATCAACACTTGATGCTCCTTCTTGATTTCTACCTCCGCAGCCTTTAGCATTGCGAAGAGCTCAGGAATTGTCTTATCCGTCCCTTGCATATTATAGTGAAGGAAATATGCCCTAGAGGCAATAATAAAGTTATTATTTATTTCCTTACATATCATGATAAATGTTTATTATTCATGCTAGAATTGTATTAACCGGAAACATAATACATGTGTGGATATATAGACAAACAGAGTGTCACTAGTATGCCTCTACTTGACTAGCTTATTAATCAAAGATGGTTAAGTTTCCTAACCATAGACAAAGGAGTTGTCATTTGATTAACAAGGTCACATCATTAGTTGAATGATCTGATTGACATGACCCATTCCATTAGCTTAGCACCCGATCGTTTAGTATGCTGCTATTGCTTTTATCCATGACTTATACATGTTCCTATGACTATGAGATTATGCAACTCCCGTTTACCGTAGGAACACTTTGTGTGCTACCAAACGTCACAACGTAACTGGGTGATTATAAAGGTGCTCTACAGGTGTCTCCGAAAGTATTTGTTGGGTTGGCGTATTTCGAGATTAGGATTTGTCACTCCGAATGTCGGAGAGGTATCTCAGGGCCTTCTCGGTAATGCACATCACATAAGCCTTGCAAGCATTGCAACCAATGAGTTGGTTGCAGGATGATGTATTACGGAACGAGTAAAGAGACTTGCCGGTAACGAGATTGAACTAGGTATTGGATACCGACGATCGAATCTCGGGCAAGTAACATACCGATGACAAAGGGAACAACGTATGTTGTTATGCGGTCTGACCGATAAAGATCTTCGTAGAATATGTAGGAGCCAATATGGGCATCCAGGTCCCGCTATTGGTTATTGACCGGAGAGGTGTCTCGGTCATGTCTACATTGTTCTCGAACCGTAGGGTCCGCACGCTTAAGGTTACGATGACAATTATTATGAGTTTATGCATTTTGATGTACCGAAGGAGTTCGGAGTCCCGGATGTGATCACGGACATGACGAGGAGTCTCGGAATGGTCGAGACGTAAAGATTGATATATTGGACGGCTATGTTCAGACATCGGAATGGTTCCGAGTGGTTTCGGATAATACCGGAGTGCCGGAGGGGTTACCGGAACCCCCCGGGGGAAGTATGGGCCTTATTGGGCCGCGAGGGGAGAGAGAGGGCCACGCCAGGAGGTGGCGCGCGCCCCCCATGGGCAGTCCGAATTGGACAAGGAGGGGGGGCGCGGCCCCCCTTTCACTCTCCCTCTCCCTCTCTTTCCTCCCCCTTCCTCCCTCCTAGTTGGACTAGGAAAGGGGAGTCCTACTCCTACTAGGAGGAGGACTCCCCCCTCCCTTGGCGCGCCTCTAGGCCGGCCGGCCCTCCCCCCTTGCTCCTTTATATACGGGGGCAGGGGGGCACCCTAGGACACACAAGTTGATCCTTGAGATCGTTCCTTAGCCGTGTGCGGTGCCCCCCTCCACCATATTCCACCTCGGTCATATTGTCGCCGTGTTTAGGCGAAGCCCTGCGTCGGTAGTTCATCAAGATCGTCACCACGCCGTCGTGCTGACGGAACTCATCCCTGGAGGTTTTGCTGGATCGAGACCCGGGGACGTCATCAAGCTGTACGTGTGTCAAGAACTCGGAGGCGCCGGAGTAACGACGCTTGGATCGGTCGGATCGCGACGAGGACGTACGACTACTTCCTCTACGTTGTGTCAACGCTTCCACTTCGGTCTACAAGGGTACGTAGACAACACTCTCCCCTCTCGTTGCTATGCATCACCATGATCTTGCGTGTGCGTAGGAATTTTTTTGAAATTACTACGTTCCCCAACAGTGGCATCAGAGCCTAGGTTTTTATGGTTTGATGTTTTGCACGAGTAGAACACAAGTGAGTTGTGGACGATACAAGTCATACTGCCTACCAGCATGTCATACTTTGGTTCGGCGGTATTGTTGGATGAAGCGGCCCGGACCGACATTACGCGTACGCTTACGCGAGACTGGTTCTACCGCCGTGCTTTGCACACAGGTGGCTGGCGGGTGTCAGTTTCTCCAACTTTAGTTGAACCGAGTATGGCTACGCCCGGTCCTTGAGAAGGTTAAAACGGAGTCTATTTGACAAACTATCATTGTGGTTTTGATGCGTAGGTGAGATTGGTTCTTGCTTAAGCCCGTAGCAGCCACGTAAAATTTGCAACAAACAAAGTAGAGGACGTCTAACTTGTTTTTGCAGGGCATGTTGTGATGTGATATGGTCAAGACATGATGCTATATTTTATTGTATGAGATGGTCATGTTTTGTAACCGAGTTATCGGCAACCGGCAGGAGCCGTATGGTTGTCGCTTTATTGTATGCAATGCAATCGCCCTGTAATGCTTTACTTTATCACAAAGCGGTAGCGATAGTCGTAGAAGCATAAGATTGGCGAGACGACAACGATGCTACGATGGAGATCAAGGTGTCGCACCGGTGACGATGGTGATCATGATGGTGCTGCAGAGATGGAGATCACGAAGCACAAGATGATGATGACCATATCATATCACTTATATTGATTTGCATGTGATGTTTATCTTTTATGCATCTTATCTTGCTTTGATTGACGGTAGCATTATAAGATGATCTCTCACTAAATTATCAAGAAGTGTTCTCCCCGAGTATGCACCGTTGCCAAAGTTCGTCGTGCCCAGACACCACGTGATGATCGGGTGTGATAAGCTCTACGTCCATCTACAACGGGTGCAAGCCAGTTTTGCACACGCGGAATACTCGGGTTATACTTGACGAGCCTAGCATATGCAGATATGGCCTCGGAACACGGAGACCGAAAGGTCGAGCGTGAATCATATAGTAGATATGATCAACATGATGATGTTCACCATTGAGAAATAATCCATTTCACGTGATGATCGGTTATGGATTAGTTTTTATTTGGATCACGTGATCACTTAGATGATTAGAGGGATGTCTATCTAAGTGGGAGTTCTTAAGTAATATGATTAATTGAACTTAAATTTATCATGAACTTAGTCCCTGATAGTATCTTGCTTGTTAATGATGATTGTAGATAGATGGCTCGTGCTGTTGTTCCGTTGAATTTTAATGCGTTCCTTGAGAAAGCAAAGTTGAAAGATGATGGTAGCAATTACACGGACTGGGTCCGTAACTTGAGGATTATCCTCATTGCTGCACAGAAGAGTTACGTCCTGGATGCACCACTAGGTGCCAGGCCTGCTGCTGGAGCAACGCCAGATGTTATGAACGTCTGGCAGAGCAAAGCTGATGACTACTCGATAGTTCAGTGTGCCATGCTTTACGGCTTAGAACCGGGACTTCAACGATGGTTTGAGAACCATGGAGCATATGAGATGTTCCAGCAGTTGAAGTTGATATTCTAACAGAATGCCCGGATTGAGAGATATGAGGTCTCCAATAAGTTCTATAGCTGCAAGATGGAAGAGAATGGTTCTGTCAGTGAGCATATACTCAAGATGTCTGGGTATTATAATCACTTGAATCAGCTGGGAGTCAATCTTCCGGATGATTGCATCATTGAAAGAATTCTCCAATCACTGCCACCAAGCTACAAAGGCTTCGTGATGAACTATAATATGCAAGGGATAGATAAGTCTATCACCAAGCTCTTCGCAATGCTAAAGGCTGCGGAGGTAGAAATCAAGAAGGAGCATCAAGTGTTGATGGTCAATAAGACCACTAGTTTCAAGAAAAAGGGCAAAGGGAAGAAGAAGGGGAACTTCAAAAAGAACAGCAAACAAGTTGCTGCTCAAGAGAAGAAACCCAAGTCTGGACCTAAGCCTGAAACTGAGTGCTTCTACTGCAAGCAGACTGGTCACTGGAAGTGGAACTGCCCCAAGTATTTGGCGGATAAGAAGGATGGCAAGGTGAACAAAGGTATATGTGATATACATGTTATTGATGTGTACCTTACTAGAGCTCGCAGTAGCACCTGGGTATTTGATACTGGTTCTGTTGCTAATATTTGCAACTCGAAACAGGGACTACGGATTAAGCGAACACTGGCAAAGGACGAGGTGACGATGCGCGTAGGAAACGGTTCCAAAGTCGATGTGATCGCAGTCGGCACGCCCCCTCTACATCTACCTTCGGGATTAGTATTGGACCTAAATAATTGTTATTTGGTGCCAGCGTTGAGCATGAACATTATATCTGGATCTTGTTTGATGAGAGACGGTTATTCATTTAAATCAGAGAATAATGGTTGTTCTATTTATATGAGTAATATCTTTTATGGTCATCCACCCTTGAAGAGTGGTCTATTTTTAATGAATCTCGATAGTAGTGATACACATATTCATAATGTTGAAGCCAAAAGATGCAGAGTTGATAATGATAGTGCAACTTATTTGTGGCACTGCCGTTTAGGTCATATCGGTATAAAGCGCACGAAGAAACTCCATACTGATGGACTTTTGGAGTCACTTGATTATGAATCACTTGGCACTTGCGAACCGTGCCTCATGGGCAAGATGACTAAAACACCGTTCTCCGGTACTATGGAGAGAGCAAAAGATTTATTGGAAATCATACATACAGATGTATGTGGTCCAATGAATGTTGAGGCTCGTGGCGGATATCATTATTTTCTCACCTTCACAGATGATTTAAGTAGATATGGGTATATCTACTAAATGAAACACAAGTCTGAAACATTTGAAAAGTTCAAAGAATTTCAGAGTGAAGTTGAAAATCATCGTAACAAGAAAATAAAGTTTCTACGATCTGATCGTGGAGGAGAATATTTGAGTTACGAGTTTGGTCTACATTTGAAACAATGCGGAATAGTTTCGCAACTCACGCCACCCGGAACACCACAGCGCAATGGTGTGTCCGAACGTCGTAATCGCACTTTACTAGATATGGTGCGATCTATGATGTCTCTTACAGATTTACCGCTACCGTTTTGGGGTTATGCTCTAGAGACGGCCACATTCACGTTGAATAGAACACCGTCAACTAATCCGTTGAGACGACACCTTATGAACTGTGGTTTAGCAAGAAACCAAAGTTGTCGTTTCTTAAAGTTTGGGGCTGCGATGCTTATGTGAAAAAGCTTCAACCTGATAAGCTCGAACCCAAATCGGAAAAATGTGTCTTCATAGGATACCCAAAGGAGACTGTTGGGTACACCTTCTATCACAGATCCGAAGGCAAGACATTTGTTGCTAAAAATGGATCCTTTCTAGAGAAGGAGTTTCTCTCGAAAGAAGTGAGTGGGAGGAAAGTAGAACTTGATGAGGTAACTGTACCTGCTCCCTTATTGGAAAGTAGTTCATCACAGGAACCGGTTTCTGTGACATCTACACCAATCAGAGAAGAAGTTAATGATGATGATCATGAAACTACAGATCAAGTTACTACAGAACCTCATAGATCAACCAGAGTGAGATCCGCACCAGAGTGGTACGGCAATCCTGTTCTGGAAATCATGCTACTAGATCATGACGAACCTACGAACTATGAAGAAGCGATGGTGAGCCCAGATTCCGCAAAATGGCTGGAAGCCATGAAATATGAGATGGGATCCATGTATGAAAACAAAGTGTGGACTTTGGTTGACTTGCCCATGGGTCGGCAAGCAATAGAGAACAAGTGGATCTTTAAGAAGAAGACAGACGCTGACGGTAATGTTACTGTCTACAAAGCTCGACTTGTCGCAAAAGGGTTTTGACAAGTTCAAGGGATTGACTACGATGAGACCTTCTCACCCGTAGCGATGCTTAAGTCTGTCCGAATCATGTTAGCAATTGCCGCATTTTATGACTATGAAATTTGGCAAATGGATGTAAAGACTGCATTCCTGAATGGGTTTCTGGAAGAAGAGTTGTATATGATGCAACCAGAAGGTTTTATCGATCCAAAGGGAGCTAACAAAGTGTGCAAGCTCCAGTGATCCATTTATGGACTGGTGCAAGCATCTCGGAGTTGGAATAAACGCTTTGATAGTGTGATCAAAGCATTTGGGTTTATACAGACTTTTGGAGAAGCCTGTATTTAAAAGAAAGTGAGTGGGAGCTCTGTAGCATTTCTGATATTATATGTAGATGACATATTACTGATGGGAAATGATATAGAATTTCTGAATAGCATAAAGGGATACTTGAATAAGAGTTTTTCAATGAAAGACCTCGGTGAAGCTGCTTACATATTGGGCATTAAGATCTATAGAGATAGATCAAGACGCTTAATTGGACTTTCACAAAGCACATACCTTGACAAGATTTTGAAGAAGTTCAAAATGGATCAAGCAAAGAAAGGGTTCTTACCTTTATTGCAAGGTGTGAAGTTGAGTAAGACTCAAAGCCCGACCACTGCAGGAGATAGAGAGAAGATTAAAGATGTTCCCTATGCTTCAGCCATAGGCTCTATCATGTATGCAATGCTGTGTACCAGACCTGATGTGTGCCTTGCTATAAGTTTAGCAGGGAGGTACCAAAGTAATCCAGGAGTGGATCACTGGACAGCGGTCAAGAATATCCTGAAGTACCTGAAAAGGACTAAGGAAATGTTTCTCGTGTATGGAGGTGACAAAGAGCTCATCGTAAAGGGTTACGTTGATGCAAGCTTTGACACTGATCCGGACAATTCGAAATCGCAAACCGGATACGTATTTACATTAAACGGTGGAGCTGTCAGTTGGTGCAGTTCTAAACAAAGCGTCGTAGCGGGATCTACATGTGAAGCGGAGTACATAGCTGCTTCGGAAGCAGCAAATGAAGGAGTCTGGATGAAGGAGTTCATATCCGATCTAGGTGTCATACCTAGTGCATCGGGTCCAATGAAAATCTTTTGTGACAATACTGGAGCAATTGCCTTGGCGAAGGAATCCAGATTTCACAAGAGAACCAAGCACATCAAGAGACGCTTCAATTCCATCCGGGACTTGGTCCAGGTGGGAGACATAGAGATTTGCAAGATACATACGGATCTGAATGTAGCAGACCCGTTGACTAAGCCTCTTCCACGGGCAGAACATGATCATCACCAAGACTCCATGGGTGTTAGAATCATTACTGTGTAATCTAGATTACTGACTCTAGTGCAAGTGGGAGACTGAAGGAAATATGCCCTAGAGGCAATAATAAAGTTATTATTTATTTCCTTACATATCATGATAAATGTTTATTATTCATGCTAGAATTGTATTAACCGGAAACATAATACATGTGTGGATATATAGACAAACAGAGTGTCACTAGTATGCCTCTACTTGACTAGCTTATTAATCAAAGATGGTTAAGTTTCCTAACCATAGACAAAGGAGTTGTCATTTGATTAACAAGGTCACATCATTAGTTGAATGATCTGATTGACATGACCCATTCCATTAGCTTAGCACCCGATCGTTTAGTATGCTGCTATTGCTTTTATCCATGACTTATACATGTTCCTATGACTATGAGATTATGCAACTCCCGTTTACCGTAGGAACACTTTGTGTGCTACCAAACGTCACAACGTAACTGGGTGATTATAAAGGTGCTCTACAGGTGTCTCCGAAAGTATTTGTTGGGTTGGCGTATTTCGAGATTAGGATTTGTCACTCCGAATGTCGGAGAGGTATCTCAGGGCCTTCTCGGTAATGCACATCACATAAGCCTTGCAAGCATTGCAACCAATGAGTTGGTTGCAGGATGATGTATTACGGAACGAGTAAAGAGACTTGCCGGTAACGAGATTGAACTAGGTATTGGATACCGACGATCGAATCTCGGGCAAGTAACATACCGATGACAAAGGGAACAACGTATGTTGTTATGCGGTCTGACCGATAAAGATCTTCGTAGAATATGTAGGAGCCAATATGGGCATCCAGGTCCCGCTATTGGTTATTGACCGGAGAGGTGTCTCGGTCATGTCTACATTGTTCTCGAACCGTAGGGTCCGCACGCTTAAGGTTACGATGACAATTATTATGAGTTTATGCATTTTGATGTACCGAAGGAGTTCGGAGTCCCGGATGTGATCACGGACATGACGAGGAGTCTCGGAATGGTCGAGACGTAAAGATTGATATATTGGACGGCTATGTTCAGACATCGGAATGGTTCCGAGTGGTTTCGGATAATACCGGAGTGCCGGAGGGGTTACCGGAACCCCCCGGGGGAAGTATGGGCCTTATTGGGCCGCGAGGGGAGAGAGAGGGCCGCGCCAGGAGGTGGCGCGCGCCCCCCATGGGCAGTCCGAATTGGACAAGGAGGGGGGGCACGGCCCCCCTTTCACTCTCCCTCTCCCTCTCTTTCCTCCCCCTTCCTCCCTCCTAGTTGGACTAGGAAAGGGGAGTCCTACTCCTACTAGGAGGAGGACTCCCCCCTCCCTTGGCGCGCCTCTAGGCCGGCCGGCCCTCCCCCCTTGCTCCTTTATATACGGGGGCAGGGGGGCACCCTAGGACACACAAGTTGATCCTTGAGATCGTTCCTTAGCCGTGTGCGGTGCCCCCCTCCACCATATTCCACCTCGGTCATATTGTCGCCGTGTTTAGGCGAAGCCCTGCGTCGGTAGTTCATCAAGATCGTCACCACGCCGTCGTGCTGACGGAACTCATCCCTGGAGGTTTTGCTGGATCGAGACCCGGGGACGTCATCAAGCTGTACGTGTGTCAAGAACTCGGAGGCGCCGGAGTAACGACGCTTGGATCGGTCGGATCGCGACGAGGACGTACGACTACTTCCTCTACGTTGTGTCAACGCTTCCACTTCGGTCTACAAGGGTACGTAGACAACACTCTCCCCTCTCGTTGCTATGCATCACCATGATCTTGCGTGTGCGTAGGAATTTTTTTGAAATTACTACGTTCCCCAACATATAGTTCATGACGAAGCTTTTGTAGCTTGGTGATAGTGATTGAAGAACTCTGTCAATGACACTATCAACAGGAAGATTAACTCCCAGTTGAATCAAGTGATTGTGGTAGCCAGACATTCTGAGTATATGTTCATTGATAGAACTATTCTCCTCCATTTTGCAGCTGTAGAACTTATTGGAGACTTCATATCTCTCAATCCGGGCATTTGCTTGAAATATTAACTTCAACTCTTGGAACATCTCATATGCTCCATGACGTTCAAAACATTCTAAGCCGTAAAGCATGGCACACTGAACTATCGAGTAGTCATCATCTTTGCTCTGCCAGGCGTTCGTAACGTCCGGCGTTGCTCCTGCAGCGGATCTTGCACCTAGTGGTTCTTCCAGGACGTAATTCTTTTGTGCAGCAATGAGGATAATCCTCAAGTTACAGACCCAATCCGTGCAGTTGCTACCATCATCTTTCAACTAAGCTTTCTCTAGGAACACATTAAAATTCAAAGGAATAGTAGCACGGGCCATTTATCTACAACAACACAGACATGCAAAATACTATTAGGTACTAAGTTCATGATAAATTAAAGTTCAATTAATCATATTACTTAAGAACTCCCAGTTAGATAGATATCCCTCTAGTCATCTAAGTGATCACGTGATCCAAATCAACTAAACCATATCCGATCATCATGTGAGATGGAGTAGTTTTCAATGGTGAACATCACTATGTTGATCATATCTAGTATAGGATTCATGCTCGACCTTTCGGTCTCAGTGTTCCGAGGCCATATCTGCATATGCTAGGCTCGTCAAGTTTAACCCGAGTATTCTGCGTGTGCAAAACTGGCTTGCACCCGCTGTATGTGAACTTAGAGCTTATCACACCCGATCATCACGTGGTGTCTCAGCACGATGAACTGTAGCAACGGTGCATACTCAGGGAGAACACTTATACCTTGAAATTTAATGAGAGATCATCTTATAATGCTACCGCCGTACTAAGCAAAATAAGATGCATAAAAGATAAACATCACATGCAATCAAAATAAGTAATATGATATGGCCATCATCATCTTGTGCCTTTGATCTCCATCTCCAAAGCACTGTCATGATCACCATCGTCACCGGCTTGACACCTTGATCTCCATCGAAGCATCATTGTCGTCTCACCAACTATTGCTTCTACAACTATCACTACCGCTTAGTGTCGGTGTCAAAACCGGCGGATCTCGGGTAGGGGGTCCCGAACTGTGCGTCAAGGTCGGATGGTAACAGGAGGCAAGGGGCACTTTATTTTACCCAGGTTCGGGCCCTCTCGATGGAGGTAAAACCCTACTCCTGCTAGATTAATATTGATGATATGGGTAGTACAAGAGTGGATCTACCACGAGATCAAGGAGGCTAAACCCTAGAAGCTAGCCTATGGTATGATTGTGTATGATGATGGTTGTCCTACGGACTACAACCCTCCGGTTTATATAGACACCAGATAGGGTTAGGGTTACACAGAGTCGGTTACAATGGTAGGAGATCTTGAATATCCGCACACCTAGCTTGCCTTCCACGCCAAGAAAAGATCTTTTCGGACACGGGACGAAGTCTTCAACTTTGTATCTTCATAGTCCTGGAGTCCGGCTGAAGGTATAGTTCGGCTATCCGAACACCCCCTAATCCAGGACTCCCTCAGTAGCCCCTGAACCAGGCTTCAATGACGACGAGTCCGGCGCGCAGATTGTCTTCGGCATTGCAAGGCGGGTTCCTCCTCCAAGTTCTTCAAGAAGATTATAAACACCACAAAATAGTGTCCGGCTCTGCAAAATAAGTTTCCACATATTGCCATACAGAGAATAATATTAACACAAATCAAATCTGCTGACGTATCCCGCAGTGCGTCATAACACTGCGGCCAAGCCTCCTACATAAATTGCTTTCATTGTTCCACCTCAGCTCGTTTAGCGAGGCGGTTTCCTTGGCACGTCTTGTCGAAGCAGAGATCATGTGCCCCCTTTAACGGGATTCTCATTAATACGGACGTGGGTAACCCAATCGTGCCTGTTAGCACATCTTGCCTTAATTAAAGGCTAGTCCAAGACGGTTACGGGGAGGGCGCTTGATATTCTGCCTCTTATAAAGAGACCAAGGCCCTGTTCCCCGCTTCTATTCTCAAAACAAGCTCGCCCGTCGCCTCGAGTTCTAGCACCCTAGGCTTCCAGATTCCGAGCGCACCGGATCTTCAATAATGTCCGGCTCCGACCTCCAAGGCCGATGGATGCCCTCCTCTGTTATGGAGGAGGACGTATCAAGATTGAGGGAAGCTAGATTCCTGACCATGGAGATTCCACCCAGGCTGCCTGTTCAAGGACATGTGATCCCTAGCCCTCAGCCCGGCGAGAGTGTGGTATTCATATCCCACTTCCTTCGGGGGTTAGGCTTCCCCGTGGATCCCTTCGTAAGGGGGCTGATATTTTACTACGGGTTGGAATTCCATGACTTAGCTCCGGAGTCCATCCTCCATATCTCCTCGTTCATAGTTGTGTGTGAAGCGTTCCTCCGTGTTACCCCTCACTTCGGATTGTGGCTCAAGACCTTCAAAGTAGAACCAAAGATAATCGAGGGGCGCGACGCAGAGTGCGGAGGCGCTGTTATAAAAAGAAATGCCGACGCTCCATGGCCCGAGGGCGCTTTTCAAGAGGAGCGCGGCTTGTGGCAATAGGAGTGTTTCTACATCACCGCTCCTTGGGGCACCACGTGGGTGGCGCCTCCGGCCTTTCGCTCGGGTCCCCCACCACGGTTAGCATCGTGGATTAACATGGGGTTAGATCGGGGCTTGCCCAAAGACGTTCCTCTGTTGCAGGGCCGCATCAAGGATCTCTTGAAGGGAGACTTCGACCTGGTCAAGGTGACACAAGTCATGCTGATTCGCCGGACACTTCCCGGCCAACGTCGCCCTCTTCGCTTGTGGGAATTCAATCCGGAGGGACCACGAGCTCTCCAGAATTTTATGGGCGTGACGCCTGTGGAGATGTATAAACTGTTCTTCGGATCACAAGAAGTGAGTCCGGATTTGACCGAGGATGCTAGTTTAAGCCGCAATCGCCCGGATACTCAAGTAGGTGACCTTGCGACCGGGCCTTCTATCCGCACAATTAACTTGCTTTTAACAATGCTTCTCCTTTTATGCAGGAGTGGATAACGAAGGCGAAGCTGATCAGGTGTCTGGCTCCCCTTCCCGAAACCAGGCTGGATCCCGTGCTAGTTAGGATGCTGGAGGAAGTGCCTTTGGAGGGAAATAAGGGGGAGGACAAGGAAACCGTGGCCTCTTCGAAAGAGGCCCTTCCGAAGGGGGGAATCAATAATTCCTCTCCTATGGGAAAGAAAAGGGCCGCCTCTGATGACCCGGAGACCGTAGTCTCGAAGCGGGGGAAAGAATCCTTGTCAGAGGACCGAACGCCGGGGAGCCCCTCGGCCGAACTAAACCCTAAAGGGGACCAGCTCTCCAGCGAGCCGTAAGTAGAGGAAGAGTTTTTATTTTAAGAGAAATCCTTGATTTATATCCGAGAAGTTTTAACCGAAACCTTATTTTGTAGTTCGGACCTCAGCCCTTCTCAGCAGAACTTGTCCTCGGGGGATCTTCTTCCGGAGATGATGGAGAGCGGAACGCCTCCTCCTTCTGTATCGCCTAGCAAGGCGGGCGACACTGAAGTGTCATCGCGGGGGATTTCTCCGGATCCGCTAAGGGCGGATGGTGCTGCCCCCCAAGGTTCTCCGTGTCCGTCCTTTGAGGAAGGCCATGGGACGAGTCCGGCACCGTATGGTGTTTGGTTGGAGGAGCTAAAGACTCTGCTGGGGCGAGCCTCTGTCTCAGAGGAGCACCGTGCGTTAATGAGCACGGTGATTGAAAAGATTTCCTCCGCAGAAAGCGGGCTGCATGAGGCCGTCAAGAGTTTAGTGGCAGGCCTTGAGGTACATTTTAAATAACGTATATTTGTATTAATTGCGCATAAATAAAGTGCGCCCTGTGTAGATAGTAGCCCCTGAGACTCTGTGCGTCATAAAGATGTACGGCGCGCAGAGGATCTTAGTCCCAGGTCCTTTAAGTGGCACCTTTATATGTAGGTGGCTGATTGTCCGGAGTCAAGCCGGACTTGTGAATATGCCGAACTAAAGCGACAACTGGATGAGGCAGAAGCCGACATCGTGCTTGTTAACAAGCGGCTTGATGGTGCTCAAGGTATGGAAGTCATTAGGCGATTGTTAGTAAGACGAGCTGTATGTCAATATCTTACCATGTGTGTGCTTGACGCAGATGGTGCGGCCGTCGTGGAAGGTCTTAGGGCCGAACTCGCCCGAGCGAAGGAACAAGCCATAAAAAGCGATGCGGCTGCCGTAAAAGCCCTTGAAGAGCTAAAAGCTGAACAGGCTGCCCATTGCCGAAGCAAGGATGAGATGGTTGATATGGCCGTAAAGTTAAAGAGCGCCACTGACTGTTGCAAGCTTCTTGAAGAAGAAGATCGGGCGAAGCAAACGAACTTGGAGAAGGCAGTTGCTGACGCCAAGGACGCCCGCTCTATAATGAGAGCAGCGAAGGAAGAGCTGCGTCAAGCCGGACAGATTGCGGATGGAAAGCCCTTCTCGCTGCGGAGAAAATTTTGTGATCCGAAGTTTGCCCTGTTAAACCGGATGTGGAGTATAGAGGACACCTATCTGGATTTGGCGGCTAGTGCCACTGATGCGACCGAACACTTTCGAGATAAAAAGGATCATAAAGTGGAGAAGCACTTTTGTTCGCAATTCGTCAATCCAGAGCGTCCGCTGGGAGTGGACGATCGCCTGGCCCAATGGGACGAGCTGAATAGGTTGTCCGGACTCGCCATGAAGTACGTCATGGATCGTCAGTGTCCGGGGAGAACGAAGCCGAAGAGTTATTTCAGCTTGGTGCAGCAATTGCTAGACGTGGTGCCACGTGTCGATGCTATGAAGAGGTCAGCGTGCGTAGAGGGCGCTCGGCTGGCTCTTGCCCGTGTCAAGACATACTGGGCAGATATGGAGCCCACCATTGTTGCGTCCCAGGATTCGGATAAAAGCCGAACACCTGCCGAGCACTATTTTGAGGAAGTCCTCGAAGGCGCTCGCGTAATAGAGACGCAGTGCTCGAAGGATGCTATATTATGATAGCATATGTAATCATAAAACAGTATTTTGAAAAATTGTAGTGGCATTTTTTAGACTTGTGCCTGCAAGTATGAAGAACACCTCCTGTGCGGCCGTTTTAATATATAAATTCTGAAAGATTGCAGTCGTTGGCTTCAGCCCCCACGCACATAGTGCGGGGGTGCGCGCAGAAGACACATTTTCACACTTAACCCAACGTCTTGGTCCTATAAAGGAGGTGATAGCGCAGCGGGCTAGGCAACCATACTATAATGCTTTAACACTTTCACTTAGCCATAGGAGCTTGACAGTGGGACTCTTTAGGTAGCCCTTTAGTGGCGACTGCGCTTTGCCCGAGTTTGGAGCGCGTACGTGCCTGACCGGGAAACGGCCCTTCGTCAAAGCGGAGGAATTCGATAAATCCCTATGAGTCATCGAGTGGCGACCAGTCTCACGCTACATCATGACAGTCGGTTTTCGGCTTTCTCTACTGAGGTGCTCACCCGGCCGAACCGGGGCACAATCGCAGTAGTTCTCCTGGTGCTACCTTAGCCGATAGAGCGGAACGTAAGGTGGCCGAACTCAGGAGCCGGGCAACCCAACATATGACCAAAATCATGATTCGGAGCTGATGCATATAGTGCCAAAACTCGCGACGCCGGACACTCCCTAAGGTGTTCGGTCTTTATAAGTGCGGGTGACTCAACACCCTTTTAAAAAAAAGATAGCCCCTAGTGTCCAGGTACAAGCAATAATTCTGGCGTGGCCACATGCCAAAACGCCAGCCTCCTCCTTGGTTATAGTAGAAAAAACCAGGGGATGTATAGCAGCAAGAGACAGTAAAAAAGGTTTACGCAGGGTCTTAATCTAAAAAGAAACCTTAAGACGGGTCCCTACTGCACGTCTGCGCCTATGTCTCTGCTGGGCCGTGTCCTGGACGGGCGCCGCACGACGTTCATCTGTAAAAGAGAGGAACTGAATTGAAAATGGGTTGTGCGGAATAAAAAGATAATAAACAAAATATAAAGTAAAAAATATATTAAGTTGAGCTTTATTGTCTCTGCGTATAGCCCCTGGTACGGGGGTATATGGCGTGTATGAGCCTGCATTGATGACGGACTTGTGCCAAACTTGTTGAGTCCGGGTCCGTGGCCTTTGATGACTTATATAAAAAAAGTCTTTTGGCTGGCGAGGCCACTTTATTGTGCGGCTATTTAAGCGGCCGCGCAGTCCTTCGTTTGGAGGAGGCGTATTTTAGTGCGCTCCCATTAAAGAGATGATGCCTCGTGGACCGGGCATCTTAAGTGTGAGAGATGCGTAATGCGGTATGGCGTTAAAGCGAGCGAAAGCTCCGCGTCCCATTAGTGCTTGATAGCGACCTGAAAACGGGACTACATGGAAGGTCAGCCTTTCGCGACGAAAGTTTTTGGGAGAGCCAAATATGACCACAAGCCGGAGAAAACCCATACAATGGGTGTCCGGGCCTGGTGCTACCCCTTGAAAGGAGGTTTTGCTGTGGCGGATTCTTGCTGGGTTTATGCCCATGCGGTGGATTGCATCCTGATATATCAGGTTTAGTCCACTGCCTCCGTCCATAAGGACATTGGTAATCTGGAATCCAATTGATTATTGGATCCAGTATCACGGCAGTTCGGCCTGCGTTTTTGATATTTCTAGAATAATCTAGCTGATAAAAAATGATTGGCTTTAGTGATTAGTGGCGGGACTCCTGAGGGGAAAGTTTGATTGTACGTACCTTTATGGGTGTCATACGTTTTGTTACGTGAAGTAAGTTCACTGTTTTGACTTCTTGCGGGAAGTTCTTTTGTTTCCTGGTACTCTGCCTTTGGGGTTTGTCCTCTTCTTCACTTGGTGTGTCGAGCCCCTTGTGCTCGGCGTTAAGCTGTCCAGATTGTTTAAAAACCCAACAATCTCTGTGGGTGTGATTGGCAGGCTTCCCAGGAGTACTGTGTATCTGACATATTCTGCCCAGAATTCTATTTAAGCTGGACGGATCATCCTTGTTATCCCGAGGGGGTGGTTTTGTTTGATTTTGCCGCGAGCTTTTGAATCCGGCATTGATTGCCGCGCTCTTCGGACTTTTTCCTTTGATTCTGCGACGATCCTTATTTCGTCGCGATTTTTCGTTTCCATCCCTGATTTCCGATGTACTTGGGTCGCTGGGGCTGCATCGTGCCAACCAGCTGTCCTCTCCTACGCAAAAGCGGGTCATGAGGCTTGTGAGTGCGGCCATTGTTCTTGGCTTTTCCTAGCCGAGGTGTCTGGCGAGCCATTCGTCTCGGACATTATGCCTGAGAGCTGCTAAGGCTTCGGCGTCCGGACAATCCACTATCCGATTCTTTTTAGTAAGGAATCTGTTCCAGAACTGTCATGCCGATTCTCTGGGCTGTTGAGTTATGTGACTGAGATCGTCTGCGTCCGGAGGGCGGACGTAGGTCCTTGAAAATTTGCTCGGAAAGCGTCCTCGAGCTCTTCCCAACTTCCAATTGTGTTTTCGGGAAGGCTTTTAAGCCAGTGCCGGGCTGGCCCTTTAAGCTTAAGGGGTAAATATTTGATGGCGTGGAGATCATCTCCTCTAGCCATATGTATGTGGAGGATATAATCCTCAATCCAGACTCCGGGGTCTGTTGTTCCATCGTACACCTCTATGTTGGCGGGTTTGAATCCCTCTGGAAATTCATATTCCAGGACCTCATCGGTGAAACATAGGGGGTGTGCGGCGCCCCTGTATTTGGGTGTGCCGGATTCTGACGATGGCTTTTTTGCATTGCTTGCGATAGCTTGCTTTCTTGGCCCGTAAATGGACCTGGCTGGGTCATGATGCGAGTCTTTAATTGGGTCGCATGCCGCATTGAATGCGGCGCCGTTTGCCGTTTTGTGGTGGCCGTGTGGTCGCCTATCCGACCGTATGGCTTTTTTATTTTTTGAATGCGAGGGCTCTAGGGCCTCTTGATCGAATTCGGGCAGTAGTTTTCTCTTCGGATAGCTTGTAGTGCGGCGGCTGCCGCTGTATTTGTCTGCGGTCTTGATTACCTTGCTCCATCTTATTCTGAGTGCATCTTCCGCCGTATTTAGCTTCCGCTTCTGCTTTTTCAGGCTGCGTGCTGTAGCGACGAGCCTTTCGTGGAGATTCTTCTGCTCCGTGGTTTTATCCGGTGTGAGATCGTCCGGAGTTCTGTTATGGCCGGGGGAGGGCTGTCTGTCCTCTCTATCCGCGTTGCCCTGTTCGGACGGTTGCTCTAAGGCGAGCTCGTCATCTATCGGCTCATCCTGCTCTATGGCTGGGTCTTGATCGAGGCTGGGCTTGGCTCGGCGTTTTCGTCGCCGCTTTGATTGCTTTTCGGAGGGTTTATCCCTTTTTTCGTCCCCTTTTTCCTCGTTGTCGTTTCCTTTAGGGGTATCCACCATGAATACGTTATTTGATGGGGTGGTGGTCCAGCGCCTTATAGGTGCTGGTTCCTCTTCGTCTCCATCTTCGTCGTCCATACCGTCGAAGTCTTCGGATCCGAAGTCAAGCATGTCGGTTAGATCATCGACAGTGGCTATCAAGTGGGTGGTGGGCGGGCTTTGAATTTCTTCGTAGTCCGAATCCCAACCTCGCAGACCATGGTCTGGCCTGGGCTCTCCTGATAAAGAGAGAGACTTGAGATAATTCAGGATATCACCGAAAGGTGAGCACTGAAAGATGTCCGCGACGGTGAATTCCATTATAGGCGCCCAATCAGATTCGATCGGCAGGGGCGCGGAAGGCTCGGAGTTCGGGGAAGAGTCCGGCTCCTTGGAGTCCCGGGCCGTGCGGAGTACGGGGCTGGCGTTCGGCTCGATTGCCTTTGAGATCGCAGCCCCCGAGGTGACCTCCAACCGTTCATCCTCAGAGAACGCAGCGGGCTCCGAGTCAAAGATCGGGGCCGGAGCGTGTGCGGCCTCCAGGGTGCTATTCGGAGGCAGAGCTATATCATGCCCCTCGGAATAGCGCGGCGCGCTTGGCTGTGGCTCGAACCCGTCGAAGATCAAGTCTCCGTGGATATCAGCCGTGTAGTTTAAGCTTCCAAACCTGACTTGACGGCCAGGGGCGTAGCTTTCGATCTGCTCCAGATGACCAAGCGAATTGGCCCGCAGAGCGAAGCCGCCGAAGATGAAGATTTGTCCGGGGAGGAAAGTCTCACCCTGGACCTCATCGTTGTTGATGATGAAAGGAGCCATCGGGCCTAAAATCGACGACACAAAGGAACTCTCAATGAAAGCACCAATGTCGGTGTCAAAACCGGCGGATCTCGGGTAGGGGGTCCCGAACTGTGCGTCAAGGTCGGATGGTAACAGGAGGCAAGGGGCACTTTATTTTACCCAGGTTCGGGCCCTCTCAATGGAGGTAAAACCCTACTCCTGCTAGATTAATATTGATGACATGGGTAGTACAAGAGTGGATCTACCACGAGATCAAGGAGGCTAAACCCTAGAAGCTAGCCTATGGTATGATTGTGTATGATGATGGTTGTCCTACGGACTACAACCCTCTGGTTTATATAGACACCGGATAGGGTTAGGGTTACACAGAGTCGGTTACAATGGTAGGAGATCTTGAATATCCGCACACCTAGCTTGCCTTCCACGCCAATAAAAGATCTTTCCGGACACGGGACGAAGTCTTCAACTTTGTATCTTCATAGTCCTGGAGTCCGGCTGAAGGTATAGTTCGGCTATCCGAACACCCCCTAATCCAGGACTCCCTCAGTAGCCCCTGAACCAGGCTTCAATGACGACGAGTCCGGCGCGCAGATTGTCTTCGGCATTGCAAGGCGGGTTCCTCCTCCAAGTTCTTCAAGAAGATTATAAACACCACAAAATAGTGTCCGGCTCTGCAAAATAAGTTTCCACATATTGCCATACAGAGAATAATATTAACACAAATCAAATCTGCTGACGTATCCCGCAGTGCGTCATAACACTGCGGCCAAGCCTCCTACATAAATTGCTTTCATTGTTCCACCTCAGCTCGTTTAGCGAGGCGGTTTCCTTGGCACGTCTTGTCGAAGCAGAGATCGTGTGCCCCCTTTAACGGGATTCTCATTAATACGGACGTGGGTAACCCAATCGTGCCTGTTAGCACGTCTTGCCTTAATTAAAGGCTAGTCCAAGACGGTTACGGGGAGGGCGCTTGATATTCTGCCTCTTATAAAGAGACCAAGGCCCTGTTCCCCGCTTCTATTCTCAAAACAAGCTCGCCCGTCGCCTCGAGTTCCAGCACCCTAGGCTTCCAGATTCCGAGCGCACCGGATCTTCAATAATGTCCGGCTCCGACCTCCAAGGCCAATGGATGCCCTCCTCTGTTATGGAGGAGGACGTATCAAGATTGAGGGAAGCTAGATTCCTGACCATGGAGATTCCACACAGGCTGCCTGTTCAAGGAAAGGTGATCCCTAGCCCTCAGCCCGGCGAGAGTGTTTTCTGCACAAAAAACAACATCATGGCAGTTCTACTGAAAATAGCGTCAGTCCGGGTTAGTTCCATTCAAATCATGCAAGTTAGAGTCGAAAACAAGGGCAAAAGTGTTTGGAAAAGTAGATACGACAGAGACGTATCACGCCCCCTCCCTAGTCCAATTCGGAACCATTCCGATGTCCGAATCACTCGGAACCATTCCGATGTCCGAATGCAACCTTCCAATATATGAATCTTTATGTATCGACCATTTTGAGACTCCTCGTCATGTAGGTGATCTCATCCGGGACTCCAAACAAACTTCGGTACATCAAATCACATAACTCATAATACAAATCGTCATCGAATGTTAAGCGTGCAGACCCTACGGGTTTGAGAACTATGTAGACATGACCGAGACACCTCTCCGGTCAATAATCAATAGCGGAAACTAGATGCTCATATTGGCTCCTACATATTCTACGAAGATCTTTATCGGTCAAACCGCATAACAACATACGTTGTTCCCTTTGTCATCGGTATGTTACTTGCCCGAGATTCGATCGTCGGTATCATTATACCTAGTTCAATCTCATTACTGGCAAGTCTCTTTACTCGTTACGTAATGCATCATCCTGTAACTAACTCATTAATCACATTGCTTGCAAGGCTTATAGTGATGATCATTACCGAGAGGGCCTAGAGATACCTCTCCGATACACGGAGTGACAAATCCTAATATCGATCTATGCCAACTCAACAAACACCATCGGAGACTCCTGTAGAGCATCTTTATAATCACCCAGTTACGTTGTGACGTTTGATAGCACACTAAGTGTTCCTCCGGTATTCGGGAGTTGCATAATCTCATAGTCAGAGGAACATGTATAAGTCATGAAGAAAGCAATAGCAATAAACTAAACGATCATAGTGCTAAGCTAACGGATGGGTCTTGTCCATCACATCATTCTCTAATGATGTGATCTCGTTCATCAAATGACAACACATGTCTATGGCTAGGAAACTTAACTATCTTTGATTAACGAGCTAGTCAAGTAGAGGCATACTAGGGACACTCTGTTTGTCTATGTATTCACACATGTACTAAGTTTCCGATTAATACAATTCTAGCATGAATAATAACCATTTGTCATGATATAAGGAAATATAAATAACACATTTATTATTGCCTCCAGGGCATATTTCCTTCAGATCCTAGCTACTCATCGTCGGAGATCACGACGATTTCCGTGCTCGGCTCCGGCAGCATGGGCAGCAGGTGCAGCTCCGGCTCCTCCGGCTGCTCCGCTCCTGCCTCCCTGCCTCTATTTCCACGTCTAGTTCGGCGAAGAGCGCGTCAGACTCCGCCTGATCCCGCCGAAGGAACGCCCGTTTGGCCTCGACATAGGCCTCATCCTGGACAGACTCCAGGATGGCCTGCTGCTCGGCCATCTCGTCGGACTGGGCCACGGTGAACCCCGCCTCTGCCTGCTCCTTGTTGAAGGCCGACAGCTGCTGGTCCAGCTACTCCGGCTCTTCTGTCTCCTCCGGCTCTTCCACCTCCTCCCCCTCCTCCACCTCCATCGGAGCCATCTCGTTCTCCTCCTCTTCCCCTGGCTGCTACTCCTCCTCCTCCAGCTCCGGCTAGTCCGGAGGCAGGCCGGCAACGATGCGGGCGGCGCGCGTGGCTTGCCTCGCCCAGATCTCCTGCTGGATCTCGTAGAGGCGCTCCGGCGTCAGCATGGCATAGTAGGTGTTCTTGCTCCGGACAACGGTGGAGTGCCAGAGCGTGGGCACAACATCCGACCGTGGGCAGAGCGCCGGAGCGGGAGAAGGAGGAGGTGGATGGGCTCGGACTGGCAGCGCAGAGAGGGGAGGGGGATGGGTTAGGGTTGCGGGACGGAGCGGCGACGACCGATATAAATAGCCGGATTTGGTCTTGGGTGGCAAGTCAGAGTGGCGCCACGCGGCGTTCGCACCGTGGCGACGGACGCAGCATTCGTCGGAGCACCGGGTTTCCGGGCGTTTCCGCATGGGACCCCGCCGTCAGACCAACGTGGTGGGCGTGCCCGGATGCGCCCAGGTGATAACCCACAAGTATAGGGGATCGCAACAGTTTTCGAGGGTAGAGTATTACCCAAATTTATTGATTCGACACAAGGGGAGCCAAAGAATATTCTCAAGTATTAGCAGCCGAGTTGTCAATTCAACCACACCTGAAAGACTTAATATCCGTGACAAAGTATTTAGTAGCAAAGTAGTATGGAAGTAAGGTTAACGGTGGCAAAAGTAACAGTAGCAGTTTTTGTAGTAATCATAACACTAACGGAAAAGTAACTAAGCAAAGATTAATATGTGAAAAGCTCGTAGGCAATGGATAAATGATGGATAATTATGTCGGATGCGATTCCTCATGCAATAGTTATCACATAGGGTGACATAGAACTAGCTCCAGTTCATCAATGTAATATAGGCATGTATTCCGAATATAGTCATACGTGCTTATGGAAAAGAACTTGCATGACATCTTTTGTCCTACCCTCCCGTGGCAGCGGGGTCCTATTGGAAGCTAAGGCTTATTAAGGCCTCCTTTTAATAGAGAACCGGAACAAAGCATTAACACTTAGTGAATACAGGAACTCCTCAAACTACGGTCATCACAGGGAGTTGTCCCGATTATTATCACTTCGGGGTTGCCGGATCATAACACATAGTAGGTGACTATTGACTTGCAAGATAGGATCAAGAACTCACATATATTCATGAAAACATAACAGGTTCAGATCTGAAATCATGGCACTCGGGCCCTAGTGACAAGCATTAAGCATAGCAAAGTCATAGCAACATCAATCTTAGAACATAATGGATACTAGGGATCAAACCCTAACAAAACTAATTCGATTACATGGTAAATATCATCCAACCCATCACCCCAGCAAGCCTACGATGGGATTACTCACACAAGGCGGTGAGCATCATGAAATTGGTGATGAAGGACGGTTGATGATGACGACAGCGACGGATTCCCCTCTCTGGTGCCCTGAACGGACTCCAGATCAGCCCCCCGAGGAAGATTAGGGCTTGGCGGCGGCTCCGTATCGTAAAACGCGATGAATCCTTCTTTCTGATTTTTTCTCTCCCCGAACGTGAATATATGGAGTCAGGGTTGAGGTTGGTGGAGTCCCAGGGGGCCCACGAGGCAGGGGGCGCTCCCCAGGGGGGGGGCCTGCACCCTCGTGGACAGGGTGTGGGCCCCCTGATGCTGATTCTTTCGCCAATATTTTTTATAAATTCCAAAACGTGTCTCCGTGGATTTTCAGGTCATTCCGAGAACATTTATTTCTGCACAAAAATAACACCATGGCAATTCGGCTAAAAACAACGTCAGCCCGGGTTAGTTCCATTCAAATCATGTAAGTTAGAGTCCAGAACAAGGGCAAAAGTGTTTGGAAAAGTAGATACGTTGGAGACGTATCACCAGGCGCCCCCATATCCGCCCCATATTTGGGCTGGATATGGGGGGTGCCGGTCAGCCCGGGCGTTTGAGGGCATGTCTGGGTAAAAAAATCATGATGAGGCAGTGATCGGGCGGCCAGCCCAGGCGTATGAGGCGAGTTTGAGAGGTCCGGTACACACGGAAAACATACCTCCGTACTCAAAGTTTTTTAGTGATCTACTTGGAACGTTGTTTTTGGCTTTTTGCATTGAAAATTTTACGCCAAATTTCAGGTTACACTCGTATTCTGCTCGTGTTCCACCGGTTTACAAAACACCACTCAGGCCAACGTCGACAAATTAGTTTTTTTTGCGGGGGAGTTGCTAGTCAATAATTAGTCCTGCTTATAGCATGTCCAAACCATTCGATCAATCTTAACTTTTCCTCCCACCCCTAGTCGTCGCCGCCACAACTTCCCTACACGCCACCGGCTCAATCCCGCTCCTCTTCCTCCGTCTGGTGGACTTGTTTGCGAGTAGAGGAGTGGGGGTACATCCATCTCGTTTGATTTTTCTTTGGCTTTTGTTTCTTTGGTGACATCGACGAGGTGATGACGTTGATGGCGTGCTGAAATAAGGTCTCTCCCTACCTCGACGATGTCAGATTCTGCATCGACGAAGAGCCTGTGAGAGTTTATGTCCCAAGATCTGGTGGTTCCCTTCAGATCCTGGCAGTTAGTGTGTCTTTCAAGGAGAGTTATTGGTGTGGTGACTTTGACATCTTCTTCCGTGTTGTTATGTGGCTTGGTCCGGTCTCTGAAACCCTTTGAACTGTTGCTGATGGATTTCAAGCCCATTCTGTATGGGGTGATGCTCCAGCCGACTCGGCTTCAATGATTTATGGATCTCGTCTCAAGGAGAGAGTGGCTATTGTGGTCTTCAAAGCCTGTTATGGCGAGGGTGTTCGCCAGTTTCGCTTTACTTTACTATTGGTTGCGATTTCCAATCTCCGGCGGGAGGCATATAATCGGAGGAAGAAGACTAGTATACTTATTTTATTTTTTATTGGCCATTCTATGTCCAGTTGTCTATCCATTGTCCTGGTTTTTGTTTTTCTCGATATTAATCAGATCTAAAATGTCCTTAGGCATCTTTATTATCAAGAACAGATGGACGCCTCATCGCTAATGGATGGAGGCGAAATCTGAAAGTCTACACACTAAAAGTTGGAGATCAGTTGGTCTTCATGCTCCATAGTGAATCTGAAGGGGCTTCCTGTTTCTCACTGGCATATATCTGGATGATGAAGAGTAGTTCTTAATATTAGTGTTGAACATGTTTTTTGAATTTATGTTTAAACCTATTATGAACTATGTAGCCGTGATATTTGTGTCGAACATGTCGTATGGTTAAACCTAGTTTGCTTCTTAGACGTGATACTAGTGGATGTGGTAGCCTTCATGTCAAAATTTGACTAAGGGGAAAAAGAGCCCTTTGGCTCAAAAATGCTCCCATGACAACAAAATGAGCACTTTGGCTCATTTTTGTTGCCATGATAGGGCTTAAAAAATGCTGACATGGTAGCAGAGCTACAAAATTGCTACGGTGGCAGCAAAAATGAGCCATTTCGCTCAAAAGTCTTGTCATGACATTTGAGACAGATTACAATCTTCATCGAAGTAAGAAAAAAAATGAACATTTTTACTCATTTTTATTGACATGATAGTATTTTGGGCTTATTTTTGTTGTAAAAAGATGCTGGCATGGCAGCAAAATAAGCATTTTCACTCATTGTTGGTGGCAGCAATAATGTGTTGAATGTATTTACTAGTTTGGGTACCTTTTAATAGTGGAAATTATTACTAGCATCGAAGGTTATTAGTGACGAGCACAGTGCAACATGCCACTAGTATATTTTGACATGAAGGCTGGAGTTTAAATTTGAGCTTGAGTGAATGTGCGTACCTTGGACGTTGTCCCAAATTATTTATTTTTTTGCAAGAAAAACTTGTGATCTATTCATCATTTTTCATGGTAGTACAAGGAGCACAATAAATAACAAAAATTGCATTCAGATCTACAGGCCATCTAGCGACGACTACAAGCACCGAAGCGAGACAAAGGTGTGTCGCCATCATCGCCCCTCACTCATTGTAGCCGGGTAAAACTTGTTGTAGTAGACAGTCAGGAAGTCGTCGTGCTAAGACCCCACATGATCAACACACCAGAAAAACAACCACCGCTAATGAAGAGACACGTAGATTAGAAGAATCTAACCTATAGACACATGAGCGAAGACGAATGGAAACTGGATCCATGGAGATCCACCGAAGACCAACACCGATCTAATCCCACAAGATCGACCGAAGACACACCACCACACGCCCTTCGATGATGCTAGGCGCACTGCCGGGATGGGGGCTAGGCGGGGAGGACCTTATTCCATCTTCATGAGTCTTCCTGAGCAGAATACAAATAATAGTCGACCTAAAAACACCTAAAGGCGGAGTAAGAACCCTACCACCGGCAAGGGCCAAGCTCGACCGCGCCTCCATGGCCCTCAGGCCACCGGAGAGGAAGCAGACTGGCGGCGGCCCCAACGGGAGAATTCCTAACATGCCGCAGATGGTTTGCTTACTATATACCATCACATGTATACTTGTATTTCCATGTCCATTCAGTTTAACAAACTTTTTATGTCGACACAAGTATATAGAAGTGACAACTCACTGAACCGTGGCAATGAAAAAAAGTATGACTAATCTACCATGTAAAGCTAGCGATCTGGGTAAATGAAGCAAACCCTAATGCATGATAAGGTAATAATTCGCTTTTGCCTGGTACTTTGTCAAGCCAAAACATAGCTCTTCCACATGCACTTTCAAAGACCAAAAAACTCCATATATATTTTGTACACCACTTCAACAAACAAAAACACTTCATATTCCACATTAAAAATACGTAATACATGATAAGCTAGTAATTCCCAGATTTTGCCCAACACTTGGGCAAACTAAGACATGACTGTTTTACATGTACTACTAAAGACAAATAGTATAGGTCCTTCTTATGCACTTTCAAACAAATATGCTAACAAAACATTCCAACTTACAAGAAGGAGCTGCTCTTTCAGGTCTCAACTCGCAAATGGCAGAAGGAACAAAAAACTTCTTACATATGAAAACATTAGAATGTTTGGGCAAAACAAGAGAAGACAAGATAAATATATATCTTTTGAAAGGGCATCAAACCAGTCCACAACATTTACATAGTGAGCTATCAAAGGAATCAACCATCAACATATATCATGTGTGTGGCTGTTATAGTAAAACCTGCAAAAAAAACATTGCAACTAGCGACAGGAGCTGCATGTTCATCCAGTTTGCAGCTAATTAACATAAATATACTAGATGGTAGCAGCAAAGGATTTCGCAAATAGAAAAGTTGTGCGAACAAAAGTTTATGATCATTAAATACGAAGACATTAGAATGTTTGGAACAAAAGATATGGCAAGATAAATGGAGTATCTATAGCTTGATATTATTTTGGGGCATCAACAACAATTGCATAACGAGCTATCAAACGGATCAGCTATCCACAAATCATGTGTGTGCTTATTGGAGAACCAACATCCACCAACATCTCTCTCAAAATCAAATCGAGCATCTCTAGAAGCCCTATTGTCTAGTTGTAGCCTTCTCTGCTGATTGGCCATCCATTTCTCATTATAGGTACCACAGACACCAAATTTCATTACCTTTAGCACCTTTGCGTTCAGAACAAAGAACTTGGCAAAGTTAACATCTGGCTGCATGCCTCGATAGGTGTTCACTACGATTGCTTTGAGATGGAGATTGAGGCATTCAATAGGCTCAATGAGTATTGCATATGGCCCCACATTTTTCACATCCTTCCTAAAACGTGACTGCAAAAGAAAGGAATTTAAGTATTGTAAGCACTTAGGTCGGAATACAATATTAATTTTGTTGGAATAAAAGAGCAATTTCCTGATAATTGGCGTCTAATCACATCTGGATTAGTTGCATGGTGTGTGTGTGAAAGTCAGGATTATTGAACAACTTTGAGCTTAAACATATGTGTTTCTTTTAACTTCAAAGTTCTCCTAGTTGCTGTTTTGACCACTACATCTGTCATCATAGAGTTTGGGGGAAATCGCAAAATAAAAACGGTTCTAAAAATTATCTCTGTGTGTCCAACTAGGCATCCAGAAAGACTACGATTGATCAAAGTTAAAACAACATTGGATAGGTTATAATGCTTGCAATTTTGCACTTTATGCTGAAGTGAACATTTATCAAAAATGATTTTCACCTGGATGTATAGCTTCTCCATGCAAGGAAAACATCTAAGGAATCGAGCAATTGTATCCAAGTTGGGACCGATGGATTCTAGGACCAACACCTTCACTGTGCGCATTGACGCGGTCAAGCTGATGGGGGTCATTTCCTGGTAAACACAAACACACACGAGATGCACATCAATATAACAAAATGTAATGTAATAGTAAAGGCTCAAATGCATCATATGTAAGTTTCAAGAAAAATAAGACGACCCGTTGCACCTTAAAAATTATGGTTCCAATCACAAGTTCGTAGATTTGTCTAGACATGTAGCCCAATATCGTTAGCTTCGGTGCCGCGATAATCGTGATTGTCATTGGGACATCCCCTGAATCAAGCGGGATCAATCTTTCAAGGCATGGTGCATCCTCAATGACAAGCTCCTGAAGCACCACATCTGATTTGTAGTAGTATGATACATAGACAACGATACTCCGGAGAGTCGGCGAGACGATCCGGACAGTGCTGAGCCCGTTGCCCTGAAGCTCAAGGCTCTCGAGCGCAGTGCAGCCAGCGAGCAGGTGGAGGAGGGCTTCCTCCGAAATGGCGGCGCCGGGGAGCTTGAGGTGCTTCAGCCGAGGGAGACGGAGCGCGGGGACAGCAACAATGTCAGGGAAACCACAATCGCGGAAGCTGGCGACACGCAGCGTGGGCGCCAAGCGGAGCGTGGACGGCGGCAGCGGATTGCAGCCCCCGTAGAATTGGAGCTCCTCGAGGCCATCGAGTGCGGGGGACCGGAACCAGCCATCGAACTTGGCGTAGAGGTCGCGGCGCAGGCGGATGGCGCCGATGGCGAGGGAGAAGCGGCAAGCAGAGCCGTGGTGCATGGCAAGGATCTTGGAGACGATGGCGACACGGTCACGCTCCCGTCCCGAGAGGCGGCGGTCGACGACGAGGTTGAGCGGGGCGGAGCGCCAGAGGTGGCGCCACCGGGAGGCCAAATTCACTGTTTTGACCCTTTTGTGCACGTTTAGCCGCATCTGACCCCTCTTTCAAAAGTTTTTCGGATCTGACCCTGTTCCTACCGCCACCCGAGCTGGCGGTAGGGTAGAACACCCTACCGCCACAAGATCTGGCGGTAAGAACCGGGTCAACGTCGACGGCGCCGTCTGCCTGCTGACGTGGATAAGTGGCTACCGCCACTGGCTGTGGCGGTAGGGTGTTTCCCTCTACCGCCAGATCGAGTGGCGGTTGGTTCCGAACAGGCAATTCCGTGCTCGGTCGCTGCGGGCGGGCCCTACCAGCCCGTTCTTCCTCCTCAGATCGACTCGAACAGAGGCCAGCGGCGCCTCTCTCCTCCTCCCGATCCCCTCCCTCGATATCCCTCTTCCCTCCACCATTTTCACGGATCTTTGGGGCAAATCCAAGAGGCCGGTAAGCTCCTCCATTCCCTCCAATCAGTTTTCGAAATGCTTTTTTATTTTTGAAGCTTTTTTTGGTAGTAGGTGCAACCTAGGTTTTGGTGTTGATTTTTTTAATGATGTTTTAGTTGTTTAGTAGTATATGATTTAGTAGTAGGCTTATGAAAGGATGTGTGGGTGAAACCATAGCTAGATATTTGAGGATATGTTGGTGAAATTTATTTTGTAATGTAGATATGAATTGTATGAGAAATTTTTCTGTATGGTGAATGCAAGATTGTGAGGATGAAGGCATGTCAAAATTCTTAGATGGTCAATGCATTGTAAAATTATGAGGATAAATTTTTTGCAAAATTTGTAGGTGGTTAATGCATAGTATGAAAATGTGTGTAATTCTTATAGATGCTTTTTGTTGTGATGGAGAATGCATACTAATTGTATGGTATTTTCATATATTGCAGTTTATAATTGAAGATGTTTGGTTTTAGTTTTTTTTGTTCATATGTATAGACGATGTTGTCTAATAAGTGAAAAAAATATATATTTGTTAGGATGGCCGAGGATGAGGACAATGGGCGTTTGTATACGGGGCTTGACCTTGCTTTTGACAAGGACCATCATGCCCGTGCTATCGAGCGTGGAGAGGTAACAATTTTGAGAAACAATTGTTTTTGTCATTTTCATGCTATTTTTTGAATGAAGGAAGCTTCTGACATATTTTCTCAATTGTTACAGAAACTTGCTGTCATCCGCTTTAGGAGCCACACGACGGAAAACCAGATGCAATATGACGTGCGCTACGAGCCTTACTTTGAGCGTGCCGGGCTGCTACCGTTTGTTCTTCAGTTCAAGCACGTGCCGCCGTCGATGTGCCATTCAGCTCTCACCGCCCTTGTCGATTGTTGGCGGCCGAAGACACACAGCTTCAATCTCCCTTGTGGCGAGCTGACGGTGACGTTGGAGGATTTTGCCATGATCACCGGGCTTCCCATTGACGGCAATGCTCTCACCGGACGAGTGGACGGCAAGAACTGGCGTGAGAGGGTTACCGCTGTCATCGGTGACTGCTCGACCTCTCTTAGTGCCCAGGGAAGGACTGACAACAGGACAAACGGCGTCCCATTCCCTTGGCTCCAGCATCATAGGTCGGGATGCCCTGAGAAGCCAATAAGGAGACCGTGGAGCAGTATGCTCGAGCGTGCGTGTGGCACCTCCTATCACAGGTGGTCCTTGGATGTTTCTTGACTTCTTGGCCGACTGGGACGAGAAGTACAGCTGGGGGTCTGCTGGGCTCACCTACTTATACCGTCAGGTAACAAGTTATGCAAATATCCATTAAGCATGGTAGTATGTTCATGAATTCCTACAAAGAGCACTCCTTCAACTCATATGTTAGTATATTTAACCAGTTTGATTTTTGGGTTGTAGCTTGACGTCACATGTAGGAAAACCACCTCGAGGCCATGCATGGGTGGATGTATTTGGGGCCTCTCAGTCTGGATGTGGGAGCGTTTGCCGGTTGGGCATCCTGAAAAGCATCCTTCACCGCACGTGTGGGTAGGCCTTAATGAAGAAGAAGATGTTTTTTGACTCCCCACCGTGGCATTCTCTTGGGACCGGGTTAGAATTTTTGGAAGCAAGAACAAGTCCTTGTACAAGAATTTCACCAACGAGATGGACAGCCTCACATATCGTCAGGTATACCAATGCAATATTTTCTCTAAGATTTCATCAAATGCATTGGCCGAACTAATAGCTCTTCGAAAGGTTAACTGGAGGCCTTACGAGGCAAATAGGGGTTTCACATTGAACCAGATGTGCACTAGGGACTCCTATCTTTGGCGGATCAGGTGCCCTCTCATATGCATTTATGCTGTCGAGTGGCATCTACCACATCGAGTGGCCATGCAATTTGGTATGAGGCAACGCACCCCACCGGAGCCAGCAAGCACGGGTGGACTTGAGCTTCACAAGTGAGTTACCTAACCGAGGCTATGTTAACCAACAATACAGTGTTTTAAATTGTTTTCTTATGCATGCTTTGTTGTTGTCATTGTTTGCAGTCAGAACCGAAAGAATAATCAGAATGTGCTTGAGTGGGGACAACACCATGCCAGGTATGTCGAGATGTGGGAGCAGAGGCTCGGTTCTAGAGAGACAGATATGACTTTGGCGGACATGAGGAATTACAAAGAAACTCATCTAAAGTGGTATGACAATGGGAGGCGATTTCGGGTGCGTTTGAGGCCAAGGTGGACCGACGCAGATCATGATCCAAACAATGAATCAGACGATGAGTATGACGCCATAGTGAGAAGTACACAAGGTTCTCACAGAGAGTATGCGCTCCTGACTGATAGAGTGGTAAGTCTTGTGAACCTATTTGGAGAGTGGATTCATATTATCTTGATTATGCAAACTTTTGAGCTTACGTTCAATTTTCAGACTTTTGAGCTCAATAGGAGTAACATCGAAGGCTCGAATGCACTAATCCATAACCCTAGGACTCCGGAGTCGGATGCTACCTTGAGGGAAACGGTGAAAGTAAGCACAAGTCTTTTTACTTCAGTAGTCCTTACTCTGTTGCATTAAAAATATTTGTCTCTTTGTTGTTGTTGTTGCTGCAGCGTTTCATGAAACGTTGCCGGAAGCTAGTCACCATTCTTGGATGCGCAAGCCCGGGTGCCGTAGATGTGCATGCTCCGAGCACATCGATGGTGCAGGCTAGTGGAGCGGCCGCTTCTTCTAGCCACGCCGGTGCTAATACTAGCCACGTCGGTGCTTCTTCTAGCCACGCCGGTGGTGGCAGCGACTCCGTTGAATCTGAGGAGGAAGAGGAGGTGTACTTGCAGGACGACGAAGCCCCGGAAGAGATGAACATGTCACAAATGATGGATGCACCACCGGCCTCACAAGCAAAAATGGCAGGACACCCTCATGAGGATCCATACAGCCCGTCGCCTTTCCAAAAGCCGGTTCCTCGTCGCCGTAAGAAGACCGTGAGTGAGGGGTGCTCTAAGAGAGGAAGAATGGGACGATGAACAAGTGTTTGGGCATGTTAAACTAGTGTTTGGCCATGTTGAACTATAACAAGCTTCTAGTTTGCTTTGGACTTGACGACTTTTATTTCAAGTATTATGTTGGACTTGAGGACTTATATTTGTAGTGTTCTGTTGGTCTTGTTTTCTACTGTTTGTGCTATATCTATTACATATGATGGACTGCTGTGAAAACTGTGCATATATGATGTTATATGATTTGAAAAACCTGATGTTTGCATGCCTGTTCTGTTGCTGGTGTGAGGGCAGGACCCTACCGCCATAGTCTCTGGCGGTAGGGTACGCAGGCCTACCGCCGGAGACTATGGCGGTAGGGTACGCAGGCCTACCGCCGGAGACTATGGCGGTAGGGTCCTGCCCTCACACCAGCCACTAGAAAAGGATAAGGTACCCCCCCACACCCACCCACCCATTCAGCATCTTTCCTCCCCGAGTTGGTCTTCTATTTTTCACCTCCCTCCCCATTGAAGCCCTCCCAAATCCATCTTCATTCTTTGAGATTTGTCTGGTGGATCCGGAGTATTTTCATCTTTGAAGGTATCTCTATCACCCCTCTCAGTTTTGTTGGTTGGAATCATATCATTTAGTTGCATTGTTAGCTTTGTTGCAAACCCTAGTTTTAGTCATTTTGTGTTAAATGAACTATCTAGTTCATTTCTAAGGTTATATATGTGCTTACTATAGTGCCAACTTAGTGGATCTAACACTTCATAGTAGAAACTAGGGTTCAGATTAGGGTTAGTGCTTAGGGTTATGCTAATGACTTAAGTTTGTGTCATCTCGTGTTAAATCAACTATCAAGTTAGTGGATCTGACACTTCATAATACAAACTACGGTGGTGGTTAGGGTTAGTGCTTAGGGTTATGCTTATGATGCATTTGGTTTTTGGGTGTGAGAAGACCAAATGTGGGGTGGGGGTTAGTGCTTTAGGGTTAGTGCTTAAGGTTATGCTTACGATGACCGTTATAGTTACCCCTCGACTTGTAGGATGTCATCGATCATTTTCTTTGAGACTTCCACGGAGGCGGCGGTAAAGCGTGAACGCGAAGTAATTGAGGAAAAGATGAAGCTGTGGGTCGAAGCCGTCGATGCGTTGAATGCGGCTTGTAGAGACTTTTCAAAATACTATGTGAGCGAGTGTGACGATGACAAAGTTGAGTTCTATGATGCTAAACAGAAAAACATAAGCAAGCTCAAGAAGGAAGAGAAATTTCATAGACGTGCTCTTGCAAGGAAAATTGCATTGTGCGGTACAAGGGATGAAGTGCATGAGATGGACCTGAAAAACCCCGGCCAGGTCATTGATTGGCTAGTCAGGCAACCATCTTCGCTGATAGCTAGTCGGGCTTCTCGTTGGGCTTGGGTCCGCGAAAGAAATGATGTCATTTGCTGCAAACCGGGGCCATACGACAAATAGAGTGGGTTGAATCACATGATCTTCTAGTGTCATTTGGACTATAATGACATGTACCCTTATCATTTATGTAACCTATGTCATTTGAATTTCTACTTATGTTATGTAAGCCAAGACATTTGAATTCGATCTGATGTTATGTACCTTATGTCATTTGAACCACTAAGAACTTTGTGTATTTGGTCATTACAAATAAGTTATGCTTTGCGTTTGTCTTATATCATTTGACCCTAGTTTTTTTTTCAATTCAATATAGCATGGAAAAAAGGACCCCGGAGGTGCAGATAGCATATGAGAAGTGTGAAGTAGAACGACGCCGTAGGATGCTGATGGAGCTTTGAAAATGGATTAACAGTTGTGAAGAGTCCTACGCGGCTAGGAAGGATTTCAACAAGTATGTGTTCTCTGAGTTCCCTGAAGAGCTCGAGAGAGAAAAATGGAAGATAGTTAATGAGTTGCGGGAGAAGGAAGATGAGTGTAGATGGACTTTGGCACTGGAGATAGCGTTCTCCGTAAGCATTGACGAATTTGAGGAGGTGGACATGGCAAAGCCTGGACAGATCATTGGATGGGCAATCGAACAAGGAGTGTCGGAGAAACCAACCCGACGTGCACGATGGGCCTGGTTCCGCAAGGAAAAGGGTTGCATGATCCATTGGGGGGGGGGGGGTTCTGCAGAGTATGAACCAAAGCCTAATCCAAAGCGTGTTGCACTAATCGAACATATTAAGCAGGTTAGGGCGTCTCTTCTGGCTTATTAGGGGATCCTTTCCGGGTACTTAGGATGCTACCGGGCATGATGTTGGTCATTTGAACTTGTGGAAATGATGTGTGTCTTTTGAACTATCGGACATGACATGTGTCATTTGAACTATGTAATGGGTGTTGCTTGTTATTTCAATTATCGGACATGGCATGTGTCATTTGAACTATGTAATGTACCGGGTGTTGCATCTCACTTTTTTTCATTTTGCCCTATGCAACATAGTTGACAAGGGTTTTCCTTTCATTCTTCCTCTATGTTGTTTGCGAAATCTGGTTCTTTTGGGGTTATAGTCGATGGTTCTCTTTCTTAGTTCCATCTCTACTGCAAAACTATGGAAAATTGCAATATCAATGAATTACAAATACAAAATTTCATTTAAGTGAAAAAGAATACTATGCAATAATCTACTAAAAAATGGAAAAGGTTGTTTAGATGTATACATGATTTATTCCTTATTTAAAATTTTAAATTTTGAAAATTCACTTCTTTATTTTATTAATTTAGGATCCAGAAGAAGTAGTTTTTCTTTGATCCATATCTTATTTGACCGTCCACAGATAATAAAACTATCATATGCCTTGGAAAGTGATTAGCAGGGCCTACCGCCACAGGCTCAGGCGGTAGGGCCCCGTGGCCTACCGCCACCGACCCCGGCGGTAGGGTCCCATCAGACACCAAATCGAAAGTGTCCGGCTCGGTGCGTGAGTAGCAGGGCCTACCGCCACAGGCTCAGGCGGTAGGATCTCGTGGCCTACCGCCACCGACCCCGGCGGTAGGGTCCCATCAGACACGATACGCAAAGTGTCTGGCTCGTTGCGTGAGTAGAAGGGCTTACCGCCACTAACCCCAGCGGTAGGGTCCCGTGGCCTACCGCCACCCACCCCGGCGGTAGGGTCCCATCAGCAACATAACAAATAGTTCATACACGATCACAAATAGTTCAACACAATCACAAATAGTTCATACACGATCACAAATAGTTTAACACGATCACAAATAGTTCATACATAGTGGAATAAAATAGTCTCAAGCATCGCAATATCATGAAATATCCGGCAAACGAAATACCATCGGACAGTCACTAAAGATACAACTTCAAGATGCATCTAAAGATCACTAAGGAAACATGGGCCCTTTTCCCTTCTTGTAACGTGCCTCATCCTCCTCTTGTGCATCACGAGCCCTTGCAAGCTTTCTTGCCCTCTCTTCTTCACGAGCAGCCTTCTCTTTGCGTGCCCTTTCCTCCTCGCGTTTCTTTCGTTCCATCTTCTCCTTCTGACGACGCTCTTCATCCAAGCCTCTCTGAAAAGCTTCTTCAAACAACCGTTGCCTCCTAAGACAATCTCGATATTGGTCCTTTTTGATATCCCCTGGAACATCTTGATCTATCCATGTGGAGTACTTGCAAAGAGGAGGCGGTGACTGCATAGGATAAACAAATTTATTGTTAGGATTATGAGTTGAAGTTGGACAAAATTTGAGATTGCTCTTTGACCATACCGGTGGTACGTCATAGGCGTTTGTTGGAAGCACCCGATCATGTGCATAGTTGGGACACACAAAGAATCTCCTCCCTCCAATCCATGACTTGTTGCGGTCGGTGGATACCTTCACCTTGCAAACATCTCCACACCAACATGATGGAGTTTTCATATCTTTTTCCTTCACCTCGTCTAGCTTGGCGTTCCCCACTTGTTCGGCATGTCTTCACGATCAGCACACGGCGGCCTCGTCATGGAACCGGATGAAGACATGCCTACAAAAATAAGAGTGGTTGTTAGTGAAAGATATCAACATAATGAATAGAGAAAATGAAATAAGAGTGAGTACACAAAACAACAAGTACCATTCATATTATTTCAACCATCCGGATTAAGCAAAACGTCAATAGGCCTTCCTCTATCGATCCTCCTGGTCCTAGTAAGACCGGAAGCACGACCACCTCTAAGAATCGCCAGTCCTCCACGCCCACCAATAGTAGTCCCTCCTCGTGCACTACCTCTAAGACTAGTCCGTCCTCCACGCCCACCTATAATAGTCCCTCCTCGTGCACTACCTCTAAGACTAGTCCGTCCTCCACGGCCACCACTCCTACCTCCTCGTGTGCCACCGGAACCTCCACTATGAACACCCGTTTGGCTAGAGCTCGTGTTGGCATCGGTCCTTGATTTTTTGGTGCATGTCCTAACATTGTGTCCCAGATCGTCACATTGTCCACAGTTGTTGATGTCCGGTGGCTCCATGAAATGACCGCTACCAAACTGTTTCATTCCGGTGTAACCATCTAGATCATCCATGTCACTCCTAAACCTCTTCTTCCTTCTTCTTCCCTTTGTAGGCACCATGAGTTCAGGGTCAGGCACGATATGTGGGCCATCATACTCAGGCCACTATGACTGGTCAAGGAAAGGATGAAATCGAGGCGCCCATGTCAACCTCGTGGCTTCCAATGTGAACTCCTGCAACCGCACGGTCCTCCCATCAGAAACATGCAAGTTTCTCGCCTTGGCCGCCGTCATCAAATGCGAGCACGGCCAGTGGTACTTATGAGGCCTCTCACACTGACACCACCGGTTCTTTAGGTCCACCTTATACGCAACACCGCCGTAAGCAACACCGTCTCGTGATGTGCCACCTGGCTCGTCCACTTGATAGATCATTTCTTTGTCGTTGAATCTAATGATTTGTTGATGCGAGGACTTCCCTGCTTGAAACCTCAACCAATCATCAACCTTGTCGGGATACTCTTTTTTTTCACCTATCCATTTGGCGGTGGTTTCGGAATGCCTAAGAAAATACTCGTTCAGCTTGAAGAAGGTGTATTTCAGTATTGCAGCCACCGGTAAAGAACGGACGCCCTTAAGCACATTGTTGAAGCATTCAACCATGTTGCTCGTCATGTCACCGTATCTCCAACCTCCTTCATCGTAAGCGCGTGACCACTTATGCTTCTCCCCATAATTCCTTTCCAAGAATGCTCTTCCACCTTTGTTCTTTGCCAATGCCTTGAAGAGTTTATCATACCGGATTTTGAATGAACTGACGGTGAATGCCACACAAACATGGGTAAGGTCTTTGCAAAACTCCTTGCTCTTGCATGCCCGGTAAAAGTTCGCCACGAAATGCCTCATGCACCATCGGTGATGAAGCTTTGGAAGCCCAGGAATGACAACTTCTATGGCTTTGAGAATGCCATGGTGCCGGTCCGATATAATGCATACCTGCCTCTTCCCAATCACCTTGGTCCTCACATGCCCCATGAACCACTCCCAATTGTCATCATGCTCGGAAGGAACTAAAGCAAAGGCCACCGGCAACACTTATCATTGGATGAATGAGCCATTGCCACCATTAGTGTGCCCTTGTATTTGCCGGTCAAGAAAGTGCCATCTATAGACAACACCGGACGACAATGCTTAAATGCCTCGATGCATTGCCCAAAACTCCAGAAGGCACGATGAAACACTCCGTCAATGTCCTCAACCCCATGCTGCATGCCTGGGTTCTTATGTGCAATGGCTCCCAACATCCTCGGAAGAATATTGTATGCGGCCGCATAATCACCGTGCAACATCCTAATAGCATTTGACTTGGCCTTCCATACCTTCCCATAGTTGACCTTGTATCCGTACATTTTTTCAACAATACTCATCAAAAACTTCACCTTCACGGTTGGGTCATGGGATATCTCATTCAATAATTTGTAGCCGAGAAACTCTGACGTGAGTTGACGATGGCCCTTGCTTCGGTCAGCTTTGTCTGGAGGTATGCACTCGTGAGTAGCTACACAACTTTTCAATTCCCATTGCCCCGTTTCATGAATTTTTCTTCCACGAACCTTCCATTTACATCCTTCTTTGTCACACTTCACGGTGTACCGCACCTCTTGGTTAGAATGACCAACAACAAATGGCCTATGGTTCCGAATGGCGTAGTCAATCAACCACATCTTAAACTCTTGGAAGCACCCAAACTTGATGCCTTTTTTCAAATGAGCATTCTCGTCCTCATTCTGCGGCCTTGGATCGCCTACTCTCGGGCACGGTGTTGGTTCAACCAACCCAAGTCTCATGCCACCATCAACAATGGCATGGTCGGCAAGGCTAAGATCACGAACCAATGGGGGTCCTCTTTCCTTGCCGTGCACCTCCTTGAAGAATTGATTTTCTTGCACCGTGAATCCATCTTCGTCCAAATCTTCCTCAAGACCCTCATCATCAGAGCCATAACCACACATACGGTTATAAGGGAGGCTACAATCCATGTCTTGTTGATGGACAATGACATCCAAGTTACCTATTGGATTGTAATGAATCTCTTCTTCTTCCGCATAAGCATCATCATCATCAACATGAGCCATATCATTAATCTCCGGGTCTTGAATTACTATGGCTCTATCATTCATCTCCGCTTCATTTGATTGACTACTTGGTGGTTGGCTATAAGAATTGGGGACATACACCTCCACCCTAGCATCATGTATTGGGGAGGAGGCATGCCGGTTCAAGTCAATTTGTAGCAGAGGAGCATCAACCTTGGTGGCAAATAATTCAAGTGAGTTGTCTTGTGATTGCTCTACTTTACCCTTGTACACCTTCCAATGCAATTCCGAGGTGATAGGCATACTCTTCAACCGAGACTTCATCCCCACTCCAACATCATACCTTCCAATAAGTTTAAGCTCATCACTTGGGTCCATCCAATGTAACACACTTCTAACTTTCACAACTACATCCTCATAGGTTGGGCTATACTCAAATACCATGTGTTCTTCCCCTTCATCGTCATTGCCATTCATAAATGTCTCCTTATCCAGATAATGGAGATTCACGAGACAACCCATCTAAATAAATTTTAGATAGTGTCAACGATAGCGGCAACATAATATGGGACAATATCCATTGTGCATTCCATGGATCAATAAAAGTTCTATGCAATACATTTAAGCAACAAAACAAATAACAACTAAAGAACAAAATATCATGGCTTAACCCTAACAACTAAAAAATGACTTTGCTTAACACTAACCCTAACCCTAGAAATAACCAAAAAAATAATCATAGATCTAGCTACAAACAACAAAGTTCGCAAACTACACATGGTCAATCACACATATACAACCCTAGATCTAGATCTACCATCCATCAAATTCATTGATTTCACACAAAAAGTAGCACAATTAGGGTTTGCATAAAAAAATCAATGCCATCAAATAAGTTGATTCCAACCAACCAAAAAGAAGAGAGTGGGTGAGGTACCTTGAGGGATGAAAATGGCCTCGATCCACCGGAGAAAACTCAAGCAATGGAGATGAATTTGATGGAGCCCTAGGATGGGGGAGAGAGGGGGAGAGGGGCTCAGCTCGGGGAAGAAAGGATTTGGGGGCGAATGGGTGGCTTGTGGGGCCCACCTAACCCCCAGGCCATTGGTTTTATGCATTCAGTACCCTACCGCCATTGTCCCCGGCGGTAGGCTGCCTAGGGCAACCGCCACAGCCAGTGGCGGTAGCCACTTATCCACGTCAGCAGGCAAACGGCGCCGTCGACGTTGACCCGGTCCTTACCGCCAGATGTTGTGGCGGTAGGGTGTTCTACCCTACCGCCAGCTCGGGTGGCGGTAGGAAAAGGGTCAGATCCGAAAAACTTTTGAAAGAGGGGTCAGATGCGGCTAAACGTGCACAAAAGGGTCAAAACAGTGAATTTGGCCCCACCGGGAGGAGAGAACGCGTGTCCGCGCGGCCTCCTTGGTGGAGAGGAGGGAGATGACGCTGCCGAGGATGTCGTCAGGCATGCGGCTGATGTGGTCGAGGTTCTCTTCGCCGTCTCCGCCACCCTCCCTGCTCGCCGGAGGCTCTTGCTCGTCCTGCCTCAGCCTCTTGGGCTCGGGTTCGGCCGCCGCCGCATCGTCCATGGCCGCCGCCGCCCTCCGTCCCTCACTACCAAATCATGTAGTACATTTTGAAGGATCTTATCCCCTGTTAGGTGGCGTAGCACTCGCTAACTACGGGTGCATGCATGCATGCATGACCGACCTCTCGCTCCTAAAATCCCTCTGCTGCTTATCGTTCCAACAAACCGTGACTTCCACCGAGAAATCTTAGGGATGCCATGGACGATGACTCGCGCGTGCCGGAGCTTCCGCGGGAGGGCTCCGTCTTCCACTCTGCTGGCTCCCCAAGCCTACCACGGACACCCGCTGTAAGGCCTCCTACATCCCCTCCGGCCAGGACACGCGCACCTCCTCCTCGAACTTGGACAGATTCATCCTTGGCTGCGTGTACTTGTTCATTGTTACATGGACCATGTGATACATTAGGTTACACGTAGAAGCCAATGGACTTGGACAATGGACAATTGTTCTTGTGTGTGGCCATGCTAGTGAAAGAAATGGCATGGCTTATGTCTGAACAATCGAGTGAAAGTAATGATGCTAGAGTCGTCGTTCACCTAGGTTAGAGGTAGCGTTCCATGGTTTATGATTGATGAAAGCAGGCAAAGAGAATAATTAATGACCCTAATTGGAGGTGTGCTTGTATATCCAGACAATCATGAATGACTACAAACATTAAATAGATGGCATATGAAAATAAATTGCTCCACAATTATCGTCTAATAAGTTGATCACGTTAGCTAGATGTAAGTTGCCTGAAAATTAAATTTGTGTCAGTCAACTTTTCTGACCGTTGATTGATGCTTCAAGATTCGTGTTTTTTTTTTCTGCTAAGTGATATGTCTTGTTTTGGGCTGGAAATTTTTGATTGACCCCTTTATTTTGGATCTGTCAATTCCTTAACAGGCTGGTCCATTAAGCTGTGCAACCCAACATGCTCTATGTAGCCCATCTGATGACCAGGCCCTCCTTCCTCCCTTTGTTGTTTCTATTTTCTGTTTTTATGTGTTTTTATGTTTATGTTTTCTGTTTTTCTTTATTAGTCTATTATTATTTTTATTTTCAGGTTATTTTGGAATGTTAGGTGAGTGTAAATATATACACACAAGTACTATACAATCTCTACTCTTATAAAAAAAAATAGAGTTGGTCTTGATGGTGTGCCTGCCATCCTGCAATATAGGCCGTCTGATTTATATCTGACGGATAGGAAGGAAACTATGGCAATTTTGCAAAAAGATACCCACGCCCCTCTCCACATTTGCAAATAAGGCCTTCCCTCGCTCATCCTTTTCTCTCACAAGATAAACTACTCATAGAAGTGCATCTTGATGTTCTGTGCAACGCATGGGCATTTTGCTAGTCTCTCACATGATAAACTACTCATACAAATGCATCTTGATGTTCCGTGCAACGCGCGGGCATCTAGCTAGTATGTGCAAAAATTGCAATACTATATGATTATTATTTTGCAAAAATTTGTGTGCAAGTTTACTAAAATATTTTATTTCTTCTTAGAGGGTAACACCAACGTCACTATTCCATTCTTCCTTATAAAACTTCATTGTTTTGATTTTATTTTAGTTTTAATTTTAATTTCTATTTCCTTTAAGAGTAGTACCAATGCAAATATTTCGGTCTTTGGAAACTCCTTTTTGTGTAGGTCGGGTGTAAATTATTTCATTGTTTATTTTAGATTTATTTCATTTTCTTTCTTCTAAAAGGGTAATACCTAAAAAATCATTCTTTCTTAGAAAACTTTATTATTCTGTTCCTAAAGGGTAATATCAATGCGACAAATTCATTCTTCTTACAAAAATTCATTATATTGATTTTTGTTTTGATTTTGGTTTTATTCTATTTCATCTGTACGGGTAATATCAATGCCACTAATTCATTCCTTCTTATAAAGCTTTCACTGTTATATGTTTATTCATGCATATTATAAGAGAATGCAATTTCTGTGTAAATTGTATGCAAATTTTGTCATAGTTTGTTTTAGTTTTTTTCAATTTTTTTTCTTGAAGGGCGATAGTATGGCCACTAATTCATTCTTCTTGGACTTTTTAATTTTATTTTTGTTTTTATGTCATTTTATTTCTTCTTAAAGTGTAACAATAATGCCACTAATTCATTCTTCCATAGAAAACTTCATTATTTTGACTTGTTTTTAGTTTTTTTCATTTAGTTTATTCTTAAAGTGCAATGTCAATGCCACAAATTCACTCTTCCATAGAAAAATTAATTATTTTGATTCTACTTTTTCTTTTATTTTATTTTATTTCATCTTTAAGGGTACTGCCAATGCCACTAATTCATTCATTCGTAGGAAACATTCTTTTGCGAAAATGTCACTATTATATGTTTGTTCTTGCATATTATAAAATGTGCAATTTCTGTGAAATAGTATGCAAATTTTGTCGTTGTTTGTTTTACTTATTTTACTTTTCTTAAACTATCAATGCCGCAAATTCATTCTTTCTTAGAAACTTCATTATTTTATTTTACTTTTTATTTTATTTTATTTCTTCTTTAATAGTAATATCAATGCCACTGATTCATTCCTTCTTAGGAAACTTCGTTTTTGCGAAAATTCTATTATTATATGCTAGTACTTGCATATTATAGAAATGCACAATTTCTGTGTAAAGTATGTGCAGTTTTTGTTATTTTTTTCTTTGTTCTTGAAGGGTAATACTTCAATGTTTTGATTTTTAGTTTTCATTTTAGGGATTTTCTCGAATATGTTTTTATTTTAGGGATTAAATGAGTGTGATTAATTTATTTCTTAAACCTTGCATTTTTGCATATGTATGCATGTAGTCCTATAGTCCAATCAATTCATCCAGGAAAGCTCAGGTGAGTGGACATCCATACACGCTGATCAACTGCATGCACCTGATGCAAAATTAAAAAGAGAAGCCATCGGCATGCATGCATACACGGGTACGACGCTGGCCGTGTAGCGCCTATCTATGAGGCGTTGCACAGTGTAGTGTGGGGCCTTCGTGTCGGGTGTTACACAAAAAGGTCAGCCGTGTGAAATAGTTTCACGGACAGTTCATTCTGTGATTTGATTTCGTCCATAGGTTAAATTTGTCAATTTGCCCTCTGCCGCATGTATCAAACCATGCAACACGTTCACACGGACGAGACGTAGCCGGTTGATGAGCATGCATGCGTGTATCAGGCCATGCAACGACACGTACAGAAGGTGATACTATTAAAAAAAGTGACTGACCCGAAATTAGAATTCAGTCACCTGATCAGTAGCCGGTCCCTAAGTTGATACATAAACTCTAGGCGCACTAATGGTGGGAGCTTATATGAATGTGAATATTTATATCAAAATATTAATTGGATTTCGGTAGGGCAAATAAATCTCTTGTACAAATTAGATACCAAAAATGCTCAAGAAAAAGAAAGGTTCTTGATTTTTACCTTAAATGAAAGTAAACTCATAAAATAGTGGGAGCAATCAACTTTGATACGTTTTCAAGTTATTTTTTTTCCTTTGCTAAAGGGATAAGATCCGATCAACTATAGAAAGCATTACATGACCATATGAAAAAGAGGCAACTCCAATGTTAATTACCTTTGAGCAAATCTTAGAATGTTTTAAAAATAATAATGAATTAATAATGAAATATATGTCTCTTGAGCAAGCCTAAAAACCACCAGATGGCACAAGAATTAAAGCATAGTACTCTCTCCGTCCGAAAATACTTGTCATCAAAATGAATAAAAGGGATGTATCTAGACGTATTTTAGTTCTAAATATATCTTTTTTTATCTATTTTGATGACAAGTATTTCCGAACGAAGGGAGTAGAAGTTATGCCAACTACCTTTTGGCAATGAATATCCAACGACCAACACAACTACGCCTTACACTTCTTCATGGTTCAGAGTTTGTGTAATACAAACCAGGAGAGACCATATAGCTGGAGAGGAAACGTCTCGACACCTCAATCGGAGGGGCATGCTTAGAGTTCAAAACCTCTTTCCGCGAATGCCAAAATGCGCCAGAGCGTCATGAGAAACATTACCCACTATGCCCCCTCCGTATTGCATACAACTTGAAGCAACCATTCATGACCAGATAGCCTGAGAAGGGTCACCTCGGGCAGCGGCAAGGCTTCTGCCATGGCATGCCATAAGGACCTTTCTTGGCAAAATCTACAAAAAAAAAAAGCATGGTGGGTGTCCTCGTGTTCCATTCCGTATACCAGATACAGTACAAGCTAGTCTGAAGGTAATTTGTTATTCCACATAGAGAGCGAGTCTGAAGCAAGCCTCCACGCAAAGACACACACTTTCGGAGGTGCTGGATAAGACCAGTTTGCCTTCCATCCATCGCGGCGCCTATCTGGTGCTCTGCTTGTGGATGTTGTCCCATTTTTTGGTGAAGAAGGTTAATGTCCCATTTTCCATTCACGTGTAGCAAAATCAGCCACTCAGTGAAGCTTGCAACGCCCCTACCCCCTACCTGATGATCAATCTCCCTGTTGGCATGCGCGGGATCCAGTGACACCTCCAAATCTTCACACAAGCTGTTTCCTTCCTATCCTCCACACAAGCTCCTTTTTCACAAGTCCCCGAGACTCTTATTTGGCTCTGGAATCTTTGGAATCGTTAGCAGGCCCACGTGTGTCTTGCGAGCAAGGCCTCAAATCCCGAAGGTCTAGACCCCCAGCACTGCAGGTAATATGTGCTAATCTTCTTTTTTTTGCGGGTAATATGTGCTAAATTTCTTTTTTTTTTGCGGGTAACATGTGCTAATCTACGCCTCCGCCTCTTATTTGTTTTATGATGACAAAACAAACACTACAACTGACAGTGAGGAGCTGCATCCTCTTTCAGTTTTCAGCTAACGTACATATTCTAAGGTAGCAACAAGGATTTCGCAAACAGAAAGGTTGTTGAACAATAACTTATAATCATCTCGTATAAAAAGGCACTGAACATTTGGAATAAAAGATTTGACAACATAAACAAAGTATCTCTTGAAAATGCATCAAGCGGACTGACAACATTTACACAATGAGCTATCAAAGGGATCAGACATCCACATATCATGTATGTGCTTGTTATTACCGACAAAACCTGGCAGTAACATACTTTATTTTGAAATCAAATTGCGCATCACAAGAAGCTCTATTATCCAGTTGTAGCCGCCTATGCTGGTTGGCCATCCATATCTCATTGCAGCTAGCACGATAGACACCAAATTTCATTGCCTCGAGCACCCTTGCATTCAACACGAAGAATTTGGCAAAGTCAACACGAAGAATTTGGTAGTTGTATAGTACTATTTCTCTTAGATGGAGGTCAAGGCATTCGATAGGATCAACCAGCGTGTCATGTTGCGGCACATCTTCCATATCCTTGTTAAGATGCAACTGCAAAAGAAGAAATTTAAGTATAGTGACCACTTATGTTACAATAAACAATGCAATTTTTTGCAGGACAAAAAGGGTAATTTCCCTATGGCTAGCGTCTAACCACATCTATATTGGACAACTTTTAAATAACAAATACACGACTGTTTTAACTTCAATGCTCTTCTAGATGCAGTTTTTATAACTATATTTGTCATCGTCAATTTGAGGAATACTACTACAGAAACATTTACCAAAACTCTATTAAATATTATCTATGTATGTCTATGTATGATTGATCAAAATTAAAACAGTTTTGAATTGCTTTATATAGCTCCATGTAATTTTACACTTTTTCTTGCTGGAGTGGTTAACATTTAGCAACAAAGGTTTTACATGGATGTATAACTTCTCCAAAGAGGGAAAGCATCTAAGGAATCCGACAATTGCATCCAGATTGGGGCCCATAGACTCTAGAACCAAGACCTTCACCGTTCGCACCGACGTGGTGGAACTGATGCTGGAATTTAGTCTATTTTGGGCAGCCCAATAATTATTTCAGAAGTTCCTAATAAATCCTAGAGGCCCACTTAGCCCATTTGTGCAAGGCAAGGGATACTACTAAAGTTTAGTCCCACATTGCTAGTTTAGTGGGAGTTGGACCTCCTTATAAGGGAGGTTCTTTCCCCACTTGTATGAGCATGAGAACAAGAGAGGCATCCACGCGCGGTCCTCCTCCGCCGCCCGCCTCGCCACGCCACGCCTCGTCACGACGCGCCGCGGGTTGCGGGTTGCGGGAATGAGCCGAGTTTGCCACGCAGTACGGGTATACGAAAGGCCACTCGGGAGCTGGGAAGTTTTTGTTGTAGTGGATATTGAATACGAACGCAGCACCCTTCGGCTGCCGCCTCTTTGTTTCGTCTCCCTCGATCCCTTCAACTCCTGACGCAGCCTCTCGCCTCCTTCTCTTGCGCCTATAAAAGGGAGGTCGCTCCTCCCAGAGAGAGGCACCAGAACTACTCCTTCCCTCGCCATCGGTTTCATCTCTGAGCTGATGCTGTCTTCCTCATCCCGGCTTACGGCATGCACCGCACGTCGGGACAGTAGGCCTCCGAGATTGAGTCCTGTACGGGAGAAGTTATGAGGAAATGAAAGAGTTGAGGAAATAGAACCAGTTGGCTTGGTCAAGACAATGATTTGGTAGAACAGTTCCAACTGCTGTCTCAGTTATACGTCTGGTTAGGGCGGCTAGGTATTTAAACCTGAGGACACACAGTCCCGGACACCTAGTCCTGAACACGCAGTCCAGGACACTTAGTCCTCACCGTATTCCCCTTGAGCTAAGGTCACACAGACCTCGCCCAATCACTCGTGGTAAGTCTTCATGTGACTTCCGAACCTTCACAAACTCAGTCACTCAGCGATCCACAATTCCTTTTGGATGCTCTAGACCATGACGCCTAACCGTATGGAAGAAGTACAGTCTTCAAAGGTAACAAGCGTCGGATCCACGCAGGATCAATCTCTTCAGTGATGCTCAATCACTTTGGGTTGTAGGTGTTTGGGTTTGATTTTTCCTCACTTGATGATTTTTGCTCAAAGTCCTCGGAGGATGGGATGCTCTCAAATGACAAGTGTCAGTTTCTCTCGGAGCAGCCAACCAGCTAGTGGTTGTAGGGGGCGGCTATTTATAGCCTAGGGAGCAGCCCGACATGATAAGACCTTCAATGATATGACCATTAGGTGGGTAGATATTTTGGGACAGCTGGCGCATAGCACAGCAACGGTCGAAAATTTGAGGCTCAAATTCCTCAGGGCTATCATGTTCCTCACTGTGTAGGCAATCCGCACTGGCGAATTCCTAACTCCTTAGTCAGAACAAATTCCTCATAGACCAGAAGAACTTCGTCTCTGTTGCTGAATAATATGACTGAACTGTATGAGATTTCTAATGACTTCACTCGAAGGGATTGGTAGGTGTAGGATTTTGAGTTGAGCATCACATGGAAATTTTTCCTTAGTATTTCCTCGACCCCCTTTAATAGTACGGTGTTTCCTATGACTCAAGAAAGAGAAAATGAAACTACGAAAATAGAAGTCTTCACGCTTCATGTTCCTCGAATGAATACCAAGTCTTCAAGGTCACACCAATTTCTTCACTTTCAAAGTCTTCAGAAATCCAAAGTCTTCAGTCGAAGAACTTCAATTTTAGGGGTCGACTTTCTCTGTAAATATCAATCTCCTCACAGACTTATAGACCTGTGTACACTCATAAACACATTAGTCCCTTAACCTATAAGTCTTCAATACACCAAAATCACTAAGGGGCACTAGATGCACTTACAATCTCCCCCTTTTTGGTGATTGATGACAATATAGGTTAAGTTTTCAACAGGGATAAACATATAAGTGTAAATACTGATATTTAGGAATTTGATTGCAAGATATAGAAGAACTCCCCTTGAAAATGTGCATAGTGAGGAATTTGCTTTTGAAGCAATGCACACTTGAAGAGTTGAATCATGGAGATCTCACCCTATATCTTGTAATTCATACACGCATTTGACATAATATATGAAGAATTTGAAATGCATGATGAAATATGGTGACTGATGTAATTCAGCATGCGTGCATTGACATTAACAAGAAATAAGCATGCAGAGAAAACAACAAAAGTATCAGGCCACCATAGAGTTTAAGTTTACAACTCGATCCAATAAAGTTTCGGAAGAATGAGAGTTGTAACTTAGCAAAAAAATGCCCATATAATAGACCCGCTTGAAGACTAACTCAAATTTCTCCCCCTTTGTCATCGAATGACCAAAATGATCGAAAATGAGGACTAACGCCCCTGAAGAATATCAAGTTGATGAAGGAGCGCCAGAGTTGTTGGGGTCATTTGTTGATGTAGGGCCTGCCGCAGTGTTGTCCAAGTCTTCATGCTCATCGGTGTCGCGCGATGAAGAATATGAGTTGGCCGCCAAGGAATGAACTTTTACCTTCTTGTATTTCTTCGGTAGAGAAGCAGACTAGTCAAACTCTTCCTTGAGACCCATGTTCTTCAGATCTTCTTCACCATATACATGTGACAGAATAGCCCAGGTGCGATCGAAGACTTCATGAAGGTAGTAATGGTTTTTCTTCACTGCATTATGTGTAGCAGTCATGTTGTGAAGAATTGAATCAAACTGACGCTTAACCCATTTATGGTTTCGACCCACCTTCTGGTGAAGACTTAGCAGAAGTTCACGGTCAGTCATCACACGAGAAGTAGTAGCTTGAGGATTTGGCTTGGAGGCATAGGCAGCAGAAGTTGACAATTTCCTCATCAGAGGAGTCGTGGCCTTTGATTGGACTCATAGTCTTTGTCAGAATGCGATAGACTGTCCTTGGTACATACTGCAATTCCTTCACGAGGAATTTTATCCTTGAGGCTTGACCAGGTTTCAATGGCTTCATCAACACTTGCATATAGTGATCAGTAAGCTCAGGCTCTTAGTACATGCAATGAGCTCCTTCAGGTGGAGGACTGATGGGCAGTGCATGAAGTAATTCAGTGGCCGGTGCCTTATAGTGAGTGTTTTCGGTCATCCAGTCCAAAACCCAGGAGTTCACATCGTCAGCATCTCCTGTGATGTGCAGTGTTGCGTAGAATTGAAGAATGAGTTCTTCATTCCAATCAACTATGTCTGTGCAAAAGTTGAGGAGGCCTGTGTCATGAAGCACACTGAGGACAGGTGTGAAGCATGGCAGTGATTCCATGTCCACATGAGGAATATGCTCGTGGTCGAAGACTTTGTCCTTGTTGGAAAGTAGTGAAGAATAGAAGTTGGCCTGGCTGGCGGTCCAGAAGCGCTTCCTTCTGAGACGAGCAGAATCATAGGGATTGTAGTCAGTGAAGAACACCTGCTCGCCGAAGAAATCATCAGCCTTGAATTTCTGCTTCTTTGAGAATGGATCCTTTGGCTTGGGCTGAGGAGTGTCAGTCAATTGCATCACCACCTCAGGTTCCACAATTTCAGGTTCCACAGGCTGAGGAATTTCAGCTTCTTCTTTAGTGACAGCCTGGGTCTTCAATTATTCATTCACATTTTCTTCAGCACTAGTGGCTGGAATTTCTTCATGGACAGACGGTGTGGCATGAGGTTCATCAGATCCCATTGGAACTGTAGTTGCTGGGGACTGAGGAATTTGTTGTAATGGTGTGAAGAATGGAGAGTTGGGTTGCTGACTTTCCCAAAAGTCATTATTTAGCACGGGTGTGGTACAGTCAATGTCCACATCTTCATCTTCCATTTCTTCAACGCCGTCCTCTTCAGCAGTAAACTGAGGTATAGGCGAGGAAACAGCTGGAGTTGAAGGGATTTCATCCACTTCAATTTCTTCATCCATCTGCTCTGACGTAGCTGCAGAAGGATTTTCTTCAATAGATCCGCTAGGGATCACGTATTCTTCATCAAAAGGGACGATTTCCTTTGATGGCATGGTGGAAACAGGAACATCATCAATTGGATTTTCAAAAGAGCTGGTCAATTTCTTCAACTTCTTCGGAGCTGAAGAATTTGAAGAAGCTGATGCTTTCCTTTTCTTCACTGCTGCACGCTCTGCAGTCTTGGTCTTCTTCACATCTGATGCAGATGGAAGGATTGGAGTTGGAGTAGGCGCAGGAGGAGCAGAGGAATGTGGTTGATTTTCTTTAGGCACAGCTGATGCAGTTGCCTTGACCTCTTCATTTTCTTCAGGCGCACCACTAGTGGATGCCCTAGCAATTTCATTAGCGGCTGGAATGCAGTCATCAGCCCTGGAACTCACATTTTCTTCAGCAGCCTGAATGTCATCAGCGGTGCTGGAATGTTCTTCAGTCGGCTGAGCAGATGCTTCAGCCTGAGGAATTTCTTGTTGCGATGGAGCTGCAACCTTTGAAGTGAATTTGTCGGTCAGTTTTACAAATATGACCTTGGCTCCTTGCCAATCAGCATAGTAAGCATTGAAATCATCGCTGAGGACTTTGATTTCAGACTGGATCTTCACAAGTTCATCAGTTGTCATAGAGATAACGTTGTTCTTCAGGAATTTCTCCTTCCTGTACTGTGCTTTCTTGATCTACCTGGCCTTCTCATATTTCCATTTTTCTTCTTGGATGAAGGCAGTCAGCATATGACTTTGCCCAGGAGTCAACTTGAAATCAGGCATAGGAGTGTTTGGGTCCTTGTGCCAGAGGTCAATGTAGTCGAGGATCAGCTTTGGATCCAAAAGCAGTGGCACATTTGTGCCCTTGGCTCTAGCGGCCCTGACTTGCCTATCTCTGATGATTTCAGCAAGTTCTTCATCATCAGCTTCGTCTTCTTCAGACGGCACTTGGAAGGCGACCTGCTTCTTATGAGGACTTGGGTGAGAGCTTCGTCCAGCAGTGGTCTTTGTCTTCAGCAAAGAGGGTCCCGTTGAAGAATTTGGTGCAGCTGAGGAACTAGCTGAAGCTTCTGAGGCAATAGAGATGCCTGTCGTCCTTTGGCACATGGCAAGATGCACAGGTGCTGAGGATTTTGTCGGAGCAGTTGAGGACTTTGGAGGAGGAGCCAAGGACTTTGGAGGAGAAGGAACAGCAAACTTGGCCTCATCAGGTGTGCAATAATCCTTGTATATATCACCAGTGATTTCAAAGGCAGTATTGATTTCAGGCCTCTTTCCTCCTTTTTGTGGCTTCTTCCCATCAGCCATTTTCTTCAGATGAGGAATTTGAACAATTGAATTCTCTGAAGAAGTATGCAACTTTTCTTCGAGGAACGCTGCAAATGAGTTAAGTTGATGAGAACCTAGTGATTCAGCAGCGGACATGAGTACCTGTGAACAGAGTATAGTTGCGAGGAATTTGGAGAGGTCATATGCGTTCTCAGAAGGTTTTTCAAAAAGAACAAGTTTGAGGAATTTGACCAGATGAGTCTTGAAGATTTTCACTAAGCTTTCTTTGTCTTAGATTCCAGAGTTGTATAGATCGAAGATCCACACAATTGAGGAATCTTGAAGAAAAACGTAGCTTAGAGAAATATGTCAAGAACAGATGACACGTGAGGTGTTTAGTGTGTGAGGATTTGAAGAAAAACACCTTTGAAGATTTTGTAGCAAACATTTGAATCAAAGAGGGCAGTAAAAGTAACTTTTAATTACCCTGAATGAACTGTGAGATGGAGAAGTCGAGTTCGTCTGTGCTGATCTTCCACGCCCTAACTCGGCGGAGGAAGACAGCTACGGCTGCGGCGGAGAGAAGATTTCCGCGGCCGGCGCGAGTACGACGGCGACGAGGTCGAGGCAACGAAGCTCTTCCTCACCGGCGACGATGAAATAGCGGTGGCGATAGGGTTTGAGAAGCTCGAGCTGGAGAGAGGTCGAGCGGAGTAAAGGAAGTGAGGAAGGGAAGGGGGTATTTATAGCCACGGTGAAAAACTGTTCGCCCGAAGAAATTGGACGAACTTGCCCCTGACCCTTCTCATTCGCTTGACATGTGTCACCCACGTACTGAGAAGCGGAGATCGTGTTAGATCGTGGGTGAATAGATAAGTATTTCATGGGATGCGGAACGGTTTGAGCGGCAAAGCCGAAAATTTGGATAAGATAAGTTTTAACGTTCCGTTCGCAAATTCTTCAGCTGACAAGGACACAGTGAAGATTTTGAACGAGTTTAAAATAGAACGCATATGAAGAATTTGTGAATAGATTGGGTTGAGTTTAGCATAGAGGGGGAAGGGTCCGATCACATTCACTTAGCAGAAAAAGCAACTTGAAGAAGTAGCAATAAGTGAATGTTGTAGAGGACATAAACTCATATATATATATATATATATATATATATATATATATATATATATATATATATATATATATATATATATATATATATAGCCAATGAAGAAAAACGATGGAACGGTGAAGACAATGCAAAGTTGAAGAAAATGAACAACTAAGGAATTTCAAAACTGAGGAAAAACTCAAATTGAAGATTTTCAACTTTCGGTGGTGGCGTGACCCACCATATAAGAATGATGATTTCAGACACCGCGTACAATTGTCGTAGGGTTCTGAGAATCAAATTCTTCGTTAATTTCTTCACACTTAGAGTGTTATTCTTCATTGATTGAAGAAAAACGTTTCTTCATGTGTTGCACAACTAAGTCATCAATTTTGCATAAGTATTAGGATGAGTGTCCTTTTCAAAGAACATTCGAAGATTCTAAAATATTTAGCTCACACCGCAACTTGCTAAATCTCTTCTCATCCAAGGGCTTTGTGAACATATCGGCTAGCTGTTCTTCAGTCTTCACATGCTCAATAGAAATGTCGCCCTTCAACACATGATCACAAAGAAAATGATGACGAATCTGAATATGCTTTGTCTTCGAGTGCTGAACTGGGTTGTGAGCAATCTTGATGGCATTCTCATTATCACAGAAGAGAGGCACATTCTTCACGTTGGCGCCGTAGTCCTTGAGAGTTTGCTTCATCCATAGCAATTGAGCACAGCAAGAACCAGCAGCATTGTACTCAGTTCTAGCAGTAGACAGTGATACGCAATTCTGTTTCTTCGAGGACTAACAGACCAAAGATCGTCCGAGGAAATGACATGTACCAGATGTTGACTTGCGGTCCACACGATCAGCAGCATAGTCAGTGTCAGAATATCCAATGAGATCAAAAGCCGAGCCCTTGGGGTACCATAATCCTAGTGTTGGTGTGTGAGCTAGATATCGAAGTATATGCTTCACAGCCTTATGGTGTGATTCCTTCGGTGTCGTTTGAAATCGGGCACATATGCAAACACTAAGCATTATATCTGGCCTAGATGCACATAAGTACAATATCAAAACAATCATGGAGCGGTATACCTTATGATCGAAGTCAATACCATTTTCATCAGTGCATAGATGGCCATTTGTGGGCATAGGAATTTTAACACCTTTGCAATCTTCCATGCCGAATTTCCTCAGTACATCCTTGAGGTATTTCTCCTGAGATATGAATATGCCATTGCGCTGTTGATGAATTTGAAGACCTAAGAAGAATTTAAATTCTCCCATCATAGACATTTGATATTCTTCACTCATCAAATAGGCAAATTCATCACTATAGCGTTGGTCAGTACAGCCAAAGATAATATCATCAACATATATTTGGCACACAAAAAGTTCACCATCATAAGATTTAGTGAAAAGAGTAGGGTCGAGTGAACCGGGTTTGAAGCCTTTCTTCATGAGGAATTCCTTCAAAGTATCATACCACGCCAGAGGGGCCTGCTTGAGGCCATAGAGGGCCTTATTGAGTTTGAAGACTTTGTTAGGATGCTTTGGATCTTCAAAACCTGGGGGTTGAGCAACATATACTTCTTCATCAAGCTTACCAACGAGGAATGCACTTTTCACATCCATTTGATATAAAGTGATATCATGATGGTTAGCATAAGCAAGTAATATGCGAATAGCCTCAAGTCTAGCAACAGGTGCAAAAGTTTCATTGAAATCAATTCCTTCAACCTGTGTGTAGCCTTGAGCTACAAGCCGTGCCTTATTCCTCACCACAAGGCCATTTTCATCTTGCTTGTTGCGGTAGTTCCACTTTGTGCCAATGATATTGTGCTTGCGAGGATCTGGACGTTTGACCAGTTCCCAGACGTTGTTGAGCTCGAACTGATGTAATTCTTCTTGCATGGCCTGAATCCACTCAGGCTCCAGAAATGCTTCATCTACCTTATTGGGCTCTGTGATAGAGACAAAATCATAGTGCCCACAAAAGTTAGATAAATGTGAAGCTTTTGAGCGTGTGAGAGGACCTGGTGCTTCAATGTCATCGATGATCTTTTAAACTTGCACTTCTTTTGCAACGCGAGGATGAGCTGGTTGTCGTCGAGGAATTTAATTAGCATTTTCTTCAGCATTTTCTTCAGGTGCATTAGCTCGACTTTCTTCATGTTCTGGAATGAATTCTTCAGCAGATTCTTCGGTAGGTATGACATCCTCAATAGCCTTGAACTTGATAGTTTCCTCAGGTGCTGGTTCATCTATCACAGAAGGTAGGTGCTCTCTTTGCGAGCCATTAGTTTCATCGAACCGTACATCTACAGTTTCAACAACCTTGTGAAGAACGTTGTTGAAGACTCTGTAGGTGTGCGAGTCCTTACCGTGCTTTCGGTGCAAATTTTGAGTTGTGATGAGGATCTCTAATCCAGCATTTAGCACCGAAGACTTTGAAATAACTCACATTGGGTTTCTTGTTAGTGAGGAGTTCATAGGCAGTCTTCTTGAAGAATTTGTGAAGATATACCCGGTTGATGATGTGGCACGCAGTATAAATTGCCTCAATCCAGAAGTGACGAGGCGTCTTGTACTCATCAAGCATAGCGCGAGCCATCTCAACAAGAGTTCTGTTCTTGCGCTCCACGACGCCATTCTGTTGAGGAGTATAAGGAGCAGATAACTCATGAGTAATACCAAGTTCATCAAGATAGTCATCAAGACCAGAATTCTTGAACTCAGTTCCATTGTCACCTATGATGTGCTTGATCTTCACACCAAAGTTGGTTGAAGCCCTCGAGGAAAATCGTTTGAAGACTTCCTGCACTTCATGTTTGTAAGTAACAATGTGTACCCATGTGTAACGAGAGTAATCATCAACAATAACAAAGCCATAGAGAGATGCGTCATTTGTGACTGCAGAATAATGGTTAGGACCGAAGAGATCCATGTGAAGCAATTCAAATGGTCGAGTAGTGGTCATGATAGTCTTTGCTGGATGCTTAGCCTTTGTCATCCTCCCAGCTTCACACGCTACGCATAAGTGATCCTTGAGGAATTTGACATTCTCAATGCCAATGACATACTTCTTCTTTGCAAGCGTGTGCAAATTCCTCATGCCTGCATAACCAAGTCATCGATGCCATAGCTAGCCTTCTGAAGCTTTTGCAAGTAGACACACAGCTGGTTGTGGTCCTGTAGAGAAATCAACAATATACAAGTCTCCTCTCCTAAAGCCTTCGAAGACTTTGGAATTGTCAGCTTCCATAACCACAACACAACGATGCTTGCCAAAGACAACAACCATATCAAGATCACAAAGCATTAAGACATACATGAAGTTGTATCCTAAGGACTCGACAAGCATGACTTTGTCCATGTGTCGATCCTTTGTGATCGCAACCTTACCTAGACCCGATACCTGACTTTTGCCTTTGTCTGCGAAGATGATATGCTTCAGATGCGATGGAGATAAGGGAGCATCCATCAATAGATTCTTGTCACCAGTCATGTGATTTGTACATCCACTATCGAGGACCCACTCAGTGGCTTTGGGTTGATCATCCTGCAGATGAATTAGTGCAGCTTACGAACTTCATATACTTCATCAGTGAAGAATATGACATCACAATTCATCAGACCAATTTCATCAAGCAATGCAATAGTTAAAACATTATGAGGACGTGAGAAATGAAAGTTCATTTCTTCATGATTAGCCTGCGTCCTTTCAGGCACTTTTTTAGGTCTCCAACAAATTCTTCAGGCATTCACGCACGTCTGGAGACCTAATCCTGCATAAGAGATTAGTTATTTTTCTTCACCACCCACATCTGAAGGGGTGGCAAAGAGTTCATCACTCTGCGAGCTCCGTATGAGAAAGGTGGCATAGAAGCCAATCCATTTCGTTTCACATAAGAGGAGCTAGGGTAAGCATATGAATAAGCAGAGAAATTCTTCGAGGACTTATGAAAATAATGATTAGAAGAATAATGCTCATATTCATAGCCCGTAGCTCTTCCATGCGAAACAGAGTTGTTAGCACGATGATATTCATATGAGGACTTTGATCCTTTTGAGGAATTTGATCCACGTGAGGAATTTGGTCCGTATAAGGACTTGGATCCATATGAAGAATTTGATCTGGGGTTCCTATTCTTCACAGGTGGTGTCATGAGGACATTCACCTGAAGACTTTCAAGGCACCTTTTGGGAACCCAGATTTTCTTCATAGGGGAACCGTTACTGCAGTTAGTGCCAACATATCTAGCAAATACCTCACCATTCTGATTTTTGAACAGTTTATAGTTGGAGTCAAATGACTCATCAGAAGAATGAGAAGATTCACATGTAAAGCCAGATAGATTAGATGGATCAATTGGAGGTCCCTTTGTAGTAAACCATGAGGTTTCGGGGTACTTCTCAGGCTTCCAATATGTACCATCAGCATTGAGTTTCCTCTCAAAGGCAATACCCTCTTTCCTAGGGTTCTTGTTGAGGATCTGCTTTTTAAGCACATCACAAAGAGTCTGATGCCCTTTGAGACTTTTGTACATGCCTGTCATGTACAATTCCTTCAGCCCTGCATCATCAGTGATACTAGCAATGTCCTCAGATGAGGAATTAGTGATAGCAGAGGCAGGTGAAGAATTTGTAACATTAGAAGTATTTGAATATTCAGGTGAAGAATTAGCAGATTCACATTCAATGCACTTCAAACATGGAGGAACAAATTCTTCCTGAGAAGCACTGATTTGTTGAGCAAGTAATGAATCGCAATCCTTCTGAAGATCTTCATAACTCACTCTTAGCTTCTCAAGATCTTGCTTTTTTTGAAGAAATTCATAAGAAAGCTTCTCATGATCAGACAAGAGAGTGTTATGATGACCTTGAAGATTGCCAAACCTAGTCTAAAGTCTCTGAAGATTTTCAGTCAAGGTTTTAGTGCGATCCATTTCTTCACCCAACATATCATCACTTTTATCTAGCATGTTTTGAACATTTTCAAAAGCCCTTTGTTGTTTCACAACAATCTTAGCAAGTTTAGAGTAGCTGGGCTTGAGGTTTTCATCAGATTCATTCTCACTAGATTCAGAGGAGGTATATTTGAGTACCTTGGCACCCTTTGCCATGAAGCCATTTCTTCAGAGTTGAAGATAGACTTGCTGAGGAATGCAGTAGCGAGGGCCAGACTCGCCACACCAGACTCGGACTCCTCAGATGCCTCCTCTTCCTCATGTTCCTCAGATTTAGCTTTAGAGTCCATTTCCTTGCCAATGAATGCCCGAGCCTTCTTGGAGCTGCTCTTCTTGTGTGATGAAGACTTTGAGGATTTTGATGATGAAGATTTTGATGATTTTTCTTTTTCTTCGCATCATCAGAACTGTAATCCTTGTATTTTTTTATTCCTTTTCCCACTGAGGACAATCTTGAATGTAGTGTCCAGGTTTCTTGCATTTGTGACAAAGCCTCTTCTTGTAGTCACTGGATGAGGAATCATTGCTCCTTGAGGGTCTTCCAAAGCGACCACGTCTTGAGAACTTCTGGAATATCTTCACGAGCAGTGCTAGTTCATGGCTCAGTTCTTCAGGATCACCAAGGCTGCTGCCAGAGTCTTCATCTTCAGACTCAGAAACTACCTTGGCCTTTAGTGCACGTGATCTGCCATAGCTTGAACCATAGAGATCTCTCTTTTCAGCAAGCTGGAACTCATGAGTATTTAGCCTCTCGAGGATATCTGCAGGATCAAGTTCAACACGTTCTTGTATCATCAATGCCAGAGTATCAAATGAGGAATCAAGTGATCTCAACAATTTCTTCACCACCTCATGGTCGGTGATGTCAGTGGCACCAAGCGCTTGAAGCTCATTTGAGATGTCGGTGAGGCGATCAAAGGTTTGTTGAACATTTTCATTGTCGAGTCTTTTGAAGCGGTTGAAGAGATTGCAAAGAACATTAACTCGAGAGTCACGCTGTGTTGAGACTTCTTCATTGACTTTGGACAGCCTATCCCAGATAAGCTTAGCAGTTTCCAAAGCACTCACTCTTCCATACTGTCCTTTGCTCAGATGGCCACATATGACATTCTTCGCTTGAGAGTCGAGTTGCTTGAATCTCTTCACATCAGCAGCATTCAGAGAAGGTGTGACTGAGGGAGCACCATTTGCCACAACATACCAGAGATCGTTATCAATTGCCTCAAGATACATTCGCATCTTATTCTTCCAGTAGGGTAGTCCGTCCCATCGAAGGTAGGACACCCAGCAGAGACCTTGATCATACATGCGGTCGACATAACTAAAACTCCAAGCGGTTAAACCAAAATCACACAAAACAAGGGAGTACCTTGCTCTGATACCAATTGAAAGTGCGTTATATCGACTAGAGGGGGGTGAATAGGCGATTTTAATGAATTATTCACTGAGGAATTTGCGGGTGAGGAAATTCTTAGCGAAGAACTACTTGCAGCAGAATAAGTACTCAAAAGTAAACATAACATAATACAAGCATGGTCGTCATGATGAAATGAAGACAAGCACAGTGTACAGAAAGCGTAATCACAGGATAGCATAGGATGAAGACAAACAGACTAAAGAAATTGAACTGTGGAAATTGAGAAAGTCTTCAATCAAAGTCTTTAAACACATATATGGCAAGCACACAACACAGTTATGAGGAACTGAAAGAGTTGAGGAAATAGAATCAGTTGGCTTGGTGAAGACAATGATTTGGTAGACCAGTTCCAACTGTTGTCTCAGTTATACGTCTGGTTAGGGAGGCTAGGTATTTAAACCTGAGGACACACAGTCCCGGACACCCAGTCCTGAACACGCAGTCCAGGACACTTAGTCCTCACCGTATTCCCCTTGAGCTAAGGTCACACAGACCTCGCCCAATCACTCATGGTAAGTCTTCAGGTGACTTCTGAACCTTCACAAACTCGGTCACTCGGCGATCCATAATTCCTCTTAGATGCTCTAGACCATGATGCCTAACCGTCTGGAAGAAGAAGAACAATCTTCAAAGGTAACAAGCGTCAGATCCACGCAGGATCAATCTCTTCAGTGATGCTCAATCACTTTGGGTTGTAGGTGTTTGGGTTTGAGTTTTCCTCACTTGATGATTTTCGCTCAAAGTCCTCGGAGGATGGGATGCTCTCAAATGACGAGTGTCAGTTTCTCTCGGAGCAGCCAACCAGCTAGTGGTTGTAGTGGGCGGCTATTTATAGCCTAGGGAGCAGCCCGACATGATAAGACATAAATGTCCTTCAATGATATGACCGTTAGGTGGGTAGATATTTTGGGACAGCTGGCGCATAGCACAACAATGGTCGGAAATTTGAGGCTCAAATTCCTCAGGGCTATCATGTTCCTCACTATGTAGGCAATCCGCACTGGCGAATTCCTAACTCGTCAGTCAGAACAAATTCCTCAGAGACCAGAAGAACTTTGTCTCTGTCGCTGAAGAATATGACTGAACTGTATGAGATTTCCAATGGCTTCACTCGAAGGGATTGGTAGGTGTAGGATTTTGAGTTGAGCATCACATGGAAATTTTTCCTTAGTATTTCCTCGACCCCCTTTAACAATACGGTGTTTCCTATTACTCAAGAAAGAGAAAATTAAACTACGAAAACAAAAGTCTTCACACTTCATGTTCCTCGAACGAATACCAATTCTTTAAGGTCACACCAATTTCTTCACTTTCAAAGTCTTCAGAAAGTCTTCAGAAATCCAAAGTCTTCAGTCGAAGAACTTCATTTTTGGGGGTCGACTTTCTCTGTAAATATCAAATTCCTCATAGACTTATAGACCTGTGTACACTCATAAACACATTAGTCCCTTAACCTATAAGTCTTCAATACACCAAAATCACTAAGGGGCACTAGATGCACTTGCATGTGCCAGGTAGTGATGACAGTGGACTAGAGGAAGAGTATGTGGAACTTAAGGAAGAAGCAAAGGCATTTAAGAAGAGAATAAGAGATTCTAAGAAGTGGGCGCAGAGAAATCCAACAGGTGTTGTTCCAATTGATTTAGTTGCAAATGTGGAAGAGGTGATAGGAGAAGGTCACTTTGATTCTGATGATGAAGATTATTCATATGATGAAGATAGTGATCATGATGGACATGTTGTCAGGAGGAAGAGCAAGTACCCCAGGTATAATCCAAAGGCAGATATTCCAATGTTTTGTTTAGGGATGGTTTTCAGGAGCGAGGAGCAGATGATAAAGGCACTAATAAAATACAGAGTGCTCACATTTAGGAGTATGATCTTCATGAAGTCAGCCGAAGATAGGATTAGGGCTAAGTGTGGATGGCCTGGATGTCCATGGCTTTTATATGGTGCTAAGAGTACCAGGTGTTCTATGTTCCAGGTGTTAACATTTGAATCTGAACATGAGTGTGCACCTAACAGAGACAATCACCTTGTTACTGCTAAGGTTATAGCAAGAAGGTATGAGCACATCTTAAGAGCTAACCCCACATGGAAGATTGACAGTATCAAAGCTACTGTTCTGAAAGATTTCTTTGCCGATGTGTCAACATCCAAGTGCAAGGCTGTCAAGAAGATTGTATCAGAGAAACTACTATCTGGTATGAAAGAGGAGTACACCAAGGTGTTTGATTACCATCTAGAACTATTGAGGAGCAATCCTGGAAGTACAATACTTGTTGGCTTGGACCCTACCAATATGGATCAAAATATTTTCCAGAGCTTCTATGTGTGTTTCAATGCTATGAAGCAGGGTTTTAAAGCATGTAGAAGGGTGATTGGACTTGATGGTTGCTTTTTCAAAGGAGCATGCCATGGTGAGCTTCTTTGTGCTATTGGTAGAGATGCTAATAACCAAATGTATCCAGTAGCTTGGGCAGTAGTGGAGAAGGAAACAACAGAAACATGGGAATGGTTCATTGGTCTTCTGACAAAGGACTTAGATACTAATGATCAAGGTGAAGGCTGGGTTTTTATTTCAGATCAACAAAAGGTATATTAGCTTGTTGATGTTATTTAAATTCTCACAAACAAACATCCAGCTGGGATTATACTCCTAAATGGGCCTGCCAAGTAAGCAATCCCATTCTCACAAACAAACATCCAGCTGGGATTAGCCAGGATCAGAGAGCTCGGGGTGACAGTTTCAGGGAATTCAAGTTTAGGGTCTGATTCAGACTCGGAGTACGAATTTAAGGTCTTTTTAAGACTTTTTCCTATTTTTTTTACTTCTCTCGTGTTGGTCGTGCCGTGTTGGTGCAAACTCTTGATTTTTTTTGCAAAACTATCTCTGTGTTGTGCCATCTATATATGAGATTGTTGTTGACTTTCTTTTCAAGGTAGCGAACCACTCATTCCAAGTGGTATACTTGTCTTGAGATTGTTCATTTATGCATTAAATGTTCACTTGTCTTGAAATTATATCTGAACTTGTTATCTTGCTGCCATATACGTTGTGGTCCAGAGCCTGTAATGGATTCGACCAAACAGGTTTAAGTGACCTTGCAATACGCCTTTGTCCTACACCCTTCTCTCCCGTGTCGCCAGCCGTCAGCCCCCCTTCTCTCGGCGTCGGTCTATGACGCTTTGGCGGTGGTCGCGTTTGGTCGGTCCCGTGACCTCATGGTACTGGCCACTTTGGCACCTGGGCTGCTCCCATGGGATCGGCCCAACCTGGGCAGCGGCCGGCACGGGTACGGGTGTACGGCTGTGCAGGACTCAGGCGACTGATGGTGATGGTTCTTGTGCTGGGATTTTAGGGGTGGGGTGGCGGGCCCTTGGTCGGATCCGGCTTACTACCCCGACGACTTGGCATGTGCTGGTGCGACCCTGATAGGGTAGGCAAGAGCGCCGCGGACGTCGGTGATTCCTGTTCCAGTGTCCAGTCTTGCCGGTGCCGGGTTGGATCAAGACAGGGTCTAAACCCCATGCCGAAGGTTCTCCACGCATGGATCGGCATCTGTGTTGCCCCATCCTATCTTCCTTGTGCCCCAGCAGAGTCGAAGAGTCGGCCTGGGAGGTGACGTTCTTGGGTGGTGAGGTTACGCGTTTGGCTACGTGGCGAGCAACGCGACATCGATAGTGGCACCTTCTCATGGTTATGTTGGTAGCAAGAGGAGAGATGGTGGTCGTTCCTGGTGTCGTCGTAGCTTCGACAGTTCCTCCTATCATCAGACGACCTCGTGCTGGCAAGGCGGCCCCATCCTTGGGTTGGGTCGGTTCCATTGGTACCTCTTTGTGGCACGGGTGAGGCCTGGAGCAAAATCTCCGCGCTTTGGCGCCGACAACTGTGATGTCTTCAGGTGTCGTTTACCTCTTGGGGACATCGTTGCGGGTTTGCTCTTCGTGTCAGGGTTCTGGATGGAAAACCCTAGCCCATCATTTCAGGCTTGCCAGCGGCAGCAGGTTTACCCACTTGGGGGCATCGTCGAGGAACTTAGGTACCACCCGGCGGCAACGCATCGGTATCTTAGGACTTGCTTTATTCCCGGCGTAAAGCTTCTTCGACTAGGGTGGAGTGGATTTGTTTATCTTTGACACGTGTCCTCGTAGTCATCGTCCTATCCGCTGGCAGGATTAGAGGTCCACGACCCAGAGCGGCCCTCTTCAGTGATGACTTGGTGTGTTTGGTGCATCGAGGTCTGAAGGTTTCCCAATGCGGCATGGTGCAGTTCCTATTCGGTAGTCTAGGTCTCTTCTTCTTAGGTGTAGCGATTCCTATTTTCATGCTTGATGTAGGGTCACTTGGGGTGGCACTCTGGCTGTCCGCTCAGTTGTTGTTTTTATCTCCTGACTTGCTTGTATGGGGAGTACCTTGTATCTATTCTGTCAATTGGGCTTTATATATAAAGCTGGGCAAAAACCTGTTTTAAGAATATGCCTTTCTCCAATGATGGTGTACTACTCAAAGTATTGAAAACCAGTGAAAACATCTACTGCGAAAACTTTTCTCAAAATGACATCGGCAGTGCAATTCTCAGATTCAATAAAGATAAAAGGAAATAAAAATAATAGACTGTGCAAACCACCAACCTGATGCCACACACCAGAATTATGTGCAGCTGGGGTCATGCCCCTCTCTGATGCAGACATGCTATGTTCATATACTGATGTGATGTGGCAAACTGCTGATGGATGTCCAGTTTCTTCTTGAGCTAAAGATTCCCAGATCTTGTCCAACGCTAACATTGATTGCTACACACATTCTGCATCACAAGCAAATTTTCCCAGATTTTCCCCGACACTTAAGCATAGCTCTTCTACATGCGCTGTCAAATAAAAATGCCAGAGAAAAACAATCCCAGAGTTTGCACCGCACTTTCGGAAACTAAAACATCACAGTGCATGATAAGCTAAGAATTCCATGTTTTGCCCTGTTCGGGAAACTAAATATAGCTCTTCTGCATACCAAATTAAGCAATATGCTTCCCTGTGAATGCCCTTACCAAGTTCAAGTTCTGCCCACGACAAATAAGATTCTAGTGTAACCAGATAATCTGCAACAAGTAATATTAGTTTTCACTGTTAACACTTCGACTCTATCGTGAAAGCAATGGTTAGTTTCACATCCTGTCCTGTTTTTGCCAAACACTTGGGCAAACTGAAAGATTGTGACACACTGAAATTACATGATAGGCTGATATTCCCAGATATTCCCCAGCTCTAAATGCACTTTGACATACAGTACAAAGTAAGAAATCAGTAATTTCCCTTGAACCTGCCCTTGCCCCTTTCCTTATACTGGTGGAGGCAGGAGCTTGTGTTTCCTGTGCCAGCTGCATGCCAAGATGGCACAAGAACCTGCTATCCCCCTGGTTCTGCAGACATCTGAATCCTAGTATACCAATTACCAATATAGAGATAACAAGAACACATTATTTCAGTGTGAAACCTTATGTCAGAATCTCATGCAGTGTACAAAGCTTGCAAAATGGTCTTACGTTAACAACTCCCTCCGTCCCATAATATAAGAACGTTTTTCAAGTATTAACCAATGGTGGAGTACAGGTCAAACGCCTTTCTTTCTGTATACTAGTCCATTTTTTTATGGATCTGTTTTTGCAAGAGACTGTAACTACGGTAAAGCACCATTTTTGGAGACCGAACTAAAAGGCCTGCCAATCTGTTGTATTCTTGTGCTACTTAGATTTCCCCCTGAAGGACAAGCAAGACTATATAGCATAAACGTATACACCTCGTACGACATTTATATACATTAAAACCGAACAACACGATCGGCCACATTTTAGCCGGCTGGTGAACCATAAATAGGACTGTTCATGTACATGTTGCCTTGAAACGAATACTCACTGATAAATTAAGCTCCCTCTTGATTTCAAAATAATCCCATGAGCCCTGGAGAAATTCATGTGCCACGTACTAATCTGCCTTTTCTTGCGGGTAACATGTGTTAATCTAGTAATCTACACCTCCACCTCTTATTTGTTTTTGGTAACGGGCATATTATGTATTCTGAACAAACACGGCAACTGGCAACAAGGAGCTGGATCCTCTTTCAGTTTCAGCTAACATACATATGCTACGGTCACAGCAAGGATTTCCCAAACAGAAAGGTTGTGTAAACAAGAACTTAAATATAATCATTTTGTATAAAAAGACATTGAACAATTGGAACAAAGATTTGACAACATAAACAAAGTATCTCTTGAAAATGCATCAAGCGGATTGACAGCATTTACACAATGAGCTATCAAAGGGATCAGGCATCCACATATCATGTAGGTGCTTGCTATAGGAAAAACTGGGAATAACAAAATTTCTTTTGAAATCAAATTGTGCATCACAAGAAGCTCTATTATCCAGCTGTAGCCGCCTATGCTGGTTGGCCATCCATTTCTCATTGCAGCTAGCACCAATGACACCGAATTTCATTACCTTGAGCACCCTTGCATTCAATACGAAGAACTTGGCGAAGTCAACATCTGGTTTCTTGCCTTGGTAGTTGTATAATACTATTTCTCTCAGGTGGAGGTCAAGGCATTCGACAGGATCAACGAGTGGGTCATATCGCCGCAGGTTTTTCATATTCATCTGAAGACGTGACTGAAAAAGAAGAAATTTAATTATAGTGACCACTTAGGTCGCAATAAACAATGTAATTTTCGCAGGACCTAGAAGACTAATTTCCAGTTAGCTATCATCTAGCCACATCTATATATGTTACATGATGTGTTAACTAAGGATTACTGAACAACTTTTAAATTTAAAATGCACGTTCAGGTTAATTTCATTGTTTTCCTAGATGCAGTTTTCACAACTACATTTGTCATCATCAAATTTGGAGAAAAGTAACCAAACAAACTTTTACCAAAAGTTCGCTAAATATTATCTATGTATGTCCAAAACTAGGTATCTAGAGAGATGTATGATTGATCAAAATTAAAGCAATTTTTCTTGCTAAAGTGGATACCATTTAGCAACAAAGATCTTACATGGATGTATAGCTTCTCCAGGCAGGGAAAGCATCTAAGGAATCCGACAATTGCATCCAGATTGGGACCCATAGACTCTAGAACCAAGACCTTCACCGTGTGCACCGACGTGGTGAAACTGATGGGGATCATTTTCTGAGGAAAAAACAAAACACATGATACACATCAATAAACAACAGGTGACGATGCAAATAGGAAATGATCAAATGCATCACACAAGTTTCAAGAAAAATGAGATTTCTTCTACCTTAACAATTATGGTGCCAATCACAAGCTCAGAGATTTGGCTAGTCAGGTAGCCCAGCACCTTCAGTTTCGGTGCCATGATGACCTTGATTGTTATTGGGCCATCAAATGAAGCAAGTGGAATCAATCTTTCAAGGCAAGGTGCATCCTCAATAACAAGTTGACTGCAAATCGAGACAGCAATACTGCGGAGAGTTGGCGAGACGATCCGGATGCTGCTGAGCTTTCTGATCCTTCGAAGCTCAAGGTTCTCAAGCGCAGTGCAGCTGGCGAGCAGGCGGTGGAGGGCCGTCTCTGAGATGGTCATGCTGGAGAGATTGAGTTGGTTCAGCCGAGGGAAACATACATCATCAATGTCGGGGAAATCACAAGCGTGGATCCTGACGACGCGCAGCGTGGTCGCGAAACGGAGCGCGGACGGAGGCAGCGAGACCGGTGGATTGAGCCCTCCGAAGAAATCGAGCTCCTCGAGCCCATCGAGGGCGGGGGACCGGAACCAGCCGTCGAACATGGCGTAGCGATTGGAGCGCATGGGGACGGCGCGGAAGGAGAGGCGGCGTGCCGGGCCATGGTGCGCGGCGAGGATCTTGGAGACGATGGCGATGCGGTCGTGCTCCCGCCCGGAGAGGCGGCGGTTGACGACGAGGTTGAGCGGGGCGGAGCGCCAGAGATGGCGCCACCGCGATGACAGAACGGTTGTCCGGGCGGCGTCCTTGGTGTCTGGGAGGAGGGAGAGGATGCTGCCGAGGATCTCGTCGGGGAGGCGGCTGATGAAGTCGAGGCTTGTATCGCTACCGCCCTGCCCGATCGCCGGAGATCCTGGCCCGCGCAGCCTCCGCTTCGAAGCCGGCGCCACATCGTCCATCGCCGCCGCCGTCACAAGAATGCAGCAAATTCGGGAGTCCCGGTGCTTTGATCAGTATGGAAATATTGAGTCGGTACTCCGTAACGCGCAAAGAAAGGCCAGGGTGCGTCCTCGAGAAGGAAAAAAAAGTTACTTCTCGTGTTGGCCGTGCCGTGCCATCTATATATATGAGATTGTTCATTCATGCATTAACTGTTCGCTTGTCTTGAAATTATATCTGAACTTGTTGTCTTGCTGCCACATATATATTGTGGTCCATAGCCTGTAATGGATCCCACCATACAGGTTGAAGTGACCTTGCAATATGCCTTTGTCCTACACTCTTCGTCCCCGTGTCGCTAGTCGTCGGCCCCCCTTCCAGCGTCGGTCTATGACATTTCGGTGCTGACGCAGCAGCGGAGGCTCGCCCTTGCAGCGTGGGTGGTCAGGTCTGGTCGGTCCGATGACCTCATGGTACTGGCTCTTTGACCCATGGGGTGCTCCCATGGTATCAACCCAAGCTAGGCAGCGACGTGAGTACGGGCATACGGCTGTGCAGGACTCAGGTGACCCACAGTGAGGGTTCTTGTGCTGGGATTTTAGCGGTGGGGTGGTGGGCCATGGGGTGTGCCCTTGGTTGGATCTGGCCTGCGGAGGCCTGCTACCCCGGTGGCTCAAGGTAGGCAAGAGCGCCGCAGACGTCGGTGTCTTGCTCTAGTCCAGTCTCGTTGGTGAAGGGTTGGATCAAGTCAGGATCTAAACCCCATGCCAAAGGTTCTCCATGCATGGGTCGACATGTGTGTTGCCCCACCGTATCTGCCTTGTGCCTTGGTGGAGGCGAAGAGTCGGCCTGGGAAGTGGCGGTCCTAGGTGGAGAGGCTGCGCATTTAGCTCTGCGGCGAGCAACACGACATCGATAGTGGTGCCTTCTCATGGTTATGTTGGTAGCAAGGGGAGAGGTGATGTGCGTTCCTATTACCATCATGGCTTCAATGGTTGCAACTCTCCGATCAAGATCGGAAGGCCTCGTGCTGGCAAGGCGGCCCCTCCCTTGGGTTGGGTATGTTCCATTGGTACCTCTTGTGGGATGGTGAGGCTTAGAGCGAAGTCTCTGCGGTTTGGCACCGACAACGGTGATGTCTTCGGGTGTTGCTTACCTCTTGGGAACACCGTTGTGGGTTTGCCCTCCGTGTCAGGGTTCCGGATGGAAACCCTAGCCTGTCGTTTCGGGCTTGGTGGCGGCAACATGTTTACCCACTTGGGGGCATCGTCGAGGAACTCAGGTACCATCTAGCGGCAACTCATGGTATCTTTGGACTTGCTTTATTCCAGTATCTTTGGATTTGCTTTATTCCCGGCGTAAAACTTCTTCGACTAGGGTGGAGTGGATTCATTGGTCTGCTATCTTTGACACGTGTCCTCGTAGTCATCATCCTATCCGCTGGCAGGATCGGAGCTCCACAACCCAGAGCGGCCCTCTCCAGCAATGGCTTGGTGTGTTCGGTGCATCGAGGTCTGATGGTTTTCCCAATGCAGCATGATTCAATTTCTATTCGGTAGTCTAGGTATCTTCTTGTTATGTGTGGTGACTCCTGTTTTCATGCCCGATGTAGGGTTGATAGCACTCGCTGTCCGCTCAGTTGTTGTTTTTATCTTCTGAATTGCTTGTATGGGGGATTTCTCCACCACCTTGTATCTATTCTGCCATTTGGGCTTTATATATAAAGCTGGGCAAAAACCTGTTTTAAGAATATGTCTTTCTCCAAAGATGGTACTACTCAAAGTATTGAAAACCAGTGAAAACATCGCTACTTCCATCTCTTATCCGTAGGATCAGCGAAAACTTTTGTCAAATGACATCAGCAGTGCATGCAATTCTTAGATTCAATAAAGATAGAAGGAAATAGAAATAATAGACTGTGCAAACCACCAACCTGTGCCACACACACCAGAAGTCCAGAACTATGTGCAGCTGGGGTCATGTCTCTCTGATGCAGACATGCTATGTTCATATACTGATGTGATGTGGCAAACTGCTGATGGATGTCCAGTATTATCTTCGAGCGAAAGATTACCAGATCTTGTCCAACACTAACATTGATTGCTACACACATTGTGCATCACAAGCTAATTTTCCCAAATTTTCCCCAACAATTAAGCATAGCTCTTCTACACGTGCCGTCGAATAAAAATGCCAGAGAAAAATAATCCCAGAGTTTGCACTGCACTTTCGGAAACTAAAACATTGCAGTACATGAATTCCATGTTTTTCCCGGTTCGGGAAACTAAATATACCTCTTCTGCATACCAAATTAAGTAATATGCTTCCGGTGAATGCCCTTACCAAGTTTAAGTTCTGCCCGCGAAAAACAAGATTCTAGTGTAACCAGATAATCTGGAACAAGTGCTCTTAATTTTCACTATTAACACTTCGAATCTATCAATAAAGCAATAATTAGTTTCACATCCTGTTCTGTTTTTGAAAAACACTTCGGCAAACTGAAATATTGTGACATTGTTTCATTGTGAAAGAGATAACAAAAACATATTGTTTCATTGTGAAAACTTATGTCAAGATCTCATGCGGTGTATAAATATGTTAAAAATAGTTTGTACTAAGCTGCGTGCGAGTATGGGACACACGCCCCTCCGTTTTTTCAGGCTCTGTTTTTGCAAGAGACAGCAAAGCACTGCCACTTGTCTAAGCAAATAACTCTAAACTTGGCCCAACACTTTAGCCAACAGTAATTAGAAGAGAGACCGTAATTACTGTAAAAAGTTACTATCAAGCTGAAGAGCGTGTGAATATAGGACACACACCATTCATTCTGTATACTAGTTCATTTTTTCAGACTACTGTTTTTGCAAGACTGGGTGGACCTGTAATTACAGTGAAGCACTGGTCACTTGTCTAAGCCAATAACCCTAGACTTTGTGCAATGAAATGTCCATTTAAAAGAGATGCCTGACAATCTGCCATGTGCTACTTGGATTTTCCCTTCAAGGACAAGACATTGTATAAAAATTGAACAAACACGACGAACCACATTTCAGCAATTCACCAAAACCATAAATAGGTGCATGATCTTTCAGTTTTCAGCTAACATACATATGCTAGACGGTAGCAGCAAAGGATCATTACATATAAAGACACTAGAATGTTTGGAACGAAAGATATGACCGCATAAACAGAGCATCTATCCCTTGATATTCTTTTGAAAGGGCATCAAACCTTCCGACAGAATTTGCATAATGACCTATCGAAGGGATCAGCTATCCACATATCATGCATGTGCTTCTTATAATAAAAACGGCAATTACCATAATCTCTTTCAAAATCAAATCGCGCGTCTCTAGAAACTCTGTTATCTAGTTGTAGCCGCATGTGCTGATTAGCCACCCACTTCTGATTGCAGCTATTACGATAGACTCCAAATTTCATTACCTCGAGTACCTTTGCATTCAGAACAAAGAACTTGGCAAAGTCAACATCTGGTGTCTTGCCTTCGTAGGTGTTCAATACTATTGCTTTGAGATTGAGTTCAAGGCATTCGATAGGATCGAGTGTGCCATATTGTCCCACATTTTTCATATCCTTCCTAAGACGTGACTGCAAAAGAACAAGTAAAGCATAGTTGCCACTTAGGTCGCATTAAAAGGGTAGTTTTTCTTTTGCAGGCAATAAGAGGCAGTCTGGATCATTTGTAATGATGTGGGAACAGAGAAATAATGAACAATATAGTCCCCAAACATGTTACTTTAACTTCAATTCAGACATGTTTTGACACCTAGATTTTTCATCATAACAATTGTGCAAAATTGTTTTTATAGCAGAAGTTAATGTTAACAAAAGTGTACTAATATTATTTCTTCCATATGTCCAAACTAGGCATCTAGAGAGATATGGCTAATAGAAGTTATAACAACAAAGGTTTTCTTCAGCAAAGAAGATTTCACCTGGATGTATAGCTTCTCCACGCAGGGAAAACATCTAAGGAATCCAACAACCACGTCGAGATTGGGGCCAATAGATTCTAGAACCAAGACCTTCACTGTGCGCACCGACGCAGCCAAGCTGATGGGGATCATTTCCTGGAGAAAACCAACTAAAAATATCAGACCGCAATGTAAAGAGGGATGCCCAAATTCAAGTCTGAAAAAATTAAAAACTTGTTCTACCTTAACAATTATGGTTCCCAGGCCCATCACAAGTTCATAGAAACGGCAAGACGGATAGCCCAACACCGTCAGTTTCGGTGCGGCGATCACCCTGATTGTCCTTGGACCATTGCAACCAAATGAGATCAATCTTTCAAGGCATGGTGCATCCTCAATGACAAGCTCCTCCGGCAGGTCCTCATAGTGACCAACAGAGACACCAATACTTCGGAGAGTCGGCGAGACGATCCGGGCGGTGCTGAGCCCACGGATGCCCATAAGCTCAAGGCTCTCAAGCACAGCGCAGGCGGCTAGCAGGCGGAGGAGGGCCGCCTCTGAGACGGCGACGCCGGAGAGGTTAAGCTGCTTCAGCCGAGGGAAGGCAAGCACGGGGGCGGCTTCGATCACGGATAAATTACAGCGGCCGATGCTGGCAACGCGCAGCGTGGGCGCGAAGTGGAGCACGGAAGGAGGCAGCGCGCGCCTGCTGTTGCCCCGGTAGAACTCGAGCTCCTCGAGGCCGCCGAGGGCGGGGGACTGGAACCAGCCGTCGAACCTGGCGTGATGGTGGCCGCCGAGAAAGATGCTAGAGATGCAGAGGCGGCGGGCGGGGCCGGGGTGCGCGGCGAGGATCTCGGAGACGACGGCGACGCGCTCGCTCTCCTGCGAGGAGAGGGCGTCGTCGACGGCGAGGTTGAGGGGCGCGCAGCGCCAGAGGTGGCGCCACCGGGAGGAGAGGATGGCTGTCCGCGCGCCGTCCTTGGTGCTGGGGAGCAGGGAGATGATGGTGCCGAGGATCTCGTCGGGGAGACGGCTGATGAGGTCGAGGCTCGCATCGTCTCCGCCGCCGGCACCCTCCCTGCTCGCGGGAGGATCCCGCGGTGCTGGCACATCCCGCCTCTGCTTCTTGCATGCCGCAACCGCCGCCGCATCGTCCATGGCCGGTGGCCGCCGCCGTCGCGAAAAAGAAAAGCAAAGGAAGAGGACGAGAACACAAGCACCAGTGTACTAGTAGGAGTAGTAGTGAATAGTGATAGCAGTGCTACCCTCCCAACTACACGAGTAAATACAGCACCCACTCCACTCCCGCACTGAATTCATTCTGATCTTTTGACTTCCTACGCATGCAGCACAGCTGAGTCCCGAGACGGGTCGCTGTGCATATAGCGTGGTGGCTTGCCAGACACCGTTCACACCTTGCAAGTTGCAACCGGGGCGGCCAAAACCACTGTTTTGACCATTAATTCAAAGTTTAGCACGATTTAACCTTGTTTAAAAACTTTTTTAAATATGAACTTTTTGTATAAGAGCGCTATGGGCCAGGCATTTTACTTTTTGTTTATTTTATTTCGTTTCTCATACTTTCTTTATTCTCTTTTTTCTTTTCTTTTATTTGGCTTCTTATTTTAATTATATTGTATTAAATGTCTAAAAACTCATTTAATGTATTAAATACATCATAGTTTTTGTGAAACCTTCTCAAGTTGTTACCAGAACGGCACAACCTCCCCGGTTTCATATTTTCAGACTTTGTTCGCGTTTTTAGAATTGAAAAACCAATGAGCTCCATGTTTGGAGTGAGTCTTGGCACCCGATGTTTAAAATTCCTCTACTTTTCTTGAATATGTCCCAAACATAGATTCATTTACACAAATAGGATGTTTCATACTACCTCCATTCCAAAATAAATGTCATAGTTTTAGTTCAAATTTAAACTTGAACTAAAACCACGACACTTATTTTGGAATGGAGGGAGTATCAATTAAAAGGCTAGAAATGCTTTAAATGACTTAAGACTGGACAACTAACAAAAAAATGCCAAATCCAGGCATGAAACATCTGATGGTGTATGTTGATACTATAAAAAGTCTCAAGATCAAACAATGAAGTAGCCGCCGCTTCGCCTTCAAACTCGACTCGTTCACTCTCAAAACCACGATTCTCCCTCGAATAATTCTGGTTTCCAAGGTGGGTACGTCGCAACTTTTGCGAATCCTTTTTTTAATTTTTACCACAACCTCTAGGGATCATACAGTCACACCATGCTAGCACTTTCATATTTTCATACTTTGTTTGCATTTTCTACAATTAAAAAACTAATAAGCTCTATGTACCTGGTCGAGTCTTGGTACACTGATGTTTGGAATTCCACTTATTTTCCTAAGAGCATCTCCAACAGTGGCGTCAAAAGACGCGCACGCGCGGTAAACTTTCACTTTAGCGCGCGAGGGACGTTTCCGCGCGCTCCAGCGGCGGCGGGAAACTAGCGCGCGGGGAAAACGATTGCGCGCGCGGGGGAAAAGGCGGCAGCTCGCACGCTAGATTTGGCGTACCGCTTCGGGTGCGCCTATAAATTGCGGCGCTCGCCACACGGCTTCCACACTGCCACGCGCACTCTCCCCGCTCCCCACTCTACCGCTTCCTCGCCCCGCCCACCAGCGCGCCACCATGCCGCCGCGCCGCAGGGGATTGTCTGGCTACCGCGGCGTCCGTGAGCGCCCCGGCGGCACATACTACGCGGAGATCCGGTCCGGCAACGTTCGGCTCGGCCTCGGCACGTTCGAGACCGCGCACGAGGCCGCCCGCGCGTACGACGCGGCGGCGTGGCGCCTAGAGAGGCCGCCGGCGCAGATGAACTTCCGCGACGTCTACACGCGTGAGCAGGCGCAGACCGTCGCCCCTCCGCCTCGTCTTATCACGGACCAGGACCGTGCGGAGCACCGTCGGCGGTAGCGCCACCTCCTCATCGTCGAGGAGGACAAGCGAGCCATGGCGGAGTGGCGCCGGCGCCACCTGGTGGACGTCACCAACGAGCGCGCCTACTGGGCGGAAATGACGGCAAGGCGCTGCGCGGAGCGGGCGGACAGGTGGGGAGTCGATCTTTGGGGATAATGGTCCTCGTTGGGAGGACATGTGGTTCGATACCTCGGACAACATCAGTCCGAATGAGGATGAGGACGACTCAGAGTAGGTTGTAGTTGCACCATAGTTTATCTAGTTGCACCATAGTATGTAGTTGCACTGTAGTTTTTATGTAGTTGCATCGTAGTTTTATCTATCTATGCTATGAACTATGTAAGATATCTATGTATCGTTTCATCTATGATGAATTTATGTATCGTTTTTATTTAAAAAATATGTATGCAACCTAGTCCGGAGTGTTCGTGCGATAGCGCGCTTGCTGGAGCTACGCGAGCGCACTAAATTTTAACGCGGTTGCTGGAGCCAGCGCTGCCCGCCGCGCTTTTTCAGGCGATGAGCGCGCTGCAAAGTACTTTTTAACGCGCCGCGCGTTGGACGGCTGTTGGAGATGCTCTAAGAAAGATTCATGAACCCTAATAGGACTTTTTAAACCACTTTTGCTAACTTTTTTCATGCACCCGCAGTTTAAATTTGAATGATACCTATTAAATACCTAGAAATGCATTAAATGAATTAATACAGGAAACACACCCCGACAAATATGAAATTCAGACATGGAACATGTGATGGTATATGTTGATACTACAAAATGTTTCTAGGTCAAATGATGAGGCAGCGGTTGCTTGGCCTTCAAACCCGACCCAAGCACACTCGAAACCATGGCTGTTCCTTGAATAGTTCCAGTTTCCAAGCACTGAATATGCCAAATTCTAACATGGAACATGTGATGTTATATGTTGATACTAGAAAAAGTTTCATGGTCAAACAATGAAGCAGCGGTCGCCTGGCCTTTAAACCCATGTTCGCTCTCAAAACCATGATTCTTCCTTGATTAGTTTTGATTTCGAAACAGTGTATATCACAACTTATATGAATTCTTATGATTTTTTTACCATAACTGAACATATAGTGATACCATGCCAACTTTTATGTTTTTCATACATTGTTCGCATCTTCGCCTTCAAACATAACTTGTTTCCCTCTCCAACGTAAATTCTTTCTTGAAGATGGTCAGATTTCTAATCAGTGCACGTCACATATTTCGCAAAAACTTCTTAATTTTTTATCATCGAATATTGATGGCATATGATGACACTATGCCAGGTTTCATGTCTTTTTAACTACGTTTACATTTTGTATAATTTAACAATGTTAAGCTCAATATTCAGGGTCAAGTCTTCCCACCATGATATTTGGAATCCTCTTATTTTCTTGGCTACCAGATTGGGCGCTTTTCAAACACTTCTTCTACGCAAAACCACAGATGGCGATGAAGGACGTTTACCAGACGTGCAGTGCACTCGACAACTAGAGAAAGCACAACTCGAGCTACTTCAAGATGAAGTGGCCGTACTCAGTGGCGGAGACAGCACCCGGCGAGCCGGGGCTGCTGCCCGGGCTCCCATGGTGCATGTGCATGGAGCTCTAGTAGTAAACAAATGGTTTACTTACAGTTTGCTTGGGCAAAATCTAATTAACTTGGCATCACGTATATCTTGCCCAGGCTCTAAGTTTGAGCTGGCTCCGCCACTGGCCGTACTCGCTGAAGGGGTGGACCTCCACGTGGTTTTACTGCGTGGAGCCGTAGACTCATATCGGCGGTACCGCCCTGCCTCCATACACACTTGCAGCCGATAATATTACGCACAGGTAGTGCAAGACGGACGCGTCTAGCAGGTGGCCGTTGGCCCGCTAGCGCTCCGTAGTGGCCGGCCAAAAAAGGAAATGTTTTGTCTCCCTCCATATTAAGAAAAGTGAACAGGTGTGAATATGTTTGAACAGGATATAAATAAAAAATAATTGCAAAGCACCCACGTGAAATATAAACGCACTTAATTCAGTTTTTTAATTTTTTTAAAAACCATAACTTTCAAACCGCACATCGAAATTAAGATCCATTTTCACTTTTGGAACCCTCACGTTGTGCTCTTCGAAACTAGATTCCGCATGGCTATGTTTTGATGAATTTTTTTTGTGCAATTTTCTCCCCGTTTTGTGCGACTGCCTAGCCGTCGGTGTGCAACTACCCAACAAGGCTGTGCAACTTTTCTCCTATACCGTAAGCACGCAGTTTTTAATGATGGTGCCAAACTACCTCCTTCCAATGAGATGTGCAACTTCGTCTGTTGCCCAGGCCAACTGCATATAGTAGTTGATTTGCAACTTTCCCCTGCCTGTGGATGTGCTTCACTGTTTGGTGCATTGGCCAACAACCTGAGAGTGGATGTGCAACTTCGAATACTGCCACGGCCAACTGTAGTAATTTGCAACTTTCTCTCGTACCCCCATGGATGTGTAGTTTTCCTGCTAGCACATGGCCCAAACCACCCCCCGCTAGTGAGATTTGCAATTTTAGCATTTGATTTATATGCAACTTTTCACTACCCTCATGAATGTCAATTTTTTACCATTCAATTGTCCCTGCATGTGAGATGTGCAACTTCGTTAATTACCCTGGCCAACTACCTAGCAGACTATGTGCAACTCTGTTTGTTGCCCCCGCCAACTGAAAATACATGTCCATAAATAGAGAGGGGAAGGAGTTGCACATTCACTAACAGACAGTTGGCTTGAACAACAGATTAAGTTGCACATATCGCTTGCAGGGGAGGTGGGGATAGGGTGTGCCAACGATGAAAAACTACGCATCCACGAGTAGGGAGGAGTGTTGCACAATGACTACTAGGTAGTTTGTCGAGACAGTAGATTAGTTGCACATCAAAATTGTCATGGTTACTAGATTGCAACTTCATGGAAATTGAATCATGCTGATGAAAAAATTGGTTTTGGAAAAAGTTGCAAATCACTTGTAAACTATTTACATTGCAAAAATGGACTTCAGTTATAAACCTCATGGAAGTTGAATCGTGCTCGTTAATTTTTCTTTATGTTATCAATTTACATCGCAAAAATGGACTTCAGTTATTAAATAATTGTGTATGTGTTATATTGTTTGTACGTGTGGAATTTAACATTTAACTCTTGTAAACTATTTCAAGAGCCCGTGACAACGCACATGCATTTTACTAGTAGTAATAAAGTTGCACAATACAGTACTAAAATTGCACCATATAGCACGAAAGTTGGCATCGAAAAAATTTCATCGAAACATACTCATGTGGGATCTAGTTTTAAAGATCTCGTCACGAGAAATCCAACAATGAAGACGGATCCGAATTCCGTTGCGTGGTTTTAAAGATATGACTTTTTAAAAATTTGAAACCCAAAATAAATAGACATGGATCGTCATATGTGACAAGTCTGACCACATTTAATGCTAGTAGGCACATGCATTAGCAGACAAAACATGTATGTACGCATGCGAGTGATAGCGACCGCTCGTTCTCTCCAACGAGCGCGTTAAGATTTTAGGATGCAAGACCCTGTGTGTTTAGCGTTACTGTTTCGCAGCACACGAGCTCGTGTGACATATCGCCGCTCGCCCGCCCTAACATAAAGGACTTTTGTGTGTACTATACTCTGCACTGTAGTGTGACGTGATGGAGCATCACGGGGCCAACATCTTGAGAATTTATGAGGAGGCCTCGAGTCAGTGTGTCAATAAGGAAAAAAGTGCTATATATTTCAGTTCAAATACTCCCATAGATCTGAGGAAACTTTTGAAGACAACCTTGAACATCCAGGTCGAGGCGTTTAATGAGAAGTATTTGGGTCTCCCTACTGATGTGGGCCAGATCACGAGCGGGACCTTTGATCACATCAGTGAGAGAGCTCGGGCTAGAATGCAGGGATGGTCGGAAAAACTACTCGCTTGTGCAGGCCGTGAGACTTTGTTGAAATCAGTGGTTCAAGCAATCCCGACCTACCCAATGAGTACTTTTCTATTAACCAAGAAAGTTTGTAAGAGTTTGACGTCTCCTATGGCCAAATATTTTTTGGTGCAGTTCTCTTGACAAAAGATCATTGCATTGGATGTCTTGGAAGGAGCTTGCAATGCCCAAGTGCAAAGGCGGTATGGGTTTCAAAGACCCACACATGTTCAATCTTGCCATGTTGAGGAAGCATGGATGGCGTTTTCTGACAAACCATAATTCCCTTTATGCAAGAGTATTGAAGGGACGGTATTTTCTTGACACGGATTTTATGCATGCTGCCTTACCCAAGTCGGCCTCGGCCACTTGAAAAGCTACATTAGTAGAAAAAGGGCCATTTGTCCCGGTTCTTGATGGCCTTCTGTCCCGGTTTTGGAACCGGGACTAAAAGGTCGTTACTAATGCCCTTGGCCTTTAGTCTCGGTTCTTACACGAACCGGGACAGATGGGCCTCCACGTGGCCCGTGCGGCGAGCCCAGGCAGGAGGCCCTTTGGTCCCGGTTGGTGGCACAAACCGGGACCAATAGGCGTCCACGCGTCAGCAGCTGGCAGGAGCTGAGGGTTTTTTAAAGGGGGATGGTTTAGGGGTTTTGGGGGGTTAATTTAGGTGTTTCATATATCGTGTTATCTAGCTAATTAATAGAAGAAGTGTCCTCTCTCATCTCCGTGCTTGGTCGACGTATGCTACGTATTATACATATAGAGAGGACTCGACACGCTAGCTAGTAAGCAAATGAAGGAAACAGAAGATCGTCATGAACATACGCATACAGAGAGAAGTGATATCGACCACCTCTCCTTCTCCGAGAGATTGGTCGAACAACAAGTTCTCGTATATTTATCCAACGCTACTAACTACATATATACAATATAATTATCTCTTACAATATAATCTCCTAATTATATATGTACACAGGGTCCACATGGTATTCTCCGTCTTTAGCGATCACGTGGTTGATACGTCTCCGTCGTATCTACTTTTCCAAACACTTTTGCCCTTGTTTTGGACTCTAACTTGCATGATTTGAATGGAACTAACCCGGACTGACGCTGTTTTCAGCAGACTTTCCATGGTGTTATTTATGTGCAAAAACAAAAGTTCTCGGAATGACCTGAAACTTCACGGAATGTCTATTTGGAAATAATAAAAAATCCTTGCAAAAGATGAAGACCAGGGGGCCCACACCCTAGCCACGAGCATGGGGGGCGCGCCCCCTACCTCATGGGCCCCCTGGAGCTCCTCCGACCTCAACTCCAACTCTATATATTTGCTTTCGGGGAGAAAAAAATAAGAGAGAAGGATTCATCGCGTTTTACGATATGGAGCCGCCGCCAAGCCCTAAAACCTCTCGGGAGGGCTGATCTGGAGTCCGTTCGGGGCTCCGGAGAGGGGAATCCGTTGCCGTCGTCATCATCAACCATCCACCATCACCAATATCATGATGCTCACCGTCGTGAGTGAGTAATTCCATCGTAGGCTTGCTGGACGATGATGGGTTCGATGAGATCTATCATGTAATCGAGTTAGTTTTGTTAGGCTTTGATCCCTAGTATCCATTATGTTCTGAGATTGATGTTGCTATGACTTTGCTATGCTTAATGCTTGTCACTAGGGCCCGAGTGCCATGATTTCAGATTTGAACCTATTGTGTTTTCATGAATATATGTGTGTTCTTGATCCTATCTTGCAAGTCTATAGTCACCTACTATGTGTTATGATCCGGCAACCCCGAAGTGACAATAGTCGGGACCACTCCCGGCGATGACCATAGTTTGAGGAGTTCATGTATTCACTATGTGTTAATGCTTTGGTCCGGTACTCTATTAAAAGGAGGCCTTAATATCCCTTAGTTTCCGCTAGGACCCCGCTGCCACGGGAGGGTAGGACAAAAGATGTTATGCAAGTTCTTTTCCATAAGCACGTATGAGTATATACGGAATACATCCCTACATTGATGAATTGGAGCTAGTTCTGTGTCACCCTATGTTATGACTGTTACATGATGAACCGCATCCGGCATAATTCTCCATCACCGATCCAATGCCTACGAGGTTTTCACATATTGTTCTTCGCTTATTTACTTTTCTGTTGCTACTGTTACAATCACCACAAAACCCAAAAATATTACTTTTGCTATCGTTATCGTTACTTCCATATTAATTTACTACTAAATACTTTGCTGCAGATACTAAGTTATCCAGGTGTGGTTGAATTGACAACTCAACTGCTAATACTTGAGAATATCTTTGGCTCCCCTTGTGTCGAATCAATAAATTTGGGTTGAATACTCTATCCTCGAAAACTGTTGTGATCCCCTATACTTGTGGGTTATCAAGACTATTTTCTGGCGCCGTTGCCGGGGAGCATAGCTCTATTCTTTGAGTCACTTGGGATTTATATCTGCTGGTCACTATGAAGAACTTGAAAGACGCTAAGACAACAATTTATCCCTCAACTACAAGGGGAGGTAAGGAAATGCCATCTAGCTCTACACTTGATTCACCTTCTGTTTTGAGTAAGCTTGCGACACCTAAACCTGCTTCTGCTATTCATTCTGATATGTCGCATGTTATTGATGATGCCACTTCTGCTATACATGATACTTATGATGAAACTACTTGTATGCTTGATACTATTGTGCCACTTGGTGAATTTCTTGATGAACAACTTGCTAGGGCTAGAGAGAATGAAATTATTGAAACTGATTATATTGATGAAAGTGATGATGAAGACTTGCCTGTTATTCCGTAGGGTTATGTTTTTGATAAAGAAGCTACTTCAAATATTTTAGCTTGCAAAGATATATATGAACTCAAGAGGTTATTAGCTAAATGGAATCAGCAATCTCTTAATGCTAGAATGAAACCTGAACCTGCTTTTGCTACTTCACCTATCTGTGTTACTGATAAGGATTATGAATTCTCTGTTGATCCTGATATAATTACTTTGGTTGAATCTGATCCTTTTCATGGTTATGAATCTGAAACTGTTGTGGCACATCTTACTAAATTAAATGATATAGCCACCCTGTTCACTAATGATGAGAGATCTCGCTACTTCTATATCCTTAAAATATTTCCGTTCTCATTAAAGGGTGATGCTAAGATATGGTTTAATTCTCTTGATTCTGGTTGTGTGCGTAGTCCCCAGGATATGATTTATTACTTCTCTGCTAAATATTTCCCTGCTCATAAGAAACAAGCTACTTTAAGGGAAATATACAACTTTGTGCAAATTGAAGAAGAGAGTTTCCCACAAGCTTGGGGGAGGCTTCTCAAGTTACTTAATGCTTTGCCTGATCATCCTCTTAAGAAAAATGAAATACTTGATATCTTTTATAATGGACTAACCGATGCTTCCAGAGATTACCTGGATAGTTGTGCTGGTTCTGATTTCAGGGAAAGAACATCGGATGAAGCTGAAATTCTATTGAATAATATGTTGACAAATGAAAATAATTGGACACTTCCTGAGCCTATTCCTAACCAACTCCGAAGAAGAGAGGTGTTCTATTTCTCAGTCCTGAAGATATGCAAGAGGCAAAGAAATCTATGAAAGAAAAAGGTATTAAAGCTGAAGATGTTAAGAATTTACCTCCTATTGAAGAAATACATGGTCTTAATCTACCGCCTATTGAAGAAACATATGATCTTAATCCATTACCTATTGAAGAAACTCATGGTCTTGATAACCCAATACAGGTAGTAAAGGTAAATTCTCTCTATAGATTTGATGAAGGTGATATTCCTCACTATAAGTCTGCTAGATAATGCTTAGAAGAGTTTGATAATTTTATTGTCAAACAAGAAAACTTCAATGCTTATTTTGGTAGACAGTTGAAATACAATTCTGATACGCTTGAACACTTGAGTAATTACATGGCTAATGTTAAAGGTGAACTTAAACTCATTAGTAAACATGCTTGTGTGGTTACCACTCAAGTAGAACAAGTACTTAAAGCTCAAAATGATTTGCTCAATGAATTGAATAGTAAGAAAAATGATTATGCTGTTAGAGTAGCTACTAGAACTGGTAGAATGACTCAGGAACCTTTGTATCCTGAAGGCCACCCTAAGAGAATTAAACAAGATTCTAAGAGAAATAATATTGATGCACCTAGTCCTTCTAAAAAGAAGAAAAGAAAAATGATAGGACTTTGCACGCTTCTAGTGAACCTATTGCTGAACCACCTGAGAATCCAAATGATATTTCTATATCTGATGCTGAAACACAATCTGGTAATGAACATGAACCTTATGAAAATGCCAATGATGATGTTCATGATGATGCTCAACCTAGTAATGATAATGATGTAGAAATTGAACCCGCTGTTGATGTTGATAACCCACAATCAAAGATCAACGTTATGATAAGAGAGACTTTGTTTCTAGGAAACATGGTAAAGAAAGGGAACCTTGGGTTCAGAAACCCATGCCTTTTCCTCCCAAACCATCCAAGAAAAAGGATGATGAGGATTTTGAGTGCTTTGCTGAAATGATTAGACCTATCCTTTTGCGTATGCGATTAACTGATATGCTCAAAATGAATCCTTATGCTAAGTATATGAAAGATATTCTTACTAATAAGAGAAAGATACCGGAAGCTGAAATTTCCACCATGCTTGCTAATTATACTTTTAAGGGTGGAATACCTAAGAAACTTGGAGATCTAGGAGTACCTACTATACCATGCTCCATTAAAAGAAACTATGTTAAAACTGCTTTATGTGATCTTGGACCTGGTGTTAGTGTTATGCCTCTCTCTTTATATCGTAGACTTGACTTGAATAAGCTGACACCTACTGAAATATCTTTGCAAATGGTTGATAAATCAACTACTATACCTGTCAGTATTTGTGAGGATGTGCCAGTTGTAGTTGCAAACGTGACTATTTTAACGGACTCTGTTATTCTTGATATTCCTGAGGACGATAGTATGTCTATTATTTTTGGAAGACCCTTTTTGAATACTGCAGGGGCTGTTATTGATTACAACAAAGGCAATGTCACTTTTCATGTTAATGGTAATGAGCATACGATACACTTTCTGAAGAAAAAACCTCAAGTTCATAGTATCAACTCTATTGGAAAAATTCCATCGATTATTTTTGGAGGTTTTGAATTCCCTCTTCCTGCTGTCAAGAAGAAATATGATATTCTTATTATAGGGGATGTGCATATCCCCGTTGAGGTAACATAGTGTTATTCAAAATTTCTCCGGTTCCATGTTATTCGGAAGGGATAATTAGATTTATGCCCCTAGTTGTGTCCCACTCGTCTGTTTTACCCCTAATTCCCAAAAGTCATCGGTTCTGTCCAAGTCACTTTGCTCCTCTTATGCTTTTGCCCTTTGACCGTTTAACCGTCAGTTAGAAAACTTCATAACTAATTCATACTGAATCAGAAAAATGCAAATAAGATACCAAAATGTTCAGAAAAACATCACCTATATGTCAATGCCATTTGCATTCATGAAAAAAGTGTTGGAAAGTGCACGTCTGAGTTTTAGCTCTTTTGATACCACCATGAATAGTGAACTCTAAAAAAATTCAAAAAAATTCAATAAAAATATGGTGGCGAAGAACAACAAATGTTCTAAGTGCTTGCCAAGTTTCATTAGGGAACGACATTCGTGGGTGCCGCGACAAAAAAACAATCAGCACTCCAAAATAGATTATTTTTTTGCCATGACTTCCATGAATGTCGTTCCCTAATGAAACTTGGTAAGCACTTAGAACATTTGTTGTTCTTCGCCACCATATTTTTTTTGAATTTTTTTGAATTTTTTTAGAGTTCACTATTCATGGTGGTATCAAAAGAGCTAAACCTCGGATGTGCACTTTCCAACACTTTTTTCATGAATGCAAATGACACTGACATATAGGTGATGTTTTTCTGAACATTTTGGTATCATATTTGCATTTTTCTGATTCAGTATGAATTAGTTATGAAGTTTTCAAACTGACGGTCAAACGGTCAAAGGGCAAAAGCATAAGAGGAGCAAAGTGGCTTGGACAGAACCGATGACTTTTGGGAATTAGGGGTAAAACAGACGAGTGGGACACAACTAGGGGCATAAATCTAATTATCCCTATTCGGAATGAGTTTGTTAACAAGACTTGATCAACCTTGTTAGTGGATTCCTTTTGATGAGCATGAGATGGATAAAACTAGAAGGCACAACCTTCTGTACCCTCTTTCTACTTTCTGTTATTTAGTTGAAATAAAGTAAAATAGTATTTTCATGTCTGTTTTCTGATTTATCCGTGCAATGTAAAAATACCCCGAAAATAAAAGTTCTCCAAATGCCCTGAAAATGAAATATGATTTTTTCTGGAATATTTGAGAATATCTGGAACTGAGAACACAGCAGGGGGATCAACCACCTGGCCACGAGGGTGGAGGGCGCGCCCTACCCCCCTGGGCGCTCCCCCTGCCTCGTGGGCCCATGGTGGCCCTCCTCCACTTATTCCTTCACCCACACACTCCTTCTTCCACCCACAAACACCAATATCCAGCTCAAGCACGAGTTCTAGCTCATTTTGCTGTGATTTTTGATCTCCTTGCTCAAAGCACCTCTCACAAAACTGCTTGGGGGGATTATTCCTTGGGATGTGACTCCTCCATTGGTCCAATTAATTTTTGTTCTAGTGCTCTATTCATTGCAAATTTGTGCTGCCTAGGTGACCATGTTCTTGAGCTTGCATGTCAAATTTATATGGTTCCAAGTAGTTCTAATGCTTGATATAGTCTCTAGGCATTTGTAGGAGTAGTTGCTATCAATTTTGTTGAGTTTTGTTTACTTTTGTTTGAAGTTACTAAAAATTTCAGAATATTTCAGAAAATAATGAAGATATTTTTGAGGTGCTCATCGAGCCGAAGCTCGAAGGAAAAGCAAAATGAAGAAGCACAGAGGCCCAAATATAATTTGCCTCGCACCGCGGAGGTCCGGCCGTGTGAATGGCCTTCTAATGATTTCTTGAGAGAAGCCGGGATTTATGATGATTTCTATTCATTGGCTGAGAATGCTGGCCTCACCGACTTCCTCTGCGACCAACGTCATCAGTATCTCTTACTCACCAATACTTTTGTGCAAAACTTCTACTATTTTCCTAAGGAATCACCTCCTCCAGTAGAGTTTCATTTATATGATGTTGTTAAGAAGATGCCATTAGATGAATTTTGCAAGGTTTGCAAAATACCCTTCGAGGGTACCTTAGATGAACCACATCGTAAAGATGTGGACGGGTTTATTGACACCATTACTGTGCGGGAAACCAGGAAGGTTTCCGATGTAAGAATCACTAGCATAAATTTTCCTGTTTTACGCTACTTTGCAATATTTGCTCGTCGTTGCTTGATTGGTCGCGGAAACTGTGGAAACCTTAGTGTTCCTGATAATATCATCTTGTTCCATGGTTTATTCTACGATAACATTGTTAGTATGGGCGGGATTATTGCTAAACGGTTAAGTTTGAACCGTACAAAGGGCCCCATCTTTGGAGGTATTTATGCTTCACGCCTTGCTGCACATTATAACATACCTATTAGGCACTATGAGAAAGAAGAAAAATTGCTGCCTAATGCTTATTTAGATAATAAGAGTATGGTAGCGCATGATTTCATTGTTAAGAACAAGGAAGGGGAGCTTAAATACAAATTATTCTTTGATAAACATCACCCTGAGATTATTACCTTGCCTTCTCCCTCCTTGTTTAATTTATCTACAGGTCCGTATCTCGTTCCGTGGGTGGCCATTTACGCCTACAAGAACCCTACATCGGCCACGGAGCCAGAACCACAATTTGAGCCTCCACGACAGTCTGATTACTTTTGGGATCTGGAGATGACTGCCAGCCAGTGGTAGCCAGAGTCTTCTTCATCTCAGTACAACCCCGGCTACAACTATGGATATCCGCCAGGCCATCCGTGGCAATAAATCAAATTAGGCCAAAAGCCTAAGCTTGAGGGAGTACGTATTTCCCACCGACATTACATTTATGTTCACACACTCATTACTAGATGTCGGTGCTCATACTTTTTTACTGTAATATCCATGCTAGTTTATTTTCTTTTTCTTGCTTTCTTCTTGTGTGTTTGTTAAACCTTCAGAAAAACCAAAAAAAATTAGTAATAGCTTCTAGCTAGTTTACTTTCTTACCATAGTAGTAATAATTAAAAAGAAAAGTCCAAAAATATTTCCCGTACTTCTTTTGCTTGTAGGGAGCTTTCCCGTGTAAATAGTTTTATTTCTTTTCTTTTCTTTGGGGGTCGATAGGAGAAGACCTTAATCAAATTGTTGAAGTGGCTCTTATATGCATTATTGTTGATTTAACCAAGAGCCCATATTGCCTTGTCTTCTCCTGTTTATTGAATGCTCGCAGATTTCATCTTAGTCCAATGCACGTGCACTCTTATTATAATTCACTTCGTTCGGTCGTGCAAGTGAAAGGCAATTATGATGATATATGATGGACTGACTGAGATGAGAAAAACTGGTATGAACTCGACCTCTCTTGTTTTTGTAAATATGATGAGTTCATCGTTCCTGATTCAGCCTATTATGAATAAACATGTTTGCAATGACAATTAGATATCATAGTTGCTCGTGCCATGCTTGATTAGCTATGAGTTATAATGGTTTACCTTGCGTGCCAACATGCTATTGAAATGGTTGTGATGTGGTATAGTGGGGTGGTATCCTCCTTTGGATGATTTAAGTGACTCGACTTGGCACATGCTCACACATGTAGTTGAAACAAAATCAACATAGCCTTCATGATATTTATGTTCATGGTGGATTATATCCTACTCATGCTTGCATCCAATGTTTATTAATTTTAATGCATGTTCATGATTGTTGTCGCTCTCTAGTTGGTCGCTTCCCAGTCTTTTGCTAGCCTTCACTTGTACTAAGCGGGAATATTGCTTGTGCATCCAATCCCTTAAACCCTAAAGTTATTCCACATGAGTCCACCATACCTTCCTATATGAGGTATCTACCTGCTGTTCCAAATTTGTATGTGCCAAACTCCAAACCTTCAAATAAACATTCTATTTTGTATGCTCGAATAGCTCATGTATCAACTAGGTCTGTCTATATCTTCCATGTTAGGCGGGTTATTCTCAAGAGGAGTGGACTCCACTCCTCACTCACGAGAAAATGGCTGGTCACCGGGATGCCCAGTCCCATGCTTTATGCAAACTAAATCAAATTAATTGCGAACAAAACTCCCCCGGGTCTGTTGCTAGTTGGAGGCACTCGTTGTTTCGAGCAAGCCATGGATTGATGCTTGTTGGTGGAGGGGGAGTATAAACTTTGCCATTCTGTTTGGGAACCGCCTATAATGTGTGTAGCATGGAAGATATCGCCATCTCTTGGTTGTTATGTTGACAATGAAAGTATGCCGCTCAAAATATTATTTATCTCTATTTCAAAAACCGAGCTCTGGCACCTCTACAAATACCTGCTTCCCTCTGCGAAGGGCCTATCTATTTAATTTTATGTTGAGTCATCACCCTCTTATTAAAAAGCACTAGCTGGAGAGCGCAACTGTCATTTGCATCTATTACTATTAATTTATGTTGGGTATGATTATGATTGGATCTCTTTTACCATGAATTACAATGTCAAGTTAGTCCTTGATCTTTAAAGGTGCTCTGCATTTATGTTTTGCGGTCTCAGAAAGGGCTAGCGAGATACCATCTTGTTATATCATATCATGATTGTTTTGAGAAAGTGTTGTCATCCGAGATTTATTATTATGGCTCGCTAGTTAATTATGCTATTGATATGATTAACACGAGACCTGAGAGTTATTGCAAATGTGGTTAGTCATAATCTTTGTTGAAAACTTGAATGCTGGCTTTACATATTTACAACAACAAGAGCAAACAGAGTTTGTAAAAGTTTTTTCTTTATCACTTTCAGTTTATCAACTGAATTGCTTGAGGACAAGCATGTTGGGGAACGTAGTAATTTCAAAAAAATTCCTACGCACACGCAAGATCATGGTGATGCATAGCAACGAGAGGGGAGAGTGTTGTCCACGTACCCTCGTAGACCGAAAGCGGAAGCGTTATGACAACGCGGTTGATGTAGTCGTACGTCTTCACGGCTCGACCGATCAAGCACCGAAACTACGACACCTCCGAGTTCTAGCACACGTTCAGCTCGATGACGATCCCCGGACTCCGATCCAGCAAAGTGTCGGGGAAGAGTTCCGTCAGCACGACGGCGTGGTGACGATCTTGATGTTCTACCGTTGCAGGGCTTCGCCTAAGCACCGCTACAATATTATCGAGGATTATGGTGGAGGGGGCACCGCACACGGCTAAGAGAACGATCACGAAGATCAACTTGTGTGTCTAGAGGAGCCCCCTTGCCCCCGTATATAAAGGAGCAAGGGGGAGGCCGGCCGGCCCTTGGGGCGCGCCAAGGAGGGGGGATTCCTCATCCTAGTAGGAGTAGGACTCCCCTTTCCTAGTCCAACTAGGAAGAGAGAAGGGGGAAGGAAAGAGAGGGAGAGGGAGAGGGAGAGAGGGGCCGCGCCCCCTCCCCTAGTCCAATTCGGACTCCTCATGGGAGGGGGCGCGCCACCTCCCGGGCTGCTGCCCTCTCTCTCCCCTCAGGCCCACTAAGGCCCAATACTTCCCCGAGGGGTTCCGGTAACCCTTCCGGCACTCCGGTTTTCTCCGAAATCATCCTAAACACTTCCGTGTACGAATATAGCCGTCCAATATATCGATCTTTATGTCTCGACTATTCCGAGACTCCTCGTCATGTCCGTGATCACATCCGGGACTCCGAACAACCTTCGGTACATCAAAATATATAAACTCATAATGAAACTGTCATCGTAACGTTAAGCGTGCGGACCCTACGAGTTCGAGAACAATGTAGACATGACCGAGACACGTCTCTGGTCAATAACCAATAGCGGAACCTGGATGCTCATATTGGCTCCTACATATTCTACGAAGATCTTTATCGGTCAGACCGCATAACAACATACGTTGTTCCCTTTGTCATCGGTATGTTACTTGCCCGAGTTTCGATCGTCGGTATCTCAATACCTAGTTCAATCTCGTTACCGCCAAGTCTCTTTACTCGTTCCGTAATACATCATCTCGCAACTAACTCATTAATTGCATTGCTTGCAAGGCTTAAGTGATGTGCATTACCGAGAGGGCCCAGAGATACCTCTTCGACTATCGGAGTGACAAATCCTAATCTCGAAATACGCCAACCCAACAAGTACCTTTGGAGACACCTGTAGAGCATCTTTATAATCACCCAGTTATGTTGTGAAGTTTGGTAGCACACAAATTGTTCCTCCGGCAAACGGGAGTTGCATAATCTCATAGTCATAGGAACATGTATAAGTCATGAAGAAAGCAATAGCAACATACTAAACGATCGGCTGCTAAGCTAATGGAATGGTTCATGTCAATCACATAATTCTCCTAATGATGTGATCCCGCTAGTCAGCTGACAACACATGTCTATGGTTAGGAAACACAACCATCTTTGATCAACGAGCTAGTCAAGTAGAGGCATACTAGTGACGTTTAGTTTGCCTATGTATTCACACAAGTATTATGTTTCCGGTTAATACAATTCTAGCATGAATAATAAACATTTATCATGATATAAGGAAATAAATAATAACTTTATTATTGCCTCTAGGGCATATTTCCTTCAGTCTCCCACTTGCACTAGAGTCAATAATCTAGATTACACAGTAATGATTCTAACACCCATGGAGCCTTGGTGTTGATTATGTTTTGCTCGTGGAAGAGGCTTAGTCAACGGGTCTGCTACATTCAGATCCGTATGTATCTTGCAAATCTCTATGTCTCCCACCTGGACTAGATCTCGGATGGAATTGAAGCGTCTCTTGATGTGCTTGGTTCTCTTGTGAAATCTGGATTCCTTTGCCAAGACAATTGCACCAGTATTGTCACAAAAGATTTTCATTGGACCCGATGCAATAGGTATGACACCTAGATCGGATATGAACTCCTTCATCCAGACTCCTTCGTTTGCTGCTTACGAAGCAGCTATGTACTCCGCTTCACATGTAGATCCCGCCACGACGCTTTGTTTAGAACTGCACCAACTGACAGCTCCACCGTTTAATGTAAATACGTATCCGGTTTGCGATTTCGAATCGTCCGGATCAGTGTCAAAGCTTGCATCAACGTAACCATTTAAGATGAGCTCTTTGTCACCTCCATATACGAGAAACATATCCTTAGTCCTTTTCAGGTATTTCAGGATGTTCTTGACCGCTGTCCAATGATCCACTCCTGGATTACTTTGGTACCTCCCTGCTAGACTTATAGCAAGACAGACATCAGGTCTGGTACACAGCATTGCATACATGATAGAGCCTATGGCTGAAGCATAGGGAACATCTTTCATTTTCTCTCTATCTTCTGCAGTGGTCGGGCATTGAGTCTTAGTCAACTTCACACCTTGTAACACAGACAAGAATCCTTTCTTTGCTTGATCCATTTTGAACTTCTTCAAAACTTTGTCAAGGTATGTGCTTTGTGAAAGTCCAATTAAGCGTTTTGATCTATCTCTGCAGATCTTAATGCCCAATATGTAAGCAGCTTCACCGAGGTCTTTCATTGAAAAACTTTTATTCAATTATTCTTTATGCTATTCAGAAATTCTATGTCATTTCTGAATAGTAATATGTCATCCACATATAATATCAGAAATGCTACAGAGCTCCCACTCACTTTCTTGTAAATACAGGCTTCTCCAAAAGTCTATACAAAACCAAATGCTTTGATCACACTATCAAAGCGTTTATTCCAACTCTGAGAGGCTTGCACCAGTCCGTAAATGGATCGCTGGAGGTTGCACACTTTGTTAGCTCCCTTTGGATCGACAAAACCTTCTGGCTACATCATATACAACTCTTCTTCCAGAAATCCATTCAGGAATGCAGTTTTGACATCCATCTGCCAAATTTCATAATCATAAAATGCGGCAATTGCTAACATGATTCGGACAGACTTAAGGATCGATACGAGTGAGAAGGTCTCATCGTAGTCAATCCCTTGAACTTGTCGAAAACCTTTTGCGACAAGTCGAGCTTTGTAGACAGTAATATTACCGTCAGCGTCAGTCTTCTTCTTGAAGATCCATTTATTCTCAATTGCTTGTCGATCATTGGGCAAGTCAACCAAAGTCCACACTTTGTTCTCATACATGGATCCCATCTCAGATTTCATGGCTTCAAGCCATTTTGCGGAATCTGGGCTCACCATCGCTTCTTCATAGTTCGTAGGTTCATCATGATCTAGTAGCATGACTTCCAGAACAGGATTACCGTACCACTCTGGTGCGGATCTTACTCTGGTTGATCTACGAGATTCAGTAGTAACTTGTTCTGAAGTTCCATGATTATCATCATTAGCTTCCTCACTAATTGGTGTAGGTGTCACAGAACCCGGTTTCTATGATGTACTACTTTCCAATAAGGGAGCAGGTACAGTTACCTCATCAAGTTCTACTTTCCTCCCACTCACTTCTTTCGAGAGAAACTCCTTCTCCAGAAAGGATCCATTCTTAGCAACAAATGTCTTGCCTTCGGATCTGTGATAGAAGGTGTACCCAATAGTTTCCTTTGGGTATCCTATGAAGACACATTTCTCTGATTTGGGTTCGAGCTTATCAGGTTGAAGCTTTTTCACATAAGCCTCGCAGCCCCAAACTTTCAGAAACGACAACTTTGGTTTCTTGCCAAACCATAGTTCATAAGGCGTCGTCTCAACGGATTTTGATGGTGCCCTATTTAACGTGAATGCGTCCGTCTCTAAAGCATAACCCCAAAACGATAGCGGTAAATCTGTAAGAGACATCATAGATCGCACCATATCAAGTAAAGTACGATTACGACGTTCGAACACACCATTACGCTGTGGTGTTCCGGGTGGCGTGAGTTGAAAAACTATTCCGCATTGTTTCAAATGTAGACCAAACTCGTAACTCAAATATTCTCCTCCACGATCAGATCGTAGAAACTTTATTTTCTTGTTACAATGATATTCAACTTCACTATGAAATTCTTTGAACTTTTCAAATGTTTCAGACTTATGTTTCATTAAGTAGATATACCCATATCTGCTTAAATCATCTGTGAAGGTGAGAAAATAACGATATCCGCCACGAGCTTCAACATTCATTGGACCACATACATCTGTATGTATGATTTCCAACAAATTTGTTGCTCTCTCCATAGTGCCGGAGAACGGTATTTTAGTCATCTTGCCCATGAGGTACGGTTCGCAAGTACCAAGTGATTCATAATCAAGTGGTTCCAAAAGTCCATCAGTATGGAGTTTCTTCATGCGCTTTATACCGATATGACCTAAACGGCAGTGCCACAAATAAGTTGCACTATCATTATCAACTCTGCATCTTTTGGCTTCAACCTTATGAATATGTGTATCACTACTATCGAGATTCATCAAAAATAGACCACTCTTCAAGGGTGCATGACCATAAAAGATATTACTCATATAAATAGAACAACCATTATTCTCTGATTTAAATGAATAACCGTCTCGCATCAAACAAGATCCAGATATAATGTTCATGCTCAACGCTGGCACCAAATAACAATTATTTAGGTCTAATACTAATCCCGATGGTAGATGTAGAGGTAGCGTGCCGACCGCGATCACATCGACTTTGGAACCATTTCCCATGCGCATCGTCACCTCGTCCTTCGCCAGTGTTCGCTTAATCCGTAGTCCCTGTTTCGAGTTGCAAATATTAGCAACAGAACCAGTATCAAATACCCAGGTGCTACTGCGAGCTCTAGTAAGGTACACATCAATAACATGTATATCACATATACCTTTGTTCACCTTGCCATCCTTCTTATCCGCCAAATACTTGGGGCAGTTCCGCTTCCAGTGACCAGTCTGCTTGTAGTAGAAGCACTCAGTTTCAGGCTTAGGTCCAGACTTGGGTTTCTTCTCCTGAGCAGCAACTTGCTTGCAGTTCTTCTTTAAGTTCCCCTTCTTCTTCCCTTTGCCCTTTTTCTTGAAACTAGTGGTCTTGTTGACCATCAACTCTTGATGCTCCTTCTTGATTTCTACCTCCGCAGCTTCTAGCATTGCGAAGAGCTCGGGAATTGTCTTATCCATCCCTTGCATATTATAGTTCATCACGAAGCTCTTGTAGCTAGGTGGAAGTGATTGGAGAATTTTGTCAATGACGTAATTGTTGGAAATATGCCCTAGAGGCAATAATAAATTAGTTATTATTATATTTCCTTGTTCATGATAATAGTTTATTATCCATGCTAGAATTGTATTGATAGGAAACTCAGATACATGTGTGGATACATAGACAACACCATGTCCCTAGTAAGCCTCTAGTTGACTAGCTCGTTGATCAATAGATGGTTACGGTTTCTTGATCATGGACATTGGATGTCATTGATAACGGGATCACATCATTAGAAGAATGATGTGATGGACAAGACCCAATCCTAAGCATAGCACAAGATCGTGTAGTTCGTATGCTAAAGCTTTTCTAAGGTCAAGTATCATTTCCTTAGACCATGAGATTGTGCAACTCCCGGATACCGTAGGAATACTTTGGGTGTGCCAAACGTCACAACGTAACTGGGTGGCTATAAAGGTGCACTACGGGTATCTCCGAAAGTGTCTGTTGGGTTGGCACGAATCGAGACTGGGATTTGTCACTCCGTGCGACGGAGAGGTATATCTGGGCCCACTCGGTAGGACATCATCATAATGTGCACAATGTGATCAAGGAGTTGATCATGGGATGATGTGTTATGGAACGAGTAAAGAGACTTGCCGGTAATGAGATTGAACAAGGTATCGGGATACCGACGATCGAATCTCGGGCAAGTACAATACCGCTAGACAAAGGGAATTGTATACGGGATTGACTGAATCCTTGACATCATGGTTCATCCGATGAGATCATCGTGGAACATGTGGGAGCCAACATGGGTATCCAGATCCCGCTGTTCGTTATTGTCCGGAGAGTTGTCTCGGTCATGTCTGCATGGTTCCCGAACCCGTAGGGTCTACACACTTAAGGTTCGGTGATGCTAGAGTTGTTATGGGAAATAGTATGTGGTTACCGAAGGTTGTTCGGAGTCCGAGATGAGATCCCGGACATGATGAGGAGCTCCGGAATGGTCCGGAGGTGAAGATCGGTATATTGGACGAAGGGTATTGGAGTCCGGAATTGTTCTGGGGGTACCAGGTGATGACCAGCGTGTCCGAAAGGGGTTTCGGAGGCCCCAGCAAGCGTTGGGGGGCCTTATGGGCAAAGGGGAGAGGGCACATCAGCCCACTAAGGGGCTGAGCGCCCCTTCCAACCCGATCTCACGTAACCAGAGAGGTGGGGGCGCCACCCCTAGGGCAGCCGCCCCTCCCGGCTTGGGGGGCAAGTTTCCTAGGGGGTGGGGGCGCCCAAACCCATCTAGGGTTTCCCCTGTGGCCGCCGCCCCTCCCCTAGGGAACCCTAGGGCGCCTCCCCCTCCTCCCTTACCCCTATATATAGTGAGGAAGAGAGAGGGCAGCCACACCCTTCCCCTGGTGCAGCCCTCTCCCTCCTCCAACACCTCGTCTTCCTCCGTAGTGCTTGGCGAAGCCCTGCCGGAGAACCACGAGCTCCATCACCACCATGCCGTCGTGCTGTCGGAGTTTTCCCTCAACTTCTCCTCTCCCCTTGCTGGATCAAGAAGGAGGAGACGTCCCCGGGCTGTACGTGTGTTGAACGCGGAGGTGCCGACCGTTCGGCACTAGGATCATCGGTGATTTGGATCACGACGAGTACGACTCCATCAACCCCATTCACTTGAACGCTTCCGCTTAGCGATCTACAAGGTATGTAGATGCACTCTCCTTCCCTCGTTGCTAGATTACTCCATAGATTGATCTTGGTGTTGCGTAGAAAATTTTGAATTTCTGCTACGTTCTCTAACAGTGGCATCATGAGCTAGGTCTATGCGTAGTTTCTATGCACGAGTAGAACACAAAGTAGTTGTGGGCGTTGATTTTGTCAATTTACTTGCCGTTACTAGTCTTATCTTGATTCGGCGGCATCTTGGGATGAAGCGGCCCGGACCGACCTTACACGTACTCTTACGTGAGACAGGTTCCACCGACTGACATGCACTAGTTGCATAAGGTGGCTAGCGGGTGTCTGTCTCTCCCACTTTAGTCGGATCGGATTCGATGAAAAGGGTCCTTATGAAGGGTAAATAGAAATTGGCATATCACGTTGTGGTTTTGCGTAGGTAAGAAACGTTCTTGCTAGAAACCCATAGCAGCCACGTAAAAACATGCAACAACAATTAGAGGACGTCTAACTTGTTTTTGCAGGGTATGCTATGTGATGTGATGTGGCCAAAAAGAATGTGATGAATGATATGTGATGTATGAGATTGATCATGTTCTTATAATAGGAATCACGACTTGCATGTCAATGAGTATGACAACCAGCAGGAGCCATAGGAGTTGTCTTTATTTATTGTATGACCTGCGTGTCATTGAACAACGCCATGTAATTACTTTACTTTATTGCTAACCGTTAGCTGTAGTAGTAGAAGTAATTGTTGGCGAGACAACTTCATGAAGACACGATGATGGAGATCATGATGATGGAGATCATGGTGTCATGCCGGTGACGGTGATGATCATGGAGCCCCAAAGATGGAGATCAAAAGGAGAAATATGATATTGGCCATATCATGTCACTATTTGATTGCATGTGATGTTTATCATGTTTATACATCTTATTTGCTTAGAACGACGGTAGTAAATAAGATGATCCCTCATTAAAATTTCAAGAAAGTGTTCCCCCTAACTGTGCACCGTTGCGAAAGTTCGTCGTTTCGAAGCACCACGTGATGATCGGGTGTGATAGATTCTAACGTTCACATACAACGGGTGTAAGACAGATTTACACACGCGAAACACTTAGGTTGACTTGACGAGCCTAGCATGTACAGACATGGCCTCGGAACACAAGAGACCGAAAGGTCGAGCATGAGTCGTATGGTAGATACGATCAACATGAAGATGTTCACCGATGATGACTAGTCCGTCTCACGTGATGATCGGACACGGCCTAGTTGACTCGGATCATGTAATCACTTAGATGACTAGAGGGATGTCTATCTGAGTGGGAGTTCATAAGATGAACTTAATTATCCTGAACATAGTCAAAAGGTCTTCGCAAATTATGTCATAGCTCGCGCTTCAGTTCTACTGTTTAGATATGTTCCTAGAGAAAATTTAGTTGAAAGTTGATAGTAGAAATTATGCGCACAGTAGAAGGCTTGTGTACTTAATGCACTGCTCGGTGTGCTAGACCTCGAACGTGGTTTGTGGATGTTGCGAACATCTGACATACACGTTTTGATGACTACATGATAGTTCGGTAATGTTAACAGGTTTAGAATTGAGGCACCGAAGACATTTTTGAAATGTCGCGGAACATATGAGATGTTTCAAGGGCTGAAATTGGGATTTCAGGCTCGTGCCCATGTCAAGAGGTATAAGACCTCCGACGATTTTCTTATCCTGCAAACTAAGGGAGAAAAGCTCAATCGTTGAGCTTGTGCTCAAATTGTCTGAGTACAACAATCACTTGAATCGAGTGGGAGTTGATCTTCCAGATAAGATAGTGATGTTTCTCCAAAGTCATTGCCACCAAGCTACTAGAGCTTCGTGATGAACTATAACATATCAGGGATAGATATGATCCTTGAGCTATTCGCGACACCGCGAAAGTACAAATCAAAAGGGAGCATCAATTGTTGATGGTTAGTAAAACCACTAGTTTCAAGAAGGGCAAGGGCAAGAAAGGAATACTTCATGAAAAGACAAGTCAGTTGCTGCTCAAGTGAAGAAACCCAAAGTTGAACCCAAGCCCGAGACTAAGTGCTTCTGTAATAAGGGAACAACCACTAGAGCAGAATTACCCTAGATACTTGGTAGATGAGAAAGATGGCAAGGTCGATAGTAGTATATTGGATATACATTATGTTAATGTGTACTTTACTAGTACTCCTAGTAGCACCAGGGTATTAGATACCGGTTCGGTTGCTAAGTGTTAGTAACTCGAAATAAAAGGCTGCGCAGTAAAAGGAGACTAGCTAAAGGTGAGCTGGCGATATGTGTTGGAAGTTTTTCCAAGCTTGATGTGATCAAGCATCGCACGCTCCCTCTACCATCGAGATTGGTGTTAAACCTAAATAATTGTTATTTGGTGTTTGCGTTGAGCATAGACATGATTGGATTATGTCTATTGCAATACGGTTATTCATTTAAGGAGAATAATGGTTACTCTGTTTATTTGAATAATACCTTCAATGGTCTTGCACCTAGAATGAATGGTTTATTGAATCTCGATCATAGTGATACACATGTTCATGCCAAAAGATATAAGATAGTAATGATAGTACCACCTACTTGTGGCACTGCCATGTAAGTCATGTTGGTATAAAACGCATGAAGAAGCTCCATGTTGATGGATCTTTGGACTCACTCATTTTTGAAAAGATTGAGACATGTGAACCATGTCTATTGGTAGATATGCATGAAGAAACTCCATACAGATGGATCGTTTGGACTCACTTGTTTTTGAATCACTTGAGACATGCAAATCATACCACTTGGGCAAGATGACTGAAAGACCTCATTTTCAGTAAGATGGAACAAGAAAGCAACTTGTTGGAAGTAATACATTTTGATGTGTGCAGTCCATTGAGTGCTGAGGCACGCAGTGGATATCGTTATGTTCTTGCTTCACAGATTATTTGAGTAGATGCTAAGTATATTTACTTGATGAAACACAAGTCTGAATTATTGAAAGGTTCAAGTAATTTCAGAGTGAAGTTGAAGATCGTCGTGACAAGAGGATAAAATGTCTATGATATGATCATAGAGATTTATACCTGAGTTACGAGTTTGGCACACAATTAATACATTGTAGAAATCGTTTCACGACTAATACTGCCGGGAACACCATAGTGTGATGGTGTGTCCGAACATCATAACTGCACCCTATTGGATGTGGTGCATACCATGATGTCTCTTGTAGAATTACCACCATCGTTTATGGGTTAGGCATTAGAGACAATCGCATTCACTTTAAATAGGGAACCACACAAATCCGTTGAGACGACACCGTATGAACTATGGTTTAGAGAAACCTAAGCTGTTGTTTCTTAAAGGTTTGGGGCTACGACGCTTATGTGAAAAAGTTTCAGGCTGATAAGCTCGAACCCAAAGCGGATAAATGCATCTTCATAGGATACCCAAAACAGTTGGGTATACCTCCTATCTCAGATCCGAAAGCAATAGGGATTGTTTCTTAAATCGGGTCCTTTCTCGAGGAAAAGTTTCTGTCGAAAGAATTGAATGGGAGGATGGCGGAGGCTTGATGAGGTTATTGAACCGTCACTTCAACTAGTGTGTAGCAGGGCACAGGAAGTTGTTCCTATGGCACCTACACCAATTGAAGTGGAAGCTTATGATAGTGATCATGAAACTTCGGATCAAGTCACTACCAAACCTCGTAGGATGACAAGGATGCGTACTACTTCAGAGTGGTACGTAATCCTGTCTTCGAAGTCATGTTGCTAGACAACAATGAACCTACGAGCTATGGAGAAGCGATGGTGGGCCCGGATTCCAAAAATGGCTCAAGGCCATAAAATCCGAGAGAGGATCCATATATGAAAACAAAGTGTAGACTTTGAAAGAACTACTTGATAGTCGTAAGGCTGTTGGGTGCAGATGGATTTTAAAAGGAAGACGGACAATGATGGTAGGTGTCACCATTGAGAAAGCTCGACTTGTCGTTAAGATGTTTCCCGACAAGTTCAAGGAGTTGACTACGATGAGACTTTCTCACTCGTAGCGATGCTAAGAGTCTGTTGGAAGCAGTTACTGCATTATTTATGAAATCTTCCAGATAGGATGTCAAAACATTGTTTCCTCGACGATTTTCTTGAGGAAAGGTTGTATGTGATACAACCAGAAGGGTTTGTCAATCCTGAAAGATGCTAACAAGTATGCAAAGCTCCAGCAATCCTTTTAAGGACTGGAGTAAGCATCTCGGAATTAGAATGTACGCTTTGATGAGATGATCAAAGATTTTAGGTTTATACAAAGTTTATGAGAAACTTGTATTTCCAAAGAAGTGAGTGGGAGCACTATAGAATTTCTGATGAGTATATGTTGTTGACATATTGTTTATCGGAAATGATGTAGAATTTCTGGAAAGCATATAGGGTTGTTTGAAAAGTGTTTTTCAATGGAAAACCTAGATTAAGCTACTTGAACATTGAGCATCAAAATCTATAAGGATAGATCAAAATCTCTTAATAGTACTTTCAAACGAACACATACCATGACAAGATTTTGAAGGAGTTAAAAATAGATCAGCAAAGAAGGAGTTCTCGGCTGTGTTACAAGGTGTGAGTATTGAGCAAGACTCAAGACATGACCACGGCAGAATAGAGAGAAAGGACGAAGGTCGTCCCCTATGCTTTAGTCATAGGCTCTAAAGTATGCTATGTTGTGTACCGCACCTGAAGTGTGCCAAACCATGAGTCAGTCATGGGGTACAAGTGTGATCTAGAAATGGATCACAGGACAACGGTCAAGGTTATCCTTAGTAACTAGTGGACTAAGGAATTTTCTCGATTATGGAGGTGGTAAAAGAGTTCGTCGTAAAGGGTTACGCCGATGCAAACTTTGACACTAATCCAGATTATTCTGAGTAGTAAACTGGATTCGTATAGTAGAATAGTTATTTGGAATAGCTCCAAATAGAGCGTGGTATCTACATCTAGGAGATGACACAGAGATTTGTAAAACACACACGGATCTGAAAGGTTCAGACCCGTTGACTATAACATCTCTCACAAGCATAACATGATCAAACCCAGAACTCATTGAGTGCTAATCACATGGAAATGTGAACTAGATTATTGACTCTAGTAAACTCTTTGGGTGTTAGTCACATGGGGATGTGACCTTGAGTGTTAATCACATAGCGATGTGAACTGGATTATTGACTCTAGTGCAAGTGGGAGACTGTTGGAAATATGCCCTAGAGGCAATAATAAATTAGTTATTATTATATTTCCTTGTTCATGATAATAGTTTATTATCCATGCTAGAATTGTATTGATAGGAAACTCAGATACATGTGTGGATACATAGACAACACCATGTCCCTAGTAAGCCTCTAGTTGACTAGCTCGTTGATCAATAGATGGTTACGGTTTCCTGACCATGGACATTGGATGTCATTGATAACGGGATCACATCATTAGAAGAATGATGTGATGGACAAGACCCAATCCTAAGCATAGCACAAGATCGTGTAGTTCGTATGCTAAAGCTTTTCTAAGGTCAAGTATCATTTCCTTAGACCATGAGATTGTGCAACTCCCGGATACCGTAGGAATACTTTGGGTGTGCCAAACGTCACAACGTAACTGGGTGGCCATAAAGGTGCACTACGGGTATCTCCGAAAGTGTCTGTTGGGTTGGCACGAATCGAGACTGGGATTTGTCACTCCATGCGACGAAGAGGTATATCTGGGCCCACTCGGTAGGACATCATCATAATGTGCACAATGTGATCAAGGAGTTGATCACGGGATGATGTGTTACGGAACGAGTAAAGAGACTTGCCGGTAACGAGATTGAACAAGGTATCGGGATACCGACGATCGAATCTCGGGCAAGTACAATACCGCTAGACAAAGGGAATTGTATACGGGATTAACTGAATCCTTGACATCGTGGTTCATCCGATGAGATCATCGTGGAACATGTGGGAGCCAACATGGGTATCCAGATCCCGTTGTTCGTTATTTTCCGGAGAGTTGTCTCGGTCATGTCTGCATGGTTCCCGAACCCATAGGGTCTACACACTTAAGGTTCGGTGACGCTAGAGTTCTTATGGGAAATAGTATGTGGTTACCGAAGGTTGTTCGGAGTCCCGGATGAGATCCCGAACATGACGAGGAGCTCCGGAATGGTCCGGAGGTGAAGATCGGTATATGGGACGAAGGGTATTGGAGTCCGGAATTGTTCTGGGGGTACCAGGTGATGACCAGCGTGTCCGAAAGGGGTTTCGGAGGCCCCGGCAAGCGTTGGGGGCCTTATGGGCCAAGGGGAGAGGGCACATCATCCCACTAAGGGGCTGAGCGCCCCTCCCAACCCCATCTCACGTAACCAGAGAGGTGGGGGCGCCACTCCTATGGCAGCCGCCCCTCCCGGCTTGGGGGGCAAGTTTCCTAGGGGGTGGGGGCGCCCAAACCCATCTAGGGTTTCCCCTGTGGCCGCCACCCCTCCCCTAGGGAACCCTAGGACGCCTCCCCCTCCTCCCTTACCCCTATATATAGTGAGGAAGAGAGAGGGCAGCTGCACCCTTCCCCTGGCGCTGCCCTCTCCCTCCTCCAACACCTCGTCTTCCTCCGTAGTGCTTGGCGAAGCCCTGCCGGAGAACCACGAGCTCCATCACCACCATGCCGTCGTGCTGTCGGAGTTTTCCCTCAACTTGTCCTCTCCCCTTGATGGATCAAGGAGAAGACGTCCCCGGGCTGTACGTGTGTTGAACGCGGAGGTGCCCTCCGTTCGGCACTAGGAGCATCGGTGATTTGGATCACGACGAGTACGACTCCATCAACCCCATTCACTTGAACGCTTCCGCTTAGCGATCTACAAGGGTATGTAGATGCACTCTCCTTCCCTCGTTGCTAGATTACTCCATAGATTGATCTTGGTGTTGCGTAGAAAATTTTGAATTTCTGCTACGTTCTCTAATAGTAATCATCCGGAAGATTAACTCCCAGTTGAATCAAGTGATTATTATACCCAGACATTTTGAGTATATGCTCACCGAATGAACTATTCTCCTCCATCTTGCAGCTGTAGAACTTATTGGAGACTTCATATCTCTCAATCCGGGCATTTGCTTGAAATATTAACTTCAACTCCTGAAACATCTCATATGCTCCATGACGTTCAAAACGTCGTTGAAGACCCGGTTCTAAGCCGTAAAGCATGGCACATTGAACTATCGAGTAGTCATTAGCTTTGCTCTGCCAGACGTTCTTAACGTCGTCGGTTGCATTAGCAGCAGGCCTGGCACCTAGCGGTGCTTCCAGGACGTAATTCTTCTGTGCAGCAATGAGGATAATCCTCAAGTTACGGACCCAGTCCGTGTAATTACTACCATCATCTTTCAACTTTGCTTTCTCAAGGAACGCATTAAAATTCAACGGAACAACAACACGGGCCATCTATCTACAATCAAACATAAACAAGCAAGATACTATCAGGCACTAAGTTCATGATAAATTTAAGTTCAATTAATCATATTACTTAAGAACTCCCACTTAGAAAGATATCCCTCTAATCTTCTAAGTGATCACGTGATCCAAATCAACTAAACCATAACCGATCATCACGTGAAATGGAGTAGTTTTCAATGGTGAACATCACTATGTTGATCATATCTACTATATGATTCACGCTCGACCTTTCGGTCTCAGTGTTCCGAGGCCATATCTGCATATGCTAGGATCGTCAAGTTTAACCTGAGTATTCTGCGTGTGCAAAACTGGCTTGCACCCGTTGTAGATGGACGTAGAGCTTATCACACCCGATCATCACGTGGTGTCTAGGCACGATGAACTTTGGCAACGGTGCATACTCAGGGAGAACACTTTTATCTTGAAATTTAGTGAGAGATCATCTTATAATGCTACCGTCAATCAAAGCAAGATAAGATTCATAAAAGATAAACATCACATGCAATCAATATAAGTGATATTATATGGCCATCATCATCTTGTGCTTGTGATCTCCATCTCCGAAGCATCGTCATGATCACCATCGTCATCGGCGCGACACCTTGATCTCCATCGTAGCATCGTTGTCGTCTCGCCAATCTTATGCTTCTACGACTATCGCTACTGCTTAGTCATAAAGTAAAGCATTACAGGGCGATTGCATTGCATACAATAAAGCGACAACCATATGGCTCCTGCCAGTTGCCGATAACTCAATTACAAAACATGATCATCTCATACAATAAAATTTAGCATCATGTCTTGACCATATCACATCACAACATGCCCTGCGAAAACAAGTAAGACGTCCTCTACTTTGTTTGTTGCAAGTTTTACATGGCTGCTACGGGCTTAAGCAAGAACCAATCTTACCTACGCATCAAAAAACCACAACGATAGTTTGTCAAGTAGGTACTGTTTTAACCTTCGCAAGGACCGGGCGTAGCCACACTCAGTTCAACTAAAGTTGGAGAAACTGACACCTGCCAGCCACCTATGTGCAAAGCACGTCGGTAGAACCACTCTCGCATAAGCGTACGCGTAATGTCGGTCCGGACTGCTTCATCCAACAATACCGCTGAACCAAAGTATGACATGCTGGTAAGCAGTATGACTTATATCGCCCACAACTCACTTGTGTTCTACTCGTGCATATAACATCAACACATAAAACCTAGGCTCGGATGCCACTGTTGGGGAACGTAGTAATTTCAAAAAAATTCCTACGCACACGCAAGATCATGGTGATGCATAGCAACGAGAGGGGATAGTGTTGTCCACGAACCCTCGTAGACTGAAAGCGGAAGCGTTATGACAATGCGGTTGATGTAGTCGTACGTCTTCACGGCTCGACCGATCAAGCACCGAAACTACGACACCTCCGAGTTCTAGCACACGTTAAGCTCGATGACGATCCCCGGACTCCGATCCAGCAAAGTGTCGGGGAAGAGTTCCGTCAGCACGACGGCGTGGTGACGATCTTGATGTTCTACCGTCGCAGGGCTTCGCCTAAGCACCGCTACAATATTATCGAGGATTATGGTGGAGGGGGGCACCGCACACGGCTAAGAGAACGATCACAAAGATCAACTTGTGTGTCTAGAGGTGCCCCCTGCCCCCGTATATAAAGGAGCAAGGGGGGAGGCCGGCCGGCCCTTGGGGCGCGACAAGGAGGGGGGAGTCCTCCTCCTAGTAGGAGTAGGACTCCCCTTTCCTAGTCCAACTAGGAAGAGAGAAGGGGGAAGGAAAGAGAGGGAGAGGGAGAGGGAAAGAGGGGCCGTGCCCCCCTCCCCTAGTCCAATTCGGACTCCTCATGGGAGGGGGCGCGCCACCTCCTGGGCTGCTTCCCTCTCTCTCCCCTCAGGCCCACTAAGGCCCAATACTTCCCCGGCGGGGTTCCGGTAACCCTTCCGGCACTCCGGTTTTCTCCAAAATCATCCGAAACACTTCCGGTGTCCGAATATAGCCGTCCAATATATCGATCTTTATGTCTCGACTATTCCGAGACTCCTCGTCATGTTCGTGATCACATCCAGGACTCCGAACAACCTTCGTTGCATCAAAATACATAAACTCATAATGAAACTGTCATCGTAACGTTAAGCGTGCGGACCCTACGGGTTCGAGAACAATGTAGACATGACCGAGACACGTCTCTGTTCAATAACCAATAGCGGAACCTGGATGCTCATATTGGCTCCTACATATTCTACGAAGATCTTTATCGGTCAGACCGCATAACAACATACGTTGTTCCCTTTGTCATCGGTATGTTACTTGCCCGAGATTCGATCGTCGGTATCTCAATATCTAGTTCAATCTCGTTACCGCCAAGTCTCTTTACTCGTTCCGTAATACATCATCTCGCAACTAACTCATTAGTTGCATTGCTTGCAAGGCTTAAGTGATGTGCATTACCGAGAGGGCCCAGAGATACCTCTCCGACTATCGGAGTGACAAATCCTAATCTCGAAATACGCCAACCCAACAAGTACCTTTGGAGACACCTGTAGAGCACCTTTATAATCACCCAGTTATGTTGTGAAGTTTGGTAGCACACAAATTGTTCCTCCGGCAAACGGGAGTTGCATAATCTCATAGTCATATGAACATGTATAAGTCATGAAGAAAGCAATAGAAACATACTAAACGATCGGCTGCTAAGCTAATGGAATGGTTCATGTCAATCACATCATTCTCCTAATGATGTGATCCCGCTAGTCAGCTGACAACACATGTCTATGGTTAGGAAACACAACCATCTTTGATCAACGAGCTAGTCAAGTAGAGGCATACTAGTGACGTTTAGTTTGTCTATGTATTCACACAAGTATTATGTTTCCGGTTAATACAATTCTAGCATGAATAATAAACATTTATCATGATATAAGGAAATAAATAATAACTTTATTATTGCCTCTAGGGCATATTTCCTTCAAAGCAAAGGTTTAAGCTTGGGGGAGTTGATACGTCTCCGTCGTATCTACTTTTCCCAACACTTTTGCCCTTGTTTTGGACTCTAACTTGCATGATTTGAATGGAACTAACCCGGACTGACGCTGTTTTCAGCAGACTTTCCATGGTGTTATTTATGTGCAGAAACAAAAGTTCTCAAAATGACCCGAAACTTCACGGAACGTCTATTTGGAAATAATAAAAAATCTTTGCAAAAGATGAAGACCAGGGGCCCACACCCTAGCCACGAGGGTGGGGGCGCGCCTGCCCCTCTAGGGCGCGCCCCCTACCTCGTGGGCCCCTTGGAGCTCTTCTGACCTCAACTCCAACTCTATATATTTGCTTTCAGGGAGAAAAAATATAAGAGAGAAGGATTCATCGTGTTTTACGATACGGAGCCGCTGCCAAGCCCTAAAACCTCTCGGGAAGGCTGATCTGGAGTCCGTTTGGGGCTCCGGAGAGGGGAATCCATCGCCGTCGTCATCATCAACCATCCTCCATCACCAATTTCATGATGCTCACCGCCATGCATGAGTAATTCCATCGTAGGCTTGCTGGATGGTGATGGGTTAGATGACATCTATCATGTAATCGAGTTAGTTTTGTTAGGGTTTGATCCCTAGTATCTATTATGTTCTGAGATTAATGTTGCTATGACTTTGCTATGCTTAATGCTTGTCACTAGGGCCCGAGTGCCATGATTTCAGATCTGAACCTATTATGTTTTCATGAATATATGTGAGTTCTTGATCCTATCTTGCAGGTCTATAGTCACCTACTATGTGTTATGATCCGGCAACCCTGAAGTGACAATAATCGGGACCACTCCCGGTGATGACCATAGTTTGAGGAGTTTATGTATTCACTATGTGTTAATGCTTTGGTCTGGTACTCTATTAAAAGGAGGCCTTAATATCCCTTAGTTTCCGCTAGGACCCCGCTGCCACGGGAGGGTAGGACAAAAGTTGTCATGGGAGTTCTTTTCCATAAGCACGTATGACTATATTCGGAATACATGCCTACATTACATTGATGAATTGGAGCTAGTTCTATGTCACCCTATGTTATGACTGTTACATGATGAACCGCATCCGGCATAATTCTCCATCACCGATCCAATGCCTACGAGCCTTTCACATATTGTTCTTCTCTTATTTACTTTTCCGTTGCTACTGTTACAATCACCACAAAACCCAAAAATATTACTTTTGCTATCGTTACCGTTACTTCCATATTACTTTGCTACTAAATACTTTGCTGCAGATACTAAGTTATCCAGGTGTGGTTGAATTGACAACTCAACTGCTAATACTTGAGAATATTCTTTGGCTCCCCTTGTGTCGAATCAATAAATTTGGGTTGAATACTCTACCCTCGAAAACTGTTGCGATCCCCTATACTTGTGGGTTATCAGTGGTTAAGGAAGAATGCCATCAATTCCTCTTGAATTACTCGCATACGATCTGGTGGTAGGAGTTCATCCCGCATCCGAAAGATCTAATTTGAAGAAGGGGGTCAATATATATATATATATATATATATATATATATATATATGAATAAATGAAACTCAACACAAATGATGGTAATAAAATAAAGTTGTGAATATTATTGCTTACGCTCTTCATATTGTTCGTCAGAGTTGCCCCGCTCACAGGTCGTGTGGCGGATGGACTCGCAAACGTAGTATCCACAGTAATTATTCCCGGCTTCCTGCCACAACCACTTTACAAGAAATAGAGGTTAACCAAACTGATAAGCAAGCATGCTATAAATGGTATTGATGAAACTAGCGCTTGAATCACTAGGAGATGCACGGAACATGCTAGTAGTACTGACTTTTGGGTGTCTAAATTGCAGCTTCTTCGGCAGTCCCGAAGCTGTTTTGGTGAATTTTGTCCAAACCCTGCTAGACAAAGAAAACAATTACTTGATATCAGCAAATGAACAAAGTTGCTGATATGGTGCGATAATGATCGATTTAACTTACTTCAATTGATATGATGAGATTTGTGTTAATGAACCCAATATCACCGATTTGTCTTTTCTTCAATTCGGCGATCTTCAATCTGCATAATATAGTGAGGATAATTATAAATACATGCAACGAAAGAGCTGGCCTATATATAGAGACTTAATAACAGAAATAGTACTACTTACAAACAGTAGCAAGTGACCGTTAATTTATCAAGGGCCATTTGATTGAAAAACTGGAAGAACTCCTCAAATGGAACATGCAACAGATCAATTCCAACGAGGTCATGCTCCTCTTTAACAAACAGCAACAAAGTATTCATCCCCCTAGACTCTCTGCAGGTTTTCATGTACCAATCATGGAATCTTCGCATCATTGTTGTTAGAGATTTTTCATCTTTGACACGAGGTTTCCCGTACTCGTATCTGTGTTCGTCCACCTCCAAGAAATCATAATGTACATCGTCGGGCAGGTAATCTCCAAGATTGCTATAACCGGGCACCATCCTCGGATCATTAGCGACGATGTCGCTAGACACCTTGAGCGGGGGCACGATTGGTCCGCTTGTTCGCCGAGCTGGGCAATTTTTTTCCCAGCTCATCGTTCTGCTAACCTTTGATCACTGATAGTACTTCCCGACCACTTCGCTTCAAGAAATGACTTTTCAATAATGCGGTCATAGTTGGCTATCGGCGGAGACTTTGGTGGTTTCTTCAGGGCATCTAGAGTGCGCTTCGCTTTCACCGGATCTATCTTCTCCTCCGAAGGTGGATGTTTCTTTGCTTTTACCCCTTCAAAGAATTTCATCACTTGGGTTTGACAGATCTCCGCGTTTTCCTCCACGGTCCTCTCGTATGGTAACTTCTATGGAGTCTTCAGAGAAGGATCGAATCTATATTGCCTCCCGCCTCTGGCTGTACTGCTAGAAGCCGGAGCAGACGGAGCGGCTGCGGCTGTCTTCTTTTGTGCTTACTTACAAGGCAGAGGAGAAGGAGTACGACGCGCCAGAGCAGCCGGGGCGGCGGCGGGTCTCTTCTGCCCTTGCTGGCGAGGCGGAGAAGGAGGAGGCTGGCTGCTCGGGCGCGCCGGCGCAGGCGGAGAAGGAGGCGGAGTGCCGCCACGCGCCGGAGAAGGAGGCTGAGTGCCCTGATCACTCGCCAAAGGAGGAGGCGGAGGAGGAGGCGGAGTGCCCTGACTCGCCGGAGGAGGAGGAGGAGGCGGAGGTGTCCAGTTCGGCAGGTTGATGAGCTCCTTCCGCCATAGGCATGGAGTCTTCAGAGAAGAACCCAGTGGAGTCTCCCCTTCACCCGTAGGGTGGTCAAGCTCGAGGTCCTCAAATCCGCCCGTTATTTGATCCACCATCACCCTAGCATATCCTTCTGGAATCGACCGGCAGTGGTAGGTTGCGCTAGGTTCAGTAGGTAAAATAGAGCCAACAGCCGCCTTGACTTTGAAGTTCTGCCATTGCGTCATAAGGTGGAAATGTTGAGACTCCGTGATAGCATCCATGGACTAGCTAGCAGGAGCCATGAAGACAGGCTCCTGCTGAAGCAGCTCGGTGGAAGCCACACTCTTCTCCGCTGAGATGGCAGGGTAGCTTCGGGGGAAGCTTCGGCAGGTTGTTTGTTGCGATTTGCTTCTCGTTCCTCTATCGCTAGTACCCTTGCGTGCAGCGCCTGCAGTTGGGTATGCTCCACTTTCTTCCTCCTCTCCTGACATTTGTAACCGCCTGCGTCTGGAAACCCAGCCTTCCATGGAACGAAGCCTGGCGTGCCTCGTGTCCGTCCAGGGTGCTCAGGATTCCCGAGGGCCATTATGAGCTCGTCGTTCTCTCTGTCTGGAACGAACGTCCCTTTCTGGGCTGCTTCGATATACTCCTAAAGCCTCGTGACTGGTGTTCTCATTTGCTCGTCCGTCCAAACGCACTTCCCTGTTACAGGGTCCAAGGTTCCGCTAGCCCCGAAGAACCAAGTCCGACAATGGTCTGGCCACCTCATTGTCTCTGGTTCGACCCCTTTATCAAGCAGGTCATTCTCAGCCTTGGCCCACAACGGTCGGGCTTTGAGGTAGCCACCTGACCCCGTGCGATGGTGAAGCTTCTTCTTCGCAGCATTCTTCTTGTTTGTCACTGACATCTTCTTACTCTTGTCCGATGTCTTGTGGGCCACAAATGCGGGCCAGTGATCTCTGATCTTCTCATACCGGCCGATGAATTCTGGTGTCTCTTCTTTGTCGACAAATCTTTTCAGCTCATTCTTCCACCTCCTGAATAGTTCCGCCATTTTCTTTAGAGCATGAGACTTGATCAATTGCTCTTTAACTGGCTTCTCCGTATCCTCCTTTGGCGGTAGGGTGAAATTTGCCTTCAGCGCGGTCCAAAGATCTTCTTTCTGCATATCGGAGACATAAGACACCTCAGGGTCTTCTTTAGCCGGCTTTAACCATTGGTGGATGCTGATCGGGATCTTGTCCCTAACAAGAACCCCGCACTGAGCAGCAAATGCTTCCTTTGTCCGGATGGGTTCAATCGTCATGCCATCGCACGCGGTTTCTATGATCTCAAACCTTTCATCCGAGCGCAACATTTTCTTCGGGCCTCGTCTCTGTACCGAAGTTGTGCTCAATCCGGAGGGCTAGAAAAAAGAAGAAAGACAAGAGTTCATTAATAGATGTGTACATACCAAAAACAATTAATGCATCAATTAGCTAGCTGTAGTCAGCACATGCTTAATTAATATATATACCTGGCCGGACTCCGTTCGGTCACTGGAGCCGTCATCACGGTGTCCTTCTTGCACCGGCATTGGGTCACCGGAGCCATCATGATCATGTACTTCCTCCTCCATTGTTCGATCACCGTAGTCTGCTTCTTCACCCTCTCCTTCCATACCATCGGTGTCGTTGAGAAACGACAAGACGGCCTCACTTCCGTGTGCGATTATGTCCCCCAACATCGCTTCTTTTGCTTCGTCTCGGGGGTCCATAGTTTCTGCAAATTTTTACAACATGGCAATTATTATTCAAACATGACAGATGGATATATTAGTGGCAAACGTAGAACTATAGCTAGCTAATAACAATAAGGAATCATATTAATTAGTGGCCTAGACGCTGCATCTCTAGGGTTTGGGGTGGCCTCGATCGGCAACGCTTCAAGGGTTTGGGGTGGCCTCGACAACGCTTCAAGGGTTTGGGGTGGCCTCGACGACAACACTCTTTTAACTTGGTAAATTTGGGTGGCCTCGAGAGAGTTTGTCGGGTAGGGGCGCGGCTGGAGGGGGTAGGAGACCGACATCGTTTTTTTCTACGATTTGGGTGTCCTCAAGAGTTTTGGTCGAGCGAGAGGGCCGGGGGGGGTGCTCCTGTGGTATAAGTTATAACGGTCGAGAGGGGGTATATATATCGACCGCCCCTCATGTCGAAGTTATCCGGGAGGGGGTTATATCAACAACGACGACATACATACATGGAAAAATAATGTTATCGGGGAGGGGGTATATCGACCCCCCCCCCTCGTGTAGAAGTTATCGGGACGGGGTATATCAACAATGACATACTCGATAAAAAATAAGAAGACGAAGAAAAAAGAAGAAAAAAAAGAAAAAAAGAAGAAAAAAAGAGGAGAAGAAGAAAGGATTCCTTTCTTCTTCTCCTCTTCTTTTTCTTCTTTTTTCCTCTTCTTATTTATTTCTCATCTTCTTCCTCTCCTCTTCTTCTCCTTTCTTCTTCTTCTTATTTTCCTTTTTTCTCTCATTCTTTTTCTTCTTCTTCCTTTCCTAGATATATAAAACTTTTCTAAAAATGTAACTTTTGCATATATAAAACTTTTTCTTCTTCCTTCTTCTTCCTTCTATTCCTTCTTCCTAAATATGTAAAACTTTTCTAAAAATGAAACTAACCTAAAATGTACTAAATCAGAGAACATATATAGATTAAACTTTTCTAAAAATCTAACTTTTGCATATATGTATTTTAAAACATCATTACAATTGAAAAAATACATACGTACATACAAAAACATGTAAAAATACATACATACATATATGAACATACATCAAAAATATATATATGTCTATACATACATACATATATGAAAATCTAAGAACATGTAAAAAAAATAGCATGTATAAGTAAAAAAAATAGCACGGCGGCGGCGGGGCCGGAAGAGGCGCGATGCTCACAGAGGGTGGAGCGCGCGACGGGCGGCATCGGGGCGAGCAGGAGCGCGGGGAGTGGCGCGGCTACGGCATCGGGGCAAGGGCGGCGCGCGTCGGGGCAGGGACGGCGCGCGGCGACGACGTGGGCGAGGGCGCGGCGACGACGAGGGCGAGGGCGCGGCGACGGCGAGGGCGCGGGCGACGGTGACGGCGGGGGCGGCGGGCGGCGTCGGGCAGCCTGGCGGCGTCGATGTGCTCGGCGTCGTCGGGGGCAACTATGGCGATGAACTCTACAAAATTGCTAAGTGCTACTTATATACCAAGAGCATTGGTCCCGGTTCGTGGCACCAACCGGGACCAATGTCCCCTTTAGTCCCGGTTGGTGCCACCAACCGTGACCAAAGGTCAGTTTTCGGCAGCCCAAAGGGCGGGAAGCGGCGGCCTTTGGTCCTGGTTGGTGGCACGAACCGGAACTAAAGGTGGGGCATTGGTACCGATTGGTGCCACGAGCCGGTACCAATGCAACCCTTTAGTCTCGGTTGGTGCCACCAACCGGGACCAAAGGCCCTGTGCTGTTGTGCCCGCGTCGAAAGTTTAGTTCCACCTCGCTAGTTGAGAGGGGCGCGCAGTGGTTAATAAGCCCCACTACCGCACCCCTCTCGAGCTCCTCTCCATTGCAGGCTTACGGGCCTGATAGTCACTGCTATGCCTGATGGGCCTACTGGGCCTTCTGCGGGCCTGAATCCTGGCTCATCGATGGATTTCTAGTCGTATTCAGGCCGTGGTGGCCCAGTAGGTGCCATATTTTTTATTTTTTTCCTGTTTTTTGTTTTCTTTTTTGCTTTATTTATTTTGTTTTGTTTCTACTTACAACAAAAAGCTTACTTATTTTATTTTATTTTGTTTCTAATTACTTATTTATTTTACTTTATGATAATTTTTTGTTATTAAAGTTTCTATCAAAAAAATTTCTTTATGAAAATTATTTTTGCTTTTAATCATTTTGAACAGAAAATACTTCGATAATTTTAGTTGCATCAATTTTATATAATTTTAGTTTCAATAATACTAGAGGTTGCTTATAATGTTTTGAACAGAAAATATTTTGATAATTTTAGTTTCATAAATTTTATTAATATTATTAAAGTTTATTTTATTTTGTTTCTACTTATATCTTTTATTAAAATTTATATTATTTTGTTTCTAATTACTTATTTATTTTATTTGTTATTTTTCATGCACCATTTTTCATGCATTTACTGATTATTTTAAGCTATAAGACCCTGAAATTAAATGCACTTCGTGTACAAAACGGATAATCTCTTTCGAAGTATCAGGATTTCATACGGAAACTCGTCTGTTACAAAGGGATTTCATTTTTTAAAACTTATTTGAAACTCCTGACTTTTTGTGTGTTCGAAATGCACCATTCAAAGCCACATCATCAATTTTCAACCCATTCGGACTTCATTTGTTATTTTTCATGAATTTACTGATTATTTTGAGATATAAGACCCTGAAATTGAAAAGCATTTCAAATGAACTCTGAAAAGGTTGAAAGTTGGAACGGTATCATCATTTGACCCACATAGCATGTGCAAGAAAGTAGAGAGGGTTACGACAAAAACTGGATGCACTTCGTGTACAAAACGGACAATCTCTTTCGTAGTATCAGGGTTTCATACGGAAACTCGTCCGTTACAAAGGGATTTCATTTTTTTCGAACTTATTTGAACTCCTGACTTTTTCTGTGTTCAAAATGCACCATTCAAAGCCACATCATAAATTTTCAACCCTTTCTGACTTCATTTGTTATTTTTCATGCATTTACTGATTATTTTGAGCTGTAAGACCCTGAGATTGAAAAGCATTTCAAATGAACTCTGAAAAGGTTGAAAGTTGGCATGGTATCATCATTTGACCCACATAGCATGTGCAATAAAGTAGAGAGGGTTACGGAAAAAATAGGATGCACTTCGTGTACAAAACGGACAATCTCTTTCGAAGTATCAGGGTTTCATACGGAAACTCGTCTCTTACAAAGGGATTTCATTTTTTCGAACATATTTGAAGTCTAGAGTTTTTCTGTGTTCAAAATGCACCATTCAAAGCTACATAATCAATTTTCAACCCTTTCTGAATTTATTTGTTATTTTTCATGCATTTACTGATTATTTTGAGCTGTAAGACCCTGAAATTGGAAAGCATTTCAAATGAACTCTGAAAAGGTTGAAAGTTGGCATGGTATCATCATTTGACCCACATAGCATGTGCGAGAAAGTAGAGAGGGTTATGACAAAAACTGGATGCACTTCGTGTACAAAACGGACAATCTATTTCGAACTATGAGGGTTTCATACGGAAACTCGTCTGTTACAAAGGGATGTCATTTTTTTGAACTTATTTGAACTCCTGACTTTTTCTGTGTTCAAAATGCACCATTCAAAGCCACAACATTAATTTTCAACCCTTTCTCACTTCATTTGTTATTTTTCATGCATTTACTGATTATTTTGAGCTATAAGACCCTAAAATTAAGAAGCATTTCAAATGAACTCTGAAAAGGTTGAAAGTTGGCATGGTATCATCATTTGACCCACATAGCATGTGAAAGAAAGTTGAGAGGGTTACGGCAAAAACTGGATGCACTTCATGTACAAAACGGATAATCTTTTTCGAAGTACCAGCATTTCATACAGAAACTCGTCTGTTACAAAGGAATTTTATTTTTGAAAACTTATTTGAACTCCTGACTTTTTTTGTGCTCAAAATGCACCATTCAAAGCCACATCATCAATTTTCAACCCATTCGGACTTCATTTGTTATTTTTCATGAATTTACTGATTATTTTGAGCTATAAGACCTTGAAATTGAAAAGCATTTCAAATGAACACTGAAAAGGTTGAAACTTGGAACGGTATCATCATTTGACCCACATAGCATGTGCAAGAAAGTAGAGAGGGTTACGACAAAAACTGGATGCACTTCGTGTACAAAACGGACAATCTCTTTCGAAGTATCAGGGTTTCATACGGAATCTCGTTCTTTACAAAGGGATTTCATTTTCTGAACTTATTTGAACTCCTGACTATTTCTATGTTCAAAATGCACCATTCAAAACCACATCATCAATTTTCAACCCTTTCTGACTTCATTCGTTATTTTTCATGCATTTACTAATTATTTTGAGCTGTAAGACCCTGAAATTGGAAAGCATTTCAAATGAACTCTGAAAAGGTTGAAAGTTGGCATGGTATCATCATTTGACCCACATAGCATGTGCAATAAAGTAGAGAGGGTTACGGAAAAAATAGGATGCACTTCGTGTACAAAACGGACAATCTCTTTCGAAGTATCAGGGTTTCATACGGAAACTCGTCTCTTACAAGGGGATTTCATTTTTTTGAACTTATTTGAAGTCTAGAGTTTTTCTGTGTTCAAAATGCACCATTCAAAGCTACATCATCAATTTTCAACCCTTTCTGACTTTATTTGTTATTTTTCATGCATTTACTGATCATTTTGAGCTGTAAGACCCTGAAATTGGAAAGCATTTCAAATGAACTCTGAAAAGGTTGAAAGTTGGCATGGTATCATCATTTGACCCACATAGCATGTGCAAGAAAGTAGAGAGGGTTACGGCAAAAACTGGATGCACTTCGTGTACAAAACGGACAATCTATTTCGAAGTATGAGGGTTTCATACGGAAACTCATCTGTTACAAAGGGATGCCATTTTTTGAACTTATTTGAACTCTTGACTTTTTCTGTGTCCAAAATGCACCATTCAAAGCCACATCATCAATTTTCAACCCTTTCTCGCTTCATTTGTTATTTTTAATGCATTTACTGATTATTTTGAGCTGTAAGACCCTAACATTGAAAAGCATTTCAAATGAACTCTGAAAAGGTTGAAAGTTGGCATGGTATCATCATTTGACCCACATAGCATGTGTAAGAAAGTTGAGAGGGTTACGGCAAAAACTGGATGCACTTCGTGTACAAAACGGACAATCTCTTTCAAAGTATCAGGGTTTCATACGGAAACTCGTCTCTTACAAAGGGATTTCATTTTTTTGAACTTATTTGAACTCCTGACTTTTTCTGTGTTCAAAATGCACCATTCAAAGCCACATCATCAATTTTCGACCCTTTCTGACTTCATTTGTTATTTTTTATGCATTTACTGATTATTTTGAGCTGTAAGACCCTAAAATTGAAAAGCATTCCAATTGAACTCTGAAAAGGTTGAAAGTTGGCATGGTATCATCATTTGACCCACATAGCATGTGCAATAAAGTAGAGAGGGTTACAGCAAAAACTGGATGCACTTCCTGGACAAAACAGACAATCTCTTTCGAAGTATGAGGGTTTCATACGGAAACTCGTCTGTTACAAAGGGATGTCATTTTTTGAACTTATTTGAAGTCCAGAGTTTTTCTGTGTTCAAAATGCAGCATTCAAAGCTACATCATCAATTTTCAACCCTTTCTGACTTCATTTGTTATTTTTCATGCATTTACTTATTATTTTAAGCTGTAAGGCCCTGAAATTGATAAGTGACCAAATTAATAGAAGTTTATCATCACATTAAAACCAAAGTACATACATAGTTCTCATTGAACAACATATATAGCTCTCTAGAGTATCTAATTAAACCATACATTGAAATTATGTAAAACATTTCAATGCAACAAGAGATGCGATCATAATCGCAACCAAGGTAACAATTGATCCAACTGCATAATGATACCAAGCCTCGGTATGAATGGCATATTTTCTAATCTTTCTAATCTTCAACCGCATTGCATCCATCTTGATCTTGTGACCATCGACGACATCCGCAACATGCAACTCCAATATCATCTTCTCCTCCTCAATTTTTTTATTTTTTCCTTCAAGTAATTGTTTTCTTCTTCAACTAAATTTGGCCTCTCGACAATAGGGTCGGTTGGAATTTCCGGTTCAACCACCTCCTAGATAAATAAAACATATGTCACGTTGGTCGGCATAATTGCCATAAACAATAAATGAACCAAATAGTTATAAAAAGATAATATATACCACATCCGAATCATAGACAGGACGAGGGCCGACGGAGGCGGATACCAAAACCATCACACTATATAATAAGGAGGAATAATAAAAGTAAGAAAATTAGACAAGTATCTATCTGAAGTAAGAATTTTTTTCTTTCAGAAAGAAGATAAGAACAAGAGGCTCACCACGGTGGTGCCGGCGACGAGATCGGCGTGGGCGATCGACGGCGGTGAAGACGGGGACGGGACGTGACGGACCGCTAAACCTGGACAAATCTCGGGGAAAATGGAGTTCGGAGGTTGAGTTTCGAGAGGAGAAAGATTAACTAGTGTGGCTCAGACATTTCATCGAACACCTCATGTGCATAGGAGGTGAGCTAGAGCACTCAAATGCCCTCCCCTCGCCGGCTAGAAAAAACAGAGCACTATGGAGTGCTCTGCTGTGGCGATGGGGAATATATAGGCAGCTCATTTGTCCCGGTTCATGGCTGAAACCGGGACTAAAGCCCAGCCATCTGTCCTGGTTCAAGCCAAGAATCGGGACCAATGTTTGTGGGCCAGGAGCGAGGCACATTGGCCCCGGTTCGTGCCTAGAACCGGTACAAATGGGTCCACACGAACCGAGACCAATGCCCATGAGGCCCCGACCCCCTGGGCTAACGAACCGGGACGAATGCCCCCATGGGTCTCGGTTCGTGACTGAACCGGGACTAATGGGCTTGCCCTGCCCGAACCAAAGCATTGTTTTCAACTAGTGCTATTATAGCAGGAAGAGAAGCCCTTCGAAGCAGCTTGATCTCCCGTGTTGGAGATGGCAATACTATTGATGTATGGACCGATAAATGGATTCCAGGTACTATATCTATGTCACCTATCTCAAGACCACAAAACGCTGCTATCCAAAGGGTGGCAGATCTCATTGATACATCAAACTGGACTTGGAAGCATGAGGTGATCAGGGAGACTTTCATTGCCCTGGATTCTGAGGCCATTCTTAATATTCCTATTCGGCAAGGGGGAGGTGATGATTATCTTGTTTGGGCATTCGAAAGATCAGGCAACTACACTGTGAAGTCGGCGTACCGTGCTCTTGTGACTCAGAACGAGCGTTTGGCTCTAGATGAAGGGACGGCTACCGGTACCTCCAATGATGAACAACAGATGTGGAAAGCCTTGTGGAAATTGAATGTTATCCCAAAAGTCAGAGTTTTTTGGTGGAGAGTTCTTCATGGTATTCTTCCAGATGAAGCTACTCTCAACTATAGACACATTGCAGAAATTCGCAGATGCAAAGTTTGTCTTGCTATGGATGAGGATCTAAAACATGCATTGATACATTGCTCGCATGCTAAGTGCTTTTGGGAGGAGGCGTGTGCATGGTCCGGGCTCCGGCTTCCACGTCTACACCCGGACTCGTGGGCTCGCGACATTTTATGTGACCTGCGTTTTACAGATGATGACCGTGCAAAGATCAGCTCTATTATGTGGTCTATCTGGCATTCCAGGAATCGTATCAAGCACGGTGAAGAAGGACGAGACCCTACAGTGACAATCCGACCTACAAAGGAGGCCATTGCACTCCTTCACTTGCCGCACAAGGAAACGCTGGTCTTGCCGGGCTATGGGTGGCGGCCTCCTGATGATGGGTTTGTAAAAATCACAACCGATGGAGCTCTCAACCTGGCGGATGACAGGGGAGGCGTGGGAGGCATTGCTCGATCTCCTACGGCTCTTCTAGGTGCCTGGTGCAAGCCATATGTGGGGATTTCGGATCCCTTGATCATGGAGGGACTTTCTTTGCGAGATGGTGTTCGGTTCGCATCTCTTCGTAGATTCTCGCATGTGATAATGGAAGTCGATTGCTTGGAGTTGGTGACACTATGGACCACTCGCCACAATTCTCGTTCGCTCCTTTACTTTTAGAGATTGGAGAGCTTAGTACTCATTTTTCCTCTTTTGTTATCCAACATGTAAACAGGTCAGCTAATTTACCGACTCACTTGTGTGCAAAGCATGCCTGCATACTTAAGGTGACCGATAGTTGGCTTGACGAGACTCTTAGCTTCTTGGTGTGCAGCCTCCTGGCTGATTGTTCCAAGAATGCGTTTACTCAATAAAGCTCTCTGAATTTCCCTGAAAAAAAAATCACGGGGCCAACCTCGGCCATGACCACATCATAAGAAAGTGTATGCATATACCTTAATTTCAGGCTTATTTATCCACTAAAAATCATCCCAAAGCAATTATATTTGGCCCCAAGCCCACCCCCATGGTTTTGGCTCAAGCTCCGCCACTCGCAGCGAGTACTGACAAGAAGAAAAACATCCGAGTCACTGCACATCAGCAATGAACTAATTGCATAGCTGTCCATATGTATGGCTATCATGTATCATCACATGACGCACATGACGGGCCCCTTTGAACTACCGATTGTTGCAGACGATCGGTCACCAACTTGTGCTTAATTTAACCTGATGAGAATAGATTCCACACTCTGTTATACACGTAGTATTAGTCTGGACCGATCGATCAAAGCATCCGACTGGACGCGCACAAGCGCAAAACACACATCAGTGAAGCAGAGCAGATTATCCATGGCTTCCCATGGCGATGTGGGGTCACGGGAAAGCACGCCGGCGGCGCCAACGCACGCCGGCATGGCCGAGCTGGTGCCGGCGCTCCCACTGGAGACGCGGTGCCCACCGTTCGCGCTGCGGCGATACGCCGGGTTCTGGCAGCCGGAGGGGGTGCTCAGGCGCGGCCTCCCGACGTTGCACGCGCGCTTCGCGCCGAGGCCCACGGACGTGCTCCTTGCCAGCTTCCCCAAGTCCGGCACCACATGGCTCAAGGCCCTCGCCTTCGCCACCGTGCACCGCGACGCGCACCCGCCGTCCTCCGACGCTGACCACCCGCTCCGCCGCCGCAACCCGCACGACTGCGTCCGGTTCCTGGAGGTCGACTCCGCCCTCGCGCACACGGACGTGGACGCCGTGGCGGCCGAGCTCGAGGCGCTCCCTTCCCCGCGCCTGCTCGCCACGCACCTGCCCTACTCCCTCCTCCCCGAGCGCGTCGTCTCCGCCGGCGGCCCCCGGATCGTGTACGTCTGCCGGGACCCCAAGGACGCGCTGGTCTCCTCGTGGTTGTTCACCAGGAAGGCGTCGGCGAGCGCCGGGGTCGACGGGGACGCGTTCTCGATGCAGGAGGCGTTCGAGCTGTTCCGCGAGGGCCGGTGCTGCTGCGGCCCGCAGTGGCGGCACGTGCTCGAGTACTGCGAGGCCAGCCGCCGTCGCTCCGGTGGCGGCGGCGAGGTGTTGTTCCTGAGGTACGAGGAGATGCTGCGCGACCCGGCGGCGAGCCTGAAGACGATGGCGGAGTTCATGGGTTGCCCCTTCTCCGAGGAGGAGGTGGCGGGAGGGGTGGTGGAGGATATCGTGGATCTTTGTAGCATTGAGAAGCTCAGGAACATGGAGGCCAACAGGGACGGGCGGCGGAACGTGTCAGGCATCAGGAGCGACGCTTTCTTCCGGAAGGGGGTCACCGGGGACTGGAGCAGGCACATGTCGCCGGAGATGGGGAAGATGCTGGACGAGACCGTGGAGGACGCGCTCCAGGGATCTGGGTTCAGCTTCGCGGGCTCAGCTCCGGCGAGCCACTAACCACGGGTGGTACTCGGGAGAGACTAGTATGCGATCGCACCTCCAGATGCGATCATACGATCAAGGATCCTGGGCCATCCGATGGTGATCTTATGGTAGGGAGTTAATATTGCTTCGGTCAATGGTACATTATGCAGTGAAGTCCCTAAGCTTTGACAATTTAGTACAACAGGTAAACAAATAAACATGTAGCACTACGAATAAAATTGTGAAATATCTGTGTGAGAAATACGAACGCACATAATTATCATTTTAACAATTGAAAGTCTTTGCAGTCTCACCTCGGAACAAACTTTTGCCAAATTACCAATTGATTACTGCTCATCTTCATGCTACAAAGTAAGGCTGCGAATTGATAAGCAAAAAATGCATCTAAATAAAGGCTTTCATCAACTTGCTATTTTGCAGAGAGATTAATGGAAGAACAATTCAATTGTCATTGTGTCAATCAGATAGTTACTTTTGCAAGACAGGAGTTGTTCACTGTCGACAGTCATGAATAAATTGACAAAAACTTGATTAAGATCACGATCATTGCACAAATTTACTTCACCAAACATTTCAAACTCCAAAAGATTCTCCAAAACATCAACTGGTAAGTCACACAAACTGGCCACACAAAAAAAATCTCCACAAAAACACACTCATCAGCACTAGTTAGTTCTTGAATTAGCAACGATCTGCAAGTTGACGCCAAGGAGAACAGCAAGATTATATGCCCAACGCCCACTATGGCCAGGGCATGGTGGTCACGGTGATGAGCTTGTACTCAACTTGCTCTCATCTGATGCGGTCGCTGCCACCTTAGATCTGCGCACTCCGGCCGCCGGCGTCGAGGGACGGGCTGGATCAACGTCTCCTGTAGCCGATGGGGGGGCATCAGATCTGGCGACGGCAGGCAAGGGGGTGCCCGGAATGGAGGAAGTATGCCTTGATTCGGCGGGAGCGGCACGCATCTAGGCGAGGATGCTTGTCTCACATGCTGCACTCCGGCGCCGCCGGTCTGGATCACGAGATAGATGGACAGAGAGATGGGATTAGGATTAGGGTGAGATTTGAGTGCAGCTCATCGTGCAATATGTTGGGTTCAGAAGGATTGTCATGAAAAATGTTCAGCGAATCTCCACCTGCTCAATCTGTATCGTAGAATCTTCATCCAGTGGCCCAGAACCTGATCGCATGATCACACCTGAAGATCCGATCGCATACTAGTCTCCCCCGGTGGTACTCCGACAAACAACAATGCCATTGACAAGCACGGCTTGGAACACATGATCCATGGATTTGAGGCGCGAGTTTGAATTCCAGTTTCTTGCTTCAAAGTTGGTTATCTTGCAAGTTTAAGCACTAGTTTGATAACTCATTTCAAATGTTTCTTTCTCAAATTTCTGATTCATTCCAGTTTTACAATTTCAGTCATCATTTAGCACTATTTAAGTACAATTCCGAGAATTTTCGAGTGCATTTCAACATTTCAAATCCATTAAAATTTTATTTCATTGTGATTCTAATAAATTCGAAATGCATTTCAATTTGTTTCAGTTATGCATTGAAACTAATTACCGTCTTCGTTCAATAATTTTTCAATATTTAATTAATTTGAAATATATTTCAATCATGTTTTAGTAAATCTAAAAATTATTTTCAAGTAAGTTAAATCATGATTCATTTAATATTTTCAATATTTAAGTACAATTCCGAGAACTTTCAAGTGCATTCCAACATTTCAAATACATTTAAATTTAATTTAAACGTGATTCTATAAATTCGAAATGCATTTTGTTTCAGTTATGTATTGAAAAAATTATAGTCTTCATTCAATAACATTTCAATATCGAATGCATTTGAAATATATTTAGTTCATGTTTTAGTAAATCTAAAAATTATTTTCAAGTAATTTAAATCATGAGTGATATATTATTTTTAATTACGATAATGATTTGATTAATTGATTTTTTTTCCCAAATGCATTCAACATTTCTATACATTTAAAGTACATTTGAGTCATGACTCAATGTAGTTTCAAACGCATTTCGGTCATATGTTTTAGAATATTACAGAATCAAGACTAAAATGTATTTGAATAGTTGAAACGGAATTTGAAAACTGTTGCACTGCATTTGGAAAAAATGTGAAATATATTTGAATAGACCCAATGATGACCGAAATGCATTTCAAAAGCATTTGAAAATGTCAAAATGCATTTCGAACATGTTGTAAAGTGTATTACAATAATACTAAAGCACATATTTTTTGTGAAATGTATTAAAATATTACTGAATCATTAGTAAAACTAAGTGAAATGCATTCCAAAAATAACAAAAATTTGCACTTCTGAAAAATGAAATCAAGTAATTTAAATATGTATTTCTGCACACGTATGTATTTTGTATATATGTGTCCGGTATACCCAAGGTTGTCAGAATCGTGATTCTGCTATACGATTCTAAGACTTTACGATCCAAACTAACCTCCCTCATTCTACGATTTTAGTTCATGAAATCTACATTTCTACGATTCAGATAGTGAAGATTCACTACTAGATTCCGCAGATAGCCCTAGGGCCTCATACCCTAAGCAAATGGGCAAAAACGCTAGGGAAAGGGGTTTCCCTAGTGTATCCCCTAGGGAAAACTCCCTAGGGCTCCAATGGTGGGGGAATCTTAGTTTCCCTAGGGTGAGGGAAGAATACCCTAGGTATAGTTCTTTCTCCCTTGGGTTTTGAACTCTAGGGAAACAGGCGACGGGTGGGCTAGCATGCTGACATGTAAAGTTGATATCCTTTGGGTTAGTTTCACTCCCTAGGGAAATATCCTGTAACGGCAGCTGCTATTAGTCCACTTTACACCCCTTGGGTTTACAAACCCTAAGGAATCATTATTTCAAAATATTGCATTATTGGTTCAAATTAATATTGTTCTGTAGAAATTAAAATATTAAAAAAATTTGCATATAATCACTCCAAAAATTAGAAAGCAATCACATAAACTATATATTTCAGCCACCATCATTATACATGGCAACATCAAAGAGTTTACACAATAGTACCACTCCTTACAAAAGATGGCATCTAGCTCAGTACCTAGAACTCACAAAATGTCATCTACAGCCAATTAGTAGCCTGGGATACATACACCATGCATCATATAAGTCACTGATCCGAAACATCACAACCATAACCAAGTGCATGGCCAAAAGGATAATTGTCCATTTGCTTCCAGTTAATCAACAAAAAAAGTTCAGACCACTTCCTTCACCATGATGAGAGGTATCTCAAAATGTAGGTAAATCATCACCAGGTGGGGGGAAAGTTCCAGAAACAACACCATTCGCATCATTACCATTTGCATCAAAGAAGCCGCCAAACATTCCATCTTCCGCTCCACGCAATGTATTATCTATATTTTCAACATCATCTGTTGATTCGCAGGTGGAGGGCTGCACAAATGTCATTATTAGTATTCTGGGAAAATTTCAATTGTATTTTCCTAACCAACTAAAAAATAAAATGGAAATACCAATTCAACCACTATTTGGCAAAAAAAGGAACCAAAATAACAAATGCCCAAGAAATTATGAAATTTTGACAGAAGGACAACCATATGATGCCTAGTATTCTGGGAAATTCTCAATCATATTTGCCAAACCGATTAAAAAGTAAAATTAAAATACCAATTCAGGCACTATTTGGCCAAAAATTTGAAACAAAAAACAAAGTGCAACCATATGTCGACCACTATTCTGGGAATTTTCACTCAGTGTTGCACATTTGCTGATATACTCACAACATATTCCTTTTCTGTTCTCATTTAGCCTATTTGGTGCTATTGCATTTAAAAAAACATAGGTACATACCATTTCTGGAGAAAAGATCGGAGACGAAGTGGTTAAAGTTGGAAAAGCTGGAGGCGGGGGTATAACAATGCATGGAATCTCAGGCCCTGGAATTCCTTGAAGGGATGCGATGGTCTGAAATTTTTTAGACAAATGAGAAAGTTATGTCAAGTGGCTACAATAGAAAGAAAATGGCTGCACAAAATAAATATACACACAATTAGAAACTTGTGCACACCACCGAGGCTACTCTCCACTGTAGTCTGCACAGATTTCCCCCAATCAACCATACTTTGTGCATGTCTTTTCATTAACTCGTTATGTTGGGCAATCCTTTTATCATGTTCTAGACGTTGGCGCTTTGACGAAGACGAAGAGCGTTTGATCTGCACCTCCCTAAGAGCCTCTTTACCCTCCACAACACCATTCAATAGTGGCCACTTTCCGTGCGGCTTCCCACCACCAGCTTCATAAAGGGCTTGTGGTTCAACAGGAGAATGCTTCCAATCATAGTCCTCACCATGCATGCTTACAACCTTCTCTTTGTACAAATCCTTTAGATGGCAAACAATATGCAAAGATGATTAAAAAATAATGTACCACAAAAAAAACATAAACTCAGTATCAAGTAATGGATGGATACTGTACCAAGCATTCTGTGGCTTCAACACTATTTAACACATCAGGATTCTTTGGATCTTTTCCTCTATGTGTGTATATCCATGCCTCAATCTTAGATACCTCTCTTCCTTCTTTCTCAGACTAAGATAAGAAAAACTAAGTTACTATATAAAAAAACTTACTTAATTTATTCAAAAGTTAGGAGGGTACCAGTTTTTGGCAAACTATTGTCAGGGAATTAGATCCACCTCTATGGGCCTTGTACTTAGAGTTGAGGCGATTATCACGATTTTTCTTAGATGTCGCAATCCATTTATCATCACACCATTCATCAACTAAGGCCTCCCAGGAAACAACAGTGCACCACCATGGTCTGACAGCCATGTACTCATGTTTTTCAAGATAATGTCGTCCAGCGAATTTTTCTTTCAGTCTGCGATTCTCAAGTTTGTAATAATGGTCCCTTACGGCCTGTATGCGAGCATAGTACAGAACACTAGCCAAGAGTTGGTTGCAACACCTGCCAATATGGAGCTTTGCACTTGCTTCATACTCAGCCTCATGCCTAAACCTCAGCTGCAATATAGGTCACAGAAAATAAATTGTTACTTATACTTACTAAAGTAGTACCCTTGTAAAAGAAATCAACTGTTACTTATATTTACTACAACAGTACACTTCAAAAAGGAACCAGATCTGTTACCCAAAATTCTTCCTCGATTTCCTCAGCTTTTGGACGACCCCCATCACTTGGCTTTAGCTTATAGTGTTCCCAAGTTGATGCAAACACAAGTTTTCCCTATCAAAGTCCTTCCAAGCTTCAGCTTCAGATGGGTGGCCAATTGTTCCTGCTAGGTATGAGCGTTCTCCTTCTTTGTGCCACCGCATGTGCTTCGCAAGCTCAGCCGACATATACATCCTCTGCAACCTTGCTGTGATAGGAAGGTAACGCATCACTTTGCAAGGTATGCGGCTATGTTTTATTTCTGAGCTTTCCCCCTCAACAACTTCGTACCGACTTTCTCCGCAAATATCACACTTCTCTTTCTTCTCATCTTGCTTGTAGTATAACATGCAATTATTGGTGCACACGTCAATCTTCACATATGGCATCTTAAGGACGCCCAACATATTCTTGCACTCATAAAAGCTTGAAGGCATTTTATGCCCCTTTGGCAACACGTCCCCAAGTAGGCCTAGGATGCTATTCACACAATCTGCTGGTAAATTATGTTGTGATTTTATTCCCATTAGACGTGTGACAGCAGCTAGGCGAGAGACTTGAGTGTGATCATGAATAACCTCCTCTGCAGTAGACAACATCTTGTAGAACTCCTTGGCATATGCTGTTGGCTCGCTCTCCACATCATCAAAATGTGTTTCAGCCCCAATAATGTCAGCCAGCATATCAACTAGCGGTTCATTACTAGTGTGAGTATCCTCTTCCATTCTGGTTGTACCAACTATTGGACGCTCGCCGTGCGATGTCCATCTGGTGTAATTTGGCATGAAACCATACTGACAAAGGTGCACTCTGACTAGTTGTTTCTTCCGCCTGACTCCATTACGACACTTTGTGCATGGCCACTTCACACCAAACCGGTCAGCATTAGGCATAATCTGAAAAGCATGGTCAAGAAAAGCTGTTGTGTTGCGCACCCATTCTTCAGAATGGTGCCCCTGTTCATTCCACCCACTGTACATCCAACTACGCTGTTCTTCTAGAGACATGGTTGAATAACTGGAAAAACTGGCAGCAGAGTGCAGGCGTCAAAGGACCAAAAGCCTTCGTTTTATTACATTAGAGAAGGTTAAAGCAATTGTTTTCGACATAAATATGTTAAGCACATATCAGATCTGAGTACTCTGCACATGCTATCAAATTAGCCTATATTTATATCTACCAATAGGTTCACTTTCCCTTATTTAACTATATGCAAAGGTGCAAATCTTCATTTTTCTTAATCAAAACACATATAGACAATTTATTATCCACAAAATTGCAATCTGAGCCCTAAACTGTATATATGGACGCATATAGAAAGTGAGGGAACATGGGCAGTGAGCTCACCCAACTGAACCTTGGTTCTGATTTGTGAACTTGAAGCACGCGTCTACAGCTGAGGCGGGTTGGTCTTGGTCGAGGAGGCAGGGTAGAATACGTCCAGGGTGGCAAGGTCGGGCGAGGGTCGCGGCGACGGAGCCCTCCGCCTCCTCCGTCCGAAGCTGTCAAGGGAGGCAGGTCCGTCAAGGCCCCCGCCGCCGCCGACGGCCGCGGCGGCGGCAGCCGCGGGAGGTCAAGTCTGCAACGGCGGCAGCGGCGCCCTACTGCAGTGGCGATGGCTTGAGCAGGGCACCAGCAGCAGGACGATGGATGAGCTGCGCCGCCGCTGGTTTGGGTCAGTGTGGCGGCGCTCTCGGCACAGCGGTGGGATTTGGGGGAAGTGTACAGCGGTGGGGGGATTTGGGGGAAATTTTGGCGCGTGTATAGGGGAAATTTTGGCGCGTGTACAGGGAAGGATTGGCGCGTACAACAAATTATGCGCGCGCTCGCTAAAAAATAAATCTGATGGGCTCAATACGCGTGTAATATGACCAAATCTGCGCGCATGTACACTAATTTTGGCCGTACTGAATTAGCATCTTCATTTTGGCCCTACTTAACTACTTTAAGCTATTTTTAATATCTAATCTTTAAAGAAATTATGCACTTATTTTCACTATTATATGTATATCTTTCCATCAAGTGTGTACAAAATAGATTGAAGAACTTATATTTTTCCCAAAAAGTGATCGATCAACCTATATTTCACGTTATTTCCGCATGTATTTTTTTCATGTAGATTATTATATATATTTTTTGTGTGTATATTTAAAATATAACTCTTAGGTATAAAACATATTTTGTAAATCAAGTGTGTGCAGATCTCTCTAGAGTTAAGACCAGAACCCTAGGGTAGTTTACGGTGTTAGTAAGGGAACGGTGAGAACCGTTAGTGTTGTGGGCTCTTTCCCTATGGTTTCATTTTTTGACCCTAGGCATAGACCTTTCCTAAGGGTTCAGAAAGTAACCCCTAAGGAACGTTGCCAACGTGGCTTTAGTATGGACCCACACGGTGAATATCCCTTGGGTCTTGCAGCTAACCCTAAGGAAACAATACAATCCCTTGGGTTGTCAGTCCGCACCCTAGCAAAACTTTGTGTCCTCAGGGTGCCCTTTCTAACTCTAAGGAATCATTTCAGCGCTATCTGCAGATTCTAGTAGTGATTCAACGATTTGCGATCCTACCATCAGAGTTCCGATCCGATTCAAAATCGCGATTCTGACAACCTTGAGTATACCCCTCAAATGCTTTAAACACTGAATTATTATTAACTCCTTTTCTTTTATTATTTTTAGTATTTCTATATCTCTTCCCTTTAATTTGTCTTCTGTGATTGCAGGAAGGACAACTTGCACTCTGCAGCCAAGTTGTTTTCTCCGTCAGCATCAACACCTATGACCACAAGCAGCTTTCTTCAGTAGGACTGCTAGATGCATCTATCTCTCAGATTGTTACTTTTTCTATTGACTTCAGTTCATCAACACTCTGTTGTCTTACCCCTCGCTAGTAGTGATCGATGCATTTGCCAGAGCTTACTGCTGCATATACCATGGGTCTCCTTGCTCTGAACCAGCACACAAGTACATTTTCAGGGCCTCAAAGAAACTTTCTTTTATATTACTCCAAATTTATTAGAGAAATATGCTAACTGAAACAGATTTTACAATTGTGCTTCTCCAAATTTATTAAGTAGCCAAGCAGTGGAACCATAAGACTTTGAAGCAAGCAGATGAGACGAGATAACTACTCTGCATAAGGGAAGTTGCATAGGAGTACATGCTCCAGTTACATGGTAATTAAAACTGCTACAAGGTACTAGAGGAAATACTTCAGAGTACTGCTCTTACTTGATTCCACCCATGTCATTCACGACGTAGGTACAATCCATGAGCTTCCTTGTATCTTCCTTCTTCAAGTTGCGTTTCTGTCTCAAGAGAAACAGAACAAAGGTCAGCATGGAGATAATTAAGTATCTGAATATCAAATGAACAAAAAAAAATCATGCAACAAAGACAAGTGGATAGTACAACAATAGTAAGTATCATGTATATATGCTCGAAAGTCAAAATAGCATTTGTTTCGACAAATATTCTTAAAAGCTTCAGGGTTGTAAGTTAAATGCCTTCAAATCCCAGACATGTAACTTTCCATTATATAGTGTGCAGTCCAGTCAAACAAACCTCCGAGCATAGAAGGGAAAATGCCATGCAAGCATAAATTACCCGCAGTTAACTTGTATTATCCACTGGAAGGCAATTTTCATTATGATATATCTAGATCAGAAATCTTGCATAAGAAATATACAATCCACTAAGAAATTACGCTTAGAAGCCAACATTCTGAAAAATTAACATGTTGTAAACTTGTGTAGGTCCAAGTTTTTGTTTTGCACTTAAAGGTGCTGGGTAGTTTAGAAATGCAGCAGAACGATATGATGGTAAAAACAGTGATGCGGCAGAATGATGGTAAAAACAGTAACGCAGGAGAATGATGTTCCAAGCTAGAACACCAAACAATTCATGTTTCAGCACCACTAAAAATTTAATAATTATTAGTCTGTAATTAGGAGAAGCACCAATTAAGAAGAATGACATATGCTGCCAATACAAGTGTTAACAGAAGTAACCATTCCCTGGAGCATTCTACATGCCGTTGTCTGATACTTTGGTGCTCCCTCCATACGCTCTTATATTTCTTTACAGACGGAATACATGTCTATCAAACGGCAACACAACCATCAACACTGTCAAATGTAGTTCTATAACTAATCCTGAGTCTGTACAAAAACAAACGACATCCAAGCAGATTCTTTGACTCAGGGGTCCATCATATTTAAAGGGAGTCTTCTGTAATCTTTTGGCAAGCAGGAAATAACTCTAACCCCTACGACCACTCTATTTTCTTTTATCTATCCACACGTTATCTTTATCAACTATCCAACCAAGACACATGTCTATGCACAAGGCATACCCTCATCATCAAACACCCCTAATACAAAAGTGTGTCCCAAATAATGACAAGAAATGAACACCTTGTGATATTATCACAACGCACAAGTGATTTCAGGTTGTCTTGTGGCAAAAGCACTTATGAATGTCGGTTAACCAGTATTGTACAATATCCTAAGGAATCTATCATATAGCTAACACAATTTGAAAATAGTGTGATGGACAATATACATTGCAAAACTATGTAACCTCAACAAGATCATCAAAATACCAGAAGACAAACCTTGCGGGATCGTACTTAACCGTGGGGAATGCGGGGGGCCAGATCATTGTAAAAGGATGGATATCACCAAGATGAGTGCTTCTGTATTCATACACTTTACGTAGTGTCCTGCACCCGACATCCAAGTGCAGTACACATCCACCCATCTGCAAGAACACAAAGTCACCATAGTCCACCACCTGGTCCATGAGAAGAACATTATGCCCATTCTTGATTGTGGAATCTGACTTCCTCAAATTAGCACACATTTCATGCAGGCAGATGCTATCGACCAGCAACCAGTTGTCCTCCTTGCGGAGCCAGATGCGGAGTAGAAACCCCTTAACGTGGATGAGATATACACCAGAAGCATCACCGGCCCGTGACAACATGGTGGTGCCTCTGCTGCCATGCTCCACTCCTTGTGGAAGCTGAACTGTGGAGAAACTCAGTGTCTTCAAATCCAAGACAACGATGTTGGTTGGGCCAGCCGCCATGTAAATTTTATTATCTACGAGCACAGCTTTTGGTTTTGAACGAGGACGAAGGAGTTGGCCTATGTCCAGCAGATGATGCATGTGCCAGGAACCATCTTGCATCATATATACATGCAGCCTAGATTCACCCATGGTATACTCCACATACAAGTAGGACAGGCCATCCCCTTCCTTGGAGACGACTTGACTGAAAGTGCAGCAAGTGCCGAAGGGGAGTTGAGGGCGTGGGACTGATGGCAGGATTGTCAGACCTCTCTCACCACGGCACAGCGGGCGGTGCACCCCAAGTGTCCTCTTGTCGTTGTACAAGGCGATGAATACGCTGCCGTTCCGGCAGTCAAGCGTGCCCGTCGATAGCCTCCTGTAGGCGTTGAAATTTGTCCGGCGGACGATGGCAGCGAGCTCTGCGGGCTGAGGCAACATCGGGACGAAGGACGGTGGAGGGGGGTGACCGTACCCGTTGTTGTTGATGTAGAAGCCGAGGAGGCGGGGCGGGTGGAGCTCGCGGAAACGGCGGAGGAAAGCCGGTTCGGAGGCATGCCCTAGCCAGCGCTTGCAGACGAGGGCGGCGCGGACAAGGGTGTTGGGGAAGCCGATGCGGAGGAGGATCTCTACGAGAAGGTCTTCGTCGTCGAGCACCTTGGATACGCTGTCCACTGCCGGCGGCGGCTGCTTCTCGCCCTCCATTTCTATGGGTTTGAGCGCACAGAGGGGATCGAGGCGGATGGTTGATCAAGGAAAGAGCCAACGTGTCGTGCCTCCTGGCTTTTCCTGACGCCCATCCCAGCGCCGGCCGCGCCCCCGGCGGAAAGAACCCTGCGAATTCACATTTGTCAGCTTGCTTCTTGGTTGTGCGACCGAGGGGAATATTATAGCTGGTCGGCTCGTGTACCGTCATATACTAGTATTTGGCTAGTGTCTTTTATGGGTATATAGTATTGGCTAGTGGATCTCATTGTGCACGACGTGTATGCTGGAAATCATGCCCAAAAAGAATGTCGTTTCTTGGGAGTACCAGAACCATCATAGGTTTTCTTTGAGCAGCTTTAGCATGCTCCCTCTTACCCCTCTTTTCATACGAGAGATAAGAGTATATAATAGATCTGAGGTGTTGATCTCATTAATTAGTGGTCTGATTAATTCTTATCTTCTTACCTCACATGTAAAAAGAGGGGGTAAGAGGAAGCATGTTAAAATTTGCCATTTTCGATGGCTCACAAAACCACCACATCAGAAACCGGTGTCCTTTTCACAAAACCCCAACCAACCAACCACCCTGCTCACGCCGCTGGTCACCACTACCTATCGTCGCCGTCGATGGCAAAGACGAACCTTGGATGGCAGAGGATTAGTCGCACGTCGCCGCTAGACCACCCACGGTCGGGAACACGCCAGGCAGGTATCCCTACACACATCATCCAGTCACAGTCACCTATCGTGGGAGGTACGGCCTGAGTTGTGTGGGCGAGTCGGGCAGACGTCGAAGCCTAGGTAGCGATTGTGGCGGCTTGAGTGACATTGGCTTGAGCCATAGCGGGTGCCGGCTCGACAGCGAGCAGCCTTGCTTGGTTTCCACCGGTGCGGTCGTGTGCAGCTGAGTGAATGGTGTGGCGCCTTTTGGGCCCTTGTCGCCCATCGCCGTCCCTTTGCGTTGCTGATGCCTGCGTTTTTAGGGCATAAACTATGGGGGCATCACCCCGGTGTGGTTTCAGCCTCCACCTAAGAAAAAAATTAATGAGGCCACCGAATGAACATCTCCCACCCACCAGAAGCCGCAGCTCTTCTAGTGGTCCACCTATCTCTCTCCCGGTCACTACTTTTTACTCCATCACTACAGGAATCAGCTACTTTGCCATCTGTCATGGCAGACGGCAAAGGCATGGACGGCGGACGGCAAAGTAAGGTTCGGCAAAGAGCTACTTTGCCGTCCGCTTCGGGCGGCTGATCGCAAAGGGGCCTTTGCCATCAGCAGCGGACGGCAAAGAATGCAGACGGCAATAAATGTGTTGTTACTCCGTTAGGTGGTTAACGGCAGGCCTTTGCCGTCCGCCGCAGACGGCAAACTTTGGAAGGCCTTTGCCATTCGCCGAACGATGTCAGCCGACGTCACTACACGGCAGGCCTTTGCTCACCCACGAACGAAGGGGCAGAGCTCGTCAAACGCACGGCGAGGTCGTCGAACACCAAACCTCGCAGCGATGAAACAACTGCACATTTAAAACTACCCGATCAACACAATTATATATGATGTTTTTCATAACAAAATCAAAAAATATATGACCTAACTAATAATTCACAAATATATGACCCCGTCGGCCTCTGGAAGGCCAAAGAACACCTTTTCGGGAGGTGTCGGGGGTCGGGGTGTCGTGTCGGTGTCGGGGTGCCGTGTCGGGGTCGGGGGGTCGGGGTGTCGTGTCGGTGTCAGGGTAGTGCCGTGTCGGGGTCGGGGTGCTGTTTCGGGGTCGGGGGCTCGGGGTGTCGTGTCGGGGTCGGGGTGTCGGGGTCAGGGGGTCGGTTGTCGGGGTGTCGGGTCGGGGTCGGGGTCGGGGTGTCGGGGTCAGGGGGTCGTGCCGTGGTCGGGGTGTCGGGGAGTCGTGTCGGGGTCGGGGTCTCGGGGTGTTGGGGTGCCGTGTCGGGGTCGGGGTGTCGGATCAGGGTCGGGGTCTAGGTGTCGGGTCGGGGACGGGGTCGGGGTGTCGGGTCGGGGTCGGGGTGTCGGGTCGGGGTCGGGGTCGGGGTGTCGGGTCGGGGTGCCGGTCGGGGTGCCGTGTCAGTGTCGGGTCAGGCTCGGGGTCGAGGAGTCGTGTCGGGGTCGGGGTCTCGGGGTCGGGGTCTCGGGTCGGGGTGCCAGGTCGGGGTCGGGGTGCCGTGTCGGTGTCGGGGTCGGGGTGTCAGGTCAGGCTCGAGGTCGGGGTGTCGGGGTCGGGGTCGGGGTATCGGGTCGGAGTCGGGGTGTCGTGTTGGGTCGGGGTTTTTTCCTCTTTTTTCCTTTTCTTCTTCCTTTTCTTCCTTTTCTTCCTTCTTCTTCTTCTTCTTCCTCCTTTCCTTTTTCCTCTTCTTCTTCTTCTTCTTCTTCTTCTTCTTCTTCTTCTTCTTCTTCTTCTTCTTCTTCTTCTTCTTCTTCTTCTTCTTCTTCTTCTTCTTCTTCTTCTTCTTCTTTTCATGACTAAACGTAAACCTAAAACTAAACTAAACCTAAAACCAAACTAAAATCTAAACTAAACTAAATATAAAACTAAACTAAATCTAAAACAAAACTAAAAGTAATCTAAACTAAAAAATAGAAAAAACAAAAAAAAGGAGAAGAGGGGCTCTCACCTTCGGGACAGGGAGGTGCGGCGAGGTGCGGCCTGCAGCAGGGCGGCGGGCGGCGGGGTGCCTCGGCGGCGAGGGGGTGCCTCCGCGGCGGCGGGGCGACGCTGGTGGAGGTGCGGGTGGTGGGCGAAGGGGGAGCAGGGTGGTGCGGGCGACGGGGCGGCAGGGTGGTGCGGTGGTAGGGTGGGGCAGCGGGGTGGGGCGGTGCTCGACGGCGGCGGGGCTCGGCGGCGGCGGTGCGAGTGCGTTTGAATTGGGGGCGCGGGGTGAGAGAGAGGAGTGTGGGGCCGGAGAGACAGAGGGAGGTGCGGGGTGGGATTAGGGCAAAGAGAGCACATAGCAGAGGGAAGAAACGACCGTTAGCTAGGCCCTTTCTTTGCCGTCGGCAAAGATTAGGCGGACGGCATACAGCAGCGGGGCCCAGCTAGGCTCTTTGCCGTCTGCCTTCTAGACCTTTGCCGTCCGCTGGCGGACGGCAAAGAAATGGCTGATGGCAATCATGGAATTTGCCGTTAGCCTGTTCTTTGCCGTCCGCTGGCTGACGGCAAAGCGGACGGCAAAGAGCAGGCTGACGGCAAATTCACTGATTCCAGTAGTGCATGGCTCGTTCTTCCTCTTATTTTAAGTTCTCTCTCCTCCAGTCCGTCTTTTCCTTCAGCCTTTTTCAGCGAGGAAGCGGCCTCCTCTACAAGGTCCCGTTTGGCTTTGCAAGCGACGGTCTTTTTTTTTCTCCTCCACGCCAGCAGCTCGTGCTCGTCTGACGTGGATCCGTGGGGCAGTGGTTCACCCTGGAGCAATGGTCATGCCCTTATTGCCCCTCGTCCTGGTGGCCCATCCTGCGTCCAACGAAAGCGACTTGCAGGCACCGTTGCATCTGATCCTAGAGACTTCATGAGTGAGGGAGGTGAGTCATATATGAACAAAGCAATATTTGTTTATATATCTTTTTACTATTATACTTGCTGGTTGTTTGGCTAGATGACATGACAACGTCATATAGCCGGCAGCTGACTGTACTATTAATCATGCCCTAAAAGATCCGGTGGCACGTACAATTAGAAAAGAAAATGGTAAAACACTTTTACATCAAATGGAATGGATCATGTGTGGTCAAACCGCTCTGTCGGGGCTGTGCACATTGTGCCGGTCGAACCCGATACTAAAGACACACCACTAAAGATACTAAATGCATTGAAATAAATTACAGTCTTCTTTCAATAAAATTTCGATATTGAATGTATTTGAAATGAATTTCAGTCATGTTATAGTAAATCTAAAAATTCTTTTCAAGTAATTTAAATCATGATTCATTTTTAATTACATCATGATTTAGTTAATTGATTTTCTTCAAATGCATTCAAGTTTTCAATACATTTGAAGTACATTTCAGTCATGATTCAATGTTTTATAATATTACTGAACCAGGTCTAAATGTATTTTAAAAATTGAAATGGAATCTGAAAACTGTTGCACTGCATTTGAAAAAAAAAGTGTAATTCCCGCAAAAAAGAAAAAAAGATGTGAAATGTATTGGAATAGACCCAATGACGACCGAAATGTATTTCAAAAGCATTTTGAAATGTCAATGCATTTCAAACATGTTGTGAATTGTGATATAATATTACTAAGTCATAAATAAATCACACTTAATTTTTTGTGAGATGTATTAAAATATTACTGAGTTATTATTAAAGTTAGCGAAATGCATTTCAAAATAACTAAATATTATACTATTAATCAAACAATTGAAAATATATTTATTTTAGATTTGAGACTTCAATTATTATTTAAAGCTTTGCACACGAACTGATGACAGGAAAATGGCGGGCGTGAAAATACGCGTCCACGTCATTGATATAGAGTGAATTTTAAATGCATAAAATAAAAATAGAATCAAACATTGCAAGTACTTTATTTCTAGAACTCTTACATTTACATAAAAATTCTGTTAATTACATCTCCGAAGAGAAAGCCCCTGATTAAGAATTCCAACATATTTATTACATAGGATTACATCACATGCCTATTACAATATTCTACAAGAGAAATCATCCTCGCGGTCGACGATGAACTCCTTCTTGGTGAACTTGAAGTTTGTTTCATGCAAATACTCCTCCATGATTTCATGTGTGATGTTGGGAATATATTTTCCTAGCATGCAACAATTTGTTTGTGTTCAACCTCATCTATATGATGGTGCAGAATGAAGGTTGGTTTTGGCTAGGCTTAGTTTTATCCTACGTTTGGCACATAGGATATGGGTATGTATTTTCCTTTAGGATTTTTATATGACCTCTTTGGTTTTGGTGGCATGTCACTAGTAGAAAACCGGCCTATTGTCCCGGTTCGTAAGGGCCTTTAGTCCCGGTTCCTGAACCGGGACTAAAGGGTCGTTACTAATATCCTCACCCTTTAGTCCCGGTTCAAACCAGAACCGGGACAGATGGGCCTCCACGTGGCCTGTGCGCCGAGCCCAGGCAGGAGGGCCTTTGGTCCCGGTTGGTAGCACCAACCGGGACCAATAGGCATCCACGCGTCAGCATTTCTGTGGCTGGGGTTTTTGGTTTTTTTTGAAAGGGGGGGAGGGGGTTTGGGGATTTTGGGGGGTTAATTTAGGTATTTCATATATTGTGTTAGCTAGATAGCTAATTAATAGAGAGAAGTGTCCTCTCTTATGTCCGTGCTTGGTCGACATTACGTACTAAACATACGTATAGAGAACTAGGCATATGCTAGCTAGTAAGCAAACGAAGGAAACAGAAGATCGTCATGAACATATATGCATACAGAGAGAAGTGATATCGACCACATCTCCTTCTCCGAGAGATTGGTCGAACAACAAGTTCTCGTATATCTATCGTCCGACACTACCGGCTACATATATACAATAATTATCTTTTACAAATATAATCTCTTAAATTACGGACGCATGGTCCACATAGTATTCTCCGTCTTCAGCGATCACGTGGTCAAGAAAGAATGCCGCCAATTCCTCTTGAATTGCTCGCATGCGATCTGGTCCTAGGAGTTCATTCCGCTGCCGAAACATCTAATTTGAAGAAGGGGGTCAACACACACACACACACACACACACACACACACACACACACACACACACATATATATATATATATATATATATATATATATATATATATATATATATATATATATATATGAATGAATGAAACTCAACACAAATGATGGTAATAAACAAAATTTGTGAATATTATTTCTTACGCACTTCATAATGTTTCTCAGAGTACCCGCCCCGCTCACAGGTCGTGTGGCGGATGGACTCGCAGACGTAGTATCCACAGAAATCATTCCCTTATTGCTGCCACAACCACTTTACAAGAAATAGAGGTCAATTAAACAGATAAGCAAGAATGCCAAATGGTATTGATGAAACTAGCGCTTGAATCAATAGCTAGGAGACGCGCGGAACATGGTACTATAGTACTTACTTTCGGGTATCTAAATTCCAGCTCCTTCGGGAGTCCTGGGGAATTTGTGCTGAATTTTCTCCAAACACTGCCAGACAAAAGAAAACAATTACTTGATATCAGGAAATGAACAAATTTGCTGATATGGTGGATAATGATCGATTTAACTTACTTTTTGAGGATTTCAGTCATGTCCGCATACTCCTGGGGATCTTTTCGTCTCGAGTCCAAGACGGTTACTACTCCCTTCTCAAGCCTAATCTCCAGGAGAATATAGTGGAAACTGCGCACGCATGCATAACTCATCAGTTACATTACTATAACCTGGACTAATATATAAGGGAAACCGAATATGCACAAGACAACACTCACTTGAAGTTGTAAGGAAAGAGTATTATATTTTTGTGTTCATTTATTTTGAATGATCGTAGCAAGCTGGCCTCGGTTTCTGCGGCATGATCTTTAACCTGAACTGCATCTATGAGATTTGTGTTAATGAACCCAATATCACCGATTTGTCTTTTCTTCAATTCGGCGATCTTCAATCTGCATAATATAGTGAGGATAATTATAAATACATGCAATGAAAGAGCTGAGCTATGTAGAGAGACTTAATGACATAAGTAGTAGTACTTACAGATAGTAGCAGGTGACCGTTGCTTTATCGAGGGCCAATTGATTGAAAAACTGATAGAACTCCTCAAATGGAACATGCAACAGTTCAATTCCAACGAGGTCATGCTCCGGTTTAACTCTCATATACAAAGTATTCCCTCCCCCAGACTCTCTGCAGGTTTTCATGTACCAATCATGCAATCTTCGCATCATCGTTGTTAGAGATCTTTCATCTTTGACGAGAGGCTTCCCGTACTCGTATCTGTGTATCTGCACGTCCAGAAAACCATAATCTACATCGTCGGGCAGATAATCGTCAAGATTGGTATAACCGGGCGCCATCCTCGGATCGACGCTAGGCACCTTGAGCGGGGGGCACGATTGCTTTGCTTGTTCGCCGAGCTGGGCAATTCGTTTCCCAGCTACTCGTCGTTCTTTCAGCCTTTGATCACTGACTGTACTTCCCGACCGCGACGCTTCGACCCATGTCTTTGCAATAATGCACTCATAGTTGCCTTTCGGCGGAGACTTGGGTGGTTTTGCCAGGGCAGCCAGAGTGCGCTTCACTTTCACCGAATCTACCTTCTCCTTCGGAGGTGGATGTCTCTGTGCTTTCAACCCTTGAAACCAGTCATCCTTCTCGGTTCGCGCGATCCTCGCATTCTCCTCCAGGCTCATCTCGTATGGTAACTTCTCTGGAGATTTCAGAGAAGGACCGAATCTGTATTTCGTCCCGCCTCTGGCTGTACTGCTAGACGCCGGCAGAGCAAACGGAGCGGCAGTCTTCTTTACTGCTTGCTTTTTGCGAGGCGGAGGAGAAGGACTACGACGCACCGGAGCAGCTGCCGGAGCGGCGGCGGGTCTCTTCCGCCCTTGCTGATGAGGCGGAGAAGGAGTAGGCTGGCTGCTCGGGCGCGCCGGCGCAGGCGGAGAAGGAGGCGGAGTGCCGCCACGCGCCGAAGAAGGAGCCGGCCGAGGGCCCTGATCGTCACTCGCCGGAGGAGGAGGCGGTGGAGGAGGTGGAGTCCCCTGACTCGCCGGAGGAGGAGGAGGCGGCGGAGGCGTCCAGTTTGGAAGGTTGATGATCTCCTTCCGCCATAGGCATGGAGTCTTCAGAGCAGAACCCAGCCGAGTCTCCCCTTCTCCGGTAGGGTGGTGAAGCGGGAGGTCCTCAAAGCCCTCCGTTATTTCATCCACCATCACCTTAGCATATCCTTCTGGAATCGGCCGGCAGTGAAAAGTTGCGCCGGGTTCATTAGGATAAACAGAGCCAACAGCCGCCTTAACCTTCATATTCATCCACTGCGTCATAAGGTGGCAATTTTGAGCCTCCGTGATAGCATCCACGGGATAGCTGGCAGGAGCCGTCAAGACAAGCTCTGGCTGAAGCAGCTCGGTGGAAGCCACGCTGCTTCTCCGCTGAGATGGCGGGGTAGCTTCAGGGGAAGCTTCGGCAGTTCGTTTCTCCCGGTCTGCTTCTCGTTCCTCTACCCCGAGTACCCTTTCTTTAAGCGCCTGCAGTTCGGACTGCTGCACTTTCTTCCTCCTCTCCTGGCTTTTGTAACCGCCTGCGTCCGGAAATCCAGCCTTCCACGGAATGGAGCCTGGCGTGCCTCGTGTCCGTCCAGGGTGCTCAGGATTCCCGAGGGCCTTTGTGAGCTCGTCGTTCTCTCTGTCTAGAAGGAACGTCCCTTCCTGCACTGCAGCGATATAGTACCGAAGCTTTTTCAAGGGTATGTCAGCTTGCTCATCCGTCCAAATGCACTTCCCTATTACTGTTGGGGAACGTTGTAGAAAATTAAAATTTTTCCTACGGTTTCACCAAGATCCATCTATGAGTTCATCTAAGCAACGAGTCATGGGAGAGAGATTGCATCTACATACCACTTTGTAGATTGCGAGCGGGAGCGCTCAAGGAACGGGGATGAGGTAGTCGTACACGACGTGATCCAAATCACCGGAGATCCTAGCACTGAACGGACGGCACCTCCGCGTTCAACACACGTACGGTCAGCATAACGTCTCCTTCTTCTTGATTCAGCAAGGCAAAGGAGAGGTTGAGGAAGATGGCTCCAGCAGCAGCACGACGGCGTGGTGATGGTGGAGCTGCAGTACTCCGGCAGGGCTTCGCCGAGCTCTACGGAGGAGGAGGAGGTGTTGGAGAGGGATAGGGAGGCGCCAAGGTAAGGGGTGCCGCTGCCCCCCTCCCCTTCCCCCTTTATATAGGCCTCCTGGGGGGGCGGCCCTGGGAGATTGAATCTCCCAAGGGGGCGGCGGCCAAGGGGTGGAGTGCCCCCCAAGGCAAGTGGGCGCCCCCCCCCACCCTAGGGTTCCAACCCTAGGCGCAGGGGGTGGGCCTTGGGGGGCGCACCAGCCCACTAAGGGCTGGCCCCCCTTCCCACTTCAGCCCATGGGGCCCTCCGGGATGGGTGGCCCCACCCGGTGGACCCCCGAGACCCATCTGGTGGTCCCGGTACAATACCGGTGACCCCCAGATCATTCCCGATGGCCGAAACTGCACTTCCTATATATAATTCTTCACCTCCGGACCAATCCGGAACTCCTCGTGACGTCCGGGATCTCATCCGGGACTCCGAACAACATTCGGGTTACTGCATATACATATCTTTACAACCCTAGCGTCACCGAACCTTAAGTGTGTAGACCCTACGGGTTCGGGAGATATGCAGACATGACCGAGACGGCTCTCGGGCAATAACCAACAGCGGGATCTAGATACCCATGTTGGCTCCCACATGCTCCACGATGATCTCATCGGATGAACCACGATGTCGAGGATTCAATTAATCCCGTATACGATTCCCTTTGTCAATCGGTATTTTACTTGCCCGAGATTCGATCGTCGGTATCCCAATACCTCGTTCAATCTCGTTACCGGCAAGTCACTTTACTCGTACCGTAACGCATGATCCCATGATCAAACCCTTTGATCATATTGAGCTCATTATGATGATGCATTACCGAGTGGGCCCGGTGATACCTCTCCGTCAAGCGGAGTGACAAATCCCCGTCTCGATCCGTGTCAACCCAACAGACACTTTCGGAGATACCCGTAGTATACCTTTATAGTCACCCAGTTACGTTGTGACGTTTGGCACACCCAAAGCACTCCTACGGTGTCCGGGAGTTACACGATCTCATGGTCTAAGGAAAGGATACTTGACATTGGAAAACTCTAGCAAACGAACTATGCGATCTTATGCTATGTTTAGGATTGGGTCTCGTCCATCACATCATTCTCCTAACGATGTGATCTCGTTATCATTGACATCCAATGCCCATAGTCAGGAAACCATGACTATCTATTGATCAACAAGCTAGTCAACTAGAGGCTTACTAGGGACACGTTGTTGTCTTTTATTCACACATGTATTACGATTTCCAGATAACACAATTATAGCACGAATAAAGACAATTATCATGAACAAGGAAATATAATAATAATGCTTTTATTATTGCCTCTAGGGCATATTTCCAACAGTTACAGGGTCCAAGGTTCCGCCAGCCCCGAAGAACCAAGTCCGGCAACGGTCTGGCCAGCTCATTGTCTCTGGTTCAATCCCTTTTTCAACCAGATCATTCTCAGCCTTGGCCCACTTAGGCCGGGCTACCAGGTAGCCACCTGACCCCATGCGATGGTGAAGCTTCTTCTTCGCAGCATTTTTCTTGTTTGTCTCCGACATCTTCTTACTCTTTTCCGATGTCTTGTGGGCCACAAATGCAGGCCAGTCATCTCTGATCTTCTCATATATGCCCTTGAATTCTGGTGTCTCTTTTTTCTCGACAAACCTATTCAGGTCTTTCTTCCACCTCCTGAATAGGTCTGCCATCCTCTTAAGAGCAAAAGACTTGATTAATTGCTCTTTAACTCGCTTCTCCTGATCATCCTCTGGCGGTAGGGTGAAATTTGACTTCAGCTCAGTCCAAAGATCATTTTTCTGCAGATCATTGACATAAGACACCTCAGGGTCTTCGTTCTTAGGCTTATTCCATTGCTGGATGCTGATCGGGATCTTGTCCCTAACCAGAACTCCGCACTGAGCAACAAATGCCTTCTTTGTTCGGATGGGTTCAATAGGTTGGCCGTCGGGCGCGATTTCTATGATCTCAAACCTTTCATCCGAGCTCAACTTTCTCTTCGGGCCTCGTCTCTTTACCTCAGTTGTGCTCGATCCGGAGGGCTAGAAAAAAGAACAAAGACTTAATTATTATGCATACATACCAAAACAATGAATGCATCAATTAGCTAGTCAGCACAGGCTTAACTAATATATATACCTGGCCGGACTCGGCTCGGTCGCCGGACTCGTTTCGGTCACCGGACCTGTCGTCACGTTCTTCTTCTTGCACCGGCATTAGGTCACCAGAGCCAGCTTCTTCACCCTCTCCTTCCAGAGTACCATCGGTGTCGTTGAGATACAACGAGACAGCATCACTTCCTTCTGCGATTATGTCCCTCAACAACGCTTCTCTTGCTTCATCTCGGGCGATAGTGTCCATAGTTTCTACAAATATTTACAACATGGCAATTATTATTCAAACATGACAAATGGATATATTAGTGGCAAACGTACAACTAGCTAGCTAATCATAGTAAGGAATCATATATATTAATTAGTGGCCTAGGCGCTGCTTCTCTAGTGTTTGGGGTGGCCTCGACAACGCTTCAAGGGTTTGGGGTGGCCTCGACAACGCTTCAAGGAGGGGGTAATATCGACCCCCCCCCCCATGTGTTGAAGCTATCGGGAGGGGGTATATCGACAACGACGACACTACATCTATGTCCCTCGACGACCCTCGTTCCTGATAAAAAAAAGAGGAAGAAGAAGAAAAAAAAGAGGAAGAAAAAAAAAGAACTCCTCTATTCTTTCTCCTCCTCTTTTTTTTCTTCTTCCTCTTCTTTTTTTTATCCTCTTCTTCCTCTCATGTTCAAGAGGATCGCCGAGTGGTCGGGAGGTTGCCTAGTGTCAAAGGATTCAACAAAACCATGTCTTCATCATTAGGCGAAAGTAACAGGTGCATGATGGTACGAAGCTCTCCAAAGTTATTTTGGAACGGAGTCCCAGATAGGATAATTCGCTTTTTGGTACAAAGTTCAGCAAGAACCTTCCAAATATCGTTATTTGGAAGGCCTTTGCTGAAATTCATACAAAAAGGAAAATTATCCTATCCGGGACACCATTCCAAAATAACTTTGGAGGACTTCGTACCATCATGCCCTGGTTACTTCCGGCTAATGATGAAGCCATGGATTTCTTCAATACTTTGACACTAGGAAACCTCTCTCGACCCCTCGACGACCCTGGAACCCTCGACGACCCTGGAACCCTCGACCCCTAGACGACCCTGCTGGAACCCTCCACCCTGGAACCCTCGACCCCTCGACCCTGAAACCCTCGACCCTTGACCCCTTAACGACCCTCGACCCTCTACCCTAGTTCCCGACCCTCGACCCCTCGGCGATCCTCGACACCCTCGTTATATCGACAACGACGCGGCATACATATACATGGGAAAATAATATTATCGGGGAGGGGGTATCGGTACCCCCCCCCCTCGTGTTGAAGTTTTTCTTCTTTCTCCTCTATTCCTTTCTTTCTTCTTCTCCTCTTCTTTTTCTTCTTATCCCTCGAGAAAGGAAAATAAGGAAAAGGAAGAAAAGAGAAAGAAGGAAGAAGGAAGAAGAAGAAAAAAAAGAGGAGAAGAAGAAAAGAATAGAGGAGAAGAAGAAAAAATAGAATACTTTTTTCTATTTTTTCTTCTTCTCCTCTATTCCTTTCTTCTTCTCCTCTTCTTTTTCTTCTTTTCCCTCTCATTCTTTTTCTTCTTCTTCTTCCTTCTTCCTTCTTCCTCTTTTCTTCCTTTTCCTTATTTTACTTTTTCCTCTACACTAACCTAATTAAAATGCACTAACCTAAAATCAATATCTACTAACAACCTAAATAAAAAATTAATACATATATGAAAAAACATATATAAACAAAAAATGCTATGAACATTATATTCATACATACATATATAGCCACATCCATTCATCATATAGCTATAAACAAAACAATTAATACATATATGAAAAAACATATATATAAAAAATTGCTCGACGGCGGCGGCTCACAACGGGTGCTGCCGGCGAGGGCGACGGCGGTGGCGGCGAGGGCGTCGGCGGCGACGGCGGGCTCGGGGCGGCGCGGGGACAGCGGGCTCGGGGCGGCGGGGGGCAGGGGCGACGGCCGGGGCGGCGACGACGTCGGGGCGGCGCGGGCGACGACGGGGCGGCGCGGGGCGGGGGCGACGGCGACGACGGGCTCGATCGGGGCGGCGACGGGGACGGCGGGCTCGGGGCGGCGCGGGGCAGGGGCGACGGCGGGGGCGGCGACGACGTCGGCGCGGCGCGGGCGACAACGGGGCGGCGCGGGGCGCGGGCGGTGACGACGTGCACGGGCAACGACGACGAGGAGCAGGGCGTCGGGGCAGAGGGCGGCGTCGGGGCGGGATCGAAGAACTGAACGAAATTTTTCACAAGTCTTGCTTATATAGACGGCGCATTGGTCCCGGTTCGTAGCACCAACCGGGACCAATGCCCCCCTTTAGTCCCGGTTGGTGCCACCAACCGGGACCAACGGCCGCCGCTTCCCGCCCTTTGGGCTGCTGAAAACGGCCGCCGCTTCCCGCCCTTTGGGCTGCTGAAAAGGGACCTTTGGTCCCGGTTGGTGGCACCAACCGGGACTAAAGGGGGGCATTGGTCCCGGTTGGTGCTACGAACCGGGACCAATGCCTCCTTTGGTCCTGGTTCGTACCTCCAACCGGGACCAAAGGCCTGTGCTGCCCCGAACCCAAGTATTTAGTCCCACCTCGCTAGTTGAGAGGGAGGCACACCTGTTTATAAGGTGCGGTGCGCCATCCCTCTCAAGCTCCTCTCTAAAGCAGGCTTTCGGGCCTAACACTGCAATCTGTGCCTGTGGGCCTACCGGGCCTCCCTCGGGCCTGAATCCTGGCCCATGGTAGGGTTTCTAGTCGTATTCAGGCCGTTGGGGCCCAGTAGGTGGCATTTTTTTGTTTTTTTCTTCCTTTATAATTTTAGAAAAATTATAAACTTTCTGTTAGTGCCATTAGTTTACAAATTTGAAAACACTTTTTTAGTTTTTTTGTTTTCTTTGTTGCTTTATTTTGTTTTTGCTATATTTTTTAATTCTTTTTGCTTTTAGGTCAGCAAAATTATGGACTTTCTGTTAGTGCCATTAGTTTTCAAATTTGAATAGTTAAAATTTGAATTCTTTGAAATTTGTGTGAATCACAAGTTTGTGATTAACTTTAATAAAAAAAATTAACATAGATGCACCTACTCGTCTGTTTTCAAATGAACTCTAAAATACTTGGCATAACATACTCGTCTGTTAGTAGGTGGTATTTTTTTTGTTTTTTTCTTCCTTTATAATTTTAGAAAAATTATAAACTTTCTGTTAGTGCCATTAGTTTACAAATTTGAAAACACTTTTTTAGTTTTTTTGTTTTCTTTGTTGCTTTATTTTGTTTTTGCTATATTTTTTAATTCTTTTTGCTTTTAGGTCAGCAAAATTATGAACTTTCTGTTAGTGCCATTAGTTTTCAAATTTGAATAGTTAAAATTTGAATTCTTTGAAATTTGTGTGAATCACAAGTTTGTGATTAACTTTAATAAAAAAATTAACATAGATGTACCTACTCGTCTGTTTTCAAATGAACTCTAAAATACTTGGCATGACATACTCGTCTGTTACAAATTTGGCATGGTATCATCATAATAGTTGCGGGAGAAAGTCTTCACTTTTTCTTCGCTTGTGTCATTTGCTTATTGCGCCGTAACCATGGATAATCTTCATCGTTTATCATGATGCTTGGGTCAGCCTTGACATTGAAGGGAGGAATTTCATGAAACCTTTCATAATCTTCAGACATGTCTGTCTTGCCCTCCACTCCCAGGATGTCCCTTTTTCCTGAAAGAACTATGTGGCGCTTTGGCTCATCGTATGATGTATTCGTTTCCTTATCTTTTCTTTTTCTCGATCTGGTAGACATGTCCTTCACATAGATAACCTGTGCCGCATCATTGGCTAGGACGAACGGTTCATCAGTGTACCCAAGATTTTTCAGATCGACTGTTGTCATTCCGTACTGTGGGTCTACATGTACCCCGCCTCCTGACAGATTGACCCATTTGCACTTAAACAAAGGGACCTTAAAATCTTGTCCGTAGTCAAGTTCCCATATGTCCACTATGTAACCATAATATGTGTCCTTTCCCTTATCGGTTGTTGCATCAAAGCGTACACCGCTGTTTTGGTTGGTGCTCTTCTGATCTTGGTCAATCGTGTAAAATGTATTCCCATTTATCTCGTATCCTTTCCAAATCAATACAGTCAAAGATGGTCCCCTGGACAACAAGTACAACTCATCACAAACAGTGTTGTCACCTCTGATACGTGCTTCCAACCAACTACTGAAAGTCCTGATGTGTTCACATGTAATCCAATCGTCGCACTGCTCCGGGTGTTTGGAGCGCGGACTGTTCTTGTGTTCATCGACATACGGGGTCACCAAGGTAGAGTTCTGTAGAACTGTGTAGTGTGCTTGAGACCAAGAATGCCCGTCCCTGCATATTATTGAGTCCGCTCCTAGCGTGCCTTTTCCAGTCAGTCTCCCCTCATACCGCGATTTAGGGAGACCTATCTTCTTAAGGCCAGGAATGAAGTCAACACAAAACCCGATGACATCCTCTGTTTGATGGCCCATGGAGATGCTTCCTTCTGGCCTTGCGCGATTACGGACATATTTCTTTAGGACTCCCATGAACCTCTCAAAGGGGAACATATTGTGTAAAAATACGGGCCCCAGAATGACAATCTCGTCGACTAGATGAACTAAGACATGCGTCATGATATTGAAGAAGGATGGTGGGAACACCAGCTCAAAACTGACAAGACATTGCGCCACATCACTCCTTATCCTTGGTATGATTACTGGATCGATCACCTTCTGAGAGATTGCATTGAGGAATGCACATAGCTTCACAATGGCTAATCGGACGTTTTCCGGTAGAAGCCCCCTCAATGCAACCGGAAGCAGTTGCGTCATAATCACGTGGCAGTCATGAGACTTTAGGTTCTGGAACTTTTACTCTGGGATATTTATTATTCCCTTTATATTCAACGAGAAGCCAGTCGGGACCTTCATACTGAGCAGGCATTCAAAAAAGTTTTCTTTCTCTTCTTTCGTAAGAGCGTAGCTGGCAGGACCTTCATACTGCTTCGGAGGCATGCCGTCTTTTTCGTGCAAACGTTGCAGGTCCTCCCGTGCCTCGGGTGTATCTTTTGTCTTTCCATACATGCCCAAGAAGCCTAGCAGGTTCACGCAAAGGTTCTTCGTCACGTGCATCACGTCGATTGAAGAGCGGACCTCTAGGTCTTTCCAGTAGGGTAGGTCCCAAAATATAGTATTCTTCTTCCACATGGGTGCGTATCCCTCAGCGTCATTCAGAACAGCTAGTGCGCCGGGACCCTTTTCAAAGATTACGTGTAAATCATTGACCATAGCAAGTACGAGATCACCGGTACGCATGGCGGGCTTCCTCCGGTGATCTGCCTCGCCTTTAAAATGCTTGCCTTTCTTTCGACATTGATGGTTGGTCGGAAGAAACCGACGATGGCCCAGGTACACATTCTTCCTGCATTTGTCCAGGTATATACTTTCAGTGTCATCTAAATAGTGTGTGCATGCGTGGTATCCTTTGTTTGTCTGTCCTGAAAGGTTACTGAGAGCGGGTCAATCGTTGATGGTCACGAACAGCAATGCCTTTAGGTTAAATTCCTATTTATTGTTCTCATCCCACGTACGTACACCATTTCCATTCCACAGCTGTAAAAGTTCTTCAACTAATGGCCTTAGGTACACATCAATGTCGTTGCCGGGTTGCTTAGGGCCTTGGATGAGAACTGGCATCATAATGAACTTCCGCTTCATGCACATCCAAGGAGGAAGGTTATACATACATAGAGTGACCGGCCAGGTGCTGTGATTGCTGCTCTGCTCCCCGAAAGGATTAATGCCATCCGCGCTTAAAGCAAACAATACGTTCCTTGGGTCCTTTGCAAACTCATTTCCGTACTTTCTCATGATTTTTCTCCACTGCGACCCGTCAGCGGGTGCTCTCAACTTCCCGTCTTTCTTACGGTCCTCACTGTGCCATCGCATCGACTTGGCATGCTCTCCGTTTCTGAACAAACGTTTCAACCGTGGTATTATAGGAGCATACCACATCACCTTCGCAGGAACCCTCTTCCTGCGGGGTTCGCCGTGAACATCACCAGGGTCATCTCGTCTGATCTTATACCGCAATGCACCGCATACCGGGCATGCGTTCAGATCCTTGTATGCACCGCGGTATAGGATGCAGTCATTAGGGCATGCATTTATCTTCTCCACCTCCAATCCTAGAGGGCATACGACCTTCTTTGCTGCGTATGTACTATCGGGCAATTCGTTATCCTTTGGAAGCTTCTTCTTCAATATTTTCAGTAGTTTCTCAAATCCTTCGTCAGGCACAGCATTCTCTGCCTTCCACTGCAGCAATTCCAGTACGGTACCGAGCTTTGTGTTGCCATCTTCGCAATTGGGGTACAACCCTTTTTTGTGATCCTCTAACATGCGATCGAACTTCAGCTTCTCCTTTTGACTTTCGCATTGCGTCCTTGCATCGACAATTACCCGGCGCAGATCATCATCATCGGGCACATCGTCTGGTTCCTCTTCATCTTCAGCAGCTTCACCCGTTGCAGCATCATTGGGCACATCGTCTGGTTCCTCTTGATCTTCACCAGCTCCCCCCGTTGCAGCATCACGGTATTCAGGGGGAACGTAGTTGTCATCGTACTCTTCTTCTTTGTCGTCTTCCATCATAACCCCTATTACTCCGTGCCTCGTCCAAACATTATAGTGTGGCATGAAACCCTTGTAAAGCAGGTGGGTGTGAAGGATTTTCCGGTTAGAGTAAGACATTGTATTCCCACAGTTAGTGCATGGACAACACATAAAACCATTCTGCTTGTTTGCCTCAGCCGCATCGAGAAACTCATGCACGCCCTTAATGTACTCGGAGGTGTGTCTGTCACCGTACATCCATTGCCGGTTCATCTGCATACATTATATATAATTAAGTGTCCAAATTAATAGAAGTTCATCATCACATTAAAACCAAAGTACATACATAGTTCTCATCTAACAACATATAGCTCTCCAGAGCATCTAATTAATTAAACCATACATTAATTAAAACAAAGGCGATCATAATCGCAACCAAGGTAACAATTGATCCAATGGCATAATGATACCAAGCCTCGGTATGAATGGCATATTTTCTAATCTTTCTAATCTTCAAGCGCATTGCATCCATCTTGATCTTGTGATCATCGACGACATCCGCAACATGCAACTCCAATATCATCTTCTCCTCCTCAATTTTTTTTATTTTTTCCTTCAAGAAATTGTTTTCTTCTTCAACTAAATTTAACCTCTCGACAATAGGGTCGGTTGGAATTTCCGGTTCACATACATCCTAGATAAATAAAATCTATGTCACGTTGGTCCGCATAATTATCATAAACAATAAATGAACCAATAGTTATAAAGATTAATATATATACCACATCCGAATCATAGACAGGACGAGGGCCGACGGGGGCGGATACCAAAACCATCGCACTATATAAGATGCAATAATAAAAGTAAGAAAATGATACAAGTATCTATCTAAACATACAAGTAAGAATATTTTTCCTTTCAGAAAGAAGATAAGAGCAAGAGGCTCACCACGGTGGTGTCGGTGATGAGATCGGCGCAGGTGATCGACGGCGGTGAAGACAGGGGTGGGGCATGACGGACCGCTAAATCTAGACAAATCTCGAGGAAAATGGAGCTTTGAGGTCGAGCTTCGAGAGGATAAAGCTTAACTAGTGTGGCTCGGGCATTTGATCGAACACCTCATGTGCAAAGGAGGTGAGCTAGAGCACCACAAGCCCCTCCTCTCGCCGGCCCAGAAAAACAGAGCACTCAGTGCTCTGCTCCGGCGCGAGGGGTATATATAGGCGACACAACTGGTCCCGGTTCGTGGCATGAACCGGGACTAAATGGGAGCCTTTGGTCCCGGTTCATGCCACGAACCGGGACCAATGGTGGTGGGCCAGGAGCCAGGCACATTGGTCCCGGTTCGTCCCACCAACCGGGACCAAAGGGTCCATACGAACCGGGACCAATGGCCCACGTGGCCCGGCCGGCCCCCTGGGCTCACGAACCGGGTCCAATGACCCCATTGGTCCCGGTTCTAGATTGAACCGGGACTAATGGGCTGACCGGCCTGGACCGTTGCCCCCTTTTCTACTAGTGTGTATATATATGACATGCCAATTTTAATAAGTTTTGCATCATCACATTACTACTATCACCACGCAACACTGATATGGTGCCCGTGTGTAGCGTAATGGGCTGAAGCTTTCTGACACAATTTTGATGTTTTTTATGGTGCATATGATATGTGCCATATTTTGTCAACTTTGACTTCACACGGTATCAATACTAACCACGCGGTGCAATGATATGACACACACGTATAGCTTGACCCGAATGGAGTTTGTTTATGATATTGTTTATTTGTTTAAAGCCTATGTGGGCTACATAAAATATGCATTATCATGTATTTTGCATGAATTTTGTATGCATATGTGGATGTGGAGTGAACTTATTTTTTTAATTAAGTCTGCTTTACCTGTATTACTACTAACACCGCGTGGCACTAAGATAATGCCCGCGTGCAGCATAACCAAGCAAAGGTTTGTGGAGCCATTATGGTGTTGCATGAGAGATATGACATCTACCAATTTTTTTATGTTTGTACCTCACATGGTATTAGCACTAACTTCACATGGCGTCATTTCATTGGCGCTAGTGTGTAGCATAACCCAAGTAAAGTGAGTTTGTGATATCCATTTATGACGATGCCAATAGTTTAGGCTCTTATAGCATCGGAGCATTTCATGACATGTTTTATTTGACTTTGGACCAAATATGTGGCCTGAATACTTTGTTTAATTTTCTCTTACTTGTATTGCTACTAACACCGTGTAGCATTATGATAATGCCCGCGTGTAGCGCAACCAAGTAAGATTGGTTTTTATGATGCAACATGTTTTATAATCCATCTTGCATGATTTTGGTTTTTGGGTATGTAAAAATGAACACATTTTTTAATAAGTTTTGCCCTACTCGTATTACTACTACCACCGCGTGGCATTAAGATAATGCCCGCGTGCAGCGAAACCAAGTGAGGGGATATATTTTCATGCTCTTGTTTGTATTGCAACTAGCGTGACACATAATGCCCGCAGCGCAACCAAACAAGAGTTTATCATGAGTTCGGTTTAGCGCGTTCGTAATTTCATTCCAACTTAGTCATATCCATTTTTTTTATGATGAGCAAATTAAGGCAATTTTTTATGAGGTTTTCGCACTTATGACACTCTCTTGGTTTGTATCCACGTATAGAGACCAAACCAAGGAACGAGGCATTTATCTTGGTTTGTATCGCTAAGGGGACCGAACCAAGACGGAGATCAATAGGACGAAGCGCACGGAACATTTAAGGGAACCGTGTTTACAAGAATCATGCATGCTCCTTGACCCGTACGGCAACAATTTGGGGTGTATATAACATGTCCCTTGGTTTGAACCGCGATGGCCGAACCAAGGACAAAAATTTGAGATGGATTAAACACGCACCTTAGTCTGTACCGGGATGGCCGGACTAAGGACGAGAATTTTGGAGAGATGAAACATGCTCTTTGATTTGTATCACGATGGCCGAACCAAGGGCTAGAGTTTTGAGAAAGGAGGAAGAAGAAAGCTCCCTGATCTGTACCACAATGGCCAAATCAGGGGCTAGGGAAGAGCCATGAATCTCACCCTCAACTTTGCAGCAAGCACCACACCTGCCTCTTCTTTCTCTATGTGCTTTTATATGATTTATGGTGTGTAGTAGTAGAATATTGCTACTAGAGGAGGAAGAAGACCAAAGAACTCTGCCGCCAAAAATCAGCCGGCCTTGTGTACGCAGGGAGCATCTATTTATAGGGAGGGCAGAGAGCAGTCGGAGGCTTTGGCTGAGGCAAGCGCGCCCATGCCCACGTTCGATCATGGGATCGTGTTGACGATCGTGGGAGCGTGGCCGGCTCCTTTTCTTTTCCCTAATATTTTAATCACTAATTATCCGGCAACGTCTCATTAGCCGATATGGGCTTAATTAGGCCATGTTGTATCAATCGTGTGGGCCCTTAGCATTAACCCATTCACATGTTATACGTAAATGGCTGATGGATGGAACTATGCATCTTATGTACGTAGCCATTTTTAGAGTGAGCTAGGCGCCTAGGCGTAATTAATTCTATTGATTTATTTAGGCTAATTTCTTTAATATGGCATGGGATAGAGGCATGAGAAGACATCCTTTCATTGATAAAATAATTATACGACGGCGTTCGGCGCATTTTTTTATCCACGCACTGCACCAATGCTTCATTAGTCGTCGTAGAATAATATGACCACATTTATTACGTGAAATAATATTTTGATAATATTGGCGCCTCCTTGATAATTTGAATGTATGTCAAGACTAGAACTCTATCGTCGATGATAGTGTATATGTGTGCAAGCTATCTGTCCTCTATAATTTTCTTACGACAAAAACTTGATGATTATTATTTCTTTCCGTCATTTATGTTTATCGGTCTTTTCCATTGTTTGTAATACCGTCAATATATCATATCATTATTTTGGACCGCCGTCGTTCTGAGCGGTTGTAATTAATTTGTTTATTTTAAATTGTTTCTTTTTATTGTAAAACATTTTTTTTGCGCAGCGATCAACCTTATTATTGGCTTTCCCTATCAAATTATATTTTGCGTGCATCCGTTAAAATACGACGGTATTTTGATGAAGGAACATATTGCATGATGCTTTGACAATATTGGCTTCGTCTTTGACGGTGAAATTTTATATCAGTATCCGTCGGCGACGATGGGCGTACATACAGGGCAAAACTTGATGAATGTTTATTTGTTTTGCCATATTTTATAATTGTCAGTTTAATGTGTGCATTATCAATGTTCAAATATATAATATGCCTATTTTTATCGGTCATCGATTTGAGCGGTTGATTATATATATTTTTTAATTGATTCTTTTCATTATAAAACGGATTTTTGCCGTTTTGCATTTATATTATATGTGGTTTATGTATTTTACTTTATCTTGGTCAATATCCATGTCAACACGAACTCATATGTATTTCGTATGTGTCAGGTATACCCTCAAATACTATAAAATATTGTAATTTATTCAAGTAAGTGGTAATATTCCACGCAATATCAAAGCAAACATGAAACAGCTGGTTTGCATGCAAGCGAGAAGATCAACACTCCAACCCCTACCAAATTCGACATCTAAATCCTAAAACATAAAACATATTTTTTATTCCTTAAAATAAGAATTTAAAGAAAATCCGTTCACCGATTATAACCCTTTTACTCACAAAACACAAATATACCAACTAGGCGATGTAAAATTGATGACACAATATTAAAAAGTAAATAAAAGGAGTATTTGACAAGAAACTACCACATTAGGGGTATCCGTCCCACAGAACTACCACTTTCAAAAAAAGGACTAATAACTACCAAAAATTTCAAATTTTGTGGCAAAAAACGACCAGATCGTGTTGATCGTCCATTTAGACGTTTTAAACGCATAACTGACAGGGATGGCCTACATGGCAAGCGGACGGCTGCCCTAACGGCTAACGGACGCCCGCTCGCGGCCGTTAGTGGCCCGATTCGGTCGGAACCAGCTAGGGGCCAGGTCAAAACGACTGACCGACCGGCCGACCGACCGAACCACATCTCTCTCCCCGAGCTCTCTCCTCTGTATCCCTAGGCGGCGGTGGTAATGGCGGCGGTGGATCCAAAACCCGATGGCGATTTGTTCGGCGGCCAACCTCCTGACGTAGTTGGGGGCCGCGTCGACCTTTCGGAGGTCGATACGTGGCTAGGCAGCTCTAGCTTTGCGGCGCAACAACCTGAATATGGAGTTGGCGGCGGCGGCGGCTCGACCACCGACGAGCCATCCCAGGAGTTGGTGGCGGCTCCACCACCGACGACGACAAGAAGTGCACCTCGCGGTTGGCGCAAGCTTCCTCGTGCGGGAGGCGGCAGGTACAACATATCTTCTTCTTTTTCAGTTTTATTGACAGGATGTATTTTAGGTAAATTTCCCCTAATGTATGATAACAGAGTAATTGCAAATTGTTAGAAACTTTAGCAGTGTGCATTCTTTATAATAATTCATTCCATTTTTGTCCAGTATTGATGACCCAAAATGGGGAATTTGGTTCCATTTAGAAGGCAGATATTCTGTTGTTAGAAACATGTACCAGTCAGACATATCATTTGGGACTCTGATATCTCTTATTAGGAGTGAGGGTTGCTGCTCTGATGATTATATGTACTATGTTAGTGATGCTCATAAAGGGATAGAAGGCTTAGAGAAAATATCTTCTGAAGATGATGTGCAGCAGATGTTGCTCCACTCTCTAAATGAAAAGAGTGTGAACATAAGAGTTGTGAGAGAAAATGAGATGTGTAATGCAGATGAAAACAGATATTATTATTTTATTGATCATTGCATTAACACCCAACAAAGTTGCACTAGGTTGGTGGATACAAGCATGGACTGAAAGGAAGAGCTTAAGAAAAGTATTCTTCAGAGAGAAGCTGACCTCAATCATTTTGAAGGTGACACTGATGTATCAGAATTTCTATCTGATTCAGATGGCAACAGTGTGGAACTGCAAGCAGTTTCCTCATCTGATGATGAAGATAGACCAATGGCACAGAAACTAAAGCCAGTGAGAAATCCTGGTCCAACAATTAGATCACACAATGAGGCTGAGAAAATGGAAAAACCAGATTGGTTGCCTGAAGCTGATGAAAAATGTTTTCCTAGTGATTATGGCATTAGTGATGAAGAAGATGAGCCTGAAGGATCCTATAAACTACCAAGTGGTAGGAAGAGAAGGAATATGAAGTTGAAGGGAAGGGTATGGTTCAATCCCAAACTACCAAACCAGAAGAACAGTTTTGTAAGGGATTGTGCTTCACCAGTGTTTATGAGTACAGAGATGCACTTAGGGATTTTCACATTAGGACATTGAGGAACTTTCAATACCATAGAAATGCTCCAGATAGGATTATTGTTTGGTGCTCAGAGAGAGCACAAGGATGTGATTTTTATATCACTGCCTCTAAAATAGCTCATGAGAAAACTTTCTGCATCAAGAAGTGTGATATTGTGCACTTGTGGAGCATGTGCAGAGTCCACAAAGGTTACTACAAAGTGGTTGTCCAGATCAGTACAGGAAGCATTGAGAGAAGACATTAGATCTCCTGTGGATGCATTAATTAAAAAGACAAAGACCAAGTTTTCAGTGGATGTGTCAAGGAGTGTGGCATATAGGGCAAGGAGGAAGGTTGTTGATATGGTGCAAGGTGATCACAAGCAACAGTATTTGAGGTTAAGAGATTATCTTCAAGTTGTTCCTGATACAAACCCTGGGAGCAGGTGTATAGTGACAACATTTGGAGATCCAGAAAACCCAGCACCTACTCCTAGGTTCAATTATCTTTTCTACTGTTCAGCAGCTTCAAAGGAAGGTTTCCTTAATGGTTGCAGACCATTTATAGGTAATTTTTGAAGATTTAACTATTATTAATTAGTGGTTTCCTAGTAGTTCTATGTTGTAGCTAATTTGTCACTTAATCCAGATCTTGATGGATGCTTCATCAAGTTAACCACTGGACAACAAATACTTGCAGCCACAGGAAGGGATGGCAACAACAACATCTACCCCATAGCTTTTGGTGTGGTTGACAAGGAAGATGGAGAGAGTTGTACTTGGTTTTTAACTCAGTTGAGATGTTGCATTGGTAGTGGCAACAAGTTTGGAACATACACCATCATATCTGACAGGCAAAAGGTTAGTGTCTTATGCACAAATATGTTTGATCAATGTGGTTTTAGTACCTATTGGAATTATTTAAGTTTGATCATGTGCATTACTAATTTGTTAATGCACAGGGGTTGCTTAAGGCAATAAATGAGGTATTCCCTGATTCACCTCAAAGGTACTGTCTTAGGCACATATATGCAAATTTCCAAGCAGCTGGATTTAGAGGGCAGGAACTAAAGAAATGTGTGGACTAGGCTAGCTACTCCTACACAAAACATGGTCATGAATTAGGGATGGCAGATTTGAAAGCATAGTGTGAGGATGCTTGGAAATGGCTCAAAAAGATTGATGCTTCTACTTGGGCTAGGTTTGCTATGGATCATACATGCAAAACAGATCTAGTGGTGAACAACCTGAGTGAAGTGTTCAACAAGATGATACTGGATGTTAGGGCTAAGCCTATAAGGACAATGTTTGAAGGGATTAGGACCAAGCAGATGATCAAGAGGCAGCAGACCAGAGAGAAGTTACAGATTAGCAGGTGGACAATCACACCCAACTATGCAGAGATTTTAGAAGAGAACAAGAAATATGCCAAGTATTGCCAGGCTAATAGAGCAGGTGAAACAATATGGCAAGTTACCAGCAAAGAAAAACAATATTCTGTTGACATGGAAAAATATACCTGTGATTGCAAGAGATGGAACATATCAGGGGTACCTTGCAGTCATGCCATATCTGCAATGACAAAGCAAAAACTGCATCCTGAGGACTATGTTAGTGAATTTTTCAAGAAGACATTATATTTTGAGACATACAAAGAAATTATATACCCTGTCCCTGGTCCAGATTGCTGGCCTCAAACAAACACACCAGATATTGAGCCTCCTGTTTTTAAAGAAAAGGCAGGGAAAAAACAAACTGCAAGGAAGAAAGGGCAGTTTGAAGTTCCAGGTCCAAGAGATAGTAGTAGGATGGGGACTATAACATGTAGTAACTGTGGGCTAGAAGGACACAAGTATACAAGTTGCCAGAGGGCTCTGAGGCCTAAGCTTCAGATGAGGAAAAACAAACATCAGGTAATTACATGACTTACAAGTTTCCTTTTTCCATGGTATTTGCCTCACTAAATATGTCCTGGTTCTTGAATGCAGGAAAACAGGGCAGTTTATGCAGATACACCAGCTGCATCAGCTCAAGGCCATGCTATAACTGGAAGAAGAGCCAATCCTACCATACCAGTCCCTGGTGCAACAGCAAATAGAGCATCACATTCTACTCCAGGCCCTTCTGCATCAGCACCAGCCCCTGTTGGTACATCCAGAAGGGGCATGCCTGCAGGTAGAGGGAGAAATTCTGGTTTCAGTGCACCAAGATCTGCCACAACTTCTGCACAAGGTTTGGCAAGGACCAAAAGGAAGAGGTATCCAATCTCCAAATTGAAGGGCTACTTCTATGCAAGTGGTAACTAATGGTAAGTCTGAACTTAGTTTCTGAACTTAGTTTCTGCACTTGTATGAACTTGTCTGAAACTGAACTTGTCTAAGATGGGTCTGCTGCCCTGTTATGCTTTATTAATTTGGGCCTGGTACTGGGCTCGGTTATTGGATCTCTCTGCCCCCCCTCCCAAGCCTGCCATTCTGTCTACAAAAGACGCAACGATCATACAACCTCTTTCCCCTAATCCAAAACCTAGCCGCTGCGGAAGCACGCGGACCCTAGTTCAGCCAGAGATGGATCCAGCATTAGGAGAGGTAGTGGATGACCATGAGGAGGTTGATAGGGCTGCTGTGAGGGCCAATCACAGAGCGCACGCGCTGGAGCAACGGCAGAGGCTGGCTGCCAGGATTATGGCAGAACGCAACGCTAACGTTGTCAAGCAGTTCAATGAGGCGTTCCCAGAAGGAACGCACATCACGGATGACCTTGTCATCTGGTGGGCAAGAGACAGGGCAAGCTTCCATCGATTCCAAGTAACAAGGACTCGGTGGACTAGGATGTTGGCTGCGTTCGAAGGAAGAGAGGATTAGTTCGCTGCATGTTCTCTGCATGCTCTGTGTTTTTTGTTTATGTATGTCTCTAAACTTATTTCATCCTTTATACTGCATTTGCCTACACTTATTGTTGTTATTTCTGAATGTTCAGAGCGGCGTCATCTTCGTCGTCTGTAGAGTGAGAGAGCATGCAACAATGGAGATGGAGCAGCAAATTATCGTCATCTTCGTCGTCTGTATTAGTACTATGTTTGCTTAAATCAGCTCGAACTATCTATGTTTCATGCGTTTTAATGCGTGGTATTGAATGTTTCGTCTCTGTCTATGTCTAAATCTGGTTAACGGTTATGCTATCTAAGCCTTGCTGAATGTTTCTAAATGTGGTTTAAGTTTATGAATCAGGTTTATGTTCATGAATGTCTGTAAATACTTGAGAAATCTTTTTTGCGTTTGGTTACATTCTAACCTAACTTTCACTTTCCCGATGAGAAATGGCAGCAAATTATCACAAGTTTCCACACACTGAAACTATGAACATTAAATACATCACATCTACCACCTGTACAGACTAGTAAAATCTCACCACTCCTCACTATTACTACTCCACTGCCACACAACACCTCCCCCCACTTAACTCCTCCACATAACTACTACTCCAACACCTATCCACCTCACTTCTTCCGCACCCACAACTAATCATCCTCTCCATAGCTCCAACAATGGCTGGTTCTTCCTCTTCCCCTTCCCCAGACCCATGGCTAAACCCATTCCCAGCTGGCAAGGGATGGCGACCAAGAACTCTTCCTCAACTACATGAAGGTCTCCATGAGGTACACCAGCGCTATTGGGCTGATAGATGCAGCAGAGGAAGTGAGGAAGAAGGCGACTAGCGAGGAGAAGCAGCGCATGGAGCAGCGCTATGGAAACCCAGGTAAGGTGGTCATGCCCATCAACATTCTCCTATGGGCAATGAAGGAGGTCGACTCCGGCGATGCTGGGCAGAGGCAGCGGTGGGCAGACCACCACTATGTCGCTCCAGCACAAGCTACATCAAATGCAAACACAGTAGAGGTGCACAAAGACGACGACGACCTACAGATCGTCGCACAGCCAGCTGTGCAGGTTCGCTGCCGTCCTCCTCCCATCATCATCATCAATGAAGACGAAGAGGAAGAGGAGGTGGAGGTGCAGCCAAATCCCACCCAACTGAAGCAAGAGGTACGACGATCCGGACGCTTAGCAGGACAAACAACTAAGTGAATCTGAAACTATAATCTTCAGTGTAATGCTACCTATGTCAGTTTCGTCAGTGTTAGTAATCTTCAGTGTTAGCAAGTATTGTGCTATCTATGTAATGCTACCTATGGTGCCTCCTATGTGAACTACCTATCTTTGTTCAGTGTTACCAAGTTTGTGCAATCTGTGAAATGTTACAACAAACTTCTCAGGACCATATTGCAGGTAGGATAAAAAAGACAGATAAAAACTACAGCAGGCTTAGATAATAAGGTTCTTAACTTAGCATTAGGGCATTAAAGATAACATCATCTTAGAGCATTACAGATCAAGGCCATAACAGCACCCCACACCACAACCAAAATGATCTGAAACCATAGACAGTTCTTAGGCTTAGGCAGTTCATAGCTAATATTAGTACTGAGATGCATATTTGCATCAGATGAGATGCATATTTGCATCAGACTCCTCCATTGCTAGGCCAGTTATATATATAGGACTCATATTTACTTACCAACCATGCCTAAAAACATCACTCCTCCATGACAACTTCTTTGATCTTGTCTAGCTTTTCCTTGCACCCATGACCAGCCTTCAGTAGCTCAGAAATGACATGCTCTAGCTTCTTCTTCTCTTCTTTAAGGAGGTCTCTCTCTCCACTTGTATCTCCTTCATGGCCTTCCTGTTGGAAATATGCCCTAGAGGCAATAATAAAAGCATTATTATTATATTTCCTTATTCATGATAATTGTCTTTATTCGTGCTATAATTGTGTTAACCGGAAATCGTAATACATGTGTGAATAACAGACAACAATATGTCCCTAGTGAGCCTCTAGTTGACTAGCTCGTTGATCGACAGATAGTCATGGTTTCCTGACTATGGACATTGGATGTCATCGATAACGGGATCACATCATTAGGAGAATGATGTGATGGACAAGACCCAATCCTAAACATAGCATAAGATCGCATAGTTCGTTTGCTAGAGTTTTCCAATGTCAAGTATCCTTTCCTTAGACCATGAGATCGTGTAACTCCCGGATACCGTAGGAGTGCTTTGGGTGTGCCAAACGTCACAACGTAACTGGGTGACTATAAAGGTATGCTACGGGTATCTCTAAAAGTGTCTGTTGGGTTGACATGGATCGAGACTGGGATTTGTCACTCCGCTTGACGGAGAGGTATCACCGGGCCCTCTCGGTAATGCATCATCACAATGAGCTCAATGTGATCAAAGTGTTTAATCACGGGATCATGCATTACGGAACGAGAAAAGTGACTTGCCGATAACGAGATTGAACGAGGTATTGGTATACCGACGATCGAATCTCGGGCAAGTAAAATACCGATTGACAAAGGGAATCGTATACGGGATTAATTGAATCCTTGACATCGTGGTTCATCCGATGAGATCATCGTGGAGCATGTGGGAGCCAACATGGGTATCCAGATCCCGCTGTTGGTTATTGCCCGAGAGCCGTCTCGGTCATGTCTGCATGTCTCCCGAACCCGTAGGGTCTACACACTTAAGGTTCGGTGACGCTAGGGTTGTGAAGATATGTATGTGCAGTAACCCGAATGTTGTTCGGAGTCCCGGATGAGATCCCGGACGTCACGAGGAGTTCCGGAATGGTCCGGAGGTAAAGAATTATATATAGGAAGTGCTATTTTGGCCATCGGGACAAGTTTCGGTGTTATCGGTATTGTACCGGGACCACCGGAGGGGTCCCGGGGGTCCACCGGGGGGTCCACCTGCCCCGGGGGGCCACATGGGCTGTAGGGGGTGCGCCTTGGCCTATATGGGCCAAGGGCACCAGCCCCAAGAGGCCCATGCGCCAAGAGAGAAAAAAAAGGGGAGAGTCCTACAAGGGGAAGGCACCTCCGAGGTGCCTTGGGGAGGATGGACTCCTCCCCACCCTTGGCCGCACCCTTCCTTGGAGGAAGGGGCAAGGGCTGCGCCTCCCCCTCTCCCTTGGCCCTATATATAGTGGGGAAAAGGAGGAGCAAACCAACCCTAATGCCCTGGTGCCTCCCTCCTTCCTGCAACACCTCCTCCTCCTCCCGTAGTTGCTTAGCGAAGCCCTGCCGGAGTTCTGCTGCATCCACCACCACACCGTCGTGTTGGATCTTCCTCAACCTCTCCTCCCCCCTTGCTGGATCAAGAAGGAGGAGACGTCTCCCGTCCCGTACGTGTGTTGAACGCGGAGGTGCCGTCCGTTCGGTACTAGATCATCGGTGAATTGGATCACGGCGAGTACGACTACCTCATCCACGTTCACTCGAACGCTTCCGTTGCGATCTACAAAGTGGTATGTAGATGCTATCTAATCTGAATACTCGTTGCTAGATGAACTCATAGATGGATCTTGGTGAAACCGTAGGAAAAATTTTAATTTTCTGCAACGTTCCCCAACACTTCCTAGTGTTTTGAATGATATCAGCTTGACTCTACAGGATGCATCTCTGTTCTTTCTTCAGCTTAAGCTTCTCCATTTGAACCTCAATCTTTGCCTACTCCTCAAGCTGGTGCTTCTTCTCCTTAAGTTCATTGATTGCCTGGCTTGTGTAATCCATGTCATGGGATTTCTACCCATCCTGGTAATCAAACAGCTTGGATACATCATACACAAGCTGACTGTACTGATTGGCAAGAGAATCCAGCTCCTTCTTCGGTTTCTCAACCTTTATCTCATGAGCTTCTTTGTCTTGAACTCTACCAAGGTTTTCCTCGTGGTACATATCCCACAGTTTGGTTAAACACCTCTGCAGAATTACTGGCCAAGGGGCATCTACCCACTCCAGAACACCACAGTTCACACCATCCTGAAAATGCAGTGAAATATTAATGCTAACTAAATCCAGTAAAATTCGGTTATAGATGAACACCACACCAGCTTTGTACTTCAGTTTTCAGTTAACAGATACTGAAGCAACAAGAATATCAATGTTGTTTGCACTATGTACCACCAAATAAATCTACACATGAAAACCACTAACAATAGTTGCTCTTACTGTAGTAGCACATCCAATGAATCTCCTTCCAGTGCCAGTCCCTTCAAATGCCACAAACCTTCCTGGTCTCTGCCTGTGCAGAATGCACTTACGGTCAGATTCAACCACAAGCCCACTGAAACTTGGATCTATCACCGTGTCAGGAGTTTGCTGCAGTACCAACCCCATATATATCAGCCACAACACCTCACACATAAGAACGACATGGAAGAGCAGAGTGAGCTCAAACCCTAACCCTAACCCTAGCATAGGAGAGAACAGAGTGAGCTCACTTACAAAATACTCCATCTGCATGCTGCCGTACTCGTCCATGTACTCGTCATCGTCGGCGTCGGATGTCTCATTGCTGTTGGGCCAGGAAGGCATCCTCGCGCCGCCGCGTCGCAGTCGCCGGAGGTGAGAAACAGAGGAAGAAGAGAGCTCGGAGAGAGGAGTGAGTGAGAGTGAGTGAGGGTCGGCCGGCCGGTCGGTCGTTTTGACCTGGCCCCTGGCTGGTTCCGACCGAGCCGGGCCACTAACGGCCGCGAGCGGGCGTCCGTTAGCCGTTTGGGCCGCCGTCGGCCTGCCATGTGGGCCATCCCTGTCAGTTAAGCGGTTAAAACGGCTAAATGGACGATCAACACGACTTGATAGTTTTTTGTCATAAAATTAGAAATTTTTTGTAGTTATTAGTCACTTTTTTGAAAGTGGTAGTTCTGTGAGACGGATAATCCTAATGTGGTAGTTTTTTGTCAAATACATACACCAGTGAAAGGGAAACCAAAGAAACTCACTAAAAAGGAAGAAGAGGAAACTGCGGGCCACGGCCAGCTCGGCCAAGCCCAGGTGCTTCCTTTCTTCGCACTCCACTCCACGCTCTAGCGTGATCATTTCTCTCTCTAAAAAGAAAAAAAAAACTCTAGCGCGACTATCTCGAATCCGAGGCTCCTTCATCACCGACCTCCAGCAGCCTTCGCTCCTGGATTCTTCGTGCCACAGACGTCTACCTCTGCGCCTCCACCTCCATGAGGGGCCATTGGTGGAGGAGAATGTGCGGCCTGCTTGCATCTAACATCTACTTATGTAGCTAAAATGCCTACTTAGTATTGGTGTACGCTTGGTTCGTGAACTCTATATATGTTGTAGTATAAGTGCATTGTGAAGTTTGGTTGACCTCGTCAAATTATTTGTCATCTATAGGATTGTTCATACGTTGTTGAATTGTCCTTGAAAGTTTGGTTGACCTCGTCAAACTATCTATCATCCATAAGATTGTTCATGTGTTGTTCAATTGTCCTCGAAAGTGTCTATTTATCGTGTCAGCGGGCACTTGAGATTATGTCGAATTTGGTGAAACATGTTGAAGTGAGCCGGAAATGCATGTCTTTGTTGAACAAGTGGAAATATGAAACTACAATGGCAATGGTACTGAACCAGTGAGAACATCTATTTCCATCTCATATTTGGTGGATTAATGAAACTTTGGAAATGCAATTTTTCAAAAGCAAGGAAAAAAAGAACCTATCTACTCCTTGTATTGCTGTGTAAACTATAGAATCCTCGAGATAATTGCAAGGAGAAAGAAGCTCGGCTGAACAGTTGAACTGAATTATTTCACACCTTTCAAATTTTCTCGTGAGAGATATGTTTTTTTTTAATATCCAGCAATTGCTGGCCTTTTGATTGATCATTAGCAGAGCAGCGGAAAACAACAAGGTGAGGAACATCCTATGATCCAAAGGGGATGAAAAGAAATAGAAAAAAGCTATGCCTGCCAATTTGACCCGGCCACTATTAGGTGCTGATGCTCACCGAGATCTCTTTTCGGTACCCATGACACCATGCCAAAATCTGCATTCAGCCGTCGTCCTTCGCTAATATAGGTATGATATACTGATGCAAATTCACTTGGAAACATACAACTGGTTGGATGTGACGCAAACCTGTAATATTTTTTCTTGAACACGCACGAATGTGTGTATTGTATTATATAGAAGGGGTGGTACAGACTACAGACCCAGGTCCACAGTTGATGATACAAGGAAGACTAGTACATCAACCAGCGCCACACCGTAAGCTAAACAACTCACGAGTCCACTCTAAATGTGTACATGGTATTACTCACGCAAACCTGTAATAGCTTGCACAAGCATAATCTCAGAAAGCACAATTAACACTTTGCGCAAACATCTTTCCAGAAGCACAATAGCAAAGCATGCAACCTAGATTCCTGAAATCATTTTTTTTTCGAATACGCACGAGTGTGCGTACTATATATTAAAAAAGAGGATGAAAAGTGAGAAACCCTTCCATGTTGGCGGTTATAATAGTTTGTACGTAACCCCAACTCCACTCAATCTATCGAAGCTAACTCCTCGTGTCATTACCCGCCTCCACGGCCGCTATGAAGCGGTCCATATCTGCCTTAAGTAGGACTGCCTCCTTCCACGCCCTACTTTCTAACGTTACTCTATAAGTTACATATGCGATTGACGAAGCATCACCATTCCGTTCCAATGCTTCCATAATTCCCACATTACAAGGATGAGTAGCGCCCTTGCATCCTTGCTTCCTGTAGCGCTTCCACTCGTGGTCGTGCACCATTCTCCCAACCTTGATGCTGTTGTCGGTGTCCATTCCGACTTTCCCAAACCCGTGCAAACACACATCCACACTTCCCTCGCAAAGACACACTGTAGGAGTATATGGTTGATACTTTCTTCCTCCTGAACTGGCTTCCTCCTGAAACCATTATATGTCAGGTTGTTCTTGTAACCCACTTCTCCCTTTGAGCCAAATTATCCCAGATTTCGCCTTAACACTTTGGCAAACGAAAAGCTTAATGCAATGTACACGATAAAGTCAGTTCCCTATTTTTCATCAACGCTCCAGCGAACCAAAACATAGCTCTTGCACATGCACTACCAAAGAAGAAATACTCTCCCAGATTTTGAAACTGAAATGTCTACTACTGTACATGATAAAGCAATTAATTCCCAGTGTTTGCCCAGTTGGGGAAACAAAATATAGCTTCGCTTCCACTGAGATCATAACCAGGTTTTCTCTGCAAAAGGGCAAGATAAGCTGAGAAGGAGAAAACCATGCGGCAAAGCGCATGTGATGGTGCTAATTATTATCAGAGGCTACCTTCGGAAATTAGCAATGGCTCCTAGGTGCAAATGCACCCATTGTCTAAATACACATTTTAAAAAGTTGAAAAATTCCGAACAAAAATGCCGCGTGTATATCCGAACCTTCTATGTGTGTGCATAAAGTTTTCGGTGAAAAACGAGGTTTTTGATGGCTTGTGTAAAAAAGACAATTTCTGATGCTTCATTACAACTATTCATTTTGCATTTCCTTGTCTTTTTTACACAAGCTACAAAAAACGTCGTTTTTCACCGAAACTTTGTGCATGCACATAGAATGTCCGGATATACCGGCGGGATTTTTGTTCCGATTTTTTTAACTTTTTAAAATGTGTATTTAGACAATGGGTGCATATGCACCTAGGAACCAAAACACCGCGTCCGGCTACCTTCACTTATAGTATATACACGAATAATCTATACAGAATGGGCTCCTTCACTAGTCAAGAACAAAGGAAAACGTCTAAATAAGTTTCTTATATAGATCATATACTATTGAAAATTGTCTAGTTATAGATGGAAGGGCAACAAATTAAACAAGAGCAGTGTCTAGCACGCTGCAATATGCAACAGAACATTCACAGTTTACAATGTGCAATATGGCAATAACAGATTGTTGTGGCAACTTCAACAGCCTTGTCTTCTACTTTGAGCAAAACATACTATTATTGTTCACACAGATTATTGTGAGAATAACTGATGGGATAAGTATATTTTTCGTCCCTCATCTCTCTTGAAAATATAGAAATCGTCCCTCAATTTCGAAACCGGTAAAGGTTAGTCCCTCAACTTCTCAAACCGGATAACTTTAGTCCCTCGTACCGCTTTGGATGGTTTCGTTGATGATGTGGCATGGTTTTGACCCTGGTATTCAGAGTTGACTGTCACCTCTTCTTCTTCTATTTTCCCACGCAATAGGCATTTCATCAAATAGTTGATGTGCACACTCTGGCTCGTGGGCTCCCGCCACCTGCGCTCGTCGGCTACCGGCTCTTTTCCTCCTCCACGCCAATGCCAGGCACGGGTCCATGACGCATTCTTGGCGTCTTTGATCCAGCGGTAGCCTCTCGTACGTGGTGTTGCCGGACGTGGCTACAATCACCATGACGGGGCCAGAGCCCGGACGCGGCCGGGCAGCTCTCCCATCACGGTACCCGCCCATAGGTGACCCGGCCACGCAGATTATTTTTATACTATCGAGAGAGTTGAGGGGTGAAAAAGAGCAATGCTACATCAACGGAGGATTATGGGACCATTACGGGCTAATCTTGACATGACAATTATCCATTGGATTAAGGGGGAGGAAAGGGGCCCCACCCCGGTGAAAATCACGGGGGGGGGGGGGGGCGAGAGAATTGTATGGAAAGTCCCGTAATGGTCCCACGGGCCCGTGTGTTTAGCATTTTCGTAAACATACTTATCTTATAACTGTTTGTTGTGGCAACTTCAACAGATTGTTGTGGCCACGCGGATTATTTTTTTGAGAAACACCAGCAATTCTATTCATACTCATAATAATTACAGGTACACTGATTTGGATCTAAAATTCAAGAAAATACAAAGTAGCTCCTATAACTAAGAATTGCAATGAAATGTCTTGGAAACACCTTCTTCACGGTATCATTCTCTGTTGTAAGAAATACTTCAAAGACTTCGATAAAAAGGCTGCAATTGGACTGAAGCAACTGTGTTGCCACTCTTTCACCCTCACGAACATTATCAATAATGGTTTTTGAAAGCATCTTGAGTTGCCCATCGAAAAGATAGAAAGCCTTGGTCGATGAACATACTTGGGTTGGGCATGATTCCCTAGAAGTGCAGGTCGTCAGATTACAAAATTTCCATCATGGTGTCGATGAAATTATTTACCTCCACAAAGAATCAAACGAACAAAAAAAGTTTGGCACACCAATATAAACTTATCATTTCCGAATACTCGAATCTGCGATGATAGAAAGTTCTCCAATCTCATGACACCGTCAAAAGAACGATAGTAAATTTATTCTCACACAAAACGATGATCCTAGACGATAAAGAAAAATGTAGAACTCTTGAAGATGCGAGGTCCCCCCACCACTCAACGCCAGATGGCACCAAGAGGAGAGGGGGCCAAAAATTCCCTGGCGGCGGCGACTGCCCTAGACGAAACCCTCGCGTCGCGAGGTGGACGTTCACCCACATAGATTTTTTTAAGGGTCCCACATAGATTGTTTTAGGGGGTTCACCCACATAGATGATACGTGGGCTCGTTTGATGGGCTGAAAGCAGCGCATGCAACATTACATGGGCTTTAGCCCGTTCGCGCGCTTACCACAGAACCCACACAAAGAACCCTATCCTACCTATAGCTGGCCAAATGGGCTGGTTTTTTCGGGCAGGCCCGTGAGCACGCCGGCACGGCCCGCCTTGGGCCAGGCACGACCCGATCTAAACGGGCCGGGCCCGGCACGCGGCACGCCATGGGCCGTGCCTGGGCCTGGAGGCTGGGCACGCGGGCCGGCACGGCACGGCCCGATTACTTTTTTATTTTTTTATACATCTATATATGGCCTAACATGTAAAAATAGGCTAAAAACGTTCAGAGCGTCAAATAACAGGCTAAAAAACACGGCCCACCGTGCTAAACGGGCCAACGTGCCGGCCCGTTTACTAACTGGGCCGTGCCTGGGCCTGGGGGCGCAGCACGCGGGCCGGCACGGCACGGCCCGTATAGTAATCATGCCCTGGCGGGCCGTGCCGGGCCAGGCACGATTGCGATGGGCCGGGCCGTGCCGTGCCGGGCCGGCCCGTTTGGCCAGGTATGATCCTACCCCTAAAAAAACCCTAAAAAAAAACCAAAAAAGGGAGAACCCAATCCTGCGGAAACTCGAGCGATGGCCAGTGAAATGCTGGCGGCGGCGGCGGCGGCCAAACGGCCGTCGACCCCCGCCTCCTCCCTCGGCGAAGATGAGATTCTCGAGATCTTCCTCCGCCTCCCCGACCTCCCGGCGCTCGTCCGCGCCGCGCTCACCTGCCGTTCGTGGCTCGGCGCCGTCCGCTCCTCCCCGTCATTCCGCCGCCTCTTCCGCGCCCTCCACCCGGCGCCACTCCTCGGGCTGTTCCTCGACCCGACCGGCACCGAGATCCCCACGTTCGTCTCCAGGCGCCGCTCCGACCCCGCCGCCGCTGCCGCCGTCCGCCGCGGCGACTTCTTCCTCACCTCCCTCCCGCAGAAGGACGACTCTTCCCCGGGGTGGCAGGTCGCCGACTGCCGCAAAGGCCGCCTTCTCCTCTGGAACTTGCTCGACTGGACGCAGGTCGCCGCCCTGAACCCTCTTACCTGGGCCGTGGACTTCCTCCCGATGCCGCTTGAAGATATGTTTGCTGAGAGCGGTGACCAGTTCAACTTCGATGGTTTCCACCTGCTGTGCTCCGACGAGAAGCCCTCCTCCTTCGGCGTGGTCTGCGTCTTGGGGGATGTGACTAAGGTTCGTGCCGCCGTCTTCTCGTCAGAGACTTGGGAATGGGTCGTCCACCCGTGGGTCGACATCGGAGCAGAAAGGAAGCTAAGGTTCAGGAGTGGCATGCTGGTGGGTTCTTCTGTTTATTGGCCTTACAACTGGCTAGTAAGTAACGGCGATGAAGGCGAAGGATATGCGGTTAAGCTTGACACAGTGACCATGGATTTCTCCTTTGTGGACCTGCCTTTGAAGGTGCAGGGGTACAATTTCAAGATTGGGGACACTGAGGACGGCGAGCTTTGCATTGTGTATGCAGTGGACTCCCTTCTCCATGTTTGGATCCGTCGAGCAGACGACGACGACGACAGGATCGAGAGATGGGTACCGCACAAGACATTCTCTTTGATTGAAGATATTGGTTGGATTACTGAGACATTGCGGGGCATGTATACCGGCCTGGAAGTTTTGGAAGTTAGGGCAGGGTGCCTGTACATGGCGACAAAGCACAGTTCACCTTGCCGCTGGTTCTTCTCCATTTCCTTGGATACCATGGAGATTGAGAGGCTATTTCAGGGGAGATGTGATGGCCAGGCCTATCCGTATATTATGGCCTGGCCTCCTTCTTTGGTCGGCGATCATGGGAGCATTGGACATGATGGGGTTGAAGGTTCTCAGTGAAGTGTGACAACTCATGGGTATGAGTTCCATTATCAAATACGTACTTCTGAAAATCATTCCTTGTATCTGAAGTAATGGTTATTTGCGTAGAAATGTTTTGATGCATTGAAATTTCTGGCTCAATGCTGAAGCTAGTGAACTATTTTGGAAGAATGGATTGTTGTTATTCTCTGCACGCTTTCTACGATGCTGCATTTGCTGCCCGGCCCCATTAATCAATTTGTATCCACTGTTTACAAAGTCATTTATTTAGAGAAAATTATACCAGGATGGCTAGTTATTCTTATTCTTTTGCCATGAAAAGTAGTTGCAAAATTCAACAAAATGAAATGTCAAACATCCATATGTCCTTGTGACAAAAAAAAATTCATAGCACTTTACATATTAGTGAGTATTTGTTACCCTGGTCTGTGAATTTTTTATAGGTATTTTCTTTTTTTCCGTTTTTGCCTACACAATCTATTCATTTTTTTTCAGATGCCTTGCTTTGTTTTTATTTGTAACATCACAGCTACTAACTTCAAATTTTGCTTGAAGTGCTCGGCCAGTATTTGGGATACATTTGCCATAACTTTCATGGTGGGAAGAGAATGAGAATGCAGTAAGTTCAATTTGACTTGTTGGAACTTAAGACCCCAGAGAAGTATTATTAGTGAGCGAAGCACCATAGTATGTATTATAATGTTGATCCTGTCCTGATCCGTCCATGCATGCTTGTATTACATGAATGCAGTATTCCTGGCCTAATAAAGGTTCATATATAGTTGCCTTTAAAGCTGTGAACCGTTGGATCAGAGAAGTAAAAGCAGTGAAATCTTTTGAGACCCGACGGACGGTTTAATATAGTATTCCCGTACGTCTGGCGTCTGACCAAAGAGCTGTGGCGGAGCACATATTAATAATATTGTTCCTGCATTTCATATCATTGGCATTTTTCACATTCTGAAGTATCTGCAGCTCAGTCAGCAAGTCGCCCAGAGCCGGTCTTTTTTTAAAGCAGCTTCAGACTGTATGCACGCTCTGGGTCAGCAGCAGAATCCACATCCTGAAGCACTCATTGCATCAAAAGAGTACAATTTACACTACTTGCCAATTGTGTAAATTGTGTACTAGAATTCAGCTTCAGACATTATATGAGACCCGTACTGGAGCATTAGAATTTCACAAGGCTTTGCTGCAGGGTTTTCTCCTTCTCAGCTTATCTTGCCCTTCTGTAGAGAAAACCTGGTTATGATCTCAGTGGAAGTGAAGCTATATTTTGTTTCCCGAACTAGGCAAACACAAGTAAGGAACAACCTGACATATGATGGTTTCAGAAATCTAGATTGCATGCTTGCTACTGTGCTTCTGGAAAGGTGTTTGCGCAAAGTATTAATTGTAAATGCACTGCCAAAGAAGAAATACTCCCAGATTTTGCACACTGTGAAATGTCTAGTACATGATGAAGCTAACAATTCCCAGTGTTTTCTCAGTGTAATGATCGATGCATTTGCCAGAGCTTACTGCTGCATATACCATGGGCCTCTCCTTGCTCTGAACGAGCACACAAGTACATCAGAGCAATACATTGCTAACTGAAACAGATTTTGCAATTGTGAACAAGAACTCACTTCTCGAAATTTCATAATTTCATAAGTAGCCAAGTAGTGGAACCACAAGACTTTGATGAAAGCAGACCAGACGAGATAACTACTCTGCATAAGGGAAGTACCCTTCCAACCACACCAAACAAAGATCCGAGTTGCGCAGTAGTACATGCTCCAGTTATATGGTAGTAAAACTGCTATAAGGTACTAGAGGAGATACTTCACGAAGTAGGTACAATCCATGAGCTTCCTTGTATCTTTCTTCTTCAAGTTGCGGTTCTATTTTCAAGGGAAACAGAAGAAAGGTCAGCATGGAGATAATGAACTATCTGAATATCAAATGAAGAACTAAGACAAGTGTCTGGTACAACAATAGTAAGTATCATGTACGCTTGAAAGTCAAAATAACATTTGTTCCGACCAAGATGTTCAAAACCTCCAGGGGTATAGGTTAAATGCCTTCATATCCTAGACATTGAACTTTCCATTATAGTCTTATACAGTGCGCAGCTCAGTCAACAACACCTCTGATCATAGAAGGACAAATGCCATGCAAACACAAATTAACCGCAATTAACTTGTATTATCCACTGGAAGGATATTTTTCACTGTGATATATCTGTAACAGAAATTGAGCATAGAAATATACAATCCACTAAGCAAAGCGTACAGTGAAATTTTTCCTTCCAGTGGATAATACAATTTTAAAATATCGCAAGAAATCAGTCATATGGCTAACAAAATTTTAAAATAGTGTGATGGACAATATGCATTACAAAACCATGTAAGCTCAGCAAGAGCTGTGTAGAGATCATCTAATATAAAGGCCAGAAGACAAACCTTGCAGGATCATACTTGACCGCAGGGAATATGGGAGGCCAGATCATCATAAAAGGATGGATATCACGGTAACGAGTGCTTCTGTATTCATGCACTTTACGTAGTGTCCTGCACCTGACATCCAAGTGCAATACACATCCACCCATCTGCAAGAACACAAAGCCACCATAGTCCACCACCTGGTCCATGAGAAGAACATTATGCCCATCCTTGATTATGGAATCCGACTTCCTCAAAGTAGCACACATTTCATGCAGGCAGATGCTATCGACCAGCAACCAGTTGTCCCCCTTGCGGAGCCAGAAGCGGAGTTGAAAGTCCTTAACATGGATGAGATATACACCAGAAGCATCACCGGCCCGTGACAACATGGTGGTGGCTCCGTTGCCATGCTCCACTCCTTGTGGAAGCCGAACCATGGAGAAACTCGAGGTCGTCAAATCGAAGACAAGAATGTCGCTTGGGCCTGCCGCCATATAAATTTTATTGCCGACGAGCACAGCTTTTGGTGTCGAGCGCGGACGAGGGAGTTGGTCTATGTCCAAGAGATGATGCCTGCGCCAGGAACCATCCTGCATCATATATACGTGCACCCTAGATTCTTGGTTGCTAGACTCCACATACACGTAGTAGTAGGACAGGCCATCCCCTTCCTTGGAGACGACTTGTCTCAAAGTGCAGGAACTGCCGAAGGGGAGTTGAGGGCGTGGGAGTGATGGAAGGATGGTCAGACCTCCCCCATGGCACAGCGGGCGGTGCACCCCAAGTGCGCTCTTGTCTGTGTACAAGGTGACGAACACGCTGCCGTTCCGGCAGTCGAGCATGCCGGGCGATAGCCTCCTGTATGCGCTGAAATTTGTGCGGCGGACGATGGCAGAGAGCTCTGCGGGCTGCGGCAACATCCGGACGAAGGTTGGTGGGGCGGAGTCACAGTACCTGTCGTCGATGTAGAAGCCGAGGAGGCGGGGCGGGTGGAGCTCGCGGAAACGGCGGAGGAAGGCGGGCTCGGAGGCGTGCCCCAGCCAGCGCTTGCAGACGAGGGCGGCGCGGACGAGGGTGGTGGGGAAGCCGACGTGGAGGAGGATCTCTACGAGGAGGTCGTCGTCGTCCAGCACCTTGGATGCGATGGCCGCTGCCGGCGGCGTCTGGCTGCCGCCCTCCATTTCTGGGCGCACAGAGGGGATCGAGGGTGGATGGTTGACCAAGGAAAGAGTCGTTCTCCTGGGCCTTGCTGCTTGTCGTATCATTTGGCCTCTCTGACTGCATATGCTGGCTGTGCAACCACAAGAACCCGTCGTGGAAGTAGTGAGATAATCTACTGTATTTAGGAGTGATTCGATGACCAATCAGAACCCGATGCTAAGAGTCGGACATATACAGAATGAAATCGATGTCGCACACGGGCTGCAAAAGCTATAAATCCATCTTCAAGCAGCATGTCTGTTGTGCCCGGCTCACAGCAAGAAGAAGCATCCAAAGAGATTTAAAGCTGGTTAATTATAAGGGTTCATACCCCGCAAAAATAAATAAATTATAAGGGTTCATGATCCTCGGTGTTGGTTGGTTAGGTGTTGTTGACATCTTCAGAGAGACATGCAGGGAGCTGCACTCCCGTCTTGCGAACGCGAAGTCGCCGACAATAAGAGTATAAGACCCTCATTGTGCTGCCAACCATATCCGTGGTACATTTCTGACTAACACACTCTGATCATTTCAAGCGGAAAAGAGCTTTTGACTGAATTTGGTGTTCACTGCATCTTGTCAGATAATTGGATTCGTTGTCTGGCTAGTGCCATGCCTGAAGTCGCTGGTCATCGGCCGGCAACCCTATTAGAATCATCCAGGATTCTTTCGAGTTTATGGGGTATGAATCTGAAGTCTTATATGCGTGTGCGTGCGTGCGTGTGGGTGTGTGTACCTGGCTACCTGCAGATCAAAATTCAGTGTTCATTCAGTGTCACTCCAGTGACTAGCTACTTATCCTAGGTGGAAACCTGACACAAGGTAGAAATATAAGTATCTTGATCAACGATCAGTCGTCAGCAGTTCGCCATTGTTTGAATTCACTCTAAATGGATCTACATGCTTGTGGAAGTCGATGCTGAACCGCTCGGTGATGAGCGATCATGTGCATCTCCCACATGGCATTGCGGGTGATCAGGATCTCCGTGGTGCACACGGCGCATGTTGTCTGGTTCCTTCCCTATGACCTGCTCTACCACTACGTGCTCTTGATGCAGTTCACGTTGCCTCCCACTATGAACATAGGTAAGCTCTCCACTTTCGCCGTTGTCTTCTTCTGAAGATTTGCTAAGTCCTGAACATTGACCTTGCTGAATAACCGTGCGCCTTGGCGATTTCAGGGGCCATGGCGCAGCTGTCCGATGTCGGTCAGGAGGAGTGCTCGGTGATCTTCCTATGATCGTATCTCATTGCCGCCGTCGCGCTCACCACCTTGTCCACCGTCTTCATGTCCATCTAATGTGATCTTCCTGTGTACAGTGTTCATTACAGTGTTTAAGTAGGCTTGCCATTCTTTATGTGTTCCATTTTCAGCCTGTCCTGTTTTTGCAAAAAGCTGGTGGATGCAGGAGCGGATCCAAAGACCAAACTAGAGGCCAGTCTGCCCCTGGACCCTGGTTGAGGCAGGAACTTGCAAGAACCCCCAACTCCCCTGGTTCTGCAGACTTCGGAATCCCAGCATACCAATTCCATAGCAAAAACGTAGTCTGAATCCCCTGGTTCTGCAGACTTCTGAATTCCAGGAATTTGTATGCCGGTCCATTTTTTGCAGAAAACACAGACTTCAATGGTGGTAGATCTGTGATTACAGTAAAGGTAAAGCACTGGACACTTGAAAATATTTTGGCCAAACTTTTCCATAATAATAATCCGAGACTTCTCCCAACACTTTGGCCAAATAAAACATGTAGGTAGGCAGGACACACTTAAATGTGAGTACATGGTAAGTTTATATTCGCTCTCATGTTTTGCCTAACAGTTTGGTAAACAGGTCTGTATATCAAAATTGAACTATAAACAGGTCTGTGCTTTTCAGTTTCCAGCTAAGAAACATATGCTAAGATGGTGGCAACAAAGGATCATTACATACAAAAGCATTAGGATGCTTGGAAGGGAAAAAATGACGACATAAACAGAGCATCTATCCCTCGATATTCGCTTGAAAGGGCATTGAACTGGCTGGCAACATTTACGTAATGAGCTATCAAATGGATCAGGCATCCACATATCATGTATGTGCTTGTTATAGTGAAAACTGTAACTACCACAATCTCTTCTGAAATCAAATTGTGCATCTCTTGAAGCTTTGTTATCCAGCTGTAGCCACCTGTGCTGATTAGCCATCCATTTCTCATTGCAGGTATTACCGTGGACACCAAATTTCATTACCTCGAGTACCTTTGCATTCAGGACAAAGAACTTGGCAAAGTTAACATCTGGTCTCTTGCCTTCATAGGTTTCCAAGACTATTGCTCTGAGATGGAGTTCAAGGCATTCGATAGGATCAAGGGTGTCATATTGCCGCACATTTTTCATATTCTCCCTAAGATGTGACTACAAAATAACAAGAAAAGCATAAACACCACTTAGGTCGCAATAAATAGAGTATATTTTTTGTAGGCAATAGAAGAGCAATTTCCTCATAGCTTCCTTCCAAATATCCAATCATATTTGGATTAGTTGCATGATGTGTGAAGTGAGGATTATTGAACAATATAGTCCCCTAACTAATTACTTTTAACTTCAATTCACACATGTTTTGATCACTAGATTTATCATCATAAAATTTGCAGAAAATTTCCCCTAATCAATTATGGAAAATTACCCAAAAAACTTTATTGCGGAAGTTAATTACGAATTTATTAATATTTCCATATGCTCCAAACTAGACATCCAGAGAGATATGGTTGATCAAAATTAAAAATCCATATAATTAGTTTTAACCGTATGTTCTTTTGGAGTGATTAGCATGTAGCAACAAAGATTTCACCTGGATGTACAACTTCTCTGTGCAGGGAAAGCATCTAAGAAATCCAACAACTATGTCCAGATTGGGGCCAATAGAATCTAGAACCAAGATCCTCACTGTGCGCGTCGAAGTAGTCAAGCAGATGGGGATCATTTCCTGGAGAAAACAAAGAAGATGTAGCATGCTATAATGCAAATAAGAACGCCGGAATGAGAGTTTCAGGAGACTTGTCCTACCTCTGGAATTATTGTTCCATGCTCAAGTTTGGAGATTCTGGGAGTCAGGTAGCCCAACACCGCCAATTTCGGTGCGGCGATGACCCTAATTGTTCTTGGACCCTCTTGACCAGGTTGGGTCAATCTTTCAAGGCATGGTGCATCCTCAATGATAAGCTCCACCATATCTGCTTGGTGACGAACATAGACACAAATACTCCGGAGAGTCGACGAGACGAGACGGATGACAGTAAGCCCATGGATGCTCTGTAGATCAAGGTTCTCGAGCATAGTGCACCCAGAAAGTAGGCGGTGGAAGACCGACTCCGAGATGATGATGTCATAGAGTTTGAGTTGCTTTAGCCGAGGGAGAAGAAGAGCGGGGGCGACATCAATCTTAGATAAATTGCAACCGCCGATGATGGCGAGCCGCAAAGTAGGCGCGAAGCGGAGCACGGAAGGTGGCACTAGGCTTTGCGTGTTTCTCCCATAGAAGTCGAGCTCCTCAAGGCCATTGAGGGCAGGGGACCGGAACCAGACGTCAAACCTGGCATAGGAGTCATTGCGGAGGCAGATGCTGCGGAGGGAAAGGCGACGGGCTGGTCCAGGATGCGAGATGAGGATCTTGGAGATGGTGGCGATGTGGTCGCGCCCTTGCCTGGATGTTTTGAATAGAAGGTCGTAGTTGACGGCAAGGTTTAGTGGGGCTGAGCGCCAGAGGTGGCGCCACCGGGTGGAGAGAATGGGGATCCGTGCAGCCTCTTTTGTGGGGAGGAGGGAGATGCTGCTGCTGAGGATCTCGTCGGGGAGGCGGCTGATGAGGTCGAGGTTCTCGTCGCCAGCATCACTACTGCTTGCCGGAGGCTCTTGCAATTCCAGCTCGTCCCGCCTCTGCTTCTTGGGTAATAAGGAAGTCATTGCATCATCCATGGCTGCTGCAACCAAAATATCTGCAAAAGATAGAAAAACACATTTGTTGAAAAGAACACATGAATAGAAGTATTTTCTCCGCCACAACTTGAACCTTTTCATTCATGAATGTACATTATAATATAGTTTGGAATGAGAACAGTTTACAGATGTAAACACATGACAAAAGAATATTCACACACAAATTAACCCTCGTCTAGGAATTGACCAGCTCTATGGCTACAATTACAATGCACAAAACGCCTCACTGTTTGTATATACATATATACAAATTTATCACGTGGATTTTGCTCAACACTAGGCAAACCCGGAATCTCGAAATCAACCTTGCTCCAAGTGCCTAATCGATGTTTTTTCTCTCTAAAAAGTGCTTAATCGATGTGGGAGGGACTCAAAGACACTTGAGCCGTAACACAGTACTAGTAGCTCTTACCCGAGTAGGCACCAGCCGGCTCCGCCGCGCACGCCCACCGGCGACGATTTGCCTGACCAGAACTTGGACCTGGACCTCTTCCTGGAGGCTGGAGGCGAGCGAGGGTTTCTCGTCGGGGACGTGCGGGTTGGTTCGAGCTAATGCAGCGGCCATTGACTGGACTCTTACCAGCGCTATATAAGGCTGGTTGTTGGTATTGGGCCTCTAGCTGTAGCGGGTCCAAATCCCTACAGGTGTTGCGATTCATCATCGTCCAGCGTTTCTCAACAAAAATAAAAACAAAAAAAAAGAAAATAAAAAATCATCATCATCCAGCGAGAATTAATGGATTTTTGCAGGAGAATGGACGCAGCCGCAAAGCAAAGTGAAGACGCACAGAACAAAACCCATCCTTCTTCTTCATCCTCTGGTCTCCACTCCACTGTTGCAGATTCTGGTTCGATTTGAGCCAAATATATGTTCCCACCGCCTGTTCGACGGGGTTCCTTTTTTTTAGAGAAAAGGCAAGAGCCCGACTTTATAGATAAAGCCACCAGGCAGAGTCATAACCAACACACGGCATCACATAGTTTAACAGAAACAGCTAAGAAGTCTGAGTACAAGGCATCAAGCCTATCATGGCGCGCAGGCCAGCCAAACGAGCAGCCAAACCATTAAGAAACCGTCCTCCTGAAACGCCGAAGAAGAGAGGAAGCCGTAGATTTCATTCTGGATAGCATATCGGCGAAAGCTTCAAGGCCCCCTTCCTTAGTCAATGATCTTCACTGCTGCAAAAGTACATTGGTTTTAAATAAGCAACTGACTGGGTTAGCCGGGAAAATGTGTTCAATAGTGATGGTCCAAAGCGTCCAACAAATCGCAGCCCAACCCATCAAGAACACCCGCTTAGACCGGCCAGCAAGAGAGTTAATACATCGCCGAAGATCCTCAAAAGAAGACGGGTTCCAATTGACGCGAAGCCAAAGTCTAATGCAGCAACATATGAATTTCGCCAAAAAGCATATGAAAAAAACGCATGTAAAAAAAAATAGCTATGCCGACGGCATTGCCGTCGGCATAGAAACGGCAGGGTTTTGGGAGGAGCCGTGCCGCGGATCGGTGACGTGGCGCCTATGCCGACGGCTGCCGTCGGCGTATCTACGCCGCGGATCGGTGACGTGGCATGCGGAGATATGCCGACGGCCGCCCGTCCCGACCGTCGGCGTAGGGTTGACAGCGTTAGCGCTGGTCACGGGCAGGGTCGCTGGGCCCACTTTGTATGCCGACGGCTTTGTTATACCGACGGCTGCTGTCAGCGTGTTCGTAGATAGGCCAACGGCCGGTCTGTGCCGACGGCTGCCGTCGGCTTATATCAACGTAGCCCGACGGCCAGGACGAGGCTGTCGGCCTATCTCAAACTAGGCCGACGGCAGCCGTCGGCATTGATTTGGCCGTCGGGGTAGGTCAGTTTTCCGGTAGTGACTAATCGAAACCAAACCTAGGGGCGGTGTATGGGAGCCTGGACACGCCGGGGAGGCAGGGACACAATAAAACTTCACCAAATGTACTATTTGTTCTGTGTTTATATCAGTCTGATGAGTTTTGGAACAACATTTCGCACAACTTATTTTAGATCACATTTACATGCTGGCTTAAAATTATTTTTCACTGATAGTTAAGCTCCCTCTTCTGTTCAAAATAATTCCCCAAGCTCCGGGAAATTTGTCTGCAAGGGTTTTACACCTCCACCTCAAGTATGCTGTCAAAACGTGGCAACTTGCAGAGATGAGCTGCTCTTTCAGTTTTCAGTCAGCATACAGTACACGGTAGCACCAAGGTTTTCCATAAGAACAAAAGGTTGTGTAAACAAAATGCTTAGAATGTTTGGAAAGAAATATATGACAAAGTAAACAGAGTATCTTGGAATCAAACCGATCAACAACATTTTCTTAGACAAAAGGCATTACGTCTTAAGAAGGCCCCAAAATGGTCACACGATACAAAGCTTACCGTACAAGGTACTCCTCACTCAAACACACATAACATAAGAGAAATTAAAATGACACCTGACAGTCAATGATGCCCTCCTCACTCAAACCCCAAAGAGAAGAAAATAAACGAAGCAACAAGGGATCAGCTAACTGCCTTGAGGAAGATCACAGCCCCGTGCAGCAGCCATGAGCATCGTCGACATCATTTAGATATCAAAGGGATCAGCCTTCCTAATATCATGTATGTGCATGTTACAGTTGCCATAAACTCTTTTAAAATCAAATCGAGCATTTCTAGAGGCTCTGTTATCCAGCTGCAGACGCCTCTGTTGATTAGCCATCCATTTCTCATTGGGGCCACCAGAGAGGCCGAATCTCATTATTTTGAGCACCCTTGCATTCAGAACAAAGAACTTGGCGAAGTTAACGACGGGTCTCATGCCCTCATAGCCGTCCAATACAATTTTTCTGAGATGCAGATCAAGGCATTCAATTGGATCGAGCATATCATGTTGCCACACATTTTTCATATCCTTCCTAAGTGATGACTGCAGAAGAAGAGAGAAAAAAAATAAGCATAGAAAGAATTAACCTTTTCCGTCAAAACAAAATAACCACTTCAAAGATGGCATCTATTAACATCAGATGACTTTCACTGATGCGTAAATTCAGGATTATTGAACAAAATAGTTCCCTAGAGCTAGAAGGTTCCTTTTATTACCTTCAAAGTTTCCAGGGTGCAACTTTGACCACTAGATTTATCAACATAAACTTGGGAAACAACAAAAACTTAATTGTGGATGTTAATTTAAACGAATATTGTATCAGTCGTCCAAGCTTGGCACCGAGAAAGTTGCTCCCTCCGTCTCATAATATAAGAGCGTTTTTTACACTACACTAGTATCAAAAACGCTCTTATATTATGAGACGGGGGGAGTATATAATTGAACAAAGATAAAAACCTCTTTGAACATGTTTAACACCATGCCAGTTTTTCAATTTTTTGCTGGAGTTGTTAACATTTAACAGCAAGAATTTCACCTGGGTGTATAGCTTCTCCGTGCAGGGAAAACATCTAAGAAATCCAATAACTATATCCAGATTAGGACCGATAGATTCTAGAGCCAAGATCTTCACTGTGCGCACCGGCGCGATGAAGTTCATGGGGATCATTTCCTGGAAAAAAAAGAATAAATACGTCAAGAAATATTCCACCAAAATGTATATTCCAAGAAGAAGGCTGGTATACCTTAACAATTGTGGTAGACACATAGCCCAGCACCGTCAGTTTAGGCGCTGCAATGATTCTGATTGTCCTTGGGCCATTTCGATTAGATGAAGTCAATCTCTCAAGGCATGGTGCATCCTCAATGACAAGCTCATGAAACACATCTGCTTTGGAGTTGGAATATACAGAGACACCAATACTCCGAAGAGTCGGTGAGAAGATCCGGACAGTGCTGAGCCCGCGGATGCTGTGAAGCTCAAGGGCCTCGAGCACAATGCAGCTTGCGAGCAGGAGGTGGATGGCCGCCTCCGAGATGACAACACCATACAAATTGAGCTCCTTCAGCCGTGGCAAAAGAAGTGCAGGGGTAGTATTAATCTCAGTGAAATCGGCACCATGAGATTTAGGTGCCGCGATGACCCTGATTGTCTTTGGGCCAAGAGATGTATCCGTTGAGATCAATCGCTCAAGGCAAGGTGCATCCTCAATGACAAGCTCCTGAAACACCACATCTGCTTTAGGGTGGGAACATACAGAGACATCAATACTCTGGAGAGTCGGTGACACGATTCGGACGGCGCTGAACCCGCTGAGGCGCTGAAGCTTAAGGCGCTCGAGCACAATGCAGCCTGCGAGCAGGCGGCGGATGGCCGCCTCCGAGATCACGACGTCGTACAGATTGAGCTGCTTCAGCCGAGGAAGAAGAAGCGCTAGGGCAACACTAATCTCGGGGAAATCGCAGCCACCGATGCTGACGGCGCGTAGGGTGGGCGCGAATCGGAGCACGGAAGGCGGTAGCGGGCGCGGTGGCCTGGTGCCCCCGTTGCGGGAGTAGGTGTCACCGGAGGAGGTGAAGCCGAGCTCCTCGAGGCCATCGAGGGCGGGGGACCGGAACCAGCCGTCGAACTTGCCGTAGCGTTCGCGGCCGAGGCGGATGCCGTAGAGGGCGAGGTGGCGGGCGGGGCCAGGGTGCGCGGCGAGGATCTTGGAGACAATGGCGATGCGGTTGCGCTCTTGCCCGGAGAGTCCTCCGGCGTCGAGGTTGAGCGGCGTGGTGCGCCAGATGTGGCGCCACCGGGAGGAGAGGATGGCCGTTCGGGCGGCTTCCTTGGTTCCGGGGAGGAGGGAGATGATGGTGCCGAGGAGCTCGTCTGGGAGGCGGCTGATGAGGTCGAGGCCCTCGTCGCCGCCGCCATCCCTGCTCGCCGGGGGATCTTGCGCCTCGCGCTCGTCCCGCTTCCGCTTCTTGGATGCGGCGGCCGCCGCCGCATCGTCCATGGCCGCCGCCGCCAAGAAGAAAGATTAATTTGCTGGAGAAGCACACAAGGAAACAGGCACGGTAGCACTACTAGCCCGGATTTATTGAGTAGGAGTAGTGCTTACTACGGGTCATGAAAGAATCCTCGGGCTGCTCGCACACTAAATTACCTCTGATCTTTGACGTCCTACGCAGCACAGTACCCGAGGCGACTCGCCGTGCATACGGCGCAGTGCATTGCAAGACACCGTTCAGTCGTTCACACCAAGTACTAGTACACAAAATCAAGTGAGCAGTGCCACAGCATGGCACGGTTCCAAACCTGAGAGAACTGCTGACTACAGGGTTCCATGGATGCTTAGGGCATGTCCAACGCCGACCCACAAACCTCCTGTATGCCGTCTGGACCATGTTGTCCGGATCACGGAAGTCATCCAACAACTGTCCTGTATCGCTCTGCGGTGTGGTCCAGATGCGATTTCTTCCCGTAAACCGAAGACAAACGTAGGGCTTTGTGGGAGTCCGAACACGTGAAATGTCGCTCTCCGCCCCCCTCCCCTGGTCCACCCAGAAGGAAGGCGAAGTATGCGCTTTTGTAGCATCCCGCGCTGTTCTCGTTTCAAAATCCCTCACTCTCTTCTTTCATTCCCCGCCGCTCTTCGCCCAATTCCCGCTCTTTTCTTTCACCCTCTCCTTCCTCCCGCCGTCGACGCATGGAACCGTTGGAGAACATGTCGGAGATAGAGCCGACGGATGTGCCAGAGGATCCGAGCATCATGCTCGTCCAGAAGATCGGCTCGAAGACGTGGCAAAATCGTCGCGTCAAAGCAAAGGCCGCAAAGGAGGAGAAGCTCAAAAAGCGGTTGGCCATCGATGGGTTTGGTGGTGACAATGGGCGCGGGGGTCGTGGAGGACGAGGCGGTCGGCATGGCCGAGGCGAACGCCGGCAGATGGGCGCGCCATTAGTATAGACAACATCGTGGCCAGAGCCTTACAAGTCTCCATACTACTACGCCGCCAAGAAGCTCGGAACCCCCGACAACAACAACAACAACAACAAAAACATTGGACACTTAACTCTTGGTGTTGGTATTGGGCCTCCATCTGATCCCCCTACGGGGTGCTGTGGGCCATCATGGTATAAGTATCCGGTTTTCCTTTCCCTTTCTATTTTGATGACACACTGAACAAAACCGGTCGCTGTTGCAGAGTTGGGTTGTCTTTTGAGTCAAATATTCCAACATGATAAGTATATAGGGTGTGGCCAGGTCTCGGCCAACTGAGATTTATCCAAGTCTCAACCAAGTGACATAACATGTTAAAAAGAAAAAGAAAAAACTGAAAAAAAATTACACGGATCTCAATGTGATATCTCACAAATATAGTATCAACCAAGACTTAACAAAGTCTCAGTCAACTAAGACTTAGCAAGACTGTTACTTTTTCATTCACAAGTGATTGTTGTTTGAACAAACATGGGATCTCAATTTTTTAATATTTTTGAAGAAAGACAGAAGCAAAGCACGCATTGCTGTTGTTGTTTGGGAAAACACAGCAAATACAAATGATTGCATTACATCGCTGTCATCTATACATCGTCTGTCCTCCTCATCCGCAAATACAACAAATAACTGACATCTGAAGCATCTGCGCAGCCCATCGACGGTGCTCATCAGTGGAGTGGCGCAACCAGCAGCTTCATGCCGATCTGGCGGGTGGAGCTCACGTTTATGGCACGGGGCGGGTCCAAGCTCGCCGGTTCAGTGGTGGAGGGTCGTGGTCGGTCGGCGGTTGGAAAGGGCTTCTACCCCGCCGCCGACCGCCGGCGCGCGCGCCCCAGCCCGTCCCTCCCTCCCCCCCTTCCCTGGCCCCCGTTCGCTTGCTCCCCCCCCCCCCCCCCGTCCCCGCGCGCGGGCGGGCCTCCCTGTCCTTCTCACCCTCGCCGCCGCTGGCTTGGGCCGCCGGGCCCCTTCCGCGCGCCTCTAGCGGCGACTGTTGGGAAACGTAGCATGCAATTTCAAAAAAAATATACGCTCACGCAAGATCTATCTAGGAGATGCATAGTAACGAAAGGGGAGAGTGTGTCCGCGTATCCTGGTAGACCGAAAGTGGAAGTGTTAACTTAACGCGGTTGATGTAGTCGAACGTCTTCTCGAATCAACCGATCAAGTACCGAACGTACGACACCTCCGAGTTCTGCACACGTTCAGCTCGATGACGTCCCTCGAACTCTTGATCCAGTAGAGGCATGAAGGAGTCGATGAGTTCCGTCAGCACGAAGGCGTGATGACGGTGATGGTGATGTGATCCGCGCAGGGCTTCGCCTAAGCACTACGAAAATATGACCGGAGTAGTAAACGGTGGAGGGGGCACCACACACGGCTAAGAAACAACTGTTGTGCTTTGGGGTGCCCCCTGCCCCCGTATATAAAGGAGGGAGAGGGGAGAGGGCCGGCCTAGGGCGTGCCCAAGTGCGGGTAGTCAACCCATGACTCCTAGTCCTAGTCGGCCCCCTTCCTTTCCAACGGAGGGGGAAAGAGGGAAGTGCAGGGAGAAAGGGAGAAGGAAAGGGGGGCCGCGCCCCCTCCCCCTTGTCCAATTCGGACTCCCATGGGGGGCACCACCTCTTGTGGCCTGCCTACTCCTCTCCACTATGGCCCAATAAGGCCCATTACCTCCTCAGGGGGTTCCGGTAACCCCTCGGTACTCCGAAAAATACCCCAACCTTTCCGGAACCATTTCGGTGTTCGAATATAACCTTCCAATGTATCAATCTTTACCTCTCGGCCATTTCGAGACTCATCGTCATGTCCGTGATCTCATCCGGGACTTCGAACAAACTTCGGTCACCAAAACACATAACTCATATAATACATATGTTGAACGTTAAGCGTGCGGACCCTACGGGTTTGAGAACTATGTAAACATGACCGAGACACCTCTCCGGTCAATAACCAATAGCGGAACCTGGATACTCATATTGGTTCCCACATATTCTACGAAGATCTTTATCGGTCGAACCGCAATGTCAACATACGTTATTCCCTTTGTCATTGGTATGTTACTTGCCCGAGATTTGATCGTCGATATCTACATACCTAGTTCAATCTCGTTACCGGCAAGTCTCTTTACTCGTTCCGTAATGCATCATCCCGCAACTAACTCATTAGTCACATTGCTTGCAAGGCTTCATATGATGTGCATTACCGAGAGGTCTAGAGATACCTCTCCGATACTCGGAGTGATAAATCATAATCTCGATCTATGCCAACCCAACAAAAACCTTCAGAGATACCTGTAGAGCATCTTTATAATCACCCAGTTATGTTGTGACATTTGATAGCACACAAGGCATTCCTCCGGTGTCCGGGAGTTGCATAATCTCATAGTCAGAGGAATATATATTTGACATAGATCGAGGCATACTTGGGACACGTTGTTTTGTCTATGTATTCACACATGCATAAAGTTTCTGGTTAATACAATTCTAGCATGAATAATAAACATTTATCATGAATAAGGAAATATAAAATAACAACTTTATTATTGCCTCTAGGGCATATTTCCTTTAGTCTCCCACTTGCACTGGAGTCAATAATCTAGATTACTTGTAATGAATCTAACACCCATGGAGTCTTGGTGCTGATCATGTTTTGCTCGTGGAAGAGGCTTAGTCAACGGGTCTGCACCATCCAGATCCATATGTATTTTGCTAATCTCTAAGTCTCCCTCTTTGACCAAATCTCGGATGGAGTTGAAGCGTCTCTTGATGTGTTTGGTCTTTTTGTGAAATCTAGATTCCTTCGCCAAGGAAATTGGTCCAGTATTGTCACAAAAGATTTTCATTGGACCCGATGCACTAGGTATTACACCTAGATTGGATATGAACTCCTTCATCCAGACTCCTTCATTTGCTGCTTCTGAAGCAGCTATGTACTCCGCTTCACACGTAGATCCCGCCACGACGCTCTGCTTGGAACTACACCAACTGACAGCTCCACCATTCAATAAAAATACGTATCCGGTTTGCGATTTAGAGTTATCCGGATCAGTGTCAAAGCTAGCGTCAACGTAACCACTTACGACAAGCTCTTTGTCACCTCCATAAACGAGAAACATATCTCTAGTCCTTTTTAGGTACTTCAGGATATTCTTGACCGCTGTCCAGTGATCCATTCCTTGATTGCTTTGGTACCTCTCTGCCAAACTTATAGCAAGGCACACATCAGGTCTGGTACACAGCATAGCATACATGATAGAACCTATGACTGAGGCATAGGGAATTACTTTCATTTTCTCTCTATCTTCTGCAGTGGTCGGGCATTGAGTCTGACTCAATTTCACACCTTGTAACACAGGCAAGAACCCTTTCTTTGACTGATCCACTTTGAACTTCTTCAAGACTTTATCAAGGTACGTGCTTTGTGAAAGTCCTATCAAGCGTCTTGATCTATCTCTATAGATCTTGATGCTGAATATATAAGCAGCTTCACTGAGGTCTTTCATTGAAAAACTCTTGTTCAAGTATCCTTTTATGCTATTATGAAATTCCACATCATTTTGGAATAGAAATGATGTGGAATTTCGGAATAACATACATCATCCACATATTGTTGATTGGAAACAATATGTCATCCACATATAATATTAGAAATGTTATAGAGCTCCCACTCACTTTCTTGTAAATACAGCCTTCTCCAAAAGTTTGTATAAAACCATATGCTTTAATCACCTCATCAAAGCGTATATTCCAACTCCGAGATGCTTGCACCAATTCATAAATGGATCACTGGAGGTTGCACACTTTGTTAGCACCTTTAGGATCGACAGAACCTTCTGGTTGCATCATATACAACTCTTCTTTAAGAAATCCATTAAGGAATGCAGTTTTGACATCCATTTGCCAGATTTCATAATCATAAAATGCGGCAATTGCTAACATGATTCGGACAGACTTAAGCATTGCTACGGGTGAGAAAGTCTCATTGTAGTCAACTCCTTGAACTTGTCGAAAACCTTTTGCAACAAGTCGAGCTTTATAGACAGTAACATTACCATCAACTTTAGTCTTCTTCTTGAAAATCCATTTATTTTCTATGGGTCGCCGATCATCTGGTAGATCCACCAAAGTCCACACTTTGTTCTCATACATGGATCCTATCTTAGATTTCATGGCCTCAAGCCACTTATCAGAATCTAGGCTTATCATAGCTCCTTCATAGTTTGTAGGTTCATCATGGTCAAGTAACATGACCTCCAGAATAGTATTACCGTACCACTCTGGTGCGGATCGTGCTCTGCCAGACCTACGAGGTTCTGTAGCAACTTGATCTGTAGTTTGATAATCTTTATCATTAGCTTCCTCTCCAGTTGGTGTAGGCATCATAGGAACAGATTTCTCGGATGAACTACTTTCCAAATTGAGAGCAGGTACAGTTACCTCATCAAGTTCTACTTTCCTCCCACTCACTTCTTTCGAGAGAAACTTCTTCTCTAGAAAGGTTCCGTTCTTAGCAACAAAAATCTTGCCTTTGGACTTGTGGTAGAAGGTGTACCCAATTGTTTCCTTAGAGTATCCTATGAAGACGCACTTCTCCGATTTGGGTTCGAGCTTATCGGGCTAAAGCCTTTTGACATAAGCATCGCATCCCAAACTTTAAGAAACGACAACTTAGGTTTGTTGTCGGACCATAGTTCATATGGTGTCATCTCAACGGACTTTGACAGTGCCCTGTTTAAAGTGAATGCAGCTGTCTCTAATGCATAACCCCAAAACGATAGTAGTAAATCGGTAAGAGACATCATAGATCGCACCATATCCAATAAAGTGAGGTTACAACGTCCGGACACACCATTACGCTATGGTGTTCCAGGTGGCGTGAGCTGTGAAACTATTCCACATTGTTTTAAATGAAGGCCAAACTCGTAACTCAAATATTCTCCTCCACGATCAGATCGTAGAAACTTTATTTTCTTGTTACGATGATTCTCCACTTCACTATGAAATTCTTTGAACTTTTCAAATGTCTCAGACTTGTGTTTCATTAAATAGATATACACATATCTGCTCAAATCATCTGTGAAGGTCAGAAAATAACGATACCCGCCACGAGCATCAACACACATCGGACCACATAGATCGGTATGTATTATTTCCAATAAGTCACTAGCTCGTTCCATTGTTCCGGAGAACGGAGTTTTAGTCATCTTGCCCATAAGGCACGGTTTGCAAGTATCAAATGATTCATAATCAAGTGATTCCAAAAGTCCATCTTTATGAAGTTTCTTCATGCGCTTTACACTGATATGACCCAAACGGCAGTGCCACAAATAAGTTGCACTATCGTTATCAACTTTCTATCTTTTGGCATCAATATTATGAATATGTGTATCATCACGATTAAGATTCAACAGAAATAAACCACTCTTCAAGGGTGCATGACCATAAATTGACTTAATATAAATTTTCCATGGCTTAATCCACTAATATAAATTGATAGATTCATCAAAACAAGCAAAGTATGCATCAAGAACAGAATCTGTCAAAAACAGAAGAGTCCGTAGCAATATGAACATTCACCATACTTATGGTACCCCAACAATTCTACCAAAATTAGAAAAAAAATAAACAAGTTGTACAGCAAGACAGTGCAAAAGGAATCAGAACCATTTGACGTTCCAGTTAAAAATGTAAAATCGTGCACTACAGCCAAAGTTTCTGTCCTGCACCGTACAAACCAACAAGCATTGTAAACATCCTAAAGGCAAACCTTGACACATTATTTTTTATAATACAATGGAATTGTACAATGGGATAATTATTTTTGATGAAAAGTTTCTTTAATCAAGATTCACAAAGTTTCCTTGAGCATGAACAAAGTTCAAGGAGCTCTCCCACTTCAACAATGCTTGTCTCTCTCACTTTCACTTTCCTTTTTGAAAAGTTTTTGGGTTCCTCTCTTTATTTTTTTTTGTTTTTAAACTATATGAAAGCACTCAACAGAAATAAATGACTCTCTAAAACTTCCGGGTTGTCTCCCTGGCAGCGCTTTCTTTAAAGCCATTAAGCTAGGCATTTAGTGCTCAAATAATGAATCCACCCGGATCCCAAGGTATATCAAAGCCAATTTTAATTAACAATGATTTGTAATTTAGTAGTGAGCACAAAGTAACATATATCAAGCAACAACGAAGTCTAACCCTCTTCCTATGCATCGGCATGTCATAAAAGAATAATTCATGCACACATAGTAAAGGTCAATGCATAGTATAAGCAGTTTCTTGCAATTCTATCGTGTTGGAAACATAAAGAGGCGGAGATGTAGTTCCTCTCTGATAATAATTGCAAGTAGGAGCAGCAAGCACATGCATATTACATTCATCAAAATCATCATATGCAATGGTAAAACGCAACCCATCAATATAATCCTTACTAAGCGCAAACTTCCCCGATATAGTGTAGTCGGGAGAATTCAAAAAGATAATAGGACTATCATGCGTGGGTGCAATAGAAACAATTTCGTGTTTAACATAAGGAACTATAATAAGTTCATATCCATAAGCATCATTCATATTGGCATCTTGGCCAACAGACTCATCTCTTTTGGCGGCGGCGGCAGCCATGGACGATGCGGCGCCGGCTTCCGCATCCAAGAAGCGGAAGCGGGACGAGCTCGAAGCGCAAGATCCCCCGGCGACCAGGGACGGCGGCGGCGACGAGGGCCTCGACCTCATCAGCCGCCTCCGCGACGAGCTCCTCGGCACCATCATCTCCCTGCTCCCCGGAACCAAGGAAGCCGCCCGAACGGCCATCCTCTCCACCCGGTGGCGCCACATCTGGCGTACCACCCCACTCAACCTCGTCGCCAGAGGACTCTCCGGGCAAGAGCCAAACTGCGTCGCCATCGTCTCCAAGATCCTCGCCGCGCACCCCGGCCCCGCCCGCCGCCTCGCACTCTACACCATCCGCCTCGACCGCGAACGCTACGCCAAGTTCGACGGCTGGTTCCGGTCCCCCGCCCTCGATGGCCTCGAGGACCTCGGCTTCACCTCCTCCGGTAACACCTACTCCCGCCCACCGCGCGCGCTACCGCCTTCCGTGCTCCGATTTGCGCCCACCCTGCGGGCCGCGAGCATCGGCCGTTGCGATTTCCCCGACATTAATGTTGCCCCGGCGCTTGTTCTTCCTCGGCTGAAGCAGCTCAATCTTTACCACGTGGTCATCTCGGAGGTGGCCATTTACCGCCTGCTCGCAGCATGCATTGTGCTCGAGCACCTTGTTCTTCACGACCTCCGCGGACTCAGCATGGTCCGAATCGTTTCACCGACTCTCCGGAGTATTGATGTCTCTGTATATTCCCACCTCGCAGCAGATGTGGTGTCTCAGGAGCTTGTCATTGGGGATGCACCTTGCCTTGAGCGATTCACCTCACATGGCCCAAAGATCATCGTGGCGCCGAAATCTCACGGTGCCGATTTCCCTGGGATTAATGCTACCCCTGCACTTCTTCTCCCTCGGCTGAAGCAGCTCAATTTGTCCCATGTCGTCATCTCGAAGGCGGACATCCACCGCCTGCTCGCAAGCTGCATTGTGCTCGAGGCCCTTGACCTTAACAGCATCCACGGGCTCAGCACTGTCCGGATCTGCTCACCGACTCTTCGGAGTATTGGTGTCTCTGTATATGCCACCTCCAAAGTAGGTATGTTTCAGGAGCTTGTCATTGAGGATGCACCATGCCTTGAGAGATTGATTCCATCTAGAAATGGCCCAAGGACTATCAGGGTCATCGCAGCGCCGAAACTGACGGTGCTGGGCTATGTGTCTAACAAAATCTTCAAACTTGAGATAGGAACCACAGTTGTTAAGGTATAACCAATCTTCTTCTTGGAACATACATTTGGGTTATTTCCTCATGTATTTACCCTTTTCTCCAGGAAATGATCCCCATCAACTTCACCCTGCCGGTGCGCACAGTGAAGATCTTGGCTGTCGAATCTATTGGTCCTAATCTGGATGCAGTTGTTGGATTACTTAGATGCTTTCCCTGCACCGAGAAGATATACATCCAGGTGAAATCCTAGCTTCTTGTTAAATGTTAATCACTCCAGCAAAAATTGTAAAATGGCATGGTGTTAAGCATGTTCAAAGAGGTTTTTATCTTTGATCAATCATATCTCTCTCTGGGTGCCTAGCTTGAACGACTGAAATAATATTCGGTTAAATTAACATCCACAATAAAGTTTTATTGGTTTCCCAAGTTTATGTTGACAAATCTAGTGGTCAAAGTTGCATCTTGGAAATTTTGAAGGTAATAAAAGGGAGCCTTCTAGGGGACTATTCTGTTCAATAATCCTGAATCCACACATCATGCAAGTCATCCTGATGTTAATAGGTCCATCTATGAAGAAGTTAATTCTTTCTATCTATGAAGAAGTTAATTCTTTCTATACTTATTTTTTTCTCTTCTTTTGCAGTCATTGCTTAGGAAGGATATGAAAAATGTGTTGCAACATGATATGCTCGATCCAGTTGAATGCCTTGTTCACCATCTCGGAAAAATTGTATTGGAGGGCTATGTAGGCATGACACCCGATGTTAACTTTGCCAAGTTCTTTGTTCTAAATGCAAGGGCGCTCAAGGTGATGATATTCGGCCTCTCTGATGACTGCAGTGAGGAATGGATGGCTAATCAACACAGGCAGCTGCAGCTAGATAAGAGAGTCTCTAGAAATGCTCGATTTGATTTTAAAAGAGTTTATTATGGTAAACGTAACATGGACATACACGATATGAGGAAGGCTGATCCCTTTGATAGCTAAATATGTCGACCATGCTCACGGCTGCTGCACGGGGCTGTGATCTTCCTCAAGGCAGTTAGCTGATCCCTTGTTGCTTCGTTTATTTTCTTGTCTTTGGGGCTTGAGGAGTGAGGAGGGCATCATTCATTGTAAGCTGCCTTTTCCATTTCTCTTTCTCTTATGTTCTGTGCGGTTGATGTGTACCTTCCGCCGTAAGCATTCAGCACCTCTGTACCTTTGACCATTTGGGGCCGCCTTAAGATGTAATGCATTTTGCCTAATAAATGTTGTTCATCTGGTTGATGCCGAGATACTATGTTTATCTTGTCATATATTTTGTTCCAAACATTCTAAGCACTAGATGATACCCCGCGCGTTGCTGCGGGAATTGCTTGCAAATGTTTCGATGAGATTTTGTTATATGAAAGCATATATATGTAAAAGAACATAGGTACGTGCCAAATATTTTAGAACATCACTTTGTACCTCAAGTCATCCGCATTTTGATCACCAAGAATTAAGAACTACTATATATGTATGCTCAAAATGTATTGGTGATAGCATCATAAAGTTTCAGCTTGTTCATCACACTGATGAACTTTAGTTTGCCATTTCCTAAGCTTGGAAATGTTGGAAGACAATAGTACCAAGAATCTGTTGGTAAGCATAACATGTATGCTAAGCAACTGTGATAAAAAAACCATGAATGATGAGTGTACCTAACTAAGCAACTGTCAAAATTTTAGTGGAAGACATACATATAGCTACAAAGTTGGAGACGTGTAATTCAGCTCAATTTCAGAAGTGCAGCCAAGTAAAAAGCATTTGGCACCGGCATGGTGCAAATATTACAAATGAGAAATGACAAAGAGAGCTATCAAATAGGAATGCTTCTATGTCATGGTCCATTGCATACGAAAAACGGAAGTAGCTTCAGAAACTTACCGAGTTTAAAACAGTAATACTGTGCTTTGCTAGTTTCGGCTGCTTGTATTTCGATTTTTTTTATCAGCACAACACATAAGTTTGCATCCAGTTCCGCTATCCTTTATAAATCCAAAAACAGAAGGTGTTACAAAAATGACATATACATTAGGTTATAACATAGAAAATTAAAGAACTAAAGAAGTGCACTTGCAAAAAAAAAAAAGAGGCGATGCTTTATTATCAGCAATGGACTAACCATGATCCCTTCTCTCTCTAGATATATTACCTAGAAAATGGTGTCAGATAATTTGAAATGGAGTGGGGTACACATTATCAACAATTCTGTCACCTATATATATACAACAGAATTACACTGCAGTTGTACACAAAAATCAAACGTAATCTTTCTATTTATATTTGAGCTATGCAGTGTTTGTCCCTTCAGGTTTAGAATCTCATGAAGTTGTGATTTTAATGGTGAGCTAAATATCTAAGTCCAGAAACACAATTAAGATATCCATATTTAGAAGATGAACTATTCCTAGCAAGAAAATGTATGACAAAAATTTTAAGAACCAAAAAGAGACACATCAGGTATTCCTCGTTGCCGCATTCGTCGTTATCTCAATGCCCTACGGATTAGAGAATTAGCAAAATGAAAATAATCTCTCAACCTCCCTTTTCTAAATTTTCAAGAAGAAATAGGTGTCTGGAAGATCGATGTCCTCACCTGACTTGATTCCAGAGAGCTTGTTCAAGGCTGGGACTGCCTGCAATACCACATAGGTGACGCACCCGTGCTAGCTACCGCTTCACCGCCACTTCACGTTCCACGTGTTTCTTGGCAATAAACCTGCAGAGGATGAATGCAGCGAGGCTTTACGCACCTTGCTCTCCTGCGCGGCGCCCTGAATTCCTGGCTGAACTTCGCGCCATCGCTGAAACATGTGCTCTCCCGTGGATCTTGGTTGGCGACTTCAACCTTGTCCGATGCCCCGATGAAAAGAACAACGCAAATTTCGACGCCGCTGCAGCTGCTGAGTTCAACTTGGTGATTAACGACCTGTCACTTCAGGACCTTCCCCTCGTCGACCGTCGCTTCACCTGGTCCAATTGTAGGACGGTCCCCACTCTTGTCCGTCTCGATCGCGCTTTGATCAACCTTGAGTGGGCCTCCTCCTTGTTCAACACGACTCTTCGCTCAGCCACCCGCACCACGTCCGATCATGTCCCGCTGGTCGTCCAGGCCGTCTCTCGTGCGCCGGTCGGATCGTTCTTCCGGTACGAGCGCTACTGGGCCTTCTATGAGGATTATCGCGCATTAATCTGTAACATTTGGGCGCGGCCCCAGAACCGGCGTGGGCGTGCTGCTCAACGGCTCTCCCGATCTCTGAAGTGGGCTAGGTGCGCGTCCAAAAAATGGGCCAAAAATCGCAAGCGCCCCGCCGAGGTGGTTTCTAATTGTCGTGCGGTCATTGAACTTCTGGACTTGACTGAGGAGGTCCGTACTCTCTCGCCGCCTGAGCTCCTCCTCCGATCATTTGTTAAAGACCGCCTATCCGAGGAATACAGGAAACTTGACATTTATTGGCGGCAAAGGTATGCTTATCGGCTCTGCAAGCTTGGGGACGGCAACACCTCTTTCCTTCACGCTGGCGCGTCTGCCCGCCTTCGTAAGAATCAAATTCAAGTCCTGCATGCGGACGGGGTCGCTCATTTTAATCATGGCGACAAAGCTAGGTTGCTGGCGGACTTTTATTCGTCTCTCCTGGGCACTGCCGCCCCCTCTTCATGGAGCTTTGACCCTCACTGGTACTTGGCGCGCGTGCCCGGCCCGGATGATCTTGACAGGCCTTTCACCCTGGAGGAGATCAAAGTGGCGGTCTGGGCTATGCGGTCCAACTGCAGCCCCGGTCCGGACGGGTTTGGCCCTGCCTTCTTTAAGAGCTTTTGGGACACAGTTTCTCTGGACTTGTTGGACTTCTTGAATGATTTCTACTCTGGTGATGCGGACCTGGATGGTGTTAATCGTGCTCTTATTACCCTGCTGCCTAAGTGTGACGTGGTGCTCTCAGCGGATGAATTCCGGCCCATTTCCCTCCAAAATTGCATCATGAAAATCATCTCCCGAATCCTGACTACACGGCTGCAGAAGTTTATTGAGCTCTTGGTGTCCTTCGAACAATCTGGGTTTATTGCCGGGAGATGCATCGCAGACAATTTCTTGTATGCAGCGGATTTGGTCCAGAGCTGTCGTCTTCGAAAGACACCCACGATTGCCCTCAAGTTGGATTTCAAGAAAGCCTTTGATTCTGTTAGCTAGGATGCTCTGGGTGTAATCATGCAGGCACGTGGGTTTGGTGACCGATGGTGTTCTTGGATCCATAATATCCTTACCACTGGCAAAACGGCGGTGTTGTTGAACGGGGTCCCCGGTAGGTGGATTCAGTGTAAAAAAGGGTTGCGACAAGGGGACCCTATGTCGCCCTACCTCTTCTTGATAGTTGCGGACCTTCTCCACCAATTGATTGTGAAGGATGACTCCGCTGATCGATTGCTGCATCCCCTTGTCGACGACCTGCCCTGTCCCGTTGTTCAGTACGCCGATGATACCCTCCTGTTGGTCCGTGCTGATCATGGGCAGCTCTCTCGGCTAAAGTCTATTTTGGATGCCTTCTCTGCTACCACGGGGCTAACTATCAACTACCACAAAAGCACCTTGGTCCCGATTTGTGTTGACCCTGCGCACGCTGCTCTGCTAGCTGCGGACCTTGGCTGCCCGTTGTCGACGTTCCCCCAAACATACCTCGGCCTGCCTCTCTCTGATGAAAAATTGCCTGCTAGCGCCCTGGATTTCTTGCCAATCAAGATTGAACGTCGCATACCTGGATGGCGCACACACACTCTTGACCAGGGGAGTCGTTTGACGCTTTCCTCTGCGGTTCTGGCTGCGATCCCCATGCATACCATGACAGTTCTACCCCTCCCCAAAGGCGTTGTAGCCAGGATGGACCGCCCCCGCCGGGCCATGTTCTGGAAAGGGGCGAGTGAGTGCTCCGGGGGAGACTGCCAGGTTGCATGGCATGAGGCTTGTCGTCTCCGCTCAGAGGGGGGGCTTGGATTGATCGACATTGAGGTCCAGAACACATGTCTCCTGCTGAAGATGGTCCATAAAATCTTCAGTGGCGTTCGTACCCCCTGGACTACCTGGGTGCGCCGTTGGTACTTGGGTGACCGTCCCGCGGCTTCGACATCCTCTTGGAAGGCGTTCGCCTCCCTAGTCCCTCTCTATCGTTCCCTAACTTCTGTAAGGATTGGGGACGGGGTGGGCACGTCCATCTGGCATGACAACTGGACCTCTCTCGGGGCCTTGGCGGCCGCTCTTCCCGCCGCGTACACACACTGTCTCCACCCCAGCGCAACCTTGGACGATTTTGGGAGGCTTGGTCCTGATGCAATTCCTATGCATGATCGTCTGTCTAGATCTGCTGAGTTGGAGCTCCACTTACTTCGGTCTGCGCTTGCTCGCGCGCGTCTCTCTTCGACAAAAGATGAGCTGACACTCGCTTGGGGGGGGGGTGTCTACAGTTCAAGGCGGGTGCGGTGTACCATATGATCAAAAGCTCTTGCTGCGGGCTCCCCTTGCACGACTTAAACTGGGACAGCTTCATGCCCCTCAAAGTCAAGGTGTTCGCCTGGATTCTGCGGCACGGCAACACCCGTACGAGGGCCTTCCTTCATCAAATCGGGTTCCTTGGCTATGACGATTGCCCCTTCTGCCCCGGGCGGTCGGAAACAATCAGGCACCTCTTCTTGGAATGCCCCCGTTTGTGTCGGGTGTGGGCGTCTATCCTCGACCGTCGTCGCTTGCCGGTTGACTGCACGGTGGAAAGAGTTTGGGCCGCCTTCTCTGCTTGTCACCCTTCCTGGAGCCGTCCTCTCCTCAGCACGGCGATGTGCTCTGTCCTCTGGGTGATCTAGAAGTCCAGGAACCGGATGATGTTCGATAACATCCGTACCTCGGATGTAGACTTGCGGCGTTTTATTACAGAGCATCTTCTCTTGTGGATAGTTCGGGCTCCATCCCGTGTAGACTGTGCGCCGTTGCGTCAATGGTGCGTGGATGTTTGTACTTGAGCCCCTCTCTCTATCTCCCCCTCCCCCCCCCCCCACCCCACCCCCATTAGCACTCTGCGGGTGTGTTGTGTGATGTAATGCTTCATTATTACTTTTAAATACAAAAATGTTCAGGTGGGCGATCGCCCCCCGTTGAATGTTCAAAAAAAAAAGCATATGTTTCTTGGCAATAAGGCTTGATGCATATGTATCACATTCAGAGTAGACAGCATGTAATTGTAAACAAAAGATATAGTAGAAGGCAGCCTCAAAATTAATACAATACTAATTTATCCTACAACGTCGGCCATTCCAGATCATGCATATATTCTATTCAATCTTATACTACAAAGAAGGATAGACCTGCAGAGGATGAATGCAGCGAGAAACTTGCCTCCTTCCTTGCCGTAGCTGACATGCTATCCTCGGATCCCGTTACAGGAGCAACAGAGCAACTCGGCTTCTGACGTGCGTGCAACCTGAAGCTCGGGCGGCAGGGCAGAGAAGCCGTCCAAAAGCTTGGGAGGCCACGCCCGCTGGCGACCAAATACAATTCGAGGCTCTGTAGGAATTCACCTAAGAATTGGGTCTGATTCCCTACATCACCATCTGTCGCGTTTGACGTGAGCCTCAGCGCCTCGAGTGTCCTTTACAGAAGTGACAGTAGATCATGAATACGGCTATGGACCTGCTCCTTCCCGAGGTCATCCTGCTGGATCCCGGACGAACTGGGGTCTGGGGCAACAACTGGGATGGCCACGTCCGTCGCGTCCTCTCTATGCATCTCGCATGAATTGGTGCGGCGATGAGGATGGGCAAGCCCGTAGCGTTCGATTCCTTTGCCGCGAGGATGACCCGGGGCCTAGGAACGGCATGAGGGAGCGGCTGCTGGATCCCGCACGGACTGGAGCTGCGACGGGATGGCCGCGGCCGATGCGTTCTCCGGTGCGTCCGATGCCGCCGCCGCAAGGAGCACCCGGGATCGAGGAACTGCATAAGGGAGCGGCTCTACTACCGGCGTGAGGAGGCCGGCGGCGAAACCGCAAGAGGAGAAGCCAAAGCAGAATAGCATCGTGAGGCATGGGGAAAGAACTTGGCAGACATACCCGAAAAGGTGGGCTTGCGTGGGAAACGCATGAGGTGTGATGGAGCGATGGGCTCGGTTATGGAAGACAAAAGAGGCCTCTTCGGTTTCCAGAGAGTCGATTCACATGATTTTTTATTTTCTTTTGTAAATAATGCTGACATGGTGAGCTGCATGACCAAAATAATTAAGATTAAGTGATGATGTGGCAAGGCTGCTGAGGTGGATAGGCTGCATGTCAAGAGAAATAGGTTAGTGGGGATGAACTATTTAGGTATTATAGATTTGTTTTACACAACTTTATTTTTGCTTATGAAAAACTTGGTACTACCGTCTAGTGTATGCTGACTTGAAACTGAAAGAGCAGCGCATCTTTGCAAGTTGCAACGTTTTGTCAGCAAACTTGAGGTTGAGGTTGAAACAAATTTGCCGGAGCTCGGGGAATTATTTTGAACAGAAGAGGGAGCTTAACTATCAGCAAGAAATCATTTTAAGCCAGCAATGTGATCTAAAATAAGTTTTTTGTGCGAAATGTTGTTCCAGAACATTACCAAACTGATATAAACACAGAACAAATTGTACATCTGGTGAAGATTTATTGTGTCCCGCCTCCCCGGTGTGTTCAGACTCCCCTACACTTCCCCTAGGTTTGGTTTCGATTAGTGGGATTTCGGATGTCCGGACCTTCAAGAAGGGCGCATCAACATTATCTGATCAAGCTAGAGTTGAGACCATGAAATGGGCAGCACCGCTATTGCAACATTGTCTGATCAAGCTAGAGGTGAGACGATGAAATGGCCAACGACGCCATTGCTCCACTGAGAGATTAGAATGCGCTAGTCGTAGGACAACCGCTACCGGCGAGCTTGACGATAAAGGTCCCCCCTGCTTTATATTATAAAGCATCCAACCAATACATCCAACTCGATGGGGCCGTAGCACAATCAAGCCCAAAAGAAGAAAATAAGAGAAAGAAAAGAGAAACAAATGCCGACACTGGCAGATCAACTAAGCGATGAAGACCGGCAACCGCTGCACCCTCCGGAGAAGTACCACCGCGTTCCTAGCATTCCGGAGCGTCACGTACCAAGCAACACCTTCAAAAAGGAATGCGATCGCACCGCCGCTGTTGCCCGAACGAGTCCTAGGGGACCCCGGTGCGCGGAGGCAGTGAGGAAGGGATATACCCGACGCCCTTCAAGAAGGTTCGGCGGCGCCCGCGGGTGTCACCGCGTCGGAGCCAGACGAGCCGCCAGGGATTTCTCCCGACCCAAACAACCACCACCACCCCGGACTCTCCGCAATGCACCACCCAATCTGCCGCCCACCTGCCTCTGCCACCACGGTCACCAAATCAACATCGTCGTCTCACTGGGGCACCAACACGAGACCAGGGGCAGGGAAAGGAGATAACGGCCACGGGGGCAACCGCAACTCGACCGGCGGGAGGGGACAACCTCCATCGCTCTCGCGGAGCCGACCGGACGCGACGACAAGGACTTGACAGGCCCCGATGGCCCGGCCAGACCCACATGGGTCCAGCCAGTCCCTATCCCCACGTTGCAGCATGCCGGCCAACGAAGCCAGCACCGCCCGTAGACCACCGACGCCTCGCCACCACCAGGGAGCAACACCGCCGCGCCGATCCGCTAGCCCACGACAGCCCAGATCTGGCCTAAAGGGCTGAGATCTGGGTCGAGAGGGCACCACCAGCCGCCAGCACCACCGCGTCGCCCGCGACCAATGGCCGCGCCGCCACGCTAAGGGCACCCGTGGCCCACGGGATCGCCACCGCCGAGCCACAACGCTGTTGGGCGAGCAGCACCGTCGCCGTCATGGGGCCCCCGCGCCCCCCAACGCGTGCGCGGGGAAGGAGATCAGTGAGGAATTTGACTCTCTGGACGAAGCGTACGACTTCTACAATCTATACTCTTGGGAGACTGGTTTTGGCATCAAGTATGGGCAATGCAGAAGAAATGTCGACAAGTGCAAGACGGTCCAGGACATAGTTTGTGGATGCACGGTGAGTTATATCACACACTCTGCCCAAATGTGCACTTGCATTAGTAGCCAGTGTATGGTGGCTAATCTTTTTCGTTCATAAACTCCACAATTACGTCTGACTGTTTTTGTTCACCCACACTCTATCAGGGGAAACCACGCAGGGAGAATTCACATTCAGTATGCTGTCAATGTCCCGCACTTATGAGGTTGCATCGCACATCAGACCATGGCTGGTTCATCCATGAAATGAAGTATGAGCATAATCACGGTATGGCACAAACGTGTGGAGAGAAGTTGCACTAGCCATCTCACATGCACACAAGGCCGGTCCTGAGAATTTGGGGGCCCGGGACGAGACTAAAAATCGGGACCCTTAATATACACATCATAACAATAGCAATGAATATAAATAACAAATAAACGATTTTCAATACCAATTAAATGCATCCAAAACCAGTATGCATATCAAGTAATTTATACATGTTACCTTATAGAATTCTTCTAACATTCCTTGATGCGGTGTAACTTATGATGGGGTGATATCAATATCATCCAATTTCTCAATGCATAATGTTGTTAAACCATTTACCTTTCTTGAGTCGTTGTTGACCTCAAATAGCTATTCACAAATTTCAACTTGCAAAAGGTTCTTTCGACCGACGTGACAGTCCAAGGCACAATAAATAACATGCAATAAGCAATGGATATATTAGGATAACATCCGATGAATTTCCTACATTCTCAAGGCCACTTAGATTGTTACTGTGGATGTTGGCGTCGATGTTTACTTCTTCCTTATCATATTCTGAATTTCCATTGGTTGCTCTTCCACTATGACAACTATCGCCAACTCATCATCCGCGTTTATCTAAGTACTAGAAGCATTAGTAATTTAGTATTACTCTTGAAAAAGTATGAATATCTCCCCCTTGTGATTGCGCCAATTCATCCACAAATTTCTTCCTTTAGATGCATACTTTCTTCCAGATCACATGATAAGACACAGTGCTAAAAATAAACAAATAAATAAATGCATCAATTGGTCAGCGGTGCCGCTGTGGCGGCTATGCATCCAGAAACCACAATATGAACGTATGATATACCTTGGATGGTCGAATCGCCGATGGACGAAACAGAGAGCAAAGCAGCGAATTGTAATCGGCGGACGATCTAAATTATGTATAAAGGAAATCAGCGAAATTACGATCTAGGAGAAAGGGGAAAGGAGCGTCGAGCGCCTAGTCGCAAGTCGCAACGCAAAGAGGCGACGAGTCGACGGCCGGTGGGAATTGCTGCGTGGATGCATGCGTGATAGAAGGGATCAATCAGTTCCTCTTTTTACGTGAACATCTATAAATGCAGGGACGAGCCGATCGCTGGCTGGCTCCGTGGGTCTTCTTGCGTGCAGTTCTTCGTGAGGCCCAGCCCTCCGACCCATCGAATTTCCTTATCAGTCAAAATACATTGGGCCAGAGCCTACCTACATACAGGGACATACATACACACATTGGGGAGGGGCCCCTGGATCTGGGGGGCCCGGGGCGGCCGCCCCCCTGCCCCCCCTCAGGGCCGGCCCTGCAGGCACATTGATGCCCATGCCAAAGACATTGTCATGCACCTTAGGAACAACAACATATCATTAAGCAAGACTTTCGGTGTGATCGCAAGCTTTTTTGGAGATATGGAAAACCTGCCGTTCAACAAGAGGTCTCTGCGTTATCTGTGCAAGAGGATGAATCAGCAACAGGGAGATGATGACATCAGGAAGACGATTCAGCTATTCTCTGACTTGAAAGAGAAGGATCCAAATTTTGTTGACAGTGTGCTTGTGGACGAAGATAGCAAAATCAGAGCACTGATGTGGACAGATGGTAAGAGTCGCCACCAGTAAGAATTCTTTGGAGACGCAATAACCTTCGACACAACATATCGTACCAACCAGTACGACAGGCCTTTCGGATTGTTTGTTGGTGTCAACAATCATTTCCAGAGCATCATACTTGGAGGAGTATTGCTTCGCGACGAAACAACTGAGACCTTCGAGTGTGTGTTCAAGGAATTCGTGTCATTGATGGGAGGGAAGGCTCCAAAAACAATTCTAACGAGTAATTTGAAAGCATACTCTTGTTGCACTGCCATTCTACTGAACTACTATATCTCCCTGCATACACCTCACTGAGAAGGTCATTTTTTCATTTTTCGCAGACCAAGCCCGTGCAATGGAGAAGGCTATATCTTCCCAGTGGCCTGATACTACACACAGATGGTGCAAATGGCATGTACTGCAAAAAGCAAGGGAACACCTAGGACCTGTTTACTCCAAGAATAGTGATTTCAGAGATGAGTTTCACAAGCTGCTAGAGTGGTGACAGTAGATGAGTTCGAAACTGCATGGGCTTCCTTAATTGAGAAATATCTACTTGAAGACCATCCATGGCTCACTCAAATATATGAAGTTAGAGCAAAATGGGCAAAACCATATTTTGCTGGAGTGTTTTGTGCAAGGATGACCAGCACACAACGTTCGGAGAGCGCAAACCACATGCTCAAGCACTACGTGCAACCGGCATCGTCTATGAACAACTTTGTTAGGCAGTATCAAAAAATATTGTTCGACCGCCAATCAGAGGAAGATTTTCAAGAGAAGAAGACTCGTGTGGTAAGCCATAGGAAAAGCATCATACACAGCATTGTTTTTAACCTTGAATCTGCATATGTAGAAATTGTCTTATGAAACCTTTTGGCCACCGGTGTTTTCAGGGCGGCGTTGTTTTTAACCTTGGAGTGCCACTGGAATACCATGCGAGCAAGGTCTATACCGCAGCCATGTATGAGCTGTTTCAACACGCAATTTATTTGTCAGGGTCATATGTGTTACAAGAGACATGTCAGACAGAGCTAGGTGTGGTGCATGTCGTTAACCACATCTATGCAGAGAGGAGGCAAGCTTGGTCCAGGACACAATATCATGTTCTGTTTGATCAGAAAACCGGAGGATATTTATGCGAGTGTGGTCTTTACTCACACATGGGCATGTTGTGCTGCCATGCTATCCGGGTAGGTCACAATGAGTCAAATTATCATTCATTGTATCAGAGTTAGAGCTAACTTGTGATGCTATAAGATTCTAGTAGATGGGTTCAAGTTCAGTACACCAAATAACAGAACATACGGTTACTTGGGATGTTACAAAATCTTTATAACTTCCTTTAAATTCAGTACATTTGCACTCACGACATTCCTATGCAAGCACACATTTAAATGTAATACATATATGGTCTGCTTATCTGACAACACATCTATTTGTCTTTTTTAAACAGGTCATGCTAAATCTGGGAGTTAGGGAGATCCCACATGTACACATCATGAAGAGATGGACAAAGAACGCTTGCGAGAACCTGCCAGAGCACCTGAAGATATATCAAGCAGGCAATTCCGCACTTAAGGACACAACTTACCGGCACACCAGCTTGTACAGTAAGGCGCTCGAGATTGTTCAGATTGGGGATAAGAACCCCGAAGCTTATGGAGCTGCAATGAAGCAGTTACTGGATGCAATAAGTGTTCTAAACGATACCAACATGGAGAGTGATGGGCTAGGATTACATGATAAGGCAGCAGCTCCAGCGCACGAACAAGATATGCCTGTTACACCAGATGCAAACCAACTATCAGGATCGATGAATGTCGTATCACGCAAGAGGGACCGAGGCAGGCCAACAAATGCAAGAGCAAAGCCAGGCTATGAAAATGTCAGTAAACCAAGAACAAAGTTTTGCTCTATGTGTAGAGGGAGGGGTCATAAAGCATCTAAATGCCCCTGATATGGAGGCGCAGCAAAGAAGCAAAGGAAAGTCCCGAAATGTACCAAGTGCGGACTGGAAGGACACAAGAGGAATAGCTGCTCTGGAAGCGTGTTTGGCGTCTTCCAATGAGAATATCATGTGAGATATAGCACTGGCCACAGGATTTGTGACATGCTTGGCTTGTGCTTTTTTTTGGTACCGAAGTTCTCAACATGCTGTTTTTGGTGTAACAGGATAGCACTACTCGTGCTTTTTTTTTGGTAGCGAAGTTTCGCTTTTCAATTGAACAATCAGGTTTTGTTTGGTTGCCAAGTAGTGAACATGTCTAAATCAGGACATGTAAACCTGAAAATGTAACAGGGATGTGTAAAGTTTCGCCATTGTACTAATGTGAGTACAAAGTGCAACCAAATACAGTAATGGGATGTTCAAACACATGACAAAAGTTCATATGGTTTTGATTCGATATTTCATAAGTTGCTCCCAGAGAGCATGACCGGAGACACAATATCCTTGTAACGACACATGAAATGGGTTGATAAAACTGAAACATATAGAACACAGTGCACCCCAAATAGTCACTGTTTGCTGACATAAGCTTCATTCTTCAGATTTCACAAAAGGAAATGGTAGTGGATAGTACAATAGTAAGTAATTTGTTCATGAACAGCATGTCAGCTTGAGCAGCGCATCAGTAACTGCTCCATACTAAGCCGCAAGCTTGCTAGCTAGTAACAGGAGGAACACTATCAGAAAGAAGTACACTAAAAAGTAGCCCCTTCTGCTGTCCGTTGGCCTTTTCCTTGAGCAGGGCTTCAGTCTGACACAGCTTGTCTTCCAGAACCTTATTTCGTTCCTTCATCTTGCGTAATGCATCCCTCAAAGAAAAATTAATGGAGCTTCGTTCCTCAATCCCCATTTCAAGGTCCGCGTTGACTGCAGTGAGCCGAGCATTCTCCCTCCGCAGGTTGTGCACCGCGTCGCGCAGATCGACCAAAAGTTGGCGAAGAAAGGGCGTAGTAGGGGCATCAAACCACTTAAACCATTTGCAACCTCCGTCCTGGGCAAGTAAAGTTTGCCAACTACTCCCTCCGTTCTTAAATAATTGTCTTTTTAGAGATTTCAACAAGTGACTACATACGAAGCAAAATGAGTGAATCTACACTCTAAAACATGTCTACATACATCCGTATGTTGTAGTCCATTTAAGATGGGTAGAAAGACAATTATTTAGGAACGGAGGGAGTATGTGAGGGAGAGATAGATCCAACAAGAACAAAGAAGAAGACATATTAAGAAGAAGGATTACCCGAGATTTTTGGCAGTTCAGAACCTACGCCCAGGGTTAGCGTTGGTCCAGGATATCCATCTCGCCCCTTTCTCCTCGCACCAGCAATTCGAAGCTGGCTCATATGCTAGCCTGTGCTCACGGTAAGGAATCGGAGATGGGCTTGGATAGTAGCCAGGATCTCCAGCACTTGAGGACGAGTGCGCTACTGATGATGACGAAGACGATGCCATCTGGGATACAACAAGCCTGCCGCCCAGCCAAAGATTCAGATCGGAGATAGGGTTAGGGTTGGGGAGGAAGAGGGAATCTGGTGGCTACGGCTTCAGGGGGAGGGAGAGTGTGAGGTGGTTTGGCGTGGTGGGAGGGGGGAGACGGTTTGGGTGCTTGGGTGGAGGGGGCATGACCCGTTGTGCTAGATACCACCTTGACTAGTTGTGCTAGATACTACAGTGGGTATGTAACGCTTCTCTAGCCAAAAAAAAAAAAAAAGGCAGCAGATAACCTATCAGTGTGTATTAACCCTTGGTTACAATACGATCAATGAAAACAATTGGGGAGGAGAACATTTATATGGTTTTGAATGGGGATTATGCAGCCCAATAAAAAAACAAGGTGGGCAAGAAAACTACATAGGGTTGTACGTACTAAAAAGGAAGTCGAACCAAAAAAAGCAAAGATGGAGCAAGAAGTCCACGACATCAAAGGAAAAGGTTATCAGAGGCCTACAAAGGATCAAAAAAAAAAACTATTTAGCGCCTAGGAAGGCCCAAAGTGAAATAACATTAACTAAGTGAAAAGTCAATGAAGATGGACTTTGTGTTGATTGGTTTTGAGGTGGATGATGGAGCATCAAAGAAAGACAGAATAAAAGTGGAGGGTGAATAAGGAAAAGACCAAACCGAAGTGGACGGTGGAAATGGAAAAGACCAATCTTGTAAAACTGAATTTTTAAGCGTCGGGCTGCAGGGACAGCCCGGTGAGACAAAATGGATGTTTCGGTTTGATACTGCCAAGGCTTGAAGAATGACCCGACAGTTCATGGGCTTATTGATTTTTAGAAGCAGGTGGATCATGACGTGATGTTCTTATCGGAGACAAAAATGGAGTTTGGGGTGGATGCTCGAACAGCAAAGGAAGCAAGAACGGAAGCCGCCGGTGATGAAGGAGGAAAACGAACCGTGATGGACGGTGAAGAAGGAAAATACCAAACCACTAAAACCGAATTTTTAAGCGCTCAGCTGCTGGGACAGCCCTGCGGAGGCAAATGAATATTTCTGTGTTGACCTGTCATGGCTTGGGGAATGCCCCGTAGTTCGCCAGATTCTGGATTTCCAGAAGCAGGTGGACCTTGTTCTGATGTTCTTATCGGAGTCAATGATGGATGTAAACATAATTTTTAGGTTCAAGAGTGTGTTAGGATTTTCGAATATGTTGGTGAGGCATTGTGAAGTAAAGAGCGGTGGCTTTGCTTAATTTTGGAAAAAACACAATAAGGCAGAGTTGTATAATTTCCCTTGATATCGTATAGACATTGTAATCATTGAACAAGATGGTTCCAAATGGCGTTTCACAGGAATATATGGCGAACCAGCTTCATATAATGGAAGCTTCGATGGTTATGCGCAGGCGGCCTTAATGAGATCATGTATGGGCATGAGAAAAAAGGAGGTCCGCCACGCAATTCAAGCATATGAAAAGGTTCGGAATGGAACTAGCTAGATATGGCTCGAGAGTTTTGGGGTTCAGGGGTGTAAATTCACATTGGGGTATAACATCCATGATGAAAACTATTAACTAAAGGTGAGGCGACAACAAACCGACATGGCGTTATGGTCGGAGCAACCGGCATCACAACAGGTAATCATTGTGAGATATGACACATAGAGTTCATAGCCGAATTGGCCATGGTTGTCCATGATATGATAATCAACCGTGTCCCGAGCTTACGTGACTCGAGATGAAGTGCGGTAGAGGGTGTTTTGATTAAATGGACGGAGCTTAGTAAGAGTTTATATTGCTCGACTATAGTACTTTAGTCATGTATATCGGGTGCTTATGCGTCATGATATGAAGAACGTTGCGCGCGTATCAACAAACGCACGTCAAAAGAACTCATAGGGATCGGGACGAAGGACTATTGTATCACGACATTGTTCTGGTATGTTTGTCCTTATAGAGAGGTGACACGGCGATGCTATAACACTTTTCTTGTGTGTGTGTGTGTATTCGAGTATATGACATCTAACAGTCTTCTTATGGAATTTAATGATTAGTTTCGAGTAATTGCACGCGCATAATACTTATGGCTCGAGATGAAAGAATATAGAAATATGTTACATTGCCCGACCATAGTACTTTACTTATGCATACCGTGTGCTTATATCTTACGAGATGAAGGACCTTGGTAAGTAGTTCAAGGAAATGGACATGCAAAGAATCCATATGGCTCGAGATGGAGTGCTATTGAAAGAGTTTACATTGCCCGACTATACTGTTATACTTGCGTATGTTTTGGTGCTTAAATGACCCGACGTGAAAGACGTTCATACGTGAAGGACTTTAAAGTAGTTGACATTGCTCTATATACTACTTTTCTTGTATATGTTTTGGTACCTAGGTGTTCCGGTAAGGAGGACTTCATCAAGAGCTGACACCGGTTGACCATTCTATGACACTCGATCATAGCTGGAGCTCATACGAATCATGATGAAGTACATTAGTGATTAATTCAAGTAACGACAACAAACAGCGATCTTATGTACAGGGATGAAGTAATTTAGAAGGAGGGGACATTGCTCGTCCAGAACAATTTACATATGTTTGACTACTGCTTATATCTTTCGGGACGAATGCCTTTGGAAAGAGGTTATACCGCTCCCCTATGGTACGTTTCTTATGTATATCTGGTGCCTATGCGTTACGATGTGAAGGACTTTGATAACTATGCCCGAAAAATGCACATGGAAAGAACTCGTATGGCCCGCTATGAAGGACTTTAGGAGGTGTTGACGGTCATCGACTACGATACTTTACTTGTGTATGAGTATGTGCTTGTGTGTTCCGGCATGAAGGACATTATCAAGATGTGATACGGATTGTCCATGATATGATAATCAATCGAGCCCCGAGCTTATGTGATTCGAGATGAAGTGCGGTAGAGGGTGTTTCGATTAAACGGACGGAGCTTAGTAAGAGCTTATATTGCTCGACCATAGTACTTTACTCATGTATACCAGGTGCGTTCGCGTCATGATATGAAGAACGTTGGTAAGCATTAAAAAAATGCACGTCAAAAAGAACTCATAGGGATCAGGATGAAGGACTTTTTGGAGGAGCCGACATTCCTAGACTGTATTAATCTACTTGTGTATGAGTTGGTTCTTGGTTGTTCCGGTATGAAGGACCTTATCGAGAGGTGTCATCGATCTACCATGCTAAGATAATCAAGAACGTCCGGAGCTTATGTGGTTCGAGATGAAGGACGTTAGTGGGTGTTTCAATAAAATGCTTGGAGCTTAGCAAGAGTTTATATTGCTCGACCGTAATACTTCACTTACGTGTACCTGGTGCTTTCGAGTTACGATATGAAGAACGTTGGTATGTTCTTTAAAAAAATGCTCTAGAACGGTACTCATTTGCTCCGGCTGAAGGACTTTAGAGGATTCGACATTGTTTCGGTACGTTCGGCCTTATAGAGAGGTGACACCGCGATGCTATAACACTTTTCTTGTGTGTGTGTATTCGAGTATATGCCATCTAACACTGTGTACTATGGATTTTAATGATTAGTGTCGAGTAACTGCACGCGCATAATACTCTTATGGCCCAAGACGAAAGAATATAGAAAGAGGTTATCTTGCCCGACCATAGTACTTTACTTAGGCATACCGTGTGCTTACATCTTACAAGATGAAGGACTTTGGTAAATAGTTCAAGGAAATGGACATGTAAAGAATTCATATGGCTCGAGATGGAGTGCTATTGAAAGAGTTTACATCCCCCAACTATACTGTTATACTTGTGTATGTTTTGGTTCTTTAATGTCCCGGTGTGAAAGACGTTCATATGTGAAGGACTTCAAAGTAGTTGACCTTGCTCGAATATACTACTTTTCTTGTGTATGTTTTGGTACTTAGGTGTTCCGGTAAGGAGGACTTCATCAAGAGCTGACACCGGTTGACCATGCTATGACACTCGATCATACCCGGAGCTCATATGATTCATGATGAAGTAACTTAGTGATTATTTCAAGTAACGCCATCAAACAGTGATATTATGTATAGGGATGAAGTAATTTAGAAGGAGGGGACATTGCTCGTCCAGAACAATTTACATATGTTTGACTACTGCTTATATCTTTCGAGACGAATGCCTTTGGAAGGAGGTTATACTGCTCCCACATGGTACGTTTCTTATGTATATCCGGTGCCTATGCGTTACGATGTGAAGGACTTTGATAAGTATGCCCGAAAAATGCACATGGAAAGAACTCGTACGGCCCGCTAAGGACTTTAGGAGGTGTTGACGGTCATCGACTACGATACTTTACTTGTGTATGAGGTGATCAGGGAACCACGCCCTGTCAGGCGCCCGCCGTCTTCGCTGCGCAGCTGGCCGCACCATCCGCCCCCGATTGTTTTAGCATAAATCAGCGGGAATTTTGGTACTACAAGATAGAATCCGAATCAATATCGACATGGGGATTTCATATCGATTACGAATCCGAAGCCTTGTGTTGATTTTTCTTACCTATATGATTTGCCGGGTCGAATTTGCCCAGATCCAATCTTCCACACGGCAGTCGGCATACCCCTTCTGAATCTACAGCCTAGCATCGGCGGCGCGACGGATGAGTAGCAGAGGTTGGAGAAGCCGAGTTGGGTGGAGATAGATACACGGGAGGAACCGGGGGAGGTGTGAGGATAAGGACTGGACGGTAGGCCCACATGCACTTCACTGTACTTATGTACAGAACTTTAACGGCCGACATGCCGGAGAACAAGTGTCTGGTGCTTCGATTTAATTAACAACCCGTCAACAAACTTGCGCGTCAGTAATTAGGCGGCGTGAAAGCACAAGTGCTCCCCAGGTGGTTTTGGTAATTAATGTCAACATATCTCTTGTTGGACTAACGTTTCTATCTAGCATGTTTCAGATAAGTTCAACAATGGAGTGGCATGAACTAAAGGTTGTGGGAACTCCTTCAAGATGCTAAGGACAAAGGACTGGCTAAAGCTTCAAGCTCAAGACTCTTCTTTTTACATTTTTAGTGATCCGAGATCACATTGAGTCCATAGGAAAAGCCAATACTATCAAGGAGGGATGAGGTGTTGCTTAATGAGCCCTTTGCTTCATGTGCTTAATGATATGCTCCAAAAACCCTCAGCTACTTTCCCACTTCCACATATGACCTAAACCCAAAGTCAAACTCGGACCTACCGATTCTTTCTCTCCGGCGCCACCGAGTTTCACTTGTCATAAGCCACTGCCAAACCCTAGCAAATCGGTTCTACCGATAGGGATCTCGGTCTCACTGAGATGGGATTGCAATCTCACTGTGTATGTCCATTGTCAAAATCGGTCTCACCGAGTTTAGGCAATCGGTACTACCGAGATTACAATGCAAACTCTCTGGTTAACTCATTACCAAAATCGGTCCAACCGAGTTTAGTAATCGGTCCCACCGAGTTTGCCTTACCAACTCTCTGGTTAGCTAATTACCAAAATCGGTCTCACCGAGATTACGTTATGCCCAAACCCTAACCATATCGGTCCTACCGAGTTGCATGTCAGTCCCACCGAAAATCTCTAACGGTCACTAGGTTTACTATTTCGGTCCGACCAAGGTGACAATGAAAGTGCTATCAAAATTGGTCATAATCCTGTACAACATTCTCGAACTAAGCATATTGAAGTTCGTCATCATTTCATTCGAGATCATGTTGCTAGGGGTGACATTGATCTTAAGCATGTTCGCACCGATAAGCAATTAGCGGATATATTCACTAAACCACTTGATGAGAAAGTGTTTTGCAGGTTGAGAGGAGAATTGAACATCATTGATACTTCGAACTTGGAGTAGAAACTCCATTGGATACATGCAAGACATGAGCTTATGGCTAATCCATGATATATCTCTTATGATGACTATCTTATGTCTTGGATATATTTGTACCTTGCATGTTATCTAACCCATGTAGGTACTTGGTTGAATCTAATTCTATGAGATTGCAACTCACTCACGTCTTGAGCAATCTCTACATCACCAAGTCTCTACACAACGGTGGTTGACGACAAGGAAGCACAAAACCATTCAAACATATCCTTTGACAAATTCTATGTTGAGCTGCATGATTGTCATTTTTGGACATACAAGTGCTTTTCCTTGCAAGAACTAACCCATGTAGGTAGATGAACTCAAATTCCAAGTGGTGCTCCCAACTCATGATGAGCTACATCAACTTCGAGCACCCACACAAGTTCAACTACATGAGCAAGATCCACACCACCACCCAAGGTATGTTATTCCATCTTAGAGAAGCTTTACTACAAGTCATGAGTTAAAGCAACTCCACAAGATGTGAATACATCAAGATGCTTAAACAAAAAATGGTAACCCCATTTTGAGCTTAAACGATGAGTATGACCTATGATCAAGTGTTCTCACTTGATTCCTAAGTCAATATACTCTAACATAGGTGACTATGTCACCGCCCAATTCTAGATGAAGTTCTCTTGTGTTCTTTTCTGTGTTATTGCATTTGTCCCTTGCATATTTGTTTCCCTATTTTTTTTAAAAAAAACTTCATCTAGAAATTTCATTATTTCCTTTTTGATTCTTGTTCTGCATATTTTTGCATCAAATTCCTTGCAAATCTTTCAGCTAATTCATTGCAAATCTTTGTGAGATCTTATTTGACTAGTGAGCTGAGGTGACAAGTGTTTTCTCTGTAATGAACTCGGTTTCACCGAATTGTAATTCTCGGTCCAACCGAATCCCTTCGGTACCACCGAAACATGCCACTCGGTGCCACCGATTTCGCAACAGAAAAAACAGTTTGCCACTTATTCTATATTTCTTCTGATCCAGCTCCACTCAATGAATCTTGTCCTCTACAAGCATCACAGTTTTATCCATTGCTTTGTGCTGAGTCTCAAGGACCAAACCTTTTCGACGGATTCCAGAAAAACCTTCTTGGAAATTGATGTCAAAGGGGGAGAGAGAGATCACATCAAAGCTTATCACCAGGGAGAAAGAGAGAGAAAGTATTAAGGGGGAGAAAGAGATCTCCAGGGGGAGAGAACACTCAAGGATCCCAGATGCTTGATGTTCAAGAGGAGAGATGCCACATGTCTTTTTGGGGGAAAGACATGTTCATATGTGCTCATTTGCATTAAGTTCTATTCATTTATATCTTTCAGCTCTGATTTTCTGTTCCCCATCTTCTCCCAATATCCCATGTCAGATTCAGGGGGAGCAAGACATCTAAGGGAAAGAAATCATTCAAATTCATTGCATATCTTTACTCTTGGGGACATGTATAATCCAATGTGGTACCTTGTACTCACTCTCTACATGTCATCCCAGTCTTGGTATTCTTGTGGTTTCTTTTGGTTTGCTCTGGCTAGTGGATGTACCTGTGTTATCTAACCTTGTTTATGCAGGTTCATTCCATCCTAAGCCAACTCAAGACTACAAGGTAAGTATATGCACCAGAACCATGAGTATGAGGAATTCTTGCTTTTGTACATACTGTTTGCAAGAAGGACTCATAAGCATGAAGGTATTTTTCTTAATAATCTTTTGCTCTGATGCATATGGCCAAGATACATGTAACACATTGCCTACTCTGTCATGATTATGCTCTCACATGCTTCTACATTTTATATTCACATGATTGCATACATGTAGCGGGAGCCTATGTTTGTTACATGTCCTTCCAAAGCTTTACTTGCTATTCTTTGTATCTTTATCTAGAGCTTTGATGTATGTTGCCATCAATTACCAAAAAGGGGGAGATTGAAAGCACAAGTGCTCCCCAGGTGGTTTTGGTAATTAATGTCAACATATCTCTTGTTGGACTAACATTTCTATCTAGCATGTTTCAGATAAGTTCAACAATGGAGTGGCATGGACTAAAGGTTGTGGGAACTCCTTCAAGATGCTAAGGACAAAGGACTGGCTAAAGCTTCAAGCTCAAGACTCTTCTTTTTACATTTTTAGTGATCCAAGATCACATTGAGTCCATAGGAAAAGCCAATACTATCAAGGAGGGATGAGGTGTTGCTTAATGAGCCCTTTGCTTCATGTGCTTAATGATATGCTCCAAAAACCCTCAGCTACTTTCCCACTTCCACATATGACCTAAACCCAAAGTCAAACTCGGACCTACCGATTCTTTCTATCCGGCGCCACCGAGTTTCACTTGTCATAAGCCACTGCCAAACCCTAGCAAATCGGTTCTACCGATAGGGATCTCGGTCTCACCGAGATGGGATTGCAATCTCACTGTGTATGTCCATTGTCAAAATTGGTCTCAACGAGTTTAGGCAATCGGTACTACCGAGATTACAATGCAAACTCTCTGGTTAACTCATTACCAAAATCGGTCCAACCGAGTTTAGTAATCGGTCCCACCGAGTTTGCCTTACTAACTCTCTGGTTAGCTAATTACTAAAATCGTTCTCGCCGAGTTTGTGTAATCGGTCTCACCGAGATTACGTTATGCCCAAACCCTAACCATATCGGTCCTACCGAGTTGCATGTCAGTCCCACCGAAAATCTCTAACGGTCACTAGGTTTACTATTTCGGTCCGACAGAGTTTGTTGATTCGGTCCCACCGAGATTGGTAAATTGTGTGTAACGGTTGGATTTTTTGTGGAGGCTATATATACCCCTCCATCTCCTCTTCATTCGTGGAGAGAGCCATCAGAACACACCTACACTTCCAACTCATACGTTCTGAGAGAGAACCACCTACTCATGTGTTGAGGCCAAGATATTCCATTCCTACCATATGAATCTTGATCTCTAGCCTTCCCCAAGTTGCTTTCCACTCAAATCTTCTTTCCACCAAATCCAAATCCTGTGAGAGAGAGTTGAGTGTTGGGGAGACTATCATTTGAAGCACAAGAGCAAGGAGTTCATCATCAACACACCATTTGTTACTTCTTGGAGAGTGGTGTCTCCTAGATTGGCTAGGTGTCACTTGGGAGCCTCCGACAAGTTTGTGGAGTTGAACCAAGGAGTTTGTAAGGGCAAGGAGATCGCCTACTTCGTGAAGATCTACCGCTAGTGAGGCAAGTCCTTCATGGGCGATGGCCATGGTGGGATAGACAAGGTTGCTTCTTCGTGGAACCTTCGTGGGTGGAGCCCTCCGCGGACTCGCGCAACCATTACCCTTCGTGGGTTGAAGTCTCCATCAACGTGGATGTAGGATAGCACCACCTATCCGAACCACGGGAAAAACATCCGTGTCTCCAATTGCGTTTGAATTCTCCAAACCCTTCCCTTTACATTCTTGCAAGTTGCATGCTTTACATTCCGCTGCTCATATACTATTTGCATGCTTTCTTGATATGTATTGTGTATGTTGAAATTGTGCCTAAAACTCCACTCAAACCGAAAAATTTTAAAAATTGCAACTTTAGCACTAAGTGTCTAATCACCCCCCCTATAGACACACCTACTTCTAGATCCTACACGGCGGTTGCTGTTCTGGTGCGCTGGTCCTATGGGGCCTTAGCACGACGACTTTCCGACTGTCTACTACAACAAGTTGTGCCCGACTCCGGCGTGGGAGGGGTGATGACGGCGGCGTGCCTTCGGCTCGTTTTAGTGATTGTAGTCGTCGCTAGGTGGTCTACGGATCTGGATGTGTAATTTTTATTATTTCTAGTGTTCATTGTATTGCCGTGATGGAAGATGAATAGATTGAAAGTTTTTCCGAAAAAATAATATAATGCCCGGTGTGGATTTATCCTAACTAGTTGTGCGCACAACTCGAATCAGATCCGTCCATCTCCGGTGCAGTCAAATCAGCATGCCCCACTGCGGCCCCAGACTGGCAGCGTATTCCTGCGCATGTGATATATCTGGTGTATGTATAAGGATCCGTATTGCACCCTATGTGGGCCATCTGGCTATAGATTCCCATGCCAGCTAGTTCTGCTAGCCCATTTACTTTAGATTCTTCACGTGCGCGTCTCACTTTAATATCTATGCCAGCGTACTAAGTAAGCATTATATTATTTTTTTGCAAAAAACTTTCAATCTTTCATCTTGCATCACGGCAGTACAATGAACACTAGAAATAATAAAAATAACATCCAGATCCGTAGACCACCTAGCGACGACTACAATCACTGAAACGAGCCGAAGGCGCGCTGCCGTCATCACCCCTCCCTCACCGGAGTCGGGCACAACTTGTTATAGTAGACAGTCGGGAAGTCGTCGTGCTAAGGCCCCGTAGAACCACCGCACCAGAACAGCAACCGCAACCTAATTACTGACGCGCAAGTTTGTTGACGGGTTGTTAATTAAATCGAAGCACCAGACACTTGTTCTCCGGCATGTCGGCCGTTAAAGTTCTGTACATAAGTACAGTGAAGTGCATGTGAGCCTACCGTCCAGTCCTTATCCTCACACCTCCCCCAGTTCCTCCCGTGTATCTATCTCCACCCAACTCGGCTTCTCCAACCTCTGCTACTCATCCGCCGCGCCGCCGATGCTAGGCTGTAGATTCAGAGGGGGTATGCCGACTGCCGTGTGGAAGATTGGATCTGGGCAAATTCGACCCGACAAATCATATAGGTAAGAAAAATCAACACAAGGCTTTGGATTCGTAATCGATAGGAAATCCCCATGTCGATATTGATTCGGATTCTATCTTGTAGTACCAAAATTCCCGCTGATTTATGCTAAAACAATCGGGGGCGGATGGCGTGGCCAGCTGCACGGCGAAGACGGCGGGCGCCTGACAGGGCGTGGTTCCCTGATCGCCTCATACACAAGTAAAGTATCGTAGTCGATGACCATCAACACCTCCTAAAGTCCTTAGCGGGCCGTACGAGTTCTTTCCATATGCATTTTTCGGGCATACTTGTCAAAGTCCTTCACATCGTAACGCATAGGCACCGGATATACATAAGAAACGTACCATGTGGGAGCGGTATAACCTCCTTCCAAAGGCATTCGTCCCGAAAGATATAAGCAGTAGTCAAAAATATGTAAATTGTTCTGGACGAGCAATGTCCCGTCTTTCTAAATTACTTCATCCCTATACATAATATCACTCTTTGATGGCGTTACTTGAAATAATCACTAGGTTACTTCATCATGAATCATATGAGCTCCGGGTATGATCGAGTATCATAGCATGGTCAACCGGTGTCAGCTCTTGATGAAGTCCTCCTTACCGGAACACCTAAGTACCAAAACATACACAAGAAAAGTAGTATATTCGAGCAAGGTCAACTACTTTGAAGTCCTTCACATATGAACGTCTTTCACACCGGGACATTAAAGAACCAAAACATACGCAAGTATAACAGTATAGTTGGGGGATGTAAACTCTTTCAATAGCACTCCATCTCGAGCCATATGAATTCTTTACATGTCCATCTCCTTGAACTATTTACCAAAGTCCTTCATCTTGTAAGATGTAAGCACACGGTATGCCTAAGTAAAGTACTATGGTCGGGCAAGATAACCTCTTTCTATATTCTTTCGTCTCGGGCCATAAGAGTATTATGCGCGTGTAGTTACTCGACACTAATCATTAAAATCCATAGTACACAGTGTTAGATGGCATATACTCGAATACAGACACACAAGAAAAGTGTTATAGCATCGCGGTGTCACCTCTCTATAAGGCCGAACATACCGGAACAATGTCGAATCCTCTAAAGTCCTTCTGCCGGAGCAAATGAGTACTGTTCTCGAGCATTTTTTAAAGAACATACCAACGTTCTTCATATCGTAACTCGAAAGCACCAGGTACACGTAAGTAAAGTATTACGGTCGAGCAATATAAACTCTTGCTAAGCTCCAAGCATTTTATCGAAACACCCACTAACGTCCTTCATCTCGAACCACATAAGCTCCGGACGTTCTTGATTATCTTAGCATGGTAGATCGATGACACCTCTCGATAAGGTCCTTCATACCGGAACAACCAAGAACCAACTCATACACAAGTAGATTAATACAGTCTAGGAATGTCGGCTCCTCCAAAAAGTCCTTCATCCTGATCCCTATGAGTTCTTTTTGACGTGCGTTTTTTTAATGCTTACCAATGTTCTTCATATCATGACGCGAACGCACCCGGTATACATGAGTAAAGTACTATGGTCGAGCAATATAAGCTCTTACTAAGCTCCGTCCATTTAATCGAAACACCCTCTACCGCACTTCATCTCGAATCACATAAGCTCGGGGCTCGATTGATTATCATATCATGGACAATCCGTATCACAGCTTGATAATGTCCTTCATGCCGGAACACACAAGCACATACTCATACACAAGTAAAGTATCGTAGTCGATGACCGTCAACACCTCCCAAAGTCCTTCATAGCGGGCCGTACGAGTTCTTTCCATGTGCATTTTTCGGGCATAGTTATCAAAGTCCTTCACATCGTAACGCATAGGCACCAGATATACATAAGAAACACACCATAGGGGAGCGGTATAACCTCCTTCCAAAGGCATTCGTCCCGAAAGATATAAGCAGTAGTCAAACATATGTAAATTGTTCTGGACGAGTAATGTCCCATCCTTCTAAATTACTTCATCCCTATACATAAGATCGCTGTTTGTTGTCGTTACTTGAATTAATCACTAATGTACTTCATCATGATTCGTATGAGCTCCGGCTATGATCGAGTGTCATAGAATTGTCAACCGGTGTCAGCTCTTGATGAAGTCCTCCTTACCGGAACACCTAAGTACCAAAACATATACAAGAAAAGTAGTATATTAGAGCAATGTCAACTACTTTAAAGTCCTTCATGCATGAACGTCTTTCACGTCGGGACATTTAAGCACCAAAACATACGCAAGTATAACAGTATAGTCGGGCAATGTAAACTCTTTCAATAGCACTCCATCTCGAGCCATATGGATTCTTTTCATGTCCATTTCCTTGAACTACTTACCAAGGTCCTTCATCTCGTAAGATATAAGCCACTGGTAGCGGTACTCTAGTACTCTTTCCCCAGAAAAATGAGTTCCCTTTGATCTTTGACCTCCTACGCAACACAGCACCCGAGGCGACTCGCCGTGCATGCGGCGCAGTGCGTTGCAAGACATCGTTCAGTCGTTCACACCAAGTACTGTACAAAATCAAGTGAGTCGGTGAAACGATTCCAAACAACATGGCGCGGTTTGAAACAACACCCCACACCCCAAAGTGCAAGATATTCATGTATTTTTGAAAAGGCGGTGGCTTGCCGTGCAACACAGGTTATGGACATCGGACAGACTAGCTCGACATGGGCTGCAAGATAATATCTCCCCATGCGTGCCTTCGGGAGAAGGACGATGTTGACCACATTCTCACGCATTGCGTAAACACGAGAGAAGTTTGGCATCGATGTGTTGACTTGCTCCGGATCAGCATTCACTGCTCGACCCAGGACTCGTCTTTCACAGATTGGTGGCTCATTCAAAGACAAAGGCTGCGTGGAAAGCTAAGGAGGGGGCTAGACACAGTCATCATCGGGATTAGCTGGGCTCTATGGAAGCAACATACCGCACGGGTGTTCAACAACATATCGCGACAAAAAACACCCACCCAGACTCGTAGCTCAGATTCTTGATGACATGGCCGAGTGGAGGAAAGAGGGACTTGGCGGTGTTGGTGGTCTAGACCCTTTTGTGAGAGAGTAGCTTCGTGTTGTAGCGGTGTTGGTTTTTGCACGTGTGCGTTGTAACTCACATGCCATGATGTTCACATCTACTCAGGGCTCTTGTAAATATTCTATGCCTTCTATTAAAATACGGGATTGCTAAGTCTCAGTCGACTGAGACTTCGTTACGTCTCAGTCGATGCTATATTCCTTTTATCTTGCATGGAGATTCCCACAAAGTTTTTTCTTTTTTCTTCTTATGCACTAATGTCACTTGACTGAGACCTAGCCACACCCATAAAAATATGGTATGCCATTGGCGTACTCTCGAAAAAAAATGAGCTAACTATTGGCTGCAACGGTTCCACGGATGCTAACAGCAAACAGCTTGTCAGTGTTTTTTTGGTCATGTGATGATGTGAATACATGTTTGCTCTCGAAAATTATTGTTCCAGCTATGTAGCATCTGTTGGAAATATGCCCTAGAGGCAATAATAAAAGCATTATTATTATATTTCCTTATTCATGATAATTGTCTTTATTTGTGCTATAATTGTGTTAACCGGAAATCGTAATACATGTGTGAATAACAGACAACAACATGTCCCTAGTGAGCCTCTAGTTGACTAGCTCGTTGATCGACAGATAGTCATGGTTTCCTGACTATGGACATTGGATGTCATCGATAACGAGATCACATCATTAGGAGAATGATGTGATGGACAAGACCCAATCCTAAACATAGCATAAGATCGCATAGTTCGTTTGCTAGAGTTTTCCAATGTCAAGTGTCCTTTCCTTAGACCATGAGATCGTGTAACTCCCGGATACCTAGGAGTGCTTTGGGTGTGCCGAACGTCACAACGTAACTGGGTGACTATAAAGGTATACTACGGGTATCTCTGAAAGTGTCTGTTGGGTTGACATGGATCGAGACTGGGATTTGTCACTCCGCTTGACGGAGAGGTATCACCGGGCCCTCTCGGTAATGCATCATCATAATGAGCCCAAGGTGATCAAAGTGTTTGATCACGGGATCATGCATTACGGTACGAGAAAAGTGACTTGCCGGTAACGAGATTGAATGAGGTATTGGGATACCGACGATCGAATCTCGGGCAAGTAAAATATCGATTGACAAAGGGAATCATATACGGGATTAATTGAATCCTCGACATCGTGGTTCATCCGATGAGATCATCGTGGAGCATGTGGGAGCCAACATGGGTATCCAGATCCCGCTGTTGGTTATTGCCCGAGAGCCGTCTCGGTCATGTCTGCATGTCTCCCGAACCCGTAGGGTCTACACACTTAAGGTTCGGTGACGCTAGGGTTGTGAAGATATGTATGTGCAGTAACCCGAATGTTGTTCGGAGTCCCGGATGAGATCCCAGACGTCACGAGGAGTTCCGGAATGGTCCGGAGGTAAAGAATTATATATAGGAAGTGCTATTTTGGCCATCGGGACAAGTTTCGGTGTTATCGGTATTGTACCGGGACCACCGGAGGGGTCCCGGGGGTCCACCGGGGGGGGGGGGGGTCCACCTGCCCCGGGGGCCACATGGGCTATAGGGGGTGCGCCCTGGCCCATATGGGCCAAGGGCACCAGCCCCAAGAGGCCCATGCGCCAAGAAGACTTGGAGAGGGAAGAGTCCAAAAAGGGGAAGGCACCTCCGAGGTGCCTTGGGGAGGATGGACTCCTCCCCCCTCTTGGCCGCACCCCTTCCTTGGAGGAAGGGGCAAGGCTGCACCCTCCCCCCTCTCATGCGCCTATATAAAAGGGGGAGGGGAGGGGGGCAGCGCACCCATGCCCTGACGCCTCCCTCTCCTCCCTGCAACACCTCCTCCTCCTCCCGTAGTTGCTTAGCGAAGCCCTGCTGGAGTTCTGCTGCATCCACCACCACGCCGTCGTGCTGCTGGATCTTCATCAACCTCTCCTTCCCCCTTGCTGGATCATTAAGGAAGATACGTCACGCTTTCCGTACGTGTGTTGAACGCGGAGGTGCCGTCCGTTCGGTACTAGATCATCGGTGAATTGGATCACGGCGAGTACGACTACCTCATCCACGTTCACTCGAACGCTTCCGTTGCGATCTACAAAGTGGTATGTAGATGCTATCTAATCTGAATACTCGTTGCTAGATGAACTCATAGATGGATCTTGGTGAAACCGTAGGAAATTTTTTAATTTTCTGCAACGTTCCCCAACAGTGGCATCATGAGCTAGGTCTATGCGTAGTTCTTCTTGCGCGAGTAGAACACAATTTGTTGTGGGCGTAGATGTTGTCAACTTTTTCTTGCCGCTACTAGTCTTATCTTGCTTCAGTGGTATTGTGGGATGAAGCGGCCCGGACCAACCTTACACGTACGCTTACGTGAGACCGGTTCCACCGACTAACATGCACTAGTTGCATAAGGTGGCTGGCGGGTGTCTGTCTCTCCTACTTTAGTTGGAGCGGATTCGATTAAAAGGGTCCTTATGAAGGGTAAATAGAAGTTGACAAATCACGTTGTGGTTTGAACGTAGGTAAGAAAACGTTCTTGCTAGAACCCTAATTCAGCCACGTAAAACTTGCAACAACAATTAGAGGACGTCTAACTTGTTTTTGCAGCAAGTGCTTTGTGATATGATATGGCCAAAGTTGTGATGAATGATGAATGATCTATATGTGATGTATGAGATGTTCATGCTATTGTAATAGGAATCACGACTTGCATGTCGATGAGTATGACAACCGGCAGGAGCCATAGGAGTTGTCTTTATTTTTTGTATGACCTGCGTGTCATTAAGAATCGCCATGTAAATTACTTTACTTTATTGCTAAACGCGTTAGCCATAGTAGTAGAAGTAATAGTTGGCGAGCAACTTCATGGAGACACGATGATGAAGATCATGATGATGAAGATCATGGTGTCAAGCCGGTGACAAGATGATCATGGAGCCCCAAGATGGAGATCGAAGGAGCTATGCGATATTGGCCATATCATGTCACGTTTATTATTTGATTGCATGTGATGTTTATCATGTTTTTGCATCTTGTTTACTTAGAACGATGGTAGTAAATAAGATGATCCCTCATAATAATTTCAAGAAAGTGTTCACCCTAACTGTGCACCGTTGCGACAGTTCGTTGTTTTGAAGCACCACGTGATGATCGGGTGTGATAGATTCTAACGTTCACATACAACGGGTGTAAGACAGATTTACACACGCAAAACACTTAGGTTGACTTGACGAGCCTAGCATGTACAGACATGGCCTCGGAACACACAAGACCGAAAGGTCGAGCATGAGTCGTATAGAAGATACGATCAACATGAAGATGTTCACCGATGTTGACTAGTCCGTCTCACGTGATGATCGGACACGGCCTAGTTGACTCGGATCATGTAATACTTAGATGACTAGAAGAGGGATGTCTATCTAAGTGGGAGTTCATTAAATAATTTGATTAAATGAACTTTATTATCATGAACTTAGTCTAAAATTTTTACGATATGTCTTGTAGATCAAATGGCCAACGTAGTCCTCAACTTCAACGCGTTCCTAGAGAAAACCAAGCTGAAAGACGATGGTAGCAACTATACGGACTGGGTCCGGAACCTGAGGATCATCCTCATAGCTGCCAAGAAAGATTATGTCCTAAGAGCACCGCTGGGTGACACACCTATTCTCCCTGCAGAACAAGATGTTATGAACGCTTGGCAGTCACGCTGCGATGATTACTCCCTCGTTTAGTGCGGCATGCTTTACAGCTTAGAGCCGGGGCTCCAAAAGCGTTTTGAGAGACATGGAGCATATGAGATGTTCGAAGAGCTGAAAATGGTTTTCCAAGCTCATGCCCGGGTCGAGAGATATGAAGTCTCCGACAAGTTCTTTAGCTGTAAGATGGAGGAAAATGGCTTTGTTAGTGAGCACATACTCAAAATGTCTGGGTTGCACAACCGCTTGACTCAACTGGAAGTTAATCTCCCGGATGAAGCGGTCATTGACAGAATCCTCCAGTCGCTTCCACCTAGCTACAAGAGCTTTGTGATGAACTACAATATGCAGGGGATGGTAAAGACCATTCCTGAGGTATATGCTATGCTGAAATCAGCAGAGGTAGAAATCAAGAAGGAGCATCAAGTGTTGATGGTGAATAAAACCACTAAGTTCAAGAAGGGCAAGGGTAAAAAGAACTTCAAGAAGGACGGCAAGGAAGTTGCCGCGCCCGGTAAGCAAGTTGCCGGGAAGAAGCCAAAGAATGGACCCAAGCCCGAAACTGAGTGCTTTTATTGCAAGGGAAGTGGTCACTGGAAGCGGAACTGCCCCAAATACTTAGCGGACAAGAAGGCCGGCAAAACCAAAGGTATATGTGATATACATGTAATTGATGTGTACCTTACCAGTACTCGTAGTAGCTCTTGGGTATTTGATACCGGTGCAGTTGCTCACATTTGTAACTCGAAGCAGGAGCTGCGGAATAAACGGAGATTGGCGAAGGACGAGGTGACGATGCGCATCGGGAATGGTTCCAAGGTCAATGTGATCGCCGTCGGCACGCTGCCTCTACATTTACCTACGGGATTAGTTTTAAACCTCAATAATTGTTATTTAGTGCCAAGTTTGAGCATGAACATTGTATCTGGATCTCGCTTAATTCGAGATGGCTACTCATTTAAATCCGAGAATAATGGTTGTTCTATTTATATGAGAGATATGTTTTATGGTCATGCTCCGATGGTTAATGGTTTGTTCTTGATGAATCTCGTACGTGATGATACACATATTCATAGTGTGAGTACCAAAAGAGTTAAAGTTGATAACAATAGTCCCACATATTTGTGGCACTGCCGCCTTGGTCACATAGGTGTCAAACGCATGAAGAAGCTCCATGCAGATGGACTTTTAGAGTCTCTTGATTATGAATCATTTGACACGTGCGAACCATGCCTCATGGGTAAAATGACCAAGACTCCGTTCTCAGGAACAATGGAGCGAGCAACCAACTTATTGGAAATCATACATACCGATGTGTGCGGTCCAATGAGTGTTGAGGCTCGCGGTGGCTATCGTTATGTTCTCACCCTCACTGATGACTTGAGTAGATATGGGTATGTCTACTTAATGAAACACAATCTGAGACCTTCGAAAAGTTCAAGGAATTTTAGAGTGAGGTTGAAAATCAACGTGAGAAAAAGATCAAGTTTCTACGATCAGATCGTGGAGGAGAATACTTGAGTCACGAATTTGGCACACACTTAAGAAAATGTGGAATAGTTTCACAACTCACGCCGCCTGGAACACCTCAGCGTAATGGTGTGTCCGAACGTCGTAATCGCACTCTATTAGATATGGTGCGATCTATGATGTCTCTTACTGACTTACCGCTATCTTTTTGGGGCTATGCTTTAGAGACTGCCGCATTCACTTTAAATAGGGCTCCGTTGAAATCCGTTGAGACGACACCGTATGAATTATGGTTTGGGAAGAAACCTAAGCTGTCGTTTCTAAAAGTTTGGGGATGCGATGCTTATGTCAAGAAACTTCAACCTGAGAAGCCCGAACCCAAATCGGAAAAATGCGTCTTCATAGGATACCCTAAAGAAACTGTTGGGTATACCTTCTACCTCAGATCCGAAGGCAAGATCTTTGTTGCCAAGAATGGATCCTTTCTAGAGAAAGAGTTTCTCTCGAAAGAAGTAAGTGGGAGGAAAGTAGAACTTGATGAAGTGTTACCTCTTGAACCGGAAAATGGCGAAACTCAAGAAATCGTTCCTGAGGTGCCTGCACCGACTAGAGAGGAAATTAATGATTATGATCAAGATACTTCTAATCAAGCTCCTACTGAAATTCGAAGGTCCACAAGGACACGTTCCGCACCAGAGTGGTACGGCAACCCTGTCTTGGAAATCATGTTGTTAGACAACGGTGAACCTTCGAACTATGAGGAAGCAATGGCGGGCCCGGATTCCGACAAATGGCTGGAAGCCATGAAATCCGAGATAGGATCCATGTATGAAAACGAAGTATGGACTTGGACTGACTTGCCCGTTGAACGGCGAGCCATAGAAAATAAATGGATCTTTAAGAAGAAGACAGACGCGGATGGTAATGTGACCATCTATAAAGCTCGACTTGTCGCTAAGGGTTATCGACAAGTTCAAGGGGTTGACTACGATGAGACTTTCTCACCGGTAGCGAAGCTGAAGTCCGTCCGAAACATGTTAGCAATTGCCGCATACTATGATTATGAGATATGGCAAATGGACGTCAAAACGGCATTCCTTAATGGTTTCCTTAAGGAAGAATTGTATATGATGCAGCCGGAAGGTTTTGTCGATCCTAAGAATGCTGACAAGGTATGCAAGCTCCAACGCTCGATTTATGGGCTGGTGCAAGCATCTCGGAGTTGGAACATTCGCTTTGATGAGATGATCAAAGCGTTTGGGTTTACACAGACTTATGGAGAAGCCTGTGTTTACAAGAAAGTGAGTGGGAGCTCTGTAGCATTTCTCATATTATATGTAGACGACATACTTTTGATGGGAAATGATATAGAACTCTTGGACAGCATTAAGGCCTATTTGAATAAAAGTTTTTCAATGAAGGACCTTGGAGAAGCTGCTTATATATTAGGCATCAAGATCTATAGAGATAGATCGAGACGCCTCATAGGTCTTTCACAAAGCACATACCTTGATAAAATATTGAAGAAGTTCAATATGGATCAATCTAAGAAAGGGTTCTTACCTGTATTACAAGGTGTGAAATTGAGCTCAGCTCAATGTCCGACCACGGCATAAGATATAGAAGAGATGAGCGTCATCCCCTATGCCTCAGCCATAGGTTCTATTATGTATGCCATGCTGTGTACCAGACCTGATGTAAACCTTGCCGTAAGTTTGGTAGGAAGGTACCAAAGTAATCCCGGCAAGGAACACTGGACAGCGGTCAAGAATATCCTGAAGTACCTGAAAAGGACCAAGGAAATGTTTCTCGTTTATGGAGGTGACGAAGAGCTCGTCGTAAAAGGTTACGTCGACGCTAGCTTCGACACAGATCTGGATGACTCTAAGTAACAAACCGTATACGTGTATATTTTGAATGGTGGGGCAGTAAGCTGGTGCAGTTGCAAGCAAAGCGTCGGGGCGGGATCTACATGTGAAGCGGAGTACAATGCAGCCTCGGAGGCAGCACATGAAGCAATTTGGGTGAAGGAGTTCATCACCGACCTTGGAGTCATACCCAATGCGTCGGGGCCAATCAAGCTCTTCTGTGACAACACTGGAGCTATTGCACTTGCAAAGGAGCCCAGGTTTCACAAGAAGACTAGGCACATCAAGCGTCGCTTCAACTCCATTCGTGAAAATGTTCAAGATGGAGACATAGAGATTTGTAAAGTGCACACGGATCTGAATGTCGCAGATCCGTTGACTAAACCTCTCCCTAAGGCAAAACATAATCAGCACCAGAACTCTATGGGTGTTCGATTCATCACAATGTAACTAGATTATTGACTCTAGTGCAAGTGGGAGACTGTTGGAAATATGCCCTAGAGGCAATAATAAAAGCATTATTATTATATTTCCTTATTCATGATAATTGTCTTTATTCGTGCTATAATTGTGTTAACCGGAAATCGTAATACATGTGTGAATAACAGACAACAACATGTCCCTAGTGAGCCTCTAGTTGACTAGCTCGTTGATCGACAGATAGTCATGGTTTCCTGACTATGGACATTGGATGTCATTGATAACGAGATCACATCATTAGGAGAATGATGTGATGGACAAGACCAAATCCTAAACATAGCATAAGATCGCATAGTTCGTTTGCTAGAGTTTTCCAATGTCAAGTGTCCTTTCCTTAGACCATGAGATCGTGTAACTCCCGGATACCGTAGGAGTGCTTTGGGTGTGCCAAACATCACAACGTAACTGGGTGACTATAAAGGTATACTACGGGTATCTCTGAAAGTGTCTGTTGGGTTGACATGGATCGAGACTGGGATTTGTCACTCCGCTTGACGGAGAGGTATCACCGGGCCCTCTCGGTAATGCATCATCATAATGAGCCCAAGGTGATCAAAGTGTTTGATCACGGGATCATGCATTACGATACGAGAAAAGTGACTTGCCGGTAACGAGATTGAACGAGGTATTGGGATACCGACGATCGAATCTCGGGCAAGTAAAATACCGATTGACAAAGGGAATCATATACGGGATTAATTGAATCCTCGACATCGTGGTTCATCCGATGAGATCATCGTGGAGCATGTGGGAGCCAACATGGGTATCCAGATCCCGCTGTTGGTTATTTCCCGAGAGCTGTCTCGGTCATGTCTGCATGTCTCCCGAACCCGTAGGGTCTACACACTTAAGGTTCGGTGACGCTAGGGTTGTGAAGATATGTATGTGCAGTAACCCGAATGTTGTTCGGAGTCCCGGATGAGATCCCGGACGTCACGAGGAGTTCCGGAATGGTCCGGAGGTAAAGAATTATATATAGGAAGTGCTATTTTGGCCATCGGGACAAGTTTCGGTGTTATCGGTATTGTACCGGGACCACCGGAGGGGTCCCGGGGGTCCACCGGGGGGGGGGTCCACCTGCCCCGGGGGCCACATGGGCTATAGGGGGTGCGCCCTGGCCCATATGGGCCAAGGGGACCAGCCCCAAGAGGCCCATGCGCCAAGAAGACTTGGAGAGGGAAGAGTCCAAAAAGGGGAAGGCACCTCCGAGGTGCCTTGGGGAGGATGGACTCCTCCCCCCTCTTGGCCGCACCCCTTCCTTGGAGGAAGGGGCAAGGCTGCGCCCTCCCCCCCTCTCATGCGCCTATATAAAAGGGGGAGGGGAGGGGGGCAGCGCACCCATGCCCTGGCGCCTCCCTCTCCTCCCTGCAACACCTCCTCCTCCTCCCGTAGTTGCTTGGCGAAGCCCTGCCGGAGTTCTGCTGCATCCACCACCACACCGTCGTGCTGCTGGATCTTCATCAACCTCTCCTTCCCCCTTGCTGGATCAAGAAGGAGGAGACGTCACGCTTTCCGTACGTGTGTTGAACGCGGAGGTGCCGTCCGTTCGGTACTAGATCATCGGTGAATTGGATCACGGCGAGTACGACTACCTCATCCACGTTCACTCGAACGCTTCCGTTGCGATCTACAAAGTGGTATGTAGATGCTATCTAATCTGAATACTCGTTGCTAGATGAACTCATAGATGGATCTTGGTGAAACCGTAGGAAAAATTTTAATTTTCTACAACGTTCCCCAACAGGTCGTGGTCCATTTGTTGAACTTAGACCTATGCGGCGGTGAGGTCGGTGTGGCAACGATGTCATGGGACATGCCATAGATGGCTCATCTACCCTGGTCTCACTGATGGGTGATAGGGGGGCGTCAAGGCGGGCGACTCCGCGGGTCGCCGTGCGGAGAGCGCCGGGCCTCGGCCCTTGGGGGCAGTGGCTCGTCCGCGGGCTGGCGGCCGGTTTTGGGCGCTAGACGGATCTGATGACGACGAGGCGGACGAGGACGGGGAGGATCCGACGTCGTCTCCGCCAACGCCGACTCCCTCTTATCTATTTTGTGAGTTTTTCATTCGGGCTATGATGAGGATGACGTTGCCTCAACGGTGGACAGGATCTTGCCGGTGGATGATCCGGCGAGGGTTGGGCTACGCGCTGGCGAGAAGAAGGAGATGGTGCATCGCGTCATGCACCGGCGAACGGCGGCGACGGCTGTCAGGCCATGGAAGGGACCCCTCCCAAAGGTTAGTCTTCCAAATCTCACCCTTTTTGATTTGATTCGGCCGGATTCGTGGATTAAAGTTAAGAGGAAGAAGAGTTCGATCCGTTTTGTTACTGAATCCCGGCGGTCGGTGGCGGCCGTGGCGCCGTTGCCGACGGAGCGGCCGATCGGGATCGCTCGCTTGCGGGAGGCTCGTTTGAACGCGCTCCTGGGCCGCGACTTCGGAATGCCAAGGGGTGGGCCGGTTCTGAGTGAACCGGGCCCGTGCGATGATAGGCCTGTGTTAACCGGTTATGAGGCCCGGTGTAACTAGGCACGTTCGACGATCCCATCTACACCCCCATGCACGATCGACGTTCCTCCTGGGAGGCTTTGTTTGAAACAATCTAGGGTTTGTGGTGGTGTGCGCCGGCCGAGCTTCTCTGATCGTGGTGCGGGGCGTGCTAGGCGCATTACCCCTCTCCGCGACATGGCTGGTCGAGGTTTGCCCCTGGCAAGTCCGGCGCCTCGGGTGGTGCAGGCCGTGGTGGGCCTGTGCTGCCGGCAGAAGGTGGCCGCAGCGAAGGTGGTGTGCCACCGGGAACGGGGCGCGGTGGCGCTGTATTGCTGCTCGGGGTTGGCCGTGGTGCCGTCCCCCCGCTCTCGGGTGCTGGGAACGGCCGGGCGGCGCAGGACGTCGGCGGCCCTAGGCCACCACAAGCAGGCGGCGCGCCCGGGTCGACCGCTGTTGGCCGCGGGTCTAGCACTGCGGGCACTCGGCCACCCACGCCGGTGACTTTGCCGCTACTACCTACGGGACGGGGTGGCCCTCGGCCACTGGTGCCGAGCCCTGCGGCCGTCGCGGGCCGCGCCGTCCCGACTCCGAGCCCGCCTCCTCCAGCCTCTAGTGGCCAGCTACGACCGGTAGCGATACAGCCCGGGGCCAGACCGCCGCATTTCGTGGCAAGGCAGGCGCAGAACTCGATGGCGCCGGTGTTGAAGCAGGCTCAGTTGCCGCAGGTTTCGGCTAGTGGGGGAGTTTCATTTGCGCCTCGTGGTCAGCGGGGTGATGATGGGCATAACGTGTATGGAGATGGACAGCATCAGGGATCCTCCTCCATGGTTGGTGGTCGGGGGTATGCCTGGCAGAGCGATGGCTCGGCCGAGAATCCTTTCATGGGGCCAACGGGCGGCTTCGTCGAAGGGGCGTCTGGACCGGCTCATCGTAACCGCGGTGGTTTCCATGGTAACCGTGGTGGCCAAGGTGGCCGGGGTGGCCGCTATCGTCCACAGCAGCATCCTGTTGTTGTGGACCAGACAGCTGTTGGCGAGGATACTCCGGAGCCTGGGTTGTCTTGCCAGGCCATGGAGGTGGTGATGGCACTAGCTGACGTGGTGGTTCCTCCTAATGGTGAGTTTGGGTCAATGTCGGTGGAGGGTTCTAACAGGGCTGAGCTGGACAGGGCGGCCAAGTATGCGCGCAAGAAAGAAAGAATGCTATGTTACCGCTGTGGCGATAAGGGCCATTTCATTGTTGAGTGTGTGGCCGTTTTATGCGATACGTGTGGCAAGCCAGCCCATGAGTCGGGGATTTGTCCGCTTTTGAGGGAGCAGGTACCGACTCTCATGATGTATCGAGTGTACTGTGCTGAGCTCACGTTTTTTGAGTCTCCGACCGAGAGTGAGGTTCCTGATGAGGTTCAGAGTGTGACAACTGGGGTTGTTAAAGTGACTAAAGGAGAAGTCTCTGAGTCCCAGATTGTGCAGCGGCTCCAGGAGCTGGCCCCAGGGGACTTCCACTGGGAGCTTGTCAGTCTAGAGGCAAACTTGTTCAGGGTTGAGTTCCCGTCAGTGGAGGATTTACAGAGGCTATTGAGTTTCGGGATGTGCAAAGTGCCAGGTACTGAGGGCATCCTTGAGTTTCACGAGTGGAAGTTGATTGAGCCTCAGGGTAAACCTCTTACCCAGGCTTGGTTACGTTTTTCGGGAGCTCCTTCCAAACCTATGCAGGATGCTAGGGTCGTTGCTAGTTTGGGCATCATGGTGGGAAAGCCTGAGAGAGTGGATATGGCCTTTACTAGAGCTCATGTGGTTTCTCGCTTACTGGTCAGTATTTTGGACATCGAGTTTGTGCCTGATGTGGTCAAGTGGGCTTACCGAGGCCAGGTTTACAACCTTCAGATTGAGTCTGAGGATGACAGCCTGTTTGCTGAGGCACCTGCTGCCACTGATGTTGATATGCACGAGGATGATGAGGGTGCGGGGGTTAAGGGGACTCCGACCGCTGATCCTGGATGAGAGATGTCCGAGGGACCGGGGTCTGTTGCTCAGACGACCGAAGATAGGACGGCGCCTCCTTCTTCACTGCCGTCGACCACTCTGAGATTTGGATCTATTGAGCCCGCTTCTGCACCTCCGAGACTTCAGAGCAAGCGGGTGGAGTCTTTGGAGGATTTTGAGCACTCTTTACCCGCGTTGGACTTTGATGGTCCGGGTGTGGAGGGCTCTTGCGCGGAGGAGGGTTTGGAGATAGTGATCTCGCCCCCCTCGGTTTTTGTTGAGACGGCAGACCTGCAGGTGGTGGCTCCGAGCTGTGCAGGGGGGTCGAGGCAGGTGGCATCGGCGCCCCCTTCTCCTCTCACTCCGGTCGGTGATACCGTGAGGGAGGCGTCACCTTCGGGAGGGGGGCCGGGGCAGGTGGCCTCGGCGCCACCTTCTCCTATCGCTGGGCCGATTCTGCAGGAGGCGGGCCCAGTATTTGGAGGGGGCTTGGGGCGGGTGGCCTCGGGGTCCTCTCCACCTTCCGCGCCTAGGGGACCGCCCCACCATTGGCGCCGGCGACCACTCCTGGCCTATAGTCTGGGGTGGATGGGGAGTGGGGGCAAGTGGCCCTTGGTTCCCCATCAGCTGTCTCGGCGCCCTTTCCTGGTCGTGGAGACTGGTTGAGTGTTCGGGGGGGGGGGTGACAGGAGGTCAGTTCCCGGGCAACTTCGCTCGGGAGGAGGTTATTCAGTTCGGCGGGATTCCGGACCAGGCGTCTGAGGGCCGATGGTTGAGCTGTCATCTTCAGGGCCGTCCGGAGGTGGACGACATGCAGCAGCGGTGCGCCGTGAGGGCGGCCAAGCTTTGTGACGTCCAGGTCACTACTGCTATGTCAGTGAATACTTCTAATTACATCTTGCATTTTTCGAACGATGAGATTGTTGATAATGCAAACCAACTAGGGATTTCACTAGGTAGTAATGAAGGTGAAATTTCTAATTCCATCAATGATTTGCTAGATCTAGAAGCCGAGCGGGCTTTAGATATGATTCGAAACTTAGCTGCCGTCAAACCCATGAATGATTCCGAGATTGATGCTTTGGGAGTCCGAGTGCTCGATGATTTTTGTGCTGATCTCGCGCCTCCCCTCCCGGAGCCGGAGGAGGAGGATGAGAGTGTAGAGATGGATGGTGTTAGACCCCCTGAGATGGGGAGAGTGGACCGGGCGGACGCGAGGACCAGCCCTAAGCGCAAATGGAAGCGCAAGATTTACCCAACGTCCGCAGTGCGTAGGAGTGCTAGGATCCGCACGGCTAAAGAATTGCACGACGAGATATGAGAGGAATCTTTTGGAATAGCAGAGGTCTTAAGGACTTGGCTAAAAGAAGGTTTCTTGCAGAAGCATCCATGGAACAGCGACTGGATTTTATTGCATTGTCGGAAACTGGTAGAGCTAATTTTTCGCCACAATTTCTCAACACTCTTTTGGGTGGTATTGAGTTTGGCTGGCATTGTCTGCCACCGAGAGGGAGATCGGGAGGGATCTTACTTGGTGTTTGATGCGATTCTCTCGAAGTTTGAAGTGTGGTCATGGGAGATTTTGCTGTAAAGTTCACAGTGCGGTCCAAGGTTGACGGTTTTGACTGGGCTCTGGTGGCAGAGTATGGTGCCGCGCAGGCAGAATTCAAACCAGATTTCTTGGTCGACCTAGTTAGAGTTTGCGGTTCTGAGCAGCTCCCCATTCTCGTTGGGGGAGACTTTAACATTATTAGAAGACGTGATGAGAAGAACAATGATAATTTTGACGGGAGATCGTCGTTTATGTTCAACACTAGCATTGAAAGCTTGGACCTGAGAGAGATTGAGCTTTCAGGTAGGAAGTTCACTTGGGCTAACGCCATGCCAAATCCAACGTTTGAAAAGTTGGATCGGGTAGTCGCTAGTGTTGAATGGGAACATAAGTTTCCCTTTGTAACAGTCCAGGCTCTCTGTCGCGGGATTTTTGATCACATGCCTCTTTTTCTTGACTCTGGTGGGGCTACCTACTCGGGCAACAAGAATTTGTTCTCGTTCGAGCTTGCGTGGTTTGAAAGAGAAGGCTTCCTGGATCTCGTAGCCAGAGAGTGGGCTAAGGATGCAGGCGGTAGGAATGCGCTTGAGCGCTGGCAGAATAAGATTAGGCATCTGAGAAGTTTCCTACGTGGGTGGCTAAACATCTCAGTGGGATCTATAAGGTTGAAAAGGAACGGCTCCTTGCCCTTATTCAGTCCTTAGATGTAAAAGCAGAAACCATGGTGTTGCCTGCCACCGAGCTTCATACCAAGCTTGACGCTGAGATGAGGCTGAAAGAACTCCTTTGTGAAGAAGAATTAAAGTGGGCTCTGTGGGCCAAGGTACGAAGAGTGGTCCAGGGGGACGCGAACACTCAATTCTTCCACATGATTGCCAATGGCAAGCATAGGAAGAAGAGAATCTTCCAGCTAGAACAAGATGAGGGTACGATTATCGGTCAGGAAAATTTGAAGCTTTACATTACTGAGTATTATAAACGATTGTTTGGACCACCAGAGGAGAACTGTGTGTCTCTGGATGAGTCTAGAGTCGAAGATGTACCTCAACTTACAGTTGTGGAGAACGATATATTAACCGCCCATTTTTCTAAAAAGGAGGTTTTCGAGGCCGTGTCGCAGATGAAAAATAATAAGGCACCCAGTCCGGATGGTATCCCGGCTGAGTTTTATAAGAAGTGCTGGCATATTATTAAAGGGGACCTGTTGCCGATGTTCCATGATTTGTTCTCGGGACATTTGCAACTTTTCCAGCTAAATTTTGGAACAATAACCCTGCTCCCTAAGAAAACAGAGGCTGTGAGAATAGAGCAATTTCGGCCTCTCTGTCTTCTGAATGTCAGTTTCAAAAATTTTACCAAGGTTGGGACGATTAGGCTAACACACAGATTGCGCACGCCGTGGTGCAGCCTACTCAAACGGCTTTCATGCCGGACAGGAACATCCTGGAAGGGGTTGTGGTCCTTCATGAAACTCTCCATGAGATCCACACGAAAAAACTTGATGGAGTTATTTTCAAAGTGGATTTCGAGAAGGCATATGATAAAGTCAAAAGGCCGTTCCTTCAACAGGCCTTACACACGAAGGGCTTTGATGAAGCTTGGCGATGCCAGGTGGAAGCATTCACGCAAAAAGGGAGTGTTGGAATCAAAGTGAATGACGATATAGGCCATTATTTCCAAACGCATAAGGGTTTGAGACAAGGCGATCCTATGTCCCCAATATTATTCAATATTGTGGTTGACATGTTGGCGATCCCGATAGGGAGGGCAAAAGAAGCCGGTCAGGTGGGTGGCTTGGTGCCTCATCTGTTCGATGGTGGTGTGTCCATCCTGCAGTACGTTGATGTTAAAATCATCTCCATGGAACACGATTTGGCTAAAGAGAGAAACATGAAGTTAGTGTTATGCTTATTTGAACAATTGATGGGCCTTAAGATTAATTTCCATAAAAGCGAGCTGTTCTGCTTCGGTAGAGCCAAAGACGAACAAGAGGCATATAGACAATTGTTTGGTTGTGAAGTGGGAGCTTTACCTTTTATGTATCTAGGTATTCCAATTCACCATCGTTAGCTAACAAACAGCGAGTGGAAGTGCATAGAGGATCGGTTTGAGAAGAAACTGAGTTGCTGGAAAGGAACACTCATGTCTTATGGAGGCCGGTTGATTCTTATTAACTCGGTGCTCACGAGTTTACCTATGTTCCTCTTATCTTTATTTGAGGTCCCAGTTGGGGTTAGGAAAAGGCTGGACTTCTATCGATCCAGATTCTTTTGGCAGAGTGACGAACTTAAGAGAAAACACTGACTGGCCAAATGGGATATTATCTGTCGACCAAAGGACCAAGGGGGCCTTGGTATTGAAAATCTTGAGGTCAAGAACAGATGCCTGCTTAGTAAGTGGTTGTATAAGTTGTCACTTGAGACGGAGGCAACATGGGCACAGATTTTACGTAGTAAATATCTGCATTCCAAGACCCTATCCCAGGTCACTGTCAGACCAACTGATTCGCCGTTCTGGAAGGGGCTCATGAGAGTCAAAGCTACCTTCTTTAACAGAACTAAGGTTTATTTCGGTAATGGCAACAACACTCGATTCTGGGAAGTTACGTGGCTTGGGGACGCGCCTTTGGCGACCCAGTATCCGTCCCTTTATCGTATTGTTCAGCATCGTGAGGCTCTTGTTGCCACGGTTATGCAGTTCATTCCACTCAACATTCAGTTTAGGAGGGTGCTTGTGGGTGATCGATGGGAAGCATGGCTTCACTTGGTTCGTAGACTGATGGAGGTTCAGTTAACTCCTCAACCCGATCAGTTGTAGTGGAAGCTTACTAGATCTGGGGAGTTCACAGTTAAATCGATGTATATCGATATTATTAACTCTAGTGTGATTCCTAGTTCCAAAGAGGTTTGGAAAGTTAAGGTCCCTTTGAAGATTAAAGTGTTTATGTGGTTTGTTCATAAACAAGTAATTTTAACAAAGGACAATCTAGTTAAGCGTAACTGGACATGTTCTACTAGGTGTAGTTTCTGTGGTCGGGAAGAGACTATCAAGCACCTCTTCTTTGACTGCCCGTTGGCACGAGGGTTGTGGCGCTCTGTGCAAATTGCCTTTAACATTACTCCTCCGACTTCGGTCAACACGTTATTCGGGACGTGGCTTGCTGGGATAGAGCCCGAAACAGCTAGACACATTCGTGTAGGAGTTTGTGCGTTGTTATGGGAAATTTGGAATTGCAGAAATGATTTGGCATTCAACAAAACAACAACTATTCATTTTTTGCAGGTTTTATTCCGGGCTACTGCGTTGATCCGTATGTGGTCCTTACTCACTCCGACGGAGGCCAGGGAGCGTTTGGTTACTGGATCTGTCCGGTAGGAGATGGTAGCGCGGGATATCTTCAACCGGTTTGGATGACGGTCATGTAATAGGATAGGCGATTAGTTTACCTATCTGTTATTTTGTCAGCCGGTTGTGGCTTGTTAGGTTTTCTGTTTTGGCGTTGACGCTCTGTGTGAGCTAGCCGATCCTTTTGTTCGCAGACTTAAAGACCTTGTTGAACCTTATTACTTTCTAATAAATGTGGCCGTATGCATCGTTCTAATGCAGAGGCCGGGGAGTCCCCCCTTTTCGAAAAAAATAGATGGCTCATCTTAATTATCCTTCCCGGCGTCAGTGCATAGTGCCATGTTGCTGGCGTGTGTTATGTTCCTTTGGCTTAGATCTTTTCGTGGTCTCTCACTACTTTCCAGCTGTTCTACTTGTCGTTGGTAGCTTAAGAGGAAGTCGAATAAGTCTCTTGTTCGAGGAGATGTGATGACGATGACATTAATGTGCAACTTAGTTGACGTATTTTTCATGATGGTGTGTGCCTAATTAGTGGGTTGTGCATGTTTTCATTCGGTTTTTCTGCAATTAACCAATCAACATATGATAAAAATAGCCAGACAACTCTCTTCTTATTATTTAATAAAATTAACAAATCTTTATCTCGTTTAAAAAAATCATGGAGGCAAACCGCACTTTGCATCACAACCCGCATCGAGGCAAATCCTCGAGGAAGAAGGAGACATGCAACTAATGGCGACTGTAATAACATGTACATTAGAGTTATATTAAATAAATAAAGATTATACAAGTACTCATAGTAGTCAATGGTGTTACACGCTTCCTTTTACTTCAAGCAAAGGCGGTTAGGGTAAAGTTCTCCTTCCTCCAAGCTCCACCGGCCAACCCATGGATTTCACTGAAGGAAATATGCCCTAGTGGCAATAATAAAGTTATTATTTATTTCCTTATTTCATGATAAATGTTTATTATTCATGCTAGAATTGTATTAACCGGAAACATAATACATGTGTGAATACATAGACAAACAGAGTGTCACTAGTATGCCTCTACTTGACTAGTTCGTTAATCGAAGATGGTTATGTTTCCTAGCCATAGACATAAGTTGTCATTTGACTAACGGGATCACATCATTAGGAGAATGATGTGATTGACATGACCCATTCCGTTAGCTTAGCACTCGATTGTTTAGTATGTTGCTATTGCTTTCTTCATGACTTATACATGTTCCTATGACTATGAGATTATGCAACTCCCGTTTACCGGAGGAACACTTTGTGTGCTACCAAACGTCACAACGTAACTGGGTGATTATAAAGGAGCTCTACAGGTGTCTCCGAAGGTACATGTTGGCTTGGCGTATTTCGAGATTAGGATTTGTCACTCCGATTGTCGGAGAGGTATCTCTGGGCCCTCTCGGTAATGCACATCACTTAAGCCTTGCAAGCATTGCAACTAATGAGTTAGTTGCGGGATGATGTATTACGGAACGAGTAAAGAGACTTGCCGGTAACGAGATTGAACTCGGTATAGTATACCGACAATCGAATCTCGGGCAAGTAACATACCGATGACAAAGGGAACAACGTATGTTGTTATGCGGTCTGACCGATAAAGATCTTCGTAGAATATGTGGGATCCAATATGAGCATCCAGGTTCCGCTATTGGTTATTGACCAAGAATAGTTCTAGGTCATGTCTACATAGTTCTCGAACCCGTAGGGTCCGCACGCTTAAGTTTTCGATGACAGTTATATTATGAGTTTATGAGTTTTGATGTACCGAAGGAGTTCGGAGTCCCGGATGAGATCGGGGACATGATGAGGAGTCTCGAAATAGTCGAGACGTAAAGATTGATATATTGGACGACTATATTCGGACATCGGAAAGGTTCTGAGTGGTTCGGATATTTTTTGGAGTACCGGGGAGTTACGGGAATACGGGGGAGAAGTACTGGTCCTTATTGGGCCATACGGGAAAGAGAGAGGGACTGCCTAGGGCAGGCCGCGCGCCCCCCCAAGGCCTAGTCCGAATTGGACTAGGGGAGGGGCTGCGCCCCCTCCTTCCTTCCCTTCTCCCTTCCCCTTCCTTGTCTCCTACTCCTAATACATGGAAGGACTCCTAATTGGACTAGAAAAGGGGAAATCCTACTCCCGGTGGGAGTAGGACTCCCTAGGGCGCGCCATAGAGAGGGTCGGCCCTCCCCTCCTCCACTCCTTTATATACGGGGGCAGGGGGCACCCCATAGACACACAAGTTGATCCTCGTGATCGTTCCTTAGCCGTGTGCGGTGCCCCCCTCCACGATATTACACCTCGGTCATATTGTAGCAGTGCTTAGGCGAAGCCCTGCGACAAGTTGAACATCAAGATCGTCACCACGCCGTCGTGCTGACGGAACTCCCCCCAAAGCTTTGCTGGATCGGAGCCCGGGGTTCGTCATCGAGCTGAACATGTGCAGAACTCGGAGGTGCCGTCCGTTCGGTGCTTGGATCGGTCGGATCGAGAAGACGCACGACTACTTCCTCTACGTTGTGTCAACGCTTCCGCTTCGGTCTACGAGGGTACGTAGACAACACTCTCCCCTCTCGTTGTTATGCATCACCATGATCTTGCGTGTGCGTAGGATTTTTTTTGAAATTACTACGTTCCCAACAGTGGTATCCGAGCCAGGTTTTTATGGTTTGATGTTATATGCACGAGTAGAACACAAGTGAGTTGTGGGCGATATAAGTCATACTGCCTACCAGCATGTCATACTTTGGTTCGGCGGTATTGTTGGATGAAGCGGCCCGGACCGACATTACGCGTATGCTTACGCGAGACTGGTTCTACCGCCGTGCTTTGCACACAAGTGGCTGGCGGGTGTCAGTTTCTCCAACTTTAGTTGAACCGAGTGTGGCTACGTCCGGTCCTTGCGAAGTTTAAAACGGCATCAACTTGACAAACTATCGTTGTGGTTTTGATGCGTAGGTAAGATTGGTTCTTGCTTAAGCCCGTAGCAGCCACGTAAAACTTGCAACAAACAAAGTAGAGGACGTCTAACTTGTTTTTGCAGGGCATGTTGTGATGTGATATGGTCAAGACATGATGCTAAATTTTATTGTATGAGATGATCATGTTTTGTAACTGAGTTATCGGCAACTGGCAGGAGCCATATGGTTGTCGCTTTATTGTATGCAATGCAATCGCCCTGTAATGCTTTACTTTATCACTAAGCGGTAGCGATAGTCGTAGAAGCATAAGATTGGCGAGACGACAATGATGCTACGATGGAGATGAAGGTGTCGCGCCGGTGACGATGGTGATCATGACTGTGCTTCGGAGATGGAGATCACAAGCACAAGATGATGATGGCCATATCATATCACTTATATTGATTGCATGTGATGTTTATCTTTTATGCATCTTATCTTGCATTGATTGACGGTAACATTATAAGATGATCTCTCACTAAATTATCAAGAAGTGTTCTCCCTGAGTATGCACCGTTGCCAAAGTTCGTCGTGCCCAGACACCACGTGATGATCGGGTGTGATAAGCTCTACGTCCATCTACAACGGGTGCAAAATAGTTGCACACGCGGAATACTCAGGTTATACTTGACGAGCCAAGCATATACAGATATGGCCTCGGAACACGGAGACCGAAAGGTCGAGCATGAATCATATAGTAGATATGATCAACATAAAGATGTTCACCATTGAAAACTAATCCATTTCACGTGATGATCGGTTATGGTTTAGTTGATTTGGATCACGTGATCACTTAGATGATTAGAGGGATGTCTATCTAAGTGTGAGTTCTTAAGTAATATGATTAATTGAACTTAAATTTATCATGAACTTAGTCCTGGTAGTATTAGCATATCTATGTTGTAGATCAATAGCTCGCGATGTTGCTCCCTGTTTAATTTTGATATGTTCCTAGGGAAAACTATGTGGAAAGATGTTAGTAGCAATGATGCGGATTGGATCCGTGATCTGAGGTTTATCCTCATTGTTGCACAGAAGAATTGTTTCCTTGATGCACCGCTAGGTGACAGACCTATTGCAGGAGCAGATACAGACATTATGAACGTTTGGCTAGCTCAATATGATGACTACTTGATAGTTTAGTGCACCATGCTTAACGGTTTAGAATCGGGACTTCAAAGACGTTTTGAACGTCATGGACCATATGATATGTTCCAGGAGTTGAAGTTAATATTTCAAGCAAATACCCGAGTTGAGAGATATGAAGTCTCCAACAAGTTCTATAGCTAAAAGATGGAGGAGAATCACTCAACTAGTGAGCATGTGCTCAGATTGTCTGGGTACTACAATCGCTTGAATCAAGTGGGAGTTAATCTTCCAGATAAAATAGTGATTGACAGAATTCTCTAGTCACCATCACCAAGTTAGTAGAACTTCGTGATGAACTATGATATGCAAGGGATAACGGAAACGATTCCCAAGCTCTTCGTAATGATGAAATCGATGAAGGTAGAAATCAAGAAAGAGCATCAAGTGTTGATGGTTGACAAGATCACTAGTTTCAAGAAAAGGGCAAAGGGAAAAAGGGTACTTCAAGAAGAATAGCAAGCAAGTTGCTGCTCAAAGTGAAGAAGCCCAAGTCTGGTCCTAAGCCTGAGACTAAGTGCTTCTACGGCAAAGGGACTAGTCACTGGAAGCGGAATTACCCAAGTATTTGGCGGATAAGAAAGGATGGCAAAGTAAACAAAGGTATATTTGATATACATGTTATTGATGTGTACTTTACTAGTGTTCATAGCAACGCCTCAGTATTTGGTACTAGTTCAGTTGCTAAGATTAGTAACTTGAATCGGGAGTTGCAGAATGAACAGAGACTAGTTAAGGGTGAGGTGACGATGTGTGTTGGAAGTAGTTCCAAGATTGATATGATCATCATCGCACACTCCCTATACTTTCGGGATTAGTGCTGAACCTAAATAAGTGTTATTTGGTGTTTGCGTTGAGCATGAATATGATTTGATCATGTTTATTGTAATACGGTTATTCATTTAAGTAAGAGAATAAATGGTTGTTCTGTTTACATGAATAAAACCTTATATGGTTACACACCCAATGAAAATGGTTCATTGGATCTCGATCGTAGTGACACATATTCGTAATATTGAAACCAAAAGATGCAAAGTTAATAATGATAGTGCAACTCATTTGTGGCACTGCCGTTTAGGTCATATTGGTGTAAAGCGCATGAAGAAACTCCATGCTGATGGGATTTAGGAATCACTTGATTATGAATAACTTGATGCTTGCGAACCATGCCTTATGGCCAAGATGGCTAAAACTCCGTTCTCTGGAACAATGGAGCGAGCAACTGACTTATTGGAAATAATACATACTGATGTATGCGGTCCGATGAGTGTTAAGGCTCGCGGCGGGTATCGTTATTTTCTAACTTCACAGATGATTTGAGCATATATGGGTATATGTACTTGATAAAACATAAGTCTGAAACATTTGAAAAGTTCAAAGAATTTCAGAGTGAAGTGGAAAATCATCGTGACAAGAAAATAAAGATTCTACGATCTGATCGCGGAGACGAATATTTGAGTTACGAGTTTGGTCTTCAATTAAAACAATGTGAAATAGTTTCACTACTCACGCCACCAGGAACACCACAGTGTAATGGTGTGTCCGAACATTGTAACCATACTTTATTAGATATGGTGCAATCTATGATGTTTCTTACCAATTTACCACTATCGTTTTGGGGTCATGCATTAAAGACAGCTGCATTCACGTTAAAAAGGGGCACCATCTAAGTCCGATGAGACGACACAATATGAACTGTGGTTTGGCAAGAAACCAAAGTTGTCGTTTCTTAAAGTTTGGGGTTGCAATGCTTATAAGGAAAAAGTTTCATCCTGATAAGCTCAAACCCAAATCGGAGAAATGTGTCTTCATAGGATGCCCAAAGAAGACAGTTGGGTACACCTTCTATCACACATCCGAAGGCAAGACTTTTGTTGCTAAGTTCGGAATCTTTCTAGAGAAGGAATTTCTCTCGAAAGAAGTGAGTGGGAGGAAAGTAGAACTTGATGAGGTAACTGTACCTGCTCCCTTATTGGAAAGTAGTTCATCACAGAAACCGGTTTCTGTGACACCTACACCAATTAGTGAGGAAGTTGATGATGATGATCATGAAACTTCAGATTAAGTTACTACTAAGCCTCGTAGATCAACCAGAGTAAGATCCGCACCAGAGTGGTACGGCAATCCTGTTCTGGAAGTCATGCTACTAGATCATGATGAACCTACGAACTATGAAGAAGCGATGGTGAGCCCAGATTCCGCAAAATGGCTTGAGGCCATGAAATCTGAGATGAGATCCATGTATGAGAACAAAGTATGGAGTTTGATTGACTTGCCCAATGATTGGCGAGCCATTGAGAATAAATGGATCTTCAAGAGGAAGATGGACGCTGATAGTAGTGTTACTATCTACAAAGCTAGAATTGTCGCAAAAGGTTTTCGACAAAGTTCAAAGTGTTGACTACGATGAGAGTTTCTCACTCGTATCTATGCTTTAGTCTGTCCGAATCATGTTAGCAATTGCCGCATTTTATGAAATCTGGCAAATGGATAAACAAAACTGCATTCCTTAATGGATTTATTAAAGAAGAGTTGTATATGATGCAACCAGAAGGTTTTGTCAATCCTAAAGGTGCTAACAAAATATGCAAGCTCCAGCGATCCATCTATGGACTGGTGCAAGCATCTCGGAGTTGGAATACACGCTTTGATAAGTTGATCAAAGCATATAGTTTTATACAGACTTGCGGTGAAGCCTATATTTACAAGAAAGTGAGTGGGAGCACTACAACATTTCTGATAAGTATATGTGAATGACATATTGTTGATCGGAAATAATGTAGAATTATTCTGTAAAGCATAAAGGAGTGTTTGAAAGGAGTTTTTCAAAGAAAGACTTCGGTGAAGCTGCTTACATATTGAGCATCAAGATCTATAGAGATAGATCAAGATGCTTGATAAGTTTTTTCAATGAGTACATACCTTGACAAGATTTTGAAGTAGTTCAAAATGGAACAGTCAGCCTGTGTCATATGGTGTGAAATTGAGTAAGACTCAAAGTCCGACCACGGCAGAAGATAGAAAGAGAATGAAAGTCATTCCCTATGCCTCAACCATAGGTTTTATAAAGTATGCCATGCTGTGTACCAGATCTATTGTATACCCTACACTGATTTTGGCATGGGAGTACAATAGTGATCTAGGAGTAGACTGGACAGCGGTCAAAACTATCCTTAGTTGAATAAGGATATGTTTCTCGATTATGGTGGTGACAAAAGGTTCGTCGTAAAGAGTTACGTCGACGCAAGTTTTGACACCGATCTGGATGACTCTACTTCTCGATCTAGATACATATTGAAAGTGGGAGCAATTAGCTAGAGTAGCTCTGTGCAGAGCATTGTTGGCATAGAAATTTGCAAAATACTTACGGATCTGAATGTGACAGACCCGTTGACTAAAATTATCTCACAAGCAAAACATGATCACACCTTAGTACTCTTTGGGTATTAATCACATAGCGATGTGACCTAGATTACTGACTCTAGTAAACCCTTTGGGTGTTGATCACATATCGATGTGAACTATGGGTGTTAATCACATGGTGATGTGAACTATTGATGTTAAATCACATGGCCATGTGAACTAGATTATTGACTCTAGTGCAAGTGGGAGACTGAAGGAAATATGCCCTAGAGGCAATAATAAAGTTATTATTTATTTCCTTATTTCATGATAAATGTTTATTATTCATGCTAGAATTGTATTAACCGGAAACATAATACATGTGTGAATACATAGACAAACAGAGTGTCACTAGTATGCCTCTACTTGACTAGTTCGTTAATCGAAGATGGTTATGTTTCCTAGCCATAGACATAAGTTGTCATTTGATTAACGGGATCATATCATTAGGAGAATGATGTGATTGACATGACCCATTCCGTTAGCTTAGCACTCGATCGTTTAGTATGTTGCTATTGCTTTCTTCATGACTTATACATGTTCCTATGACTATGAGATTATGCAACTCCCGTTTACCGGAGGAACACTTTGTGTGCTACCAAACGTCACAACGTAACTGGGTGATTATAAAGGAGCTCTACAAGTGTCTCCGAAGGTACATGTTGGGTTGGCGTATTTCGAGATTAGGATTTGTCACTCCGATTGTCGGAGAGGTATCTCTGGGCCCTCTCGGTAATGCACATCACATAAGCCTTGCAAGCATTGCAACTAATGAGTTAGTTGCGGGATGATGTATTACGGAACGAGTAAAAGACTTGCCGGTAACGAGATTGAACTAGGTATAGGATACTGACAATCGAATCTCGGGCAAGTAACATACCGATGACAAAGGGAACAACGTATGTTGTTATGCGGTCTGACCGATAAAGATCTTCGTAGAATATGTGGGAGCCAATATGAGCATCCAGGTTCCGCTATTGGTTATTGACCGAGAATAGTTCTAGGTCATGTCTACATAGTTCTCGAACCCGTAGGGTCCGCACGCTTAAAGTTTCGATGACAGTTATATTATGAGTTTATGAGTTTTGATGTACCGAAGGAGTTCAGAGTCCCGAATGAGATCGGGGACATGACGAGGAGTCTCGAAATGGTCGAGACGTAAAGATTGATATATTGGATGACTATATTCGGACATCGAAAAGGTTTTGAGTGGTTCGGATATTTTTCAGAGTACTGGGGAGTTACGGGAATATGGGGGAGAAGTATTGGGCCTTATTGGGCCATACGGGAAAGAGAGAGGGACTACCTAGGGCAGGCCGCGCGCCCCCCAAGGCCTAGTCCGAATTGGACTAGGAGGAGGGGCTGCGCCCCCTCCTTCCTTCCCTTCTCCCTTCCCCTTCCTTGTCTCCTACTCCTAATACATGGAAAGACTCCTAGTTGGACTAGGAAAGGGGGAATCCTACTCTCGGTGGGAGTAGGACTCCCTAGGGCGCGCCATAGAGAGGGCCGGCCCTCCCCTCCTCCACTCCTTTATATACAGGGGCAGGGGGCACCCCATAGACACACAAGTTGATCCTCGTGATCGTTCCTTAGCCGTGTGCGGTGCCCCCCCTCCACGATATTACACCTCGGTCATATTGTAGCGGTGCTTAGGCGAAGCCCTGCGGCAAGTTGAACATCAAGATCGTCACCACGCCGTCGTGCTGACAGAACTCCCCCAAAAGCTTTGCTGGATCGGAGCCCGGGGTGCGTCATCGAGCTGAACGTGTGCAGAACTGGGAGGTGCCGTCCGTTCGGTGCTTGGATCGGTCGGATCGAGAAGACGCACGACTACTTCCTCTAGGTTGTGTCAACGCTTCCGCTTCGGTCTACGAGGGTACGTAGACAACACTCTCCCCTCTCTTTGATATGCATCACCATGATCTTGCGTGTGCGTAGGAAATTTTTTGAAAGTACTACGTTCCCCAACATTCACCCCCTCTGTATGTCCCGCCGGCGACTGGTGACGAAGAGGGCAATCGTGATGCCTTGGCTCCTTCTAGTAGTTTAGGTTAGGGTTTATTACTCTTCGTGGTGACGGCGCTTCAATTTTGAGTTAATCTTATGGGTTTCAACCCCCTCCTCGAATTCATCCATCCGGATAGAGTCGATGAAGCTCCAATATAAATTCATGTCATCTCCTTGGAGTAGCGAGGTTAGGGTTTCTAACTACGCGTTCGTGATGGCGAGATCTGGTGTCAAGTGCTTCAGATCAATTCAAGGGTTTAATACGATGATTATGATTCGAGCAATGCTACGCAGACGACATTGTATGGACAATTTATAGACGACAACATATCAGGTCGTCCATGCATATCACCAAAAGTGAGCGAACAGCTAGATTTGTATCGTGCAGTTGTCGTGCATGGTATGCATCGTCTGCACAGCATTTTCGTTATGACTCATGGGGGCTAGTCCATAGGGGCACGAGCACCAAGACTTCTCGGCTATGATCCACATGGCCAAGCCGGTTTTGGCATGCGAGTGGCGACAACATTTTGTTCTAGCGGTGGTAGTGATTGTCCCGTGGTCAAGAGACCTTGATGTAATTTTATTTTATTTAGGATGTTTTGTACTTTTGATGAACTTTTAAAATAAACCTGAGTATTTTTAAAAAAGTATATAATATTTTAAGATAGACTAATCAAGTGCATAAGTATTTGCATATTGTTTAGTATAGTAATATATACGAGTGTACATATGTCTTAAGTGCATGCAAGAAAATTGATTAGAAGAGAGGAAACTAAACACATGAGCATGTCCGGCTTTTTTTGGCAAACATGAGCTGGTCCGTTTCCATGGAAGAAACTAGGACGGATCCTATTTACCGCTGCAAGCGCCCGTTATAGGCCATTATGCAAACCAGTGCCTGCAGCACACCCCTCGGTCGGCTCATTTAACTTTTCCTTTGTTTTAGTCGGCCAAGCTCCAACATAGTTTCATGTCGTCTCCTTGAAGTAGCAAGGTTAGGGTTTTTGACAACACGTCTGTGACGACGAGATCTGGTGTCATGTGCTTCAGATCAATTCAAGGGTTTAATGACGATGATTATGACTTGAGCGATACTACGCAGACGACTTTGTATGGACGATTTATAGACGACAACCCATATCAGGTCGTCCATGCATATCGTCAAAAGGGAGCAGACGGCTAGATTTGTATCATGCAGCTGTCGTGCATGGTATGCATCGTCTGCTCTACACAACAGTTTAGTTATGACTCATGGGTGCTGGTCCTTAGGGGCACGAGCACCAAGACCTCTCGGCTATGATCAACATGGCCAAGCCGGCTACAAAGCCACTACGCCACCTCGTTTCATTTGGTCTAACTTACTTGTTTTTTACCCTTTTATCCCTCAATTCGCATAACTTATTCTTTTTTTTCTTTTTTCTTGGAACGGTTTTGTTCATTTTTTTGTTTCTTTTTCTTTTATCTGAATGCATGAACTTTTTCTTCAAATTCGTGATATTTTTTCAAAATCAATGAACTTTTAGTTGAGATCGATGATCTTTTTCAAAATCTATGAAAGTTTTTCAAAATCATGAACTTTTTTCAAAATCGATGAACTTTTTTCAGAATCGATGATTTTTTTTCCAGATTCCCATGAACTTTTTTCAAAATCTAGTAAACTTTTCAGATTTTTGCACAATTTTAAAATTGATGAACGCTTTTTGGTTTTGTGAACTTTTTTTAAAAATATGGTGAACTTTTTTCAAATTCATGAACCTTTTCGATTTCGTGAACAAGTTTTTTAAATCCATGAATTGATTTTTCAAAATGGATGAACTCTTTAAAATTTTGTGAAATTCTTTTTCATAAATAGGTTTTCTTTTGTCAAATAATACTGATAGGATTGAAAAAGGGTCAAATAACCCTGTCTTCCGATATACAATATAACGTCAAAGTCGTCGTGGTGCAGTGGTTAATGCGTTATGTGTGGTTGGTCGCGATGGCACTCTAGTTCGAACGCCACTCTTTTTTGCAGAATAATAGATTATGGACTATGATATATACCAAATGTTTGTGCCTATTGCATAGGTCCGAACGACACCCACCTTCACGGGGCCGAGTGCGTGTAGCGCGCGAGGCCGAGCCGTCGAGCGGAGGCAATCGCGAGGCCCATCTCAGCGCCCCTCACGTGACCCTGGCCCACAACCATCACGGACCACCTCCTCCCCCTAAACCCCAACTTTCTTACTTCCACGGCAAGAAAAGGCAACAAGCACTCTCCATCGACCCTCCTCTTCCTCTCTCTATCTCCCTAGCAATGAACTCAACCATTCATCTCCGTCCCCTACCCCCAACCCCGATTTGACCCAGCAATTGCTTCACGAAACATGCAATACACTTGAGGAAACTGAAGTTACCACCGGATCTCGACTTGATCTACCACCGGGGACACCAGAACTTACCAGGCATCCAGAATCCAGCAATTGCTTCACAAAATCATGCAGAAATGCTTGGGGGGGGGGGCTCAAGTTACTAGCAGATCTCGACTTCATCTACCACCAGGGACATCAGAACTTACCAGGCGTCCAGAATCCAGCAAGAATCCAGGTGGATCAGGTACATCTAAGCACTCCTATTGTATCTGAATTCCATTTCAGTTCAACCCAAAAGGCCCCATGAAAAAGGAAGAAAAAAGTGCCGTTGTTTCCTAATTTATCGTAATGTGTGCATAGAAGCTACCAGCATGATAGAAATGTTTTACCATAGGAAGTAACAATGTGTAGAATACATGAGTTATCAGGACATATGCAAGATTTTTTCTTGAAAAAAGACAACTCCTTTTCGACTTATTGCACAAAAACAGTGAAATTATGCTACAAAAAACACTTGTTGTATGTAAAAAAGGAAGTCACAACACCATAACAGAATCCATACTTATTACAATTATTGTGTAGAGAAAGCTACCACATTTTTTCATACAAAGTTATCATCAGCATTGTCATCTGTTACCATGCCATCATGGTGCATCTATGCAAAAGTTACCATAAAAAAACTTGAACTCATTTTTGAAGCAGGGAATGGTGTGCCGAGTAGAATAGAATCCCGAATGAGTAACAAATTGTTACCTGCAGAAAAAATGATAATATCCATGTTAACTCAAAAAGAATCACAAAAAAAGTACAAAAAGATAGCATGCACCATGTGCAAAATGTGATTGATGTATGTAAATAGGGTGTTATTTTCAGTTGTCTCACATATGCTATTAACATGTGTAAGCAGGTGCTTCAATAACATGTCGGAAAACCATGGATATAACACAAATGCCACAGATAGTGCTAGACGAGAGAAACAACATGATGATGATGCGCATACGACTAGCTTTGGTTCAGGTAAATGGCAACTCACTTACAAAAGTGGCACACTACATGTTTATGTTGGAAGCAGAATGTTATCATCACATCATACTACAAGTTACCACACATGTTCAATACAAGTTACCACCAAGCAATGATAAATCATGTTATGACAAACCATTTCTTGTGAAAAACATGCAGGTGCTCCACCTACATCTAACCAGAGGATCCATGAGCCAAGCAAGGAAGAAAGTTCTAGCATTGGCGAAGAAGAAAGGTTCTTTGATGTGTCGGTCAGCGAGCCAGCAAGTCCAGAAACAGGAGCGTCGAACGCTGATCAAGGAGGAGTTAACGCTGAGGCATACTCCACACCTAAGGCTCCTGATACAACAATGAAGTTTGAAACTTTTGAGGAGGCTGTTGCTCACTACGAGCTATATGCACTCAAAAATAGATTTGGGACAAGGATAGAGTACACAAGAACACTAAAGGACAACACAATGAGCAGAGCACTCCTGGTGTGTGGGAAAGGCGGCAAGCCAAAGAAGAAAAAGGAGGAGGTACAGGATGTACTAAACCTAGAAGGCATCATGAAGAAGAGAAAAAGGCGTAAGATTGTGAGGACTGAGTGTCCATCCCACCTTTATCTTGCGCACAAGGATGCGTGATGGAGAGTCGAACGCTTTGATGACAACCACAACCATCCATTGATAAGAAAGCTATCTTTGACAAAATTTCTAGCTTCACATCAGAACATTCCCAAAGACGAGCAAGATTTCTTACGGATTCTACATGAATGCAACATAGACACCGCAAGGCAAATGCAACTAATTTCATGGTTCTATGGTGATGCTGAGAATGTACCATACACATCACAGGACCTTGCAAATCAGCGAGCCAAATTTCACAAAGAGTACCGTAATGCAGACGTGGGGAGCACAATTGCATACTTTGAGGAGCTCACGGCAAAGGATCCAGATTTCTATTGGAGAATGAAACTTGATGATGAAGACAGGGTGGAAAACGTGTTCTGGATAGATGGCGCATCACGTAGGTGCTACCTCTTGAGCACTGCGTTGGATTTCCCCGAAGAGGAGAGGATGATGCAGCAAAGTAGCGTAAGTATTTCCCTCAGTTTTTGAGAACCAAGGTATCAATCCAGTAGGAGGCCATGCTCAAGTCCCTCGTACCTGCACAAAACGATAGCTACTCGCAACCAACGCGATTAGGGGTTGTAAATCCCTTCACGGTCACTTACGAGAGTGAGATCTGATAGAGATGATAGAGAGTATTTTTGGTATAGAGATGCAAAGTAAAAAGTAAAAGGAAAAGTAATAAAGCAAAGCAAGATCAAAGTGATGGAGATTGATATGATGAGAATAGACCCGGGGGCCATAGGTTTCACTAGTGGCTTCTCTCAAGAGCATAAGTATTCTACGCTGGGTGAACAAATTACTGTTGAGCAATTGACAGAATTGAGCATAGTTATGAGAATATCTAGGTATGATCATGTATATAGGCATCACGTCCGAGACAAGTAGACCGACTCCTGCCTGCATCTACTACTATTACTCCACTCATCGACCGCTATCAAGCATGCATCTAGAGTATTAAGTGAAAAACAGAGTAACGCTTTAAGCAAGATGAGATGGTGTAGAGGGATAGTTTCATGCAATATGATAAAAAACCCCATCTTGTTATCCTCGATGGCAACGATGCAATACGTGCCTTGCTGCCCCTTCTGTCACTGGGAAAGGACACCGCAAGATCAACCCCAAAGCCAAGCACTTCTCCCATGGCAAGAAAAACCAATCTAGTAGGCCAAACCAAACTGATAATTCGAAGAGACTTGCAAAGATAACCAATCATACATAAAAGAACTCAGAGAAGATTCAAATATTATTCATAGATAGACTTCATCATAAACCCACAATTCATCGGTCTCAACAAACACACCGCAAAAAGAAGATTACATCGAATAGATCTCCACGAGAGAGGGGGGGGGGACATTGTATTGAGATCCAAAAAGAGAGAAGAAGCCATCTAGCTACTAACTATGACCCGAAGGTCTGAGGTAAACCACTCACACTTCATCGGAGGGGCTATGATGATGTAGAAGCCCTCCGTGATGACGGCCCTCTCCGGCGGAGCTCCGGAACAGGCCCCAAGATGGGATCTCATGGATACAGAAAGTTGCGGCGGTGGAATTAGGTTTTTGGCTCCGTATCTAATCGTTTGGGGGTACGTAGGTATATATAGGAGGAAGGAGTACGTCGGTGGGGCACCGTGGGGCCCACGAGGCAGGGGGCGCGCCCCCACCCTCGTGACCGCCTCTTTGCTTCCTTGGAGTAGGATCCAAGTCTCCTGGATCACGTTCGGTGAGAAAATCATGTTCTCGAAGGTTTTATTCCGTTTGGACTCCGTTTGATATTTTGTTTCTTCGAAACACTGAAATAGGCAAAAAAACAACAATTCTGGGCTGGGCCTCCGGTTAATAGGTTAGTCCCAAAAATAATATAGAAGTGGAACATAAAGCCCAATATAGTCCAAACCAGTAGATAATATAGCATGGAGCAATCAAAAATTATAGATACATTGGAGACGTATCAGGCATCCCCAAGCTTAATTCCTGCTCGTCCTCGAGTAGGTAAATGATAAAAAGAGAATTTTGATGCGGAGTGCTACTTGGCATAATTTCAATGCAAATCTTCTTAATTGTGGCATGAATATTCAGATTCGAAAGATTCAAGATAAAAGTTTATGTTGACATAAAAGTAATAATACTTCAAGCATACTAACAAAGCAATCATGTCTTCTCAAAATAACATGGCCAAATAAAGTTGTCCCTACAAAATCATATAGTCTGGCTATGGTCTATCTTCACCACACAAAGTATTTAAATCATGCACAACCCCGATGACAAGCCAAGAAATTGTTTCATACTTTAACATTTTCAAAACTTTTTTGATCTTCACGCAATACATGAGTGTGAGCCATGGATATAACACTATATGTGGAATATAATGGTGGTTGTGGAGAAGACAAAAAGAGGGGAAGATAGTCTCACATCAACTAGGCGCATCAACGGGCTATGGAGATGCCCATTAATAGATATCAATGTAAGTGAGTAGGGATTGCCATGCAACGGATGCACTAGATCTAATAGTATATGAAAGCTCAACAAAAGAAACTAAGTGAGTGTGCATCCAACTCGCTTGCTCACGAAGACCTAGGGCATTTTGAGGAAGCCCATCATTGGAATATACAAGCCAAGTTCTATAATGAAAAATTCCCACTACTATATGAAAGTGACAAAATGAGAGACTCTCTATCATAAAGATCATGGTCCTACTTTGAAGCACAAGTGTGGTAAAAGGATAGTAACATTGTCCCTTCTCTCTTTGTCTCTCATTTTTTTATTTTTTTATTTGGGCCTTTTTTATGGCCTCTTTTTTTATTTTATTTTCATCCGGAGTCTCATCCCGACTTGTGGGGGAATCATAGTCTCCATCATCCTTTCCTCACTTGGGACAATGTTCTAAAAATGATGATCATCACACTTTTATTTTTCTTACAACTCAACAATTACAACTCGATACTTAGAACAAAATATGACTCTATATGAATGCCTCCGGCGGTGTACCGGGATATGCAATGAATCAAGAGTGACATGTATGAAAGAATTATGAATGGTGGCTTTGCCACAAATACGATGTCAACTACATGATCATGCTAGCAGTATGACAATGATGGAGCATGTCATAATAAACGGAACGGTGGAAAGTTGCATGGAAATATATCTTGGAATGGCTATGGAAATGCCATGATAGGTAGGTATGGTGGCTGTTTTGAGGAAGGTATATCGTGGGTGTAGGATACCGTCAAAAACTGTGCGGTATTAGAGAGGCTAGCAATGGTGGAAGGATGGGAAAAAGTGCATATAATCCATGGACTCAACATTAGTCATAAAGAACTCATATACTTATTGCAAAAATTTAGAAGTTATCAGAGCAAAGTATTACGTGCATGCTCCTAGGGTGATAGATTGGTAGGAAAAGACCATCGCTCGTCCCCGACCACCACTCATAAGGAAGACAATCAATAAATAAATCATGCTCCGACTTCATCACATAACGGTTCACCATACGTGCATGCTACGGGAATCACAAACTTCAACACAAGTATTCTTTAAATTCACAACTACTCAACTAGCATGACTCTAATATCACCATCTTCATATCTCAAAACAATTATCATGCTTCAATCTTTTCTTAGTATTCAACGCACTCAAAAGAATGTTTCACAAATCTTGAATACCAAGCATATTATTATTAAGCAATTTACCATGCTATTAGAGACTCTCAAAATAATCTAAGTGAAGCATGAGATATCAATAGTTTCTTTAAAACAAATCCACCACCGTGCTCTAAAAGATCTATGTGAAGCACATAGAGCAAAATTATAACGCTCAAAAGATATAAGTGAAGCACATAGAGCAAAACTACATAGCTCAAAAGATATAAGTGAAGCACATAGAGTATTCTATCAAATTTTAATTCATATATGGCTCTCTCAAAATGTGTGTACAAAAAGGATGATTGTGGCACACTAACAAACAAAGACACAAATAATACAAGACGCTCCAAGCAAAACACATATCATGTGGTGAATAAAAATATAGCTCCAAGTAAAATTACCGATGGAGGTAGACGAAAGAGGGGATGACTTCCGGGGCATCCCCAAGCTTTGACTTTTTGGTGTCCTTGGATTATCTTGGGGGTGCCATGTGCATCCCCAATCTTAGGCTCTTGCCACTCCTTGTTCCATAATCCAACAAAAGATTTCACCCAAAACTTGAAAACTTCACAACACAAAACTCAATAAAATCTCGTGAGCTCCGTTAGAGAAAGAAAACAAAAAACCACTTCAAGGTACTGTAATGAACTCATTCTTTATTTTTATTGGTGTTAAACCTACTGTATTCCAACTTCTCTATGGATTATAAACTATTTTACTAGCCATAGATTCATCAAAATAAGCAAACAACACACGAAAAACAGAATCTGTCAAAAACAGAACAGTCTCTAGGAATCTGTAACTAATCCAAACTTATGGAACTCCAAAAAATCTACCAAAATAGGACGACCTAGACAATTTGTTTATTGATCAGCAGCAATTATAATCAGTATTTTATCACGTTCTGATGATTTTTAACAATTGTTTTCGTGAACAGAAAGTTTCTGGAAATTACAGCAAGATCAAATAACTATCATCCAAGAAGATCACATAGGTCTAACTTGGCACAAACACTAATTAAAACACAAAACCACATCTAAACAGAAGGTAGATGGATTATTTATTCCTAACATAAGAAAAAACTAAAAACTAAAAATAAAATTGGGTTGCCTCCCAACAAGCGCTATCGTTTAACGCCCCTAGCTAGGCATAAAAGCGAGGATAGATCTAGGTTTTGCCATCTTTGGTAGGCAATCCATAAGTGGCTCTCGTGATAGTTTCATATGGCAATTTTATTTTCTTTCTAGGAAAGTGATCCATGCTCTTTTTTAAAGGAAATTGAAATCTAATATTCCCTTCCTTCATATCAATAATCGCACCAACCGTTCTAAGGAAAGGTCTACCAAGAATAATAGGGCAAGAAGGATTGCAATCTATATCAAGAACGATGAAATCTACGGGCACACAGTTCCTATTTGCAACAATAATAACATCATTAATCCTTCCCATAGGTTTCTTAATAGTGGAATCCGCAAGATGCAAGTTTAGAGAGCAATCATCAAAGTCACGGAAATCTAGCAAATCACACAAAGTTTTGGGGATAGTGGAGACACTAGCACCCAAATCACACAAAGCATAAAACTCATGATCTTTAATTTTAATTTTAATAGTTGGTTCCCACTCACCATAGAGTTTTCTAGGGATAGAAACTTTCAACTCAAGTTTTTCTTCATAAGATTGCATCAACAATATGTTCGGTAAAGGCTTTCTTTTGACTATAAGCATGAGGAGAATTTAGCACGGATTGCAACAAGGAAATACAATCAATTAAATAGCAACTTTCATAATTAAATTCCTTGAAATACAATATAGTGGGTTTAGCAACATCTAGGGTTTTATTTCTTTCAATCCCACTTTCATCAATTTCATCATAAAGATCCAAATACTCCGAATTTTTGGAACACCTTCTAGGTAAAGGGAGATCATATTCAGTTTCATCAAGATTCATATTGCAAAACAAAGATTTGATAGGGGACACATCAATAAATTTTAGATCTTCATCTTGATTTTCATAGGATTGGAAGAACACGCTTTAATAAAGGCATCTTTTGTAGCACGCATCCTAGCGGTTCTTTCCTTGCACTCATCAATGGAAATTCTCATGGCCTTAAGAGACTCATTGATATCATGATTAGGAGGAATAGATCTAAGCTTTAGATAATTAACCTCAAGAGAAATTCTATCAACGTTCCTAGCCAAATCATCAACTTTAAGCAATTTCTCTTCAAGCAAAGCATTAAAATTCTTTTGTGAATTCATAAAGTCTTTAACACTACTCTCAAATTCAGAGGGCATCTTATTAATATTTCCATAAGAGTTGTTGTAGGAATTTCCATAATTATTAGAAGGATTACTAGGATAAGGCCTAGGATTAAAATTCCCTCTATACGCGTTGTTACCAAAATTATTCCTACCAACAAAATTCACATCCATAGATTAATTATTATTCTCAATCAAGGTAGACAAAGGCATATCATTAGGATTAGAAGAAACACTCTTAGTAGCAAATAATTTCATAAGTTCATCCATCTTTCCACTCAAAACATTAATTTCTTCTATCGCATGCACTTTTTTATTATAAGATCTTTCAATATGCCATTGAGAATAATTGACCATAATATTATCTAAGAGTTTAGTAGCATCTCCTAAAGTGATTTCCATAAAAGTGCCTCCCGCGGCCAAATCTAAAAGATTTCTAGAAGCAAAATTCAATCCGGCATAAAATTTTTGTATAATCATCCACAAATTCAAACCATGAGTAGGACAATTACGTATCATTAATTTCATTCTCTCCCAAGCTTGTGCAACATGTTCATGATCAAGTTGCTTAAAATTCATAATATCGTTTCTAAGAGAGATGATCTTAGCGGGAGGAAAATACTTAGAGATAAAAGCATCTTCGCACTTGTTCCAAGAATCAATACTATTTTTAGGCAAAGACGAAAACCAAGCTTTAGCACGTTCTCTAAGCGAAAAAGGAAATAGCTTCAATTTAACAACGTCATTATCAACGTCTTTCTTCTTTGGATATCACATAAATCAACGAAGCTATTAAGATGAGTAGCGACATCTTCACTAGGAAGGCCGGCGAATTGATCTTTCATAACAAGATTCAACAAAGCAGTATTGATTTCACAAGATTCAGTATTGGCAAGAGGAGCAATCGGAGTGCTAAGGAAATCATTATTATTGGTATTGGTGAAGTCACACAATTTGGTAGTATCTTGAGCCATCGCGATAAACAAGCAAACCAACGCACGAGCAAACAAAAGGCAAGCAAGAAAAAGGCAAACAGAAAAAGAGAAGGAGAAGGAGATTGGGAGAGAGGGCGAATAAAACGGCAAGGGTGAAGTGGGGGAGAGGAAAACGAGAGGCAAATGGCAACTAATGTAATGCGAGAGATAGGGATTGTGATGGGTACTTGTTATGTTGACTTTTGCGTAGACTCCCCGGCAACGGCGCTAGAGATTCTTCTTGCTACCTCTTAAGCACTGCGTTGGATTTCCCCGAAGAGGAGAGGATGATGCAGCAAAGTAGCGTAAGTATTTCCTTCAGTTTTTTAGAACCAAGGTATCAATCCAGTAGGAGGCCACGCTCAAGTGCCTCGTACCTGCACAAAACGATAGCTACTCGCAACCAACGCGATTAGGGGTTGTCAATCCCTTCACGGTCACAGAGATTTTTTGGTATAGAGATGATAGATAGTATTTTTCGTATTTTTTGTATAGAGATGCAAAGTAAAAAGTAAAAGGCAAAGTAAAAGAGCAAAGCAAGATCAAAGTGATGGAGATTCATATGATGAGAATAGACCCGAGGGCCATAGGTTTCACCAGTGGCTTCTCTCAAGAGCATAAGTATTCTACGGTGGGTGAACAAATTACTGTTGAGCAGTTGACAAAATTAAGCATAGTTATGAGAATATCTAGGTATGATCATGTATATAGGCATCACGTCCGAGACAACTAGACTGACTCCTGCCTACATCTACTACTATTACTCCACTCATCGACCGCTATCGAGCATGCATCTAGAGTATTAAGTTAAAAACAGAGTAACGCTTTAAGCAAGATGACATGATGTAGAGGGATAGTTTCATGCAATATGATAAAAACCCCATCTTGTTATCCTGGATGGAAACGATGCAATACGTGCCTTGCTGCCCCTTCTGTCGCTGGGAAAGGACACCGCAAGATCGAACCCAAAGCTAAGCACTTCTATGGCAATAAAAACCAATCTAGTAGGCCAAACCAAACTGATAATTCGAAGAGACTTGCAAAGATAACCAATCATACATAAAATAATTCAGAGAAGATTCATATATTATTCATAGATAGACTTGATCATAAACCCACAATTCATCGGTCTCAACAAACACACCGCAAAAATAAGATTACATAGAATAGATCTCCACGAGAGAGGGGGAGAACATTGTATTGAGATCCAAAAAGAGAGAAGAAGCCATCTAGCTACTGAATATGGACCCGAAGGTCTGAGGTAAACTACTCACACTTCATCAGAGGGGCTATGATGATGTAGAAGCCCTCCGTGATGACGGCCCTCTCCGGCGGAGCTCCAGAACAGGCCCCAAGACGGGATCTCGTGGATACAGAAAGTTGCGGCGGTGGAATTAGGTTTTTGGTTCCGTATCTTATTGTTTGGGGGTACGTAGGTATATATAGGAGGAAGGAGTACGTCGGTGGAGCACCGAGGGGCCCACGAGGTAGGGGCGCGCCCTAGGAGGGGGTCGTGCCCCCACCCTCGTGACCACCTCTTTGCTTCCTTGGAGTAGGGTCCAAGTCTCCTGGATCACGTTCGGTGAGAAAATCACGTTCCCGAAGGTTTTATTCCGTTTGGACTCCGTTTGATATTCTATTTCTTTGAAACCCCAAAATAGGCAAAAAAACAGCAATTCTGGGCTTGGCCTCCGGTTAATAGGTGATGACCCACAAGTATAGGGTATCTATCGTAGTCCTTTTGATAAGTAAGAGTGTCGAACCGAACGAGGAGCAGAAGGAAATGATAAGCGGTTTTCAGCAAGGTATTCTCTGCAAGTATTGAAATAAGAGGTAACAGATAGTTTTGTCACAAGATAAATTGTAACGAGCAACAAGTAACAAAAGTAAATAAAGTGCAGCAAGGTGGCCCAATCCTTTTTGTAGCAAAGTACAAGCCGGAACAAACTCTTATATAAGGAAAAGCGCTCCTGAGGACACATGGGAATATCGTCAAGCTAGTTTTCATCACGTTCATATGATTCGCGTTCGGTACTTTGATAATTTGATATGTGGGTGGACCGGTGCTTGGGTGCTGTTCTTACTTGAACAAACATCCCACTTATGATTAACCTCTATTGCAAGCATCCACAACTACAACAAAAGTATTAAGGTAAAGTAAACCATTGGATGAAACATATGGATCCAAATCAGCCCCTTACGAAGCAACACATAAACTAGGGTGTCGGTGTCAAAATCGGCGGATCTCGGGTAGGGGGTCCCGATCTGTGCGTCAAGGTCGGATGGTAACAGGAGACAAGGGACACTTTATTTTACCCAGGTTCGGGCCCTCTCGATGGAGGTAAAACCCTAGTCCTGCTAGATTAATATTGATGATATGGGTAGTACAAGAGTAGATCTACCACGAGATCAAGGAGGCTAAACCCTAGAAGCTAGCCTATGAGTATGATGATGGTTATGATGTGTTCATCCTACGGACTACAACCCTCCGGTTTATATAGGCACCGGATAAGGTTAGGGTTACACAGAGTCGGTTACATTTGTAGGAGATCTTGAATATCCGCATGCCTAGCTTGCCTTCCACGCCAAGGAAAGAACCTTCTGGACACGGGACGAAGTCTTCAATCTTGTATCTTCATAGTCCTGGAGTCCGGCTGAAGATATAGTTTGGCTATCCGAACACCCCCTAATCCAGGACTCCCTCAGTAGCCCCTGAACCAGGCTTCAATGACGACGAGTCCGGCGCACAAATTGTCTTCGGCATTGCAAGGCGGGTTCCTCCTCCAAATTCTTCAAGAAGATAATAAACACCAAAAAATAGTGTCCGGCTCTGCAAAACAAGTTTCCACGTATTGCCATATAGAGAATAATACAAACACAAATCAAATCTGCTGACGTATTCCGCAGTGCGTCATAACACTGCGACCAAGCCTTCTGTATGGATCATTTTTTGTTGTTCCACCGCAGCACGTTCAACGAGGCGGTTTCCTTGGCACGTCTTGTCGAAGCAGAGATCGTGTGCCCCTTTTAACGGGATTCTCATTAATGCGGACGTGGGTAACCCAACCGCGCCATTTACCATGGCATGTGAGCAGCAAGCGAGTTTTATTAGGTAGGTGGGGACGCATGACGGCATCAGCCTATATACGGGGATAAAGATCCACCTCTTTCACCTACGCCTTCTTCCTCCTTTGCCCATCCATCTCCTGCGCACTCAAGCTCCAACGCCCAAGTTCGCTCTTTCTTCCCCAACCTGCTCCAGGGATGTCCGGAGCGGGCGGCAAGTGGATGGCTTCCTCCGTTACGGAGGGTCAAATCAAAAAGCTTAGGAAGGCCGGATATCTGTCCAAGGACATCCCGCACCGGCTTCCCGATGTGGGGCAGCTTCTTCCCACCCCAAGGCCCCATGAGAGGGTAGTTTTCTCCCCCATTTCCTCCGCGGACTGGGTTTTCCACTTCACCCTTTTGTCCGGGGGCTCATGTTCTACTACGGCCTGGACTTCCACGATCTGGCCCCGAACTTTATCCTCAATATCTCGGTGTTTATCATCGTGTGTGAGGCCTTTCTCCGCATCCGCCCCCACTTCGGCCTCTGGCTCCAGACCTTCAACGTCAAGCCCAAGGTGGTGTCCGGCACCCAGGCGGAGTGCGGAGGTGCTATGGCTGGCAAAATGGCCAACACACTCTGGTTCGATGGCTCCTTTGTGGAGTCCTTAAAGGGGTGGCAGGCAGGGTGGTTTTACATCACCGAGCCACGTGACTCGAAATGGGTCGCGGCCCCTGAGTTCCGATCCGGACCCCCCACGCGGCTCATGTCCTGGAAAGAGACAGGCCTATCATGGGGCAATGAAGAAGAAGTGACCGGACTGCAAACTTGCATCCGGTCCCTGATGGACAAGCCCATCCGGCATGTCAACATCATCCAGGTCATGCTTGTTCGCCGGATCCTCCTGTGCCAAGAACGGGAGTTCACTTTGTGGGAATTCGACCCGGCGCAACACCAAACCCTCAATAGTCTCTTCGACACGACGTATGAAGACGTCTGGAAGGTGCTAACCAAAGGCGCTGAGTGCCCCACATCCGCTTCCGAGGACCGCGGATACAGCTCGCAGCGCAACGCTGGCGAGGTAAGCTATTTATACCTTTCACAGGTTCGTTAAGCTTTTCTACATAGATTAACTCTATGCGGGATCTAAAAACTCCCTTTGCCTTTGACAGGCGTGGCTGAAGGTAGCTGGACCAACCAACTGTCCGGCTTCTCTGCCCGAAGACCCAGCCCCAGCTCTCTTAGAGAAGCTGCTGGCTCCGGCGCCCTATGTGGTGCCGGAGAAGAAGGTCAAGAAGAAGAAGACCACCGGGACTCGAAAGAGTGCCCGCAATGTGGTGGTGTCGAGCTCGTCACCTGGCGAGTCTGCGACGCCCTCCTCTCGTGAAAACGAGGAGGAGGAACAAGGAAGCTCTCCCCCTCCAGCGAGGGGAGCGAAAAAGAAGAAGGCCGCCCCAACAGGGGAGGCCGAGGGGTCGAGGAAAAGGAAGACCCCTCCGCCGGACTGCTCCCCCAACGCCGAAGAGGGCGGAAAGGAGTGGCCAGACAGAACCAAGCATCCGGCGACATCGTTAGTACACATACCAGAATGACTCATAGTATCTTCAAGTGCGCAGCTTACCCTAATGTCGAATGCTATTTGCGCAGCCCGCCCCGAGCCGCACTCGATGATTCATCGAGCGGCTCCCTGGATTCGTCGGACGTGAACTTTGTCCCGCCCGCAGTCTCCCCCCGCGGGGCGGACGACGCCGAAGCGGCGTCCCGCAGAACAGGGCAGGAGGAGGTGGTCCTGGAGGAGCCGCAAGGCAATCCTCAGGACCCCAGGAGTAAAGGGGATGAAACCCCCCAGGGCTCCCAGTCCGGCTTTGTGCCGGACACCGCGCCGGACTCAACCGTCCTGGCTCGCGGTGGGCGAACTCCTTCCAAAAGGAGTAAGCCATCTGCGTCGGTGACCTCTGTCCAACCAGGGGCGCCGGATAGTCTGTTGGAGGCGCTTGAAGGCGCCACCATCGACGAGGAGCACCGTACTGTCATGAGTGCGGTGGTCCAAAGGGTTCAGTCCGCCAAGAGCGGACTGAATGAAGCTTGCGCTAGCCTTGTAACAGGCTTCCAGGTAAGCAAAAAAATATGCTAAATTCATTACCGCATAGACAATAGCCCCTGATGCTCTGTTTGGTGTTCGGAAAGAAAAGCCGAATAGAGGATCCAACAATTTTCGCATGAGTCTAATAAAAAGTCTAATATGCGTGTGCAGGCTTCCCTGCTGTCCACCGCCGCACTGACTGCGCAGGTGGAAGTCCTGAAAAAGGACCTCGAGCGGTCCGAGCAAGAGCTCGGCCATGCCAAAAGGCAGCTCGTGGAAAAGGAAGGTAAGAAAATACCCCTTAGAAAGAAAAAAGAAAGAAAAAAAAGTGGTGCCTATAGAGAGGCTTGATTGCAAAAAGAAATAACAGGATTGTACTACTTATTGTAGGGGCCACGACCGAGGTGGCAACCCTGAAGTAGGCGCTGACTGAGGCCGAGAATAAAGCGGCCGAGGAGCGCGCCGAGCGAGAAAAGCTTGGGGTCCAAGTCGGCGAGGTGCAGCAAGAGCTGCAAGCTCTCATGAAGAAACATGAGGGTTTGGAGCTTGAGGCAAAAACGCAAGCATCCGAGCTCGCGTCGGCTGTTGAGGCCACCAAGAGTGCCAAGGCCGAAGCCCAAAAGGCCCTCCAAGAGTTGGAGGATGTGAAAAAGATAGCAGCGGGTAAGGCATTCTAAATGCAAAGTAGGAATATAAAGGTGAAATACCTATTACTTACCCAAATCCGGAGTTCTCCAGGGGCGTTCTTCGATCTTCCCGCAGCGCATCCGCCGCCGCCGCATTCTACCGAGCTGAAGAGGGCAGATCGACGGAGAGTGTGTTCTGGTCTCAGTATTCTGAGGCCGGACACCCTTTGCCCTTAAGCGATCAGCTGAAGCAGCCGGCCGAGCTCCACAAGGCGGCAGAACAGGCCATGAAGGGCTTACTAGTTCGGTTGTGGCCTGGAGAGGCCCTGCCTGGGAGCTACTTCGGGCTGGTGCGGCGGCTGGTGGAGGCCTGTCCACAGCTTGAGGTCATCAAGCGCTCCGTCTGCATAGAAGGTGCCCGGAGGGCCCTTGCCCGTGTAAGGGTACACTGGGGCAAGCTGGACGGAGAGAAGCTGGTGAAGGACGGGCTGCCGCAGGGGAAGGAGCATCGCAAGCCCGAAAACTACTACAAGGAAGTTCTCGTTGGAGCTCGCCTTGTCGCGGATGAATGTGCCAAAGATGCAATATTTCAATGAACTCGCTCGTTTGTATCCTGTGCGCTGAAAACTTGTTCATGTGCGCTTAAGCAATGCTTTCTGAATTTAAAATATTATTTTCTGTGCGGCCGTTTATCAATAACTGAGAGATGGCGAGTCGTCGTCTTCTGCCCCCATGCAACTAGTGCTGGGGTGTTCGGGATAAACCTGAGGGCTCTTGTTCCCATAGTTGGGTCCTTCGAGGGAGGCGCTCAGCACAACGAACTAGGCAACCGGACTATAATGCTTGAACACTCTCACTTAGCCATAGAACGTTATAATTTTAAATTTCGGCGAAGCCCCTAGTTCGGAAGGCCGAATTCGGGGCACTATCCACGCCTTTAGCCGGACTTAACCAGCTCTCCGCTCGAAGCGGCATAAGCCTTTAGGGACTCGAAAAACCTCTCGAACAGCAACCGGTCTCGCGCCTTATCATGACAGTCTGTTTTAGCTTTCTCCACTGAGGTGCTCACCCACATGATCTGGGGCACAATCGCAGTGGTTCTCCTAGTGCTACCTTAGCCGATAGAGCGGAACGTAAGGCACCAAAACATAGGAGCCGGGCAAACCCAACATATGACCAAAATCATGACTCGGAGCCGATGCATATAATGCTATAAGTTCGGGGTGCCGCACTTGTGAAAGTGGACGGACTTCCCACACCAGATAGAAGGGTAATAAAGCCCCTGGCGTGGTTTGCCGTACCATGGTGTACGGGTGCGATCATGTTATATGAGTAAACATATGTATATTAAAAGAAGATAATGCAAAAAATAGACGAAAAGCTGTGCATTATTTATGAGGAGGCTGTTTATTCCAGCCGAACGATACAAGTAGTGCGAAAAAAATTTAGACTATTTAACATGTCCTGACCAGGCGCAGGCCGCGGAATTTAGAAACAGATATATCGCTCGAAATAGAGACCACCTGAGAGTTCCATGATGCAGCGTTTGTTTTGTCTGCTTTCCTGGGTCCTGTATCGTCTGTGCGGCAGCGAGGCCGAACACTGTATCCAGAGTATGGAGTCCTGAAAGAAAAGAAAAACCCGGCAGCCCCTAGTACGTTTGACGCCATATTGTTGGCATGCCATTTTATCTGCCCCTTCCCCTATGCCCATGGGATTGTAAGGGCGTAATTGTGTACTCGAGGTACTAGCTCCGCTATGTAGCGATGGTTGGGGTTGGGGCCGTATTGCTACGCGTGCTCTGAACACGCCAGTCGGTCTTGCTGCGGGTTACTCCGGGCGCGTTTTGCTTTGTCCTGCTTTGTAGCGGCCGGACTCGAGAGCTGCCTTAACAGGCTGCTTTGTACCTCTGCTGCGAGGGCCGCCGTGTGTTCCTCCGCACGGATGGAGCGTTCGGTATTTCCGCTGACCGTGATTACACCTCGAGGGCCTGTCATCTTGAGCTTGAGATATGCGTAGTGCGGCACCGCATTGAATTTAGCGAATGCGGTTCGTCCAAGCAGAGCATGATAGCCACTGCGGAACGGAACTATGTGGAAGATTAACTCTTCGCTTCGGAAGTTGTCCGGAGATCCGAAGACTACATCAAGTGTTATGGAGCCTATGCAATTGGCCTCTACACCTGGGATGACGCCTTTAAAGGTCGTCCTTGTGGGCTTGATCCTTGATGGATCTATGCCCATTTTCCGCACTGTATCCTGGTAGAGCAGGTTCAGGCTACTGCCGCCGTCCATGAGGACTCTTGTAAGGTGAAATCCGTCAACGATTGGGTCAAGAACCAATGCGGGGAAACCGCCGTGACGGATGCTAGTGGGGTGGTCCCTTCGATCAAAGGTGATCGGGCAAGAGGACCATGGGTTGAACTTTGGGGCGACTGGCTCCATCACGTATACGTCCCGTAGCGCACACTTCCTCTCCCGCTTGGGAATATGAGTCGCGTATATCACGTTCACCATCCGCACTTGTGGGGGAAACCCCTTCTGTCCATTGTTGTTCGGCGGCCTGGGCTCCTCTTCGTCATCGCTGTCTAGCCCCTTGTTTTTGTGTTCGGCTCTTAACTTGCCTACCTGCTTGAACACCCAACAATCCCTGTTGGTGTGATTGGCTGGCCTTTCGGGGGTGCCGTGAATCTGGCACGAGCGGTCGAGTATTCGGTCCAAACTGGACGGGCCCTGGGTATTCTTTTTGAATGGCTTTTTCCGCTGACCGGATTTATGGCCTCTGAATCCAGCGTTTACTGCCGTATCTTCATTGTTGTCGCTGCTGACGCGGCGTTTCTGTTTATTCCGTCGCGACCTGCCACTTTTGTCCTTGGTATCTGAATTACCTTGCTTCTTCGATAAGTTGTTGCTGCGAGCTAGCCGGCTATCTTCGCCCGCGCAAAAGCGGGTCATGAGTGTCGTGAGGGCTGCCATGGATTTCGGTTTTTCCTGTCCCAGGTGCCGGGCAAGCCACTCGTCACGGATGTTATGCTTGAAGGCTGCTAAGGCCTCTGCATCCGGACAATCGACTATCTGATTTTTCTTTGTTAGGAACTATGTCCAGAATTGCATGGCCGATTCTTCTGGCTGCTGGATTATGTGGCTTAGGTCGTCGGCGTCCGGTGGCTGTACGTAGGTCCCCTGGAAGTTGTCGAGGAATGCGGCCTCCAGGTCCTCCCAAGAGCCGATCGAATCTGCGGGGAGGCTGTTAAGCCAGTGCCGGGCTGGTCCCTTAAGCTTAAGGGGTAAATATTTGATGGCGTGCAAATCATCGCCACGTGCCATGTGGATGTGGAGGAGATAGTCCTCAATCCATACTGCCGGATCGGTGGTACCATCATACGACTCGATGTTGACGGGTTTAAAACCCTCTGGGATTCTATGATCCATTAATTCGTCTGTGAAGCATAGTGGGTGTGCGGCGCCCCTGTACTGGGCTATGTCTCGACGCAGTTCGGAGGAGCTGTGCCTGTTGTGTTCAGCCCGGCCGGATTTATTATGTCCGGAGTGAAGACTATCACGTGCCGTCGGGCGTCCGCGCGATCCATAGATCGATCTTGTTTGCCTTGCTTTGTCCTCCAGGACGTCTCGCGGGTCTGGTTCGTGTTCCCGTGCGTTGGTAAAGCGGCTGCGGGGCATGGCTTGTTTGGATGTTCGACAGGCTTCTCTGTCGCGGCCACGAGGTGGTCGATCTGCCATGTCTTGGGCTTCCTCCTCTGATTGGGGTAGCAGCCTGCGCTTAGGATAGTTTTTGGAGGGGCGTCCGAGCTCGTGCTCTTCGGCCGCAAGGATTTCAGTCCATCTATCAGCTAGCAAATCTTGATCAGCTCTAAGTTGTTGCTGCTTTTTCTTTAGGCTGTTCGCCATGGCTAAAAGCCTGCGTTGAAAGCGCTTTTGTTCGGCGGGGTCCGATGGTACGATGAATTCATCGTCGCCGAGGCTTGCCTCGTCTTCGGAGGGAGGCATGTAGTTATCGTCCTCGACCTCTCGCTCTGCCGCTCTCTCATGAGGGCGGTCTTCTCCATCTTCCTGTGCCGAATCCTGCTGGTTTTGGTGTTCTTCGACGCTGTCCGGGGTAGTATTATCTCCCGTGCCGGAATCACCGTTTCTAATGTGGCGGGATTTGGAGCGGCGCCGCTGACGTCGGCGTTTTGGAGGCTTTTTCGAAGTGCCATCCTCCGCTGTTCCATCGCCATCTCCATCTTTTGGAGCATCCACCATGTATATGTCGTATGACGAGGTGGCGGTCCAGCGCCCTACAGGTGCTGGTTCTTGCTCGTCTCCTCCTTCGTCGTCCATACCGTCGAAGTCTTCAGAGCCGAAGTCGAGCATGTCGGATATATCGTCGACAGTGGCTATTAAGTGGGCGGTGGGTGGGCTTTGAATTTCTTCGTCGTCCGAATCCCAACCTCGCAGGCCATAGTTCGGCCCAGGCTCTCCTGACAAAGAGAGAGACTTGAGAGAATTCAAAATATCACCAAAAGGTGAATACTGAAAGATGTCCGCGGCGGTGAACTCCATTACCGGCGCCCAATCTGATTCAATTGGCAGGGGCGCGGGGGGTTCGGAGTTCGGAGGAGAGTCCGGCTCCTTGGAGTCATGTGCCATGCGGAGTGCGGGGCTTGCGTTTGGCTCAATGGCTTTTAAGATCGCAGCCCCCGAGGTGACGTCCAACCATTCATCCTCAAAGAACGCAGCGGGCTCCGGATCGAGGATCGGGACCGGAGCGTATGCGGCCTCCAGGACACTGTTCGGAGGCAGAGCTATATCATGCCCCTCGAGGTAGCGCGGCGCGCTTGGCTGTGGCTCGAATCCGTCGAAGATCAAGTCTCCGCGGATATCTGCCGTGTAGTTTAGGCTTCCAAACCTGACTTGATGGCCAGGGGCGTAGCTCTCGATCTGCTCCAGATGGCCAAGCAAGTTGGCCCGCAGAGCGAAGCCGCCGAAGACGAAGATCTGTCCGGGGAGAAAAGTCTCACCCTGGACCTCATCGTTGTTGATGATCAAAGGAGCCATCGGGCCTAAAGGCGACGACACAGAGGAACTCTCAATGAAAGCACCAATGTCGGTGTCAAAACCGGCGGATCTCGGGTAGGGGGTCCCGATCTGTGCGTCAAGGTCGGATGGAAACAGGAGACAAGGGACACTTTATTTTACCCAGGTTCGGGCCCTCTCGATGGAGGTAAAACCCTACTCCTGCTAGATTAATATTGATGATATGGGTAGTACAAGAGTAGATCTACCACGAGATCAAGGAGGCTAAACCCTAGAAGCTAGCCTATGAGTATGATGATGGTTATGATGTGTTCGTCCTACGGACTACAACCCTCCGGTTTATATAGGCACCGGATAGGGTTAGGGTTACACAGAGTCGGTTATATTGGTAGGAGATCTTGAATATCCGCACGCCTAGCTTGCCTTCCACACCAAGGAAAGAACCTTCCGGACACGGGACGAAGTCTTCAATCTTGTATCTTCATAGTCCTGGAGTCCGGCTGAAGATATAGTTCGGCTATCCAAACACCCCCTAATCCAGGACTCCCTCATAGGGTTTAAGCTTCTGTCACTCTAGCAACCCATCATCTACTTATTACTTCCCAATGCCTTCCTCTAGGCCCAAATAATGGTGAAGTGCTATGTAGTCGACGTTCACATAACACCACTAGAGGCTAGACAACATACATCTTATCAAAATATCGAACGAATACCAAATTCATATGACTACTAATAGCAAGACTTCTTCCTTGTCCTCAGGAACAAACGTAACTACTCACAAAGCATATTCATGTTCATAATCAGAGGGGTAATAATATGCATATAGGATCTGAACATATGATCTTCCACCAAATAAACCAACTAGCATCAACTACAAGGAGTAATCAACACTACTAGCAACCTACTAGCACCAATCCCGGACTTTGACAGAAGAATTGGATACAAGAGATGAACTAGGGTTTGGAGATGAGATGGTGCTGGTGAAGATGTTGATGGAGATTGCCCTCTCCCGATGAGAGGAGTGTTGGTGATGACGATGGCGATGATTTCCCCCTCCCGGAGGGAAGTGTCCCCGGCAAAACAGCTCTGTCGGAGCCCTAGATTGGTTCAGCCAAGGTTCCGCCTCGTGGCGGCGGAGTCTCATCCCGAAAGGTTCTTCTTGATTTTTTTTCTCATCGAAAGACTTCATATAGCAGAATATGGACGTCGGATACCCACCAGGGGGCCCACGAGGTAGGGGGCGCGCCCTAGGAGGGGGAGGGGCGCCCCCCACCCTCGTGAGCAGGGTGTGGGCCCCCTGGCCTTCATCTTTGGCGAGGATTTTTCTTTATTTCTTTTAAGATATTCCGTGGAGTTTCAGGACTTTTGGAGTTGCACATGATAGGTCTCTAATATTTGCTCCTTTTCCATCCCAGAATTCCAGCTGTCGGCATTCTCCCTCTTCATGTAAACCTTGTAAAATAAGAGAGAATAGCCATAAGTATTGTGACATAACGTGAAATAACAGCCCATAATGCAATAAATATCGATATAAAAGCATGATGCAAAATGGACGTATCAACTCCCCCAAGCTTAGACCTCGCTTGTCCTCAAGCGAAAAGCCGATAACAATAAATATGTCCCCATGTTTAGAGGTAGAGGCGTCGATAAAAATAAAATACGGACATGAAGGCATCATGATTATTCTCATAACAGCAACATATATAGATTTTGTCATATGAATACTTATTTTCAAGTGATGATCTATTCACAATGCAAAAGTATGAATCAGAAACCTTATTGAGCACCAACAAACTATAACCTCAGTCATTGAAGCAATTGCAATTTATCATAACATCGGAAAGAGTCTATGTCAGAGCTAAAAAGCAAGTCCACATACTCAACTATCATTTAGTCCTTCATAATTGCTAACACTCACGCAATACTTGTGGTTACGGAGTTTTAATCGGACACAGAGAAAGATAGGGGCTTATAGTTTTACCCCACAACCTTTTACCTCAAGGGTAATGTCAACAATAATAATTCATGCTCCCCAACATCCAATTATATATATATATATATATATATATATATATATATATATATATATATATATATATATATATATATATATATATATATATATATATATATATATATATCTGAAGGAAATATGCCCTAGAGGCAATAATAAAGTTATTATTTATTTCCTTATATCATGATAAATGTTTATTATTCATGCTAGAATTGTATTAACCGGAGACATAATACATGTGTGAATACATAGACAAACAGAGTGTCACTAGTATGCCTCTACTTGACTAGCTCGTTAATCAAAGATGGTTATGTTTCCTGACCATAGACACAGAGTTGTTATTTGATTAATGGGATCACATCATTAGTTGAATGATCTGATTGACATGACCCATTTCATTAGCTTAGCACCCGATCGTGTAGTATGTTGCTATTGCTTTCTTCATGACTTATACATGTTCCTATGACTATGAGATTATGCAACTCCCGTTTACCGGAGGAACACTCTGTGTGCTACCAAACGTCACAACGTAACTGGGTGATTATAAAGGAGCTCTACAGGTGTCTCCAAAGGTACATGTTGGGTTGGCGTATTTCGAGATTAGGATTTGTCACTCCGATTGTCGGAGAGGTATCTCTGGGCCCTCTCGGTGATGCACATCACATAAGCCTTGCAAGCATTGCAACTAATGTGTTAGTTGTGAGATGATGTATTACGGAGCAAGTAAAGAGACTTGCCGGTAACGAGATTGAACTAGGTATTGGATACCGACGATCGAATCTCGGGCAAGTAACATACCGATGACAAAGGGAACAACGTATGTTGTTATGCAGTCTGACCGATAAAGATCTTCGTAGAATATGTAGGAGCCAATATGGGCATCCAGGTCCCGCTATTGGTTATTGACCGGAGACGTGTCTCGGTCATGTATACATTGTTCTTGAACCGTAGGATCCGCACGCTTAAAGTTACGATGACAGTTTCATTATGAGTTTATGTATTTTGATGTACCGAACATTGTTCAGAGTCCCGGATGTGATCATGGACATGACGAGGAGTCTCGAAATGGTCGAGACATAAAGATCGATATATTGGACGGCTATATTCGGACACCGGAATTGTTCCGAGTGGTTTCGGAGAAAAGCGGAGTGCCGGAGGGGTTACCGGAAGCCCCCGGGGAAGTATTGGGCCTTAGTGAGCCTGAAGGGAGAGAGAGGGCAGCAGCCCAGGAGGTGGCGCGCCCACCCTCATGGGGAGTCCGAATAGGACTAGGAGGGGGGGCGCCCCCCCCTTTCCCTCTCCCTCTCCCTCTCTTTCCTTCCCCCTCTCTATTCCTAGTTGGACTAAGAAAGGGGAGTCCTACTCCCACTAGGAGGAGGACTCCCCCCCTCTCCTTGGAGCGCCACAAGGGCCGGCAGGCCTCCCCCTTGCTCCTTTATATACGGGGGTAGGGGGCACCCTAGAACACACAAGTTGATCTTCGTGATCGTTCCTTAGCCGTGTGTGGTGCCCCCCTCCACGATATTACACCTCGGTCATATTGTAGCGGTGCTTAGGCGAAGCCCTGCGACGGTTGAACATCAAGATCGTCACCAAGCCGTCGTGCTGACGGAACTCCTCCCCGAAGGTTTGCTGGATCGGAGCCCGGGGTGCGTCATCGAGCTGGACGTGTGTCAAGAACTCGGAGGTGCCGGAGTAACGGTGCTTGGATCGGTTGGACCGGGAAGACGTACGACTACTTCCTCTACATTGCGTCAATGCTTCCGCTTCGGTCTATGAGGGTACGTATACAATACTCTCCCCTCTCGTTGATATGCATCACCATGATCTTGCGTGTGCGTAAGAAAATTTTGAAATTACTACGTTCCCCAACAGTGGCATCCGAGCCTAGGTTTTATGGTTTGATGTTATATGCACGAGTAGAACACAAGTGAGTTGTGGGTGATATAACTCATACTGCCTACCAGCATGTCATAGTTCGGTTCGGCGGTATTGTTGGATGAAGCGGCCCGGACCGACATTACGCGTACGCTTACGCGAGACTGGTTCTACCACCGTGCTTTGCACACAGGTGGCTGGCGGGTGTCAGTTTCTCCAACTTTAGTTGAACCGAGTGTGGCTACGCCCGGTCCTTGCGAAGGTTAAAACGGCATCAACTTGACAAACTATCGTTGTGGTTTTGATGCGTAGGTAAGATTGGTTCTTGCTTAAGCCCGTAGCAGCCACGTAAAACTTGCAACAAACAAAGTAGAGGAGGTCTAACTTGTTTTTGCAGGGCATGTTGTGATGTGATATGGTCAAGACATGATGCTAAATTTTATTGTATGAGATGATCATGTTTTGTAACTGAGTTATCGGCAACTGGCAGGAGCCATATGGTTGTCGCTTTATTGTATGCAATGCAATCGCCCTGTAATGCTTTACTTTATCACTAAGCAGTAGCGATAGTCGTAGAAGCATAAGATTGGCGAGACGACAACGATGCTATGATGGAGATCAAGGTGTCGCGCCGGTGACGATGGTGATCATGATGGTTCTTCGGAGATGGAGATCACAAGCACAAGATGATGATGGCCATATCATATAACTTATATTGATTGCATGTGATGTTTATCTTTTATGCATCTTATCTTGCTTTGATTGACGGTAGAATTATAAGATGATCTCTCACTAAATTATTAAGAAGTGTTCTCCCTGAGTATGCACCGTTGCCAAAGTTCGTCGTGCCCAGACACCACGTGATGATCGGGTGTGATAAGCTCTACGTCCATGTACAACGGGTGCAAAACAGTTGCACACGCGGAATACTCAGGTTATACTTGACGAGCCAAGCATATACAGATATGGCCTCGGAACACGGAGACCGAAAGGTCGAGCGTGAATCATATAGTAGATATGATCAACATAAAGATGTTCACCATTGAAAACTAATCCATTTCACGTGATGATCGGTTATGGTTTAGTTGATTTGGATCACGTGATCACTTAGATGATTAGAGGGATGTCTATCTAAGTGGGAGTTCTTAAGTAATATGATTAATTGAACTTAAATTTATCATGAACTTAGTCCCTGATAGTATCTTGCTTGTTTATGTTGATTGTAGATAGATGGCCCGTGCTATTGTTCCGTTGAATTTTAATGCGTTCCTTGAGAAAGCAAAGTTGAAAGATGATGGTAGCAATTACATGGACTGGGTCTGTAACTTGAGGATTATCCTAATTGCTGCACAGAAGAGTTATGTCCTGGAAGCACCGCTGGGTGCCAGGCCTGCTGTTGATGCAACTGACGACGTTAAGAACGTCTGGCAGAGCAAAGCTGATGACTACTCGATAGTTCAATGTGCCATGCTTTACGGCTTAGAACCGGTACTTCAACGATGTTTTGAACGTCATGGGGCATATGAGATGTTCCAGGAGTTGAAGTTAATATTCCAACAGAATGCCCGGATTGAGAGATATGAAGTCTCCAATAAATTCTATAGTTGTAAGATGGAGGAGAATAGTTCTGTCAGTGAGCATATATACTCAAGATGTCTGGGTATTGTAATCACTTGATTCAACTGGGAGTTAATCTTCCGGATGATAGCATCATTGACAGAATTCTCCAATCACTTCCACCAAGCTACGAGAGCTTCGTGATGAACTATAATATGCAAGGGATGGATAAAACAATTCCCGAGCTCTTCGCAATGCTAAAGGCTGCGGAGGTAGAAATCAAGAAGGAGCATCAAGTGTTGATGGTCAACAAGACCACTAGTTTCAAGAAAAAGGGCAAAGGGAAGAAGAAGGGGAACTTCAAGAAGAACAGCAAGCAAGTTGCTGCTCAGGAGAAGAAACCTAAGACTGGACCTAAGCCTGAAATTGAGTGCTTCTACTGCAAGCAGACTGGTCACTGGAAGCGGAACTGCCCCAAGTATTTGGCGGATAAGAAGGATGGCAAGGTGAACAAAGGTATATGTAATATACATGTTATTGATGTGTACCTTAATAGAGCTCGCAGTAGCACCTGGGTATTTGATAATGGTTCTGTTGCTAATATTTGCAACTCGAAACAGGGACTACGGATTAAGCAAACACTGGCAAAGGAGGAGGTGACGATGCGCGTGGGAAATGGTTCCAAAGTCGATGTGATCGCGGTCGGCACACTACCTCTACATCTACCTTCGGGATTAGTATTAGACCTAAATAATTGTTATTTGGTGCCAGCATTGAGCATGAACATTATATCTGGATCTTGTTTGATGCGAGACGGTTATTCATTTAAGTCAGAGAATAATGGTTGTTCTATTTATATGAGTAATATCTTTTATGGTCATGGACCCTTGAAGAGTGGTCTATTTTTGATGAATCTCGATAGTAGTGATACACATATTCATAATGTTGAAATCAAAAGATGCAGAGTTGATAATGATAGTGCAACTTATTTGTGGTACTGCCGTTTAGGTCATATCGGTGTAAAGCGCATGAAGAAACTCCAAACTGATGGACTTTTGGAACCACTTGATTATGAATCACTTGGTACTTGCGAACCGTGCCTCATGGGCAAGATGACTAAAACACCGTTCTCCGGTACTATGGAGAGAGCAACAGATTTGTTGGAAATCATACATACAGATGTATGTGGTCCGATGAATGTTGAGGCTCGTGGCGGATATCGTTATTTTCTCACCTTCACAGATGATTTAAGCAGATATGGGTATATCTACTTAATGAAACATAAGTCTGAAAAATTTGAAAAGTTCAAAGAATCAGAGTGAAGTTGAAAATCATCGTAACGAGAAAATAAAGTTTCTACGATCTGATTGTGGAGGAGAATATTTGAGTTACGAGTTTGGTGTACATTTGAAACAAAGAGGAACAGTTTCGCAGCTCATGACACCCAGAACACCACATCGTAATGTTGTGTCCGAACGTCGTAATCGTACTTTACTTGATATGGTGCGATCTATGATGTCTCTTACAGATTTACCGCTATCATTCTGGGGTCATGCTTTAGAGACGGCCGCATTCACGTTAAATAGGGCACCATCAAAATCTGTTGAGACGACACCTTATGAACTGTGGTTTGGCAAGATACCAAAGTTGTCGTTTCTTAAAGTTTGGGGCTGCGATGCTTATGTGAAAAAGCTTCAACCTGATAAGCTCGAACCCAAATCGGAGAAATGTGTCTTCATAGGATATCCAAAGGAAACTATTGGATACACCTTCTATCACAAATCCGAAGGCAAGACTTTTGTTGCTAAATTCGGAAACTTTCTAGAGAAGGAGTTTCTCTCGAAAGAAGTGAGTGGGAGGAAAGTAGAACTTGATGAGGTAACTGTACCTGCTCCCTTATTGAGAAGTAGCACATCACAGGAACCGGTTTTTGTGACGTCTGAATCAATTAGTGAGGAAGTTAATGATGATGATCATAGAACTTCGGATCAAGTTACTACAGAACCTCGTTGATCAACCAGAGTAAGATCCGCACCAGAGTGGTACGGCAATCCTGTTCTGGAAGTCATGCTACTAGATCATGATGAACCTACGAACTATGAAGAAGCGATGGTGAGCCCAGATTCCGCAAAATGGCTTGAAGCCATGAAATCCGAGATGGGATCCATGTATGAGAACAAAGTGTGGACTTTGGTTGACTTGCCCAATGATCGGCAAGCAATTGAGAATACACTACTAGAAAAAGGGCTACTAATGGCGCACCTAATTTGGCCATTAATGGTGCATTAGTGGTGCGCCATTACTAGCACGCCATTAGTAATTTTTACTAATGGCGCACCACTGGTGCGCCATTAGTATAGGCCACTGTGCGCCATTAGTATGCCTCCCAGGGGCCATGTATACCCAGGTGCTTTGGCATACTAATGGCGCACGACAACAGGATGCGCCATTAGTAACTTCGGCATACTAATGGCGCACTTCTTAATGATGCGCCATTAGTATCCTCTGGCATACTAATGGCGCACTATGATGTGATGCGCCATTAGTATGAATATTAGGTTTTTTTTAATTTTTTAATTTTCTGTTTTTTGCACAGATTACAAAATGTATAATTGGACAAAATATAGATAGCACACATCAACAACAGATTCATCGAATACAATAGAAGATTAGTCTCTGAATACAATTCATCATATTAGTCTCCGAATACAATTCATCATATTAGTCTCCGAATTGAAAAGACCGAACAAAGATAGAACATTATATTACAAGTCTCGAGACCACGAGTAGGGAGTTTGTCTTCACATTACAAGTCGATATCGATCATCTAAACTACCATCACATAGAAGAGAGCTGCGGTCATCACGATGAGCATCATCACGATGAAACTCGTCTTCATCCGGTTCCTCCAACGCTCCCTCCCCTCTCCCGCTAGATAGCGGGCGTATCTAGATTCGGCCTCGGCCCTAGTGGTGTATCCTTTGTAACTGTTACCGCTGAATCGGTGAACCTGTCTCCAACAGTCCTCCCAGTCGTCGTAGACTCCGGGAACCTTACCCTTGTACACGACATACGACGGCATCGCTATGCACTAGGCAAACGAAACGTTAGTACCAATTCACAGACAATACATAAGCAATATATAAGTATGCAACAGAACGATCGGAAGAGAAAAGCAAGACATTAATAGCATTGATTGCATCTAAGTTGAACGACTCTCGAAACCAAAGAGACATACTACAAGTTCATTAAAGTTTAATTACAATATGAGCCAATCGATGTTTCAGAACTAGACACAGCATCACTGCTTTCGACTCAACTCAAGGGACCGGAGCGTGGATGAAGCCGCCGTCTATCGTGGGAGTCATGAAATTACGGGTGTTGTCAGCCTGCATTTGTAGCATTCCGTCTATCTCACTGTTGGACGGTTGATTTCTGAGGTTGAACTGCCCCGAGGTACGAAGGACATCTTGATGGATGATTTCCGCAAACTCTGACTGGATGCGAAAGAATTCTTGTCTGATGTCCGCGTTCTAGATTTCCGACACGCTCGCGGCCCAATCTTTGAGTTTACTCGGTAGCAGAAGTTGATGATGGTCCCGTACGATCGCCCGCATGTGATGGATGGCGTAGTAGGCACCCTTCTGACCGCCAGGCGGCTGCTTGACGCAGCAGAACGTCGTATTGTGGGAGAACACGTGCTTGCCATACTTATGAATAGGCCTGTTGAAGGTGCCTCCAGATTGGGCGTAGCCGGGGAGAACATCATCAAGAACCTTCTTGACATTTGTGTAGTCTACGTTCGACTTACGGTCCGGGTCGAAATACGTGGCCATGGAATATTTGGGGCTTAGTAGGATGAGCGTGCAATGTGTGTCACTACAGAAAACACGGAATGTTAAAAGAAAAACGATCGAAATCTAAGAATTCGTATGTTACGGGACGGTTGAGGGGAGGACTTACTCGGGAAAGTAAGGCACGAGGAAGTTATCCTTATCTGGGTTTGCCAGAATGACGCCTTCGAGGTAAGAACTCGCGACTTGCCGGTCCCCAGCACTGCCCAAGATCTTGGCACGCATGTAGAAGGGGTCGACTATCACGATGTCCGGGGTCTTGTCGCGAATGATCCGCATCTCCATAGTCAGCGAAAATAGCCGAACGAAGGTGTAGTGCAGCGGATGAAGGTTCAACATAGCGTGGATGTCATCAAACCGCAGGACGATCGTACCCCCGATGGATTTATCCACAAAGCCCTTGCCCTCTAGCACCTTGGCCACGAAAACCGGGTATGCCACATCATTCTCTCTGAGACGCCGCTTCTCCAAAGAAAGAACACTGTCATGCAGAGTCCGCATAGCACCGGCTGCAACATCGAGCATATTTCTCGGTAGCATCGGCCTACCCGCCACATGCACCCTCCTCATTAAATCCTCAGGTGAAGGTGGCCCGTCCTGAGCACGGATCGTACTCGGTGCGGCTGGCCCGCACCCTTGTTAGTCTTTCTTTTGTGTGCCTTATTCTTCTCCTGTAATGGGACCGAGTTCTGCTCACAGACCGCCTTCTTGAGTGTGTTGGGGCTGAGAATATTTCGCACCTCGCCTATCTGAGGCTCGGTGAAGTCGGCAGCTGGAGGCGTCTCCTGAGAGCTGAACGGCAGACGACGCCTGTTGCAACTTGGCTTCTCCGCGGTACCAGCTAGATCGCGCACGTCTTTTGTTGGGTTGGGTTCTTGAGAAGGAGGCCCCATGAAGTCGCCATCGTACCCATGATCGGCAAAGTACCGATCGACGTTTGCAAATGTATCGTCGTCGTCGTCGTTCTGATCCTGTGCCATATGCATGTTTGGATCCAGTGGCATAGAGATGTCCGGCACCGTTGCGGCGGTCTTGCCATGGGGCCGACTTGGCGCCGGCACGACTGGCGGTGTTGTCTTTGGGGTGGTGTCCACCGCCCCCAAACGAATCTGGCTCTTCGGCCAAAGCAGGGGCCAGCTCAGGCAGGCACTGAGGGTCATCACGTCATCATCGTCGGCCCCGACGGGTCGAATCGGAGGTAACAACTCGTCGCAGCCTGGCAGCACCCGAACTAGTTGAACCCTAAACAAGTTGGGTGGCATCTGGGTACCATGGAACAAGGGGTTGCCCGGTTGAACGATTTTGCCCTTGGCGACATCGACTAACTCGTTGTTCACGAAGTGTAGGAGAGTGCACGGAACGTCGGCGGCGCCCTGCGAAAACATGTAGGGCGTCAGGGATGCCCAGTCAAAGGCAAGGAGATGAAGTCCTCGGCCGAGAGAGGCTTAATTAGTTACCGTGATGATGGCGTCGAGCTCGGCTAATGTCGAGGCACCGCCAACGGCGGGCGTGCAGTTGACGGAGGGGCCGCTTGCTGCAGAGGTGCCGGCCGGTGTACACCCGGGTGCATTAAGCTCCCATGCCGGCGTCGGAGACACCAATGCCGCCTCCGCCGGAGACACTAATGGCCCCGCCATCGCATTCTGCGAGTTGCTGGCCGTGAAGCTAGGAATTGGGGGCGGCCCCTGTTGGCCGCCCGCAATCCACGCACTCAACCCCTGGATCAAGGTGGGCACAATGGCGGTGATCTTCGCTCCGAGTTGTTGTTGCACTTGCTCTTGGACAATCTCCGAAATCCGCGCCACCTGTGCCTTGAGTTCTTGAACCTCGCGCGCCTGGCTTTCCGAGCTGGTCTTTTTCTCCTTTCGCCCACCAGTGTTATAGTATGACCCCCATTTTGTCGACAAGCCTTTGCCGTCCACACGACCAGCTGACGTCGGCTTACTGAGCTTATCCTTGTTCTTCATTACATTCAACGCCCTATTTAGAGTGGTGTCCCAAGGGTTGCTCTTAGTCGACCCCGCGCTACTGCTTTCAGTCGCCTGCGGAAGGAATGTGAACCATTTAGAAATTTGGCTTCATTAATTAGAATGCAACCATATGGAGCTAATTACGCGGGGGTGTATTCCTTACCGGAACATGCTCAAGCGCCCTGGTCTTCGGATCCGTGGTAAGCTCCTTTGTTTTCGGGTCCTTCTTGTACTGGGCCCTGACATAGTTCCTGGTCTGCTTGTCACCGTATTTATCGAAGAGGGGCGGTAGGCCATGCTCGGCACGGTCCGCCTCCTCCTTGTCCCATATAGGCTCCGCCACTCTGTAACCGCCGGGACCGAGTGTGTGTTCCCCTAAGTTCAGCTCCCGCATTTCTTTCCCCCACCGACTTGATTCGGAGTTTGCGGTGCTCGAGCAATTGATCTTGAAGTCGTTGTAGTCATCTTCGGTGATCGAAGGATTTTTCTCCTTGATCTTCTCATAACTCTCACCTTTCTCGATCATTCTCTTCACATTGCTTTTCCAAGTAGACAGGGCCTTGCTCATCTTCGTGAGGGCAGCATTGTTCACTTTATTCCCTTTGAGGCTTGTGTTTTCAAATTCAGCGGGGAACTTGTATCGCTCGTGCAGCTTCGTGAAGAGGAGGTTGCGTAAATTCCCTCGGTCAGGATGCCTCAGGTTCTCGGTGTTGATCGAGACGGTGCTCCGGAGAATGCACCCGAGCTGAAGCGAGTACCCCTTGACTATTCGTTCGGGCGCCGTTGGATTCCCGTCGGAGTCCACTTCAGTAACTTCCTCCTTGAGGGTGCGGAGCACGGTCGGGCGCCGGTCCTTCCGTTGCCTCTTCGGTTGGCTGCCATCTGTGTGTGCGCCGCCATCATCAGTGGTGGCATCCTCGGCGGCACCATCAGTGGGGTCATCCTCGGCGGCACCATCAGTGGTCTCAGGATCGGTGGGGAAGGCGGCGTCCTCATACAAGTGAGGTTGTTCCTCCATCTCCTGGGACAGCTCCCAGAATGCCTTGCCGCCCGAACCCCCGGCCTCATCGTTGTTGGCCATGTTTCTCTCTAAATAGAAACAAAGTTTGGTCAAAAAGTTGGTTATTGTCAAGGAACAAGATCATAGTCTCATCATTTAGGGTTTGTCGACACCGAGGCATCCTAAAATCTAAGCTTTTATCATTGAGGGTTTTTCGACGCCGAGGCACCCTAAAAGCCTAAGTTTCATCATTTCGGTTTTTATCGACACCGAGGCACCCTAAAAGCCATGCATTAGTCACAAGTACGCCGGGGCACTTGATCCTACTTAATTAACTACTAAGATACCCCGGCCCATGCATTAGTCACAAGTACCCCATATGTCCTATTTTTAGCAAAGTCATGCTAAAATTCACGGAAAATTTCAGCATGACCTTTGCCGAAAATAGGACATATGGAGTACCTGAATTTGCCGGAACGGAAGTTAATCGGCATTCCGGCAAACTCAAGGGCCTCTCGGGGTACCTGCAAAATCATTATCCAATGAAGGAATGGTGCCGCACACTGCTGCCTCACACTGCTGCCAAAATCATTATCAACATGCTGAACTTGCATTTCACTCTGCATAGCTGAAGAGTCTAACAACCAGAAATATATAACAAGAACTGCACTGCAACGATACAAAGAATATATAACAAGAATGAGCCTCAAATAAAAAAACAAAAATTATGGAAAGCATGAGGGTTACACTATAATTATAGGAAAATTTACACTGTTATTAGGGGAAGTTTTATACTGTAATTACATATAAGAAGCATCAGGGCTACACTGAAAATTGCTGAGCTTACACTAAAATACATCTGCACTGCAGGGCTTGTACACACAAATTCAGTGAGATGATCTAACACTGAAAAAATAAAGGAAACACCTACTGAACCAATACAGGGCTAAAAACACATGGGGATTACACTTAAAAACATCCAGTGAAAGGCACTAGAAAACCATATAGACACAGGAATAAAGCAGAGCTGACTCATTAAATCTGATACACTGAGAAAACCCTAAACTAGGGAAACTAATCACCTGCATCTAACCTACCAGGAGGTAACTAAACAAATTCAAGAACTACAACAGCAACACGAACCAATACAGAGATATGAAAGCACAAGTTACTAGCATTTGCCTAAAAACTACATAACTAGGAGGACCATGTGGTGCTTCTTGATCATCATTGGCTTCATGGTTTGCGAACAAGACATGAGGCAAATTGCATTTATATATGATGTGTGGGAATGAGATTGTTGTAGTGCTAGAAAGGAATATGGGGAGTACGTAGTACCCAAGTCTCAAGTGGGCAGATAAAGGGGAGGCAGCAGCAAGAAATCACTAGATGGATGCTAGCTAGCCAGCCAGCAAGTCTCTTTTCATAAAGTTGCATGGACTGATATGCTACTTAAACCTAAGAGCCTTCCCAATTAAGTTGCAGAAAACGTATCAATAAAATGAAAGATTGGAGATGTCTTGGCTTCCTGAATACACAGAAACTAAAGCATTTGATTTTTAGTCATGAGAACATAGCAATTTGTAGTCATGACTCAGTATCGAATCTTTATGCAATGCCATCCACGGAGGATTTTTGGTTCATTTTCTTTGACCCCGGGCATCCATACAAAAATATTATGGATTAAAATGCTACAAATATTCTATGAAAACATTTCAACTCAAGGGCCATGCATGTTTGCTTCTTTTCTCTAGCTGCAGTTTTGGCACATGTGCTTGCTTGGCCAGAGAGAAATGCAGGGAACAAAATCGAAAGAAAATAAAGGGCAGAACAGCAGGTGTATTTATTAGTGTTTTTGTTCCGTTGCTTTGGTTCCACTCAAGGCCTCAAGCCTGCTTGACACCATCTCGCATCGCAAATTCTTCCATTGTATGAAGAGGAAGTCGAACAGAAAACTCACGAGCTCAGATTTGCAAGAGAAAAGCCCACTTTACAGTCATGGACTTGCCACTCGATCATAAAAGTAATCCAAGCATATAACTCAAAACTAACTTCATCATATCGCAATTGGACTCACCGGTGATCTTTTCAGAATATTACTATCACGCTCTTCTTTCGTTTATCCTCTTTATATCTCACTTTTGTTGTGTATGTACCCAACTACCATTAACAGTCTAATGCAACACAGATTCAGCTAGCACTTGAAGAAGGTAATATAGTAGATTGCAAAGTTATATGGTTTAAGTGTATACCTCCAGGAGTGGTTTTTTAGGGGATAGGGACGTTTTGAGTGTTCAATAAGAATAAGGGAGATTACAGCATATTGATCTAGTTCACAAGCACAAGTTACTGTTCAATGACTACATCCAACAAATTTGCTGCAACAAAAACACGGGGCGGGGAACAGACAGGGGGCGGACCTAAGCGCCCCAAATTCGTTAATTAAATCCCTGGGCGACTAAAAGCTCGAGCGTCACTAAATCAATCGCAGAAGACCTCGGACGGGGTGGAGGCACCAGGGACGTCGACGTCGGCGCAAAGCTGCGGCACGGCGGCCGGTCTAGGGCGCAGCGGCAGCGGGCTACAAGAGAGATTTCATAGCCGCACCGGGAAGGAGGGAAGAGGGAGCGGGGGGCTTACCGGAGTGGGAGGGGTCCGCCGACCTGCGACGTTCGAACGCGGCGCGGTCGGTGGGGTGGTCGCCGCCCTGGTCGTACGGACTGGACCCGAGTCGCGTCGGGTCGAGTCGAGCCGGCTCGTGCGCGTGCCGCCTGTCGAGGGGCGGCGTCGAGGCGGCGGGGCAGCGGCGTCGGGAGAGGAGAGGGGAAGGGGATCGAGGGCGAGGGCGAGGGAGAGAGAGGGGATCGATAGGTTTGGGCCGGGAGGAAGAATGGATGGGCGGGGGCGGCACAATACTAATGGCGCACCACCCCTCGCTGCGCCATAAGTACATCCATGCTAATGGCGCACCTCACCCTGGTGCGCCATTAGTATTTTTTTTTATTTTTGCTCGAGCCAACAGGTTATCTACCACCTGACCTGATCCACATCAAATCCCTCTACTAGCTCGACTGGTTAGCAGCCAGTTCTCACACCAGGAGGTCCTGGGTTCGATTCCCAGGCTTCACAATTTTTTTTATGCATTTAAAATGCTGTTTGATACTTACTTGTGTTTAAATATGTTCAAACTTGTTTAAATCATAACAGTAATATTTTTTTATAAGTCAGTAATAATTTTTTAAAAAATATCATCAAACAGTAATGCCGGTGGAGCGGGGGAGGGTGCGGGGGGTCGGCGGCGGCGGTTGAGTAGGGGAGGGGTGCGGGGGGTCGGCGGCGGCGGCCGGTGGACCGGGGGGGTGCTCGGCGGCGAGGGGGACCGGATCTGGGGAGGTGGGATAGCGATCGAGATGGAGGGGGATCGAGATCGAGTGTCCATGAAATTTAAAAATATTCATGATTGTTCAAAAAGTGCCCATGAAATACAATCGAGAAATGAAGGCTACGATTTAAATACAATCGATCTTAGCTAGCTATCTGTTCACAATCTTCTTGCCCTTCTTTTTCGCAAATGGAGTTCTTCTGTGGAACGGACATCCTTTAGGTAGGGTGGTCCTGCTTCTTCTTGGGGTGTATGCTGCTACTTCATCATCGTCGTCATGTTCGATCCTCGGGTCGCCGTACTTGTCGAAGTCTTGCTCATTGGCTACTCCATCCATTCCGATGATCTTCCTTTTGCCTCTCCTCACAACAACACGACTGTTCTTTGACGGGTCGGTAATGAAGAAGCATTGGTCCACTTGGGAAGCCAGTACCCATGGCTCATTTTTCGCGGTGACGTTTGCGCCCGCGGTCTTGGATTTGGCTTCGGGTATAACCATGGTGGTGAAATACCGGTCTTCTTTTAGGACGCTCTTGTCCCATCTGACACGGAACATCGGGACCTTCTCTCCAGCGTAGCTCAGCTCCCAGATCTCCTCGATCCTTCCGTAGTATCTGTCCTTGTCGTTACCGGTGTAGGATTCCATCGTTACCCCGGAGTTCTGATAACCATCGCTCTTCATGTCCTTGGCCTCGGTGTAGAATGTGTAGCCGTTGATATCGTACGCCTCATAGGTCATCAGGTTGTGCTCGGCGCCCTGTGACAAGGCGAATATGAGTTGTTCTTCCGTGGAAGAATCCTCATGTAAAGGGTACGACAGAAGCTTCAGCTTGAACCAACGCGTGAAACATGAGTTGTGCTCTTTGAGTATATCTCCGTCCGTCCTCTGTTGGCCTCGGTCATTGTACGTCTTCTTAATAAAGGTTTTGTGCTCTACAACCCAAGGATCGACCACGTCTATGTGTTGTAGCGCGACTAGGTTTGCTCTTTCAAAGTCGGCGAGTCGACCCTCGAAGTCGACATGCATTTCGCGGCGACCCTCGCGGTGACCCCATCCAGCGAGCCTGCCGAGGTGCCTATTGACGGGCAGACCAACGGGGTTCTCGATGCCTAGATAATTCGTGCAGTAGGAGATGCACTCTTCAGTCAGAAAGCCCCTGGCTATGCTTCCCTCTGGACGTGACATGTTGCGAACGTATCCTTTGATGACACCATTCATCCTTTCGAACGGCATCATGCTGTGCAGGAACGTCGGCCCGAGTTGGATGATATCCTCCACTATATGGACCAGCAGATGCACCATAACATCGAAGAATGCGGGCGGGAAGTGCATCTCAAGCTCGCATAGTATCACCACGATCTCTTCCTGTAGCCTTCTGAGTTGCCTCACGCCAATCGACTTCCGAGAGATGACGTCGAAAAAGTTGCATAGGCCAAATAGCGTTTCACGGACGTGCGCGTCCATGATCCCATGGATTGCAACTGGAAGTATCTGCATCATCAGCAAGTGACAGTCGTGAGACTTCATCCCGCTGAACTTCTGCTTCGCTGGGTCTAGGTATCTGCTTATCTTCCCCGCGTAACTGTAAGGAAGTTTTACTCCTAGGAGGCAGGTGAAAAACTGCTCGATCTCCTCCTGACTTAGAGTGAAGCACGCGGGAGGGTAGTCATTTCCGGTCTTCTTGGCCTTTTTGCCTTTGCGACGACTTCCTGTGTCATGCTTCGCCTCATCATCATCATCATCATCATCATCATCATCATCATCATCATCATCATCATCATCATATATAGCGTGAAGCTCCTGCCTGATGCCCATTGATTTCAAGTCTGCCCTTGCTTTCGGCCCATCTTTGGTCCTCTCTGGCATGTTGAGCAGCGCACCAAGCAGACTCTCGCACACGTTCTTCATGATATGCATGACATCAAGGCTGTGAGGCACACGGTGGATCTTCCAGTACGGCAAGTCCCAGAAAACAGACCTTGTTTTCCATACCTTCAGCAGCGGCTCTGGCGCCTTTCGCTTCTTTCCCGGCTCTGGCGCCTTTTGCTTCTTTCCTGGCAGTGGGCAGTCTTTCCAATTTTTCAACAGCTTGTCTATTTCCTCGCCGCTCCTCGTACACGGGCGTTTTCGGGGTTCGGTTTCACCATCGAACAGATCCTTGCGTTTCCTCCACGGGTCATCGTCGCGAAGCCACCTTCGATGTCCCATGAACACGGTTTTCGAAGACCCGGGATCTCTATCTAGCTGGCGATACGTTGTGTCATCCATGCACCTTACGCATCCAGAAAATCCGTGGACTACCTGCCCCGCGAGATATCCATAACCGAGATAGTCGTGCACTGTCGTGAGCAGTGCGACTCTCATAGGGAAATATTCTTTCTCTGCGGCGTCCCACGTATTGGCTGGCGTTTTCCACAGCATGTCTAGCTCCTCCTTTAGCAGCCCCAGATACAGATTGATGTCGTTCCCTGGTTGTTTCGGCCCTTCAATTAGCATACTCATGTGAATGTACTTCCTCTTGATGCACAACCAGGGGGGAAGGTTGTACATCCACACAAACACAGGCCAGGTGCTATGTGTGCTTCTCTGGCTGTCAAACGGATTGACTCCATCGGTGCTCGCGCCCAGCACGATGTTCCTTGGATCCTTCCCAAATTCTGGGTATTCGAAGTTCAACGCTTGCCACTGGCTTGCATCCTTAGGGTGACTCAGCATCTTGTCTTTTTATCTATCTCCGAATCATTTGCGTCATCTTCTCGCTTCTTCTCCTCCCTATCCGCGTGCCAACGCAGGACCTTTGCTACCTTAGGGTCCGCGAAATACCGCTGCAGACGAGGAGTGATCGGAAAGTACCACACCACTTTTCGAGGAGCTTTCTTCCTCTTCTTGTATCGAGTGACGCCGCACACCGGACATATGGTAGACTCCGCGTGCTCGTCCCGATAAATGATGCAATTGTTCATGCACACATGGTATTTCACGTGTGGTAAATCCAGAGGACACACGATTTTCTTCGCCTCCTCCAAACTGGTCGGGCACTTGTTCCCCTTGGGAAGACGTTCGTGCTAGAATGACATGTTCTCGTCGAAGCATGCGTCGGTCATTTTGTGTTTTACCTTCATCTCCAGAGCCATGAGCGTTACTTTCAGGCGGGTATCCTCGGTCCTGCATCCTTCATACAATGGAGTAACCGCATCTAACTCAAGTTGATCCATCTTGGCTTTCTCTCGGGAGGCAACTCTTGCGTTATCCGTCTGCTTGAGAAGCAGCTCTTGAATATAAGGGTCCTGCACCCAGCCCATCGATGGTCCACCGTCGTCTGCTCCGCCGGCATCATCATCTTCATGATCATGCCCGTCGTCTGCTCCGGCATCTTCCTCATCATCATGTCCTGCATCTTCTACATGATGACCGTGTACAGCATCACCGTCGTGATCATCTCCTAGGGATTCTTCGTCTTCTCGCCCGCCCGAGCCGCGGTGGTTGTCTTGCTGCCCTTCCTCATTTCTTGCCCGTCCCCCATGGACGACTTCGTAGTCATCTTCATCACCTTGCCACCGATAGCCATCCATGAAACCACGCAAGAGCAGGTTGTCCCGCACCTGCCCAGAATCCGGGTCCGCAATAAGGCTCTTCAGCTTGCATCTTCGACACGGACATCTTATCTCCGTCTCGTTCTTTTGAAGCATCTCGGCCTTCGCGGACCTCAAAAACCTATTCACGATGCATTCGGTCATCGTGCGGACCATGGTCGCCTGTGGGGTAGAGCAAAACGATATTATAGAACCAAGACAAAATTTGGCATGACTTCCCCTAAAAATAGGTCCAAAAAGAATGCTTAATGCCAAAATTCTTGCCGAAACGGAAACGAATCAACATTCCGGCAAAATATTGGCAACTGTCGCATTTCAAATACCGGTACACCTCCAAACACAAACACATATGCAACACCACAAACATATGCAACACCACGAACATACATAGATCTAGCTAGGCCATAAAAAGTGCATGTGCACATTGTTGTAGGGAGAACAACATAAATATAGCTCCCCCCTTACTTACCTATCAAAACAAGGTAATTTAACCACTTAATTTGAATGAATCTATGGTGGAAATGAGGTGAAAAAGAGGAGGCACCCGAGACAAGGAGGAGGTGGAGAGAATGAAGTGGGGAGAAAGTGAGTGTGGGTAGGAGAGGCTGTCCAAAATATCTTCTTGCTGCCCACTTACTAATGGCGCACCATATCTAAATGCGCCATTAGTAATCCAGGTTACTAATGGCGCATCATCTGCTGGTGCGCAATTAGTAGTTTTGCAACAAAAAAAATAACAAAAATACTAATGGCGCACTGTTCCACAGTGTGCCATTACTAGTTTGAACTAGTAATGGCGCATGGTGGAAGAGTGCGCCATTAGTAGTTTTGCAAAAAAAAGGAATAAAAAAACAACATTAGTGGTGCACCCTCGGACAGGTGCGCCATTACTAGTTACAACTAGTAATGGCACACTGTGTCTGGATGCGCCATTAGTATGTCTGGACAGGCGCACTAGTTCAAAAAAAAATTGATACTAATGGCGCACCCTGGGCCAGGTGCGCCATTAGTAGTTTCAACACTAATGGCGTACCAGAAGGTGGTGCGCCATTAGTATATACTAATGGCGCACCTCCTATCTGGTGCGCTATTAGTGTCAATCCCATCTATAGCCCTTTTTCTAGTAGTGATAAATGGATCTTCAAGAAGAAGACTGACGCTGACGGTAATGTTACTGTCTACAAAGCTCGACTTGTCGCAAAAGGTTTTCGACAAGTTCAAGGGATTGACTACAATGAGACCTTCTCACCCGTAGCGATGCTTAAGTCTGTCCAAATCATGTTAGCAATTGCCGCATTTTATGATTATGAAATTTGGCAGATGGATGTAAAAACTGCATTCCTGAATGGATTTCTGGAAGAAGAGTTGTATATGATGCAACTAGAAGGTTTTATCGATCCAAAGGGAGCTAACAAAGTGTGCAAGCTCCAGCGATCCATTTATGGACTGGTGCAAGCCTCTCGGAGTTGGAATAAACGCTTTGATAGTGTGATCAAAGCATTTGGGTTTGTACAGACTTTTGGAGAAGCCTGTATTTACAAGAAAGTGAGTGGGAGCTCTGTAGCATTTCTGATATTATATGTGGATGACATATTACTAATCGGAAATGATATAGAATTTCTGGATAGCATAAAGGGATACTTGAATAAAAGTTTTTCAACGAAAGACCTCGGTGAAGCTGCTTACATATTGGGCATTAAGATCTATAGAGATAGATCAAGACGCTTGATAGGACTTTCACAAAGCACATACCTTGACAAAGTGTTGAAGAAGTTCAAAATGGATCAAGCAACTAAAGGGTTCTTGCCTGTGTTACAAGGTGTGAAGTTGAGTAAGACTCAATGCCCGACCACTGCAGAAGATAGAGAGAAAATGAAAGATGTTCCCTATGCTTCAGCCATAGGCTCTATCATGTATGCAATGCTGTGTACCAGACCTGATGTGTGCCTTGCTATAAGTTTAGCAGGGAGGTACCAAAGTAATCCAGGAGTGGATCACTGGACAGCGGTCAAGAACATCCTGAAGTACCTAAAAAGGACTAAGGATATGTTTCTCGTATATGGAGGTGACAAAGAGCTCATCGTAAACGGTTACGTTGATGCAAGCTTTGACACTGATCCGGACGATTCTAAATCGCAAACCGGATATGTGTTTACATTAAACGGTGGAGCTGTCAGTTGGTGCAGTTCTAAACAAAGCGTCGTGGCGGGATCTACATGTGAAGCGGAGTACATAGCTACTTCAGAAGCAGCAAACGAAGGAGTCTGGATGAAGGAGTTCATATCCGATCTAGGTGTCATACCTAGTGCATCGGGTCCAATGAAAATCTTTTGTGGCAATACTGGTGCAATTGCCTTGGCAAAGGAATCCAGATTTCACAAGAGAACCAAACACATCAAGAGACGCTTCAATTCCATCCGGGATCTAGTCCAGGTGGGAGACATAGAGATTTGCAAGATACTGTAGCGACCCGACCGAATGGATGAAGCCTCTGTGCTTAAGTGTCATCCCTGGATCGGTATGCTGACACACACAGTACTCGAAGGATTTATAACAGAGGTAAATCACATGTATAAAGTAACGTAAATACTATTACCTCAACCCAATATAGCGGAAGCAACATGGTTGTGGATTCCCATCAACACCAAAGGCAAAGTTGAGTGTAGAAATCGTAACCCTAACGTATCACTTACTCGTCGTAAGAAACCTGCAACATGAGACGTTGTAGCCCGAAACGGGTCAGTACATTGAATGTACTGGCAAATTCACACCATAGAGAAATGATGAACAATGGCTATCACTACATGCATATATGGCTGGTGGAAAAGCTCTATGGTTATAATGTTTTTGCGAAAAGCCAATTTTTCCCTACTGCAAAGGAATAAATTTATTTAACTATCATGGTGGTTGTTAAACATTGAGAATGGTTGACAGCATTCTCAATCCCAATTAAGAATCATCATTAAAACCCAAAAAATTATTTAAGTAACGTGATGAGATCAACAGGATAATCCAAGAACTAGATACTCAAGATGTCCATAACCGGGGACACGGCTAATCATGATTAGTTTGTACACTCTGCAGAGGTTTGTGCACTTTTCCCACAAGACTCGATCTCCTCCGTTGGGTTTCTCGCACTACATGGTGTTTGAGAAACGGATGACCGAGACATAGTCTTTCAGAAGCGCTAGCACCTTACGTCATGATAGACCGTACCAACCTACATCCCCTACATCTGCTAGTCTACCACTGTAAGAGTTCGCACGACTTAGTCAACTATGCCAGAGCCCATAATGGCTTGTGGCTGCACACGGAAGTTTCTACTATGAATAATCTCATGATCCCTTTGAGCCTGGTTGGCGGTCCAAAAGAAAAACAGGCAAGTCCTGGAATACCCAGGTGCCTAGATAGGCAAGTCCTGGAATACCCAGGTGCCTCAATCCACCCAGATGTGTGTTTAAGTTGCCACCTTAAGTAAACCATTAATTAACAATCTCACATCGGTTATGAAATACTCTCAAACCCAATCCACGTCTACGAGCATAGCATGGCAGTATAAGCATAACGTAATAGTAACTCCCAAGGGATTGATAATGAACAGGTAATAGGTACTACCTCAACTACTTCCCATCCCACAATTTAATTAGATCCTAATCATGCAATGTTTGAGGATTGATCTAATGCAATAAAAACAGGGTATGAAAGGGATATGATCAAAGTGTGAACTTGATTGCAATGTTGATGAATATGATTCGCACTCAAAAATCTTGATAGATCTACTCGTCACACTCCGGTCAATCTATCGTAAGCAAGCAATAGTAACCACACATAATCGATCACTCAAAAGATAAGAAATAACGAAGAAGACGATTCGAAAAACATCAAAACAAGCAAATAACTCTTGCAACATAAAAAAATTTCTAACAGTACCAAAATTATGTGAATTTGGCCTTATCAGAAATTTTAGGTCAAGAGCTTCAAATTGCAAAAAGAATCGACTCAAACGGAGTTACGAAACTCAAGTTATGATCAAACGAAGTTTGAATTCAAATCTGATCTAATTAAAATTTTAAAACTTTCAAAAACATGTTTAAGTTGTTTTACTGGATAGAGGAGATCACAATGAAGACGTGAGCGTTGGTTTCGTTGGATTTGGACTAACGAGTAAAAAGTTATAGTCGTTAAATCAGGGGCTGATCTGCAAAGAAAATATTCACGGATGGGTCCCTGGCCGAAATTAACAACAGAAAAAGAAAAAGACTAAAAAGCGAACGTTCGTTTTCTAAACCTAACCAGCGAACGTTCTCTAAATAGATCCATCTAAAAGAAAATCGTTCGGTTTTAAATAAAAACCGGACAAAAAAATAAACCGAGATGAACTGGAGGGTCGGTGGTTACCGGCGGTTTTATTTGCGGTTCTCGGATGTTCGTCGGCGGCGACGGCAGATCGGCGGCAGCGGCGTTCTCTGGTGGCAGCGAGCGGTGGCGCGGCAGCAGGCAGCAGCGGGCGGCGGCGGTGCGGGCAAGGCGGCGGCGCTGGTGGAGGGCTTCGGGCGGAGGCGAGGCGCGGCAGGGCGGCGGAGCTGCGGCGGCGATGGCGAGATGCGAACGTCGGCGATGGCGATGCGGCAGCATGCGGCGAGTGCGGGAGGGGCGAAGGGGCGGCGGAGCTGCGGCTTTTAAAGAGGGCCGGGGAGGAGTTTCTTGGGGAAGGGGGCAGAGGAGAGGCGGCGAGGGGAATCCGAGCGGCGTACGGTGGCGGCGCATGCCGTGCGGGCGGCGGAGTCCGGTCGGGAGCTCGGGGACGGGCGCGGAGGTGGGCTGGGCCTGCGGCCTGGCTCGGGTGCTGGGTCGGCCCAGTCGGCGAGGGGAATCTTTAAAAAACATTTTCCGGACAATTGAAATAATAAAAACAAATTAATTGAAAATATTATATAGGCATATAATATATCAAAATTTTCAAAAAAACATTTTCTACAACGTGAACATTTTTATAATGCCAAATAAAATCCACACAAATTCAGATAATTTAAAGAGTGCTACTGGTCTAATAAAATCCAATAAAAATCATTTTTGAAATACCAAAATGAATTCAACTTTATTTCTCTCCAATTTTCTATTGTAGGGAATCATGTTACCCTATTTTCCATGTATTTCATTTTTGGAGAAAAATAATTTGAATAAAACTCAAATAACTCCAAATTGAAATTAATTCAAAAGAACTTTGAGTTTAATTCTCTGAAACTCCCAACTCATATTTCATATAATTTAAAGAAGTCATTTTATCTTCTCTCATGAAAATCATTGAGCTGCGTGAAGTTTCAGAATTGGAAATATTCTCAAATGGAATTCAAATATTTTCAACACCCTTTTTCATTTAATTAAATGGAAGAAGTCATGTCATCTTCACTCTAGGGTTTTGTAGTTGAAAAGAATTTGAATTCACGGAGATCATAAAATGCAAAATGAAAGTTTGGAAAATTCCTTTTATTCCCTCTCATTTAACTTTCAAAAGTTTCGAATTCACTCACTTTCAGTCAATCAATCAAACAATCAATCCAACCTATCTATTTATTATAACATTCCAAAATTTAGAATTTTGGGATGTTACAGATACATACGGATCTGAATGTAGCAGACCCGTTGACTAAGCCTCTTCCACGAACAAAACATGATCAGCACCAAGACTCCATGGGTGTTAGAATCATTACTGTGTAATCTAGATTATTGACTCTAGTGCAAGTGGGAGACTGAAGGAAATATGCCCTAGAGGCAATAATAAAGTTATTATTTATTTCCTTATATCATGATAAATGTTTATTATTCATGCTAGAATTGTATTAAGCGGAAACATAATACATGTGTGAATACATAGACAAACAGAGTGTCACTAGTATGCCTCTACTTGACTAGCTCGTTAATCAAAGATGGTTATGTTTCCTGACCATAGACAAAGAGTTGTTATTTGATTAATGGGATCACATCATTAGTTGAATGATCCGATTGACATGACCCATTTCATTAGCTTAGCACCCGATCGTGTAGTATGTTGCTATTGCTTTCTTCATGACTTATACATGTTCCTATGACTATGAGATCATGCAGCTCCCGTTTACCGGAGGAACACTTTGTGTGCTACCAAACGTCACAACGTAACTGGGTGATTATAAAGGAGCTCTACAGGTGTCTCCAAAGGTACACGTTGGGTTGGCATATTTCGAGATCAGGAATTGTCACTCCGATTGTCGGAGAGGTATCTCTGGGCCCTCTCGGTAATGCACATCACATAAGCCTTGCAAGCATTGCAACTAATGTGTTAGTTGTGAGATGATGTATTACGGAACGAGTAAAGAGACTTGCCGGTAATGAGATTGAACTAGGTATTGGATACCGACGATCGAATCTCTGGCAAGTAACATACCGATGACAAAGGGACCAACGTATGTTGTTATGCAGTCTGACCGATAAAGATCTTCGTAGAATATGTAGGAGCCAATATGGGCATCCAGGTCCCGCTATTGGTTATTGACCGGAGACGTGTCTCGGTCATGTCTACATTGTTCTCGAACCGTAGGGTCCGCACGCTTAAAGTTACGATGACAGTTTCATTATGAGTTTATATATTTTGATGTACCGAAGGTTGTTCGGAGTCCCGGATGTGATCATGGACATGACGAGGAGTCTCGAAATGGTCGAGACATAAAGATAGATATATTGGACGGCTATATTCGGACACCGGAATTGTTCCGAGTGGTTTTGAAGAAAACCGGAGTGCCGGAGGGGTTACCGGAACCCCCCGGGGAAGTATTGGGCCTTAGTGGGCCTGAAGGGAGAGAGAGGGCGGCAGCCCAGGAGGTGGCGCGCCCCTCCTCATGGGGAGTCCGAATAGTACTAGGAGGGGGGCGCGACCCCCCTTTCCCTCTCCCTCCCCCTCTCTTTCCTCCCCCCTCTCTATTCCTAGTTGGACTAGGAAAGGGGAGTCCTACTCCCACTAGGAGGAGGACTCCCCCCCTCTCCTTGGCGCGCCCCAAGGAGAGGCCGGCCTCCCCCTTGCTCCTTTATATACGGGGGCAGGGGGCACCCTAGAACACACAAGTTGATCTTCGTGATCGTTCCTTAGCCGTGTGCGGTGCCCCCCTCCACGATATTTGTGACGCCCCCGATTCAATCGTACACAAATCATGCACGCAAATGTGTACGATCAAGATCAGGGACTCACGGGAAGATATCACAACACAACTCTACAAATAAAATAAGTCATACAAGCATCATAATACAAGCCAGGGGCCTCGAGGGCTCGAATACAAGTGCTCGATCATAGACGAGTCAGCGGAAGCAACAATATCTGAGTACAGACATAAGTTAAACAAGTTTGCCTTAAGAAGGCTAGCACAAACTGGGATACAGAACGAAAGAGGTGCAGGCCTCCTGCCTGGGATCCTCCTAAACTACTCTTGGTCGTCGTCAGCGGGCTACACGTAGTAGTAGGCACCTCCAGTGCAGAAGGAGTCGTCGTCGACGGTGGCGTCTGGATCCTGGCCTCCATCGTCTGGTTGCAGCAATCGGGTAGAGAGATGGGGAAAAGGGGAAACAAGGCAACCGTGAGTACTCATCCAAAGTACTCGCAAGCAAGGAGCTACACTACATATGCATGGATATATGTGTAAGGGGCGATATCAGTGGACTGAACTACAGAATGCCAGAATAAGAGGGGGATAGCTAATCCTGTCGAAAACTACGCTTTTGGCAGCCTCCGTCTTGCACCATATAGAAGAGAGTAGACTGAAGTCCTCCATGTAGCATCGCATAGCATAATCCTACCCGGCAATCCCCTCCTCGATGCCCTGTTGGAGAGCAATCACCGGGTTGTATCTGGCACTTGGAAGGGTGTGTTTTATTAAGTATCCGGTGCTAGTTGTCATAAGGTCAAGGTACAACTCCGGGTCGTCCTTTTACCGAGGGACACGGCTATTCGAATAGATTAACTTCCCTGCAGGGGTGCACCACATAACCCAACACGCTTGATCCCATTTGGCCGGACACACTTTCCTGGGTTATGCCCGGCCTCAGAAGATCAACACGTCGCAGCCCCACCTAGGCACAACAGAGCGGTCAGCACGCCGGTCTACACCTAAGCGCATAGGGGTCTGGGCCCATCGCCCATAGCACAACTGCACGTTGCGAACGCGGCCGGAAGCAGACCTAGCAACCCCAGTACAATGGAAGTCACGTTACGCGGTCCAATCTGGCGCGCGCCACTCAGTCGCTGACGTCACGAAGGCTTTGGCTGATACCACGACGCCGGGATACCCATAACTACTCCCGCGTAGATGGTTAGTGCGTATAGACCAAATGGCCAGACTCAGATCAAATACCCAGATCTCGTTAAGCGTGTTAAGTATCCGCGAACGCCGACCAGGGCCAGGCCCACCTCTCTCCTAGGTGGTCTGAACCTGCCCTGCCGCTCCGCCACAAAGTAACAGTCGGGGGTCGTCGGGAACCCAGGCCCACCACTACCTGGGTCGAACCACCTGCCCCTTCAGCCCCCATCTCCGAACAGTATCACAGGTAATGTAACAATGTAAAGTATATAGTATATACCCGTGATCACCTCCCGAAGTGATCACGGCCCAGTATTATAGCATGGCAGACGGACAAGAGTGTAGGGCCACTGATGGAACACTAGCATCCTGTACTAAGCAGTAGGATAACAGGTAAAGGTAACAACAGTAGTAGCAAGGACAGGCTATGAAGCAGTATAGGATTAACTGAAAGCAGTAACATGCTACACTAGTCTAATGCAAGCAGTATAGAGAAGAATAGGCGATATCTGGTGATCAAAGGGGGGCTTGCCTGGTTGCTCAGACAAGAAGGAGGGGTCGTCGGTGATGTAGTTGACCACATGGGCATCAGCATCGTCACGGGGTCTACTGGAGAGAAGAGGGGGGAAGAAACAGTAAATACATAGCAAGCAAGTGCATAACAGGACAACGGGCAGAGCTAGACGTGTTCTAACGTGGTACGAGGTGATACTGGTGTAGGGGGGAAACATCCGGGAGGGGGAATGTTGCAGGTTCGATAGGTTAGGGATGCGCAGTGGACGAACGGGCTGCGTATCTGGGTTCGTCTCGTCGTTCTGAGCAACTTTCATGTACAAAGTTTTTCCATCCAAGCTACGGTTTATTTAATATTAATTTTAAAAGATTTAAATTAATATTAGCATTTATTTAATTAACTTAATACAACATTATCAAGAATAGTGCATGCTGACGTCAGCATGACGTCAGCAGTCAACAGAGGTGTTGACTGGTCAACTGACGTGTGGGTCTCGTTCGTCATACACTGCTAACTAATCAACCAATTTAATTAGTTTAACTAACAGGTTAGTTAGGTTAGTTAAATAATTATGTTAATTAAACAGGATTAATTAAGTTAATTAATTAATTAATTAATATTTTTATTATTTTTATTTTTATTTTCTCTTTCTTCTTTTTTTTATAATCGTTCTGGGCATGGGGCCCGTTTGTCATAGGCGCAGGGGGCATAACGGGCGTTGGGTGCGGGGCAGAGCCCGAGCGGGTCGGGCGCGTGGAGCCGGCGCAGCCCGGTTGGCCCCGGGCACCGGCCAGGACGGAGGAGAGCGCCGGCCAGGGAGAGTGCCGTCGTGGGTGAGGCCGGCCGAAAAGGGGGCCGCGGTGCGGGGAGGTGGCGGACGCCGGCGAAGGCATCCGCGCGGGGATGGGGAGCAGGGCCGGCCGCTGCGAGAGTCAGGCGCGGGCGGGGCGCGGCCGAGGACCGTAGTGAGCGCGCGCCGAGGAAGGCGGCAGTGCACGGGCGCACACGTTGGGCATGGTCGAGGCGCGAGCAACGGTGAGCACACCGCAGAGGGAGGAGGTCGGTGGGGTTCCTCACCCGCGTTGCAGGGGAGGCCCGATGCAGGGCGAACGCGACGGCGGGGAGCGGTGGAGTCGAGAGGCGTTCCGGCGGGGTCCGATGACGGCGCGTGGCGATGCAGCGCCGGCGTCGAGCACGTCGGGTGGCGGGGAGGAGAAGAGGAGGCGGGCGGCGAAGCGGCGTTCCAGGCGGCGTAGGGCGTTGAGGGCGCGGTCGGCGCGGCGAGGGGAGCTGTCGAGGGAGCGGGGACAGGGCGCGAGGACGAGGGCAGGGGCCGGCGAGGCGGCGTTCGACGGGGCCGGGGCAACTGCCCCGATCCACATCCCATCGGGGGAGAGGGGGAGAGGCGTGGGGAATCGAGGGGAGGGGAGTGGACCGAGAGGGGGAGTGGGGTCTCTGTGCGGTAGTGGTTAGGGTTTGGGGAGTGGGGAGGGGGTTATGCTGGGGGCGACTGGGCCGGCCTGGTGGGTCGTGGCCCAGTTGGGCCGGTGGCCTGCTGGGCCGGAGCCCCGGGGGGGTGAGTGCTTTCTCTTTTATTTAATTTTGTTTTATTTTATATTTCTTTTTTACTGTTTTTATTTTAGTTTCCTTTTGAATTTGGTTTTATAAACTACATCACTGGTTCCTAATTTAGTTTTAATAAGTATGCCACTGCCCCATAAGTTTTTGGCAATAAAACAAATAGTTTAATATTTTATCAAATTGAAAAGGGTAGTTAGTTAAATGTTTTGCTGCTGTTTTAAATATTTTAGTGCACTTAAACCTTTTATAAAATTGTGGTTTCTCCACAATAATTGCCTATGCATTATTTGGCAACAACCCAACATCTTTGTTTTAATATTTGAAAATATTTTATTGTTTGCTTGATTTTTAAATTGAATTCAAATCAGTATCGAACTAATGCGAGATTAGCCACAGTAATTGAGGTGAGGTGGCATCATTAGCGGAGGGTTACTGTAGCGTAACTATCCGGGCGTCACAATTCTCCTCCACTACAAGAAATCTCGTCCCGAGATTTAAGAGGTGGAATAAGGGGGAAAGGTCTGGTTACAAAATCCTAACGAATCTTCTCGGCCTTGGTTGCTCTTCTCGAGGTGGTTGATCCATAGCGCTGACGTCTTCATTCCTCTGCTTCAGATCATCATAATGAAGTTGCCGTCCTTCCTTCAGGGTCTTCACCGTACTTACGAAAGGGTGAGAAGGGAAAACCCTATAGGACGGATTCTAACAAGATCGAGCATCAGACGACTAACTCAAGGGCATAAGTATCTCTCGAATTGAAACTTAAGAAGATGTCGAGAGCAAAGCAAGAAGGTACCATGAGAAGTTTCAAACGGATAGGCAGGCGTTCGATGCCTAATCAGAAGGTGAGAGGGGTTCAGAGCAACGAGAATAAGTATTGCGTCTGATACCCGAATAGATCACTTGGCAGGTGGCCCGTGAGTTACATAAGAAGTCAACCGCGAGGAATAACTTTGGAAACCGGGGGTGTACAGGAGAGTCAGGTTTTGATCCTGTGGAACTGTGGGTTATGGGCCCACCATGTGGGTTAAAAGTAGGAAGGGCGGTAACGTCTTGCACGATCGTGTAAGCAAGGCATGTCAGAGCTTAGCCTGTCAGTTATGTTGGCAACAGCGTTGGTACCAAGGGCGAGGGAAGAAGAGAACCATTTTCCTGCTCGTTGAAATGAGGCGGACCAATAGGCAAAGTTCTCGTCCATCAGGGGTTACCGGAATGTCATTAACAATAGTAACAGGGTCTTACCGACAGAGTGGTACAACAAGGTGCTTACCTAAGCAGGGAAATGCCACTGCCCAGTTAAGTCAGATTGCTGTAAAGGTTAAACAATACAATGGAAAGGCCAGTAGAATTCTCAGATTAAACTGAATAATGGAAAGGAAAATGTGTCTAAACACATATTTCAGGGGTATATCCTTCCCAAGGTCAAGCAGAGCATGATATCCTTGGCAAGAAATAAAATAGAAAACCCTTTAGATGAGGGGAGAGAAATTTCATGAGATTACCTATACAACGGTGTTTGGATAATTGATAAAGAAAATCAAGCATTGTGTTTTCAACGCTCTTGTTCATGAATGGAGTACCACAGACATGCTTCGAGATAGCAAATACATGGTCAACAGGTGAAAATCAGACTTTGAGAACACAAAGGATTCATCGGAAACAACTTATAGGATAAGTCCTACAATTTCCTCATGGAAGAATGGATAACCTTGCTGAAAAGGAATCTATAATAATAGGGCCTCCGGCCAGGTGTGCTAGGCACGACATCACCTTACCGGGTCACATAAAGACCATTGTTATAACTCTTGGGAATATGTTCCAATCATCATATCTGACCGAGATTCAGATCTGATTGGTGTCAGGATAACTCAGACTCGGAATGCTTGAGAAGAAAGGTGCAACACAAATTGTCTAGGTGACATTGTAAGATTCTCAAGAAATGAACTATGGAAGCAAGTTCTGAAACAAGAGTTCACCAGTAAACCAAGGAGAGGATGAGGAGGTGGCTGATAGGCTCAGCAACAAATCATCGAGATTTCCAAAGGTTGGATTTCCACAATTATGTGAACAAGGAAATATCATTTGTCGGATCAAATGATATAATGATGTATGCTCGAGGGAAACATACACAACTGAACAATGATAGAAGGGTGCACCCAGGAACCTGGACTAGGTAGCATGATCAATGTTCGAATGATGAGTCAATAAGCAATAGACTTAGAATGAAACTGTAGACCAATAACTTCAAAGCAATAGGGTTGCTAGAAGTGTAGAATTTACACATCACAGACCATTTGTCGGTAATCTGGTTAGATTTTTAAATCGAATTCAAATCGGTTTCGAACTAATGCGAGATTAGCCAAAGTAATCGAGGTGAGGTGGCATCATTAGCGGAGGGTTACTGTAGCGTAACTATCCGGGCGTCACAATTCTCCTCCCCTACAAGAAATCTCGTCCCGAGATTTAAGAGGTGGAATAAGGGGGAAAGGTCTGGTTATGAAATCCTAACGAATCTTCTCGGCCTTGGTTGCTCTTCTCGAGGTGGTCGATCCATAGCGCTGACGTCTTCATTCCTCTACTTCAGGTCATCATAATGAAGTTGCCGTCCTTCCTTCAGGATCTTCACCGTACTTACGAAAGGGTGAGAAGGGAAAACCCTATAGGATGGATTCTAACAAGATCGAGCATCAGACGATTAACTCAGGGGAAGAAGCATAAGTATCTCTCAAATTTAAACTTAAGAAGATGTCGAGAGCAAAGCAAGAAATTACCATGAGAAGTTTCAAACGGATAGGCAAGCGTTCGATGCCTAATCAGAAGGTGAGAGGGGTTCAGAGCAACGAGAATAAGTATTGCGTCTTATACCCGAATAGATCACTTGGCAGGTGGCCCGTGAGTTACATAAGAAGTCAACCGTGAGGAATAACTTTGGAAACCGGGGGTGTACAGGAGAGTCAGGTTTTGATCCTGTGGAACTGTGGGTTATGGGCCCACCATGTGGGTTAAAAGTAGGAAGGGCGGTAACGTCTTGCACGATCGTGTAAGCAAGGCATGTCAGAGCTTCGCCTGTCAGTTATGTTGGCAACAGCGTTGGTACCAAGGGCGAGGGAAGAAGAGAACCATTTTCCTGCTCGTTGAAATGAGGCGGACCAATAGGCAAAGTTCTCGTCCATCAGGGGTTACCGGAATGTCATTAACAATAGTAACAGGGTCTTACCGACAGAGTGGTACAACAAGGTGCTTACCTAAGCAGGGAAATGCCACTGCCCAGTTAAGTCAGATTGTTGTAAAGGTTAAACAATACAATGGAAAGGACAGTATGATTATCAGATTAAACTGAACAATGGAAAGGAAAATGTGTCTAAACACATATTTCAGGGGTATATCCTTCCCAAGGTCAAGCAGAGCATGATATCCTTGGCAAGAAATAAAATAGAAAACCCTTTAGATGAGGGGAGAGAAATTTCATGAGATTACCTATACAACGGTGTTTGGATAATTGATAAATAAAATCAAGCATTGTGTTTTCAACGCTCTTGTTCATGAATGGAGTACCACAGACATGCTTCGAGATAGCAAATACATGGTCAACAGGTGAAAATCAGACTTTGGGAACACAAAGGATTCATCGGAAACAACTTATAGGATAAGTCCTACAATTTCCTCATGGAAGAATGGATAACCTTGCTGAAAAGGAATCTATAATAATAGGGCCTCCGGCCAGGTGTGCTAGGCACGACATCACCTTACCGGGTCACATAAAGACCATTGTTATAACTCTTGGGAATATGTTCCAATCATCATATCTGACCGAGATTCAGATCTGATTGGTGTCAGGATAACTCAGACTCGGAATGCTTGAGAAGAAAGGTGCAACACAAATTGTCGAGGTGACATTGTAAGATTCTCGGGAAATGAAGTATGGAAGCAAGTTCTGAAACAAGAGTTCACCAGTAAACCAAGGAGAGGATGAGGAGGTGGCTGATAGGCTCAGCAACAAATCATCGAGATTTCCAAAGGTTGGATTTCCACAATTATGTGAACAAGGAAATATCATTTGTCGGATCAAATGATATAATGATGTATGCTCGAGGGAAACATACACAACTGAACAATGATAGAAGGGTGCACCCAGGAACCTGGACTAGGTAGCATGATCAATGTTCGAATGATGAGTCAATAAGCAATAGACTTAGAATGAAACTGTAGACCAATAACTTCAAAGCAATAGGGTTGCTAGAAGTTTAGAATTTACACATCACAGACCATTTGTCGGTAATCCAGTTAGATTTTTAAATTGAATTCAAATCGGTTTCGAACTAATGCGAGATTAGCCACAGTAATCGAGGTGAGGTGGCATCATTAGCGGAGGGTTACTGTAGCGTAACTATCCGGGCGTCACAATTCTCCTCCGCTACAAGAAATCTCGTCCCGAGATTTAAGAGGTGGAATAAGGGGGAAAGGTCTGGTTATGAAATCCTAACGAATCTTCTCGGCCTTGGTTGCTCTTCTCGAGGTGGTCGATCCATAGCGCTGACGTCTTCATTCCTCTACTTCAGGTCATCATAATGAAGTTGCCGTCCTTCCTTCAGGATCTTCACCGTACTTACGAAAGGGTGAGAAGGGAAAACCCTATAGGATGGATTCTAACAAGATCGAGCATCAGACGATTAACTCAGGGGAAGAAGCATAAGTATCTCTCGAATTGAAACTTAAGAAGATGTCGAGAGCAAAGCAAGAAATTACCATGAGAAGTTTCAAACGGATAGGCAAGCGTTCGATGCCTAATCAGAAGGTGAGAGGGGTTCAGAGCAACGAGAATAAGTATTGCGTCTTATACCCGAATAGATCACTTGGCAGGTGGCCCGTGAGTTACATAAGAAGTCAACCGTGAGGAATAACTTTGGAAACCGGGGGTGTACAGGAGAGTCAGGTTTTGATCCTGTGGAACTGTGGGTTATGGGCCCACCATTTGGGTTAAAAGTAGGAAGGGTGGTAACGTCTTGCACGATCTTGTAAGCAAGGCATGTCAGAGCTTAGCCTGTCAGTTATGTTGGCAACAGCGTTGGTACCAAGGGCGAGGGAAGAAGAGAACCATTTTCCTGCTCGTTGAAATGAGGTGGACCAATAGGCAAAGTTTTCGTCCATCAGGGGTTACCGGAATGTCATTAACAATAGTAACAGGGTCTTACCGACAGAGTGGTACAACAAGGTGCTTACCTAAGCAGGGAAATGCCACTGCCCAGTTAAGTCAGATTGCTGTAAAGGTTAAACAATACAATGGAAAGGACAGTATGATTATCAGATTAAACTGAACAATGGAAAGGAAAATGTGTCTAAACACATATTTCAGGGGTATATCCTTCCCAAGGTCAAGCAGAGCATGATATCCTTGGCAAGAAATAAAATAGAAAACCCTTTAGATGAGGGGAGAGAAATTTCATGAGATTACCTATACAACGGTGTTTGGATAATTGATAAATAAAATCAAGCATTGTGTTTTCAACGCTCTTGTTCATGAATGGAGTACCACAGACATGCTTCGAGATAGCAAATACATGGTCAACAGGTGAAAATCAGACTTTGGGAACACAAAGGATTCATCGGAAACAACTTATAGGATAAGTCCTACAATTTCCTCATGGAAGAATGGATAACCTTGCTGAAAAGGAATCTATAATAATAGGGCCTCCGGCCAGGTGTGCTAGGCACGACATCACCTTACCGGGTCACATAAAGACCATTGTTATAACTCTTGGGAATATGTTCCAATCATCATATCTGACCGAGATTCAGATCTGATTGGTGTCAGGATAACTCAGACTCGGAATGCTTGAGAAGAAAGGTGCAACACAAATTGTCGAGGTGACATTGTAAGATTCTCGGGAAATGAACTATGGAAGCAAGTTCTGAAACAAGAGTTCACCAGTAAACCAAGGAGAGGATGAGGAGGTGGCTGATAGGCTCAGCAACAAATCATCGAGATTTCCAAAGGTTGGATTTCCACAATTATGTGAACAAGGAAATATCATTTGTCGGATCAAATGATATAATGATGTATGCTCGAGGGAAACATACACAACTGAACAATGATAGAAGGGTGCACCCAGGAACCTGGACTAGGTAGCATGATCAATGTTCGAATGATGAGTCAATAAGCAATAGACTTAGAATGAAATTGTAGACCAATAACTTCAAAGCAATAGGGTTGCTAGAAGTTTAGAATTTACACATCACAGACCATTTGTCGGTAATCCGATTAGATTTTTAAATTGAATTCAAATCGGTTTCGAACTAATGCGAGATTAGCCACAGTAATCGAGGTGAGGTGGCATCATTAGCGGAGGGTTACTGTAGCGTAACTATCCGGGCGTCACAATTCTCCTCCGCTACAAGAAATCTCGTCCCGAGATTTAAGAGGTGGAATAAGGGGGAAAGGTCTGGTTATGAAATCCTAACGAATCTTCTCGGCCTTGGTTGCTCTTCTCAAGGTGGTCGATCCATAGCGCTGATGTCTTCATTCCTCTACTTCAGGTCATCATAATGAAGTTGCCGTCCTTCCTTCAGGATCTTCACCGTACTTACGAAAGGGTGAGAAGGGAAAACCCTATAGGACGGATTCTAACAAGATCGAGCATCAGACGATTAACTCAGGGGAAGAAGCATAAGTATCTCTCGAATTGAAACTTAAGAAGATGTCGAGAGCAAAGCAAGAAATTACCATGAGAAGTTTCAAATGGATAGGCAAGCGTTCAATGCCTAATAGGAAGGTGAGAGGGGTTCAGAGCAACGAGAATAAGTATTGCGTCTGATACCCGAATAGATCACTTGGCAGGTGGCCCGTGAGTTACATAAGAAGTCAACCGCGAGGAATAACTTTGGAAACCGGGGGTGTACAGGAGAGTCAGGTTTTGATCCTGTGGAACTGTGGGTTATGGGCCCACCATTTGGGTTAAAAGTAGGAAGGGCGGTAACGTCTTGCACGATCGTGTAAGCAAGGCATGTCAGAGCTTAGCCTGTCAGTTATGTTGGCAACAGCGTTGGTACCAAGGGCGAGGGAAGAAGAGAACCATTTTCCTGCTCGTTGAAATGAGGCGGACCAATAGGCAAAGTTCTCGTCCATCAGGGGTTACCGGAATGTCATTAACAATAGTAACAGGGTCTTACCGACAGAGTGGTACAACAAGGTGCTTACCTAAGCAGGGAAATGCCACTGCCCAGTTAAGTCAGATTGTTGTAAAGGTTAAACAATACAATGGAAAGGACAGTATGATTATCATATTAAACTGAACAATGGAAAGGAAAATGTGTCTAAACACATATTTCAGGGGTATATCCTTCCCAAGGTCAAGCAGAGCATGATATCCTTGGCGAGAAATAAAATAGAAAACCCTTTAGATGAGGGGAGAGAAATTTCATGACATTACCTATACAACGGTGTTTGGATAATTGATAAAGAAAATCAAGCATTGTGTTTTCAACGCTCTTGTTCATGAATGGAGTACCACAGACATGCTTCGAGATAGCAAATACATGGTCAACAGGTGAAAATCAGACTTTGGGAACACAAAGGATTCATCGGAAACAACTTATAGGATAAGTCCTACAATTTCCTCATGGAAGAATGGATAACCTTGCTGAAAAGGAATCTATAATAATAGGGCCTCCGGCCAGGTGTGCTAGGCACGACATCACCTCACCGGGTCACATAAAGACCATTGTTATAACTCTTGGGAATATGTTCCAATCATCATATCTGACCGAGATTCAGATCTGATTGGTGTCAGGATAACTCAGACTCGGAATGCTAGAGAAGAAAGGTGCAACACAAATTGTCGATATGACATTGTAAGATTCTCGGGAAATGATCTATGGAAGCAAGTTCTGAAACAAGAGTTCACCAGTAAACCAAGGAGAGGATGAGGAGGTGGCTGATAGGCTCAGCAACAAATCATCGAGATTTCCAAAGGTTGGATTCCCACAATTATGTGAACAAGGAAATATCATTTGTCGGATCAAATGATATAATGATGTATGCTCGAGGGAAACATACACAACTGAACAATGATAGAAGGGTGCACCCAGGAACCTGGACTAGGTAGCATGATCAATGTTCGAATGATGAGTCAATAAGCAATAGACTTAGAATGAAACTGTAGACCAATAACTTCAAAGCAATAGGGTTGCTAGAAGTTTAGAATTTACACATCACAGACCATTTGTCGGTAATCCGGTTAGATTTTTAAATTGAATTCAAATCGGTTTCGAACTAATGCGAGATTAGCCACAGTAATCGAGGTGAGGTGGCATCATTAGTGGAGGGTTACTGTAGCGTAACTATCCGGGCGTCACAATTATCCTCCGCTACAAGAAATCTCGTCCCGAGATTTAAGAGGTGGAATAAGGGGGAAAGGTCTGGTTATGAAATCCTAACGAATCTTCTCGGCCTTGGTTGCTCTTCTCGAGGTGGTCGATCCATAGCGCTGACGTCTTCATTCCTCTACTTCAGGTCATCATAATGAAGTTGCCGTCCTTCCTTCAGGATCTTCACCGTACTTACGAAAGGGTGAGAAGGGAAAACCCTATAGGACGGATTCTAACAAGATCGAGCATCAGACGATTAACTCAGGGGAAGAAGCATAAGTATCTCTCGAATTGAAACTTAAGAAGATGTCGAGAGCAAAGCAAGAAATTACCATGAGAAGTTTCAAACGGATAGGCAAGCGTTCAATGCCTAATCAGAAGGTGAGAGGGGTTCAGAGCAACGAGAATAAGTATTGCGTCTGATACCCGAATAGATCACTTGGCAGGTGGCCCGTGAGTTACATAAGAAGTCAACCGCGAGGAATAACTTTGGAAACCGGGGGTGTACAGGAGAGTCAGGTTTTGATCCTGTGGAACTGTGGGTTATGGGCCCACCATTTGGGTTAAAAGTAGGAAGGGCGGTAACGTCTTGCACGATCGTGTAAGCAAGGCATGTCAGAGCTTAGCCTGTCAGTTATGTTGGCAACAGCGTTGGTACCAAGGGCGAGGGAAGAAGAGAACCATTTTCCTGCTCGTTGAAATGAGGCGGACCAATAGGCAAAGTTCTCGTCCATCAGGGGTTACCGGAATGTCATTAACAATAGTAACAGGGTCTTACCGACAGAGTGGTACAACAAGGTGCTTACCTAAGCAGGGAAATGCCACTGCCCAGTTAAGTCAGATTGCTGTAAAGGTTAAACAATACAATGGAAAGGACAGTATGATTATCAGATTAAACTGAACAATGGAAAGGAAAATGTGTCTAAACACATATTTCAGGGGTATATCCTTCCCAAGGTCAAGCAGAGCATGATATCCTTGGCGAGAAATAAAATAGAAAACCCTTTAGATGAGGGGAGAGAAATTTCATGACATTACCTATACAACGGTGTTTGGATAATTGATAAAGAAAATCAAGCATTGTGTTTTCAACGCTCTTGTTCATGAATGGAGTACCACAGACATGCTTCGAGATAGCAAATACATGGTCAACAGGTGAAAATCAGACTTTGGGAACACAAAGGATTCATCGGAAACAACTTATAGGATAAGTCCTACAATTTCCTCATGGAAGAATGGATAACCTTGCTGAAAAGGAATCTATAATAATAGGGCCTCCGGCCAGGTGTGCTAGGCACGACATCACCTCACCGGGTCACATAAAGACCATTGTTATAACTCTTGGGAATATGTTCCAATCATCATATCTGACCGAGATTCAGATCTGATTGGTGTCAGGATAACTCAGACTCGGAATGCTAGAGAAGAAAGGTGCAACACAAATTGTCGATATGACATTGTAAGATTCTCGGGAAATGATCTATGGAAGCAAGTTCTGAAACAAGAGTTCACCAGTAAACCAAGGAGAGGATGAGGAGGTGGCTGATAGGCTCAGCAACAAATCATCGAGATTTCCAAAGGTTGGATTCCCACAATTATGTGAACAAGGAAATATCATTTGTCAGATCAAATGATATAATGATGTATGCTCGAGGGAAACATACACAACTGAACAATGATAGAAGGGTGCACCCAGGAACCTGGACTAGGTAGCACGATCAATGTTCGAATGATGAGTCAATAAGCAATAGACTTAGAATGAAACTGTAGACCAATAACTTCAAAGCAATAGGGTTGCTAGAAGTTTAGAATTTACACATCACAGACCATTTGTCGGTAATCCGGTTAGAAACAACACGAGGACCAAAGAATGAACGGATATGACAAAAGGTATCACCTGCATCAAGAATTCTTAAGAGGTGGTGAAATTACCACGACATTCTTGACATAAAAGGTGGTAATATTCCAAGGTAAACAAGAATCAAAGGCTGGATAGCAAGGAACTCAAGGTATAACACAAAACAATAAACAAGTTTGTGTCGGGGGAAGGCAAGAATGTTGCCGATGATAACACAAAACATTGAGGGGAAGGATGGTATTTCCCATCATGAATTCGATTGAAAACCTGGGAGATCTCAAAATGCTGATGATGATCATGACACATTTGTCGAGAGATTCCATGAAGATGTAATCGAGCAGCGATGACATTAAGTCAAAGGTATGATGAAGCGAAAGGTTATTGGAACCATGGGTACGACACAAACTTGAAACCAACCTTGTTGTCTGAGGTGGAATGATAAGACAAGGAAATCAACGTAAGCTTAGCTCAGCGTCGAAATTGTGTTCCGGGAAGAAGGACCAGGTAGCACAGTTAAGATTTAGCACGTTAATGATATAGTCGATCAGGCTAGGAATGACATGATCGAGTACAAACTCGGACTCAAAGAAGATTATCAAGATTTGCTGAACCGTAGGGCAGACTCGGTTCAGTTATTGGTGTCTTTGAGTGTTTAATAACTCAGAGCCCATGAAAACTGTAATCGGTGAGAATGTAGTACTTGATGAAGAGCTCATAAGAAGTTATGCAGTTCCAAGATAATCTCGAGATACCAGGGGGATAATACTCGAAGACGGATCAAAGTAGAGGTTGGACCAGGGTATTGATCCACATAAGACAAGTGCTTACACTTGCATCGAAAATGGTATTTAAAAGAGAACATGGTCGGAACCACGATTGTAAAAGGCCAGATCCCAGATATAAGATGAACTTATACCAAGGGAATTAATAACATTTACAAGAAGCTTCGATGATAAGTTTCACATCGGGTCCATGGGCATGAACGCAAAGGCTCAAGGTCGACTCCCACTTCTTCCATGCATAACCTTTCATTTTACTTCTCGCTTTTGATGAAGTTGTAGTGTAGAAATTTTATCTAGCAAAATACCAGAAGAGTATGACTCGTGAAAACTTTCGAGTTCACACATAATAAGGGAGGCATAGGTTCAACCCATCGGGGTATCGTGGAAACATATTCCGCAAGCTGCAATAGTAAACATCACCATCTCGAAAGTAGAGCATCATTCAAAAGCAGATGATACAATGTACCAAGGCAGTATATACCCATGGAAAGGATCACAAGGTTATTCAATATGAAGGACACTATCGGATAAAATCCAACAAAAGGACCGATGGTCCACAAGGGATCTGATGTAGGCATCGGTACACAATCAGATAAGGAAACAATGCAAAGGCATCTGATTATAGAACATCTGAATAATTCGATGCTTAGATAACAAAGGAATTATGATTTCCAAAATGAAGGATCAGTAGCAGACGGCTTGATTAAGAATGGATAAGTTGAACAGACTTACGGGTACAATCGACGGCAATTTGATTGGTCGAGAACCAGCTCACGTTTTAAATGACATCTGAGCCGGAAGGATGAATTCTATGATCTGAGTGAGAATTGCGAGCATTCGCAACATATTGAATCAATTACTTATGGGATTAACCATAATGCAAGCAACCAAGAATTTTAGGAGCGATAGGTTGCTCAGGATTTTTGGAAGACCGAATGGTATTTCGAAGAAGTTTGTTAAATACATGAATCATCTGGGGATGAGCGGATACTCGATAAATGCGAGAAATTATCCGTAGGGGTATTCATGTGGCAAAGAACTACAAGGCAATAGGCACAAGGTATTCTCGGGGTATCTTATAATAACAAGATCGGCTGGGAATAAAAGTAAGCACGACAGGTGCAAATAGTTATCCATAGGGATAGTTCGGTGGTAGGGAATTGCAAAAGCAACGTCACAAAGTCTCGGGAGAACATCGGAGAGTATTGTCAGAATCTTCTGTTGGAGCAGTCGATCATCTGTAATGAAGGGGCTCTCCGGCAGGAAGTGGTAACGAGAACCTAAAGTTAGATTTTAGCAAAATCATTTAACCCGAATAGAAGAGAGATCAGAATCCCAGAGTATAGACGAGGAGTAAAAAAAATCCTAATACCACCCAATGGCGACGTGGGCCTATGGGCCGCACAGCCATGTTAGTAAAAGTTTTGCAATATCTAGACTCGACTTCGGCCAAGGAGTGTGGAAGGGGGATTCCTACAGGAAGTCGGCTCTGATACCAACTTGTGACGCCTCCGATTCAATCGTACACTAATCATGCACGCAAATGTGTATGATCAAGATCAGGGACTCACGGGAAGATATCACAACACAACTCTACAAATAAAATAAGTCATACAAGCATCATAATACAAGCCAGGGGCCTCGAGGGCTCGAATACAAGTGCTCGATCATAGACGAGTCAGCGGAAGCAACAATATCTGAGTACAGACATAAGTTAAACAAGTTTGCCTTAAGAAGGCTAGCACAAACTGGGATACAGATCGAAAGAGGCGCAGGCCTCCTGCCTGGGATCCTCCTAAACTACTCTTGGTCGTCGTCAGCGGGCTGCACGTAGTAGTAGGCACCTCCAGTGCAGAAGGAGTCGTCGTCGACGGTGGCGTCTGGATCCTGGGCTCCATCGTCTGGTTGCAGCAATCGAGTAGAGAGATGGGAAAAAGGGGAAACAAGGCAACCGTGAGTACTCATTCAAAGTACTCGCAAGCAAGGAGCTACACTACATATGCATGGATATATGTGTAAGGGGCCATATCAGTGGACTGAACTGCAGAATGCCAGAATAAGAGGGGGATAGCTAATCCTGTCGAAAACTACGCTTCTGGCAGCCTCCGTCTTGCAGCATATATAAGAGAGTAGACTGAAGTCCTCCAAGTAGCATCGCATAGCATAATCCTACCCGGCAATCCCCTCCTCGATGCCCTGTTGGAGAGCAATCACCGGGTTGTATCTGGCACTTGGAAGGGTGTGTTTTATTAAGTATCCGGTTCTAGTTGTCATAAGGTCAAGGTACAACTCCGGGTCGTCCTTTTATCGAGGGACACGGCTATTGGAATAGATTAACTTCCCTGCAGGGGTGCACCACATAACCCAACACGCTTGATTCCATTTGGCCGGACACACTTTCCTGGGTCATGTCGGCCTCAGAAGATCAACACGTCGCAGCCCCACCTAGGCACAATAGAGCGGTCAGCACGCCGGTCTAAACCTAAGCGCACAGGGGTCTGGGCCCATCGCCCATAGCACACCTGCACGTTGCGAACGCGGCCGGAAGCAGACCTAGCAACCTCCAGTACAACGGAAGTCACGTTACGCGGTCCAATCTGGCGCGCGCCACTCAGTCGCTGACGTCACGAAGGCTTCGGCTGATACCACGACGCCGGGATACCCATAACTACTCCCGCGTAGATGGTTAGTGCGTATAGACCAAATGGCCAGACTCAGATCAAATACCCAGATCTCGTTAAGCGTGTTAAGTATCCGCGAACGCCGACCAGGGCCAGGCCCACCTCTCTCCTAGGTGGTCTGAACCTGCCCTGTCGCTCCACCACAAAGTAATAGTCGAGGGTCGTCGGGAACCCAGGCCCACCACTACCTGGGTGGAACCACCTGCCCCTTCAGCCCCCATCTCCGAACAGTATCACTGGTAATGTAACAGTGTAAAGTATATAGTATATACCCGTGATCACCTCCCGAAGTGATCACGGCCCAGTAGTATAGCATGGCAGACGGACAAGAGTGTAGGGCCACTGATGGAACACTAGCATCCTATACTAAGCAGTAGGATAACAGGTAAAGGTAACAATAGTAGTAGCAAGGACAGGCTATGCAGCAGTATAGGATTAACTGAAAGCAGTAACATGCTACACTAGTATAATGCAAGCAGTATAGAGAAGAATAGGCGATATCTGGTGATCAAAGTGGGGCTTGCCTGGTTGCTCAGACAAGAAGGAGGGGTCGTCGGTGACGTAGTCGACCACAGGGGCATCAGCATCGTCACGGGGTCTACCGGAGAGAAGAGGGGGGAAGAAACATTAAATACATAGCAAGCAAGTGCATAACAGGACAACGGGCAGAGCTAGACGTGTTCTAACGCGGTACGAGGTGATACCGGTGTAGGGGGGAAACATCCGGGAAAGTATCCCCGGTGTTTCGCGTTTTTGGATAGATGAACCGGAGGGGGAATGTTGCAGGTTCAATAGGTTAGGGATGCGCGGTGGACGAACGGTCTGCGTATCCGGGTTCGTCTCGTCGTTCTGAGCAACTTTCATGTACAAAGTTTTACCATCCAAGCTACGGCTTATTTAATATTAATTTTAAAAGATTTAAATTAATTTTAGCATTTATTTAATTAACTTAATACAACATTATCCAGAACAGTGCATGCTGTCGTCAGCATGACGTCAGCAGTCAACAGAGGTGTTGACTGGTCAACTGACGTGTGGGTCCCGTTCGTCATACACTGCTAACTAATCAACCAATTTAATTAGTTTAACTAACAGGTTAGTTAGGTTAGTTAAATAATTATGTTAATTAAACAGGATTAATTAAGTTAATTAATTAATTAGTATTTATATTATTTTTATTTTTATTTTCTCTTTCTTCTTCTTTGTTTTATAATCGTTCTAGGCACGGGGCCCGGTTGTCATAGGCCCAGGGGGCATAACGGGCGCCGGGTGCGGGGCAGAGCCCGAGCGGGTCGGGCGCGTGGAGCCGGCGCAGCCCGGTTGGCCCCGGGCACCGGCCAGGACGGAGGAGAGCGCCGGCCAGGGAGAGTGCCGTCGTGGGCGAGGCCGCACGAAAAGGGGGCCGCGGTGCGGGGAGGTGGCGGACGCCGGCGAAGGCAGCCGTGCGGGGATGGGGAGCAGGGCCGGCCGCAGCCAGAGTCAGGCGCGGGCGGGGCGCGGCCGAGGACCGTAGTGAGCGCGCGCCGAGGAAGGCGGCAGTGCACGGGCGCACACGTTGGGCATGGTCGAGGCGCGAGCAACGGTGAGCACAACGCAGAGGGAGGAGGTCGGTGGGGTTCCTCACCCACGTTGCAGGGGAGGCCCGATGCAGGGCGAACACGACGGCGGGGAGCGGTGGAGTCGAGGAGGCGTTCCGGCGGGGTCCGACGACGGCGCGTGGTGATGCAGCGCCGGCGTCGAGCACGTCGGGTGGCGGGGAGGAGAAGAGGAGGCGGGCGGCGAAGCGGCATTCCAGGCGGCGTAGGGCGTCGAGGGCGCGGTCGGCGCGGCGAGGGGAGCCATCGAGGGAGTGGGGACAGGGCGCGAGGACGAGGGCAGGGGCCGGCGAGGCGGCGTTCGACGGGGTTAGGGCAACTGCCCCGATCCAGATCCCATCGGGGGAGAGGGGGAGAGGCGTGGGGAATCGAGGGGAGGGGAGTGGACCGAGAGGGGGAGTGGGGTCTGTGTGCGGTAGTGGTTAGGGTTTGGGGAGTGGGGAGGGGGGAGGGGGTTATGTTGGGGGCGACTGGGCCGGCCTGGTGGGTCGTGGCCCAGTTGGGCCGGTGGCCTGCTGGGCCGGAGCCCCGGGGGGGTGAGTGCTTTCTCTTTTATTTAATTTTGTTTTATTTTATATTTCTGTTTTACTGTTTTTATTTTAGTTTCCTTTCGAATTTGGTTTTATAAACTACACCACTGGTTCCTAATTTAGTTTTAATAAGTATGCCACTGCCCCATAAGTTTTTGGCAATAAAACAAATAGTTTAATATTTTATCAAATTGAAAAGGGTAGTTAGTTAAATGTTTTGCTGCTGTTTTAAATATTTTAGTGCACTTAAACCTTTTATAAAATTGTGGTTTCTCTACAATAATTGCCTATGCATTATTTGGCAACACCCCAACATTTTTGTTTTAATATTTGAAAATATTTTATTGTTTGCTTGATTTTTAAATTGAATTCAAATCGGTTTCGAACTAATGCGAGATTAGCCACAGTAATCGAGGTGAGGTGGCATCATTAGCGGAGGGTTCCTGTAGCGTAACTATCCGGGCGTCACAATATTACACCTCGGTCATATTGTAGCGGTGCTTAGGCGAAGCCCTGCGACGGTTGAACATCAAGATCGTCACCACGCCGTCGTGCTGACGGAACTCCTCCCCGAAGCTTTGCTGGATCGGAGCCCGGGGTGCGTCATCGAGCTGTACGTGTGTCAAGAACTCGGAGGTGCCGGAGTAACGGTGCTTGGATCGGTTGGACCGGGAAGACGTACGACTACTTCCTCTACGTTGCGTCAACGCTTCCGCTTCGGTCTACGAGGGTACGTAGACAACACTCTCCCCTCTCGTTGCTATGCATCACCATGATCTTGCGTGTGCGTAGGAAAATTTTGAAATTACTACGTTCCCCAACAATATCATGTTCTTTCCAACATGCTGGGCTTGCCAAAGGATAAATAAAAAAGGAAAGGTGAAGATCACCATGACTCTTGCATAAGGTAGAGGATAATAATAAAAGATAGGCCCTTTGCAGAGGGAAGCAGAGGTTGCCATGCGCTTTTATGGTTGGATGCACTAATCTCAATGCGAAAGAACGTCACTTTATATTGCCCCTTGTGATATGAACCTTTATTATGCAGTCCGTCGCTTTTATTACTTCCACAACACAAGATCGTATAAAGCTTATTTCTCCCACACCAATCAATCATACATATTTAGAGCAATTTTTATTGCTTTGCACCGATGACAACTTACTTGAAGGATCTTACTCAATCCATAGGTAGATATGATGGACTCTCATGGCAAAACTGGTTTAAGGGTATTTGGAAGCACAAGTAGTATTTCTACTTGGTGCTGAGCATTTGGCTAGCATGAGGGGGAAAGGCAAGCTCAACATGTTAGAGGATCCATGACAACATACTTTATAAGAAAAACATAACTCATTACGTTGTCTTCCTTGTCCAACATCAACTCTTTAGCATGTCATATTTTAATGAGTGCTCCCAATCATAAAAGATGTCAATGATAATATATCTATATGTGAAACCTCTCTTTCCTTATTACTTCCTATTAATTGCAACGATGACCAAAGTTATGTATGCCGACTCCCAACAACTTTAAATCATCATACTCTTTCTATGTGAAGTCATTACCCTTGACTCAAAACTAATCTTTATTATATAGCTCACGGACGCAATTATATAGAGAGATCATAAAGCAAACTCGAATCTAGATCATGCCATAAAATTTATTCTACTAGATCAAGACACTACTAATAGGATCGAACTAAGAAAAACGGTAAAATTAGGAGTGTGATGATGATACAATACCGGGGCACCTCCCCCAAGCTTGGCAGTTGCCAAGGGGAGTGCCCATACCCATGTGATTATGTCTCCGTTGTCGGTGAAGAAGAAGGTGGAGGTGTTGTCGATGACGCGGGCTTGTTGTCCATCTTCCAAGGCATAGCTATGGGCTCACCATCATAGAAGGATGATCGAGTCTCCGGGATCCTCAAATCTGCAGCCAAACTCATCCTTTTGAATCTATATTCATACTCACAATTTTGGTTTTGCAGGTCATAGATTTGGGCTTGGAGGTGCTCGATCTTCTCATGAAGCTTGAAGATGGCCTCCCCGATGTTGTCAGCATCCAACTTGTGGTTGCTAGTGAACTCCGCGATCATGATGTGATTGGAGTTGAGTCCACGTTCCACCATCCCTTGACACTTGAAAACTTGTTGATCCACTGCTTCGAGGCTCCTCTCCACGCTTCCGGTTCCCTTTGGTCCCTCTTCATCGCGGATGTGCAGCAACCCATCACGCAACTCAATGGTTTGAGGATGTCACGGCACCTCCGCGAGGTAGGGGTTGATAACCTTCTCGAAGAACTTGTCCTTGGAAGCACTTGGGGACGTCATGATGATCTAGATCTGTCAGAAAAACAGCTCGAAACAAGAACAGAGGAGATTTGCGTGATACGGGAGTCAAAACCTTCGGGAGTATATATAATGAATTTTTACCGACCAAAATACGTATCGTGCAAGAAAACGGAGTCCGGAAGGCACACGCGGTGCTCACGAGGTAGGGGGCGCACCCAGAGGGGTAGGGCGCGCCCACCACCCTCGTGGGGCCCTCGTGTCTTTCCCGGACTGCTACTTATTTTTCTATTTTTCTAAATATTCCAAAACGGAGAAATATTGCCATAAAAATTGTTTTGGAGTCGGTTTACTTACCGTACCACATACCTATTCCTTTTCAGAGTCTGAAACAGTCTGAAAGTGTCTCTTATATATTCCTCCCGGGTTACGGTTTCAATAATATTGGTTTCAACATTTATGGGATTACCTGAGATATAATGTTTGATTCTTTGACCGTTTACCACCTTCGGATTTGTGCCTCGAAGTTGTTGATTTTTATGGCACCGGAACGATAGACCTCCTCGATAACGTAGGGGCCTTCCCATTTAGAGAGAAGTTTTCTTGCAAAAGATCTTAAACGAGAGTTGTATAGCAATACATAATCACCTACATTAAACTCACGCTTTTGTATCCTTTTGTCATGCCATCTTTTAACTTTTTCTTTAAACAACTTGGCATTTTCATAAGCCTGGGTTCTCCATTCATCAAGTGAGCTAATATCAAATAACCTCTTTTCACTGGCAAGTTTGAAATCATAGTTGAGCTCTTTAATAGCCCAATATGCCTTATGTTCTAGTTTGAGAGGTAGGTGACATGCTTTTCCATAAACCATTTTATACGGAGACATACCCATAGGATTTTTATATGCAGTTCTATAACCCATAATGCATCATCAAGTATCTTAGACCAATTCTTTCTAGACCTATTAACAGTCTTTTGCAAAATTAATTTGAGCTCTCTGTTGCTCAATTCTACTTGACCACTAGACTGTGCATAATAAGGAGATGCAATTATGTGATTAGCGTCATATTTAGCAAGCATTTTACGGAAAGCACCATGAATAAAGTGTGAACCACCATCAATCATTAAATATCTAGGGACTCCAAACATCGGAAAAATAACTTCCTTAAGCATTTTAATAGAGGTGTTATGATCAGCACTACTAGTTGGAATAGCTTCTACCCGCTTAGTAACATAATCAACAGCAACTAGAATATGTGTATATCCATTAGAGGCAGGAAAAGGTCCCATATAATCAAAGCCCCAAACACCAAATGGTTCAATAACAAGTGAATAATTCATAGGCATTTCTTGACGTCTACTAATATTACCAATTCTTTGGCATTCATCGCAAGACAAGACAAACTTACGGGCATCCTTGAAGAGAGTAGGCCAATAAAAACCGGATTGCAATACCTTATGTGCAGTTCTATCTCCAGCGTGGTGTCCTCCATAAGCTTCGGAGTGGCACTTGCGTAGGATCTGATCTTGTTCATGCTCAGGTACACAACATCTAATAACACCATCTACTCCTTCTTTATAAAGATGTGGGTCATCCCAAAAGTAATGTCTCAAATCATAGAAAAACTTTTTCTTTTGTTGGTATGTGAAGCTAGGTGGTATAAATTTAGCAACTATGTAATTAGCATAATCAGCATACCATGGAGTACTACGAGAAGTGCTTATGACATTTAATGGTTCATCAGGAAAGCTATCATCAATGGGTAGTGGGTCATCAAGAACATTCTCTAACCTAGATAAGTTGTCTGCAACGGGGTTCTCAGCTCCTTTTCCATCAACAATATGCAAATCAAATTCTTGTAGCAAGAGAACCCATCTAATAAGTCTAAGTTTAGCATCTTTCTTTTCCATAAGATATTTAATAGCAGCATGATCAGTGTGAATAGTTACCTTAGAATCAACAATATAAGGTCTGAACTTATCACAAGCAAATACGACTGCTAAAAGTTCTTTTTTAGTAGTAGCATAATTTCTTTGAGCATTGTCTAGAGTTTTACTAGCATAATGAATAACATTCAATTTCTTATCAACTCTTTGCCCTAGAACAGCACCTACAGCATAATCACTAGCATCACACATAATTTCAAAGGGTAAATTCCAATCAGGTGGCTGAACAACAGGTGCAGAGACTAATGCTTTCTTAAGTACTTCAAATGCTTCTACACAATCATCATCAAAAACAAATGGTACATCTTTTTGTAATAAATTAGTCAGAGGCCGAGAAATTTTTGAGAAGTCTTTAATGAACCTCCTATAAAATCCGGCGTGACCAAGGAAACTTCTTATACCTTTGATGTCCTTGGGACATGGCATCTTTTCAATAGCATCAACCTTGGCTTTATCAACTTCAATACCTCTTTCAGAAACTTTATGCCCCAAGAAAATACCTTCATTAACCATAAAGTGGCACTTTTCCCAATTCAATACAAGATTAGTTTCTTCACATCTCTGCAAAACTCGATCAAGATTGCTCAAGCAATCGTCAAAAGAGGAACCATAGACGAAGAAGTCGTCCATGAAAACCTCACAAATCTTTTCACAAAAGTCAGAGAATATAGACATCATGCATCTTTGAAAGGTATCAGGTGCATTACATAGACCAAAAGGCATACGTCTATAAGCAAAAGTACCAAAAGGGCATGTAAAAGTAGTCTTTGATTGATCTTTAGCCTACACAGGTATTTGAGAGAAACCAGAATAACCATCTAAAAAGCAGTAATGTGTATGTTTGCATAATCTTTCTAGCATTTGATCAATAAAAGGTAAGGGGTAATGATCTTTCTTAGTAGCTTTGTTTAATTTGCGGAAATCAATTACCATCCTATAACCTGTGATAATTATTTGTGGGATCAATTCATCTTTATCATTAGGAACAACAGTAATACCTCCCTTCTTAGGGACACAATGGACAGGACTTACCCACTGACTGTCAGCAACGGGATAAATTGTACCTGCCTTGTAGGATCGGAAGTATGTCTAGAGGGGGTGATTAGACTACTTGACCAAATAAAAACTTAACCTTTTCCCAATTTTAGTTCTTGGCAGATTTTAGCAACTTTAGGAGAAGTCAAGCAATCATCACACAATTCAAGCAAGCATGCAAAGAGTATATAGGCAGCGGAAAGTAAAGCATGCAACTTGTAAGAATGTAAAGGAAAGGGTTTGGAGAATTCAAACGCTATTGGAGACACGGATGTTTTTCCCGTGGTTCGGATAGGTGGTGCTATCCTACATCCACGTTGATGGAGACTTCAACCCACGAAGGGTAACGGTTGCGCGAGTCCACGGAGGGCTCCACCCACAAAGGGTCCACGAAGAAGCAACCTTGTCTATCCCACCATGGCCATCGCCCACGAAGGACTTGCCTCACTAGCGGTAGATCTTCACGAAGTAGGCGATCTCCTTGCCCTTACAAACTCCTTGGTTCAACTCCACAATCTTGTCGCAGGCTCCCAAGTGACACCTAGCCAATCTAGGAGACACCACTCTCCAAGAAGTAATAAATGGTGTGTTGATGATGAACCCCTTGCTCTTGTGCTTCAAATGATAGTCTCCCCAACACTCAACTCTCTCTCACAGGATTTGGATTTGGTGGAAAGAAGATTTGAGTGGAAAGCAACTTGGGGAAGGCTAGAGATCAAGATTCATATGGTAGGAATGGAATATCTTGGCCTCAACACAAGGGTAGGTGGTTCTCTCTCAGAACATATGAGTTGGAAGTATAGATGTGTTCTGATGGCTCTCTCCACGAATGAAGAGGAGGTGGAGGGGTATATATAGCCTCCACACAAAATCCAACCGTTACACACAATTTACCAATCTCGGTGGGACCGAATCAACAAACTCGGTCGGACCAAAACAGTAAACCTAGTGACCGTTAGAGATTTTCGGTGGGACTAACATGCAACTCGGTAGGACCGATATGGTTAGGGTTAGGGCATAACGTAATCTCGGTGAGACCGATTACACAAACTCGGTGAGACCGATTTGGTAATAGGCTAACCAGAGAGTTGGTCAGGTAAACTCGGTGGGACCGATTTGCTCTTTCGGTGAGACCGAAAAGTTACAAAAGGGAAACAGAGAGTTTACATTGCAATCTCGGTGGGACCGATCTGCTCTTTTGGTGAGACCGAAAAGTTACGAAAAGGAAACAGAGAGATTGCAATCCCATCTCGGTGAGACCGAGATCCCTATCGGTAGAACCGATTTGCTAGGGTTTGGCAGTGGCTTATGACAAGTGAAACTCGGTGGCGCCGGATAGAAAGAATCGATAGGACCAAGTTTGGCTAAGGGTTTAGGTCAATTGTGGATATGGAAAAGTAGCTGAGGATTTTAGAGCATATCATTAAGCACATGAAGTAAAGGGCTCATTAAGCAACACCTCATCCCTCCTTGATAGTATTGGCTTTTCATATGGACTCAATGTGATTTTGGATCACTAAAATGTAAAATGAAGAGTCTTGAGCTTTTGAGCTTGAGCCAATCCTTTGTCCTTAGCATTTTGAGGGTTCCACTTTCACAATCCATGCCATGCCAATCATTGAGCTTTCCTGAAATAATTGTCTTGGAATAGCATTAGCTCAATCAGCTATATGTTGTTATGAATTACCAAAACCACCTAGGGATAGTTGCACTTTCAATCTCCCCCTTTTTGGTAATTGATGACAACGTATAGATCAAAGCTTCGACAAGTGATAATAAGAATGAATTATATCGTCGCTTTGAGAAGTATGTGATAAGTAAGAGCTCCCCCTAAATTTGTGCATATTTAAAATTTTCTTTGGACTGCAAATGCACAAGAGTTAGAATTATGGGTTACTCTTCCATGTCACATACATCTTGGTGGAGCGCTCAAAATGATAATAATGAAATACATGCACTCATCACCAAGGAAAAGTGAATGATCACATAAGATAGATAAGATATATCAAGCATGCATAAGTGTAGCTTATGATCAAACACATGATCATCAATGTCTCACAAGCATATCAAAGTATCTCGACCAAAAGCAAACAATGTTTTAAAAACCACCAAATAAAGCAAGAGAGAAAAACAACACACTCTCTCTCGAAGCCTATGATCTATACATTTTTCTCCCCCTTTGGCAACAAGTTACCAAAAAGTTCCTAGAAAATGCATAGTGCTAGATCGGCACTCAGGCTTGATCTTCGGGTGGTGGTGGAGTCTGGATCACTCCAAGGACGAAGGCTTCTGTAGACGTGGTTGGAGCTGGAGCTGAAGTAGATGCTGGAGCTGGTTGGGCTGGTGTTGTGGCTGGAGCTGAGGTGGTGGCTCTTGTGTCAGGAACTGGCACTGCACTGGACCTCTGAGCTCGTGGCACTCTGGTAAACGCATCAGTGGTAGTCTTCCATTTCCTCTCCTGCATGTCATCTTGAAGTTGCTCCACTGCAAACTGAATCTCTGTCACTTTGACATCCAAGTCATAGAACTTTTGTTCTACGATCCTCTCTAAGCTCTCCTGATTCTGATTGAGGGTGGCCAGTCCTTTCTCTATCCTCAGGGTGGATGCAATCAAGTAACTGAGCTGCTCTTGCTTGGTTTTCAAGAAATATTCAGATGCCTCCTCTTGAGTTGGCATCTTTGCAGCTTTCTCCTTCCTTGCCTTCTCCTTCTGTGCTTGTGCATGGGCTGAAGATGGTTCATCCTTGTTCATCACAACTTCATTATCTTCAAAATCTGGATGAATAGGCAAATGTTCCTTGTCCAAGAGGTATATGCCTGTGCCCATCTTGGAGTTAATCAGCTCCTGAATCTGAGGGGCATATCCACAGCTCCTCTTCTGGTCTGCTGCAGTCCTCTTGATTGTTTCTACCATGAGGCTCATGACTTTGAATTTCTGTGGCACATCAAAGATATGAAGCAAGTTGATTGCATGGCCTCTGATCATCTTGTGATCACCTGACTTGGGCAACAAGGTGTGCCTCGGTATCCAATTGATGGTTGGCAATCCTGACAGAAGATAATGTACTGATCCAAACTTGAAAGTGTCAAGTGCATTGTTTGGGATCTCTTTGTACATATTTGACATAGAGTTGTGATCCATCTTCTTCTTGGCATAAATATCTAATTCATCCTCATGCTCCTCTGGGGCATTGATGAGCTGTGCCCACTCAGCAACTGTTGATTGGTACCTCGTACCTTCAGACATCCATACAATTCTGCCATCTAGATAAAAATGTGTTGTAGAGTAGAACTACATGATCAGCTCTTCATTCCACTTTGTGAGCTTCTGCCCAACAAAGTCAGCTACTCCACATGCCTTGAAGCTGTCTTGCACTCTAGGATAGTGCTCTTCATTGTCCTTGATGTATCCCCAGTCGACCCATCTCATATCACACATAATGGCCTTCTTGTCCAACAAGACTGTCTCATAGAAGTCCTGCTGTTCCTTAGTGTGGAACCTGTAGTCAACAGCAGTCCTCCTCCTGGTAGCATATGGATCCTCTGCTCTCCACTTTCTCAGCCCTGAGTCTCTTCTGATCTTTATATCCTCAGCCACAGGATGAGCATCATTGTGGTCTGGGATCTTGGGCTTCAACTTTCTCAGAACTTGGCCTTCCTCTTCTTCTGCAGTGTCAGGCACTGGGGCCTTGTTCTTCTCAGCAGCTGGGATGCTCCCTGTATTCCTCTTTGGAGCTGTCTTGGCCTTTGATGCAGCCTTGGGTGCTTCCTTGGGCTTAGATGCAGTAGCCCCTGATTTGATAGCATCACCCATTAGCTTGGGTGCCTTAGGTGCTGGTGCAACAACCTCTTCTTCTTCTTCCTCATCAGAAGAATGTTGTTCAAACTCAGCCATGGGATCAACTTTCTTGCACCATCTGCCTCTTTTCCTTTCCTTCTTCCCTTCAGCAGCAACTGGCTCTTTGGGTGCAGGCTTCTCAGGAATCTTTGTTGAGGCTCTGGCCTTTGGCATGGGCTGCCTGCCTGCTGGACTTTTGACCTTTAAGCCTGGCTTGGTGCTCTTTCTTGAGCCATGCTCTTTCTTGAGCTCAACTTTCTTGGAAGTTGCTTCCTCTTCTGCCACATAGTCCTCATCCTCTGATTCTGAGGTTCTCTTCTTCCTTTGTCTTGTGGCAGCTTTTGGCAGGTTGCTAGGGGTGCTCCTGCTGCCTTCATCTAAAGAACTGGAGAGACTAGTGCCCTCACTCATCTGCACTGGCTGTTCTGACATGTTCTGGCTATCAATCTGGTCTGACATGGTGAACAAGCTGACTGCTAACCCTGTGAATAGTTTATAGATGAGGTAGAGTGGATGAGCATCACAAAATGCAGAGATTTTTTGCAAAAGAATGATTCAAAAACTTAGTTTTAGTTTCCCACGGAAATCATTTCGGATCTACCGATTTTTAAACTCGGTGATACCGAAGCAGTTTTTGGAACCTAAACTGGTGAACTCGGTCAGACCGAGTCACAGTTCGGTGGCACCGAGACTGCTAGGGTTTCACAAAGTTCCAAAATCGGTCACACCGATTAGCAATACTCGGTCAGACCGAGTCTCACTTGTGCAATGGCATAAGCCAAATCGGTGGGACCGAGTTTTTCAACTCGGTGGGTCCGAGATGGTTTCGGCGGAAACCTAACCCTATAATTTGCGAATCAAACCTATTCTACGAATTCATTTACTAGATAGGAGTTTATCAAACGTGGCTAGAATCAATATGATCACAATGTGCTAGGAATCGGATTGGGGAATAGCACAAAGATCGAGTCCATACCCTAGTTCGGCGGAGACTCGCTACGGCGGCAACAGCGGGGTTGAATCCCGTTGACGGCGACGGAGACCAGCGAATGGAGGCGGCTGGCGGCGAGGAGACGATCCGGAGACCACGTTGGCAGAGCGAGCTATCGCGCGGGAGAAAGGGTTCGGAGAAATTTCCAAATTTTTGCCCGTGTCTATATATAGCCCGACCCTGTCGGTGTGACCGAGTGGAACAACTCGGTGGCACCGAGATGCAAAACTGTATACAGTTATTGCAACTCGGTGTGACCGAATGGTTTAAATCGGTTGCACCGAGATCGAAAACATAGATCAACTTAATGATCTCGGTAAGACCGAAAGTGGGGTATCGGTCAGACCGAGAATCACAAAGAGGTTTTGGAAGTTTAAGTCTATGACGAATCGGGGACTCCGAGTGCTCCTCACACAAAGTCGTTCGAATCTGACTTGATCAATTTTGTGATGTAGCATGAATAGAGTTTGAGACGAGAAAAGCATAGATAGCTAGAGAAGGTTCTTAGGCATTCTTGTCCATCCACTTGGCAAAAAAATAAAGCCAAATAATCAAAACAACAAGTGGATGTCCTCGAATGAATAAAATATGCAACCAACATGCTCACACAATAAAATGGCAATTGAAATATGTGACAAAGCATGCACAACCAATTCTAGCATCTATCAAGCAATTGGCGATGACTAGGTCATCTATATATGAGTATATTGACTTAGGAGTCAAATGAGAACACTTGATCATAGGTCATACTCATCGTTTAAGCTCAAGTGGGGTTACCACTTTTACATAAAGCATTGTTGTGTTCACATCATTAGAGTTGCTTTAACTCAAGTCTTAGAGTAAAGCTCCCCCTAGATGTGATATCCCCCCTAAGAGGGATGAACTAACCTTGGGTTTTGTCGATGATGACTTCATGTAGATGTTGAAGATGTGGATGCTCAATGTTGATGTAGATTACTTGGAGCTATCCTTTTGAGTGAATTGCACTTTCAATACCTACATGGGTTAGTCCCACAAGGAACAAACAAGGATATCCATAGACATAGAGTGATGCACACACAAGATGATGTCTATGAAAGATTTTAGTTTACCTTGTCCCTTGTATTACCAACAAGAGGGTTTGTGACTCCTTGAACTAGTGCAAGATGTGGAAGTTGATTGCACTTGTTCTTGCCAAAATGATAAGAGTGAAGTATGTTGGCGGAGTCACCCTCAAGAACTCTCTAGTTCTTCTTATTTTGGATCCACACCATCTTGATGGGAATCCTTGGAGTTGCAGTCATACTTGATGAAGTGGAACTTGAAGAAGTCTTGGGAATCCACTTGACTAAGGTCTTAGGAGCTTCTTCAAATGCATCAATTTCCTCTTGAAGCTTGTCCTTGCCTTTTTGCTTGTAGTCTTGTGGTGGAAGATCATCTTGAGTTTGTGTCCCCTTGAAAGAAGTAGGATCATACTTCTCTTGTTGTGGAACAAACTTTGTCTTGGGGTATTGATCTTCTTCCCACTCAACTCCATTGGCATTGAACTTTCGTTCAAAGCCAACACCTTGATTCTTCCGGTGCCTTCCTTGCTTGCGTACAATTTCCTCAAATTGCTTACTTCCGGCAAGGCTTTTGTACACTCCTTTCTCTATGATTCCCTTCAATAAGCTATTTTCTTGCTCAAGTGTAACTTGGCTAAGAGAATCATTAGTGTAATCAAGAGAACTATTAGAAGCAACAATATTGGATTTAACATGATCATTGTTACTACTAGAGGAAGAATCTTTCTTGTTCTTGTTACTAGACTTGACTTGAGGCATGTAAGTGGATAAGAGTAAACGCTTGGCAATATAAGAAGAACTTTTCTTGCGAAGATCATCATTGATTGCCTTTAAAAACTCATGCTCTTTCTCAAGATTGAGCTTTTCAAAGCGTAACTTCTCATGAGCTCTTAAAAGTTCTCGATGATCTTCGAAGATAGTTTCATGAGCTAACTTAAGAGTGTTTAGTTCTTTAGTTAGAGACTCAATTTTCTCCTTATCATTGTCCTTCATTTTATCTTGATTAGCATGATTAATTGACGTTTCATCATAGTATTCATCACTAGAGTTGTCAACAAGTAAATCAACATCACCTAACAAGTCATCTTTATCACTATTAAAATCAACATACTCAGGGTGAGTTACCTTAGGACCTTTGGCCATGAAGCATCTTCCAATTCCTTCATTTGGTGAGTCAAATATGTCGTAGGAGTTGGTTGACACAAGTGCTAGACCGGCAACACCTTCATCTTGAGTATATTCGGAATCGGAGTGATAACTTCTCTCGGAGTGATTGTCGGAGTCGGAGCCGGATACCCATTCACCAACATGAGCTTGATATCTTCGTTTTGTGTAGCTCCTTGATGATTTTTCCTTTCTTTCCGAATCCTTGCTTCTCCGTGAGTATCTTCGTTCATAACGATCATCTCTACTCCTTCTCTCTCTAGATGGTGATTCTTCTCTTTTGCTTCTTCTTTTTGGAGAATCTTCTCTTCTTTTGTAGGGAGACGTACACTCATTGGAATAGTGTCCGGGTCTTCCACAATTGTAGCAGTTTCGCTCTCGACTAGAAGATCTTTTGTCGTTGTAGGACCTTGACTTGGAGCTTCTATCGTTGCTTCTACTCTTGTAGAACTTGTTGAAGTTCTTCACCATTAAGCTCGATTCTTCATTGAAGTTTTGTTTCTCACTTGATGATGTGGGGGCTTCACATGAGGCTTTGTAAGCACCACTTGATTTGTTGTGAAGTTCCTCTTTATCCTTGAGCGACATCTCATGAGCAACAATTCTTCCAATGACCTCCGTTGGCTTGAGATGTTTGTAATTGGGCATCATTTGGATCAATGTGCACACGGTATCATATTTTCCATCCAAGGCTCTTAGGATCTTCTTGATGATGAATCTATCGGTCATCTCTTCACTCCCTAAGCCGGCAATCTCGTTTGTGATGAGAGCAAGCCTAGAGTACATTTCAGCGACACCTTCACCATCCTTCATTTTGAACTTGTCAAGTGGACTTTGAAGCACATCCAATTTGGATTCCTTGACGGAGTCGGTACCTTCGTGCATATCAATCAATGTATCCCAAATTTCCTTTGCATTCTAAAGACGGCTGATTTTGTTGAATTCTTCGGGGCACAATCCGTTGAAGAGAATATCACAAGCTTGAGCGTTGTATTGTAGCATCTTCAACTCATCCGTGGTAGCTTCACGGTTTGGTTCTTTCCCATCGAAGAAGTCACCTTGCAAACCAACACACACAATAGCCCAAACGGCGGGGTTATGTCCAAGAATATGCATTTTCATTTCATGCTTCCAACTAACAAAATTAGTACCATCAAAGTAAGGACCTCTACGGTGATAATTTCCCTCGCTAGACGCCATACTCTCCTAGGTTGTGAAACCAAGGCTATGACCACCAAAACCTATGGAAATCAAAGTAAATGGAGACCAAAGTTCTGATACCACTTGTAGGATCGGAAGTATGTCTAGAGGGGGGTCATTAGACTGCTTGACCAAATAAAAACTTAAACTTTTCCCAATTTTAGTTCTTGGCAGATTTTAGCAACTTTAGGAGAAGTCAAGCAATCATCACACAATTCAAGCAAGCATGCAAAGAGTATATAGGCAGCGGAAAGTAAACCATGCAACTTGTAAGAATGTAAAGGAAAGGGTTTGGAGAATTCAAACGCTATTGGAGACATGGATGTTTTTCCCGTGGTTCGGATAGGTGGTGCTATCCTACATCCACGTTGATGGAGACTTCAACCCACGAAGGGTAATGGTTGCGCGAGTCCACGGAGGGCTCCACCCACGAAGGGTCCACGAAGAAGCAACCTTGTCTATCCCACCATGGCCATCGCCCACGAAGGACTTGCCTCACTAGCGGTAGATCTTCACGAAGTAGGCAATCTCCTTGCCCTTACAAACTCCTTGGTTCAACTCCACAATCTTGTCGGAGGCTCCCAAGTGACACCTAGCCAATCTAAGAGACACCACTCTCCAAGAAGTAACAAATGGTGTGTTGATGATGAACTCCTTGCTCTTGTGCTTCAAATGATAGTCTCCCCAACACTCAACTCTCTCTCACAGGATTTGGATTTGGTGGAAAGAAGATTTGAGTGGAAAGCAACTTGGGGAAGGCTAGAGATCAAGATTCATATGGTAGGAATGGAATATCTTGGCCTCAACACAAGGGTAGGTGGTTCTCTCTCAGAACATATGAGTTGGAAGTGTAGATGTGTTTTGATGGCTCTCTCCACGAATGAAGAGGAGGTGGAGGGGTACATATAGCCTCCACACAAAATCCAACCGTTACACACAATTTACCAATCTCGGTGGGACCGAATCAACAAACTCGGTCGGACCGAAATAGTAAACCTAGTGACCGTTAGAGATTTTCGGTGGGACTGACATGCAACTCGGTAGGACCGATATGGTTAGGGTTAGGGCATAACGTAATCTCGGTGAGACCGATTTGTTAATAGGCTAACCAGAGAGTTGGTCAGGTAAACTCGGTGGGACCGATTTGCTCTTTCGGTGAGACCGAAAAGTTACAAAAGGGAAACAGAGAGTTTATATTGCAATCTCGGTGGGACCGATCCTCTCTTTCGGTGAGACCGAAAAGTTACGAAAAGGAAACAGAGAGATTGCAATCCCATCTCGGTGAGACCGAGATCCCTATCGGTAGAACCGATTTGCTAGGGTTTGGCAGTGGCTTATGACAAGTGAAACTCGGTGGCGCCGGATAGAAAGAATCGGTAGGACCGAGTTTGGCTTAGGGTTTAGGTCAATTGTGGATATGAAAAGTAGCTGAGGATTTTAGAGCATATCATTAAGCACATTAAGCAAAGGGCTCATTAAGCAACACCTCATCCCTCCTTGATAGTATTGGCTTTTCCTATGGACTCAATGTGATTTTGGATCACTAAAATGTAAAATGAAGAGTCTTGAGCTTTTGAGCTTGAGCCAATCCTTTGTCCTTAGCATTTTGAGGGTTCCACTTTCACAATCCATGCCATGCCAATCATTGAGCTTTCCTGAAATAATTGTCTTGGAATAGCATTAGCTCAATGAGCTATATGTTGTTATGAATTACCAAAACCACCTAGGGATAGTTGCACTTTCATGCCTCCAGAAGCTTGAGTATTTCTTTTCTTACCACTTCCTTCATTTTAGGATTCACACGTCGTTGAGGATCACGAACGGGTTTAGCATCCGCTTCCAAAAAAAATTTATGTTGACATAGAGTGGGCCTAATGCCCTTAAGATCATCAAGAGTATATCCAATAGCAGCACGGTGCTTCTTCAGAGTTTTCAATAATCTTTCTTCTTCATGCTCTAAAAGGTTAGCACTAATAATAACAGGATATATCTTCTTTTCATCAAGATAAGCATATTTAAGATTATCAGGGAACAGTTTAAGCTCAAACACAGGATCACCCTTGGGTGGAGGAGGCTCCCCTATAATTTCAACAGGCAAATTGTGTTGCAGAATAGGTTCCTGTTTAAAGAATACTTCATCTATTTCCCTTCTTTCATTCATGAACATATCATTTTCATGGTCTAGCAAATAGTGTTCTAAAGGATCACTAGGAGGTACGGCAATAGAAGCAAGACCAATAATTTCATCCTTACTAGGTAATTCTTGCTCACGATGTTGTTTACTAAATTTAGAGAAATTAAACTCATGAACCACATCATCCAAGCCGATAGTAACAACATTCTTTTCGCAGTCTATCCTAGCATTAACAGTGTTCAAGAAGGGTCTACCAAATATAATGGGACAAAAGCTATCTTGTGGGGAACCAAGAACAAGAAAATCAGCAGGATATTTAGTTTTCCCACACAATACTTCAACATGTCTAACAATCCCAATTGGTGAAATAGTATCTCTATTGGCAAGCTTAATTATGACATCAATATCTTCTATCTCAGCAGGTGCAAATTCATGCTTAATTTCTTCATACAAAGTAATAGGTATAACACTAGCACTAGCACTCATATCACATAAACCATGATAACAATGATCTCCTATTTTAACAGAAATAACAGGCACGCCTACCACAGGTCTATGTTTATCTTCAGCACAAGGTTTAGCAATTCTAGCAGTTTCACCTTTGAACTGAATAACATGCCCATCAATATTATCAGACAAGAGATCTTTAACAATGGCAATATTAGGTTCTACTTTAACTTGCTCAGGAGGTGTATAAGTTCTAATATTGCTTTTACGAACAACAGTTGAAGCTTTACCATGATCCTTTACTCTAACAGAGAAAGGTGGTTTCTCAACATAAGAAGTAGGAACAATAGGATCATTATAAGTGACAGTCTTTTCTTCAACTTTAATAGGTGCGGCTACTTTTACTTCTATGGGAGGATGATATTTAAACCACTTCTCCTTAGGGAGATCAACAAAAGTAGCAAAAGATTCACAAAAGGAAGCTACTATATCAGAGTCAAGTCCACATTTAGTGCTAAACTTACGGAAAATATCGGTATCCATAAAAGATTTAACACAATCAAACTTAGGTGTCATACCTGACTCCTTACCTTCGTCGAGGTCCCAATCTTCAGAGTTGCGTTTAATTCTATCCAATAAGTCCCATTTGAATTCAATAGTCTTCATTATAAAAGAGCCAGCACAAGAAGTATCGAGCATGGTTTGATTGTTTTCAGAAAGCCGAGCATACAAATTTTGAATAATTGTTTCCCTTGAAAACCCATGATTGGGGCATGAATATAACATTGATTTAAGCCTCCCCCAAGTTTGAGCGATGCTTTCTCCTTCGCGAGGCCAGAAATTATATATATAATTGCGATCACGATGAACAAGATGCATAGGGTAATACTTTTGATGAAATTCCAATTTCAATCTTTTATAGTTCCACGATCTCGTATCATCACATAGCCTATACCATATCAATGCGTCTCCCTTCAAAGATAAAGGTAAGACCTTCTTCTTAGCAACATCATCGGGTATACCTGCAAGCTTAAATAATCCACAAACTTCATTCACATATATTAAGTGCTCATCAGGATGCTTAGTTCCATCTCCTGTAAAAGGACTAGCTAGCAGTTTTTTCATCATACCCGAAGGAAATTCAAAAGGAGTTTCATTTTCAATAGGTTTAGTAGGTTGAGGAGCAACTCTTTGCTCTACTGGACGGGGTGAAGATACCCCGGACAAGCCTCTCAGAGAATTACTTTCCATAGTAATAGGTGACAGCAAATTTCAGCACACTATATAAATTTTTCCTTACCAAATTCCACCTACCAAAGGCGCTACACTCCCCGGCAACGGCGCCAGAAAAGAGTCTTGATGACCCACAAGTATAGGGGATCTATCGTAGTCCTTTCTATAAGTAAGAGTGTCGAACCCAACGAGGAGCAGAAGGAAATGATAAGCGGTTTTCAGCAAGGTATTCTCTGCAAGTACTGAAATAAGAGGTAACAGATAGTTTTGTGACAAGATAAATTGTAACGAGCAACAAGTAACAAAAGTAAATAAAGTGCAGCAAGGTGGCCCAATCCTTTTTTTAGCAAAGGACAAGCCGGAACAAACTCTTATATAAGGAAAAACGCTCCCGAGGACACATGGGAATATCGTCAAGCTAGTTTTCATCACGTTCATATGATTCGCGCTCGGTACTTTGATAATTTGATATGTGGGTGGACCGGTGCTTGGGTGCTGTTCTTACTTGAACAAACATACCACTTATGATTAACCTCTATTGCAAGCATCCGCAACTACAACAAAATTATTAAGGTAAACCTAACCATAGCATGAAACATATGGATCCAAATCAGCCCCTTACGAAGCAATGCATAAACTAGGGTTTAAGCTTCTGTCACTCTAGCAACCCATCATCTACTAATTACTTCCCAATGCCTTCCTCTAGGCCCAAATAATGGTGAAGTGTTATGTAGTCGATGTTCACATAACACCACTAGAGGCTAGACAACATACATCTTATCAAAATATCGAATGAATACAAAATTCACATGACTACTAATAGCAAGACTTCTCCCTTGTCCTCAGGAGCAAAGTAACTACTCACAAAGCATATTCATGTTCATAATCAGAGGGGTAATAATATGCATATAGGATCTGAACATATGATCTTCCACCAAATAAACCAACTAGCATCAACTACAAGGAGTAATCAACACTACTAGCAACCTACTAGCACCAATCCTGGACTTTGAGACAAGAATTGGATACAAGAGATGAACTAGGGTTTGGAGATGAGATGGTGATGGTGAAGATGTTGATGGAGATTTCCCTCTCCCGATGAGAGGAGCGTTGGTGATGACGATGACGATGATTTCCCCCTCCCGGAGGGCAGTGTCCCCGGCAGAACAGCTCTGCCGGAGCCCTAGATTGGTTCCGCCAAGGTTCCGCCTCGTGGCGGCGAAGTCTCGTCCCGAAAGGTTCTTCTTGATTTTTTTTTCTCATTGAAAGACTTCATATAGCAGAAGATGGACGTCGGAGACCCGCCAGGGGGCCCACGAGGTAGGGGGCGCGCCCTAGGAGGGGGGGCGCGCCCCCCACCCTCGTGAGCAGGGTGTGGGCCCCCTGGCCTTCATCTTTGGCGAGGATTTTTCTTTATTTCTTTTAAGATATTCCGTGGAGTTTCAGGACTTTTGGAGTTGCACAGGATAGGTCTCTAATATTTGCTCCTTTTCTAGCCCAGAATTCCAGCTGTCGGCATTCTCCCTCTTCATGTAAACCTTGTAAAATAAGAGAGAATAGCCATAAGTATTGTGACATAACGTGAAATAACAGCCCATAATGCAATAAATATCGATATAAAAGCATGATGCAAAATGGATGTATCAATAGGTTAGTCCCAAAAATAATATAAAAGTGGAAAATAAAACCCAATATAGTCCAAAACAGCAGATAATATAGCATGGAGCAATCAAAAATTATAGATACGTTGGAGACATATCAGTAGGGCATACACAAAATACAACGACATTGTGTCGTTCGACACAACGTACATGACTAATATGTGTTGGGGAACACATTAATTTCAAAAAAAAATCCTACGCACACGCAAGATCTATCATGGTGATGCATAGCAACGAGAGGGGAGAGTGTTGTCTACGTACCCTCATAGACCGAAAGCGGAAGCATTTTATCAACGCAGTTGATGTAGTCGTACGTCTTCACGATCCGACTGATCCTAGCACCAAATGTACGACACCTCCGTGTTCAGCACACATTCAGCTCGATGACGTCCCTCGTACTCTTGATCCAATTGAGGCCGAGGGAGAGTTCCGTCAGCACGACGGCGTGGCGACGGTGATGATGAAGTTACCGGCGCAGGGCTTGGGGGGGCACCCACTCCTTGGCCGCCTCCTCCTCTCTCCCACTAAGGCCCATTAATTCCCATGTACTCCCCGGGGGGTTCCGGTAACCTCCCGGTACTCTGGTAAATGCCCGAACTCACCCAGAACCATTCTGATGTCCAAACATAGTCATCCAATATATCGATCTTTATGTCGCGGCCATTTCAAGACTCCTCGTCATGTCCGTGATCTCATCCGGGACTCCGAACAACCTTAGGTACATCAAAACACATAAAATCATAATATCGATCGTCATCGAACGTTAAGCGTGCGGACCCTACGGGTTCGAGAACTATGTAGACATGACCGAGACTCATCTCCGGTCAATAACCAATAGCGGAACCTGGATGCTCATATTGGTTCCTACACATTCTATGAAGATCTTTATCGGTCAAACCGCATAACTACATATGGTGTTCCCTTTGTCATCGGTATGTTACTTGCCCGAGATTCGATCGTCGGTATCTCAATACCTAGTTCAATCTCGTTACCGGCAAGTCTCTTTACTCGTTCCGTAATGCATCTTCCCGCAACTAACTCTTTAGTCACAATGCTTGCAAGGCTTATAGTGATGTGCATTACCGAGAGATCCCGGAGATACCTCTCTGATACACCGAGTGACAAATCCTAATCTCGATCTATGCCAACTCAACAAACACCATTGGGGACACCTGTAGAGCATCTTTATAATCACCCAGTTATGTTGTGACATTTGATAGCTCACAAGGTGTTCCTCCGGTATTCGGGAGTTGCATAATCTCATAGTCCGAGGAACATGTATAAGTCATGAAGAAAGCAGTAGCAATGAAACCGTAACGATCATAATGCTAAGCTAACTAATGGGTCTTGTCCATCACATCATTCTCCTAATGATGTGATCCCGTTCAGCAAATGACAACAAATGTCTATGGTTAGGAAACATAACCATCTTTGATAAACGAGCTAGTCAAGTAGAGGCATACTAGGGACACTTTGTTTTGTCTATGTATTCACACATGTACTAAGTTTCCGGTTAATACAATTCTAGCATGAATATTAAACATTTATCATGAAATAAGGAAATAAATAATAACTTCATTATTGCCTCTAGGGCATATTTCCTTCAATATGTACAAGATGTCGTGTGCCCCCTTCATTGGCATTAACAACCACGGGCAATCAATCCAATTCGGTTGTGGTTTCGTCCGAAACGAACTGACTGACAACTTTGTGTGGTTGTTTAAGCGATGGGTGGGGTTGCACCAAACAACATAATCACAGATCAGGACTTTTCCATGAGGAATGCTATTGACGAGGTGTTCATCGGGATAGTACATAGAAATTGCAGATGGCACATTATGAAGAAAGCACAGGAGAAGCTTGGGAGGTTAATGGCCGATGATCAACCACTGAACAAAGCATTCAAAGATTGTGTTGACAACAGCTTGAATGGTATTGTATTTTCACACAACACACTCCACTCATATTGCCGCAAACTACATAATTGTGTCGGGATATCCAAAGTTACCATGCTGAATTATAATAAATTACCACCAACATTACACATTTTCCCACATTGATAAAAAAATAAGGTTTCATGTGAAAAACTAGACTGTTGTGAAAGAGTTCTCAGTACTCATGTTCTTAAGTGACTGTGACCACTTTAGCATGTTTGCTATGTAGTTATAGTTCCCAATTCTCCATCGACTACAACCACCTAGTGTTGCATGAAGGAAGTTATCATGTTAAGTGCATCAAAAAGTTATCATGATATGTGTAGTTGAGTTACCATCTCTTTCATTTTTGCATGGAGTGGAAGAGTTATATGAGATTGGGTCACAAATATCTGTTTGTTAAATATATCATAACTATGTGCATTGGGGGAGTTCCCCATTCTGCATGAACCAGAACCACATACTGTCCCCTGAATCAAGTTATCATGTTAAGTGTATTAGAATTACCATGAGGTGTGCACTGAAATTACCATCTCCTTGATTTTTGAACGCAGTTGAGGAGTTTGAGGAAAAATGGTGGAAGATGCTGGATGATCATGGGCAAACAGACAACGAACATTTCCACTGGTTGCTGGAAAACAAGGAATGCTGAGTCCCGGTGTACTACATGCATGACTTCTTCCCATTCTTGCAGACAACGGCAAGGAGCGAGGGATTCAACGTTGTGTTGAAGAAGTACGTCAACCCGAATAACTCGCTAGTAGAATTTGCAAAATAGTACACTGCAATACAGGAGAAGGTGATGGTGAGCGTGTCAAAAGAGCACCTGGAAACAGTGTACAAAGAGGTGGAAACATACTCCTACAACCCACTCGAGTTATAGGTGCAGGGCCCCTACACGCATAATCTTTTCTCCAAATTATGAAGGTAAAAACTAGCTACAAATGTGACATGTTGCAAGATGGGTCATTCAAGATTGGCTCAGTCAGAGGAATCATACCAAAGTATGGGGATAGGGACTACCATGTGCAAGCAAACAAGGATGAAGGGACATATTCATGCATTTTCTGCAAGTTTGAGTGAGATGGTATACTCTGTGCACATGTGTTACGAGTGATGGACCAACTATGGGTGTACGAGATACCTAAGAAGTATATTCTAAAGAGGTGGACTTGGGATCAGGAGGAAGATCTAATCAAACCTAATTTTGAACAACCAACAATTAGTAAGAGCATGCCAGAGGAGGGAAAAAGCGTCATGTGATATACATCAATGCTAAGGGAGTTCAAGGCAACATCCAAGGACGCTTGCCTCACGGATGATGGGGCTAGGGTGGCCAAGAAGCACCTATATGCTTTCAAGGAAGAAATGGACACGCTAACAAAAAGCCAACGTAAGAAGGCCGGAAAGGACAAGGAAGAAGCTAGAGGATCATTCCAATCACAACAAGATCCATGTTCTATTCCAGTGGTCGCAAGGAGTGAAGCTGTCCATGCCGAACAGCAAACAAGCATACCTAACATGGACAACCCAAACACGGGACAAACAAGCATCCCTGTGACAATACAAGCTAGCGCCAACATGCCAGCCGCTGCATCCTATTCCTCGAACACAAAAATGATATTAGACCCTTCGAAGACTGTCACGAAAGGGCGGCCGAAAACAAAGAAGCATCAACATCCATTTGACATTGCAAAACCCGCAAAACAAAGAAAGTGCAGTGTATGCGGCAGCATGCACCATGACAAGCGCAGGTGCACATCACACCTAGCAAGATGAATGAAAGAGAAAACAAGATCGCCGCTACAAATGAATGGACAAGAGGCTTATCTTCATTTGTTTTGCTGATTGTTATCAGTGCAAAAATGTAGTCCGAATTATAGCACCTATATTTAAGTAAGTTATCAACACATTGTGTGGGCTGAAGTTTTAAGTATTTTGTGTGAAAGTTATCATAAACATATTGTGTAAGTTATTTGTGGGCTATCCTCAGTTTTCTATATGTTTTACATGTGTCATTTAACTACAATGAGTTTTCAACACTATCTGCAATCAAAAAAAGTTATTCCACCTAATTTTTTGGAACCTATCAGCTTGTATTCATACTAGTTATCAGCAACACACAATTCAAGTTACCAGATAAATTGTGATCACATTATTTCATGACCAAAATAAAATGAGAAAACAACTAGTTATCAGACTATTTATATGAGAAAATAGCAGCCACGTAAGGTATAAGTTATCATCTGGTCCTGAATTTCTTCTATGTGTGATGACAAGACACTAAAAAACAAGCATGGTGCCAACAAATAAAATGCTAAACTACTTCTATTGTGTATTTAACATCAATTTAAGACCAGCACTGAAAATTGCTCTCACAAATGAAAAAAAATAAGATGATGACAGTTGATACCTCACGAACTGTTGCCAAACAAATGATAGTGTCACTCTTTGCATCTGTTTTGAGTGTGATTTAGCCACCTCGATGTCAAAAAAATTCTAAGTGCCGGTACTTGCTCATGGGTGAAGGCAGGAATAATTTTCTCATTCCACAGCTCCAAAGACATGAAAGCGAAGTAGCCACAATCAATGTTGAAAACAGAGTGTGTGTGTGTGTATGCGTACATAAAACATGATATCGAACAAATGGGGCTACATCTAAAATAGCTAATTTTTTTAAAATAATACATTTTTTATTAATTTTCATAAATATTACGCTGGGTAAAGTTTTTTCAAAAATAATACACCGTCGGCCCGCTGCAGGCCGACTGGGCCTAGTCGGCCCACAGCAGGCCGATTGGAATCCAGTCGGCCTACAGCTGGCCGACTGGCCCCTGTCAGCCCACTGTGGGCTGATTGGGTCCTGTCGGCCCACTGTGGGCCGACTGGAGCTAATTGCCCCACTGTGGTCTAATTGTTTTGCAAAAAAAAATAGACATAAAAAAGTATATGTTTAAAAAAAGTTAATCATGTAATTAAAAAATGTTAAACGTGTATAAAAAATGTTCCTGATGTATACAAAGAATGTACAATATATATGCAAAAATGTTGACATAAAAAATATGTTTTAAAAAGTGTTAATCATGTACTTAAAAATTGTTAAATGTGTGTATAAAAAATGTTCCTTATTTATACAAGAAATATAGAATGTGTATGAAAAAAAGTTGACACCAAAAAATTATGTTGGTGAGTTGGTTGCTCTTTTTGTATGGAACAGGAACATTTTTTTCAATCATATTTTTTGGTGTCAACTTTTTTTCATACACATTCTATATTTTTTTATAGATAAGGAACATTTTTTTACACACATTTAACAATTTTTAATCATGTATTTGAAAAAATGTCAACTTTTCAAACATAATTTTTTGGTGTCAACTTTTTTTCATACACATTCTATATTTTTTGTATAAATAAGGAACATTTTTTATACACACATTTCACAATTTTTAAATACATGCTTAACACTTTTCAAAACATATTTTTTATGTCAACATTTTTGCATATATATTGTACATTTTTTGTATACATTAGGAACATTTTTTATACACGTTTAACATTTTTTAATTACATGATTAACATTTTTTTAAACATATATTTTTATGCCTTTTTTTTTGCAAAAACAATTAGCCCACAACGGGCCAATTAGCTCCAGTCAGCCCACAGTGGGCCGACAGGACGCAATCAGCCCACAGTGGACCGACAGGGGCCAGTCGGCCAGCTGTAGGCCGACTGGAATCCAATCGGCCTGCTGTGGGCCGACTAGGCCCAGTCGGCCTGCAGCGGGCCGACGGTGTATTATTTTTGAAATTTTTTTATCCAGCGTAATATTTATGAAAATTAATTAAAAAATGTATTATTTTAAAAAAATAAGCTCTAGAATAGGGAACACAAATAAACAACTAACCCGTTCTCTTGTTTAAAAACATCAATATACATGAGTTCGCAATCTTGAATTTGCTTGTGCGAGCCCTTGTATGAAATCAACCAAGCCTTCTTTACAACATTCATATACCTTGTTGCGTGCTCAATTAAATATGGACTATCTTCTTCACGCAACGATTCCAGCACCTCAAATCGTTTCGCCTTAAGATTCAGCGACAATACATACCAATGACCGTCATCTGGAGCAGGGAATAGAAGAAACAATAATCGTAACAGTAACAATAATCATAACAGTAACAAAAAGAGGAAGCCATATTTAAATACAGGGACCACAAGAAAAAGTTATCATGGCAGAAGACACAAGTTACCAGAAACTGAGTGCTAAAATTACCATGCAAAACAATCTAATTTGTCATACCACACAAACTAAATTTAAAAAATACAAAGAATATGGATGCTAAAGCTAACATTAAAACACAAAAAAAATCAGGCATTGGATGCTCAATTTACCAGCAAAAATAAATAAATTATCATACCAGACTATGTATACTGAAGTTATCATGAAAAAAGGCACTGTAAAAATAACAAAAAGTGTAGACAATGGATATTAAAAGTGTAGAGTGGCAAGAAAAAACAGAAAGTACCTCGTTTTGATGGCTCGGAATGTAGTGCTGGTCCCGTCAGAAATGATGAAGTACAGATTTACATTTGAAGTCTCCAATAAGAAGATAAACGAACATCAGCCAAGGGAAGATAATCTTGTTTGGCATTTCCAAATATTGAATAACACGAACATGCAACTCAGCAATACTGATTGAAACCTTCCTTGTTTCTCTCACACAATTAGCAAGCTTGCCGAGTGTGACCCACCTCCCATCAATGTTGATTACCGTGACGCAGCAATACCGGGGGGAAAGCGTCTAAAAAACAAATGGAATGGCAAAAAATGCATGAAAAACTAAGAAAAGGTCGTTTATTACCCCTTAATCTTGGAGTTTGAATCAGTTGTGTGCTTGATAACTTTAGCGTAAACAGCCTCATCATCTTCGTTGGGGATGAGGTCCGGATATGGCGGCAACATGTATTGTGACGGGCGGGTAACCCTAACTTTTCGAAAGTGATAGTTGTGGCACTGGGCTGCATACACTCTTTGGGTTGGGGTAAGTGTGGTGTAGCAAATGTGGGGCTTTGACAATGCTCTGCAAAAAAAGGATTGGTGATGATAAAAGAGGTTAAACAATCAAAAGGGTTTCAACCATAAGTGGTAGATCAGAAGTTACCAGTCTGTTTGTGAATAATTTATCAGCAGTTTGGGCAGAAGTTATCAGCAGACATTGATATAGTACGTCACAACTTTGGCATTCTCAAACTAACAAAAATTGGTTACCTCCTTGAACAACAGCTTTTCCTTTGGCTGATGGGTTGTTATGTTCAAATTCTTCCCACCACATAAGTACTTCATCATCGTCAAGTTCGACATCGTTCACCTGTACACGATGGTCTTTTCATGAACATAAAAAAACAGGTAAGATTAGGGGCATGAGAAAAGGGATATTAATGATAAACAATCAAAAAATGCATATATAGTAATAACACTCGTGAACTTCATGGATAAGTACCATCAAAACAATAAGGGAGGGGGTGTTGTCAATGCCTTAGTGGGAGAACTAAAAATTACGATATAATAAAAGTTATCAAGATATAACAATTAAATTTAGAAGCATAATAATAATAATGACATGTCAGCACACTGAAAAACAAGGGGGTGCTGCCAAAATATGTATTGGGCAAGATAACGTTGGGATACAGTGATAGTTACCAGTACAGACAAAAGGATGTTACCAGCAAAAGGTAATGAGTGAATTAACAACACAACAAAAAGGAATGTTGTGAAAAAAACCTTATTGGGTAAGATAGTATGTGGTTAGAGTCAAATTTATGATGCCAAAACAATGACATTTATCAGGATATCATTCTTTCATGCAAAAACAAGATGAATTATCAACACAACAAAAGGACTGTTGTGAAAACCTTATTGGGTAAGATAATATGTGGTTAGAGTCAAAGTTATCATGCCAAAACAATTACATTTATCATGTTCAAAAAAATTATTGACCGTGACTAGAAAAAAAAATGCAGAAGATGTCATGCAAAAAGCTGGTTAGCTTAAATCACCATAGAACATATGGTCCAAGACAGGGTAGTGGAGCATGTTGTCAGAGTAACGAGAGATGTTGTCATCGTATAGCAAATCAAGTTACCAGGTAGTTAGAAAGTATGTTACCAGGTGGGAGAAGGGGATGTTATATTATGAAAACAACACACAATCATGTTGTCAGGGGAGGTAAAAATAATACATTGTAATCAGTAATCACATATAGGAGGCCACACATACACAAAATAAATACAAAAACACAACACATAAATTATGGTGAACGAGAATCACAAATGGTTCATTTCACATAACACAAAAGCATAAAGAGTCATATTACATTCATCCACACACGCACACACACATAGTGAAAAGGAAAAAAACTGACTTAAATATGGGAGAAAGCACATAAAAACAGTTAAAAAGGCCTTCGATTAAGTGCCTCCATCATTCACTCTTTGTTGTGAGGCGAAGACACAAAAAGGTATTCACTTACTGGAGTTGGCAGGCAGCGCCCAAGCAACCGGTTCAACGTCAATGCCCTCAACATTCTCCGCGGCAGTAGAAGTAGGCGCTTGGATCGCGTCTGAATCAGCTAATGTTGTTGATGCTGCATGTGGTACTTCTGCTGCTTGCGGTGCGGCTACTGATTCTAGTACTTTTGTTGCTTGTGGTGCTCCTGCTGTTGTTTGTGGTGCAAGAGGTGATTCAGGAATACTCTGAACCGCAGCTACCACTAGTGGAGCCACTTGTGTTGGTGGATCTTCAGGCGTCACACGAAAAATGGAGCCAAGTCCGAGAGAGCATCTTGGTGGGGTGAAATAACCATCAACTCTAACCACAGCGTCATCACTTGCAGCTTCTGGAGTGACAATAACGTCTTCAGCTTGAACTTGATGATGCAATTGGACATTCTGGGAATCACCATCAACTTGAAGTTCAACAGTTTCATCTTGAGAATCAGAATTGACAGCTGGGACTGCAGTATCCAAGTACACTTACCATCAGAATATACTATAGTTACCATCATAAAAAAGTAAGTGTTACCACCAGAAAAGTGATATAGTTACCATCAAAACAGTGCATACCTGGAGCTATTTTTCCTCCATCAACACCAGTTACTACAACAGCCACTCCGTCTTCAGGGGCTTGGGCAGCTTCGGTGACGGGTTCAGTAACATGTTGAGCTGCATCAAATGAGAGGACAAAAAAAGTTATCACAGTGAACAAACTAGCTATGTATGTTTAACATCAGGGTAGTGATCATTCATGCATACCAGTGTCCGTGACAGGAGTTTCATCAGCATGAATTTCATCATTAACAGCTGCAGTGGCGAGCTCTTCAACAAAACAGTGACGGTGGCCACTGTAGCCAGCTGTTCTACAGATTCAGCGGCATCGGATGCAACTTCGGGGGCATCTGCTGCTTTGACGGAGGCTGGCGAAGAGCCCATTACAATAGGTTGTGAAACGACAACAGGAGACGTCACCGTGGGCTGATCTTCAAGATCCACAACCTCTATCGGTTGTGAAGATGCTGCTCTTAGTCGAGGAGAAGACCTAGTCTTGGTAAACCGCACCTTTTTAGCAGCATTAATTCCACGTGACTTGCTGCAAAAAAAAAGTTAAGTTGTGAGAGGCAGTATCAAAATGAACAGACACAATTAACTATTTATAAGAAGTAGCAGGTGTGAATCCTAAAAAAAAGTTACCATCTAAAAAAGTGTAGATGCATAGAAACAAGGAGACAGTTACATGTTATCATTGCAATACTACTAAAATTACTAGACAAACAGTTCAAAACTACCATGCAAAATAATAATGAAAGTTAACAACATATTTTTAACAAAAGATAATCACGACGAATAATGAACCAGCTAAAAACATACTACACATATGTATATACCGTACAAAAGGGCAGCTAATTATAAGAAGTAGCAAGTATGAAACCTAAAGAGAAGAAACTGAAATTCTTGATATATTATGCAACACAAAATGAATAAAAAAGACAAAAAAAAGAAAGACCAATTGGTCCAACAGATTACCTAGATTTTGGGATACTGGATGACGCCTCAAGTGTACCAACTTGTTCGCAGGGTGCCCTGAAAAATTAAATTGAAGTCGTGAACAAAGAGGTTGGACCAGTAGTTTAGAACCAAACAAGCGAAGATGTGTATACGACAAATGAATGCAAGTTATCAGAGGAGTCATACTGAAGTTATCACATACAATCAGTTGAAGCTATCATGCAGTGTTAGAACTGAAGAAATACAAGAAGCAGAAAAATACAAAAGGATATTTCACCTACGTGGAACCTGTTTAGTACCAGTTGAGGGTGGAATGACCTCACCGGTGCCCTTGTCAGCCACACGGATCCCAAGCTCTTGTACAACCACTTTCATGATAGATAAATGAATGTCCCTTTCTGACAGCTGGCAGGCTCAGGTGGCGGAGCAGGACGGGGTGGAGATGGTAGCTTCAACTTCTTACGCCTCTGCATGTAAGACAAATTATTGGCAAGCTGAGCACCGCATCTTTTAACAGAAGATTCAGTGGCCAAATCAAACTACGTGTCTGTCATATCACGCTGGCTGAGCACGCCATCACCTGAGCTACTTGACACCGTGTTAGAAGTACCGGTGAGCATGATCTGGGACTCAATAACAGGTTCATCGCCCGCACGGTCAGGTATGCCTTCGACATTTCCTGATACACTGTCACGCGCTTCAGCGTTTGCATCACCTGATTGAGTTGGGTCCACATTTCCTGCTACACTATCAGGTATGCCTTCAACATTTTCTGCTACATTGTCACGCACTTCAGCGTTTGCATCACCTGAGTGAGTTGTATCCACATCCGCTGCCCCGCTGCGCCACGTTCTCTGCCCCGCTGCGGGAAGAAGAACCATGATACAAAACCCTAAAGTCATCATCATCATCACCAGATTCGTCCCCGTCGTTTTCATCTGTATCACGGTCAGTATCAGACTCATCCATATTATTCTTGCCAGGGCTCTCTAATTGACGGGTACGGCGTGCAGAAGAGGGCTTTGCCATATTCCAGGTAGCAGAAGTAATCGCCCTAAGATCTGTGTCTAGTCGACGAGACACATGTGAGCAACCTTCATCATCAAGTGAGACTAACCCTTGCACAAGATCGCCAAGCAGGCCAACCAAGCCACATGAAAACCGACCCATGAGCTCAGAAGCCTTTGCAAGTTTCTACTCATTAATAACAAACAAAAAAGACAAAAAGGAACACTTTTAGTTACCAGACATTATTTTTAGATGCAAACAAGAATACACAAAAACAGACAAAACAAGAGATCATAAGAAAAATAAAGATTAGACAAGTTGTCCATACTCAAGTTACCATGTGAGTGCAACAGAAAGTATCAACCAAGTACAACACAAGTTATTAGCAGTTAAAAAAATCAGACTGGTAAAACATGAGTTATCAGGTAGAACAGACACAAATTACCATGTGTATGCAACAAAAGTTACCATCATAAAACACAACATAAAAATAGCAATGAAAAATATTTCAGATGTGTAATACAAAAATACTTATCGGGTTGCATAGTCATTAGTTACCATCAAAAAATGCATCAAAAGCAAAGAAAAGGGCTACAGATTACCAGAATACATCTAAAAAAAGCATACCTCTTCACTACAGTTTGGTGGGACATGCACACGCATGAACTTCCCAAGACCTTGTAAACCGCCAAACAAGCAGAAATTGACGCCAAACTGGGGTTTCAACTGGTGATTTGTTGAGAATGAAAATGAGTTCAGAAAAATATAAAAAACAAATGCATTTGCGGTAAGTACATGAACTGATTAGAAGGAAAAGAAAAACAAAGTTACCGGTAGTTTCCCATAAGAAATTCCGTCCGCTTAGACATCCATACTAAGCAATTCATATATCTTCTCTTTTGTCCAAACATTGATAACAAACGCACCATCGGACAATGAGATACCAAGACCAGTAAGATCAATCGCATCAATGTACAAAAGCTGGAAAAAAGAGTCATTGCTGTCAGAAATACACAACCAAACAGTAGGGAAAAAAAAGCAGCAACACTTACATTGTAGAAAAGAAGACACCCCCCTTTGTAGGCCTCCCCTTCAACAGTGCCTTATGGAGCTCATTAGCAATGAACTTGGGCCAGTTCAAGTCCTTGACTCTATTAATGTTTTGCTGAAAAAACAAGGAAGTAAATGAACAAAAAATCTACATGATATAAAGCAATACAGTTACCATATAAGCATGATGCAAGTTATCAGCCACATGACATAAGTTACCAGCATATACAAAATGGTCAAATATGGAAGTACTTACCAACACGCCATACCATCTAGGGCTGATCTTGTTGGATGTAGTAGGCGCAATGACAGTATTGCCGGCAAGCATAAGCCACATCCGCTTGAACTTCTCATCATAATTGACAGAACTTGTTATGAGATCAAGGACATCAGTCATTTTCGGAGTGTGGCCAAGCTCACCAAACATCTCAATCCCTAACTCAATATCAGCTTCTGTGGGCAAACTATAAGGGACATCATCCCCACCACGGGGCACACCCATCACACGATGAACCGACTCTTCGTTAACGGGGATCCTCCCACGCCCTGGAACAACCACTTCACGAGTGTCTGGCTCATATAACCCAGCAAGCCATTCACTAAGAAAACTGAAGAGGTGGTTGCATTTGATCTCTCGAAGGCTTTTCAAGTCCATTTCATCGATATAATTTTTCCTACCATCAGACAGATCTTTACACGCGGCCAGAAGTGAGTTAGGCGAAGCCCTGTTCCGAGGTGGAGCGCACTTCGGCTTTTTTGAAGGAACACCCTCATGGCCATCACCAAATCCTTTGCGCTTCCTTGGCATCGTGCCCCTGAGAAACAAAGTAATATTAAGGACTGGCAATTAAGGAGTTGCAAAAGGTGAATTGGAAGACACAGCAACCAATGAGATAACAAAACAAAAAGTCTGGTAACTTGTATGAATGAGACTGATAGCCAGAACTTAACAGCCATGATAACTTTGTTAAATGTCATTGAAGATAGTTACTGAGACATCTGGGTGATTTGAAAATACAGCTAGAATAATTAAAATGGCAACAACTAAACAATTCAAGTGCTAGTTTTAAGTAATAAGACATGGAAAAAATCAAACAGTATGCTAGATATAAAACAAATGAACCACAGAGGGATTGCAGGGTAACCGCTAACAAAATCAGTGGTAATGACAAGCAAAATAGGACTTGGAAAAAACATTGCGCAATAAGTTGTATCTGAAGCATGTGACCTAGCATGAATTTCATGGTAACACATAACAATTCCGGTGGTAACTTTAGTGAACGAGTCCTGATAGATGTGCGCCGACCACAATTTATAGTTGCAATATGAATCTAAACAAGTCACACCTCACGCAAATACAACATCACAGATATGCATCCGAAACACATCAATGAGGGGATTGGATACAGAGTTCACATCCACATTCCAAAAATTCACCAAAACTGGAAGGAACCACGGCGGATCAAACTCATACAACCCACCCGCCGTCAAAATCGGTCTTCAACCTCCAGCTTCATCACCACCTACGCCTAATCCACAACTTATCCCCCGTACGACCTAGAATGGAAACGAATGAACTCACATATGCACTCGGAACTCGGTCAAAACAAATCAATGAATCAGGTCGCTACAACATCGAAATCAACTACGGTGCTCTCACCCGCGGAACCCCCGGCTTTACCCAACGACGGAAACACAACGGGGGGAGGAAATCTCACCAGAACAAGTCGCCGCCGACCGCCGCGGAAGCAACCAGCGCCCGTCCGCGCGATATCTGCCCTGAAGGAACAGAAACTCGAGCGATTTGGAGTCAAATCGCTCGGAGGAAGAGGAAGAGGAGAAGTAATGGCGGAGTGGAAGGAGTGAGGTGGAGTGGAGTGAGAGCCATTGCAGTTCAGGAGAAGAAGAGAGGGGATCGTGGGCGAGAGGAACTGCCGATTGGAGGAAGCCGCGGTGGGCGGGGCCACTTGCCAGAGGGAGAAAGAGGCGCGGGCTAACTCCCTCGCGCGAGTGACGCTGCGATACAACGATGATATCAAGTTGGGACGATAGATGCAGATCGGACGGCTACGAGATCGTTCAGATCTGTTGTCAAATCAAGAACGTTTGGAAAATACAAAAATCGATAGATTAATAGTGTAGATATTACTGTTGGATGCGATTGATGCTGGGCTGGCCCATTACTACTCGACGGCGCTGAACAGGAGCTCTAGAAAAAAATGGACGCTCCTCGAGACAGTAACGGATAAGGACCGTACGTGCAGCCTGCTGCAGAGTGAATGGCAGGGATAGCGCGGTACGTACCGGCGGGTACACTTTCTTTCTCATGGTACTAGCAAGATTGCTGGATCCTGTTGGGGAACGTTGTAGAAAATGAAAAAATTTCCTACGGTTTCACCAAGATCCATCTATGAGTTCATCTAAGCAACGAGTCATGGGAGAGAGATTGCATCTACATACCACTTTGTAGATCGCGAGCGGAAGCATTCAACGAACGGGGATGAGGTAGTCGTACACGACGTGATCCAAATCACCGGAGATCCTAGCACCGAACGGACGGCACCTCCGCGTTCAACACACGTACGGTCAGCGTAACGTCTCCTTCTTCTTGATCCAACAAGGCAAAGGAGAGGTTGGGGAAGATGGCTCCAGCAGCAGCACGACGGCGTGGTGATGGTGGAGCTGCAGTACTTCGGCAGGGCTTCGCCGAGCTCTACGGAGGAGGAGGAGGTGTTGGAGACGGAGAGGGAGGCGCCAAGGACCAGGGTGTGGCTGCCCCCTCCCCCCCCCTTTATATAGGCCTCTTGGGGGGGCGCCGTCCCTGGGAGATCTGATCTCCAAGGGGGCGGCGGCCAGGGACGATTTCCTCCCCCCCCCCCCAAGGCACCTAGGAGGTGCCTTCCACTAGTGGGACTCTTCCCCTTTGGAACCCTAGGCGCATGGGCCTCTTGGGGCTGGTTCCCCTTGGCCCATGTAGGCCAAGGCGCACCCCCTAGAGCCTATGCGCCCCCCCGAAGCAGGTGGACCCCCCGGGACCCTCCGGTGGTCCCGGTACAATACCGATAACCCCGAAACTTGTCCCGATGGCCAAAACAGCACTTCCTATATATAATTCTTTACCTCCGTACCATTCCGAAACTCCTCGTGACGTACGGGATCTCATCCGGGACTCCGAACAACATTCAGGTTACTGCATATACATATCTTCACAACCCTAGCGTCACTGAACCTTAAGTGTGTAGACCGTACGGGTTCGGGAGACATGCAGACATAACCGAGACGGCTCTCGGGCAATAACCAACAGCGGGATCTGGATACCCATGTTGGCTCCCACATGCTCCACGATGATCTCATCGGATGAACCACGATGTCGAGGATTCAATTAATCCCGTATACGATTCCCTTTGTCAATCGGTATTTTACTTGCCCGGGATTCGATCGTCGGTATCCCAATACCTCGTTCAATCTCATTACCGGCAAGTCACTTTACTCGTACCGTAATGCATGATCCCGTGATCAAACACTTTGATCACATTGAGTTCATTATGATGATGCATTACCGAGAGGGCCCGGTGATACCTCTCCGTTAAGCGGAGTGACAAATCCCAGTCTCGATCCGTGTCAACCCAACAGATACTTTCGGAGATACCCGTAGTATACCTTTATAGTCACCCAGTTACGTTGTGACATTTGGCACACCCAAAGCACTCCTACGGTATCCGGGAGTTACACGATCTCATGGTCTAAGGAAAAGATACTTGACATTGGAAAACTCTAGCAAACGAACTATGCGATCTTATGCTATGTTTAGGATTGGGTCTCGTCCATCACATCATTCTCCTAATGATGTGATCTCGTTATCATTGACATCCAATGCCCATAGTCAGGAAACCATGACTATCTATTGATCAACGAGCTAGTCAACTGGAGGCTTACTAGGGACATGTTGTTGTCTGTTATTCACACATGTATTACGATTTCCGGATAACACAGTTATAGCACGAATAAAGACAATTATCATGAACAAGGAAATATAATAATAATGCTTTTATTATTGCCTCTAGGGCATATTTCCAACAGTCTCCCACTTGCACTAGAGTCAATAATCTAGTTACATTGTGATGAATCGAACACCCATAGAGTTCTGGTGTTGATCATGTTTTGCCTTAGGGAGAGCTTTAGTCAACGAATCTGCGACATTCAGATCTGTGTGCACTTTACAAATTTCTATGTCTCCATCTTGAACATTTTCACGAATGGAGTTGAAGCGACGCTTGATGTGCCTGGTCTTCTTGTGAAACCTGGGCTCCTTGGCAAGTGCAATAGCTCTAGTGTTGTCACAGAAGAGTTTGATTGGCCCCGACGCATTGGGTATGACTCCGAGGTCGGTGATGAACTCCTTCACCCAAATTGCTTCATGTGCTGCCTCCGAGGCTGCCATGTACTCCGCTTCACATGTAGATCCCGCCACGACGCTCTGCTTGCAACTGCACCAGCTTACTGCCCCACCATTCAAAATATACACGTACCAGGTTTGTGACTTAGAGTCATCCAGATCTGTGTCGAAGCTAGCGTCGACGTAACCCTTTACGACGAGCTCTTCATCACCTCCATAAACGAGAAACATTTCCTTAGTCCTTTTCAGGTACTTCAGGATATTCTTGAACGTTGTCCAGTGTTCCTTGCCGGGATTACTTTGGTACCTTCCTACCAAACTTACGGCAAGGTTTACATCAGGTCTGGTACACAGCATGGCATACATAATAGAACCTATGGCTGAGGCATAGGGGATGACACTCATCTCTTCTATATCTTCTGCCGTGGTCGGACATTGAGCTGAGCTCAATTTCACACCTTGTAACACAGGTAAGAACCCCTTCTTAGATTGATCCATATTGAACTTCTTCAATATCTTATCAAGGTATGTGCTTTGTGAAAGACCTATGAGGCGTCTTGATCTATCTCTATAGATCTTGATGCCTAATATATAAGCAGCTTCTCCAAGGTCCTTCATTGAAAAACTTTTATTCAAGTAGGCCTTAATGTTGTCCAAGAGTTCTATATCATTTCCCATCAAAAGTATGTCATCTACATATAATATGAGAAATGCTACAGAGCTCCCACTCACTTTCTTGTAAACGCGGGCTTCTCCATAAGTCTGCGTAAACCCAAACGCTTTGATCATCTCATCAAAGCGAATGTTCCAACTCCGAGATGCTTGCACCAACCCATAAATCGAGCGTTGGAGCTTGCACACCTTGTCAGCATTCTTAGGATCGACAAAACCTTCCGGCTGCATCATATACAATTCTTCCTTAAGGAAACCATTAAGGAATGCCGTTTTGACGTCCATTTGCCATATTTCATAATCGTAGAATGCGGCAATTGCTAACATGATTCGGACGGACTTCAGCTTCGCTACCGGTGAGAAAGTCTCATCGTAGTCAATTCCTTGAACTTGTCGATAACCCTTAGCGACAAGCCGAGCTTTATAGATGGTCACATTACCATCCGCGTCTGTCTTCTTCTTAAAGATCCATTTATTTTCTATGGCTCGCCGCTCAACGGGCAAGTCAGTCAAAGTCCATACTTCGTTTTCATACATGGATCCTATCTCGGATTTCATGGCTTCTAGCCATTTGTCGAAATCCGGGCCCGCCATTGCTTCCTCATAGTTCGAAGGTTCACCGTTGTCTAACAACATGATTTCCAAGACAGGGTTGCCGTACCACTCTGGTGCGGAACGTGTCCTTGTGGACCTTCGAATTTCAGTAGGATCTTGATTGGAAGTATCTTGATCATCATCATTAATTTCCTCTCTAGTCGGTGCAGCCACCTCAGGAACGTTTTCTTGAGTTTCGCCATTTTCCGGTTCAAGAGGTAACACTTCATCAAGTTCTACTTTCCTCCCACTTACTTCTTTCGAGAAAAACTCTTTCTCTAGAAAGGATCCATTCTTGGCAACAAAGATCTTGCCTTCGGATCTGAGGTAGAAGGTATACCCAATAGTTTCTTTAGGGTATCCTATGAAGACGCATTTTTCCGACTTGGGTTCGAGCTTTTCAGGTTGAAGTTTCTTGACATAAGCATCGCATCCCCAAACTTTTAGAAACGACAGCTTAGGTTTCTTCCCAAACCATAATTCATACGGTGTCGTATCAACGGATTTCGACGGAGCCCTATTTAAAGTGAATGCGGCAGTCTCTAAAGCATAGCCCCAAAAAGATAGCGGTAAATCGGTAAGAGACATCATAGATCGCACCATATCTAATAGAGTGCGATTACGACGTTCGGACACACCATAACGCTGAGGTGTTCCAGGCGGCGTGAGTTGTGAAACTATTCCACATTTTCTTAAGTGTGTGCCAAATTCATGACTCAAGTATTCTCCTCCACGATCTGATCGTAAAAACTTGATTTTTCTGTCACGTTGATTTTCAACCTCACTCTGAAATTCCTTGAACTTTTCAAAGGTCTCAGACTTGTGTTTCATTAAGTAGATATACCCATATCTAATCAAGTCATCAGTGAGGGTGAGAACATAACGATAGCCACCGCGAGCCTCAACACTCATTGGACCGCACACATCGGTATGTATGATTTCCAATAAGTTGGTTGCTCGCTCCATTGTTCCTGAGAACGGAGTCTTGGTCATTTTACCCATGAGGCATGGTTCGCACGTGTCAAATGATTCATAATCAAGAGACTCTAAAAGTCCATCTGCATGGAGCTTCTTCATGCGTTTGACACCTATGTGACCAAGGCGGCAGTGCCACAAATATGTGGGACTATTGTTATCAACTTTAACTCTTTTGGTATTCACACTATGAATATGTGTATCATCATGTACGAGATTCATTAAGAATAAACCATTAACCATCGGAGCATGACCATAAAACATATCACTCATATAAATAGAACAACCATTATTCTCAGATTTAAATGAGTAGCCATCTCGAATTAAACGAGATCCAGACACAATGTTCATGCTCAAACTTGGCACTAAATAACAATTATTGAGGTTTAAAACTAATCCCGTAGGTAAATGTAGAGGTAGCGTGCCGACGGTGATCACATCGACCTTGGAACCATTCCTGACGCGCATCGTCACCTCGTCCTTCGCCAGTCTCCTTTTATTCCGCAGCTCCAGCTTTGAGTTACAAATGTGAGCAACTGCACCGGTATCAAATACCCAAGAGCTACTACGAGTACTGGTAAGGTACACATCAATTACATGTATATCACATATACCTTTTGTTTTGCCGGCCTTCTTGTCCGCTAAGTATTTGGGGCAGTTCCGCTTCCAGTGACCACTTCCCTTGCAATAAAAACACTCAGTCTCGGGCTTGGGTCCATTCTTTGGCTTCTTCCCGGCAACTTGCTTACCGGGCGCGGCAACTTCCATGCCGTCCTTCTTGAAGTTCTTTTTACCCTTGCCCTTCTTGAACTTAGTGGTTTTATTCACCATCAACACTTGATGTTCCTTCTTGATTTCTACCTCTGCTGATTTCAGCATAGCATATACCTCAGGAATGGTCTTTACCATCCCCTGCATGTTGTAGTTCATCACAAAGCTCTTGTAGCTAGGTGGAAGCGACTGGAGGATTCTGTCAATGACCGCTTCATCCGGGAGATTAACTTCCAGTTGAGTCAAGCGGTTGTGCAACCCAGACATCTTGAGTATGTGTTCACTGACAGAGCCATTTTCCTCCATCTTATAGCTAAAGAATTTGTCGGAGACTTCATATCTCTCGACCCGGGCATGAGCTTGGAAAACCATTTTCAGCTCTTCGAACATCTCATATGCTCCATGTCTCTCAAAACGCTTTTGGAGCCCCGGCTCTAAGCTGTAAAGCATGCCGCACTGAACGAGGGAGTAATCATCGGAACGTGACTGCCAAGCGTTCATAACGTCTTGTTCTGCAGGGAGAACAGGTGCGTCACCCAGCGGTGCTTGTAGGACATAATCTTTCTTGGTAGCTATGAGGATGATCCTCAGGTTCCGGACCCAGTCCGTATAGTTGCTGCCATCGTCTTTCAGCTTGGTTTTCTCTAGGAACGCGTTGAAGTTGAGGACTACGTTGGCCATTTGATCTACAAGACATATTGTAAATATTTTAGACTAAGTTCATGATAATAAAGTTCATATAATCAAATTATTTAATGAACTCCCACTTAGATAGACATCCCTCTTCTAGTCATCTAAGTATTACATGATCCTAGTCAACTAGGCCGTGTCCGATCATCACGTGAGACGGACTAGTCAACATCGGCGAACATCTTCATGTTGATCGTATCTTCTATACGACTCATGCTCGACCTTTCGGTCTTCTGTGTTCCGAGGCCATGTCTGTACATGCTAGGCTCGTCAAGTCAACCTAAGTGTTTGCATGTGTAAATCTGTCTTACACCCGTTGTATGTGAACGTTAGAATCTATCACACCCGATCATCACGTGGTGCTTCGAAACAACGAACTGTCGCAACGGTGCACAGTTAGGGGGAACACTTCTTGAAATTATTATGAGGGATCATCTTATTTACTACCGTCGTTCTAAGTAAACAAGATGCAAAACATGATAAACATCACATGCAATCAAGTAATAAACGTGACATGATATGGCCAATATCACATAGCTCCTTTGATCTCCATCTTGGGGCTCCATGATCATCTTGTCACCGGCTTGACACCATGATCTTCATCATCATGATCTCCATCATCGTGTCTCCATCAAGTTGCTCGCCAACTATTACTTCTACTACTATGGCTAACGCGTTTAGCAATAAAGTAAAGTAATTTACATGGCGTTTCTCAATGACACGCAGGTCATACAAAAAATAAAGACAACTCCTATGGCTCCTGCCGGTTGTCATACTCATCGACATGCAAGTCGTGATTCCTATTACAATAGCATGAACATCTCATACATCACATATAGATCATTCATCATTCATCACAACTTTGGCCATATCATATCACAAAGCACTTGCTGCAAAAACAAGTTAGACGTCCTCTAATTGTTGTTGCAAGTTTTACGTGGCTGAATTAAGGTTCTAGCAAGAACGTTTTCTTACCTACGTGAAAGCCACAACGTGATTTGTCAACTTCTATTTACCCTTCATAAGGACCCTTTTCATTGAATCTGCTCCAACTAAAGTGGGAGAGACAGACACCCGCCAGCTACCTTATGCAACTAGTGCATGTTAGTCGGTGGAACCGGTCTCACGTAAGTGTACGTGTAAGGTTGGTCCGGGCCGCTTCATCCCACAATACCGCTGAAGCAAGATAAGACTAGTAGCGGCAAGAAAAGTTGACAACATCTACGCCCACAACAAATTGTGTTCTACTCGTGCAATAGAGAACTACGCATAAACCTGGCTCATGATGCCACTGTTGGGGAACGTTGCAGAAAATTAAAATTTTTCCTACGGTTTCACCAAGATCCATCTATGAGTTCATCTAAGCAACGAGTCATGGGAGAGAGATTGCATCTACATACCACTTTGTAGATCGCGAGCGGAAGCGTTCAACGAACGGGGATGAGGTAGTCATACACGACGTGATCCAAATCACCGGAGATCCTAGCACCGAACGGACGGCACCTCCGCGTTCAACACACATACGGTCAGCGTAACGTCTCCTTCTTCTTGATCCAACAAGGCAAAGGAGAGGTTGGGGAAGATGGCTCCAGCAGCAGCACGACGGCGTGGTGATGGTGGAGCTGCAGTACTCCGGCAGGGCTTCGCCGAGCTCTACGGAGGAGGAGGAGGTGTTGGAGAGGGAGAGGAAGGCGCCAAGGACCAGGGTGCGGCTGCCCCCTCCCCCTCCCTTTATATAGGCCTCTTGGGGGGGCGCCGGCCCTGGGAGATCTGATCTCCAAGGGGGCGGCGGCCAGGGAGGATTTCCTCCCCCCCCCCAAGGCACCTAGGAGGTGTCTTCCACTAGTGGGACTCTTCCCCTTTGGAACCCTAGGCGCATGGGCCTCTTGGGGCTGGTTCCCCTTGGCCCATGTAGGCCAAGGCGCACCCCTAGAGCCCATGTGGCCCCCCGAAGCAGGTGGCCCCACCCGGTGGACCCCCCGGGACCCTCCGATGGTCCCGGTACAATACCGATAACCCCGAAACTTGTCCCGATGGCCAAAACAGCACTTCCTATATATAATTCTTTACCTCCGGACCATTCCGAAACTCCTCGTGACGTACGGGATCTCATCCGGGACTCCGAACAACATTTAGGTTACTGCATATACATATCTTCACAACCCTAGCGTCACTGAACCTTAAGTGTGTAGACCGTACGGGTTCGGGAGACATGCAGACATAACCGAGACGGCTCTCGGGCAATAACCAACAGCGGGATCTGGATACCCATGTTGGCTCCCACATGCTCCACGATGATCTCATCGGATGAACCACGATGTCGAGGATTCAATTAATCCCGTATACGATTCCCTTTGTCAATCGGTATGTTACTTGCCCGGGATTCGATCGTCGGTATCCCAATACCTCGTTCAATCTCGTTACCGGCAAGTCACTTTACTCGTACCGTAATGCATGATCCCGTGATCAAACACTTTGATCACATTGAGTTCATTATGATGATGCATTACCGAGAGGGCCCGGTGATACCTCTCCGTTAAGCGGAGTGACAAATCCCAGTCTCGATCCGTGTCAACCCAACAGATACTTTCGGAGATACCCGTAGTATACCTTTATAGTCACCCAGTTACGTTGTGACGTTTGGCACACCCAAAGCACTCCTACGGTATCCGGGAGTTACACGATCTCATGGTCTAAGGAAAAGATACTTGACATTGGAAAACTCTAGCAAACAAACTATGCGATCTTATGCTATGTTTAGGATTGGGTCTCGTCCATCACATCATTCTCCTAATGATGTGATCACGTTATCATTGACATCCAATGCCCATAGTCAGGAAACCATGACTATCTATTGATCAACGAGCTAGTCAACTAGAGGCTTACTAGGGACATGTTGTTGTCTGTTATTCACACATGTATTACGATTTCCGGATAACACAATTATAGCACGAATAAAGACAATTATCATGAACAAGGAGATATAATAATAATGCTTTTATTATTGCCTCTAGGGCATATTTCCAACAGATCCGCCGCAGCACCAATCGGCTTCGGGTTTCTCAGCTGGACGCGCTCGCCATGGCTTCCCCTCGCCATCGCCAGGACGGAGACGGACCACACGACGGCGCGCCGACGTACGCCGGCATGGCGAAGCTGGTGCCGGCGCTCCCACTCGAGACGCCGTGCCTGCCGTTCGCGCTGCGGCGCTACGGCGGCTTCTGGCTTCCCCAAGTCTGGCACCACCTGGCTCAAGGCCCTCGCCTTCACCACCGTCCGCCGCGCCGCGCACCCGCCTTCTTCCATCGACCACCCGCTCCGCCGTCGCAACACGCAGGACTGCGTCCCATTCCTCGAGTTCGACTTCGACCACGGGGACATGGCCGAGCTCGAGGCGCTCCCTTCCCCACGGGTGCTCGCCACGCACCTCCCCTACTCGCTCCTCCCCGACCGCGTCGTCGACTCGTCGCCGACGATGGCGCGCGGATCGTCTACGTCTGTCGGGACCCCAAGGACACGCTGGTCTCCTCGTGGCTCATCACACTAGTAGAAAAGGGGGCAAAGGTCCAGGCCGGGTCAGCCCATTAGTCCCGGTTCAGTCTAGAACCGGGACCAATGGGGGCATTGGACCCGGTTCGTGAGCCCAGGGGGCCGGCCGGGCCACGTGGGCCATTGGTCCCGGTTCTTCTGGACCATTTGGTCCCGGTAGGTGGGACGAACCGGGACCAATGGGCCTGGCTCCTGGCCCACCACCATTGGTCCCGGTTGGTGGCTTGAACCGGGACCAAAGGCTACCCTTTAGTCCCGGTTCATGCCACCAACCGGGACCAATGGGGTGCCTATATATACCCTCGCCCGCGAGCAGAGCACTCCAGTGCTCTATTTTTCTCTGGCCGGCGAGGGGAGGGGTTTGTGGTGCTCTAGCTCACCTCCTATGCACATGAGGTGTTCGATGAAATGCCCGAGCCACAGTAGTTAAGCTTTCTCCTCTCAAAGCTCGACCTCAAAGCTCCATTTTCCTCGAGATTTGTCTAGATTTAGCGGTCCGTCATGCCCCACCCCCGTCTTCACCGCCGTCGATCACCCGCGCTGATCTCATCACCGACACCACCGTGGTCAGCCTCTTGTTCTTATTTTCTTTCTGAAAGGAAAAATATTGTTACATGTATGTTTAGATAGATACTTGTATAATTTTCTTAATTTTATTATTGCATCATATATAGTGCGATGGTTTTGGTATCCGCCCCCGTCGGCCCTCGTCTTGTCTATGATTCGGATGTGGTATATATATTATCTTTATAACTATTGGTTCATTTATTGTTTATGAAAATTATGCGGACCAACGTGACATAGATTTTATTTATCTAGGATGTATGTGAACCGGAAATTCCAACCGACCCTATTGTCGAGAGGTTAAATTTAGTTGAAGAAGAAAACAATTTCTTGAAGGAAAAAATAAAAAAAATTGAGGAGGAGAAGATGATATTGGAGTTGCATGTTGCGGATGTCGTCGATGATCACAAGATCAAGATGGATGCAATGCGCTTGAAGATTAGAAAGATTAGAAAATATGCCATTCATACCGAGGCTTGGTATCATTATGTCGTTGGATCAATTGTTACCTTGGTTGCGATTATGATCGCCTTTGTTTTTGCATTAAAATGTTTTACATAGTTTCAATGTATGGTTTAATTAATTAGATGCTCTGGAGAGCTATATGTTGTTAGATGAGAACTATGTATGTACTTTGGTTTTAATGTGATGATGAACATCTATTAATTTGGACACTTAATTATATATAATGCACGCAGATGAACCGGCAATGGATGTACGGTGACAGACACACCTCCGAGTACAGTAAGGGCGTGCATGAGTTTCTCGATGCGGCTGAGGCAAACAAGCAGAATGGTTTTATGTGTTGTCCATGCCCTGATTGTGGGAATACGAAGTCTTACTCTGACCGGAAAATCCTTCACACCCACCTGCTTTACAAGGGTTTCATGCCACACTATAATGTTTGGACGAGGCATGGAGAAATAGGGGTTATGATGGAAGACGACGAAGAAGAAGAGTACGATGACAACTATGTGCCCCCTGAATACCGTGATGCTGCAACGGGGGGAGATGGTGAAGATCAAGAGGAACCAGACGATGTGCCCAATGATGCTGCAACGGGTGAAGCTGCTGAAGATCAAGAGGAACCAGACGATGTGCCCGATGATGATGATCTCCGCCGGGTCATTATCGATGCAAGGACGCAATGCGAAAGTCAAAAGGAGAAGCTGAAGTTCGATCGCATGTTAGAGGATCACAAAAAAGGGTTGTACCCCAATTGCGAAGATGGCAACACAAAGCTCGGTACCGTACTGGAATTGCTGCAGTGGAAGGCAGAGAATGTTGTGCCTAAAAAAGGATTTGAGAAGCTACTGAAAATATTGAAGAAGAAGCTTCCAAAGGATAACGAATTGCCCGACAGTACATACGTAGCAAATAAGGTCATATGCCCTATAGGATTGGAGGTGGAGAAGATACATGCATGCCCTAATGAATGCATCCTATACCGCGGTGCATACAAGGATCTGAACGCATGCCCGGTATGCGGTGCATTGCGGTATAAGATCAGACGAGATGACCCTGGTGATGTTCACGGCGAGCCCCACAGGAAGAGGGTTCCTGCGAAGGTGATGTGGTATGCTCCTATAATACCACGGTTGAAACGTCTGTTCAGAAACGGAAAGCATGCCAAGTCGATGCAATGGCACAGTGAGGACCGTAAGGAAGACAAGAAGTTGAGAGCACCCGCTGACGGGTCGCAGTGGAGAAAAATCGAGAGAAAGTACTGGGATGAGTTTGCAAAGGACCCAAGGAACGTATGGTTTGCTTTAAGCGCAGATGGCATTAATCCTTTCGGGGAGCAGAGCAGCAATCACAGCACCTGGCCTGTGACTCTATGTATGTATAACCTTCCTCCTCGGATGTGCATGAAGCGGAAGTTCATTATGATGCCAGTTCTCATCCAAGGCCCTGAGCAACCCGGCAACGACATTGATGTGTATCTAAGGCCATTAGTTGAAGAACTTTTACAGCTGTGGAATGGAAACGGTGTACGTACGTGGGATGAGCACAGACAAGAGGAATTTAACCTAAAGCCGTTGCTGTTCATGACCATCAACGATTGGCCCGCTCTCAGTAACCTTTCAGGACAGACAAACAAAGGATACCACGCATGCACACACTGTTTAGATGACACTGAAAGTATATACCTGGACAAATGCAGGAAGAATGTGTACCTAGGCCATCGTCGATTTCTTCCGACCAACCATCAATGTCGAAAGAAAGGAAAGCATTTCAAAGGCGAGGCAGATCACCGGAAGAAGCCCGCCATGCGTACCGGTGATCACGTACTTGCTATGGTCAATGATTTACACGTAATCTTTGGAAAGGGTCCCGACGCACTAGCTGTTCCGAATGACGCTGAGGGACACGCACCCATGTGGAAGAAGAAATCTATATTTTGGGACCTACCCTACTGGAAAGACCTAGAGGTCCACTCTTCAATCGACGTGATGCACGTGATGAAGAACCTTTGCGTGAACCTGCTAGGCTTCTTGAGCGTGTATGGAAAGACAAAAGATACACCTAAGGCACGGGAGGACCTGCAACGTTTGCACGAAAAAGACGGCATGCCTCTGAAGCAGTATGAAGGTCCCGCCAGCTATGCTCTTACGAAAGAAGAGAAAGAAATCTTCTTTGAATGCCTGCTCAGTATGAAGGTCCCGACTGGCTTCTCGTCGAATATAAAGGGAATAATAAATGTCCCAGAGAAAAAGTTCTAGAACCTAAAGTCTCATGACTGCCACGTGATTATGATGCAACTGCTCCCGGTTGCATTGAGGGGGCTTCTACCAGAAAACGTCCGATTAGCCATTGTGAAGCTATGTGCATTCCTCAATGCAATCTCTTAGAAGGTGATCGATCCGGAAATCGTACCAAGGCTAAGGAGTGATGTGGCGCAATGTCTTGTCAGTTTCGAGCTGGTGTTCCCACCATCCTTCTTCAATATCATGACGCATGTCCTAGTTCATCTAGTCGACGAGATTGTCATTCTGGGGCCCGTATTTCTACACAATAGGTTCCCCTTTGAGAGGTTCATGGGAGTCCTAAAGAAATATGTCTGTAACCGCGCTAGGCCAGAAGGAAGCATCTCCATGGGCCATCAAACAGAGGATGTCATCGGGTTTTCTGTTGACTTCATTCCTGGCCTTAAGAAGATAGGTCTCCCTAAACCGCGGTATGAGGGGAGAGTGACTGGAAAAGGCACGCTAGGAGCGGACTCAATAATATGCAGGGACGGGCATTCTTGGTCTCAAGCACACTACACAGTTCTACAGAACTCTACCTTGGTGACCTCGTATGTCGATGAACACAAGAACAGTCTGCGCTCCAAACACCTGGAGCAGTGCGACGACTGGATTACATGTGAACACATTAGGACTTTCAGCAGTTGGTTGGAAGCACGTCTCAGAGGTGACAACACTGTTTGTGATGAGTTGTAATTGTTGTCCAGGGGACCATCTTTGACTGTATTGATTTACAAAGGATACGAGATAAATGGGAATATATTTTACACGATTGACCAAAATCAAAAGAGCACCAACCAAAACAGCGGTGTCCGCTTTGATGCAACAACTGAGAAGGGAAAGGACACATATTATGGTTACATAGTGGACATATGGGAACTTGACTACGGACAAGATTTTAAGGTCCCTTTGTTTAAGTGCAAATGGGTCAATCTGTCAGGAGGCGGGGTACATGTAGACCCACAGTACGGAATGACAACAGTCGATCTGAAAAATCTTGGGTACACTGACGAACCGTTCGTCCTAGCCAATGATGTGGCACAGGTTATCTATGTGAAGGACATGTCTACCAGACCGAGAAAAAGAAAAGATAAGGAAACGAATACATCATACGATGAGCCAAAGCGCCACATAGTTCTTTCAGGAAAAAGGGACATCCTGGGAGTGGAGGGCAAGACAGACATGTCTGAAGATTATGAAAAGTTTCATGAAATTCCTCCCTTCAATGTCAAGCCTGACCCAAGCATCCTGATAAACGATGAAGATTATCCATGGTTACGGCGCAATAAGCAAACGACACAAGCGAAGAAAAAGTGAAGACTTTCTCCCGCAACTATTATGATGATACCATGCCAAATTTGTAACAGACGAGTATGCTATGCCAACTTTTTCAGAGTTCATTTGAAAACTATGAATTTAGGTCGAATTTTCTCTATAGGTGCATCTATGTTCATTTTTTTAGTAAAGTTAATCACAAACTTGTGATTCACACAAATTTCAAAGAATTCAAATTTTAACTATTCAAATTTGAAAACTAATGGCACTAACAGAAAGTTTATATTTTTTCTAAAACTAATGGCACTAACAGAAAGTTTATAATTTTGCTGACCTAAAAGCAAAAAGAATTAAAAAAATAAAGCAAGAAACAAAATAAAATAAATAAAGCAACAAAGAAAACAAAAAACTAAAAAAGTGTTTTCAAATTTGAAAACTATACAGAAAGTTTATAATTTTTCTAAAACTAAAAGCAAAAGGAATTAAAAAATAAAGCAAAAAACAAAAGGAAATAAATAATGCAGAAAACAAAACAAAAAACTGAAAGAAAATAGGGCTTACCCCTGGCCCATGACCATTAGTCCCGGTTTGTGCCACAAACTGGGACTAAAGGGTTGGCCCTCTTTGCACCCGGAGTTTAGTCCCACCTCGCCAACCGAAGGGCGCCCACACCTGTTTATAAGCCCGTCCCTCTCTGCGTTGTTGAGCTCCTCTCAGAGTGAAAATAGATGCACCTATAGAGGAAATTAGACCTAAATTCATAATGAATTTCTCTGAAATTCATAGAAATTGATTATGAATTTAGGTTTAATTATCTCTATAAGTGCATCTATGTTCACTAACAGAGAAGTTTATAATTTTTGTGACCTAAAAGAAAAAAGAAATCACTAAAAAACTATAAGTATTTAGTTCTAAGCCCGTTCTTCTTCTTCTTCTTCTTCTTCTTCTTCTTCTTCTTCTTCTTCTTCTTCTTCTTCTTCTTCTTCTTCTTCTTCTTCTTCTTCTTCTTCTTCTTCTTCTTCTTCTTCTTCTTCTTCTTCTTCTTCTTCTTCTTCTTCTTCTTCTTCTTCTTCTTCTTCTTCTTCTTCTTCTTCTTCTTCTTCTTCTTCTTCTTCTTCTTCTTCTTCTTCTTCTTCTTCTTCTTCTTCTTCTTCTTCTTCTTCTTCTTCTTCTTCTTCTTCTTCTTCTTCTTCTTCTTCTTCTTCTTCTTCTTCTTCTTCTTCTTCTTCTTCTTCTTCTTCTTCTTCTTCTTCTTCTTCTTCTTCTTCTTCTTCTTCTTCTTCTTCTTCTTCTTCTTCTTCTTCTTCTTCTTCTTCTTCTTCTTCTTCTTCTTCTTCTTCTTCTTCTTCTTCTTCTTCTTCTTCTTCTTCTTCTTCTTCTTCTTCTTCTTCTTCTTCTTCTTCTTCTTCTTCTTCTTCTTCTTCTTCTTCTTCTTCTTCTTCTTCTTCTTCTTTTATCAAGAACGAGGGTGTCGAGGATCGCCGAGGGGTTGAGGGTCGGGAACTAGGGTAGAGGGTCGAGGGTCGTTAAGGGGTCAAGGGTCAAGGGTTTGAGGGTCGAGGGTTCGAGGGTTCTATAGGGTCTAGGGATCGAGGGTCGAGGGTTCCAGGGTCGTCTAGGGGTCGAGGGTTCCAGGGTCGTCGAGGGTTCGAGGGGTCGAGGATCGCCGAGGGGTCGAGAGAGGTTTCCTAGTGTCAAAGTATTGAAGAAATCCATGGCTTCATCATTAGCCGGAAGTAACCAGGGCATGATGGTACGAAGTCCTCCAAAGTTATTTTGGAACGGAGTCCCGGATAGGATAATTTGCCTTTTTGTACGAATTTCAGCAAAGGCCTTCCAAATAACGATATTTGGAAGGTTCTTGCTGAACTTTGTACCAAAAAGCGAATTATCCTATCTAGGACTCCGTTCCAAAATAACTTTGGAGAGCTTCGTACCATCATGCACCTGTTACTTTCGCCTAATGATGAAGACATGGTTTTGTTGAATCCTTTGACACTAGGCAACCTCCCGACCCCTCGGCGATCCTCTCGAACATGAGAGGAAGAAGAGGATAAAAAAAGAAGAGGAAGAAGAAAAAAAAAGAGTTGAAGAAAGAATAGAGGAGTTCTTCTCCTCTATTCTTTCTTCTCCTCTTTTTTTTCTTCTTCTTCCTCTTTTTTTTATCGGGAACGAGGGTCGTCGAGGGACATAGATGTAGTGTCGTCGTTGTCGATATACCCCCTCCCGATAGCTTCAACACGTGGGGGATCGATATTACCCCCTCCTTGAAGCATTCTCGAGGCCACCCCTAACCCTTGAAGCGTTGTCAAGGCCACCCGAAACCCTAGAGAAGCAGCGTCGAGGCCACTAATTAATATGATTCCTTATTGTGATTAGCTAGCTAGATCTACGTTTGCCACTAATATATCCATCCGTCATGTTTGAATAATAATTGCCATGTTGTACATATTTGTAGAAACTATGGACACCGCCCGAGATGAAGCAAAAGAAGTGTTGTTGAGGGACATAATCGCAGAAGGAAGTGATGTCGTCTCGTTGTTTCTCAACGACACCGATGGTCTGGAAGGAGAGGGTGAAGAAGCTGGCTCCGGTGACCTAATGCCGGTGCAAGAAGGAGAACGTGAGGACGGCTCCAGTGACCCAATGCCGGTGCAAGAAGGAGACCGTGATGACGGCTCCGGTGACCGAACCGAGTCCGGCCAGGTATATATATTAGTTAAGCCTGTGCTGACTAGCTAATTGATGCATTCATTGTTTTGGTATGTACACATATTAATTAAGTCTTTGTTCTTTTTTCTAGCCCTCCGGATCGAGCACAATTGAGGTAAAGAGACGAGGCCTGAAGAAAAAGTTGAGCTCGGATGAAAGGTTTGAGATCATAGCAATCGCGCCCGACGGCCAACCTATTGAACCCATCCGAACAAAGAAGGCATTTGTTGCTCAGTGCGGGGTTCTGGTCAGGGACAAGATCCCGATCAACATCCAGCAATAGTTTAAGCCGGCTACAGAAGACCCTGAGGTGTCTTACGTCAATGATATGCAGAAAAATGATCTTTGGACTGAGCTGAAGACAAATTTCACCCTACCGCCAGAGGATGATCCGGAGAAGACAGTTAAAGAGCAATTAATCAAGTCTTTTGCTCTTAAGAGGATGGCAGACCTATTCAGGAGGTGGAAGAAAGACCTGAATAGGTTTGTCGAGAAAAAAGAGACACCAGAATTCAAGGGCATATATGAGAAGATCAGAGATGACTGGACTGCATTTGTGGCCCACAAGACATCGGAAAAGAGTAAGAAGATGTCGGCGACAAACAAGAAAAATGCTGCGAAGAAGAAGCTTCACCATCGCACGGGGTCAGGTGGCTACCTCGTAGCCGAGCCTAAGTGGGCCAAGGCTGAGAATGATCTAGTTGAAAAAGGGATCGAACCAGAGACAATGAACTGGCTAGACCGTTGCCGGACTTGGTTCTTCGGGGCTGGCGGAACCTTGGACCCTGTAACAGGGAAGTGCATTTGGACGGACGAGCAACTTGACATACCCTTGAAGAAGCTTCGGTACTATATCAATGCAGCGCAGAAAGGGACGTTCCTTCCAGACAGAGAGAACGGCAAGCTCACAAAGGCCCTCGGGAATCCTGAGCACCCTGGACGGACACGAAGCATGCCAGGCTCCATTCCGTGGAGGGCTGGGTTTCCGGACGCAGGCGCTTACAAAAGCCAGGAGAGGAGGAAGAAAGTGCAGCAGTCCGAACTGCAGGCGCTTAAAGCAAGGGTACTCGGGATAGAGGAACGAGAAGCAAATCGCAGCAAACGAACTGCCGAAGCTTCCCCCAAAGCTACCTCGCCATCTCAGTGGAGAAGCAGTGTGGCTTCCACTGAGCTGCTTCAGCCGGAGCATGTCTTGACGGCTCCTGCCAGCTATCCCGTGGATGCTATCACGGAGTCTCAAAATTGCCACCTTATGACGCAATGGATTAATATGAAGGTCAAGGCGGCTGTTGGCTCTGTTTATCCTTCTGAACCCGGCGCAACTTTTCACTGTCGGCCGATTCCAGAAGGATATGCTAGGGCGATGGTGGATGAAATAACGGAGGGATTTGAGGAGCTCCCGCTTGACCACCCTACCGGTGAAGGGGAGACTAGGCTGGGTTCTGCTCTGAAGACTCCATGCCTATGGCGGAAGGATCTCATCAACCTTCAGAACTGGACGCCTCCGCCTCCTCCTCCTCCTCCTCTGGCGAGTCAGGGCACTCCGCCTCCTCCACCGCCTCGTCCTCCGGCGAGTGACGATCAGGGCCCTCGGCCGGCTCCTTCTCCGGCGCGTGGCGGCACTCCGCCTCCTTCTCCGCCTGCGCCGGCGCGCCCGAGCAGCCAGCCTCCTCCTTCTCCGCCTCGTCAGCAAGGGCGGAAGAGACCCGTCGCCGCTCCGGCAGCTGCTCCGGCGCGTCGTAGTCCTTCTCCTCCGCCTCGTAAGCAAGTAAAGAAGACAGCCGCTCCGTCTGTTCAGCCGGCGTCTAGCAGTACAGCCAGAGGCGGGATGACATACAGATTCGGTCCTTCTCTGAAGACTCTAGAGAAGTTACCATACGAGAGGACCCCGGAGGAGAACGCGAAGATCGCGCGAACCGAAGTGGATGACTGGTTTCAAGGGTTGAAAGCAAAGAGACATCCACCTCCGGAGGAGAAGGTAGATCCGGTGAAAGTGAAGCGCACTCTGGCTGCCCTGGCAAAACCACCCAAATCTCTGCCGAAAGGCAACTATGAGCGCATTATTGCAAAGACATGGGCCGAAGCGGAGCGGTCGGGAAGTACAGTCAGTGATCAAAGGCTGAAAGAACGACGAGCAGCTGGGAAACAAATTGCCCAGCTCAGCGAACAAGCGTAGCAATCGTGCCCCCCGCTCAAGGTGCCTAGCGACATCGTCGATCCGAGGATGGTGCCCGGTTATAGCAATCTTGACGATTACCTGCCCGACGAAGTACATTATGATCCCATGGAGGTGCAGATCCACAGATACGAGTACGGGAAGCCTCTCGTCAAAGATGAAAAATCTCTATCAACGATGATGTGAAGATTGCATGATTGGTACTTGAAAATCTGCAGAGAGTCTGGGGGGAGGAGTACTTTGTATGCGAGAGTTAAACCGGAGCATGACCTCGTTGGAATTGAACTGTTGCCTATTCCATTTGAGGAGTTCTATCAGTTTTTCAATCAATTTGCCCTCGATAAAACAACGGTCACCTGCTACTATCTATAAGTACTACTACTTCTGTCATTAAGTCTCTCTATATAGCTCAGCTCTTTCATTGCATGTATTTATAATTATCCTCACTATATTATGCAGATTGAAGATCGCCGAATTGAAGAAAAGACAAATCGGTAATATTGGGTTCGTTAACACATATCTCATAGATGCAACTGAGGTTGAAAAAAGGCCTCAAGATACCGAGGCCAACTTGCTACGATCATTCAAAAGAAATGAAAACAAAGATATAATACTCTTTCCTTACAACTTCAAGTGAGTGTTACTATCTTGTGCATATTCGGTTTCCCTTATATATTAGTCCAGGTTATAGTAATGTAATTGATGAGTTATGCATGCGTGCGCAGTTACCACTATGTTCTCCCAGAGATTAGGCTTGAGCAGGGAGTAGTAACTGTCTTGGACTCTAGACGAAAAGATCCCCAGGAGTATGCGGACATGACTGAAATCCTCCAGAAGTAAGTTAAATCGATCATTATCCACCATATCAACAACTTTGTTCATTTCCTGATATCAAGTAATTGTTTTCTTTGTCCGGCAGGATTTGGAGAAAATTCACCAAAAAAGCTCCGGGACTGCCGAAGGAGCTGCAAATTAGACACCCGAAAGTAAGTACTATAGTAGCATGTTCCGCGCATCTACTAGTGATTCAAGTGCTAGTTTCATCAATACCATTTGGCATTCTTACTTATCAGTTTAATTGACCTCTATTTCTTGTAAAGTGGTTGTGGCAGGAACAAGGGAATGATTTCTGTGGATACTACGTCTGCGAGTCCATCCGCCACACGACCTGTGAGCGGGGCGAGTACTCTGCCGAACAATATGAAGTGCGTAAATTACAATATTCACAATTTTATTTTATTACCATCATTTGTGTTGAGCTTCCATTCATTCACATATATATGTATTGACCCCCTTCTTCAAATTAGATGTTTCGGATGCGGAATGAACTCCTAGCACCAGATCGCATGCGAGCAATTCAAGAGGAATTGGCGGCATTCTTTCTTGACCACGTGATCGCTGAAGACGGAGAATACTATGTGGACCATGCGTCCATAATTTAGAAGATTATATTTGTAAGAGATAATTATTGTATATATGTAGCCGGTAGTGTCGGACGATAGATATACGAGAACTTGTTGTTCGACCAATCTCTCGGAGAATGAGAGGTGGTCGATATCACTTCTCTCTGTATGCATATATGTTCATGACGATCTTTTGTTTCCTTCGTTTGCTTACTAGCTAGCTAGCG